>JAEDXJ010000005.1:0-2400000 GCA_023014345.1 Galerina sulciceps | reverse complement strand
GTATTACCCTTGTCGAATATGGAAGGTTTCCCGGTGCGAGGGCACTTGGTAAATCTTGCGATCGATGATTTACTTCAAGCCGTCGAGTCGTCGACCGTGCTCACTGAAATTTCCATGACCACCAACCTGATTGAACAGCCAGATTATCTACGCATTTTTTATTATTGAATTTACATAAGCCTGCCTCGAAGTACGAAGCTACTATCCACAGTCCTAAGTCGTCAGAAACTGAGAAAGCAACGGATGAAAGCAAGGTTAGGCTGTGTGAAAAAATCTTTTTATGGCAGGTACGTCACATCACGCCTCGAAAATAAAATCGTGTTGTTCACGGAATTATGCAAACGGCAGTAATATCATACTATCATGTGCAACAGGATTCAAACGGTCAGGGAGATTCAAAATCGTGTCTACAGCTTCTACAACAGTACATTTCTTCCAAAAATTTTGCACATTCTAAATACCAATTGTCTCAGGTCCACGAATATGCAAAAATATTTTTAAAAAGTTGACTTGAGCGTATTGTAGTCACTGTTCTTTCGAGACTACCCACATCAAAATGTGATAAATTTATGTCTCAAGCACGAAAAACTTTGAATTAATGTACAAAATTTTGTAGATACACTCTTCTAAAAATTTAACACCTGTGTACAAAAAATTGGGATGCCAAAGTAAGTACAGCGTGTAAGGTAGACGGAATGGTCGAAAAACGTGACGAAATCGTGACATTTTGAGGGATTTCTCCGCTTTCGGCTCGCAGGAAGATTCCGTGACTTTGCGTTACTTTTTTTTGAATCTCCCTGACCACTGTTGTTCCAAGCTCAATTTTCTACTACATCTTCCAAAATTTTGCAAACAAAATCCTTAACAAGAAAAGAATGTCCCTGCAAAGTTTGGTAAAATTTGAATGAAAAATTGTTGCAAAAATCGAAATTTAAAGTTGATGGTCGGAGTTTTTTGAATCTCCTTGGGCTTGATAGTATATCCTATCGTGTAATTGTGGGCACATTTGACGTTGCTAAATCTTGAAACGTGACCGTTTATATGCCCAACCCCCGCTTGGCAGTGCAAAAAGTCGCCCACAGACAGTGTTATGTCAGTCTATTTCTGTTTCGTCTAGTGGGCCTGCTGACTGACATGTTTTTACTGATTATCAGAGAGCGCTCAGAGCGCTGAGGTTCTGGCTCTATCTTGACTGTGTTCGCCCACATCCACCGTTTAGACAGCATTCGCTTGTATTTCCCTCGCAACTATGGCCACCTCAATGTTCGGTTCACGCACTCTAGTGACTGGAGGACAATTTAACCAACACACTCATCATCATCATAACCTTGTTTCCAGAGGTACGTACAATCCACAACTTGAAAGTCCAAGATCTGGAGATCGATGGACTGTTTCGTAGATCCATTCGATCGCCTGCTCGAGGCTGCTTCACCCACCGCATTCCACAACTCGAACGACGTCTACGACCCTCCAAAATGTCACCCTAACACTCGAGTCGCCGTCCTCAACAAGATCATGGATTGGATTCGCGGTCTTGACCCCACAGCTCGAGACGCGCTAATCAAATGGCTCTATGGCGCAGCAGGATCGGGAAAGTCGGCCATCGCCCGGTCCATTGCCGAGCTCTGCTACGAGGAAGGAATACTCGTCGCAAGTTACTTCTTCTCGAGGTTCGACCCGACGCGAAACCATGAGCGCTCCCTCGTCGCTACTATTGCCTATCAAACATCTATATGTTTTCCGGATATCCGGGATCACCTCGTTCAAACGATTGAACGCGATCCATTGATCTTTACTCGGTCGCTCGATGCACAGATGTTGGCCCTCGTCGTCGAGCCTCTACAGAAACGAGTCGCCGATGGGGTTTTTGATGTCATAACTGCTCCCCATATTGTCATTATCGACGGTCTCGACGAGTGCAATAGCCGAGAAAGCCAAGTCAAAATTGTATCCACTATTTCACGAGCGCTCCAACAATACCACTTGCCGTTGACATTTCTTATATCAAGTCGCCCAGAGCACAATATAATGGGTGCATTCAATGTAGGGTACTTGAAGGAAATTACAAGCCGACTTGTCCTCAACGATGACTATCTTCCCTCGGATGACATTCGCCGCTTTCTCAAGGACAGATTCACAGAAATCAAAGAGACACACCCGGTTGGGGCACAAATCCCATTAGCCTGGCCAGCCGATGATGATTTGAAGACGTTAGTCTGGAAATCGTCTGGTCAGTTTGTTTATGCATCAACTGTAGTCAAATTTGTTTCTTCGTTCCGGCATTGGCCACCACTGAGATTGGATATTATCCTTGGGATCCGTCCTCCAGCTCGTGACATGCCCTTCGCTGAACTAGATGCCCTGTACAGGCACATTTTATCTTCAGCAGAGGACCGTGAATCTGTCCTGTGTATTCTTGCCCTTCATTTCCACAGTAGACCTGAACCCTCTTTGGATTTGGATGTCATGGAAAGAATTCTGTTGCTCAGTCCTGGTGACATTTCATGGCTGTTATGGGACCTTGCATCCATTCTTTATGTCGAAGAGTACCCACTCCGAGAAGGCAAACAACGACTGCGAATTCTTCATGCATCTCTGCAGGATTTTCTTCTTGATCAATCACGGGCACAAGGATTCTATATTGGCGATCCTTTGCTCTGTGCTGATTTAGCACATCTGTGTATTCATTTCCTTCAAGGTATAGTTCTTCGTATTTCTGAGTGCAAGCTTGAAACTCCGATAATCTTTATGACAGAAGAAAAAATTGAGGAAGTGGCATTGGTTGCTGTAGAACTCCTTTCCAAGACCACACCTACGAAGAAGCTCCATGACGACCTGACTAATATCTCGTTTGGGTTTCTTCTACTTGATTGCGGTTTAACTGATCATATCCCCCGATTTTTTTCATTGATCAAACGATGGGTATTTACTTTTTTTATGGTGTTTTCCAGACTTTGACACAAGTTAGGAGATTGTCAATGATGATGGATCAAACCTTCATGATCACCAACTTCAGCTCTTTGACAAATTTGCTCAAGGAATAGTGGAAAAAATGTATTCAAGACCAAATACGACTGCTTTGGTAGCAGCCGTTCAAGTCAACATTTATCTTTACGACTTAATTCCAAAGATAGATCTGTTGTTTCGGCTGGATAGGGCTTACCAGGACTCGGACAAACTTTCCTTTTCTCATCGTGTCCACAGTTCCCCTCAATATTGTGACTTTATCTTGAATTTCCTAAAAGACCCCAATCGATCTGGGGTATACAGACTGGACAACCGACGGTACACAACGGCTGCTATCTATTTTCTACAATACATTTACCGTAATTTGGAGGTAAATTTCCCAAGCTCCAAGACACACTTCAGGAAGAAGATGAGACGGAGAAATCTCCCTTGGCTTTGGCGAAAACTCGTGCAGCAAGTGCACTCATCTGAAGCAGTACAAACAATCCGATTACTACCACAACTCAGATTACGTGGCTGGCGTTATCCTTATCACCTTTATGTCGTATTTCTTGACAGTGCCCTCCACCTGGCATTGAAATGCCTCGCCCACGTACTCCCAAATTCTGACATCTCCGAAGAGTTGACCGCACTGGCGCGTCAAGACAAGTTTGAGCCATTATCAAGGAAGCTTACCTGCCACAGAAGAGCGGTGACAAGGGAGATTGCACGGTATCTGGCCAGAGTAGAAGCAGAGGAGGCATTGAAAGAGTAAATTAGGACATTTTTTTTGTAAGACTATCAGATTCCCGTACGTGAGGTCCTCATGCCTGATTGGTTTCCTATAGTAAATCGGCTCGAAGTTGATGACTATTCTTTGAATCAATGGGTAAGAAGTTGGAAAGGCGCAGAAGGGTATGATACGACTCCAGGGAAACGATCGCGAAGATAGTAGCTGTCTGGTAAAATTAAAAACATATCTCAATTTCGTAATACTCTGAAATTTTTGCGGTTTTGACTGCATCATTGAGACATAGATAGACTAGTCCTATGCATATCGGGCTGTCCTGGCCATTCATGCCTCCACTTAACAAGGTTCATAGATTTCCGTACTCGCACCAGGATTCAGAAATAGGCTAGAAGCGCCCATATAAGCGCCCACTGACTGTCAAGACAAGACAAAAAACTACCAGCATACATACACACAATAAAGTTACCCACTACACTAAAAACTAGTAAAAATTATAGTGACACAGCGCCCACCGTTCCTAACTTGTCGTAAGCATTGATCAACAGCCATCGCCCTTTCCTCCTCTTCAACTTTCTCTCCATTTGCCCTCCCGCCGCGCGCCGTGAGCTCATCCAGCCCGTGCCTCCCATACACATCACCAAATCCATTCCTGTACCCGTACCCGTACCCGTACCCACCAATCACAGCGCCCGCCCTCCCATCCAAATTGTCCGCTTTTAGCTCGTCACACCCCTGGATCCCAGGCGCGCTCATGGAAAACCTCAGTGCCGTTCGTCTCGTTTTCGCCGTTATAATTCCCACAGGGGTCGTCCTCGTCCTTGTATGCGTGCGCGACGGCTGGCACGGGTGGGTCATAGTAGTAGTACTCTCCTGAGACGGATGGCGCGGGGCCAGAGCTCGCCCCTCAAGCACAGGTGTGCTCATGGAGGACCTCAGCATGCCAGTCGTCTCGTTTTCACCGTTGTCGCCACTGGGGCTTTCTTTCTAGTCCTGGTGTGGTCACGCGTGCGTATGGACGACGGCGGGCATGGGTAGGCCGAAGACACCTAGAGGCGGAGGGCTAGAGGCGGTCGACTCGTCGGTTGTCGTATCTTCTTCGGATTCTTGTATAATAGGACGTAGAAGTGCCATGCGTTTTCTGAGGAGGCGGGTTAGTTCGGTATGGAAAGGATATGAGTACTCGGACAAGGAAAAGAATGGAAAAGAGGAACTTCAGAATACGAAAGGGGAAGAAATGAAGCTAAGACTGAAAATACGAATCGAAACGAAAACGAAAGCAAGCATGCGAAAAGGACGCGTTAAAACATTTAATGCTCGCGTGCATGGAGTAAACGATGGAGGAAATAAATGGAAGTGGAGAAATCAAATGAAATTTAACCCAAAGACACGGAAATTTTATTGAAAACTCGCGTGGAAGGAGAAACGACGAAGCAAAGAGATTGCAACCAGAGAAAGAAAACGAAACGAAACGAAAACAACGAAGAGACACGCCCAAATTTGCTCAAAAAACTCACGTTCAAGCCCATCGTCAAGCCCTCCTCCGTCTCCTCGTCCTCGTCCTCGTCCCGTCCGAACCTAAGACCCTTCGGCACATCCTGCATCTGCACAAACGGATGTACAATGAGCTGTTGCAGGTGCTTCAGCTTCTTCTCCCTAGAATCAAAGTGAAGAAATAAGAACCAGCATCAAAAAATGAAAGAAAACGAAAAAGATAAAACGAAAAACTCACGAAAAAACACCAAACACCAAATCGTCTAGCCCGGAGAATTATCCTCTAGCACGGCACTCGACCCACTCGCGAGCCACGCGCACACAAGTAGCTCCAGGTTCGACGTTCATCTCCGTCCCTTCCAAGTGCACTCGCCGTCTCCGAGTCGCAGGTCCACGCCATTGAGATTGCGATCTCGACGTTCTTCATGGTGTACGGTGTACCTGCCCCCTACGGCCCCGCCTCCAAAGTAGCAATCGATGCCAATTCATCACACCCCTGGGAATTAATGCAAAGCGGAAGAGTTCGAGCCTTCGAGGTCGGGATCGAGAACACCGACGACGATGTAGTTGATGTGGCAGAACCCCGAACCGCGAGGTCGCAGTCTTTGACATGGTCACTGGTGCAGTCCGTCAGCCCAGTTGGTCGGTGTATAAAAGGAGGAGGGCGTGCAACACGATGCCTGTGAGCGGGGTGGGTGAGCAGGGGAAAGGAATAGGGAAAGGAAAGCGTTATCGATGGTACCTCCGGCTGAAATCAAGCCGGATTCGAAGACTCCTTCGATGGTGGGGATGCCTTCGCCTATACGGAGACTGTAATGGAGAAGGTCAATGGAAAGAGATGACTGGACCAGGAGAGAGAGGGTTATATTCTCGTCCTTGTGAGGTACGAGCATAGATTAGAATGCCGACTTTGGGTCAGCGGAAAGCACGTGAACACTAACCACCTCGTCACCGTGTTTGACGTGTGACGAGGGCTAGCTTTTTGCTTCTGCTAGCCATGTCCAGCCTTCAGCTACGTGCTACGCTGCTAACTGCAAACGCATACCGGCGCCCTCGCTTTCTTTCGAGACGCCTTCCGCTCCTCAGCTCACCTGCATTCGGCAACCAGACTCGCTAAGCGAAGGACATATCGTTTCCACACAGCTAGAACTACACCGACTGGACCGCGCTATCAGAAGTTCGAAATCCGAACTGGATTCATTCGCTAGCTGCTACTTGCAATCTACACTACGAGATGGGAACATAGATATTGGATACCCCACTGATTTCCTGTAGAACCTGGGGAATTAACAGATACGTGGCCAATTTCCCATTCATTGATATCTGCTTTACTCACAGTACCCTCTCAGATCACAAAATGAGGCTCACGGAGACGCCGTTTAAGCTCGCGGGTCGCACTGCTTGAGTTTGCGGGTCGTCGTGGGCTTGCTATTGCTGCCATCACGCATTCGACAAGCCGTTTAAGCTCGCGGTTCACACCGCTTGAGTTTGCGGGTCGTCGTGGCCTGCTATTGCTGCCATTATGCATTCGACAATCCTGCCACGCCTTCTGCTGCTACCGCTACCGCTACTGGCGTGATTGACGAACTGCTACGTCTCCGCCCTGCTACTGCTATTCGCGTAATTGACGTACCACTCCGTCATATGCTGCTACTGCTATTTGCATATTGACGTACCGCACCGTCTGTGCCCTGCTACCGCTATTTGCATAATTGACGTACCGCTCTGTCATGCGCTGCTACTGCTATTCGTGTAACTGACGCACCGCTCCGTCATTGCACCTGCTACATGCTACGAGATCCTGGGCCTGCCGCCTAATAATTGGGTATCCGCACACGCTGGGACGCGTCGCCAGGCTCCTAACACCTGGGTATCGCAGCGCCATTCGGACACCCTGTCTCGGGATCCAGGAGCATTGGCCGGGAAAGTGCTCCGCACTTTCGCCCGTCCTGCCTCCTGCTCTGCTACATGCATTGCTACATATCCGTTAAGGATTTATTTTTCATATGCGGTTGCTTCGAGCGCCATAGCCAAAGTTTATATTCTCGTCCTTGTGAGGTACGAGCATAGATTAGAATGCCGACTTTGGGTCAGCGGAAAGCACGTGAACACTAACCACCTCGTCACCGTGTTTGACGTGTGACGAGGGCTAGCTTTTTGCTTCTGCTAGCCATGTCCAGCCTTCAGCTACGTGCTACGCTGCTAACTGCAAACGCATACCGGCGCCCTCGCTTTCTTTCGACCCACCCTCCACTCCCTTTTCAGCTCGGTCTCGGCTCACCTTTGCTGCTCCATGCAACCGCTACTGCAACAATTTCGGCGAATGCTTCGCATCCCGGAATACAAGGTAAGAATGCTATATATCTAGCTAACCAGGAAGACTGCTGCATTAGTGCTTTGAAGTCCAGTCCGGTCCGGTTTTTTGGCCTCAAAAGCTTGGACCGAGACCGAGACCGGTCTCCCAAAACTCAAAAGGCCCAAAAAACTGGACCGAACCGACATAGACCGGTCCAGAACGGTCTTTTGTGGTTGCGAGACCGGTTGAGACTGGTTACAGTTGAGACCGGTTAGTAACCAGTCTCAACCGGTCTTGAGGCTTATCACGTAGGGTACAGATAAAATAATATATATAATTACTAATTTACTTCATACATCGAGAGCGAACGATGTCACAACACGCTTTCGAAGCGGTTCGTCGGAGCAACATGCGACGCGATGCGATTGATGAGCTGTCATGGCGGAAATAAAATGTCGGATGAGTTCGAAAACGCGAAAATAGGGCGAAAAATGATGTCGGCGTATGAGGGGAGTGCGAATACCGAACGTCGGCTTAACAGGGTCGATTTCTGAGTGGCCTCCGATAGTGCGTGGTCCGCTTTGTTAGCGCGCAACTCGTGAGACGCGCACCTATCGTTTCGGCAAATTCCGACTGCATGTCGTGTGCAATGTGCTAATATTTCATTCGAAAAATATGATATGCAGTAATTTAATTGTAACTTGATCAATTTTTAACTGAAAATTATGATTCTGGTATCGTTCGAAAGCTCTTATTTGCAGCTACGGCTCAGTATTTTTTGATAGCCATAAACCGGTTGAAACCGGTCTTAACCGGTTTTTATCGGTCTTGAGAATTCTCAAATTGGTATGGACCGAAGACTGGACCGCGGTTCCGGTCTTCATCGGTCTTTGTATTTTGCGGTCCTGATCAGTTGAAGTCCAGTCCAGTCCCGGTCTTTTGCTAGTCTTGGGACAGGACTTCAAAGCACTATGCTGCATGGAGTGGTCCCTCCCACCCATCGCAGCGCCATTCGGACACCCTGTCTCGGGATCCAGGAGCATTGGCCGGGAAAGTGCTCCGCACTTTCGCCCGTCCTGCCTCCTGCTCTGCTACATGCATTGCTACATATCCGTTAAGGATTTATTTTTCATATGCGGTTGCTTCGAGCGCCATAGCCAAAGTCTACACCGCTCCGAATTTGAATGTCGTAATCATTGATGCCATCAAGGATCAAAGTTCGATCAAAGCTCTGGCCTGACTCAAGTTCGAATTTTTGACCGCTCTTTCTATCTTTCCCCAGAACGATACGGCGAAACTGTGCAGTTGCGCACCCGGCCGTTCAGCTTGCCATCCCTAGGGGTTTTTGGAGTAGTATGAACTGCTTTACATGCATTGAGCCAACGTTTTGCTGATGCCGTTCATGTGCACTTATCAGTGATGCTTCTCCTCACGACCAAGGTACGTTGTTCATGTACTTGAGGTCTAACGGCAGTCAAAGGTTGAAGATAGACATGCAGATTTCTCTGGACTACCTTACCTCAAAAATACGCTGAGTATATGCGCACTCCTTCTTACCCATTACCACATTTTGATACAACTGCACATGCAAGGATTCTATACGACTCGGACAATCAATTGGCGGTGCTGTAACAATCGACCTTCCTAGAAGAAATTCAACGAAGGTCTGGACTTTTTGCTTATCTTTCGCGACACAGCTCACATTCGATGGTGAAATCAGATCGCGGCCATACTAGCAATCACCCTCACATCTCTTACCCTGGTACCGCACGCTCCCTGTGTTGAACGCGTTCCTTTTCGGTCCTGCCTCAACGTCTGCCCTTATGCTTAGAGGTACACAAGACGAGGCTGTTCCCCCAGTTCATATACGCTCGCTATGGAAAGTCAAGGAGAAGAGGGGCGAAAAAGGGAAGGCCAATGGGAACGATTTCAGGGTTGGGCTTGGAGCTAAATATATGGCGTTTGAGTACGGCGCTCATAGTACACATTGATTTCTATTTCTCAGTTATCTTTTGGTTTTTGCAGCTTGTGATGCTGACCTGGAGTCCAGCAGATGATACGTGCACCAACCCGGATATTGAAGTGCTACGTTGAGTCCATTACCAGACTTGATGATGCCCGCGAAAGGTAGGCGGTGCCGCGTCACTTGCATTGACCAGAAAGAGCTGAATAATCTGGCCATTGACAATTGGAAGCAAAAAGGTGTCGGCAATGAGTCATGACGACTCCTAGGATTATTTGTATGTACAGTTCAACCTCCCATAACACACCTCTTATAACACATACAGGTAGGACCAATTTTACACCAAAATTGACCTCTCATAACCCATAACCCCTCATAAGGATACCGTGGGCCATCCACCATGGGGTAAATATTCCGTTATGAAGTGTCGCCTGTGCATTCTGATTTCACACGACCTGCCGAATCTCAATGCCAAACAAATAGAAGGCAAACGCCCTCCCTTCAATCCTTCCCATGATCCTTCTTCTCCTCTAACAAGGGTTGGCTCACTATATCCAGTCTCCAGATGTCGTGCCAAGATCAATACGAAAGGGTGATGTCCAATTCCCAATCCCCCATGTTACCTAAAATCTGACCATGTCTGCCAAACGGCTGCTTTCCTTTTAAACAGGCCCTAATAGCACCTAGCGGTCGCAGCGGGAGTCCCGGTCAACAGATACGGTTGAGAGGACCTGGAACACCAATCGCACCACATCCTGATCCTGCTGATTTCGACCTAGCTGTGACTAGAACCCCGAATGTTACCGTGTTGTCTGGGGTAGACAGGTGCGCAGATCTGGACTTATCGTCCACCGATAGACGCTAACTCGATTGCCGTCTTAGCTCAAATAGAGCACAAGTTTCCATGTTTCAATCTGCACGACAAGTTGACATGCAAGGCAACACCTTCAACACCGCTGGCACACAGCAGATTAACCTCGCGTTTCACTGTAAGTTTCCTTATTCTTTATCTCTTGTTTTTTGAGAACGAAAAGGCAACAGTCGGCAATCAGCCTGTGGAACAAAACCCAGAACCACTGGTGCGTGTTAATAACTGTTTCATATTTGGCTTGGAGTTCAATTCGTCGAAACAGCCGTCAAGGGGTCAAGACGACCGTCTCGCTCAAGAGGATATCATCCATGAAGGATCTCATACTCGGCAGCAACTAAACCGTACGCATGTTCCCTTACCTTTTGGTCACATATCCTTAATAACAAGGCGATCAGGGCAGGATCGGGATGATGACCGTTCCACGGTAAAACCAAACCTCTAACTTCCATGTCCAGCAATTAATGTTGCATTTATAGAACCACCCGCGGCATCCAAGTCCTCCCATCCAGCGGAGCTCTGATATTTACTTCCGTCTCCTCCTCAAAAAAGGTCGCGGCTTGCCCTTGTCGATCCCAGGCCCAAATCAAAAACTCGACATAGGCTATCAACGCGACGGTGTGACGATTGGCGACGTTGGGATCATAACGGCATTTGGAAGTTTCGATTTTCTGTTCAACATATGCGTCCCACACGACCACCCCTTCAACCCTCCAGAGCTTCCTGAGAATTTTGCACCGCTTGCCCTCTTGCCATATGATGTTGACCAACACCGCTCATTTGAAGAAGGGAGTTCTCTTTCTAGTTCATCTGTCAAGTCCCGAAGTGGAAGTTCAAAGTACGTTGGATATCATTTTTATCCGTCTTGTACCCCCACGCTAACCGTTCTCAGTGGTTTTACATTCGAATCTTCAGCTTCTGAAGGAGCGATCCTCACCATGCCAGTTGGCGCGAATTCTGAAGATCTCGCCAACATTACGAAGTTTAGTAGATATCTAACCGCCAATATCGAGCATTGGTATCGGTACGTCTTCGACGTTCGCGGGCGGGTACCGCAGAACGGCGATGTTCTACTCGTCACGGGGTGGGACAAAACCTCAGAGTGGGGAATGGCAACATTTTCCAAGGAAACCGCTGAACAGGAGCCCCTTTTCCTTCAGTTTCTGCCCATTGATCAGGGCAATGCAGGGATAACATACGGTTGGGAGTACTCAGGCTCCGCTGAAGTCAGAGCTGGGCCCGGACCAAGGGAGAAAGCGAGGATCAGGATGGGCGATCCGTCTCAAGATGGCGTCGAGTATGAAAACCAGTGCCTTTTCATCCGTACCCTCTCCGTCGACCTCCAAGATAGTGTTTGGCAGAAATTGACGTCTGAGTTTGGACTTGCAGAAACCGATACATGGCCTGGTCGTTCTTTTGGTGAATCCTATGCACGACCTTCACGAGGAGCAATGGATCGCTCTGGTGGTTCTACTACTCGGCGTTATCGCTCTTCTGCGCCGAGGACGGGACATTACCTAGTCTCCTCTGTACAGGGTACCGTGGCTCAAGTCCAAAGAAATTTGGAATACCTTCCTTATTCCGAGACGGTAATATGTTCGAGACCTTGTCTGTTGGCCAAATTTCATGTTTTTATTCAGATGGAGCGGCCTACTAAAGGCCTCAACGAGATTTTGTTGAAGGTAAGCCAGGATGTCCTATATTATTCTCATTTAATATAGTTTGTCTCGGCGCCAGCTTAATCCCACTGCAAGGATGGCTATTACTGATGACCGGCATTGGATCTCCGTACTCAGAGAGGTAAGAAACAGACTCTATGGTACCGTGAAGCCTGTTCCTGACTTCATGCAGGACGACATCGTTCTACCGCCAGCGGATGAAATATTTAAGCGCATCTTAGAATCTCATACAGTCTGCTTTGGGGAAGGTTTGTGCTACATATGTTACATTCTGGCGTCGTTTAATCATCGGTTTTCAAGATACCGTTTCTCTGCGGCCAAGAGACGACTCAGTTCGTTGTTTTTAAACCCGTTTCCTCTTTTCGTTTACATTAAGGATACATTTGCAGAGTGGCTTGATCACTTTAGATACACTAATTTCTGCTAGCACTGACTCAACGACTGAAGGAAAGGACGACAAGAGAAAGAGAAGGATGACAAGCCCATCCCCACGATTAAACCCAAGCCCAGAGACCCTGAGCACTGCGAATGCCAGTGTGAGAGTGACCTTATCCTTATTGGACCGAGGTCAGAACTTACCGCTGACACTAAATTGCATACAGGGTGTCATCCTGCAGAATCCAGTTGTTGTGGACAGAACCTATGTTAACGAAGTAATGGAGAAGCGGTCGGCTGCACCTTTATCACATGCTGTAGAAACACCAGACTTGGTGCTCAAGCTCCATCCAGCACCTACACTACCGCTTGATGGTGCTTCCATTGCCACTACACACACCTCGATGTTCAATTCACATACAGTAGTGACTGGTGGACAATTTCACCGCCACAACCATCATACTCATCACCCAGTTTCCAAAAAGGGTATGTACAATCATTAGATTGAAAGCCGGCGATTTGAACGGATGATTATCAGATCCTTCCGAGCGCCTGCTCGAGGCTGCTTCACCTACTGCATTCCACAATTCCAGCGAGGTTGATGACCCTCCGAAATGCCATCCCAACACTCGAGTTGCTGTCCTCAAAAAGATCATGGATTGGATTCACGGTTTTGACCCAGAGACCCGAGACGCACTAATTAAGTGGCTCTATGGCCCAGCAGGGTCAGGCAAGTCAGCCATCGCCCGGTCCATTGCTGAGCTTTGCTATAAGGAAGGAACACTCCTAGCTAGCTACTTCTTCTCAAGGTCCGACCCAACGCGAAACCACAAACGTGCTCTCATACCTTCTATCGCCTATCAAGCCTCAGTGAATTTTCCAGACATCCGAGATCACCTCTTCCGAGAAATCGATTCCGATCCATTGATCTTCACTCGTTCGCTTGATGCCCAGCTATTGGCCCTCATTGTCGAGCCTCTACAGAAGCTGATCGAAGCTGGATTCTTCGATGCTGTGACGGCCCCTCGTATCGTTATAATAGATGGTCTCGACGAGTGCGATACCCGAGAAAGTCAGGTTAAAATTTTGTCCGCTATTTCACGAGCGCTTCAACAACATCGTTTGCCGCTAAAATTTCTTGTCACAAGTCGCCCGGAACACGATATAATGGGTGCATTTGATGTAGAATTCTTGAAAAACATCACAAGCCGACTTGCCCTCAATGATGATTACATTCCATCTGCCGACATTCACCTCTTCCTCCAAGACAAATTCACAGAAATTAAGGAAACCCACCCATTTAGGGCACAAATCCCGTCGACTTGGCCAGCTGATAACACCCTGGAAGAGTTGGTCTGGAAATCGTCCGGTCAGTTCATCTATGCGTCAACCGTGGTCAAATTTATTTCTTCATCTCGGCATCGGCCACCGCTGAGGTTGGATATTGCCCTCGGACTCCATCCCCCGGGTCGTGATAAACCCTTCACTGAGCTAGACGCCATGTACAAGCAAATTTTATCATCCACAGAGGATTACGAATTAGTTTTACAGATTCTTACCATTCAATTTCTCTGCCCTCATGAGGTGCAACACAATCTGTCTGTGAGTGTCATTGCAGAAATTTTGTTAATCAATCCGGGTGATATTCCATGGCTCTTATGTGACGCTGCCTCACTTATTTCTGTCGTGGAGACCCGCACCAGGAGGGGTGGACAAATACTCAGGCTGCATGCTTTCCATGCATCTCTGCAGGATTTTCTTCTTGATCAATCACGGGCACAGGAGTTCTATATCGGCGCTCCTTTGCTCTGTGCTGGAGTAGCACATTTGTGTATTCAATTTCTTAAAGGTAATATTAACGTCTTATGTTTTGAAGTTATCGTCAAAGCTCTAATAATTTTGACAACAGGGGGAAATTTTAATTCAGGAGTAGCAACACTTTCTGTAACGCTCTTACACAAAGCCACACCTACTGAGAAGCTCCGTGACGACCTTATCAGTTTCCCATTGTCATCCGCTTTACTTGATTGCCAGTTCGCTCAGGGCATTCCTGATTTCCTTGAATCCATCAAACCATGGGTAATTTACTTTGTCTGTATCGTTTTTCCAGACTTTGACATACATTAGGAATTTGATGATGGATTCAACCTACATGGTCACCAACTTCGGCTCTTCGACAAGGCTGCCCAAGGGATACTGGAAACAATGTATTCGAAACCAAATCTTACTGCTCTGGTCGCAGTTTTCAATGTCAACATTGGTCTATTCTCCTCCCGTCCGGATCTGGATGTGTTATTCCAGTTGGATAAGGCCCAGCTGGTCGCGGACAAACTGTCATTCATCCTCGCTGTCCACATGTTCGATCCATATTTTCAGTTTATTTCAGAATTTCTAGGAGATCCCGATCGATCTGGTGTATACACACTGAACGGTCATCGGTACACAACAGCTGCTGTGTATCTCCTGCAATACGTGTCCAATCACTCGGACTACATCCTTCCGAGGTCTGGTACGGCCGAAAGAAAGTACAACAGACACAAAAATCTCCCTTGGCATTGGCGAAAACTTGCGCAACAAGCGCATTCATCTGAAGCGGCGCAAATAACCCAATTACAGCATTTACTCGCAAGACGAGGATGGTTGCATCCTGTCTTTCTTCACGTCTTTGACAGGGCCTTCCGCTTGGCATTGAAATTCCTTGCCCATGTACTCCCAAAATCTGACATTTCCGACGAGCTAACTGCACTAGCCCGTCGACACAAGTTTGGACCATTATCGAGGAAGCATACCCGCCAGAAACGTGCAGTGACAAGAGCAATTGCACGTTATCTATCCCGAGTAGAAGCCGAGGAAGCGTCGAAAGAATGAATAGAAATAATTTTGTAAGTCAGCCCTTTCGTTTCTCACATATGATGGACTCCTAAAGTGTCTTTCTGCACCAGAACAACTCAAAGTTCAACAACCAGTTCGTTTTGAATCAAAGCGGAGAAGGCGCAGAAGGGTAGGATACCATTCTCAAAAAACGATTGCAAAACATGTATCTCAATTTCGTAGTCCTCCGAACAATTTGATCGTGTTTTGACTTTGTCCATCTCGAAATATTGAGACATAAATTAGCACGTCGTCCATCGCGATCTCGCCTCAATCCCAAATGCCAGGGGCGCTCAGGGAAAGCCTCCGCCCGCTTCGTCTCGTTGTCAGCGCCGTATCATCCCGATAGCCGTCCTCCCCGTCCTGCCCTCCGTGCGGGCGCGTGAGATCGGGCAGGTCGAAGTATTCCTCCCTTTTCAGAGGCGAGTTCGCTTCTTTCCTGGACTCAATCTGAGTCGGCACCTATGTTTTCCCTTGACGCGTCCGGCGTGCCGACGTGCGTTCCTCCACCCCAAGCGTGCAGAGCGTGTGTCTTCGTCTGAGTCCCATAAGTCAAATCCAGTGGTGGTGGCGGGTCCAGAGGCGAACAACTCGTCCGCCGTAGTATCTTCGTCGGTTTCTTGTCTATAAGGGAGTATAAGTATCGCATTTGAGGAGGCGGGTTAGTGCGGTATGAAAAGAATATATCCGAGTAATGAGGAAAGGAAAAGAAGAGAAAAACGGAAGAATATGGAGGGAAAAAATTAAGTAAGACCTGAAGAAAGGAGCGAAAGGAAACGAAAAGGACGCGTCAAAACATTTAAAACTCGACTGCAGGGAGTGAATGACAAAGAAGAATGGACGCGGAGCATTGAGATGAAAGCAACTCAAAAATAAAAAATAAAAACTCGGGTGAAAAAAATGGTGCAGGAAACGACGCGGGAGGGAAAAAAAGAAACAAAACGAAAGCAACCAAAAAATAACGCGTAAAAAATTGCGCCTAAAGCCAAAAAACTCACACATAGGCCAATTATCCGCTGATCCTTCCTCCTCTCCGTTCTCGCCTCCTCATCCTTTCCAAAACGAAGGTACTACGCCACCCTCTTCCTCGGCGCGTCGTGCTTTTGCACAGACGACGGGCTGCTGAGCTGCTGCAGCGCCGTCTCCCTGTAGGGACAACAAACAGACTTCAGCAAAGAAAGAAACATAATTAACACGAAGAAGAGCAGAGCCCGAAACGCACCTCAGAATCCCCAAAAGTCCATGGTGGATTATTCCCCGGATCCTCTAGGCGAGACCTAAGCCCAAACCACCCAAAATGCAAACTCCACGACCGGTTCAAAGCTGACGTTCATCATGATTTACGGTGCACGGTGTACCCTCCTATGCAGAGACCGAGGACAATGGGCCGCGTCATCACTAACGAGTGTTGTATATATCACCTCCTACCCCACCCCGTCTCCAGTGGGCTGTTGCGGTCGATGAACATAGCGATATCGATGTATTGCATGCGCGGGTTGAAGTACAGGAGCGGAGCCTCGAACCGCAAGGTATTGATTTGTGGCTTGGTCGCTCGCGCAGCCTGCTGCTGGCCTGGTTGATGCAGACGTCGGTGAAGGAGGAGGCACAACGCAGCGCTTGTGAGAGCGGTGGGGTTACCGTTTTAGCCGCCTGAGCAGATCGAGCAGGACTCAAAGACAACCTTCGAGGATAAATGTGCCTTCGCCTACAGAGACGCTAAAGGGGAATGTAAATGAAAAGAGAGAGAACCGGAGAGAGGGGTGTTCCCTGATATGTGGTTCTCTCCGCCGTCTCGGTGTGACGTGTATGAAGTTGACCTTCTCGTCAGAGTGGAAGGTGACCATTAGCTCGGGCATCGCGCGTCTAGGTCTCTGGAAGTATTGATGTGGCGTGTTAGCGCGTGTTTTGTAACGCGGGAGTTTGATATGAAAGTGAAAGATGAAAGATGAAGATAGAACTTGGAAGGAGGAAGGGGGTCGGAGGTCTGTGCATGAAAGAGCTACTCGACGAGACTCACGAGTAACACATATGCTGTACATCCCATCCAACATCCCGTACCGGTGACCAATGTGTGTTTCGTATCTGCCGGCTCTCGAACAGAGCTAGAAAGGACGTCGATGATGGAAATTGAAATTTGAAGTGCGTACAGATCACTAGTCAGTTTCCGTAAATCCGAGTCAGGAAGTTCACGACATCCTCGATGTGCTGGAGGAGCGTCTCTGGGTGGGGGATGCCCTGAGTGACGGATATGGTGGGCAAATTGGGGAGCTTGGACGGCGAGCGGGCGGAGACGACGACTGTGCTTTCGGAGTAAGCGAGAGGAGGAGGTTGCTGGATTTGGTCGGATTATGGACAAATTGGGACAAATTTTGCGGTAGGCAGAGAGAGCTGTGACTCTTAGTATGCATGTCCTTGTTCCTGCCCCACTACACCACCAATAACGAATTCCTCTGGTTTCTGAAAAAAATGACTTCGCATTTCGTTCCTGCGGCCTCCTCCCTCCTATCCGACCTATACTTTCGCCGCGCCTCTGGTCGTGATTCTTTTTCAATCCTGCTCATTGCGAGCGCAACTGAAACTACTCAATGGATCTTTTACCTGGGTTTATTTCAGCTTCGTTATTCCTTGACCGAATGTGAGTGGGTCTGTTTGCATGTTGAAACAAATCGTTGATCAGTCGTTATTATTTCATACACCTTGGAAAGAACGTATCTGAATTATTGGACGCCAAAACCAATCGACCGTGCGGGTGCACAGCAAGTGAGGTGACTTTTGATATCAACAACGCAGCCCACACTTCTATTTTAAACCAGAACCTACCGTGGCCAACACCACGATATCTGGATTATGTTCAGGGGCTTTAAAAAATTAAACGGTATGTTGATAGAGTTTAGCTTGTTTCATCTGCAGTGAGGACACTTGACTCTACAAATCCAGAAAACTCATCGTGCACTGCATCCTGGTCTAGGCGCGGCAGTGCAAAACGCATGTCACCGGACCAGGTTCACGTCAATCTATTTCTATCGTGCTGGCTTGCTGGCTCTGGCTGATACATTCTCACCGATATCAGAGGGCGGCGAAGTGTGGCTATACCTCGAGAGTCGACTCCTTTTAGCTTCATCCACGTCCATACAGCCATCCGCTGTGTTTCCATCGCCAAACGCACACCTCGATGTTCAGTTCACATACAGTAGTGACGGGCGGACAATTTCACCAAAACAACGTCCAACACCATATTCATCATCACAACCCTGTCTCCAAAGGTATGTTTGGTCCCTCAATCGATGGCTGATGATTTGAACGGATGATTTTCAGATCCCTTCGAGCGCCTGCTCGAGGCTGCTTCACCTACCGCATTCCATAACTCCAACGACGTCTACGACCCACCGAAATGCCATCCTAACACTCGAGTCGCCGTCCTCACCAAGATCATGGACTGGATTCGCGGTCTTGATCCAGACGCTCGAGTCGCGCTTATCAAATGGCTATATGGCCCAGCAGGTTCAGGCAAGTCAGCTATTGCTAGGTCCATCGCGGAGCTCTGCTACGAGGAAGGGATTCTCGTAGCCAGCTACTTTTTCTCAAGGTTTGACCCAACGCGAAACCACGAACGTTCCCTCATCGCTACTATCGCCTATCAAGCCTCACTGTGCTTTCCAGACATCAGGGATCACCTCATCCGAGCAATCGACTTCGATCCATTGATCTTCACTCGGACACTCGATGCGCAGTTGCTGGCTTTGATCATCAAGCCTCTACAGAAACGAATTGAAGCTGGGTTTTTCGATGCCGTGACCGCCCCCCGAATCGTCATCATCGATGGTCTCGACGAGTGCGGTAGCCGAGAAAGTCAGGTCAAAATTCTATCCGCTATTTCACGGGCGCTTCAACAGCATCGCTTGCCATTGACGTTTCTTATTGCGAGTCGCCCAGAGCACGATATAAAGGGCGCATTTGACGTAGGATATTTAAAGGGCATTACAAGCCGACTCCTTCTCAACAATGACTATCTCCCTTCTGACGACATTCGCGTCTTTCTACAAGACAAATTCACGGAAATAAAGAAAACGCATCCATTTAGGGAGCAACTCCTTTCGACTTGGCCAGACAATAGAGACTTGGAAGAGTTGGTCAAGAAGTCGTCTGGTCAATTCATCTATGCATCGACGGTGATCAAATTTGTTTCTTCGTCCCGGCATCGGCCACCACTGAGCTTGGATATTGTCCTTGGGATCCGGCCTCCAGATCGTGACATACCCTTCGCCGAACTAGACGCCTTATACAGGCACATTTTATCATCAGCTGAGGATCGTGAATCAGTCCTGCGTATCCTTTCCATGCGTTTCTACACCTATGACTTTAGACGCGAATTTATTCTGTGCGTGAGGTACATAGAAGAAATCTTGTTGCTCAGTCCTGGTGATGTTTCGTGGCTGTTATGTGACATCGCATCACTCGTTTCTATTGATTCTATTGACTCTGAGGAGTTCACAACCCAAGGTGAAAGTAGACAAGAACTGCACGCTTTTCATGCATCGCTGCGCGATTTTCTTCTTGATCAGTCACGGGCACAAGAGTTCTATATCGGCTCCCCTTTGCTTTGTGCTGAACTAGCACATTTATGTGTCCTTCTTCTTCAAGGTAATAGCTATTCATATCTCAATGTATGCTTTAAGCTCCAATAATTTTTTATCATAGGAAAAGAAAAAGACACGCATGGGGCACTGGAACTGCTTACTGTAGATTTCCTTTCCAAGGCCACTCCTACCAAAAAGCTCGTGAATGACCTGACCAATTTCTCAATTTGGTCTGTTTTAATGGATGGCGAGCGCTTTTCGTCTATTCCTAGCTTTTTTGAATCAATTAAAATATGGGTATGTACTTTGTCCGTTGCTTTTCCAGACTTTGACACAAGTTAGAAATTCGACAACGGATCATATTTTCACGGTCACCAACTCCATCTCTTTGACAAGGTTGCCCAAGGAATAATGGAAAAAATGTATTCGAGACCAAACCTGACCGCTCTAGTAGCAGTGTTTAAAGTCGATCTCAGGTGGTACCACGAGATCGATAAGCTATTCCAGCTGGATGATGCTGAGCTGGACTTCGACAAACTGTCATTTTCCAGCGGAGTCCATGTTTCCAAATCATATTCCCAATTTATTTCAGAGTTTCTAGAAGACCCCAATCGATCGGGGGAATATACACTAAACGGCCAACGGTACAAAACGGCTGCCATGTATTTTTTGGAATACATGTCGAATCACTCGGAGCAACTTCTCCCAAGTCCCGAAACAAGCGAAAGGAAGTACACAAGATCGATAGATCTCCCGTGGCATTTGCGGATGCATTATCGATGTGTGGACACGTCGGACACGGTGCAAATGGCCGAATTACTACGAAGACAAAAACCACATTATCCTTCACGCCCTCACATTTTTAATGGGGCTTTCCACCTCGCATTGAAATACCTCGCCCATGTACTCCCAAAATCCGACATCTCGGAAGGGCTGACAGCACTGGTGCGTCAACACAAGTTTGGGCCATTAATAAGGAAAGATGCCCGGTTGAAAAGAAGAGTGACGAGGGCGATTGCACAGTATCTGGCCCGAGTAGAAGCAGAGGAGAGATTGCAAGAGTGAATTGGGAACTTTTTGTAAGTCAACCCGTTTTTGAATAGATGGATTCCTAAAATGACCATCCACAGTGGAACGACTCAGACTTCAACAACCATTTCCTATTGAATGAAAGTGTAAGCAGTAGCGTAGGACGCGATTGCAAAGATAGTAGCAGTCTGATAAAATTAAAACAATACCTCAAAAAACCCGATTCAGACCTGGAGCCGGAGGCGGATGATTTGTTGACCGTCGCGTCCTCTGCTGGTAGGTCGTACAGATACCGAGCGTGTTATGAACAGATCAGTCAGTGCTATATGGAAACAATATGTATGCTTGCTTGAGAAAGGTAAGGAAAGGAAAATAGCCAAATAAAAGACGTGTTAAAACCGTGAAATACTCGCACGCAAGGTTGAACTGACCACAGGACGCGGTGTACGCCCCTCTCCTCTCCCCCACAAAACCCATCGCAAAAACTAACCTCACACACACAGTCCTCGTCGGCGAAGACAACCCCGCCTTCGAAGGCGTCTTCGAGTTCTGCTCGATCTCCGCGGGCGGGACGATCGGCGCCGCCCAGCGGCTCGCCTCCGCCTCCGCCGACATCGCGATCAACTGGGCCGGCGGGCTGCACCACGCGAAGAAACGCGAGGCGTCGGGGTTCTGCTACATCAACGACATCGTCCTCGGCATCCTCGAGCTCCTGCGCTCGGTACCGAGGGTGCTGTATATCGATATTCGGAGCGGGTGATGACGTGCAGGTTTCATAAGTTTGGAGAGTATTTTCCTGGGACGGGGACGCAGGAGGATAGAGGAAGGGGGAAGGGGAAGGGGTATGCGGTGAACGTGCCGTTGAAGAACGGCGTGGGGGACGAGGCGTTCCGAGGGGTGTTCGAGCCCGTGCGTTTTACGCGTCTCTCGTTCTTGCAGTATATCCAACTTACCCTTCCGCAGATCGTATCCCGCATCCTCCGAGTCTACCAACCCTCCGCCGTAGTCCTCCAATGCGGCGCCGACTCGCTCGCAGGTGACAAACTCGGGTGCTTCAACCTCACAATGCAAGGGCACGCGCAATGCGTCCAGTTCCTGCGCAAACAGAACGTCCAGCTCATCCTCCTTGGCGGGGGCGGGTACACCGTCAAGAACGTCGCGCGGGCGTGGACGTTCGGAGGCGGAGGGCGTATGCAGGGCTATGGACAGACAGCTTGCCACTCCCTCCTAGCTTATTCCTCACCCTAATCTCAAGGGCAGGCCGTAGTACACCCCAGAGGCGGAGAGCAAGAGGTGAACAACTCGTCCGCCGTCGTATCTTCGTCGGCTTCTTGTCAAATAGGGCGTATAAGTACGGTGTTTTCTGAGGAAGCGGGTTAGTCCGGTATGGAAATAATATGAGTACTCAGGAAAGGAAAAGAAGAGAAAAACGGAGTGAATACGGAGGGAAGAAGTTAAGGATCTGAAGAAAAGGAGCGAAACGAAAGCAAGCGAAAAAGACGCGTCAAAACATTTAAAACTCGCGTGCAGGGAGTGAATGACAAAGAAGAAGAATGGACATGGAACATTGAGACGAAAGCAAGTCAAAGAAAATTAAAAACTCGCGTGAAGGAAAAAATGACGCAGGAAAAGATGCACGAGGAAAAAACGAAACCCAACAAAAGCAACCCAAAAGACGCGTAGCTAAAACTCACGCGTAGGCTAATTATCCGGCTCATCCCTCCCCTCTCCGTTCCCGCCTCCTTATCCTTTCCAAAACGAAGGTGCTGCGCCACGCTCCCTGAGCATGTCCTGCATTTGCAGACGGCGGACCGTTGAGCTTCTGCAGGGGCTCCAGCTCCTCCCTAGGATCAAAGTGAGCAAATAAGGACCAGCACCAAAAAAAAAAAGAAAACGAAAAGAAAAGAAAAAGAAAAAGCCCAACTCACAGAAAAACTCCAAATTCCCATTCCTCAAACCCGCATACTTGGTGGAGAATCACTTGGCCCACGCAACGCAAGCGAGCAGCTCCAGACTCATTTCCACCCTGCTAAGTGCACGCGCAGTCTCTGAGTTGCACGTTCACGCCACTGAGACTGCGAGTTCGTACCCTCCCCCGCTGAAGGAGAGGAAAATAAGGAGGCATTCTGTTTCGGTGGAAGGGCGCGCACTGCGCGACGCTGTAAGTCATAACCAGTGAAATAGTGTGCCTCCGTCGTGTAAAACGCCTTTTTCACCCAGTCTCCGTGGCAGCCTTGTGTAGTCAACGACGATATCGATGTTGATTCCTAGCACACACGAGACGGAACGCGGGAGCTTGAGGAACCTGAGGACGAGGACAACGTGTCGTTGACGTGTCAAGACTCCAACAGCCAGCGAAGCGCGGTTTTTTTTGCCTTAGTCACTGGTGCAGTCTGCCAGCCCACTTGGTGGAAGTGTCAATGGAGGAGGAAGGGCGACGCAATCTGTGAGAGGTGGGGATGAGTAGGGGAGGAAAGGAAGGCGTCACCGATAGTACCTCAGGCTGAAATCGAGCAGAAGTCGAAGACTCTTTCGAAGATGAGGGTTTCTTCGCCTACACAGAGCGTAAAGGGGAATGTCAATGAAGGGAGATAACTGGAGAGAGAGGGCGTACACCGCGTTTTTAGATATGTTGTTGTTTTCTCCGTCGTCTCGGTGTGACGTGTATAAAGCTGACCTACTCGTTGGTGTGGAAGGAGATCATTACCTCGGGCATCGCGCGTGTAGGTCTCTGGAAATATTGGCGTGGTGTGTTAACGCATTTTTTTCAACACAAGAGGCTGATAAGGAAGTGAAAGATAGAAAGATGAGGTTGGAGCTCGGAAGGAGAGGGATACACGACTCACGAGTGACATATATACACCCTATCTCACAACCCTTACGCAATGACCAATGCGTGTTCCGTATCCGCCGGCTCTCGAACAGAGCTAGAAAGGACGACAATGATGGGAGGCAAGTGTGCACTGACCAACAGTCAGTTTCCGTAAATCCGAGTCACGAAGTGCAAGTCGAAGTGCTAGATAAGCGTCTCTGGCGTTGTCTGATGATATAGGGGTCGTCATCAAAAATTATGTAAGGATGGGCCTGCAACAGTGCGAACAGGTCCATTTTCGTCCAGCTTTCTGTTCCGATTCTTTGTCCATCGCAATTTATTCTTTACTCTCTCCGACCTTACGACGATGCCGAAGTGTCTTGACCTCAACTACAGCCTTGTCATAATGGGAAGTTCAGCCTTCTAGACACTTACGTGAGACGAAGATTCGCATGATTTCTCTCAAAACTCCTTTTTGAGTCCTCCCCTTCTTCTTTATCCCCTGCGTGCGTGTTTCTCAAGCTTAAGATAAACTTGAATGACCACGGCCTCAGTTCTCTTGCGCCCAAACTAATCACAACTGGTGCAGTCCCTCCTTAGGTTCCCTTGGATCCGACCTAAGTACGTCTTCACAACTACTGCTTCAAATATTTTTTCTCTGGGGTTGTAATACGTCTCCAAGTTGGTTTTGTTATCTGACACACGCAAAGCCTCGGTCACCGTGGGCGTAGGTAGACGTTACGCGTCGTTTGCCAGCTCTGAGTAAGCGTCAGAATGTAAGTGGGTGCGTCTGTGTCTATCTGTGTGTTAATATAAATCGGTGATCCAGTCTTATTATTTCTTACTCTTCGGTAACAACGTATCTGAATTATGGAACGCTAAAAGCAATCGAGCCTTTCTCGCCAAGCAGTGCAAATCGTGTGAGTTTCGCTTTTTATATCGTCAACGCAGGCTCAGCTACACCGTTTTATTTTAAACCTGAACAGGTTTATGGTGGGTTGGCAGAAGAGATTGCTTGTGCGGCGATTTGGCGGCGATGATTGGAGTCTGTTGGCAGTCAAGCAAAATCCGACAGTGGGTCTTTAAAACTTAAACAGCCAACATATATCTGCGGTGGGAAGCCAGCGATAGTATGTGAATTCCCAAAATCTAGCCTTGTATTCTGCATCACCAGACCTGGCGCGGCAGTGCAAAAGACATGGACAAGGTCAGTCCCACGTCAATTTATTTCTATCTGGGATCAGGCTGACCTGCTGGCTGACACATTCACGCTGGTATCAGAGGCTGTGTTCAACCATCGTTCACTCTTCCACTTACCTTGCCATTGGCATTACCCATCCCTCAATGTTCGGGTCACAAACGCTGGTGACTGGTGGACAATTTCACCAACACAACATCCATAGTCATCATAACCATGTTTCCAAAGGTACGCTCAATACCTAAATCGAAAGCTGATGGTGTCACATCGAACAGACAATTTTCAGGTCCCTTCGAACGCCTGCTCGAGGCGGCTTCACCTACCGCATTCCATAACTCCAACGACGTCTACGACCCACCAAAATGCCATCCTAACACTCGAGTCGCCGTCCTCAAGAAGATCATGGATTGGATTCGCGGTCTTGATCCAGACGCTCGAGACGCACTAATCAAATGGCTATATGGCCCAGCAGGTTCAGGCAAGTCAGCTATTGCCCGGTCCATCGCAGAGCTCTGCTACGAGGAAGGAATACTCGTCGCAAGTTACTTCTTCTCTAGGTTCGACCCGACGCGAAACCACGAACGCTCCCTCATCGCCACTATCGCCTATCAAGCCTCACTGTGCTTTCCAGACATCAGAGATCACCTCATCCGAACAATCGACTTTGATCCACTGATCTTCAGTCGATCACTCGACGCGCAGTTGCTGGCTTTGATCGTCGAACCTCTACGAAAACGAATCGAAGCTGGATATTTTGATGCTGTGACCGCACCCCGAATCGTCATCATCGATGGTCTCGATGAGTGCGGTAGCCGAGAAAGTCAGGTCAAAATCCTATCCGCTATTTCACGGGCGCTTCAACAGCATCGCTTGCCATTTATATTTCTTATTGCGAGTCGCCCAGAGCACGATATAATGGGCGCATTCGACGTGGGATATTTAAAGGGCATTACAAGCCGACTCCTTCTCAACAACGACTATCTCCCTTCTGACGACATTCGCCTCTTTCTCCATGACAAATTTACGGAAATCAAGGAAACGCATCCCTTTAGGGCGCAAATCTCGTCGACTTGGCCAGCTGATGACGATTTGCAGAAGTTAGTCTGGAAATCGTCCGGTCAGTTTGTTTATGCATCGACTGTCGTGAAATTTACTTCGTCATCTCGGCATCGGCCACCGCTGAGATTGGACATTGTGCTTGGGCTCCGTCCTCAAGATCATGATATGCCCTTCGCTGAACTAGACGCCTTATACAGGCACATTTTATCATCTGTGGGGGATTGTGAATCAGTCCTACGTATCCTTTCCGTCCATTTCCATTCCTTTCATACCGTTGTCTCTAACCGTGTGGATGTGAGTGACATAGAAAAAATCTTGTCATTCAGTCCTGGTGATATTTCATGGCTTTTATGTGACATGGCATCACTTATTTCTATTGAAGACTACACATTAATGGATAAAGGCAAACAAAAACTGCATGTTTTTCATGCATCTCTGGAAGATTTTCTTCTTGATCATTCACGGGCCCAAGAATTCTATATTGGCGCTTCATTGCTTTGTGCTGAACTTGCTCATCTGTGCATTGTCTTCCTCCAAGGTGATAACTATTTCTTATTTTATAATTAGAACTCCCACAATTTTGGTGATAGGAGAAGGAGACTGGGGAGTGGCACATCTTGCTGTAAATCTCCTTCACAAAGCCACACCTACCAAGAGGCTCCATGAAGACCTGATGAATTTATCATTTGGTTCTCTCCTACTGGATAGCGATTATCCTAACGGTGTTGTCAAGTTTTTTGCATTAATGAAACAATGGGTACGTGATTTTTCTGTGGTGTTTTTCCATACCTTGATATTACTTAGGACTTTGACAATGGATCGAACCTACATGCCCACCAACTTCAACTCTTTGATGAGGCTGCCCACAGAATAATGGAAAAAGTGTATTCGAGACCGAATTTGACTGCTCTCGTAACAGCAGCTACAGTCAACTGTCTTCGAATCCCCCTTTCTCTAAAGATATATGAGTTATTCCAGCTGGGTGATGCTGAGGAGACCTTGGACAAACTTTTATTTGCCCGAGGAGTCTGCGATTTCCCTGATTATGCTCAATTTCTTTGGGAATTTCTAAAAGACCCCTATCGAGCTGGGGAATATGTGCTGAACGACCAGCGGTATACAACGGCTGCCGTGTATTTTTTGGAGTACATGTCCAATCACTCGGAACAACTCCTCCCAAGGTACAGCACAAGCAAAAGAAAGTACACGAGATTGATGGATCGCCCATGGCTTTGGTGGATGCTTGTGCGACGTGCGCACTCATCTGAAGCGGCGCAAATGGCCCAATTACTACCATTACTCAGAAGACGAAAACCATTTTATCCTTCTCCACTTTATGTTTTTGATCAGGCTTTCCACCTAGCGATGAAATGCCTCGCTCATGTACTCCCCAAATCCAACATCTCTGAAGAGTTGACAGCACTGGTGCGTCAACACAAGTTTGGACCATTATCGAGGAAAAATACCCAGACGAAAAGAAGAGTGACGAGGGCAATCGCACAGTATCTGGCCCGAATAGAAGCAGAGGAGGGATTGAAAGAGTGAATTGGAATGTTTTTCGTAAGTCAACCCGTTCCCAGTACTTGGAGTCCTAAAGCCTGAGTGACTTCCTATAGTGAAACGACTAGGAGTTCGATGACTGTTCCTTTTAGATCAAAGTCTAAGAAGTAAAAAGGCGTAGATGGGTATGATTTCACTCCCGAGAAACGATCCCGACGACAGTAGTAGTCTAATAAAACTACAAACAATATCCCAAATTTGTAGGACGCTGAAAAAATTGAGCGAGTCTTGACTCTCCTCAGAAATTGAGATACTCACTGACTAGCCCAAAACCCGCCAATCGGGCCG
Organism: Galerina sulciceps; assembly: GCA_023014345.1. NCBI lineage: Eukaryota > Fungi > Basidiomycota > Agaricomycetes > Agaricales > Galerinaceae > Galerina > Galerina sulciceps. Next base: position 2,372,237 of record JAEDXJ010000005.1, on the reverse strand, counting down.
TCCTAACCACTCAAAAACAAGTACATTCCTTTCTTTGATCTGGTATTTCTTTTCCTAAAGTTCCTGGGTTCCTGTACTCGCCAAAATTCAGAGACTTGCCCCATGCACCTGATGAAACGCCTACGTAGGCCCATCCATTCTCTCCCGGTGCGTGTTGGAGATCAATCCGGCACTCGGTGGAAAGGAGTAGCATTTGTATTAGTAATACGAGCGCTTACTTAGTAATCAATTTAGGGATCTCGCTACATAGCTCTAGAATATTGTAGAGACGTATTTTACATGTATATAAAGGCTCTGTAGGAGACAGTAACTAATATCTCATAATACTACATTAATTCCTACCAACCATCCGGACTCGAGTCTGATGCGGATGCAGACCTAGGAACGGACGATTCGTCGGTGGTCGGGTCTTCGTTGGCCTCCTGAAGGTCGCATAAATACCCCGCGTGTCCTGAAGAGACCGGTCAGGAGGAAGAAATGACGAAGAAGGGATGGAGTGGAAAAGGGAAAGCAACGGAAAGGACGCACAAAAAAATTCAAGAACTCACGCGCAGGCCTACTGTATCGTCTAGCTTGTCCTTAAAATATGTCATTGGACAATTGACGCGACTACAACAATAATTATTGGTGCAATCCAGCCACCAAGTCTGCTCACCGCTGTATGACCGATTAGTATTACGACCGTAGACGGCCGTCATGTGGGCTCGCCGTACCGTAGCCATAAGTGCTCTATGAAAGCTCACGGTACGGCGTCGGTGGACAGCCCTAATCTGTCTCTTCGCTGAGTTCGCTCATCTGTTCCACTTGAACACAAGGTGTTACAGTACCCCATATTCGCCTATTGCAGATGTCGATTTCGATAGAACACGCAGGATGGAGCGCAGGACCCGAGGTGTCGTTGATCCTGTTAAAAATTAGATGTATTATAACAGACTGAAAAACCCGGAGGCACCAGCGACTTGCGCTTCTTGGCATGGTCAGTGGTGCAGTGTGACACCAGGGGTCTGAGTTGATGGCGGACGAGGATGTAGGCGTTTGGCTGTGCCAATCGTTCTGCTTATGGCGATAACCCTGGAGCAAAATTCGAAGACGCCTTCGACTCGGGAGGCGGGATAGGAAGAGTTTACGGGGGAGAGGGGAGAGGAGAGACATGGTATTCCTACGTTGTGCTGACTAGAAAATTAGAGTTGATGCGCTCGTCTGGGTGGAACGAGCTTGCGGCCTCAAGGGGGGGGGTGTCGTGCATTTGGACATCTAGAGTACGAAGAGGTGAGTGTTCTGCGCGCTAACGTTTCGGAGGGCAATGGCGAAGGGGGAGTGAGGGAGTAAGGAGGTGCGGAGAGCAATAAATGGGAATGGAGGAGCAGAACTCACGAGGACGTGTTCTTGACCAGTATATCGTACTATCACGCAGCGCCAGCCAACCTGCGGCTTCGTCGGGGCCCTAGGCGGTGACTGTATGCGCCGAAGTCCTCTGAGCGCGAATGGTGTTGGTGCAGTTTATCCAACTCGGTAGACGTGGGGCGGCCGAGGGGTGGAAGAGATGAAAGAGAAGGAATGGAGCAAGTGAGACTCACCGTCGTAATAGGAGTAGGTCACTCTTCGTTGTAAAAAGTAATCCTCCAAGCAGGTATTTATGCGAATTATAGAGTACGTAGGTTCATCTACCTTGCCCGGGGTACTTTTGTCATCACGACGAAATAAGAACCTCGTTTCCAGGTGTGAGGTTTCTAGAGTACGAGAGGGTCAAATGAAAGCAGTGATAGGAAGCGAGACTAAGTAGACGTAGATGAGTTCAATCGTAAATCTGATAAGAAATCATTGAAGCTATCACACATATCGCAGAAGCCCAGGGATATCACTCTGGGTGCGCTGCCGTTCGTCGCTGAGAACAACGCGATGAGGGTGATACCCAAGAGATTCTGCATAGTGTGAAAAGCCTCTTCCGAGGTTACTTTCAGAGCAGATTGATCATGGTGATGAGGTTTGGAAATGCAGAACGTCTAAGAAAGATTGGTGGTTTAGGGACTGGAGCACAGGTGGTGTTCATCGCGGTCGAAAGAGGGCTCGAACCATTCTCGGACGATGAGATAATCGAATATCCCACGACAGCGACCCGGCCCGAGAATCAGGTGACGCAACCAGAAATGATTCACGTCTTTGAAAGAGCTTTTCACCTCCACCTTCACGACCCCCACCACGAACGACGACCACGACGACGGGCGTCCACCACAACGCGATGTCAAAACGAAAAGTGGCCTACTACTACGATGGTACGTGTCTCGTAACTCGTTCTCTTTCATGGTCACACACGACGAACGCCACACGACCCAGCAGTCGTGTGCTGAGCGGGAAGTGGACAAAGGAACGAAGTGTGCTGATGTCCCTTTTGCTCACAGCGGACGTGGGCGCATATACGTACGGCCTGGGCCATCCTATGAAGCCCCACCGGATACGAGTCACGCATGATCTGGTCACTGCGTACGGGATGCTGGATAAAATGCATATACTCGTGAGTTCTGCCCCTCTTTTTCCCGTTTCCACTTCCATCCCTTCGGTGCTCGAGGTCCATCATCCCGAGCTTCATATCCCGAGCTCCTGAGCTCTACACTCCAGAATTTCAAGTACATCCGCTGACAGACACATTATAGAGACCCACACGCGCAACACCCGAAGTAATGAGCTCGTTCCACACCGACGAATACGTCAACTTCCTCCACAACGTCACCCCCGAAACAGCAGAAAAGATGACCTACCACGGAACGCGGTGTACGCCCTCTCCTCCCCCCAAACCCACCTCAAAAACTAACCTACCCCTCACACACACAGTCCTCGTCGGCGAAGACAACCCCGCCTTCGAAGGCGTCTTCGAGTTCTGCTCGATCTCCGCGGGGGGTACGATCGGCGCCGCCCAGCGGCTCGCCTCCGCCTCCGCCGACATCGCGATCAACTGGGCCGGCGGGCTGCACCACGCGAAGAAGCGCGAGGCGTCGGGGTTCTGCTACATCAACGACATCGTCCTCGGCATCCTCGAGCTCCTGCGCTCGGTGCCGCGGGTGCTGTATATCGATATTGACTGCCATCATGGGGACGGGGTGGAGGAGGCGTTTTATACGACGGAGAGGGTGATGACGTGCAGCTTTCATAAGTTTGGGGAGTATTTTCCTGGGACGGGGACGCAGGAGGATAGAGGGCGGGGGAAGGGCAGGGGGTATGCGGTGAATGTGCCGTTGAAGGACGGTGTCGGGGACGAGGCGTTCCGGGGGGTATTCGAGCCCGTGCGTTTTACGCGTTTCCCATTCGCGCAGTGTATCCGACTGACCCTTTCCCCAGATCATATCCCGCATCCTCCAAGTCTACCAACCCTCCGCCGTAGTCCTCCAATGCGGCGCCGACTCGCTCGCAGGGGACAAATTAGGTTGCTTCAACCTCACAATGCAAGGGCACGCGCAATGCGTGCAGTTCCTCCGAAAACAGAACGTCCCGCTCATCCTCCTCGGCGGGGGCGGGTACACCGTGAAGAACGTCGCGCGGGCGTGGACGTTCGAGACGGCGTGTGCGCTGGGCGTGGAGGGGGAGATCAGCCTGGATTTACCGTGGAGCGCGTATTTTGAGTGGTTTGGGCCGAGGTATCGGCTGGAGGTGCCGGAGAATAATATGGAGGATCTGAATTTGAGGGACGGGAGTTTGGGGGTTGTGAGGTGCGTTTTTTTTTGTGGGGTTTTTGGTTGTGTTTTTTTCTTTCCTGATGGTGCTTTGAAGGGAGACGGCGCTGGAACAGCTCCAACAGCTCAAGGGCCCGCCGTCTGTGCAGATGCAGGACGTGCCGAGGGAGAGCGTGGGGCAGCACCTTGGATTTGGGCGGGACGAGGATGAGGAGGGGGTGGAGAGGGGGCGGGACGAGCTGGATGACAAGCTTGCGCGTGAGTTATATTTAGCTTTTTGGGCGATTTTGGAGGTGTATTTTTTCGGCTGTATTCTTTTTGTTTGTTTTGTTTCGTTTCGTTTCGTTTCGTTCCTCCATTTCAAATTTTCTTTGGTCATTTTCTTCCCTGTGCGTGAATTTTTACTGTTTTGAGCGCGTCTTTTTCTTCACTTCGTCATTTTTTCCTTGTATGCGACTTTTTTTTTTTTTTTTTTTTTTTTTTTTTTTTTTAAATTTTTGACCGTGTTTTTCGATTGCTTTCATCTCATTTCATCCTTCCATTCCCTTCCTTTGTCGTTTCTTCTTTGTGCGCGAGTTTTTCACGTTTTTGACGCGTCTTTGTGGGTTACATTTGTTCCGTTCCGTTTCTTTTCTCCGATTCCTATCATTTCATTTCTTCTTTACCTCTTCTTTTTCCCTTTCCTTCCCTATATTAAGCAGACACAAATCATTTCCGTGCTGACCTGCCTGTTCAGAACACGTGCGGTATTTATACGACCTCCAAGAAGCAAGCGAAGACACGACGACTGACGAGTCGTCCGCCTCCGGCTCAGCATCTGGCTCTGGCTCTGACTCATGGGACTCCGACGAAGACGCGCGGTCTGCACACTTGGGATGGAGGCACGCACGTCAGCAAGAACAACGCGTCAACGGTAAACATAGATACCGACCCAGGCCTGGGTCAGGCAAAAAGAGGATGAGCTTGTTGACGGGGGAATACTTCGACCTGCCCGAGCCAGCCGTCGCACACCAGGATGAGGAAGACGATCCTTGTGGGGACGACGACGACGACAATGAGTCGAAGGGATCGCGGCGGTTCTTCATGAGCGCACCGGGTATTAGGGGCTGGGATGAACTAGGAGGGGTGGATGGGAGGGTGAACGCTGTGCTTGGTGGGTACGGGTATGGGTACGGGTATGGGTTTGCGAGGCACGGGCTGGGTGCGCTCATGGAGCGGGGCGGGAGGGCGGATGGGGAGGAGGTTGAGGAGGATGAGGGTCAGGAAGAGGGGGCAATGGTTGTTGATTGATGCTGACGACGAGTCGGAAAGGTTGAGCGGTGTAGTTATACTATGATTTTTGCTAGTTTATAGTGTAGGGTAACTTTATTGTACGTATGTATCGCTCGTAGTTTTTTTGTGTTGTTGTACTTCTTGTCTTGACATTTCAGGTCGGCGCTTAGGTCGGCGCTTTGTTTCTGACAGTCCGACAGACATTGAGCCAGTCCATCAACTTTTAAGAACGATGAAGTCTAACCGCCGTCAATTGTTAGGAGTCTTACGAATTTGAGGTATGACTGATACTGGCAATATGTTTTATTTCTACCAGACAGCTACTATATATCCTCGCGAACTTTTCTCGGGCTAAGTCTTACACCTTCATTCAGTAGAAACTAGTCGTTGAACTCCGAGTTGTTCTACTGTAAGAAGTCATGTTAGGAATATGTGTCGTACAAGAAACAGGCCAACTTACAAAGGGCTTTCAATTCACTCTTCCGATGCCTTCCCTGCTTCTACCCGGGCCAGATACTGTGCGATCTCCCTTGTCACTGCTCTTTTGGGGCGGGTATTCTTCCTTGATAATGGTCCAAACTTGTGTTGACGCGCCAGTGCAGTCAACTCTTCGGAGATGTCAGAATTTGGGAGGACATGGACGAGGCATTTCAATGCCAGGTAGAAGGCCCTGTCACGATTTGAGATGTAAATGATAAAAGGATAAGACCGGCGTTGTATTCTGAGTTCTGGTGGTAATCGGGTTGTTTGCGCTGCTTCAGATGAGTGCGTTTGCTGTACGAGTTTTCGCCAAAGCCAAGGACAAATTTTCCGCCTCTGTTCCTTCCTGTAGTGTGTCATGTACCTTGGGAGGATTCGCTCCAAATGATTGGAAATGAATTGTAGAAAATAGACGGCAGCCGTTGTGTACCATTGGCTGTTCGGTGCATATTCCCCAGATCGATTGGGGTCTTCTAGGTATTCAGAAATAAATTGATAATATTCCAGGGAAATATGGAAAAAGAAGGAAAATGAGAGTTTGTCCAAGTCCTTCTTAGCCTTATCCAGCTGGAATAATTGTTCTATTGCCTGACGAAAGCGGGCCCAATTAAGTTTGACAGTACCTGCTGCTACCAGAGCTGTCAGATTTGGTCTTGAATACATTTCTTCCATTATTCCTTGGGCAACCTTGTCAAAGAGCTGAAGTTGGTAATCATGTAGGTTTGATCCATTGTCAAATTCCTAACTTGTGTCAAATTCTGGAAGACAACATAAAAAAAGTAAATACCCAAAGTTTGACCAATGAAAAAAATTTGGGGAGTAAAGAAGAGTGTCCGGAATCAACTAGTAGAGACACAAATGGGATATTGGTCAGGTCATTGTGGAGCTTCTTGGTAGGTGAAGCTTTGGAAAGGAGATCTACAGCAACCCGTACCACTTTGCTGCTTATTTTTTCTGTCAAAAATTACTGGAGTTTCAAGCATACATTCAGAAATATGAATAACTATACCTTCAAGGAAATGGATACACAAATGTGCTAATTCAGCACAGAGCAAAGGAGCACCAATATAGAATTCTTGTGCCCGTGATTGATCAAGAAGAAAATCCTGTAGAGATTTATGAAAGGCATGCAGTTGTTGTTTGCTTTCACCTCGGACTGTAGTGTAGTCCTCAATAGATATAAGCGATGCGATGTCACATAAAAGCCATGGAATATCACCAGGACTGAGCAATAGATTTTTTCTATTGCCACCTATATCATAACATAAATGAATATGCCCCATAGTGGCTGCCCAGAGAATGTGATGGTAAGGATCGCAGGACTGATTCAGGGATCCTCAGCTGATGATAAAATGTGCCTATATAAGGCATCTAGCTCAGCGAAGGGCATGTCACGAGCTGGAGGACGGATCCCGAGGATAATATCCAACCTCAGTGTGGCCGATGCCGGACGAAGAAATAATTTGACTACCGTCGATGCATAGATAAACTGACCGGACGATTTCGTGACTAACGTCTGCAAATCATCGTCAGCTGGCCAGGTCAATGGGATTTGCACCCTAAACGGGTGTGTTTCTTTGATTTCCGTGACTTTGTCCTGGAGAAAGAGGCGAATATCGTCAGATGGAAGATAGTCTTCGTTCAGGACAAGTCGGCTTGTAATGTCCTTTAAGTATCCTATATCGAATACAGCCATTAGATCGTGCTCCGGGCGACTTGAGATAAGAAATATGAGAGGCAAGCGATGTCGTTGGAGCGCTCGTGAAATCGCGGATAAGATTTTAACCTGGCTTTCTCGGCTACCGCATTCGTCGAGGCCGTCTATAATGACGATACGAGGAGCGGTCACAGAATCGAAAAATCCAGCTTCAATTCGTTTCTGTAGAGGCCCGACGACGAGGGCCAGTAGCTGGGCATCGAGTGAGCGAGTGAAAATGCTGATCTCGTAGGTCCGGAAAACACAATGAGGCTTGATAGGCAATAGTAGCGACGAGGGATCGTTCATGGTTTCGCGTCGGGTCGAACCTGGAGAAGAAGTAACTGGCGACGAGTATTCCTTCCTCGTAGCAAAGCTCCGCGATGGAACGGGCGATGGCTGACTTGCCCGCTCCAGCTGGGCCGTAAAGCCACTTGATTAGCGCGTCTCGGGCCTCTGGGTCGAGACCGCGAATCCAATCCATGATCTTGTTGAGAACAGCGACTCGAGTGTTGGGGTGACATTTCGGGGGGTCGTAGACGTCGTTGAAGTTGTGAAACGCGGTGGGTGAAGCTGCCTCAAGCAGTCGATCGAATGGATCTTTGAAAGAATTCATCCTTTTCCAAATCTCGGGCTTTCAAGTGGTGGATTGTACGTACCTTTGGAAACAAGATTCTGATTTTGAATGTTGTGTAGGGTAAATTGACCACCGGTCACTAGAGTGTTTGAACCGAAGATTGAGGTGGCCATAGTGGTAAGGGAACCACCAGCAAATGGTTTTGCGAATGGGCGAACACAGTCAAGAAAGAGCCGGGCTGAGCGCTCTCTGATAATCGGTGAGAATTTGTCAGTCAGCAGACCAACTGGACAGAAACAGAAATAGACGGACATAAATAACACAGCCAGTGGACTGTTTTGCACCGCCGCCGAATGGGAGCTGTGCGGGCCTGCAGACCAAGCCATAACACAAGGATGAAGGTTAATAATGAATATGCTGGAAATCACGGATTTACGGATCCTGAGGCGAAATCGACGAAGGAACCGCGACTAGTGACAAGAGGCCACTTATGTTAGAGTTAGGAGCCAACAGCGTACGCAGGGTTTTGCTTAGCCATCAACATGATCCAGATAAGCCGGTTGAGTTAGTTTACCCTGCTGAGCCAAAACTGATTCTCGTTTAAGATAGAAGGGTCAGTTTAGGATCTGGGCTGCGTTGACGTTAAACCAAGCCCACTCATCTAATCCGCGGAAGGATGGATTTGGGATTTAGCGCTTGGTAATCTGAGAAGATCTTGTAAGGACCAAGTGATAGGAAGGGATCAACGATTCGTTTGACAAACAAATAGAAGGACCTCACCCACCTTCTGGCAGAGAATAATGAGTGAGATTGAACAGAATCCTGGTCGAAAAGACGTTGGCTCAAATCACGCGACAGTAGACGAGAGAGCGGCGAAGATCATTAGGCCGGATCGATGTTTTCGTAGTAAAACTGCACGAGATTTTGCGATTTTTCTGGATATTAGAATGAGGAGACGTCATTTACTTTGAATTCAAGGAAGCCAGATGCAGGAAGTCAAAAGGAAGGGGGAGGAAAGGGCATTGGAATCTTGAGTGAAACGAGGGCGAAGTTGACCAGGTTGTAGTCTGAGCCAAGTCAAAACCATCCCTGGCGTCGTCGATGTCCCAGCGCCGTCTTGGAGTTGGCAGCGCTGTGGGTAGTCGTGTCCACCGACCGACGGAGTTCTAAGCATCGACCGTAGGGTAGGATTCTTAAATTTCCCGTGAGATTTTCGAGGGAACCGTAATTGAAACTGCGAGCAGCAGTGGGTGAGGGCCGAGATACAAGGACGAGGGATCGCCTCTGCGCTGAGCGTCGCCTTTCGCTCTATCTCAAATAGCGTATGATCGGTTAGTAACTTCGGCGAAGCTAGAAACGAATGAATTACTTACCAGTGGTTGGATGGTCGAAGGAGTTCTTTGAATTGAAGGATTATGATGAACGAAGGCGGATCTGAAATTTGTTCTTGGTCCCAGGTGGTGTAGCTTGCGTGTGTCCGCCGAATGCGCGTGTGCGGAAACGTTCCCCGGATAACCACGTGGGGGTTTTGAAGCAGAGGAAGACATTGCCCAAGGACAATGCTGAAGTTCGATACGCACCATGGACGATTGTTCTTAGACTAAGTCCCTTCGTCAATTAGGAAGGGTTGGAGACGTGAATACGGAACAGAGACTATCCGCATACCAGTAGCTCCTTTCAAATCTCCAGGCCTCAATGTTTCGGTGCTCAGTTTATAACTTGTGGTTTGCAGGGTGCTTGCAATCGTTGCTTGTTGAGTAGGTTTTGGACACCGGAGTCACTAGTTGATCATCCAGATTTGTAAATCGGGGTCCTGTTCCCCTGCGTTATTCGACCATCCTTCATACCGATGAGCACGTCAACTTTCTACACGTCGTCGCGTCGCTTACAATCCTCGTAGGCAAAAGCAACGGCGTCGCCTTTGGTGGGTGTCTTCGAGTTCTGCTCGTTCTCTGCAGGCCGCGTGATTGGTAACGCCCCTCCTTTCCCTATCTCCTCCCCCTACTCATCCCTCACACCCCTCTCACAGGCGCGTGGCAGGCGCCTCCTCCTTCATTTCCATCAACTCTATCGGCAGGCTGCACCAGTGGTCGAAAACCGTGACCTTTCGGTTCGTAGTTCTGCCACGTTAACAACATCGCTCTCTGGGTCGACATTGACCTTGACCTCTTGCGTTTTGTGTTCCTTTCCGCGGGTCTGGCCCATCAGCATTGGCTGGCACCATTATGGGCATTGAAGACGGGGATGTAGGGACGACTACAACGTAGATTGTGCATCGTGAAGCAACTGGCAATCACAGTCGCAAGTGCCAGGGCGTCGACGAACGATTAAGAGCCTACCCGTGCTCTTGACTGAGGCCCGAGGCGGAGGCAGAGGTCAGCCTGGTTGACGTGGAGCCCTATCTCGCCTGGTTTTCCAATGGGCGAGGTCTCGCCCGGAGGTGTTGGAGAATAGTTCTCTGTGGAGTGTCCAATTGAGGTTGTTTGTTCGGTGCGTCGTTTTTTGTCTTTTGGGTTTTTGTCTGCCTTTTTCTTTCTTTCTGATGCTTGCTCGTGCATTCCAGAGAAACGGCGCTGCTGCAGCAAGGGCCCGCCGTCTGTGCAACTCTAGTGCGTACCGAGGGTGAGCGTGGCATCATCTTGGGTTCGGGCAGGTCGAGACGGGGGGCGAGCTGGATGATAGGCTTGCGGGTGAGTTTTTCCTGTTTTAAATGTACGCGTCTTTTCGTTACTTTCGTTTGTTTCTTCTCTCCGGTTCCATCTCCACTCTTTCCCGTCATCATCCCTTTTGAACGCGAGTTTTTGACGTGTCTTTTTCAGTTGCTTTCGTTTCATTCCTCCCTTTGCATCTTTATTCTTTACCATTTCTTCCTTACCCGCGGGTGTTTACGCGTCTTCTCGGGTTGCTTTCATTTTATTCCTCCACTTCCATTCTTTTCCTTCATCATCTCTTCCTCGGACGTGAGTTTTTAATATTTTTACGCGTCTTTAAGTTTTTGGCTTGCTTCCTCTTCGTTTCGTTTTTTTCCTCCAGGTTCTTTGTCATTTCTTCACTCCTTGATCCTTCTTTCTTTTTTTTCTTCTCCCCTCTTATGGAGATATTTACGATTTCCCTGCTGACCCTCCTCTACAGAACACACGCGGTATCTATACGACTTACAAGAAGCCAACCAACACACGACCGCCGACGAGTCGTTCGGGTCCATCTTCGCTTCTGCCTCCGCCTTCAGACTGGATTCGTGGCACGAGGACGGAGACGCACGCTCGGCACGCTTGGGACCTTGGGTTGGAGACACGCATGTCAACAACAGCAGTACGCGAACGGCAAGCATAAAATACCGACGCAGGCCTGGGTCGGGGAAGGAGAGGATGAGCCTGTTGACGGAGGAGTACTTTGACTTCCCTGCCGTATACCTCCCACACGACGAAGACGCGTACGAAAACTCTGGTGGGACGACGCTGACAACGAGACGACGGGCGCTCCGGGGTTCTTTATGAGCGCGCCAGGGATTAGGGGGTGGGATGAACTCGGGCGCGGGATCGACGTCGGAGGTGTGGATGGCGGGTGGACGCTGTGTTTGGGAGCTTCGGGTATGGGTCCGGGTACCTGGTATGCGAGGCGACGAAGAACTCTGTTGTGACGACGACGGCGAAAGCGAGACGAGAGGCGCGTGGTGGTTCTTCGTGGTTGTGCCTGGGATTCGTGTGGGCTCGGGCTCTGCGGCGTGGATGGACGGGTGGACGCTGTGCTTGCTGGTTCGGGTATAGGTATGGGTATGAGAGGTCGGCGTTGGAATGGCGGGAGGGAAGTTCCAAGGGAAATGGGCAATGCTATTAAATTAATAATTAATTGAGATTGGCCCGGTATTATACCACGGTTTTTGCTAGTTTTTTGTCATGGGTAATTTTATGCATGTAACACTGGTGGTTATTGTGTTGAAGGTCTCGTCTTGACAAACTTGGTGGGCGCTTGGATGGGCGCTTGGATGGGCGCTTGTTTGATTTCCTGGAGCAAGCATCCAATGAATATGGGAGATTATCGACCTCAGGAGTCGGGAAGTGAGGAATATGATCAAAGAAAAGAAATAAACCTTTTTGAGTGGTTGGGATAGCCTGACGGGCATTTGAGCTGGTATATCTTATGATGGATGAAGCCAAAAAAAGCGATCAAATTGTTCAGAGTCCTACGAATTTAAGAATCCAATTTCACCAGACTGCTACTATCTTCGCGGTCGTTTCCCGGGAGTGACATCGCACCCTTCCACTCCTTCTTTACTTACACCTTGATTCAAAATGAGCTATTCAGGAACTTCGAGGCGTTCTGGTGTAGGAAGTAATTTGAGGACTAGATCACGTACGAGATATGGGTCAAAGTCAACACACCGAAAATATTTCAATTTACTCTTCCGATGCCTTCTCCGCTTTTCCTCGTGCCAGATACCGAGCAATCTCCCGCGTTACCGCTCTTTTCCAGTGGGTGTGTAGCCTTGATAATGGTCCGAACTTGTGTCGACGTGCCAGTGAGGTCAGCTCTTCGGAGATGTCGGATTTTGGGAGTACATGAGCGAGGCATTTCAATCCCAGATTGAATGCCCTATCAGAAGCATAAACCCGACCATGCCCACGCCCACGCCAGTCTTGCCTTGGAAGTCCTGGTAATAATTGGGTTATTTGTGCTGCTTCAGATGATTTTGCTCGTTGCACAAGGTTTCGCCAATGCCAAGGGGAATTTTTCCATCTTTTGCGCTTCCTTTCGATTGTATTGTACCTTGGAAGGATTTTCTCCGAGTGATTGGATATGTATTTCAGAAAATACACAGCAGCTGTCGTGTAATGTTGGCTGTTTAGCACATATTTCCCAGATCGATTGGGGTCTTCGAGGAATTCTAAAATAAATTGAGAGTATTCAGGGGAACTGCTATCAACACCCGAGGAAAATGAAAGCTTGTCTAAGTCCTTCTGAGCCTTATCCATCTGGAATAATTGGTATTTCACCGGACGAAAATGGATCCGATTAAGTTTGACTGCAACTGTTGCTACCAGAGCTGTCAAATTTGGTGTTGAATACATTTTTTCCATTATTCCTTGGGCAAAATCATCAAAAAGCCGGAGTTGGTGACCATGTAGGTTTGATCCATCATCAAATTCCTAACTTGTGTCAAAGTCTGGAAAATGACATAAAAAAAGCAAATACCCATAGTTTGATTGATGAAAAAAACTTGTAAAGAAAATAAGGGTGTCTGCAATCAGCTAGTAGAGACCCAACTGAGATATTGGTCAGGTCATTATGGAGCTTCTTGGTTGGTGTGGCTTTGTAAAGGAGATCTTCAGCAATTGATGCCACTTCCCAGGACTTTTCTTCTGTCACGGAGGTTATTGGAGTTTCAAGCATAGAATCAGAAATATGAATGGCTATTACCTTGAAGGAAATGAATAGACAAATGTGCTAATTCTGCGCAGAGCAAAGGATCACTGATATAGAATTCTTGTGCCCGGGATTGATCAAAAAGAAAATCCTGTAGAGATGCATGGGAAGCTTGCAGTCCTCGTTTGCTTTCACCTTGGAGTGTGTACTCCTCAATAGAAATAAGCGATGCAATGTCACATAGAAGCCAAGAGCTATCACCAGGACTCAGCAACAAGATCCTTTCTATCAAACTCAGGTCCAAATAAACAAAGTGGAAATGAATGGCAAGGATATTGAGGACTGATTCACAATCCTCTGCTGAAGATAAAATGTGCCTGTACAAGGCATCTAGTTCAGCGAAGGGCATGTCACGAGCTGGAGGACGGATCCCGAGGATAATATCCAACCTCAGAGGTGGCCGATGCCGAGATGAAGAAACAAATTTGATGACAGTTGACGCGTAGACAAACTGACCAGACGATTTCCGGACTAATGTCTGCAAATCATCATCAACTGGCCAAGTCGACGGGATTTGCGCCTTAAATGGATGGGTTTCCTTGATTTCTGTGAATTTGTCCCGGAGAAACCGGCGAATGTCGTCAGATGGAAAATAATCATCGTTGAGGACAAGCCGGCTCGTGATGTCCTTCAAGTACCCTACATTGAATGCACCCATTAGATCGTGCTCTGGGCGGCTTGAAATAAGAAACATTAGAGGCAAGCGGTGTTGTTGAAGCACTCGAGAAATAGCGGATAGGATTTTGACCTGGCTTTCTCGGCTATCGCACTCGTCGAGGCCGTCTATAATGACGATACGAGGAGCGGTCACAGAATCGAAAAATCCAGCTTCATTCGTTTCTGTAGAGGCCCGACGACGAGGGCCAACAGCTGAGCATCGAGTGAGCGAGTGAAGATCAATGGATCAAAGTTGATCGCTTGGATAAGCTGATCTCGTATGTCCGGAAAACACATTGAGGCTTGATAGGCAATAGTAGCGACGAGGGATCGTTCATGGTTTCGCGTCGGGTCGAACCTGGAGAAAAAGTAACTGGCAACGAGTATTCCTTCCTCGTAGCAAAGCTCCGCGATGGAACGGGCGATGGCTGACTTGCCCGCTCCAGCTGGGCCGTATAACCACTTGATTAGCGCGTCTCGGGCATCTGGATCAAGACCCCGTATCCAATCCATGATCTTGTTGAGGACGGCAACTCGAGTGTTGGGGTGACATTTCGGAGGGTCGTAGACGTCGTTGGAATTGTGGAATGCGGTGGGTGAAGCTGCCTCGAGCAGGCGATCGAAGGGATCTGTGAATCATCCGTTCAAATCATCGGCTTTCAAGTCATGCATTGTGCGTACCTTTGGAAACAACGTTACTGTTTAGGGTAAACTGTCCACCGGTCACTACATTGTATGAACCGAAGATTGAAGCAGTCATAGTGGTGAGGGGAACACCAACGACTGGGTGTCTGAACGGAGGATGTTGGTGAACACGGTCAAGGTAGGGACAGGACTTCACAGCTCTCGGCGCACTTTGATAATTGGTGAGAACGTGTCAGTCAGCAGGCCAGGTCGACAGAAATAGCCTGACATAACACCGCCAGTGAACTGCTTTTTACACTGCCGCGAGGGGGCTTCTAAACGGTCACGTTCCTGGATTTGGCTATGTCAAGTGTCTCCGCATTTGAACGATGAGATTTGACTACTCAACGACTTACCTTCAGATTTCGCACACCCGCTGCAAGGAACCCTGTTGAATTTTTGTTCAAAGACACCAAGGGAGAGCGGGCAGAACTTGAAGGCATGCAGACCAGGATATAACGCAAAGATGGATAACGCTAAGAATCTGGTAATCTTAATTTTGCTCGAATATCGAGAAAGGGAAGGGAACGTTGGCTTGAAAAGAAAGAAATAAGTAGGTTAGACGCAGATGGAGACGATCTAGAGAAGTTTGATAGCGAACTCACTGGCCTTCTGAGTCTCGATTTTTCTGGACCCTTTTCGGTACTTTGTTGGGTCGTAGAAAGGAATTCGCAAAAAGGTCTTTGGTACTGCACGATATCGCGGATTTATGTGTAGGTCCTGATGTGAAATCGACAAACGAGCCTCAACCAGTGACAAGAGGTCGCCCAGTGCAAGTTACATTGCAGGTGGCTCGTGGTGTAACGGACCTGTAGTTAGTCTAATATGCTATCTTATTAGTAAGACGAACCTCCGAAGTGCAATCCGCGAGGCCGCATACGTCAGAGTTAGAAGCCAGTGTATCGTCGTCTTTTGACCAGCCATCAACGCAATCAGATAAGGTGGTGGAGGTAGTTCACTACTCTGAGCCAGCGTAAACTGGTTCTCGTTTAAGATAGAGGGGCGAGTTTAAGGCATTGAGGATATCACGAGCCCACTCACGTCTCTCGCGAAAGGATAATTTGGGACTTGGCCTTTACTAATTCGAGCAGAATCCGCAGAACTAAGTGATATGACTGGATGAACGATTCGTTTGACAAACAAATACGCGGAAGTCACTTACCTCCTGGCAGAGAATGAATGTGCGTGAACAAAGTCCGGTCGAAAAGGCATTGCCTCAAATCGCGCGAACAGCAGACGAGAGAGTCGATTTGATAAGGTCTAAGAAGTAAAGGTGACGCGCACATGAAGGCCGGGTCGATGTTTTCGCAGTAAAACTGCACGAGTCTAAGAACTTGCGGATATTCTGGCCATCGGAATAAGACGAGATTATTTATCTTGAATTAAGGAAGCCCAAGGGGTAGGGATCGGCAAATGCCGGCACATCATCCTGGGAGGGGGGGGGTCCTAGCGAGACCTTAAACGTATTTTTTTCGGAGGATATAAAGGGCAATAATTGAGGTGGAAACACATAAATGCAGCACATTTAGGTTAAATTCAACTCTCAAAGTACGCAAATGGATGGTCCTGGCCATAAACGCGGCGTTTATTCACTTTTTTGGCGCAAAATCATGGTTGTCCGACAAAGAATGACATTTTAGCATGATTTTAGCGATTTTTCAGTCCCAGATTAAGCCACTACATGGTCAAAGTCGACGATAAAGAGACGATCCTATGTGCCCATGACAGACGCGACTCAAAAATGAACCAAATTAGGCTTGTGGCAATGAACACAGGACAAACGCGGACCTTGCACAGACCGGAGCGAGTCGGACCAACGCAAGAAGTTGACAATTTAACATGACTAATATAAATTTGTAATCAGGAACACGTCCAAATTAGGAAGTGGGGGGAGGGGGGGGAGGGGCCGAGAATCCTTAAACGCAAAAAACAACATGATATCCCCGATTTTTTTCTTCCCTACCCCTTGAGGAAGCCAGATGCCGGAAGTCAACAACAAGTTGGGAAAAGGGGAATTGGGAATCTTGGGAGAAACGAGCACGAAAGTATCGACGCAGAACCAAGACCTCGAGGATTGGAGTCTTAGCTGAGTCAAAATCATCCATGCCAATTTTCCTGTGCCATCTCGATGTCGGCAGTGCTGTGGGTAGGTAGTTGCGTCCACCGACCGACGGAATCACAAATATCGACCGTAGAGTGGGGTTCGTAAATGTCTCGCTGCGGCTGGGATACGAGACGACGCACGGGATCATGGGAGTGAGTTGTCAAGCGTCCTCTTTCTGTCCATTTTCAACAGCGAGGTCGATCGTGACGGACAGTGGCGGCTGGTAACGTCGGGTGAGTAGTGTTGGAATCAAATCTGCAAACTCGTGATCATCTCAAGATCAGACGGAGGAAAGCAAGAAGATATGGATTTCGGTTGTCCTCCATCAGCAAAACGGCAATTTAGTTCCCGGTTTTTTCCGGTTTCCCAGGCTTTCTGGGTTCCGGCAACCTGGGAAACCTGAAAAGGGAAAATATACTACAATTAGCAAAGGGTCGAATTAGGGACGCCCTAACTTGGCGAGACCCTGCAGACAGGTTTCCTGGAAAGGGGACATGGGTTCCAAGTCGCCAGGTTTTCGGGTTATTCCCGGTTTTTGCCGGTTTTTTAGGTTGAGAAACCGTCGGAAACCAAATTGCTTGATTACTGATGTCTTGACGGTAAAGAGGACAAACGGATGGGGACTAATAAACAAAAGTAGACTACTTATTTACTGTAGACTACGGAGTGGTCACCTGATAAAAATTCCGGCACCATCAGCACATTGCGCATGCTCGCAATATTCCAACAAGTAGATCACTGGTAGGCGTCGAAGGAATTCAGAATCAAAGGATTACGATGAACGACAAAGGGTCTAAAATTCGTAGTCAAAAAGTGTAATTGCAAAATCGGAAACATTACCTCGATTGTCAGCTTAGCTTGGGCAGGAATATTGGAAGGCTTGAAAGGGTGTATACGGAGCACAGACAATCGGCATCCCAGCAGCTCCTGTCCAGTTTCCAGAGCGCTTGGAAAGGTCGTGACCGTTTTGGGTAGGACAAGGTCCCGGACACCTGACACCAGGCCTCCCTCCATTTGAATTCGGGGTCCTGTTCCAAACTCAATTACATCGACCACAGTCGCAATGAAGTTCGACGTTTTTCAAGCATATTCGCGTCGCACACCGAAGGATGCGAACCATCTGCTGGCCATTACCTGGGGGGCCCTCATCGGCGCGTAGAAGTATGGTCTGGGAAACCCAATGACGCGTTCAACTTCCTCTTCGTCGTCCCCGAGACGGCGAACAGAACGACCTCTCACAGAACGCGATGTACGCCTCTCTCTCTCTCTTTTCATTGATACGCCCTTAACCCTCCTCTTACGGTCCTCGTAGGCGAAACCTTCAAAGGTCTCTGCGGGTCCTGCTCTCCTCCGAGGCTCAGGCGGCGCAGTCGGTAACATCCTCCTTTTCCTATTTCCTTCCTCTACTCACCCCTTCCCCTTTCACAGGTGCCGCGTCGCGCCTCCTCATCGCATCAGCTGTGTCGGCATGCTTCACCAGTGACCACGTCACGAACCGCGACTTCGCGGTTCGGGGCTCTGCTTCGTCGACAATATCGTCCTGAGGGTCCTCAACGCAGTTCCTTCCGGGGTGCGGTACAGTCGTGCAGCGATGCACAGTGCGTGCGTTTCCGCCGAAAACAGAACGGGTTCCCTCATCCACGTCACCTTCGTCATCCTCAGCATCTGCGGGGGCTGACACACCATACGTCGTTACGGTTCACTGTCAAAGCCGTCGAAGTTGCAATCAAAGTCGCCTGGGCGTCGACGTACGATGAAGAGTCAACCTGTGCTCTTGGCTTGGGCCCGAGGCTGAGGCAGACGTCCACTCTGGAGTTTCCTGTAGCTGGTTTGGGGCTGTTCGGTGCGTTGTTTTTTGTGTTCTGGAGTTTTTTGTTCTTTATTTCTTTCTGATGCTTGTTCGTTACAGTTCGTACTTTGAGTGGGGCTGCAGCAGCTAGAACAACTTAAGGGCCCGCCGTCTGTGCAGATTCAGGGCGTGCCGAGAGAGAGCACGAGCCATCACCATTGGTGTAAAAGGGAGGAGACTGGGAGGAGGATGGACGAGCTGGATGCTACGCTTGAGGGTGAGTTTTTAATGTTCGTTATGTGTTTTTTTCGTTACTTTCGTTTTCGTTTCTTCTCTCCGGTTCTACTTCCTTCATTGCTTCTTCCTCGGACGCGAGTTTTTAATATTTTTAACGCGCCTTCTTGGGTTGCTTTCATTTGTTTCTCATCATCTCTTCCTTGACCGCGAGTTTTGTTATTTTTATGCGTCTTTTTGGGTTACTTTCGCTTCGCCCCTTTTTTTCTTTTCCCTTTCGTCTCTTAGGTACGCATACATGTCATTTCCCTGCTGACCCTCCTCTACAGAACACAAACGGTATCTATACGACCTTTAAGAAGCAAGCGAAGACACGACCGCCGACGAGTCGTTTGAGTCTGCCCCGTCTCTGGGGAGTGCTACGACTTGCCCATGCCAGCCGTCAAACACGAACACAACGAGACGAGGGTATTCATGAGCGTGCCTGGGATCCAGGAGTGGGCTCGGGCTCTGCGTCGCGGATGGACGGGTTGACTTTCTACTTGGTGGGTTCGGGTATCAGTATATATCAGTATCTGTACCGGTGCGGGTGCGGGTGTCGGTACGTTCATGCGAGGGGGCGGATGGGCGGCTCATGGAGCGAAGCAGGAGGGAAGTTCTTAGGACATTGGGCGATGCTCTTAATTGAGGTTGGCAGGGTGTTATACTATGGTTCTTGTTAGTTTTTTTGCAATGGGTAATTTTATAGTACGTCTGTAACGCCGGTGGTTATAGTGTTGAAGGTC
The DNA here is from genome assembly GCA_023014345.1 of Galerina sulciceps. Classification (NCBI taxonomy): domain Eukaryota; kingdom Fungi; phylum Basidiomycota; class Agaricomycetes; order Agaricales; family Galerinaceae; genus Galerina; species Galerina sulciceps. The sequence goes on along the minus strand of JAEDXJ010000005.1, from coordinate 2,352,870 downwards.
TTGTCTTGACAAACCCGGTGGGCGCTTGGATGGGCGCTTCTTTTATCTCCTGGGCAAGCATCCAGTAAATATGGGAACTTATCAACCCCAGGGGTCGGGAGGGACATGATCAAAGAAAGGAATCATTTTTTTTTTGAGTGGTCGGGATAGCTCGATGGGTATTTGAGCTGGTATATCTTATGAAGGATGAAGCCAGAATACGTGATCAAAAGCATTCATGACCCTACGAATTTGAGATTCCAATTTAACCATACTGTACTGCCCCTTTTATATTTATTACATCACAATTCAAAAGGATTTTGTTCTTGAACAACGAGTCGTTCTAATATAGGAGGTCATTTTACGTATCCATCACAAACGAGAAATGGGTCAACCTATAAAAAAATTTCCCGACTCACTCTCTCAATTCTTCCTCTGCTTCTACTCGGGCCAAATACCGCTTAATCTCCCTTGCCACTTCTCTTTTCTCGCAAGTGTGCTTCAATTTGGTTTGTCCAAACGTTTTGCCAGTGTGTCGTCGTGCCAGTGCAGTCAACTGTTCGGAGACGTCAGATTTTGGGAGTACATGGGTGAGGCATTTCAATGCCAGGGGGAAGATGTTGTCAGAAGAGTAAAAACGAAGACGCCCTGGCCATCCTCGTCTTGGAAGTTTTCTGGTCATTTGTGCTGCTTCAGATGATTTTGCTCGATGCACGAGGTTTCGCCAAAGCCAAGGGAGATAAATCCGTCTTCTGCACTTCCTTTCAGTTGTACCAGAGCTTGGGAGGATTTTCTCTGAGTTACAGATATTGGATATGTATTTCAGAAAATAAATAGCACCCGTTGTGTATCGTTGGCTGTTTAGCACATATTCCCTGGATCGATTGGGGTCTTCGAGGAATTCTAAAAGAAATTGAGAATATTCAGGGACAAGATGGACATCAAAGGCAAATATAAGTCTGTCCATATTCTTCTGAGCCTCATCAAGCTGGAATAGTTGGTCTATTTCATGTTCAAAGTTGACCCAATCAAGTTTGACTGTAACTGCTGCTACCAGAGCTGTCAGATTTGGTCTTGAATACATTTTTTCCATTATTCCTTGAGCAAATTGGTCAAAGAGCTGAAGTTGGTGATCATGAAGGTTTGATCCATCATAAAACTCCTAACTTGCATCAAAGGGTGAAAAAGAATATAGAAAAAGTAAATACCCATCGTTTGATCAATGACAAATATTGGGGAATGCGAACATGTGAACCGGAACCAGCTAGAAGAGTCCCAAATGAGATATTGGTCAGGTCGTCATGGAGCTTCTTCGTAAGTGTGGCTTTGGAAAGGAGTTCTAAATAGGCAATGGCACGGGTAAACCCGCGGGTATCGCGCCAGCAACCCGTACCCGACCCGTGGCGTAACCCTACCCGCAACCCCACGGGTTTACCCGTCAAAACAAGCCCAAAAACGTCCAAAACGGCCCAGAAATGAAGGAGATACAGCCAATTTCGATGAATTTTGCGAAATTGACCGTATCTCCTTCAGTTTTGGTCCTAAAAATATGTTCTTGGGCTCGTTCGAAAGCTGGCGGGTAGGGCTATCGTAACCCGTACCCTACCCGCGCGGTACCCCAACCCGCAACCCGCCGGGGTTACCCCAACCCCTGCCATTGCCTAGTTCTAAAGCAGCTGATGCAATGCCCCAGTTTGTTTCTTCTGTCATAAAAATTATTGGAGTTTCAAGCATACAGTCAGAAATATGAATAGCTATACCTTGAAGAAAATGAATACACAAATGTGCTAATTCAGCACAGAGCAAAGGAGCACAGACGTAGAATTCTTGTGCCCGTGATTGATCAAAAAGAAAATCTTCCAGAGATGCATGAAGAAATTGCAGATCTTGTATAACTTCTCCTAGGAGTATGTCCTCCACAACCTTAAGAATAGATGTAAGGTCACATAACAGCCACGAAGCATCACCAGGACTAAGCAACAAAACTCTTTCTATGACATCCAAACCCAAAGTGTATGGGTTTTGATGGCTACGGCAGTGGAAATGCATGGCAAGGATATGTAAGACTGATTCATGATCCTCTGTTGCTGACAAAATGTGCCTGTATAAGGCATCTAGTTCTGCGAAAGGCATGTCACGAGCTGGTGGACAGAGCCCGAGGATAATATCCAACCTCAGCAATGGCCGATGCCGAGATGATGAAACAAATTTGACTACCGTTGATGCGTAGACAAATTGACCAGATGATTTCATGACTAACTTCTCCAGGTTTCTGTCAGATGGCCAAGTCAATGGGATTTGCGCCCTAAATGGGTGTGTTTCTTTGATTTCTGTGAATTTGTCCTGAAGAAAGAGGCGAATGTCGTCAAAAGGGAGATAGTCATCGTTGAGAACAAGTCGGCTTGTGATGTCCTTCAAGTATCCTACATTGAATGTGCCCTTTATATCGTGCTCTGGGCGACTGGCGATGAGAAAGGTCAAAGGTAAGCGATGTTGTTGGAGTGCTTGGGAAATAGTGGATAAGATTTTGACCTGACTTTCTCGGCTATTGCACTCGTCGAGACCATCTATAATAACGACGCGAGGTGCCGCCGCATCATCAAAAAACCCTGCTTCAATTCGTTTTTGTAGGGGCTCGACGATTAGGGCCGACAGTTGGGCATCAAGCGACCGGGTAAAGATGAGCGGATCGAGGTCGATCGTTCGGATGAGGTGTTCCCTGATGTCCGGAAATCGTATCGAGGCTTGATAGGCGATAGTAGCGATGAGCGAGCGTTCGTTGTTGCGAGTCGAGTCGAACCTGGAGAAGAAGTAACTTGCGACGAGTATCCCTTCCTTGTAGCAGAGCTCGGCAATGGACCGGGAAATGGCCGACTTGCCCGATCCTGCTGCGCCATAGAGCCATTTGATTAGCGCGTCTCGAGCTGTTGGATCAAGACCGCGAATCCAATCCATGATCTTGTTGAGAACGGCGACTCGAGTGTTAGGGTGACATTTGGGAGGGTCGTAGATGTCGCTGGAGTTATGGAATGCGGTGGGTGAAGCCGCCTCGAGCAGGCGATCGAAGGGATCTGTGAATCATCCGTTCAAATTATCGGCTTTCAAGGCATGCATTGTGCGTACCTTTGGAAACAACGCTATTGTGTACGGTAAACTGTCCACCGGTCACTACATTGTATGAACCGAAGATTGAAGTAGTCATAGTGGTGAGGGGAACACCAACGACTGGGTGTCTGAACGGAGGATGTTGGTGAACACGGTCAAGATAGGGACAGGACTTCACAGCTCTCGGCGCACTTTGATAATTGGTGAGAATGTGTCGGTCAGCAGGGCAGGTCGACAGAAATAGCCTGACATAACACCGCCAGTGAACTGCTTTTTACACTGCCGCGAGGGGGCTTCTAAACGGTCACGTTCCTGGATTTGGCTATGTCAAGTGTCTCCACCATTGCACGCTGAGATTCGACTACTCAAAGACTTAACTTCGGATTTCGCACACCCGCTGCAAGGAACACTGTTGAATTTTTGTCCAAATACACCAAGGAAGAGCGGGCAAAACTTGAAGGCATGCAGACCGGGACATAACGCAAAGATGGATAACAGTAAGAATCTGGCAATCTTAATTTTGCTCGAATATCGAGAAAGGGAAGGCAATGTTGGCTTGAAAAAGAAAGAAGTAAGTAGGTTAGACGCAGATGAGGTCAATCCAGAGAAGGTTGATAGTGAACTCACTGGATCTCCGAGTCTCGATTTTTCTGGACGCATTTCGGTACTTTGTTGGGTCGTAGAAAGGAATCCGCAAAAAGGTCTTTGGTACGGCGTGATATCGCGGATTTATGTGTAGAGTAGATCCAAGAGGTCGCCTAATAGAAGTTGCTTGCAGTTAGTAAGATATTCCATCTTATTAGTAAGAAGAACCTTCAAAGTGCAATCTGCGGGCCCTCCAGATAGGGTAAGAAGGTGCGAAATAGTGACAAGAGGCCATATACATCAGAGTTTAGGAGCCAGCGTACCGTCGGCTTTTGACCAGCCATCAAGGTAATCGAATAAAGTGGAGATAGTTTAGTCTGCTGAGCCAGCGTAGACTGTTTCTCGTTTAAGATGGAAGAATCAGTCTAAGATTTGGCCTGCGTTGAGGACATAAAGAGCCCACTCACTTCTGTGGGGGAAGGATGGATTTAGGATTTGACCCTTACTAATTCGAGTAGATTCTGTAGAGCTAAGCGATAGGAATGTAATCAACGATTTGTTTGAGAAAAAAATAATTGGACCTCACTTACCTTTTGACTGAGAATGAATGCGATTGAACGGATTCCAGGTCAAATAGACATTTACACAAATCGCGCGAACAGCAGACGAGAGAGCCGATTCGAAAAGACTGACATCCAGCTTTGCAGAGCGCTTGGAAACGTCGTGACGGTTTTGGTTAGGACGGGTCCCGGACACCTGACACCCGCCCTTCCTCCTGATTTGTAAATCGGGGTCCTGTTCCAAACGCAGCAACGTCCTTTGAACGTCCTCTCATCAACTGACCCCACGCGCAATTCAACTCCAAAGTTTTTCAAGGGTACTCGACGCGCCCCAGCCCTTCGAGTTGAGTCTCGCGACGTTATCACTCGCACACCGACGGATACGAACCCTCTGCTGGCCATGACCTTGGAGGCCCTCAACGGCGCGTAGAATATGGTCTGGTTGGGTCTGGGGCACCCAATCAAGCAGCCCTGGACACGAATCGTGCATTCGTCACTGCGACTCGGAGGGGACATTGGATGGGATGAACATGCTCGAGTGTATTACATCTCGTGAGTCTTATGTCTTCGTACCCTATCCTTCGTCCTTCCTCCTCTTGAGCTTCGTACTGATCGACGGTCTATTTATCTTGCTACTTCTATAGAGCCCAATTAGCACTCGAAACACCCGCTGAAATACTGCGTTGGTACCACACAAAGACCCACACGCGACGCCTGAGGCGATGACCTCCATCCACGGCAACGAGTAGTTCAACTTCCTACACGTCACCCCCGAGATGGCGGACAGAACGACCTATCGCGGAACTCGATGTACGCGTCTCTCTCTTTTTTTCCATTAACACGCCCTTAACCTTCCTCTTACAGTCCTCGTAGGTGAATACAACACCGTCACGTTTGAAGGCTATTTTCGAGTTCTGCTCGATCTCTACAGGTGGCGCAAACGTTGATGTCTTCCTTTCCACATCTCCTCCCCCATCACCCACTCCTCTCACAGGTGCCGCGTCGCATGTCCTCGTCCTCCATCTCGTTCAGCTGTCTCGGCATGCTGCACCGCTGATCACGTCACGAACCGCGACTTTGCGGTTCGGGGCTCTGCTTCGTCGACAATGCGTCCTGAGGATCCTTGGCATAAACAGAACTCTTGCATTCCGTTCCGGGGGTAGGATACAGTCGTGCAGCGACGCGCATGTACTCGGAAAACAGAATGGCCTCCCACATCGTCGGCCTCGGCATGGCGGAGGCGGGTCCACCTTACGTCGTTCATCGTCAAAGCCGTCGAAACCACATGCTCAATCACCAGGGCGTCGATTCACCATTAAGAACCGACCCGTGTTCTTGGCTGGGGCCCGAGATGGAGGCAGACGTCGGTCTGGCCGACGTGGAGCCCCATGTCGCGTGGTTCGCCGGTGGCCCAACGCCGAGGTGTCGCCTGGAGGTCCTAGGGGATAGTTCTCTGTGAAGGGTTGGGGGTTGTTCGGTGTGTCGTTTTTGTGTTCAGGAGTTTTATGCTCTTTATTTCATTCTGATGCTTTTTCGTACTTCCAGGACCACACCGCTGCAGCAGCTAGAGGGATGGACGAGCTGGATGACGAGTGAGTTTTTAACGTCTTTTACGTGTCTTTTTCGGTACTCTCGTTTCGTTTCTCTAGTCTGGTTCCACTTCCATTCTTTTCCTTCGTCATTCCGTCTTACACGAAGTTTTTCGCGTGTTTTTGGGTTGTTTTCGTTTCATTTCTCCATTTCCATTCCCCACTTCCCTTCGTTTCCTTCATCATCTCTTCGTTGGACACGAGGTTTTATTATTTTTATGCGTCTTTTTGAGTCCCTTTCGCTTTGTTTCTCTTTTCTTTTCTTAGGTAGGCATACATGTCATTTCCCTGCTGATCCGCCTCGTCAGAACACAGGTGAGATCTATATGACTTACAAGAAGTTAACGAAGACAGGGCCACCGACGGGTCTTTTGGGTTTGGGTCCGTCTTCGAGAACGAAGACGCGCTCTAGGCACGCTTGGGCTGGAGGAACATACGTCAAAAACAGCACCACGTCAATGGCAAGCATAAAATACCGGCCCAGGCCTGGGTCGGGGAAGGAAAGGATGGACCTGTTGACGGGGAAATACTTCGACCTCCCTGCCGTTCCCCTCCCCACGACGAAGACGCGCACGAAGACTCTTGTGGGACGACGGCGCTGACAACGATATGAAAGGCGCTTGGACGTTCTTTATGAACATTCTGAAAACGAGGGTGGGATGAGCTCGGGCGGGATCTACGTCGGAGGTGTGGATAGGCGGGTGCCAGGTGGTCGCTGTGTTTGGTAGCTTCGGATATGCGTATCGGTATGCGAGCCGGGGTTGAGTGCGCTCATGGTGCGCGGCGGGAGGGTGGATGCGGAGGAAGTTGAAGAGGACAAAGTCAAGGATAAGGGACTGTATCCCTGGTAGTTGTTTTGTCATGTTGTAGTTCTTGTCTTGAAAAAGCCGGTGGGCGCTTAGATGGGCGCTTTTGGATTGTGAATCCTAGCGAGCATAAAACTGTATGATTTTTGGTTGTTTGAGTGGTTGGGCCAGCTCTATATGCATTGCCGGTCTTCGAAGTCTCAACACTTCAAGATCGAAGAGGTCAAAACGCAATCAAATTATTCGGAGTCCTACAGAATTGAGATATTTTACTTGACCGCTACTATCTTTGTGATCATGTACAGGGGGTACCATTGTAAGCCTCTCCACCTTCTCTACTTATCACATCATAATTCAAAAGGAACTAATTGTCAAACCCAAGGTTCTTCTAGTGTAGGACATCATTTTAGGCATCCATCACGTTCGAGAAATAGAGTAACTTACAGTCAATTTACTCTTCCAATGCCTTCCCTGCTTCTACTCGGGCCAGATACCTTGCAATCTCCCTTGTCACTGCTCTTTTGTGGCGGGTGTGCTTCCTTGATAATGGCCCAAACTTATGTCGACGTACCAGTCCAGTCAGCGCTTCAGAGATGCCGGATTTTGGGAGTACATGGGTGAGGCCTTTCAATGCCATGCAGAGGGCCCGATCAAAAAAGAAAAGATGAAACCACGTTTGTCTTGTGAGTTTTGGCAGTAATTGGTTTATTTGCGCCGCTTCCGACGAGTGTGCTCGTCGCACAAGTCTTCGCCAAAGCCAAGGGAGGTCTATCCGTTGTCGCGTGTACTTCCTAAAGCATGTGTCGTGACTTGGAAGGACTTTCTCTGAGTGTTTGGACAGGTATTGCAAAAAATACACTGCAGCTGTTGTGTAGCATCGGCTGCTGAGTGCATATTCCCCAGAACGGCTAGGGTCTTCTAGAAATTCAGAAATAAATTGGGAATATTCAGGGGATGTGTGGGCACGCAAGGAAAATGAAAGTTTGTCCAAGGTCTTCTGAGGCCCATCCAGCTGGAATAACTCCCTGGCCATCCAGAACTGATCAATGTTGACTTTAATTGCTGCCACCATAGCCATTAGATTTGGTCTTGAATACATTCTTTCCATTATTCCTTGGGCAACCTCGTCAAAGAGCTGAAGTTGGTGACTGTATAGGTTTGATCCAACATCAAATTCCTAACTTTTGTCAAAGTCTGGAAAAAGCAACACAGACAAAGAAAATACCCAGGGTTTGATTGATTCGAGAAAGTCCGGAATAAGCTCAGGGGACTGGCAATCAATTAAAATGGATCCAAAGGGGAAATCAGTAAGATCATTGTAGAGCTTCTTAGTAAGAGCAGCTTTAGAAAGGAGATTTATAGCAAGCTTTGCCACTCTCCAGTCTTTTTGTTCTTCTGTAATAAAAATTATTGGAGTTTCAACCATACCTTCAGAAATATTAACAACTGTACCTTGAAGAAAATTAATACACAAGTGTGCTAATTCAGCACAGAGAGAAGGAGCACCAATATAAAATTCTTGCGCCCGTGATTGATCGAGAAGAAAATCCTCCAGGGATGCATGAAAAGCGTGCAATTTTTGTTTGCTTTCACCTCGGAATGTGTACTCCTCGATAGAAATAAGCGATGCAATGTCACATAAAAGCCACGAGATATCACCAGGACTGAGCAACAAGATTTTTTCTATGACACTCATGTCCACGCCGAGAATGAATTCAAAGTGAGGGGAGTGGAAATGGGTGGCAAGTATATGTAGGACTGGTTTACAGTCCTGTGGAGATGATAAAATGTGTCTGTATAAGGCATCTAGTTCAGCAAAGGGCATATCATGATCTGGAGGACGGAGCCCGAGGACAACATCCAACCTCAGCGGCGGTCGATGCCGAGACGAAGTAATAAATTTGACTACCGTTGACGCGTAGACAAATTGACCAGACGATTTCCGAACTAAATCTTCCAAGTCGCTATTGGGTGGCCAAGTCAACGGGATTTGTGCCTTAAATGGGTGTGATTGCTTGATTTCCGTAAACTTGTCGTGAAGGAAGAGGTGAATGTCTTCAGATGGAAGGAAATCATCATTCAGCGCAAGTCGGCTTGTGATGTCCTTCAGGAATCCTACATCGAATGCACCCATTATATCGTGCTCTGGACGACTGACGATAAGGAATATCAACGGCAAGCCATGTTGTTCGAGCGCTCTTGATATAGCGGTTAAGATTTTAACCTGGCTTTCTCGGCTAACACACTCGTCGAGCCCGTCTATTATAACGACACGAGGAACCGTCACAGTATCAAAGAATCCAGCTTCGATTCGTTTCTGTAGAGGCTCGACGATGAGGGCCGAAAACTGGGCGTTGAGTGACCGAGTGAAGATCAATGGATCGAGTTTGATCGTTTGGCCGAAGTGATCCCGAATGTCTGGAAATCGTATCGAGGCTTGATACGCTATAGTGGCGACGAGCGAGCGTTCGTGGTTTCGGGTCAAGTCAAACCTGGAGAAGAAATAACTGGCGACGAGTATCCCTTCCTCGTCGCAGAGCTCAGCAATTGACCGGGCAATGGCCGACTTGCCAGATCCTGCAGGGCCATAGATCCATTTAATTAGCGCGTCTTCGGCCTCCGGGTCAAGACCGCGAATCCAATCCATAATCTTGTTGAGAACGGCAACTCGAGTCTTGGGATGACATTTCGGAGGGTCGTAGACGTCGTTGGAGTTGTGGAATGCGGTGGGTGAAGCCGCCTCAAGCAGTCGATCGAATGGATCTTCGAAAGAATTCATCCTTTCCCAAATCTCGGGCTTTCAAGTTGTGAATTGTACGTACCTTTGGAAACAAGGTTATGAACGTTGTGTAGGGAAAATTGGCCACCAGTCACTAGAGTGTTCGAACCGAAGATTGAGGTGGTCATAGTGGTGAGGGGAACACCAGCAAGTGGCTGTCTGAACTGAAGACGTGGGCGAACACAGTCGAGAATTCAAAGAACCAGGCTCAGCGCACTCTGATGATCTGTGAGAATGTGTCACTCAGCATGCCAACTAGACAGAAATAGGTTGACATAACACCGCCAGTGAACTGCTTTTTGCACCACCGAGCGGGAGTTGTTCTTCTATACGGTCACATTTCTGATTTGGGTACAACAATTTCTCTGCGCCGTCTCGATGTCGGCAGCGCTCTGGGTAGGAAGTTGCATCCACCGATGGAGGAAGGCGGATCTAAAGTCTGTCATGGTGGTGTAGCGCGGGTGAAACTGCGAATGCGGAAACACTGTCGCAAAATTGCGTCCATTGTCGGCCTAAGTAGTAGAAAATACTGCCGAAGCTCCATGCCCCAATACTATTACAATGCTCAATGTAGAGTACAACTTTGCAGATCTAGAGCGTTGTAAACGTCGCGACGGTGTTGAGTGGGACCAGGTCCCGGACACCTGACACCCGGACTTCCTCCATTTGTATTCGGGGCAAATTCGGGGTCACACCTCTGAGCTCTCCTCTCCCTTGGCGTACCCCAGCCACTTCGAAGTTCTAATTCAGTCTTCCGTTATCACTCGCACACCGACCATGACCAGGAGGCCCTGTCGCAGGCTGTCGGCGCGTAGAAGAATGGTATGGGGCACTCAATGGAGCATCACCGGACACGAACTGCACATTCGTCTCTGCAGTGGGATACTGGGATGCACATACTCGAGTATATTATATCTCGTGAGTTTTATGTCCTGTCCTTTCTCCTTTGAGCTTCATCCTGATCGATGATCCTTCTACCTATCCATTTCTGTAGAGTCCAACCACGGGAACATGCGCTGATACACCGCGTTAGTGCAACCCAAAGACCTACGCGCGACGCCTGGGGCGATGACCTCCATCCACGCCAACGCGTAGTTCAACTTCCTAGTACCTACACGTCACTCCCGAGATGACGGACAGAGCGACCTATCACGGGACGCGATGTGCGCTTCTCTCTCTCTCTCTCTCTCCTTTCGTTGACACGCCACCTAACCCTCCTTTACAGTTCTCGTTGGCGAAAGACCACCCCACCTTCGAAGGCGTCTTCTAGTCCCGCTTTCTGCAGGCGGCGCAGTCAGTAACGGCATCCTTTCCCTATCTCCTACCCCCCTACTCATCCCCCATCCCCTTTCACAAGAGCCGCGGCGTGGCTCCTCATCTTCTAATTCCATCAGCTGTGCCGGCGGCCTGCGCCAGTGACCACGCCTAAAACCGCGACCTCGAGGTTCGGAGCTCTGCTTTCTCAACGATATCGTCCTAAGGATCCTCGGCGTAACCCTGACCTCTTGCGTTCCATTCGGGGTGGGGTATAGTTGTGTGGCAATGCTCAGTGCGTGCATTGACACCGAAAACAGAACGGGTCTCGTCCTCTTTGGCCTCGGCGGGGCGGAGGTGGGTCCACCTTATGTCATTCACCGTCAAAGCCGTCGAAGCTGCAATCACAGTCGCCTGGGCGTGGACGTACGATTAAGAGCCGATCCGTGCTCTTTGCTGGGGCCCAAGGCGAGGCAGAGGTCAGTCTGGCCGACGTAGAGCCCCATTTTGCCTGGTTTGCCAGTGGGCTGAGGGCGAGGTCTCGCCTGCAGGTGTTGGAATGTGGTTCTTTGTGGAAAGTCGGGAGTCGTTCGGTGCGTTGTGTTTTGGATTTCTCTCTGCTTTTTTTTCTCTTTTTCACCCTTGTTCGTACATCCAGGGAGACTGCGCTACGCCTACAGCAACTTAAGAGCTCCCCATCGGCGCAGATGCAGGACACGCCGAGGGAGAGCGCAGGGAAGCGTCTTCGGTTCAAGTGATACGAAAAGGAGGCGGGGACGGAGACGAAGAGGAGGATGGACGAGCTGGATGCTAAGCTTGCGGGTAAGTTCTTAATGTTTTTTACGCGTCTTGTTTGTTACCTTCGTTTCGTTTCTTCTGTCCGGTTCCACTTCCTCTTTTCCCCTTCGTCATTTCCTCATTACACGCGAATTTTTAACGCTTTTAACGTGTCTTCTTGGTTTGCTTCTATTTGTTCTCATCATCTCTTCCTTGGACGCGAAATTTTATTATTTTGATGCTTCTTTTTGGGTTCCTTTCCCTTCGTTTCTTCCCCCCCTTTTTTTCCTTTCTTAATTACGCATACATGTCATTTCCCTGCTGACCCGCCTCCACAGAACACAAACAGTATCCATACGACTTATATGAAGCACGCGAAAACACGACGACCGATGAGTCGTTTGAGTCCGCCCCGTCTCTCGGGAGCGCTACGACTTGCCCATGCCAGCTGTCGCACACGAACACAACGAGACGAGGGTTTCATGAGCGTGCCTGGGATCCAGGGGTGGGCTCGGGCTCTGCGTCGCGGATGGACGGGTGGACTTTCTACTTGGTGGGTTCGGGTATGGGTATGGGTACCGTACGGGTGCTGGTACATATTAGTACGTTCGTGCGAGGGGGCAGATGGGCGCGCTCATGGAACGAAGCAGGAGGGAAGTTCTCAGGACATTGGGCGATGCTCTTAATTGAGGTTGGCACGGTGTTATACTATGGTTCTTGTTAGTTTTTTTGTAATGGGTAATTTTATAGTACGTCTGTAACACTGGTGGTTATAGTGTTGAAGGTCTCGTCTTGACAAACCCAGTGGGCGCTTGGATGGGCGCTTTTTTTATCTCCTGGGCAAGCATCCAGTAATTATGGAACCATTATCGACCTTGGGAGTGGGGATGTGAGGGACATGATCAAAGAAAAGGAATAATTTTTTTTTTCAGTGGTTGGGATAGCTCGATGGCATTTGAGCTGGTATATCTTATGAGTGATGAGGCCAAAAAAACGCGATCAAATTGTTCAGAGTCCTACGAATTTGGGATTCCAATTTTACCTGACTGCTACTATCTTCGCGACTGTTTCCCAGGAGCGGCATCGCACCCTTCCGTTCCTTCTTTACTTATTAATATTACACCTTGATTCAAACGAGCTAGTCGTGAACTTCGAGGCGTTCTGGTGTAGAAAGTCATTTTAGAACTATATCACGTACGAGTAATGGGTCAAAGTCAACACACCGAAAATCTTCCAATTTACTCTTCCAATTCCTTCCCAGCTTCTACTCGGGCCAGATAACGCGCAATGGCCCTTGTCACTGCTCTCTTCCTGCGGATATACTTCCTTGATAATGGTCCGAACTTGTGTCCTCGTACCAGTGCAGTCAATTCTTCGGAGACGTCAGATTTTGGGAGTACATGGGTGAGGCATTTCCATGCCAGAGAAAGGTCGACGTTAGAAGAGAAAATGAAATTACTCCAATGCCATCGTCGCCTTGGAGCTCCAGGTAGTGGGTTGGTCATTTGTGCCGCTTCAGATGATTTGGCTTGTTGCACAAGTTTTCGCCAAAACCAAGGGAGATTCCTGTGTCTTCTGTACTTCCTTAAGGCTATGTTGCCCCATGGGTGGATTGTGGATTCCAAGTGACTGGACACGTATTTCAGAAAATACACAGCAGCTGTTGTGTACCGTTGGCTGTTCAGAACATATTCCCCAGATCGATTGGGGTCTTCTAAGAATTCTGAAATAAACTGAGAGTATTCGGGGTAAACATGGGGAGCATAGGAAAGTGAAAGTTTGTCCGCGGTCATTGACTGAGCTCCATCCAGCTGGAATAAAAAACGTGGCTCTGTGGTAAACCCGTCCCAACGAATGTGGGCTTTAACTACTGCTACCAAAGCGGTTAGATTTGCAGTCGAATACATTTTTTCCATTATCCCACGAGCAAATTGGTCAAAGAGCTGAAGTTGGTGATCATGAAGGTTTGATCCGTTGTCAAAGTCCTAACTTGTGTCAAAGTCTTGGAAACAACATAGAAAAAGTAAATACCCATCGTTTGATTAATAAGAAAAATTGGATGATATAATCATTGGTACCGTTTCCAACTAAAAGAGACCCGACTGAGATATTGGTCAGGTCATCAAGAAGATTTTTGGAAAGAGTGGCCTTGGAAAGGAGAGCTAGAACAAGGTTTGCCACACTCTTATTTTCTTCTTCTGTGATAAAAATTATTGGAGTTTCAAGCATAAATTCAAAGATATGAATAGCTATACCTTGAAGAAAATGAATACACAAATGTGCTAATTCAGCACAGAGCAAAGGAGCACAGACGTAGAATTCTTGTGCCCGTTGTAGTAGTGAGCTCTGGGCCGAGCTGCCTGAGCTGGATTAGATTAGATAGAGATCCTCGGTAGCACAGCCTGTCCGTATGTAGACGCCGCGCGGTCCTGTGACGAACATCATTGCTTGCTCCTCACCACTGCGTGCTGCCTGACCGCGCGCCTGCTCGACGCGTTCCCGAGCCTTGCCAGACCCGAGCTGCTAGGGTAGGCCAGATAGGCCTATCCCACCGTAATTGATCGAGAAGAAAATCCTGCAGAGATGCATGAAAGGTGTGCAGTTTTTGTTTCCTTTTATAAGGGAATTCAATGTGCTCCTCGATAGACATAAGCGATGCAATGTCACATAAAAGCCATGAAATATCACCAGAACTGAGCAACAAAATTCTTTCTATGACATCCAAGTCCACAGAGTATCCAAAGTGGAAATGAATGGCAAGGATACGTAGGACAGATTCACGGTCCTCTGCTGAAGATAAAATGTGCCTGTACAAGGCGTCTAGTTCAGCAAAAGGCATATCGCGATCTGGAGGACGGAGCCCCAGGATAACTTCCAACCTCTGTGGTGGCCGATGTCGAGACGAAGAAATGAATTTGACTACCGTCGATGCATAGACAAACTGACCGGACGATTTCCAGACTAATGTCTGCAAGTCCTCATGAGCTGGCCAATTCGACAGGATTTGCGCCCTAAATGAATGTCTTTCCTTGATTTCTGTGAATTTGTCGTGGAGAAACCGGCGAATGTCATCCTCTGGAAGATAGTCATTGTTGAGAACAAGTCGGCTTGTGATGTCCTTCAGGTAGCCTACATCGAATGCACCCATTAAATCGTGCTCCGGGCGACTTGAGATAAGGAATTGTAACGGTAAGCGATGTCGTTGGAGCGCTCGTGAAATCGCGGTTAAGATCTTAACCTGGCTTTCTCGGCTGTCGCATTCGTCGAGGCCGTCTATAATGACGATACGAGGAGCGGTCACAGAATCGAAAAATCCAGCTTCGATTCGTTTCTGTAGAGGCCCGACGACAAGGGTCAATAGCTGGACATCGAGTGAGCGAGTGAAAATCAATGGATCAAAGTTGATCGCTTGGATAAGTTGATCTCGTATGTCCGGAAAACACATTGAGGCTTGATACGCAATAGTCGCGACTAGCGAGCGTTCGTGGTTTCGGGTCGGGTCGAACCTGGAGAAGAAGTAACTTGCGACGAGTATTCCTTCCTCGAAGCAGAGCTCCGCAATAGAACGGGCGATGGCCGACTTGCCCGATCCTGCTGGGCCGTAGAGGCACTTGATCAGAGCATCTCGGGCCTCTGGGTCAAGACCTCGAATCCAATCCATGATTTTGTTGAGGACGGCGACTCGAGTCTTGGGGTGACATTTCGGAGGGTCATAGACGTCGCTGGAGTTGTGGAATGCTGTCGGCGAGGCAGCCTCAAGCAGGCGCTCAAAGGGATCTGAAATTTATCCGTTCGATTCATCTGCTCTCAATTTAAGGATTGTACGTACCTTTGCAAACCGGGTTATGAGTATGGTGGTGGACGTTGTGTTGGTGGAACTGTCCACCGGTCACTACGGTTTGTGAACTGAACATCGAGGTGCGACGCGCGTAGTGGAAAGGGAGACGCCAGACTGCTGCGTGGATGGTGGTTGAAGGAGAAGGGAGTGAAGATACAGCCAAATATCACTGCTCTCTGATATCGGTGACAATCGATCAGCCACAAAACAAGTATGATAATAGAAATAGATTGACGTGAACCTAGTTCGGTGATATGCGTTTTGCACTGCCGCGCCTGCACTGGGATGCAGAAAGCGTCACAAGTTTTCTGGATTTACAACGTTAACGGCCTACACTGCATATGGGATGAACTAAATATCCATGACATACCATCGAATTTGCAGCCCCGTCAACTTAAACTAGGTCGTGGTGTCTGCAGCGTAACTTGTCCTGGTTTAAAATAGAAGGGTGCTTGGGATGGGTTTGACGTGCACTGTATTCCGAGGGACGATTTATGTAACGTTCAATAATTCGAATACGTTCCGCCTGAAGAGTAAGAAATAAGAAAGATCGCTCAAAAATTTCTTTAAAACCGAAAACAGAGCCCACTTACGTTTTGTCGAATTATGGAGCTCGAATCAGTGCAGGTAAAAAAGCCATAGATCTAAATCGGGCACACAGAAAAGCCGGATTGGTTGGTTGGTTGGTTGGAATAACCGGCGTGGTCCCAATATAGGCGACAACCGGCCCAAAGGCACACATCATGAGACCTGTAAACTCAGAGGTGCCAGTGAAGACGGATCATAACTAGAGAAGCAGAATGTTAAGGCGCGTGAAGATAGAAGTCGAATGCAAGGGGGTAAGATTGCACCACCAATCCGGTAGAGCTTGCAACTGTCTAAGCCGAGAGCGGGGTCGCTTAGCTAGATGAAGCCACGCACAGAAAGCTGAGGAGAAAGTGGAGGAGTGGGTACTGGAGATGCTGAAAGAGTTACTAAGAGATTAAAACGAACGTAAGCCAGCACTGAGCGGACCTTAGCCAACTTGAACTCGCTCCATAAGCCACCAGGTCAGCGATCTTGGACCTCTCCACGATTTTTAGACTCGGATGTCCGTAGTGCCGTAAGCTACTCGCATACACTCCGGTCTTCGAATCTGCGTGATCTCAGACTTGGAGATCGGTCAGATATCAGTAGAATCCAGACGCGGTGTAGGCAGTTCGAATTCACTCTGCCGAGCCACCGTCAACCCGTTCTCGTTTAAGCTAGAAGGGACTGAGCTGCGTTGACGATATAACAAGCCCACTCACCTATTTCGTGGAAGGATGGATCCCGGTTTTGGCCTTTACTCATTCGAGTAGATTTAGTAGAACTGAGTGATAGGACCTCACTTACCATCTGGCAAAGAATAAATGACGCAATTGAAATGATCCAGGTTGAACACGGTTGGCTCGAATCGCGCCAACAATAGAAAAGCGAGCCGGATTGGAAAGGAATGATGATGAGAGAAGCGGAGGCGATGCGAAAATGTAGTCGGACTTCAGGTATTCGCAGTAGGACTGCACTAGAACTTTGTGTTATTAATTAGAACCGAGGGAAATGGGCCGGAGGATGGAGAATCTTGAGAGAATTCAGGTCAGATGTAGTCCAGCAGAGGTTGGACCATCGAATTGTCAAGAGTCAAGTGTCGCCAATATTTGTGCGCCGTTTCGACGCTGGCATTGCTGTGGATAGTCGTGTTCACAGACCCAGTCCCCAAGTGCTGCATGGTAATAGCCCAAGAAATGAGGACTTAGAGATATGAACTCGAGCTGCGAATTATTGGAGTCTAGGGCCAAGATATGCGGTCGAGGTAAGTACTGCTAGTATCGCCTCTGAGCTGAGCGATCCTTTCGGACTATTTCTAACAGCGAGGTCGATGATTGGTGGCGGTAGCACGCGAATTTGACTGGCTGGTTAGTAAGGTTAAACGAAGCTGGATATACGAGTGACTTACTGGTGGGCGGATGGTCAAAGAATCCAGAGTTTCGAAGGATGAACTAATCGTGAAGTAGCCTGAGTTTGGCCTGAGTGTGACGCTAAATACGGAAACGGACACCGGACACCAGCCGTTTTACAAACAAATTGGGGTCCTGCTCCAAAGAACACCTCATCCTCTCCAATTTGCAACCTCCACCAATTCGTCGAACGAATGCAAACCGGCTCAAAATCAGGATGTGTCCGTCGACGCGTCCAAGTATGAGCATCCAATGAAGCCACTGGGTATGATTCACGTATTATACTTGTAAGTCTCTTTCATGCCCAAGCCCTCATCAAGCTCCATCGGTCCACATCAATCCTCCTCCCATGTCTCCACTTCATAATCTCTCGCGTTACAATTATGTGCTGACGTGCTACGTTGTATCACCCAGAGACTCGACATTTGAGGTGATGAATTCCTTCACACCAACGAGGAGTCCGAATAGGTCAAAATCTACACGTCGCGTCACCCCCCCGAGACGACCGAGAGAAGGAACTATTACGCGACGCTGTGCACCTCGCCCACTCTGGTTCAGGTAAGCTCTTTTCACTGACATACCCCTATGTCTCCTATCACAATCATCGTAGACGAAGACCACCCCCCCTTCAAGGGCCTCTTCGACTTCTGCTCTCCAGGCGGCGTAATCAGTCGCGCCCCCTTCCCCTCCTACCCTACTCACCCCCACCTCTCTCACAGGAGCCGCGCAGCTCCGCCGACATCGCCATCAACTCTACAGACGAGCTGCACCATCGAAAAACCGCTTCCTCGCTGTTTGGAGTTCTGCCACGTCGATGTCCTTGACCTCGACTTCGAGCTCTTGCGCTTCGCGTTCCGTCCTTCGGGTCTGGTCCATCGGCATTGACTGATGACATTGGCGATAGAGACGCGGGGGTACACCGTGACCAACGTCGATCACAGTCGTATTCGCCTGGGCGTGGACATACGTTAAGAGCCGACATGTACTCTTGACCGTGGCTCGAGGCGAGGGCGTAGACAAACATGGAGACCGCCGACGTGGAGCCCTTTCTTGGCATGGTTTACCAGTGGGCCGAGGGCGAGGTCTCACCTGAAGGTGTTGGAAAACAGTTCTCTGTGGAGGCTTAGGGTTGTTTGGTGCGTTGTTTTAGGCTTTTGTCTACCTTTTTTCTTTGTTTCTAATACTTGTTCGTACTTCCAGGCCGACGGGGGTTGCAGAAGCTGCTGCTTGCTGCAACAACTCAGGGGCTTGCCATTGGCGCAGATGTAGGACGTGCTGAGGGAGAGCGAGGGGCAGCACCTTGGGTTTGAAAGGGACGAGGAGGCAAGGAGGGGGCTGGAGGGGCCGGATGCTAAGCTTGCGGGTAAGTTGATACTGTTTCTTTACGCGTCTTTTTCGTAACTTTCATTTCGTTTTTTCTCTCCGGTTCCACTTCGTTTCTCTTCCTTCGTCATTCCTCCTTACGCGCTAGTTTTCTACGTTTTTAACGCGTCTTTTTGGGTTGCTTTCGTTTCATATCTCCCTTGCCATTGACTTCCTGCGTCATTTCTTTCTTGCGCGCGAAGTTCAACGTTTTTGACGCGTCTTTTCGTTGCCTTTGATTCGTCCCTTTTCTTCCGTTCTTTCGTCATTCCTTCCCATCCGACTTCCTTTCCTTTCTTAAGCATACACACATACCATTTCCCTGCTGACCTGCCTCTACAGAACACTGGCGATATTTATTCGACCTCCAAGAAGCCAACGAAAACACGACCACCGACGAGTCAATCGGGTCCGTCTTCGCCTCTGCCTCCAGCTTTATACCGGATATGTGGTACGAGGACGAGGATGCATGCTTAGGTTGGAGGAACACACGTTAGCAACAGCAGCACGCGAACGGCAAGCTTAAAATACCGACCCAGTCCTGGGTCGGGGAAAAAGTGGATGTGTTTGTTGACGGGGGGGCACTTTGACCTCTCTGCCGTTTCCCTCCCCACACGACGAAGACGCGTTCGAAGTCCCTTGTGGGACGACGATGCTGACAACGAGACGAGGCGGGCTCGGACGTTCTTCATGAACGTGCCAGGGATCAGGAGGTGGAACGAGCTCAGGCTAGGCGGGGTGAGAGGGGGATTGGCGGGCAGAATCTGTGCTGGGTGGGTTCGGGTATGCGTATGGGTTCGGGAATGGATATGAGTATGAGTATGCGGGGCGCGAGTTGGTGCGCTCCTGGAGCGCAGTGGGAGGGCGGATGTTGAGGATGTACGAGTTGAAGAGGACGAGGTTCGGGAGGGGGCGATGGCTGTTAGCTGAGGTTTGCACGGTGTTATATTACGATTTTGCTAGTTCGTAGTATACGGGTAAATTTGTGTATCATAGCAGTTTTTGTGTGTTATAATGACAAAGCCGGTGGGCGCTCGGCCGGGCGCTTCTTTCATTTCTCGAGCAAGAATAGTGAACTACAAGAATTTATCGACCTTGGGATGGGCGCGACATGTTCAAATAAAGAAATGAACCTTATTTATTGATTGAAACAGCCCGATGGTATGTCTTTCGGTGGATGAAGCCAAAAAAAGCGATCAAATTGTTCAAAGCCCTACAAATTTGAGATTCCAATTTTACCAGACTACTACTATCTTCGCGGTCGTTTCCTGGGAGTGACATCGCACCCTTCCGCTCCTTCTTTACTTGCTAATATTACATGTTGAATCAAAACGGGCTAGTCGCGAACATCGAGGCGTTCTACTGTAGGACGCCATTTTAGGAATCCATGTTGTACAGGAAACAGGTCAACGTACATGAAATTTTCCCAACTCACTCTCTCGATTTGTCCTCTGCTTCTACTCGTGCTAGATACCGAGCAATCTCCCGTGTTACAGCTCTTTTC
The DNA here is from genome assembly GCA_023014345.1 of Galerina sulciceps. Classification (NCBI taxonomy): domain Eukaryota; kingdom Fungi; phylum Basidiomycota; class Agaricomycetes; order Agaricales; family Galerinaceae; genus Galerina; species Galerina sulciceps. The sequence continues at coordinate 2,332,756 of JAEDXJ010000005.1, read as the reverse complement.
CGGCGGGTACACTGCCTTGATAGTGGTCCAAACTTGTGTCGACGTGCCAGTGTGGTCAGCTCTTTTGAGATGTCAGATTTTGGGAGTACATGAGCGAGGCATTTCAATGCCAGGTAGAACGCCTCATGAGAACCGTAAGACAGACGACGCCTTTCCCATTTGCGCCCCAGTAGTTCCAGTAATAGAGTTATTTTTGCTGCTTCAGATGATCTTGCTCGTTGCACGAGGCTTCGCCAAAGCCAAGGGGAATTTTTCCATCTTTTGTACTTCCTTTCGATTGGGCAAATGGAAATTACCGTGCACTACCGTGCACAGCCGTGCGCAACTTACCGTGCACCAGCCGTTACCGTGCACTGTGTGATTATTAGGTAGGCCTTACCGTGCATGTATTGTGTGTTACCGTGCGTCTCAGCAGCCATTACCGTGTACGGATAAATAAGGTAAATCGTTGCATAACTCGTACACTTAGCGAGTAAGTAGAAGTAAGACTATAGATAGCTGGGTATTTAATTAGTCTTTTTATTTTTGAGCGGGCGAGGTTTTGGGACGGGTTTAGATTTGATCGGCTGTTTGACGGGGGTGGTGTACTTTATAAAACGCGGTCCTTCCTATCATAGCAGTTAGTATGTTATTTTCTTGGTCTTAAGTATACAGAAATTTACCTGAATATCGTCGTCATCAAAAGAATGATCGTCCTTATTCCACTCTGACGGGATATTCGAATAAGGGTCCCAATTACCTTGATGATGCCCAGCATCTAATCCCCACTGATAAAAGCCAGCGATGCCCGCTCGAGCTGAAACCTCGAACATTTCTTCTTCAAGCCGGTACAGACATTCGCATTCGACGTCGACGTCAACCAACCTTGAAGGAGTCCCCGTAAATTGAACCTCCCAAGCTCGTGCTAGAAGTTCCTCCGAGGAAAGATCGCCTGTGTTAGGATTAGACATGAGAGTATGCGCAATGTAGGCAGTATAGGCATGCGCGATAGGCAAATATCCTAGCCAGGATAATCGGAGTTCCTCTTTCTTGAGAGTAATGTGAACATCGAACCAGTTAGCAATTCGGGATCGTTCGAGTACCGAAAGAGAGCCGACGTGAGGAACCAGGGTACTATGAAGAGGACTTTTTATGCTCTCGAGCCACAATTTTGCTGGTATGAAGACGCCATTTAGATCATCAAACTGGTGAGTTGTCAGCTTAATAAAAGAATCCTTGAAAGGCGAAAGGATGTCATGTATCTCCTTGGTGTAAGGAGTTCGTGTCGGGTCAGCCAGAATATCCTCGGAGGTCTCTATTTCGAAGGCATGCTTCCATTTTCCCAGCTAGTAGTCATAGTTTAGCAACATTATTTCGCCTAAATTGAGTCAATTACTCACCCGAACTGCGCGTCTACTTGCGCGATCATTCCAAAGCGAGTCAACAAGGTTCTCGGGTTCAACACGGGATATCCCGCCAGGAACAAGACCAGGAGATGCAAAATCTATTTCTCTCCACCACTGAACCCGCCAGTCGCCTTCAACTTCCTGGATCAAACGGACTGGATACCAGAAGTCGCCATGTAGGGCAAGTGCACTGCGTCCGGGACTATAAAATTATATCTCGTCACTTGATCTGTAAATTGTGGCCAATTTACTTACATGAAGCGCTTTGCAAGTGGTTTTTTAAACCAATTGTTTCGTGCGATTGCTTTTCTATTCAGAACATTAGATTAATTAAACAGATTCAAAGTTTCTGGCACGTACTGTCTATCCGATACTTGTCGACTGGGGAGCACATAACCAGGGTCACAGAAGTCGCATATGAAGTGATCCTTTTTTGAAAGATTACTGGCGCGTCCGTCACGCTGACAAGCAATATGCGACCAATTGTTGCACAGCTCGCATTGAATTGCTTCGCCAAATTCCTCTGATCGATAAAGGAGGTTTCCATCACCCACAATTCCGCAACGGCAGTCAACAGAAAATAATGAATCTGGAAGGGAAGATTTTGTACTTGTGGGCGAGCCATTTGGAACCTGAGCCTGTGCTTCCTCCTCCGATTCCGGTCCAAGCACGCTCTCAACTTCCGCGATCGCGTGATCGATGGTAGCTGGATGAGTTAAATACTCGATTGTTTTAGCTGTGAAGGGGTTGAATAACCAGGTACGTGCTTTGGGGTCCATCTCGAAGAATTGACCTGATGTATACTTCATTGAACATAGCTCTTCAAGGTTGTCGGTCGAAAACCTAATCTCCAGTTTGTCGGCCAAAGCCTTTGAGCGTAGTTGGAAGAATGTTTCCTGAGCTTCAAGGCCACCCCGAAGCAGATAGAAGACTCGGTGGTTGTAAAGCCATCAGGGAGTCGAATCTTTGGCCCACACATATGCGTAGAAAATCTTGCGTCAAGTTCTTCGACCGGAATTCCGTTGTTCTTCATGCCGTCGTAGGTGAAGATTCGTTCCTGATCGTGGGATGCGTATCGTGCAATGAAGTGATTACGTTCACGATTGGTCAATGCGAGACCGACAAGATCATAAACAAGTCCGGCTGAAATAACTGCGGCGTCGGAAGCAAGATGAAGTGAAGGCGGGAAGTTCCAAGCTTCGCCCTCGTCGTATTCGTTCCCATTCTCATTTGCGATGTCAAATGTGAAAAGAAGGGGCATGGAGAGCACCATATTCCGCCTGTCGTAGCGTTTACCCGTGCACAGAGGTATACCTTCCTTGGTACGCCAGCAAGCAACAGCCGGAATAGCACCATTTCAAGGGAAAGCAACTCCTTGAAATAATCTGCAAAATATCCTCTGATTTGTCGAAGTCTTCGCGATAAAGTTGATGGAATCTCCGGCGAATCGGGTTACGGAAGATTCAATGTGAGGTCCACCGGTGCTTTCAGAGCCCGAGCATGGTGCTGTTCGACGTAGAGGATTTCAAAAGCAGAAAGTGGGCGATATGACTTGTGGCCAGCTTCAAGGCGAAGTAGTTCTGCGAACCAAGTCTAAATGGAACGTAAGATAAATTAGAAAAGGAGAGAAGATACAATACACACGTAGAGTGATTCAAACGCGGTAACGCTAGTGATGATCTTCTTTTGCTGTATTAGTTTGCGGATCGCGTTCCTCTGGTCTCCAAGATACTTTGACGTGACTTTCTGGTCCAATGAATGGCGGGCAAGCAGGCTTTGAAACACTACCTTGACCGCCGACTTTTCAGGAAGCTCGTCGATAAGACGTGTGAGGGTATCAACAGATTTTGTGAGCGAAACATGGAGGAGCTGGAGTGACGTATCAAGCCAACAAGAGTTCCTGTACCATGGATAGGAAGGTAAAATGATATCTGCATTGGAAGTCAAAGGAACAGCGAGATCAGATCCAGTATCGGGGGGAAGAGGAGTCTGAGGCTTCTCGGGAGGTGATGCTGGGTCAGTCGGATGTGTCTTCGACGGCGAAGATTGCTTCAGAGCTGAAGACTGCTTTACATGGACCACAGGCTTCGATTTTTTGAGAGACGATAGCTTCGAAGATTTAACTGACTGAACCTTCTTTGGAGATGACGGCTTCAACGGTCGAGCAGCCTTGGGTTTTTCTTTTTGTTTTGCTTTGAAAAGCTCCTTTATGGTATCGGGAGGTCGTCCATCGTTTTTCTTGCGCCTTCTGTCGCCAGGCTTACCCGCCCGAGTTGGTTTTGTACGACCAATTTTGGCTGCGACAACTTTCCACCTCTCAGGTTCGCCGTAGCGAATTGGCGTTCCTTCTAAGAGTTTTGGTCAGTTTACGTTTGCCGTATAAATCAAGTTCGAAGCAAGCATACGTGAGGCAGCAATATAAAGTCGCTCAAAGTAGATTGCCACGGAAAATAAGCCATGCATTCCTTCTAGAAATTCGTGATGCCGCCCACAAGCGCAATATAGCTTCCAATGCATGCCTTCTTCTGGATTATTGGAATCCGGCAATGACTTCCAGAGGACAATACACATCACCCTTTCGGATTCGAACAACATAGATGCAACACTAGGACGCATCCACCATTCGATCCAGGATTGGATCATCGGAAAGTCTTCAACCAGGAGACCAGCATGGGAGATGAAATCCTCAGATGTTGGAGCATCGAGAAGAGCAAGAGCACGAGTGGAAAATTCTTCGGCTCGCTCATGCGGAACAATTGAAGTAATGCGAGAAACGCGAGTCACCTGAGCGCGGAAATGTTCGCGACAGCCCTTTAACAGGCGTTCGGCGGCTACTTGGATCTCTTGACGCGTCCTTTTGTTTTCTGGTCGCAAAACCCAGAACATAATGAAGCCTCCGATAAATCCACTGCGCTCCGCTTGACTAAAGTCCATAACCTAAACGGAGAGTGATAAATTGTATGTGTTAAAAAAATGTAAAGGGAAGCATACGCCAGCAAACAGTTCGTCCTCTACAACAATATCCCGGGAGTCGGCCTCATGCGCTATGCTCTGAAAAAGAGCGAAAAAGTGGTAGACAAAATGGCCTTCACTTGCGCCGTTTGTGTATGACAAAACCCCTGGAACCCAGCAGTGAAGAACGTAGCAATAAGTCGAAGAAACCATGAGAAGTGAATTTCGTTCCTTCCACCAACCATGCGCGGCGTCATTGACCGTACCGTTGACCGCCCCTTCAAGCCTGGAATTTTTGACAAGCTGAGAGCGCATAAACGGGGTCTGGACTGAAATTACAGTCACTTCTCCGATTGTCGAGTGGATCACGAAGTCGGGGTGTTCAACTTCAAACTTCGAAAATGCGGCAATAAGACCGTCGGCGCTTAATGAATTTCCTTTGATGATTTTCCGTCGTTCCTTGCTAACACGTTGGGAATTCACCAGAACGTCTGAAATGTCGGCTACGGATTCTCCTGGTCCTTGGAGTCCTGGGACACCAACAATTAATTGAAGCGGTCCGGATTTAGGATGAGATTTAACAAGCTGTTCGAATCGGATTACTTGATTTGGAAGAAGGTGAAGAATATGAGTCGGACGGCGGTGCAGATGGTGTCCACCGTTCGAATAATGAACACCGCCGGACCACGTATAGAGGACTGACGTCACTTCGCATCCATGGTGGGTCAGGACGCCGCCGCACTTAGTGTTTTGAAGTCCGGTTGCAAGACTGGAAAAAGACCGGGACCAGACCGGACCAAAACCGATTGGGACCGCAGATTATTAGGACCGGTCAAGACCGCAACTGCAGTCCGGTCCTTGGTCCTCCGCAATCTCAAAAACCTTCAGACCGATGAAAGACCGGTTGCAACCGGTTGCAACCGGTCTTTCCACTGCCCTCGAGACCAAGGCGCCGAGCTCAAACTCGGCGCTTAATTGAAATTTGACGCCAACGTGAGTTCCAAACGAAAGTTTGCTTACCGGAGGCATTTTTAAAAATGCCTCTGGTAAGAAAACCTTCGTTTGCAAAGGTTGGATGGAGCTAGATAGATTGGGAAATGGCAGAACTTAGTGTAAAAATAATGGATGAACATATTTCAGCTGACATTTTTTGATTTATGAATTATGACACATATAATTTAAAAAATGTACTGTCCAGTGCGTAAAGTACGAGAACCACCTACAAAGACCGGTCTTGAACCGGTCGCCAACTGGTTGCAACCGCAACCGGTTCAGACCGGTCGCGCAACCGCAAAAGACTGCACAAGACCGCTCAGGACCGGTCCTGGTCGGTCCAGTCCGGTTTTTTGCAGAATTTGAGGGAGGAGGGACCGGTCCTGGTCCCGGTCCTGAGCTCGGAAGGTCAAAAAACCGGACCTGACCGGACTTCAAAACACTAGCCGCACTTGCATGCATTCTGGAGTTGTTTGTCGATTCCTTTGGTCTGAGGCCGAATGACCATCCTGCATAGCGGATCGTCGCATTTAATGATGCCTAAACAAGCCCGCGTCGACCTTTTTCCTCCTTCCCAAGTAGTGGCATCCCTTCTTCCCTTTCGATCCCCACCATTCACTACCATTGCCCAATGGAATCGTAACTTTCCAGTCTGTTCAAATTCGTCTGTCGTAAAATCCCGTTTGAAATATCCATCGGGCCAGCCGTCCCAGTCATGTGGCGAAGGAGTTTCGAGGTTTAAGGCTTTCGAGGCGGTAGATTCGACAGTAGGCTTCGACAATTCGGCCTCAGAATTAATAATCGCTATAAATTGACCGTCTACGGTTCGCCTGTAGAGAGTTTCGCCTTCATTCTTCGCAGATCGCTTGACCTTATCCTTTTCCGGAATTTTAGACCCTAAAAGGACTTCATACATCAATGTTTGAGGAAGTTTTGATCAAAATACAACGTAAACGGACCCATAGACGACTCTTTGCGATTTTCATCACTATTGCGCTCAATGTAGCGTATAAGGCGTCCTGATTTGTAGGGTAAATCAGCACGGTTTAAGGTACATATGCTTAGAGAGCGAAATTACCATCGCTTCCATGGACAGCGATAAAGTTATTCAAGTCGATCTGGCTCGACGAGCTTGGTGCGTTCCATAAAGGTTTAGATCTGGCTATATTTGGCTCAGGAGGTGGAATGAAGTAGCGGTAGATGTATCGGAGAAAATCCTTGAGAGATTGTCAGCAGGAAAGTCTACAAGTTTTGAGAGTCGTAGAGCGCACCATGATTGAAGGTGATAGTGTCAGTGAAAGAAGAGATTTAATCAGCAGATAATCACCTCGAAAACTTGTGGACCGTACCAACCGATCATATGGTTGTTCCACCGATCATGCCCAAACGGAATCAAATTGAATGTTCGGCCACCGCATTATCATGACCCAATCCCTTTGAACCAATATCCTCTACCGTGCAGAATGTGGCCTACCGTGCACTAACGAGCACTAACGAGCACCACCTTGCACTTAACGTGCAGTTAACGTGCAGTACCGTGCGCTAACGAGCAGTACCGTGCATGACCGTGCAGGTGCCGTGCAGGTGCCGTGCGCTACCGTGCATTACCGTGCAATACCGTGCGCTACCGTGCGCTACCGTGCACCTACTGTACCCATCCAATTTTATATAGTTTGTCTACCAGTGAGTTAGATTTAAGTGCCTTTAACTTAGAAGCGTCGCTTGTATCGACCTCCCTGCCAAATTAGGAAGCATGCCAAATATAGCCGGTTAAGATATAATTCTGTAAAATACAACTGAGGGATATTTACCTAAGCTTTCAGTATAATTCTATCGTATTCCCCTTTTGAAAACCTTTCGAGCGAGGCCTAAATCTCCTTCGTAGGCCAAGAATTGCTTTCAAAACGAGAATTTTATTTTATATCGGCCTCTATTGTCGGGGCGCCGACGGCCAACCTAGATGCTACTTGGTATTTTTGTCTTCAATGATGTCCGATGGTCTTAAAATTCTACTGACAGCATTAAATACCTATTTAATACATGTATTATGGGCCTCGTAGAATACTGGTTGAGTGGGGAAGCGCTATGATACAATATAGCGAGATCAAGTTCAAAGTCGCACGCTGCACCACTTTTGCCACACGTGACATTGTGGCAAAATGGTTGCAACCGCTTTGACGGTCCGCAATCCGGGCAGCTCATGATCAGTCTCTGAGCGTCAAAAAGGTAATAAAAAGGCGCTAAGTACACCGCGGTAATGACTTTTTGCTGTTGGCAAACGTGCAAGTACCGTGCAGTGAAGGTAATTACCGTGCAACTACTGCCAATACCGTGCAGTTACCGTGAAATCTTGCACGGTAGGTGCACGGTAGTGCTCGGTAGCGCACGGTAATTTTCTTGTGCCCCTTTCGATTGTATTGTGGCTTGGAAGGAGTTTCTCTGAGTGATTGGACATATATTTCAGAAAATACACAGCCGCTGTTGTGTACCGTTTGCTGTTTAGCACAAATTCCCCAGATCGTTTGGGATTTTTGAGGAATTCTAAAATAAATTGAGAATATTGAGGGGAAGTATGGGCGTCAAGGGAAAATGAAAGTTTGTCCAAGTTCTTCTGAGCCCTATCCAGCTGGAATATTTGGTCTATTGCCTGATCATAGCGCATCCTATGAAGTTTGACAGTAATTGCTGCTACCAGAGCTGTCAGATTTGGTCTTGAATACATTTTTTCCATTATTCCTTGGGCAACCTCATCAAAAAGCCGAAGTTGGTGACTATGTGGGTTTGATCCATTGTCAAATTCCTAACTTGTGTCAGTCTGGAAAACAATATTAAAAAAGTAAATACCCATAGTTTGGTCAATGAAAAAAAAATGGGAAGATAATAAGGGAGTCTGCAATCAACTAGTAAAGACCCAAATGAGATATTGGTCAGGTCATTGTGGAGCTTCTTGGTAGGTGTAGCTTTGGAAAGGAGATTTACAGCAACCAGTGCCACTGCCTGGTTTTTTTCTTCTGTCATAAAGATTAATGAAATTTCAAGCATACATTCAGAAATATGAACAGCTATACCTTGAAGAAAATGAATAAACAAATGTGCTAATTCAGCGCAGAGCAAAGGATCACCGATATAGAATTCTTGTGCCCGTGATTGATCAAAAAGAAAATCCCCCAGAGATGCATGGAATACACGCAGTTTTTGTTGGGTTTTACCAAGGAATAGGTACTCGTCGACAGAAATCAGTGATGCAATGTCACACAGAAGCCATGAAATATCACCAGGGCTCAGCAACAAGATCCTTTCTATGACACTCACGTCCATAATTAAAAAGGAGTGGAAACGAATGGAAAGGATATTGAGCACTGATTCATAATCGTCTGCTGAAGATAAAATGTGCCTGTACAAGGCATCTAGTTCCGCAAAGGGCATGTCACGAGCTGGAGGCCGGATCCCCAGTATGATATCCAACCTCTGTGGTGGCCGGTGCCGAGATGAAGAAACAAATTTGACTACAGTCGACGCGTAAACGAACTGACCAGATGGTTTTCTGACTAACATCTGCAAATCATCATCAACCGGCCAAGTCGACAGGATTTGCACCCTAAATGGGTGTGTTTCCTTGATTTCTGTGAATTTGTCCTGGAGAAAGAGGCGAATGTCGTCAGATGGAAGGAAATCGTCATTGAGGGCCAGTCGGCTTGTGGTGCCCTTCAGGTGTCCTACATCAAATGCACCCATTATATCATGCTCTGGGCGGCTTGCAATAAGAAATCTCAGAGGTAAGCGATGCTGTTGAAGTGCTCGTGAAATCGCCGTTAAGATTTTGACCTGGCTTTCTCGGTTATCGCATTCGTCGACGCCGTCTATAATGACGATACGAGGGGAGGTCACAGCATCGAAAAATCCGGCGTCAATTCGTTTCTGTAGAGGCTCAACGATGAGGGCCAAAAGCTGAACATCAAGCGACCGAGTGAAGATCAACGGATCGAGTTCCATCGTTTGGACGAGGTGATCCCGGATGTCTGGAAATTGTACCGAAGCTTGATACGCAATAGTAGCGATAAGCGAGCGTTCGTGGTTTCGCGTCAAGTCAAATCTCGAAAAGAAGTAACTGGCGACAAGTATTCCTTCCTCGTAGCAGAGCTCAGCAATCGACCGCGCGATGGCCGACTTTCCCGATCCTGCTGGGCCATATAACCACTTGATTAGTGCGTCTCGGGCCTCTGGGTCAAGACCGTGAATCCAATCCATGATCTTTTTGAGGACGGTGACTCGAGTGTTGGGGTGGCATTTCGGAGGGTCGTAGACGGAGTTGGAGTTGTGGAATGCAGTATGTGAAACAGCCTCGAGTAGGCGGTCGAAGGGATCTGTGAATCATCCGTTTAAATCGTCGGGTTTAAATTTAATGGTTGTATGTACCTTTGGAAGCTGGATGATGAGTATGATGGTGGACCACCGGGTGGACGTTGTGTTGGTGAAACTGTCCACCGGTTACCACAGTGTGTGAACTGAACATCGAAGTCTGCTTTCTGGCAAGGGACCAGCGGATGACTGTATGTGGGTGAACGGAGTCAAGATAGAGCCAGGAGGACCTCACCGTTCTGAGCGTTCCCTGATAATCGATGAAAACGTCAACCTGAACGACATACGCTGACGTAACATTGCCAGTGAAAGGTCATCAGCGGACACAGGCGACGCCCTGAAGAAGTCACGTTAACTCAGCCTGAATCAGCGCTGGGAGAGAAAATTCGCTCATGAGCATCTGTAGAGATGTAGAGCTGGTGAGGCAAGTCATACGCAAAAAGAGAGATGAGGTCGTAAAATATTTATTGAGGAAAATAGAAGAAAGTGCAGACATACACTTACTGATTAAGTAACAGAAGATGAACAACCACAGAAGGCGGCGAGCCTAAGGAGCTGGTACTTCCGTGACAAACGAGCATTGGCGTTATAGAAGATACTTTCAATTATACAGAGTCTGTAGGCGAAGCTGTATGCGTCAAAGTACCAGTGCGAAGGCTGTAGTCGACAGAGAAATGAATGAGCGAAACGCAGATGGAGTCAAGCTATTGAAGGTAATCAGCTTGTTAAGAATGTACGTGCTGAAATTCTCGATATTTCTGGATGCATTTTGGGGATTTCGGAGGCCATACAAGATCGGGTTGTGAGTTTCAGAGGATAGACGGGTTGAAAGTTGAGCAAAATCGACCGCGGAACAGTCGAGATGTTCGAATCCAGCGTGATACGGCGGCGACAACTCATGAAAGAGATGGGAATGCGAAGAGATGGGAATGTGAAGTGAATGCGAAAAATGTGAGAAGGAAAAGCATGAAGACGGAGTTCCATCGGGCGAAAACACCCCAGCTGCATTCAACTGGGCGCCCAAAAAGTGGAATGAGATTGCGAGAGCGTCAGGATGTAACTCGATTCGGCGAGACGTGTTTGAGTGATGTCGTGCACGTCCTATCCCAGGTTAATCTGGGGAAAGGGCCACTCTGTTTCGATAGAACTCGCGATACATCCTTCAATTTAAATGCCGATCTGGTCTTGCCCCGACAGGTCCTAAAAATGTTCTTCCACAAAATAGTCAACACGGTTCTAGAATGAGAAATAATAGAATTGGCCAGCGCACGACGTAGTTGTACAACGATAGAGCTAAACGACCGCCATGGAGCATGCGGCCGAAACGGGGCCTCGACGAGTGGGACGAAGTGAGAGTGGTCTCCACGTTTGCATGAGCGGTGACGAGGTACGCGGCAGGTAGAAGCAGCTCGCAGTATAATAAGCCTCCACACCTGCATTCGAAGTCGCTGTGGTATGCACATTGATGTTAGCATTCGTGAACAGGGTTCAAACTCGCGTACCGGTCCGTAGTAATTAGGGATAGGCGAACCGGAAGATACTATTGGCGGTAGACTGGTGTCGCAGTTCATCAAACACGCGCGCAAGCCAAGTAGGCTACGGGCAATGCACACACAAGAGGGATGGAAGTAGAAGTGGTGAAAGACCTCGACATCGTCGGTCGCCAGGCATAGGCTGCAATGCTGCATATGATTTGGAGGTCTGTAAAGTGCGGATGAGTGACGAATATTTATATTCAGCAAAAGTTTGTTGTCAGCTCATTCCAGTGCACCTAATGTTCTTCAGGTCCTCAGCTGCAGGTCACTGAGTTGAGGGAGAGAATTGGAATTGGGACGTGCGGGTGTGTCGGCCACTGCTTTGCATGGCAATTACGAGTCCTTATGTGTGACTTGCTGCTAGATATGGAATGCTTACAAATCGTTGACAATTGCGTCGACTCTGCGAGAGGGAAAATACCAACTCCAACCAAATCTTTCGATCTCCTCCATAGGGTGGGACATGAGTCCCCGCATGCTTCATTCCACCGATTGATAGCAGTCATACTGTGTAACGCAATACCTCGAAAATTGAGATTAGCCCTCTCGACACCAGTCGCGCGTGTATTGATCATCTCATTGATCTCAAGTGCGATCCTCCTGGAGAAAAGACTCGGGAGAAAGTATACACGCCAATAAGTCAAGACATTTAACATTGATGTCAGAGCAGAGGAAACGACAACTGGAATGATTGACGCTGTCTTATTCTTGGTGACTGTCATGGAACGTCCCTAGGAAACCAAGCTCAGAAATATGAAGAAACTGCAGAAAAAGCACTCACAATCGTCCTGAAGGTAAGAGTACGCCTAGTAGCCAGTGTTTCTATTCCCAATGCTTCGTTGTACTCGACAATGGCATTCCCATGTTCGTCAAGAACCTCATCCAGTGCCAGAGTCGATGCTGACCTTTAGGTATCACACCACAATATTGAGGTCGTTTTGATGTCGAAGCCCACCGCATTCGTCGACCGCCGCCATAACAGACCAGGCGAGATAACCTGTTATCCCAGCTTGTGTTACTCTGAGTAACGTGAAAAATGCGTCCACGTCTTGGTCCTGAATCACGAAAGGCTTGACGAGTTTCTTGATCCTTCCACGAACAATTCTTCGCATCAACTGCTGCAAATATTTGCTGGAATTATCGAACGCAACCAAAACGAACCTCCGCCAGAAGCAGAGCTCATTCGTCGTGCACGCTCGGATCGCCTGTAGCCTAAATTGTCATAACTTTCCCCTGCACAAAAGCAGGCACCGTTAAAAAGACGGCTAGCAACTCGCTTTTCAGGGCAACGTTGTGAACCTGGGATAAAAAAAATCGTATTGGTCTAACGATACACAGTCCCGTTAACCCCCCTACTTATAGGTCAAGAATGTGTCAAAGAAATTTTATTAACCGGGAGAATGAACGAAGAATGTTTCGAAGTAACACTCAAGAATGTATCGATGACGGGAATGTGGCGATAACACAGGTTTCCCGACTGGACAAATGACAAGCTCCCCTCAATACATGTCATGTAACAATGTTGCTGCATTTAAAACACCACTGAAAAGCGTTTTAAGACTGCCATTCATCGAATATTCATCCTCGAAATAATTATTGACACGAAAATCCACATCGACATCAGATACCAAATATGGGTTCATTATTACCTCTTTGGACTAAATGATGTTCCTCTCATGACTACAACCGATTTAGGCCAACCTATCAGGTCCACGCCTCCCACAGGGATCCTGACCTTGTCCGAACAATTGCGTGAAGGGCGTCGTATACGACCCACGCAGAAGGTATCCACATTTTGATTTACTCGCAAAGAGATGAAAGGCGCAATAGAAGTTGAATAGAAGTTAAAGAAGTCGGATCGTTATTCATCTTACACACTCTTGTCTAACTAAACCTGATTCATCATGATGAGTAACGTCCCCCAATCCAAAAACCCTGAATCTTAGGCAACAACGACCCGATATCCGGAGAAGGGACCAAGCCTCACACGTTCCAACTTACCAACTCCAACTGTTCATAAACCTACCTGAAAACTAAATTTCCAGATTGCCAAGGTACAACCAACAAACGATAACACGAACGATCCTTTAAAACGAGGGCCAATATTGCTCTGAGTCATGGCAAAAACTATCTCAATTAAATGGCTATGATAATCAAGGAGTAGGAGCTCCGGTTCGGTCTCTTCAAGTGCCGGAATACATAAAACAAGACCACACAATCCGGGTAATAAAGCTGCAGAAGTTTGCAATTCGTTTCATCGAGTAAGACGAGTCCTTATTACATAAGGTCTCGTAAAAAGGAAGACTGAGCCGGTGATCAGAGTTGGTCGTGTCACGTGCTTCCTACGAAAATAAGGAAGGCGCAGTTCATTTTGACTTTTGAGGGCATTTGGTTTGCTATGCGTCAAGATATCGCCATTGATACTTAACATATACACGGTACGTTTCAGAGCCTTGATTTCTTGGTAGTGAGATAATAATGATCTGTCTACTTCAGCGTTATAACTCGTACAAAACACGCGCTGGTGGTGTCGACATCTAACACCGCTCTTTGTATCCTCTCCTCATTGCTGCAGTATGTCGTACAGACAACCCCGCCTTCGAAGGCGACTTGGGGTTCTACTCGATTCCAGCGTGACCTACCATCGGCAACACCCCCCCTTTCCCTCCCTCCTTCCCCCTACCCACCCCACCCATATTCGTAGGCACCGCGCAACGACCCTCGCGCCGAACCATTGACTATGCCACAAGTGCACTGCGTCGAAGCTCGGGTTTCTGCTACGTCGACGACATCGTCCTCAGGAGTCAGGACCTTCAACCTCGAGCTCTTGCGCTTCGCATTGCGTCTCGATGGCTATCATCACCGACACTGGAGACGGGGATGGAAAGGGCGGAGTACTCAACAGGACGGAGGTTATGGCGCGCAGTGACGCGTTTCCTCCGAGCACAGAACGCCTCCCGCGGGTTCTCATCCTCATCGTTCTCGGCATCGGCACAAGGGCGAATATACAGTGATGAATTTCGAAAGACAGCGTGTGCGCTTCGCTTCGCTTGACTAGGGCTGGAGGTGGGGGCGGAGGTTAGCTTGGATCTGAAGATAGCCGACTTGAACCCGGAGTGATCATTTCACTTGATTTGCTAGTGTGCTGAGGTCTCGGCTGGAGGTATCCCGGAACAGTTATAGATGATCTGAGTTAGAGGATGGGAGTTAGGGGTTGTGTGGTACGTTCTTTTAGGTCTCTGCTTAGCTGTTTTCTTCTTCTGATGCCTCTTTGTACCTCCAGTGAGACGGCGGCGGAGTGGCTACCGCAGCTCAAGGGCTCCATACACTGTTGCAATTGCAAGGGTGCCGACGTACGACTAAGCTCCTACCCATACGCTTGGCTGGAGGTCGAGGCGGAGGCGGATCAGCCCGGTTCTCAGGCTGCCGACGTATACCCCATTATTTCGCGAGGTTTGCCACTAGGCCGAGGGCGAGGTCTCGCCTGGATGTGTCGAAGAATACTTCTCTAAGAACGGTCTGGACTTTGGCGATCAGGGTTTCGGGTTTGTCGGTACGTTGGTTCTTTTGAGTTTCTGTTTAGGCTCTAACGGTTGTTCGTACTTCCAGGGAGACGCCGCTGGTGTAGCTGCACCTGCAGCAACTCAAAGGCGCGCCGTCTGCGCAGATGCAGAACGTGCCGAGGGAGAGCGTGAGGAACCACGTTTGGTTCGAAACGAGGACGAGGACGAGGACGATGAAGAGGGATAGAGAGGAGCAGGGGCAGGGATAGCTGGATGATAAGCTTGCGCGTGAGTTTTGGCTTTTTGGGAGGTTCTGTTTCGCTTCATTTCATTGTTTTTTTCCTTTGTTTTTTCGCGTGCTTTTGGGTTTCTTTCCCTTTGATTCTTTTTTTTGTTCATTGGTCATTTCTTCCCTTCTTATCTTTAACTATTCCTATATATCATTGCTGTACTCACTCGCCTCTTCAGACTACGTTCAGTATCTGTACGACTTACAAGAAGCAAGCGAAGACACGAAGACCGACGACCGACGAATCGAGGGGGAGGGACGATCTGGATGGGAGACTTGTGCGTAAGTTTTGGCATTTTGGGCGATGTTTTACGCGTGTTTCTTCGGTCCCTTTCGTTTTGTTTTTGTTTCCCTCCTCTCTTTTTATCTCTTCTCTTCTCTCCTTTCCTTTCCATCCATCTATGGTCTGTTTCACTCCCCTTCCGCTTCCTTTCTTCCCAACGCTTTCCTTTCCTTTGGTTTCCCTCACTTTCCTCCCAAATTAATCATCTGCCTTCAGGTTCACATCCGCATCTGGCCCCCATATTTAGCACCCGTCCGAAAGAAATGGCACCAAAAAAATGATCTGCTATCTTTTTCGTCGGCTTCTCTCATAAACAGTAGTCGAGATCTCGTTATCAAATTTCCCGAACCTCTGTATTCCCGAGAAACAACGAGTCAAGGCAGCAACCACGTCTTCGTTGCACTCTTACGAAGAACCCCTGCACGCCGCTCGTCTCATTTTCGCCAACGTCGTCTACGCAAAGATCGTCCTCTTCGTCCTGGTGTGAGTGGTCGTGCCCGACATCTAGCTCGGTCAGGTCGAAGTACTCCCTCGCCAATACTTCAATAAGCTCGTTCGTTTCTTCCCCAATCTGTGGTTCCCGTCCACGCGACCAGCGTGTTGACGCATGTTCCGCCACCACCCAAAGTGTACTGACCGCTCGTCCAAGTCCTCGTGCAACGAATCCGCTCTAGACGACGCAATCTCTTTTCGTGGCTTCTCTTTTCGAAGGAAGCAAGCCTGGGATCTGGAGGTGGGATGACCTTGGGCTCTGGCTCGAGCTGGGCGTCTGCGGCGTGGATGAAATGATGGACGCTTGCTTGGTGGGTTTGTGCAAGGGTCCGGGCATGCACATTGGTATGGGTATGCCAGGTGCGAGTTGAATGCGTTCATGGAGCTGGGCGGGAGGAAGGATGGGGAGGAAGTTCAAGTTAAGAGGACGAGGTCCAGAAAGGGGGCTATGGCAGTTGATTGAGGTTGGCACCGTGTTATATTATGATTTTGCTAGTTTTTAGTGTCTAGCTTAGCTAGACACTAGTAGCTAGTCTTATGTATTGCTTGTGAAGTTTTGTGTTCTTATAATTCTTGTTTTTAGAAAGCTGGCCGGCGCTTCTTGAAATTTTCTTGTGTAAGTACGGGAACCTGTGGACCTTGAGAAGGGAGAGGCATGATCAAGTCAGGGACTGAATATTTGGTAATTAATCGGGCCAGTACTATCGCTTGTCGGGTGTTTGACAGTCGGGCCATCAATTTACATCAATTCACTTATATTTCAACGAGAACTCATCTGTTATAGATAAAACTTTGATTGCAAGGAAGCTGTTGAGAAGCTGGTTTTTTGGATGTTTTTTTTTCTAGAAAAAGTTGAGTTTAAGCATTGTAAAACTGCTGATTTATCGAAGGACCGGGTGTTTGACATAGTTCCAAGACTTTCTATTTGAACCGGTTCTTCGTCGTTTTTCTCCGAAAAAAATAGACAATCATGCTTAGAGAATTATTTTATGCTATTCTGCCAATTTGTGAGGTCATAGGATAACCGGAAGGTATGTAAAATCGAGCTATGTCAAACACCCGGACTATGTCAAACACCCGACACATGATAGTATTATCAAACGCGATAAAATTGTTCCGAGTCCTATTTGCCGGTCGATGATTTTATTTTTACCAGATTCAATCGGCTACTGCCTTCGCAATGACTCGCTACTTGATTCAAAACAGACTAGTTGTTGAACGTTGAACTCCGAGTCGTTCTACGGTAGGAAGTCATTTTAAATTCACCACGGGAGAAACTGGTCAACTTACAAAATTCATTCTTCCAATGCCTTCCCGGCTTCTACTCGGGCCAGATACCGAGAAATCTCCCGCGTTACAGCTCTTTTCCGGCGGGAGTGTAACCTTGATAGTGGTCCGAACTTGTGTCGACGTGCCAATGCGGTTAGCTCTTCCGAGATGTCAGATTTTGGGAGTACATGAGCGAGGCATTTCAATCCCAGGTGGAATGCCCAATAAGAAGCATAAACCCGACGACCCTTATCCCAATCTTGCCTTGGAAGCCCTGGTAGTAATTGGGTTATTTGTGCCGCTTCAGATGATTTTGCTGGTTGCACGAAGTTTCGCCAAAGCCAAGGGAAATTTTTCCATCTTTTGTACTTCCTTTTCGTTGTGTTGAGCCTTGGGAGGAGTTTCTCCGAGTGATTGGATATGTATTTCAGAAAATACCTAGAAGCTGTCCTGTAACGTTGGCTGTTTAGCACAAATTCCCCAGATCGATTGGGATCTTCTAGGAATTCTGAAAAAAATTGAGAATATTCAGGGGAACCATGGATGGCTGAGGAAAATGAAAGTTTGTCCAGGTCGTTCTGAGCCTTATCCAGCTGGAATAATTGATCTGTTGCACGACTCAAGTGGATCCCATGAGGTTTGACTGTAACTGCTGCTACCAGAGCTGTCAGATTTGGTGTTGAATACATTTTTTCCATCATTCCATAGGCAGCCTTGTCAAAAAGCTGAAGTTGGTGACCATGTAGGTTTGATCCATCATCAAATTCCTAACTTGTGTCATCAAAGTCTGGAAATGACATAGAAAAAGTAAATACCCATAGTTTTATCAATGAAAAAAATTTAGGGAGATAAAAAGGGAGTCCAGAATCAACTAGAAGAGACCCAAATGAGATATTGGTCAGGTCACCATGGAGTTTCTTGGTAGGTGTAGCTTTGGAAAGAAGTTCTAAAGCAATCCATTCCACTTTCCAGTCTTTTTCCTCTTCTGTGATAAGAATTATTAGAGTTTTGACCATACATTCAGAGACATGAACAGCTACTATTACCTTGAAGGAAACGAATAGACAAATGTGCTAATTCAGCACAGAGCAAAGGAGCGCCGATATAAAATTCTTGGGCCCGTGATTGGTCAAGAAGAAAATCTCGCAGAGATGCATGAAAAGCATGCAGACTTTGTTCGCCTTTTCCTAGTAATGTGTACTCTTCGATAGAAACAAGTGATGCAATGTCGCATAAAAGCCATGAGATATCACCAGGACCGAGCAACAAAATTCTTTCTATGACACTCAAGTTCGCAGTGATTGGATGGTGGAAATGAATGGCAAGGATATGTAGGACAGATTCACTATCCTCAGCAGACGATAATATGTGCCTGTACAAGGCGTCTAGTTCAGCAAAGGGCATGTCACGAGCTGGAGGACGGATCCCGAGGACAATATCCAACCTCAGCGGCGGTCGATGACGAGACGAAGAAATAAATTTAACTGCCGTCGATGCATAGACAAATTGACCGGATGATTTGGATACTAACTTTTCCAAGTTTCTATCAGCAGGCCAAGTTAATGGGATATGATCCTTAAATGGGTGGGTTTCTTTGATTTCTGTGAACTTGTCCTGGAGAAAGCGGAGAATGTCATCCGATGGAAGATAGTCATCATTGAGGACAAGTCGGCTGGTGATGTCCTTCAAGTATCCTACATTGAATGCACCCATTATATCGTGCTCTGGGCGACTCGAAATAAGGAATGTTAATGGTAAGTGGTGTTGTTGGAGCACCTGTGAAATAGCGGATAGGATTTTGACCTGACTGTCTCGGTTACCACACTCGTCGAGACCATCTATGATAACGATACGAGGAGCGGTCACAGAATCGAAAAATCCACCATCGATCCTGTTCTGTAGCGGCTCGACGATTAGGGCCAACAGTTGGGCATCAAGCGACCGGGTAAAAATAAGCGGATCGAGGTCGATCGTTCGGATGAGGTGTTCCCTGATGTCTGGAAATCGTATCGAGATTTGGTAGGCAATAGTAGCAATGAGCGAGCGAGCGTGGTTTCGCGTTGAGTCGAACCTTGAGAAGAAGTAACTCGCGACGAGTATTCCTTCCTCGTAGCAGAGCTCCGCGATAGAACGGGCGATGGCCGACTTGCCCGATCCTGCTGGGCCGTAAAGCCACTTGATTAGTGCGTCTTGGGCATCTGGGTCAAGACCGCGGATCCAATCCATGATTTTGTTGAGGACGGCGACTCGAGTGTTGGGGTGGCATTTCGGAGGGTCATAAACGTCGCTGGAGTTGTGGAATGCGGAATGTGAAACAGCCTCAAGCAGGCGGTCAAAGGGATCTGAAAATGCTACGTTCAAATCATCAACTGTCAAGCTGCAGATCGTACGTACTTCTGGAAACCGGGTAATGTTGATGAGTATGGTGTTGGGTGTTGTGTTGGTTAAAATGGCCACCAGTTACTAGAATGTTTGAACCGAACATTGAGGTGGCCATAGTGGCAAGGGAAACGCCAGCGAATGGCTATCTGAATGGTAGATGTAGGCGAACAGAGTCAAGATAGAGCCAGGGGGACCTCACCGCTCTGAGCGCTGCCTGGTAATCGATGAGAAAGTGTCAACTGGCAGGTCAACTTGACCAAAATAGACTGACGTGACACTGCCAGTGAACTGCCTCTTGCACTGCAGTCCTCTGGCGTCACCTGTTATCTGAATTTGGTATCTAAAGACATAGCTTTGGGTTTTCCACCAGTCCATTCAGGCTCCTAGGCACGTCGTTGAGGGAGAGCCTGTAGAAACACTTGACGGGAATGCTGACCAAGTTGAAGCATAAAGATGACGACGCTGAGCTCGAGGATCTGGCGAATTTAAATTCTGCTCAAATACAAAGAAGGGAATTCCTTAAGGAAAGCAACGCGGGCTTGACAGAGAAATAAATAGGTGAGACGCGAAAGGGGCCGATCTAGTTCTAGTGAAGGTTGATAATAATGAACTCACTGAATTTCCGAATCTCGATGCTATCCGAGATTTATGGACCCCGAGGTGAAAAGAGGACGAAACAACGAATAGCGACTCGAGGCCGCCCAGTACAAGTTGTATATTCATGCAGGAAGAAAAAGTGGCCATGGAAGACCTTCGGAAAGCTAAGAAAGAGAGCTAAACGAAAATGCAGCTGCTGAATTTTGCGAGCATAGAGCTTTGGCTGCCAAGTCATGGTAACTCGACGATACGATTGATTCTCCAACTTGAGGACTTGAGGCAGCTGAAAATGAGAGACGAGTGTCGAGTGGGGGAAGAGGAGAGGGAATATACAAGAAACAAGAGGTGGAAGTACCAGAGAAAAGGGGACGAGCGGCCACGTCGACGAGAGACCTAAAACTGGAAGTTCCAGTAAGAGTTAAAAGTACGCGGATGACTCGATGATCGTCTGTAATAGGACATACAGGATCGGGTTGACGATAGATGGGATGAGACTTGGCTAAAATTCGACCGCGGAGCTCCCGAGATGTTCGAATGCGACCTGATACGGCGATGACAGCTCTTGAAAGAAATGGGAGTGAAAGTGAGTGCAAAAAATGTGAGGCGGACCCGCACGTAGACGGAGCATTATCGGGCGGAGAGACCCCCAGCATTAGTTTCTGCTTGGAAATGTAATGCTTGGAGATGTTTGATAATTGTGGAAGAGGAAAGCGACCTACATAGCTGCATTGAACTGGGCGTCCACAAAGTGGAAATGAGATCGCGGTAGCGTCAGGAAGTAATTTGATCCAGCGAGAAGTGATTGAGTGGTGTCGAGTACATCATATCCAGGTTAGATATTGAAGTGATAGGAGATGCTGCCAGTCATACAAAGTCTGTAGGCCAAGTTGTGTGCGTCAAAGTACTGGCGCGAACAATTTGGTCGGCGGAAGGCTGTAGTTGGCAGAAAAATGAATGAGCAAAACGCGGATAGAGTCAAGCTAGTGAAGGTAATCAGCTTGTTAAGAATGTACGTGCCGAAATTCTTGATATTTCTGGATGCATTTTGGGGATTTTGTTGGGTGATGGAAAGGAATACGCGAAAGCGTCATTGGCACTGGTCGAGATCACGGAATTACGGAACCCTACGCGAAATCGAAGAAGGAACCGCGCCTAGTTACAAGAGCGGTGAGAGCTGTACATTTGTGGCGGAAGTAAAAAAGGGAAAGCGACCGTGAAAGATTCAGACCATCGTAAAGCTGAGCTAGAGAGCTAAAACTAAAACGCAGCCGCTGAATTTTGAGAGCATAAGGACATTTCCGCCAAGTCATGGTAACGAAACGATTCGATTGATTCTCCAACTTGAGGACTGAAAGCAGTTGAAAAGAGAGACGAGTGCCAACCGGAGAAAGAGGGAGAGAAATGGAGAATGTACGAGAGACAAGAGATGGAAGTACCAGAGAAAAGGGGGAAGAGCGGCCATCTTGGTGACAGACCAAGAACCTGAAGTTACGGTAAGAATCAGAAGTACGCGAATGAGTCGATGATCACTTGTACGAGGACATACAAGATCGGTTTGACAATATATGGAATGAGACATCGGTGAAATTTGACCGCGGGGCTCCCGAGATGTTCGAATGCATCGTGATACGGTGATGCCAACTCTTGAAAGAAATTAGAGTGCGAAGTGGATGCAAAAAATGTGAGACGGAAGAGCATGAAGACGGAGTTCTATCTGGCGAAAACACCCCCAGTGTTAGTTTGTGCTCAGGAATGCATTGATCGGAGGTGTTTAAATTTGTCGATTAAGGACGCTCCAGCCGCATTGAACTAGACGCCTACAAAGTGGAAATGAGATTGCTGGAGCGTCAGGGTGTAATTTAATTCGGTGAGACGTGTTTGAGAGGTGTCGGGTACGTCCTATCCTAGGTTAATCTGGGAGAAAAGGCCACTCTGTTTCAATAGAACTAGCGATACGTCTTCGATTGCGCCGGTCTGGCCTTGGCTTTCAGGTCTCAGAAAAATTCTTCAACAAAATAGTGAACACGGAGTTCAAAATGAGAAATAGATTTGGCCAGCGCACGATGTAGTTGTCCGGCGATAGAGCTAAACGACCGCCATGGAGCATGCGGTCGCAACAGAGCCTCGACGAAGTGGGACGAAGTGAGAGCCGTCTCCACGTTTGCATATCAACTGGCGACGGGAGACACGGCAGGTAGAGCTGCTTGCAGGCAGCTCGCAGTATGAGGAGCCTCCGCACCTGCATTCGAAGTCGCTATGGTATTCAAATTGGTGTTAGCATTCGTGAATAGGGTTCAAACTCTCGTACTGGTCTTCCAACTGTAGTTTGGCGTACGCGAATCGGACGATATTATTGGCGGTAGCCTGGTATCGCAGTTCGTCAAACACGCGCGCAAGCCAAGTCGCCTACGGAGAATGCACACACAAGAGGGGTGGAAGTAGAAGTGGTGAAAAACCTCGACATCATCGGTCGCCAGGCATAGGCTGCGTATGATTTGGAGGTCTGAAGGGGAAGGAGTGAGTGATTCGTGTGTGTGTGTGCGGATGAGTGACGCATATTTACATTTCGAAAAATTTTGTTATCAACTCATTCCAGTGCACCCCAAGTACTTCAACTCCTCAGCGTCACTGAGTGTGGCAAAGTTGAGAGAGAGAGTTGGAATCGGAATAAGGAAGCCTGAGCCGGTGACGAGTTGATCGTGTCACGTGCGTCCTACGAAAAGTAAGGTCGGGTGCTGTCGACGTCGTACACGCCATTCTTTGCAGTATGCCGTACGCCGTAGTTCTCTTAGGCCAAGACAACATCGCCTTCGAAGGCGGCTTCGAGTTCTACTCGATTCCAGCGTGACGTACCATCGGTAACACCCCCCTTTCCCTCCCTCCCTCCCCCTACTCACCCCACCCTCTTTCGTAGGCACCGCACAACAACCCACGCGCTGAACTATTGACTGCGCCAGAATTGCACGGCGTTGGAGCTCGGGGTTCTGCTACGGCGGCGACATCGTCCTTACAATCCTCAACCTCGAGCTCCTCGCGCTTCGCACTCCCTCCCGGGTCTGGTGCATTGGCATCGACTGACATCACCACCGACATTGGAGACTGGGGGTGGGGGAAGCGGCCCCTTTCGCGCAGTAACGCGTTTCCTCCGAGCACAGAACGCCCCGAGGATCTTCATCCTCATGCTCATCCTCCTCGGCATCTGCGGGGCGGGTGCATCGTACACCATACACCACGATGAACATCGAAACCGCCACTGAAAAGTCAAGGGCATGAACGTACGAATAAAAGACGGCGTGTGCGCTTCGCTTCGCTTGACTGGGGCTGGAGGCGGAGGCGGGGGTTCGTTCGGGTCTGAAGACAGCGGACTTGAACCTGGTGTGATTATTTCACTTGGTCTGCTCGTGGGCTGAGGTCTCACCTGGGGATATCAGGGGACGATTCTATATAATTGATCTGAGCTGGAGGATGGGTGTTAAGGGTTGTGTGGTACGTTGTTTTTTTCAAAGGTCTCTGCTTAGTTTTCTTCTTCTGATGCCTTTTTGTTCTTTCAGGGAGACGGCGGTAGAGCAGCTCAAGCGCCCCATCTGCCGTCGCAATCGCAACGGCGTCGACGTATGGCTACACCCTGACCTGTACGCTTGGCTCGAGGTCGAGGCGGAGGCGGATCAGCCTGGTGTTGCAGCCCGCCGATATGGACCCATTATTTCGCGTGGTTTGCCAGTCGACCGAAGCAAGGTCTCGCCCGGAGGTACTGGAGAATATTTCAATCTGGGTTCGATGGATGGGTTCATCGGCACGTTGGTTTTTTTTTTTTGAGTCTCTGTTTAGGTTCTAATAGTTGTTCGTGCCTCCAGGGAGACGCTGCTGGTGTAGCTGCACTTGCAGCAACTCAAAGGCGCACTGTCTGTGCAGATGCAGAACGTGCCGAGGAAGAGCTTGGGGCATCACGTCGGGTTCAGGCGGGACGAAGGCAAGGGGATGGAGAGGGGCGGGGACGGGCTGGATGGCAGGCTCATGAGTAAGTTTTGGCTTTTGGGGAGATTTTTGGGCGTATTTCTTGGTTGCTTTTTTTGTGTGGTCTCATCTCGTTTCGTTTCTTTGCTGTTTTTTCCTATGTTTTTTCACGTGCTTCTGCGTTGCTGTCCTTTTGTTTCCTTTCTTCAGTTCTTTTGTCATATTTGCCCTTCGTTTCCTTAACTATTCCTATATATCATTTCTGTACTCACTCAACTCTACAGGACACATCCGGGATTTATACGACTTACAAGAAACAAGCGAAGACACGAAGACTGACGAATCGAGGTGGAGGGACGAGCTGGATGAGAGGCTTCCGCGTAAGTTTTGGCTTTTTGGGCGACGTTTTACGTGTCTTTCATCGGTCCCTTTCGTTTCGTTTCGTTTCCCTCTCCCCTCTTTCTATCTCTTCCTCTGCTCTCCTTTCCTTTCCATTCATCCAGAGTCTGTTTCCTTACCTTTCCGCTTCCTTTCTTCCAAATTCTTCCCCACACTTTCCTTGCCTTCTACTTTCACTCACTTTCCTCTCAAACTGACCGTCTCGTCAGCACACTCGGGATCTACAAGAGGCAAACGAAGACACGACTACCGACGAGTCATTATATAGCACCTGTCGCCATATCCAAAAGAAACTACGCCAAAAAGATGATCTTCTGTCTTTTTCGTCGGCTGCTTTCACAAACAGTAGTCGAAATCTCGTTTTCAAATTTCCCGAATCGAGAAACAACCAATTAAGACAGCAACCGTGTCTTCGTGGCGCGCTCACGAAGAACCCTGCATGCCGCTCGTTTCATTTTCGCCGACGTCGTCTTGGTGCGAGTGTCCGTGCCCAATGGCCGGCCTCGTCAGGTCGAAGTACTCACCGTCAATATTTCAGTAGGGTCATTCGTTTCTTCCCCGGCCCGTCAGTCAATGCTTCCTGTTCACGCGACTAGCGTGTTGACCCATGTTCCGCCGCTCAAAGTGTACTGACCGCGTGTCTAAATCCGACTGCAACAAATCTGAGAGAAACAAGCCTGGGATCCAGAGGTGGGATGACCTTGGGCTCGAGCTCGAGCTGGGCGTCTGCGGCGTGGATGAGAGGGTGGACGTCTTGCTTGGTGGGTTCGGGCATGGGCACGGGCACGGGCATTGGTATGGGTTGAGTGTGCTCATGGACGGGCCGGAGGAAGGATGAGGAGGAATTTCAGGTTAAAGAGGACGAGGTCCAGAAGGAGGGGTTATGGCTATTTATTGAAGTGTATGGGCATCGGACAGTATCAAAACGCGATGTAATTGTTCCAAATCGTACGAATTGGCCTGTCTATGATTTTATTTCAACAGATTCAAACTGCTACTACCCTCGCGATTACTCGCCAGGCTACTTGATCCAAAAACGGACTAGGCGTCGAACTAACGAGTCGTTCTACTGTCGGAAATCATTTTAGGAATCCGTCACGAACAAGAAATGGGTCAACTTGCAAAAAATATGTCAATTCACTCTTTCATCGCTTCCTCTGCTTCTACTCGGGCAAGATACCGCGCAATTTCCCGTGTTACAGCCCTTTTCCGGCGGGTGTATAGCCTTGATAGTGGTCCAAACTTGTGTTGACGTGCCAGTGCGGTCAGTTCTTCGGAGATGTCGGATTTTGGGAGTACATGAGCGATGCATTTCAACCCCAGGTAGAATGCGCTATGAGAAACGTAAACCTGTCGACGACGATACCAATCTAGCCTTGGACGTTCTGGTAGTAATTGGGTCATTTGTGCTGCTTCAGATGATTTTGTTCGTTGCACGAGGTTTCGCCAAAGCCAAGGGGAATTTTTCCATCTTTTGCACTTCCTTTCGATTGTATTGTGCCTTGGGAGGATTTTCTCCAAGTGATTGGATAGGTATTTCAGAAAATACACAGCAGCTGTTGTGTAATGTTGGGTGTTTAGCACAAATTCCCCAGATCGATTTGGGTCTTCAATGAATTCTGAAAGAAATTGAAAGTATTCAGGGGTATGATAGTAAGTCCCGGAAAATGAAAGGTCGTCCAAGTCCCTCTGAGCCATATCCAGCTGGAATAATTGGCCTATTTCCTCCTGAAAACTGACCCAATGCCATTTGCCTGTAACTGCTGCTACCAGAGCTGTCAGATTTGGCATTGAATACATTTTTTCCATTATTCCTTGGGCAACCTTGTCAAAAAGCTGAAGTTGGTGATCATGTAGGTTTGATCCATCATCGTTTTCCTAACTTGTGTTAAAGTCAGGAAAAAACATATAAAAAGTAAATACCCATCGTTTGATCAAGGGAAAAAATGCGGGGAGATCATGAAGGAGTCTGCAATCAACTAGTAGAGACCCAAATGAGATATTGGTCAGGTCATCATGGAGCTTCCTTGTAGGTGTGGCTTTGGAAAGGAGCTCTAGAGTGACCCGTGCCACTTTCCAATCTTTTTCTTCTGTCATAAAGATCACTAGAGTTTCAAGCATACATTCAGAAACATGAACAGCTATACCTTGAAGGAAATGAATACACAAATGTACCAATTCAGCACAGAGCAAAGGAGCGTCAATATAGAATTCTTGTGCTCGAGATTGATCAAGAAGAAAATCCTCCAGAGATGCATGAAAGGCGTGCAGAATTTGTACCCTTTTACCTCGGGACATGGTCTCCTCCTCCTCAATAGAAATAAGCGATGCAATGTCACATAGAAGCCATGAAACATCACCAGGACTGAGCAACAAGATCCTTTCTATGTCACTCACGTCCAAAGGCTTAGAGTGGAAATGGATGGCAAGGATACGGAGGACTGATTCACGATCCTCTGCAGATGACAAAATGTGACTGTATAAGGCATCTAGTTCAGCAAAGGGCATGTCGCGGTCTGGAGGATGGATCCCGAGGATAATATCCAACCTCAGCGGTGGCCGATGCCGAGATGAGGAAATAAATTTGACTACTGTTGACGCATAGACAAATTGACCGGATGACTTCGAGACTAACTTCTGCGAATCATCGTCAGCTGGCCAAGGCAAAGGGATTTGCGCTCTAAATGGATGTGTTTCCCTAATTTCTGTGAATCTGTCCTTGAGGAAGAGGCGAATGTCGTCAGAAGGTTGGTAGTCATTGTTGAGGATAAGTCGGCTTGTGATGTCCTTCAGGTATCCTACATTGAATGCACGCATTATATCGTGCTCTGGGCGACTCGCGATAAGGAATATTAATGGTAATCGGTGTTGTTGGAGCGCTCGCGAAATAGCGGATAGGATTTTGACCTGGCTGTCTCGGTTACCGCATTCGTCGAGACCGTCTATAATGACGATTCGGGGTGCGGTCACAGCATCAAAATATCCAGCTTCGATTCGTTTTCGTAGAGGTTCGACGATCAAAGCCAGCAGCTGCGCATCGAGTGACCGAGTGAAGATCAATGGATCAAAGTCGATCGTTCGGATGAGGTGATCCCTGATGTCTGGGAAACACAACGATGCTTGATAGGCAATAGTAGCGATGAGGGAACGTTCGTGGTTTCTCGTCGAGTCGAACCTCGAGAAGAAATAACTGGCAACAAGGATTCCTTCCTCGTAGCAGAGTTCAGCAATAGACCGGGCAATGGCCGATTTGCCCGATCCCGCTGGACCGTATAGCCACTTGATCAGAGCGTCTCGGGCATCTGGGTCAAGACCGCGAATCCAATCCATGATCTTGTTGAGGACGGCGACTCGAGTGTTGGGGTGACATTTCGGAGGGTCGTAAACGTCGTTGGAATCATGGAATGCGGTAGGTGAAGCAGCCTCGAGCAGGCGTTCGAAGGGATCTGAAAATAGTACGTTCAAATCATCAATTTTCAAGTTGCAGATCGTACATACCTTTGGAAATCGTGTAATGTTGATGAGTATGGTGTTGGGTGTTGTGTTGGTTAAAGTGGCCACCGGTTACTAGAATGTTTGAACCGAACATTGAGGTGGCCATAGTGGCAAGGGAAACGCGAGCGAATGGCTATCCGAATGGTCGATGTGGGCGAACAGAGTCAAAATAGAGCCAGGTGGACCTCACCGCTCTGAGCGCTGCCTGGTAATCGATGAGAAAGTGTCAACTGGCAGATCAACTTGACGAAAATAGACTGACGTGACACTGCCAGTAAACTGCCTCTTGCACTGCATTCCTCTGAGTGTGAAAGGCGTCACCTGTTTTCTGAATTTAAGATTTAAAGACATAGCTTTGGGTTTTCCACCAGTCCATTCAGGCTCCTAGGCACGTCGTTGAGGGAGAGCGGGCCGAAACACTGGAGGGGAATGCTGGCCATTGACAAGCTGTAGCGTAAGGATGAGAACGCTGAGGATTTGGCGAATTTAAATTCTGTTGAGATACCAAGAAAGGAAGGCAACGCTGGCCTAACATAGAAAGAAATAGGTGAGAGGCAAAAGGGGCAGACCTAGTGAAGAGTGATAATAATGAATATGCTGGATTTTCGAACCTCAACATTTCTGAATGCCTTTTAAGATTCTCCTGAGTCATGGGAATTAAAGGAATCCGTGTAAGCGTCTTTGAGGTAGGGCATCACGGAATTACGGATCCTGAGGTGAAAGGACGACGAAACAACGAATAGCGCCAAGCGGCCGCCCAGTACAAGTCGTACATTCATTCACAAAATGAAAAAGGGAACGCAACCAGGCAAGCATTGGAGTTTGGGAAGCTGAGTGGCAAGAGAACAAAAACCGAGCGCAGTGGTGGAATTTTGCAAGCGTAGGGTCATGACCATCGCGTTACGGTCGGGGAACGATTCCGATTTATCCTTCAACTAGACAAGGAGGATATACTACAGAGACAAGAGGTGGTAAGAGTCACGAGATAGAAGTAACTGAAAAAAAGGGAAAGAACGACCATGCCGACAGGAGACCATACCAGATCGAATTGTGAGTTTCGATGGATAGATCAGTTGTGAGTTGAGCAAAAATTGACCGCGGAGCAGTCGAGATGTTCGAATACGGCGGGATGCGGGGATGACAACTCGTGAAAGATGTAAGTGAGGAACGCGAAAAATACGAGGGGGACGAGCACGTCGATGGAACACTATCAGGTGGGGAAACCGCCAACATTAATTTGTGCTCTGGAATGTGATGCTCGGAGGTGTTTGTCGAATATGCAAGAGGAAAAATGGCTCAGCTCACATAGGTAAGGTACACATACCCGACACACTCGTTCTGTAGAACGTTTACAGTGTGCCGAGGGTGTCGGAACTGTCGAATTCGACAGAGGGTGTCGGGGTACCTATAGGGTAGCGGCGGCGGGATGGGGTAGGGATCGGCGAGTGGGGTGGGGAGGCAGGTAGGTGATGCCGGTTGGGTTGGGGGAGCAGGTGGGAGGGGGTGGGTTAGTATGGCGAGACTGGTAGGAACACCATGGCGAGTATTGGTGGGTGTCCGGGAGGGTGATTTGTGTTGCCGGTGGGTGGGGGGTTCGAATGGCGTGTAGGGCGGGATGCCGCGGGAACCATATGGCGGGATTGGACGGAATGAATTTGGTGAGAAATTAGGTCGCCGACGGGTAGGGTGGGGGTTTGCCCGGGAATGGGGGCATTGAAATTGAGCGGGATTGAATTTCATCGCCGATGGGTAGGGTGGGGGTTCCCTCGGGAATGGGGGCACTGAAATTGGGCGGGATCAAAATTCTTTGCCGATGGGTAGGGTGGGGGTTTGCCCGGGAATGGGGCCATTCAAATTGGGCGGGATTGAAATCCGTCGCCGATGGGTAGGGTGGGCGTTCCTTCGGGAATGGGGCCATTCAAATTGGGCGGGTAGAAATTACACGGGATGGAGACGGCAAAATGGGGTGGGGGGAATAGATTAGCGACAAAATTGGTCGCCGGACGGTGGTGTGGGAAATTGCACGGGATGTGGGCGGCAAAATTGGAGGGGGGAATTAATTGGCAGAAAAATTTGTCGCTGAATTGTGGTGGAGATTGCACGGGATGGAAGTGGCGAAATTGGATTGGGGATTAATTGGCGAAGAGATTTGTCGCCGCACGGCATGGTGGGGAATTGCATTGGGGCCGGGATAAGGGTGGCGAAAGTGTGGGGGGATTAATTGACAATAAAATTTGTCACCTGATGGTGGGTAAGGGATTGCACGGGATGGAGACGGCAATGTTGGATAGGGGATCAATTGGTGACAACTGTCGCCGATGGGGTGGGGGATCATGCGGCGTCGGCGTGTAAATAACAAAATAAAAGGCCTCGGCGTGATTTCATTCCGGCTTCAGCATACATAAAAAAATAGTGATAACAATTCGGGTTAGAAATTGAGATAGATAGACTGGCGGGATTATGTGGAGAGGAGAAAATATTAAGGATTGGGTGACAGGTAAATTGACATTCTCTCGGGATTATCTGGCGCGAATGAACGGCTTCTTGCCGGCGCTTTATTTCAGCTTTGAGATATTTGAAAATAATGGCAACGAGGGTTAAAAACTGAGATAGATGGGCTTGCAGGACTACATAGAGACGGGAAAGTATTTGGAATTGTCAGATAAAATGGGAATTTTCTCGGGATTACCTGGCATGAATGAATAGTGTCATGGCGTCGCTAAATTTCGGCTTTAAGATATTTGAAAAAATGGCCACGGCGAGGGTTTGAAATTGAAAGGAACGAGCAAGTGTTAGAAATTAGGATAGATGTGTTGCCGGGATAATGTGGAAAGAGAGAAAAATATTTGGAATTGATTGGCAGGCAAATTGACATTGTCTCGGGATTACCTGGCATAAATAAATGGCGTCTCGCCGGCGCTTAATTTCGGCTTTGGGATATTTGAAAAACCGGCCATGGCGAGGGTTAGAAATTAAGAGGAATGAGTTTTCGGGACTATTAGGAGAGGGAAAAGTAGTTGGCATTGTTAGATAAAATGGGCACTATCTCGGCATTAGCTGGCGTGACTAAATGGCGTCTCAGCGGCGCCTTATTTCGGCTTCGGGATATTTGAAAAATTAGCTACGGCGACTCATCAGTGAGGACAACTGTAAAAGATAGATGGCTTTGCAGTTTTACATGGAGAGGGGAAAATACCCGGGATTACAAAAGGCCATAGTCTCGGCGAGTACAGTGGCGTCTCGGCTTCGTCTCGGCGTTGCTTAATTCCGGCGTTGTGGCATTAAAAATCGCTATTGCAAAGGTTACAAATTAAGATATTCAACATTTCAGCTAGGGAATGGCAGTTATAACCTGTGGGCTTCTTGCCGCCCACTTGTACTTGTAACCCGCTCGGGTTTACCTGTCAAAACGAGCGAAACGGTTGAGAAATGAATGAGATAAAGCTTATTTTGACGAATGTTGCAAAATCTCATTCATTTCTCCATCAATAAAAGAGTTCTTGGGCCTGGTCAGCTCAATCAACTCATCCATGCAATCCAACAGTGCTGTCACCTTGTTGGCTATTGCTCGAATATTTGAACAGGCCACTCATTGAAAGAACTTTGTTGTGCTCCATAAACTTCACTGTGAATTTACCAACTATAAAGAACTCTTGAACAAAGGGAGACTCCAAAAACTTACGGGAGAGCAGCAGTTTCAAGCGCTGTTCAAGTCCCTAACAATGTGGGTCTTAAACATCAAAAAGGGAGTCTTTTCAACAGATCATGTTGTGAAATTTATTGCTGGGTATATCAAATTTATCAATGAGAAAGGTAAATGCTTGCCTCTTGCTTTCTTATTATTGTCCTGAGGCTGATATAATGTGAACATCACAATAGCCTCCCATTTCACTGCTCATTTGCTACAGGAACCTCTGTACCCAAGTCAACCACTCAGCATTGCCAATTAGTAAGGATACTGATCTGCTCTGGTATTGGATTTGTTCCGAAGATTAAGGAGACACTGTGATATTTTCACCTACAAATAATGGGATTACCCAATACTATGCAGCATTTGGTAGGAATACCAATGGGGATGGGAATGGGTAGCAATTTGCATAACTTTAGCCTTCAGAATACGCCTAATAACTTGTTTTTTTGGCTCAGAAATGAATGAGATTCTGTAATATTCATTGAAATCAGCTTTATCTCATTCATTTCTCAGCAGTTTTGAACGTTTTTGGGCTCGTTTTGACAGGGAAACTGACGCAGATACGGGTTTGGGTATACAAAAAGATAGAGACAGCTTATCCATGCCAGTTCCCAGCTGTAAAACCGTCAGAAACATGCACAAGAACATGTTTTTCGGCTCAGAAATGAATGAGACTTTGTGAAATTCAGCTTTATCTCATTCATTTCTGGGTCGTTTTGAACGTTTTTGGGCTCGTTTTGAAGGGTAATCCTGCGTGGGTTGAGGGTACAGTCAGGCGGCAAGATACCCGCGGGTTATACCTGCAATTCCCGACCTGAAAAGGTGGAAATTTAGATTTCTAGCCATTGTTGTAGCTGTTTTTAATGACACAAAGCCGAAATTAGTTGACGCCGAGACGCCATTATTTGGCGCCAGATAATGCCGAGATAAGGCCGGTTTTATCTGGTGATCCCGGGAACTTTCCCTACTATCTCAATTTCCAATCCTTGTGGACAACGTCGCCGTAGATATCCCGAGGCCGAAATTAAGCGCCGCTAAGACAACATTCATTCCTGCCAGGTAATCCCGAGACAATTTCCACTTTATCTGACAATCCCGAATACCTTTCCCCTCTCTCAATGTACCCCACAAACCCATTCCTCTTGATTTTACATTTTACCTCGTAATCCCGAATATTTTCCCCGGCTGTGTAAGCCCACAAATTCATCTATCTTGATTTCCAGTCCTCGCCGACAAGCTGGCG
The DNA here is from genome assembly GCA_023014345.1 of Galerina sulciceps. NCBI lineage: Eukaryota > Fungi > Basidiomycota > Agaricomycetes > Agaricales > Galerinaceae > Galerina > Galerina sulciceps. The sequence goes on along the minus strand of JAEDXJ010000005.1, from coordinate 2,299,935 downwards.
TCAACTCGGCAAGATAACTCTTCAAATATCCTGAAGCCGAAATTCAGCGCCGCCGAGACGCCGTTCATTCATGCCAGGTAATCCAAAGAAGATTCCCATTTTACCTGACAATCCCGAGTGCTTTCCCCTCTCCATGTAGTCCTGCAAACTCATTTGTCTTAATTTCTAACCCTCGCCGTGTCCATTTTTGTAAATGTCCCGAAGCCGAAATAAGCGCCAGCAAGACGCCATTCAGGTAATCCTGAGACAGTGTCAATTCACCTGACAATCAATCCCCAACCCTCGCCGTAGCCATTTTTTCAAACATGCTGAAGCTAATAATGCCAAACCCGTTTTATTCTTTTGTGCCGAGGCCGCACGATCCCCCACCCCGCCGTCCGGCGTCGCCAATCAATTCCCCCCATCCTGCACGACCCCCAAACGCGCTACCCGGCAACAAATTTTATTTACATTCGTTCTTCCCATTCAATTTTGCTGCCCCCATCCTGTGTGATTCCCAACCCGCCACCCTGCGGCATATTTATTACCATTTATTTTCCCCATCCGATTCGCCGTTTTGGTTCCCGTGCAATTCCCCATCCGTCCGTCCGGCGTCAAATTTTATCACCAAATAATGCCCCCAATCCAATTTTGCTGCCCCATCCTGCGCAACCCCCACCCTGCCGTCCGGCGACGAATTTAATTGCCAAATGATCCCCCCCCCATCCGATTCGCCATTTTGGTTCCCGTGCAATTCCCTACCCCGTCGTCCGGCATTAAATTTTATCGCCAATTAATTCGCCCAATGCAATTTCGCCGCCCCCATCCCGCACGATTCCCACCCCGCCGTCCGGTGTCAAATTTTATCACCAATTAATTTTGTTAGTTACGCCGAGGCCGCACGATCCCAGCGACAAATTTTGATCCCCAAACCCGCCATCCAGCGCCGAATTTATGGCCATTTATTAATATTTATTCCCCATCCAATTTCGCCACCCATCCCGTGTGATCCCCCACCCCGCCATCCGGCGACCAAATTTGTCACCAGTTAACCCCCCTTTCCAATTCGCCGTTTTGGTTCCGGCGGCGGCTCCCGCCCTACTCGCCATCCCATCCCTACCCACCGGCGACACAATATTTTCTCCCCAGTGTCCCATCCAATACCTGCCGCAGAAATCCTGCCATTCTCGCCATTCTAACCCATCCCATCCCACCTGCTCCCCCAACCCAACCGGCATCACCTACCTGCCTCCCCACCCCACTCGCCGATCCCTACCCCCCATCCCGCCGCCGCTACCCTATAGGTACCCCGACACCCTCTGTCGAATTCGACAGTTCCGACACCCTCGGCACACTGTAAACGTTCTACAGAACGAGTGTGTCGGGTATGTGTACCTTACCTATGTGCTCAGCTGCATTAAACTGGGCAGCCACGACGAGAGAATGGGATCGTAGGAGCGTTAGGAAGCTGTCTGAATCGGCGAGACCTTCCTGCGTGATGTCGTGCACAATAGGTCCTAGGTTTAAAGGAAAAATCTGGGAAATGGGTGACTCGCTTACGGTGGTACATCTTTGAGTGTACCAGACCGACCGTGGCCTGCTAGGAAATGAAACGATTCTTCCACAAAATAATCAACAGGGAGGTAAAAATGGGAAGAAGGCTAGAATCAACCTCCGCACAACGTAGTTGTACAGCAATAGGATTAAATACCGGCATGGAGAATACAGCTACAACGTGGATCCGGTAAGTCGAGAGCGGTCTCCATGTTTGTAATAGCGGCGACGAGGGACACGGCAGGTGTGGCATGACGAGTAGTCGCTAGAGATATAACAAAGTTGTAGTTAGTTATTCCAAGTAAATACGACATCTTACTTGACAATAGAGCCTCTGAGATTCAAGCCGACATTGATCACTCGGCTTCAGGAAGTTTGCATTAGCATTCGTATTTGCACTCGCCTTGGCTATTTGCAACGGCCTTCATAATCCGCGATGTACCTTTTCAGTCGCTGTGGCATTTGAATCGGAATTATCATTTGCAAATCGCGGTTTGTCGAACTCGCGTACCGGTCTTACACCTGTACATAAAGACAGTGTTGGCGGTAAACACGCACCTCGGCTCCAAAGTCGAATGGTGTCAACATTCGTGGATGGGTAAGTGACGTCCCTTTAGATTCCGAAAACTTTTTTTTGCCAGCTCATTCTTGTCCACCCAAAGTTCGTCAAGTCCTCAGTGAAGTAGAGCGACAGAATGGTAGCTGGGAGAAGGACGATTCAAAAATTCTGACTGTGATGTTGTCACGTGCTTCTTACAAAAATAATGGAGGCGAAAGTCTGCTTGGGCTGTGTCGTGCGTTTTAGATTCTCGATTTCCTGGTGGTGCAATAGCCTTTCCACTACAGCCTACAGCCTTATGCAACACCCGACACTCAATGCAATGAGTTCGTTCCTCACCGACGATCACGAGTGATTCTGCGTGATGCCAGAGACGAAGGTGACCTACTGCGGTATCCCACCTCTCCTCTGTGCTACAGGTACGCGTAGTCTTCGTCGGCCAATACAACGTCGCCTTCGAACGGAGGCAACATAGAATTCTCGATTCCAAGCTGAGCTACGTCAATGAAACCCTCCCTTCCCTACCTCCCTCGCCCTCCTCACCCCACTCTCTTTCGTAGGCACTGCGCAGCGCTAGCGGCTGACCTCTTCCGCTGACATCCCTATCACACTCTTCATCAACTCCGCAGGCGTGCTACACCAACGATAACTCCAAAAGACACGCGCGTACGTGGCTTCGTGATGCCAGGTCCTGTTCCGTCGACCCCGGATTTTCGAGCTCCTGTGCTCCATCCCGTGTGTGCTAGACATCAACTTTGTTATGGTCCTCGACTGCAACGGTTCACCATTGGGGAGGAGGCATTTTACGCAACGGAAGACTTACTGGTGAGGATGTGCAGGGTCGACCACTGCAAAAGCAGAACCCCCCCGTTCCCTCCCCCATCCTCGTCCTCCTTGGCATCGGCAGGGGCGAGTATGCTGCACACTTTACGTTGTGAAGAAGGTCGAATTCACAATGGCAAGACCGTCGACGTACGATAAGACCCAACTTGTGCTGGCTGGAAGTCGAGACCGAGGAGGAGATCAGCACGGATCGCAGCCTGTCAACGTAGAACTTCCATTCCGCGTGGTTCACTAGCAGGCCGAAGCAAGGTCTCGCCTGTAAGTTCCGGAGAACGATTCTCTAAGAATGATCTGTATTTTGGGGGTGCGGGTTTGGTGTTTTTGGTGCGTTGGCTTTTATGAGTCTCTGTCTAGGATCTAACGGTTGTTCGTACTTCCAGGGAGACACCGCTGGACCAGCTGCAGCTACAATAGCTCACGGAGCCGTCACGGGCGGGGTGACGCGTGGACAAGCACGGAGAGGAGGGGAAGAGCTGGATGAGAGGCCTTTCGCGTGAGTTTTAGCTTTTTGGGTGATTTTTTTACGCGTTTTTTTGGGGTTGCTTTGTCCGTTCCTCGTGTGCGAGTTTTTAATGTTTTACGCATCTTTTTTGCTTCCTTTCGCTTGCTGGCGTTTCGTTTCGTTTCTGCAGGCCCTTCGTCATTCCTTATCCTTTCTTAAGGACTCATATATGTTATTTGCAGACGGTGCCGACTTTTGGCTTTCGTAGCGATTTTTTACGCGTCTTTTTCCGGTTTGTTTTGTTTCGTTTTGTTTCGAGATTGTTTCGTCGGTTTTTCTTTTCTCTGTTCCATATTCTCCTGTCATATCTTCCTTGCGGACGAGTTTTAAATATTTTATGCGTCTATTTCTATTTCTTTCATTACACTTCTCCAGTTCCATTCTTTTCCTTTGTCAATTATTCCCTGCTCGCTGATTTTTGATGTTTTTTCCCATGTATTTGGGTTGCCTTCGTTTCGTTTCTCGCCATTCCTTCCCTTCTTTTCCTTTCCTTTTTACTTTCTTTATCTTTCTTATATCGTCATATGTTATTTTCGAACTCACTCGCCTCTGTAGAACACTCATGATATTTGTACGACCTACATGTAGCAAGCAAAGACAGGACGGCCGAGTCATTTGATTCCGCCTCCGCACCTGCCTCCGTCTTTAATTCTACGTCCAACACACGGGGCTCAGACGAATACGCCCTCTGCACACTTGAGATGGAGGCACGCACATCACCGACGACAGCGCGTGATCGGCCAACATACAGTAGGTACAGACCCAAGCCTGGGTCGGGGAAGAGGGGGAGTACTTCTACCTGCCCCTGCATGCCGTCTCGCACGCACACTCCGAGTTGCACCAGGACGAGGACGAAGACTCTTCGTGGGGACGATGACGCCGAGGATGAGACGATGAGCTCGCGAAGGCTCTGCGTGAGCACGTCGGGGATCTGGGGCTGGAATGGCCTCTTGCTTGGGATCGACGTCGGCGGTGTGGATGAGAGGGTGGACGCTTGCTTGGTGGGTTCGGGAATTGGTATGGGTATGGGTATGCGAGGTGCAGGTTGAGTGCGCTCATGGAAGGGGCGGAGGAAGGATGGGGAAGAACCTCAAGTTAAAGAGGACGAGGTCCGGAATGGCTGCCGATTGAGGTTGGTGCCGTGTTACATTATGAATTTGCTAGTTTTCGGTGTATGTATGGGTAGCTTTATGTATCGCTTGTGGAGTTTTTGTGTTATGATTCCTCTCTTGAGAAAGCTGGTCTGCGCTTCTTGAATTTTCTTGGAGCAAGCGCCTGGTAAGTATGGGAGCTTATGGACCCCAAGAAGGGAGGGACAGGGACATGGGCATTTTATTAGGCTAGTATTATCAAAACGCGATGAAATCGTTCCAAGTCCCACAAATTTGCATGTCTACGATTTTATTTTTACCAGACTCAAACTGCTACTACCCTTGCGATTACTCGCCAGGCTACTTGATTCAAAAACGGACTAGTCGTTGAACTACGGTAGGAAGTCATTTTAGGAATCCATCACGGACGAGAAACAGGTCAACTTACAAAAAAATCTCCCGACTCACTCTCTCAATGCTTCCTTCGTCTCTACTCGGGCAAGATACCGTGCAATCTCCCTTGTCACTGCTCTTTTGTGGCGGGTATACTTCCTTGAGAATGGCCCAAACTTGTGTCGACGTGCCATTGCGGTCAGCTCTTCGGAGATGCCGGATTTTGGGAGGACATGCGCGAGGCATTTCAATGCCAGGTGGAATGCCATATCAGAAGCATAAATCCGACCATGCCTACGCCATTCTCGCCTTGGAAGTCCTGGTAGTAATTGGGTTATTTGTGCCGCTTCAGATGATTTTGCTCGTTGCACGAAGTTTCGCCAAAGCCAAGGGAAAATTTTCCATCTTTCGTACTTCCTTTTGATTGTATTGTACCTCGGAAGGATTTTCTCGGAGTGATTGGATATGTATTTCAAAAAATACACAGCAGCCGTCGTGTAATGTTGGCTGTTTAGCACAAATTCCCTAGATCGATTGCGGTCTTCTAGGAATTCTGAAATAAATTGAGAGTATTCAGGGTAAACATGAGCAGCATAGGAAAATAAAAGTTTGTCCAAGGCCATTAACTGAGATCTATCCAGCTGGAATAACAGATGCTTCTCTGTGGCAAAGGTGTCCCAACGAATGTGGGCTTTAACCACTGCTACCAAAGCGGTTAGATTTGCACTCGAATACATTTTTTGCATTATTCTTCGAGCAAATTGGTCAAAAAGCTGAAGTTGGTGACCATGAAGGTTTGATCCGTTGTCAAAGTCCTAACTTGTGTCAAAGTCTGGAAAACAGCACAGAAAAAGTAAATACCCATCGTTTGATTAATGAGAAAAATGTGATGATACGAGCACAGAGACCGTATTCAACTAGAAGAGGCCCAAATGAGATATTAGTCAGGTCATCATGGAGCTTCTTTGTAGGTGTGGCTTTGGAAAGGAGATCTAGAGCAGCACATGCCACTACCCCGTTTTTTTCTTCTGACATAAAGATTATTGGAGTTTCAGGCTTGCATTCAGAAATATGAACAGCTATACCTTGAAGAAAATTGATACACAAATGTGCCAATTCCGCACAGAGCAATGGTGCATCAATATAGAATTCCCGTGCTCGTGATTTGTCAAAAAGAAAATCCCGCAGAGATGCATGAAAGGCGTGCAGAATTTGTACGCTTCTACCTTGGAATGTGGTCTTATCCTCAATGGAAATAAGCGATGCAATGTCACATAGAAGCCACGAAATATCACCAGGACTGAGCAACAAGATCCTTTCTATGACACTCACGTCCACACCACGACGGATTTCAGATGTGTGGAAATGGCTGGCAAGGATATTGAGGGCTGATTCATGATCTTCTGCAGATGACAAAATGTGCGTGTATAAGGCATCTAGTTCAGCGAAGGGCATGTCGCGATTTGGAGGATGGATCCCAAGGACGATATCCAACCTCAGTGGTGGCCGATGCCGAGATGAAAAAATAAATTTGACTACTGTTGACGCATAGACGAATTGACCGGATGACTTCGAGACTAACTTCTGCAAATCATCATCAGCCGGCCAAGTCGACAGGATTTGAGCCCTAAATGGGTGTGTTGCCTTGATTTCTGTGAATTTGTCCTCGAGGAAGAGGCGAATGTCGTCAGAAGGGAGATAATCATCATTGAGGACAAGCCGGCTTGTGATTTCTTTCAAGTATCCTACATTGAATGCACCCATTATATCGTGCTCTGGGCGACTTGAGATAAGAAATGTTAATGGTAAGCTGTGTTGTTGGAGCGCTCGTGAAATAGCTGATAAGACTTTGACCTGGCTTTCTCGGCTAAGGCACTCGTCGAGACCATCTATAATAACGACACGAGGGACAGTCACAGTATCGAAGAATCCATCTTGAACTCGTTTCTGTAGAGGCTCGACGACGAGGGCCAGCAACTGGGCATCGAGTGACCGAGTGAAAATCAATGGATCGAGTTCGATCGTTTGGACGAGGTGATCGCGGATGTCTGGAAATCGTATCGAGGCTTGATACGCAATAGTGGCGATGAGCGAGCGAGCGTGGTTTCGTGTTGAGTCGAACCTTGAGAAGAAGTAGCTGGCTACGAGTATTCCTTCCTCGTAGCAGAGCTCCGCGATGGAGCGGGCGATGGCCGACTTGCCAGATCCTGCTGGGCCATATAACCACTTGATTAGTGCGTCTCGGGCATCTGGGTCAAGACCGCGTATCCAATCCATGATCTTCTTGAGGACAGCGATTCGAGTGTTGGGGTGACATTTGGGAGGGTCGTAAACGTCGTTGGAGTTGTGGAATGCTGTTGGTGAAGCCGCCTCGAGGAGGCGTTCGAAGGGATCTAAAAAAGCGTTCATCCTTTTCCTAATCTTGGCCTTTGAAGTTGTGGATCGTACATACCTTTGGAAACAAGGTTATGATGGTGGGTATGTTGGTGAAGATTATGAACATTAGTAAATTGTCCACCGGTCACTACAGTTTGTGAACCGAAGATTGAGGTCGCCATTGTGGCAAGGGAAACACCAGCGAATGGCTGTCTGAGGCTGAACTGTAGATGTGGCCGAGCTGAGTAAAGATAGAGCCCCACTGCTCTGAGCGCTCTCTGATAATCGATGAGAACGTGTCAGCCAGCAGGTCAGTTTCACAGAAACAGACTGACGTGATCAGCCGCAAGTTTTCTGGATTTGGTAAATGTCAAGTGTCTGCAGGAAGGCTGAAAATGGGCTATACAATGCCGACTGGCTAAAAACACGCACAACCGTCAAATTCAGCTCCACGATTCGCCGTCGACTCGAAGTTTTACTGCTAACTTTGGGTTCAAGGTCATTGAAGGAGTCAGAAGGACAAAAAACGTCGACCTCAGAACTTGCGGAGTCCCAAGCTTCGACTGTTTGGTCTGTAAATGTTCTTGTAGAAGGAAAAGTAGGAGAGGTAGGAGCTAGCTGAAGTGGTATAGTTGAATTGAAAATAACCTGTCGGCTTGGATTTGGGCAACCAATTGGCAGGATTGGATTGAAACCAAATTGAAACCAGGTTGACCATCACCGGACACCGGTTCGTCCAGCCGCCCCTCCAGTGAAACACCTGCGTTTTCCTCCCACTCACAATCTCCCATGCAATTCTTCACCCTTGGGAAAACCTCGACAGCTGTACATGGTGTGGACGTCATCCTCTCCGCTTTGTCCGTCACGGTGGTAGTGGTGCGCTACCCCGTCAGATGCGCTGTCTCGATCACGTATGAGAGTGATAGGTTCACCTCGACGTCCGCGAAGATCGTGGTAAGGAACCGAGCGCGTCATGGCGGGGTTTATCAGTGATGAACAAACGGGGGTCACCTGTGAGGCTGGCGAGGAAGGAGGCATTTTCGGCGTTCGTTATTGGGGAGGTGGAGAAGAGAAACAGGGTGAGGGTGAGGGAGGCGGGTTGATTTCGGATGCTTGAACTTTTGCCTCTGCCCATGGTGCGTTTTGAATCGCATTTTGGTGGGATAGTCCTAACCGTTTTTTTCAGTTCAGCAGTTTTTCGTCTTTGTATACTTGTATTCTAATAGGTCCATGGTTGGCATCCGGAGCCTAGAATGCGATCTACGTACCTTCCTAAATTCTTGGTCGAGTCAACCTCCTTTTCAGCCTTTGCTCGTGCCTCGTAAGTCGGCATCTTCTAAGTAAACATGTACAGACTCTCAAGATGTCCGGGCCTTGCCAGTGGCTTCAGTACGAAATCTGCTGGCATGATTCATGCAGATAGCGAAGTAATCTCAGCGTTTACGATGGTCGCCGACCAAACCCACCAGTCATGACAATTATCCCCGCTGTCTCAACCCTCTTCTTTTTCATCCCTGTATAACCTTGACAATCTCCGTGACTCCCCTTAGGTTTGGTCTTTTGCATGCTCGAACTTGGAATTTAATATTCAACGTTGATGTTTCACTCAGGAACAGCCCGACACCTCCGTCGGACCTGTCGTTCGTCGTCCTGCTAAACAAGGAAAAGCAGACGAGACATCGCGTTGACGTGAAGTTGACGATCCAACCTACAGAGTTTGACGTGCTTTCTTCGAACGCAAAGTGCATAATATTTTGGTCAACAGGTGAGTATAAGTGAACTTCTCCAGCCCGTTGTGACCTCCTTTTGCGGAACAGCTAGCTTCGAACAATGCGTCTTGCCCCCTCAACGGAACCTGCTACTCAGGCTGCCCATCACGAGGCGCACACTCGTCAAATTAGGAGTTCTGATGCTTTTCTTTTCCAGGCTCCAAACGCTATTGACTTATTCTAGGCTCTTCTCCGTCTTCACTTCCCTCGGTCTGCTAGCACTCTCACTCTCGCAATTAGCTCTGCACAAGTCAAGGCATATTCCTACCGCCGCTGCCTGCAGCCAATCAATTTACCAAAAGAAAGAAAGCGCCATCGGTTCGCTTAATTTCGAAAGGTGAGAGAAATCGCTCTGGTCGTGTCACTGATGATTTATTCTCCGAATCAGAAGTTTTATTCTAGAGGAAGTGCGTAGGCTACAACGACCTAAGGCGATTCCTATTAGGAAATCGGTTTACGCACGAGCAGTGGCATGTACAACTTTGACTATTCCATCTTGGCTTTATGATTACCCGACTTCAAGCCCGCTTTTAATTTACTGTGGCAACGCAGCTGGATATCGCCCTGCTCCAATCACAAGATGCAAGGGGTTTGGATTTTCCTCGAAATTCAATTGGAAGAGGCAAAGAATAGTACAAGTTTTATATGCTTCTTCAGACCCGGAAAGAGCAATAATAAATGTAAAATTTTGTCCAAAAGGTGAAATTAAACCTAAGATTGCGATTGCAATGCGAGAAACTTACAAAGAATCTGGGATTTGGAAACACCGGCGTCGTTCACCGGCGGTGCAGGCGACGGCAATACCCGAAGCTGACCTAAGCGCTGTCTGGGCCTCCTCGACAAGTTCGGCAGATGTGGTGAGTCAGCCGCCCCGCCCATCCCGCCTAGCGCTTGTGACATTGAGCTGGTGCATTTGCTGCACATTTGACACCCCCGCTCTGCGTAGTAGATTTAGTTGTATATTTAGGTGTTTTATTTGTAGGGTATGGGGATAATCCAAGTCCGATTAGCAGTGGTCAGCCGCCCCGCCATCGTCGCCCATCCCGCCCAGCAAGCACTTGCGCATTTTTGATGTTTGGCTGGCGCATCTGGCGCACCCGGGCCCGCTCTGAATGGAAATTATAGAGCCGATGAATATTGAGGCTGTGGTATCTGTAGTCACCTTTTTTTGTACATAATCATTAGCACAACTTGAACACTGAACAGTACGAACTCTTCCCAGTGCTTCGGTTTGTATCAAACGTTCTCTGGGCACGGTATATACCTTTGCCATGCTAAAACACTTTTTACTTGTCTTCGATACGCCGATTTCTTCATAAAGTAATGCTTTGAGTGACGATCGACGTCCCAAAGGCGAATGTACAACGGGACCATTCTCTTTTTGATATTTTCATGATGTGACCTACTTAATTTAAGACATAATATGTATACTAGTGATCTCCCCAGTAGTATATTGCGCGCTTACCTAGCTGGACACCTTACTCCGTGCTCGCCGTCGTCTGCAATGGCGAGCTCAAGTGCTCTGGCGAGGGGGACACGTGCCCCGGTATTTGCCGCCGGTGTTGATGGCGTCGATCACCGCCGGTGTTTCCAACTTACGGATGCTCTCGAAACTTATTGGCAGAGATTTCGGATTCTGATCCCGGATTTTTGTTAGGGGAAAGCGGTGGGCAAAACTTCAAATTTTTTCCTCGACTGAATTTGTAATTGCAGCCGAGTCTCGATCAAGGACACGAGGGAAACACAATTTTTAGTTTTGTCACGGAAAGGGGCAATGAATTTTTTAAATTTCGCCAAATTTGGGGAAATATGCGTTCCAAATTTAAAATATTTTCCCGAATTTTCAAAATAATGTTAAATTATAGTCTCATCCTTTGTGGAGCAAAACGAGTGAACAACAAAAAGTTTTTGCTGGATGGGGAAATGCCTCATGTTTTTTAAATTTTTTCCTCCTCTGTTCGTCATTGAAAACTGAGAACAAAGAGTCAAAGTCCATGTTGGATATTTTTAGGCTTGGTCAGAGTGATAGTAAATTTAATTTCACTGCATGATCATAATTTAGACTTCTGTGTACCTCTTAGAGTCGGATTGAGAAAGATTTCAAACTTGTCCTTTTGAATACCTCTTTCTCTGAATTTTCCGCGAAAATCTCACCCCCTTGCGTCTTGTGAATGTTGTTATCTGAATTGCCGTACAACTGTGACTTTCACTTCTTTTCAACTACTACCCCTTCAAGCGTGTTCTATTTCCACTGCTATTGTCATTTCTGAATCAATCATAGACGGTTTACTTCAACGTCTAAAGGTATTGATCTCCGACTCTCCAAAATCGAACTTAACTGAGCTAACTTGAAATAAGCCTGCACAGAATGTCATAGGGATCAATAAATTCAACTGCTGCGGCCACTCACTTGTCCTGTTTACTACCTGATTATCGTCAGCTCGAACCAGGTCATTTGGACCGCCAGCGACTAGTAACTGGGGTCTCTCCGATTCGATTCAGAATCAGGCTCACGTTTTCTTCGTTGCTGCAAGAACTGTACGTGACTCTACTTCTAGGGAGGGGCAAATTCTATGCCCAGGTTCCTTGTTTCGGAACTGCAAGTAAAAGACCTTCCGGTTTTTGTGAGTCGGAAATGCCCCCAGTCCGATTGTCCAACAGGTTACTTGGTTCTTGCTTCTAGCATCCGAGCTGGTGCTCGTCTGAGCAAAGGGTAAATATACATTGATGCGTGTTTTTTTCCAAAGGTGGGAGGGACAATTGAATTTCCACGGCAGGGAGGCGATTAAACCTCAAAATTCCTCTTTTATTGCTTTCAAGTCAGGCGTTATTGGCCTAGTTACATGTTGATATTATTCAAAAAATAAGGACGAATAGAAATCATTCAACGCGAGCAGGATGTCATGGCGACATGGGCGAGGTGAGCGTGCCAAATTGGGTACGCGCGTTGGTCACGGGATGCGAAAAGCAAGGTCACGTTTGGCGTCCAGCTCGCAAAAAATAGATACGATGGTGTGTCTTTCTCTTTCTTCCTCAACCAGCTAATTTACGAACCATAGTAGGCGTTGGCATGTACGCGCAGTTTGCGTATACTATGACTCTGAGGTGCTAAACACGCTCTGACGAACGGATTTTACAGACCCTCACACGCGAGGCCCGACGTGATGACCTCCTTCCATTATCATGCCGACAAATACGTCAACTTCGCAACCCCCGGGACAGCAGAGGTGATGAACCATCACGGGCTGTGGTGTTCTCCTTCTCCCTGTCGAGAAAAGCATCGATTCACCTCTGCATACATACAGTTCTCAGAAGCGAAGACAACCGTGCCCTCAATGGCGTCTTCGAGTTTTGCTCGACTTCAGCTGGAGGTACCCCTTGGTAACGTCCTCCCTTTCCCTACCTCTTTCCCCTCCTCAACTCCGACCTTCACAGGTGCCACGTAGCAGCTCGTCTCCTCGCCGACATCGCCATCGTCATCAACTCTGCTGGCGGGCTGCACCATGGAAGGGTTCTGCTACCTCAACTTGAATTACATCGTCCCCAGGATCGGCAACTTCGGCGACGAACGCTTCCATTTCACGTTCCGTCCCGCGAGTCTGGTGCATCGACATTGACTGAGATCCCCTCCCACATTCGCGACAGGGTCCTGGTGAAAGAGGAGACGTTCTACACGACAGGGAGTCCACTGGTAACTAATCGGTAATGCCCTCGTCCCCTATCTCCTTCCTCTACTCATCCTTCACTCCGGTCGGCGAGCTGGACCAGTGATTATACCAAGAAGCGCGACTCTCTCATTTGGACGTTTTGCTACCTTAACGGCGTACGTTAACGACGTCATCCTTCTCCTCGAGGCCCTGCCCTGCATCTCCTGCGTATGCCAACATCAATCTAGTCATCGACTGCAATGGTTCACCATGTAGACGCTTAAAATACGCTTTGACATGACGGAGGTGGACTTGCTGATGATGACGCGCAGTGTCCCTCACTGCCTCCGAAAACAAGATGCCCGCCTCATCTTCATCCTCCTCGGCCACGGCGGGGGTAAGGGAAGGTACACCATACTCCGTCAGAGCCATCTGAACTGTCGTATTCGCAATCACCATCGCCATGGCGCTGACTTACGATTAAGACCCGACCTGTGCTCTTGTCTGGAGCTGGAGGCGGAGATGCCGAGGCAAAGATGAGCCCGGAGCTGCAGCCTGCCAACACCGACCCTCCATTCGCTTGATTTTCCAGAGGACCGAGGGCGAGGTTTCGCCTGGAAGGACCGGAAAGTGATTCTCGAGTGGTTCTCTAGACGAACGATCTAGATTTTTGAGATGCGGGTTTTAGGGTTAACGTTATCCGGTACGTTGGGTTTTGTGTTTGGTCTTTCGGGCCTTTTTTGTTTGCTCTTTTTTTTCTTTCTTTCTGATTCTTTTTGTGTTTTCCAGGGAGACGGCGCTGGGATGACCGGAACAGCAGCTGCTCATGGATGCGCTGTCTGCAGATACAGGATGTGCCGAGGGCTGGCACTTTGGATTTGGGTGGGGCGGGGGCGAGGGTGGGTGGAAGGAGATGCGGAGCGGGAGGAGAGCGGGAGGGCGAGGGGTGGTACGAGCTGGATGGAAGGCTTGCGCGTGAGTTTTTTTGGCTTTTCTGGCGATATTTTAGGCGTGTTTTTTGGTTACCTTCATTGTGGTTGTTCTTTTTTTCCCCTGACATTCTTTATTTTCTTTGCTCGTGAAGTTTTGATGTTTCAACACTTTTTTTGGGGGGGTGGGGGGTTTTATTTCGTTTCTTCTGTCCACTTGCATTCATTTTCATTTTCATTTTCATTCCTTCCTTGTACGCGAGTTTTCATGTTATAACCCTCTTTCTCTATTTTGTTTCTTTTCTCCGATTCCTTCATTCCTTCTCTTCTTTCCCTCTGCTTTTTTCCTTCTCTTTTCCTTTTTTGAATACTCACATGTATTACTTCCTATCGTACTGACCCCCTCCTTAGAACACGGGCGAAACGAACAACCGAAAACACCACGACCATCCAGTCCTCTATCTCTAACTCCGCGTCTGCCTCCGCCCCTGCCACTGGAAGCATTGCGACCTCCCCGTGCCCGCCATCGCACGCACATACAAGGAAGAAGACCTTTGTAGAGACGACGAAGCCGACAACACAACGAAACGGGCGCGCGAGGTCCTTTATGAGCGCGTCTGGGATTGAAGGATGGTATGTGCTCGGGCTCGGACTCGGGCTCGGCGATGTGGAAGGGCGGGTGGACGTCGTACTTGGAATTTGGGTATGGGTATGCGATGTCGGAGGCACGCGCTGGGTTCGCTCATGGAGCGCGGCGGGTGGGCGAACGGAACGAGGGTGGGCGGTTAGGGTTGAGGAGGACGTGGTCCAAGAAGAGGGTGTGATGGCTGTTGATTGAGGTTGGCACCAAGATATATTATGATTTTGCTCGTTTGCAGTGTCTAGGTAACTTATTGTACGTATGTACTGTTGGTAGTTTTGTTGTGTTATAATATTTGTCTTGGGAAAGATGGTCGGCGCATCTTGGATTTCTTGGCGCAATCATGTAGTACGGGAATGATCAAAGCAAGAGCTGAGTACTGAAATTTTGGCAAGTGGTTGGGACAGCCCGACGGCATTGGGCCAGTAATATCAAAACGGGATGAAATTGTTCCAAGTCCTACGAATTTATCTGTGTACAATTTCATTTTTACCAGGTTCAAACTACTACTATCCTCGCGATATCAATTACTCGCCAGGCTACTTTATTTAAAACGGACAAGTGGTTGAACTACGAGTCATTTTATGGTAGGCAGTCATTTGAGAATTCTATCACGTACGAGAAACAGTTCAACCTACCAGAAATCTGTCAATTCACTCTTCCATCGCTTCCTCTGCTTCTACTCGAGCAAGATACCGTGAAATTTCCCGTGTTACAGCTCTTCTCCAGCGGGAGCGCAGCCTTGATAGCGGTCGAAACTTGTGTCGACGTGCCAGTGCAGTCAGCTCTTCGGAGACGTCGGATTTTGGGAGTACATGCACGAGGCATTTCAATGCCAGGTCAAATGCCTCATCAGAAGCGTAAACCCGACCACGCCTAAGCCAGTCTAGACTTGACAGTCCTGGTAGAAATTTGGTTATTTGCTCTGCTTCAGATGAGTGCACTTGTCGGACAAGTTTTCGCCAAAGCCAAGGGAAATTTTTCCATCTTTTGTACTTCCTTTCAATTGATTTGTGCAGTTTCTCCCAGTGATTGGACATATATTTCAGAAAATACACAGCTGCTGTCGTGTACCGTTTGCTGTTTAGCACAAATTCCCCAGATCGTTTGGGATTTTCGAGGAATTCTGAAATAAATTGAGAATATTTAGGGAAAAAATGGACAGAGAAAGAAAATGAAAGTCTGTCCAAAGTCCTCTGGGCCTTATGCAGTTGGAATAACAGATCCATCCCTTTGGTAGAGTTGACTTTAAAAGCTGCCACCAGAGCTGTCAGATTTGGTATTGAATACATTCCTTCCATTATTCCTTGGGCAACCTCGTCAAAAAGCTGAAGTTGGTAACCATATAGGTTTGATCCATTGTCAAATTCCTAACTTGTGTCAAAGTCTGGAAAAAACATAGGAAATGTAAATACCCGTAGTTTGATCAATGAAAAAAATTTGGGGAGAGTAGAAAGGACTCCTGAATCAACTATAAGTGACCCAAATGAGATATTGGTCAGGTCATCATGGAGCTTCTTGGTAGGTGTGGCTTTGGAAAGGAGATCTACAGCAAGCATTGCCACTTTCCAGTCTTTTTCTTCTGTCATAATAATTATTGGAGTTTCAAGCATGTATTAAGAAACAGGAACAGCTATACCTTGAAGGAAGGAGATACACAAATGTGCTAATTCAGCACAGAGCAAAGGAGCACCAATATAGAATTCTTGTGCCCTTGATTGATCAAGAAGAAAATCCTCCAGAGATGCATGAAGAATTTGCAGTCTTTGTAGGTCTTCACCTCGGAATGTGTATGCCTCAATAGAAATAAGTGATGCAATGTCACATAGAAGCCATGAAATATCACCAGGGCTGAGCAACAAGATCCTTTCTATGAGACTCACGTCCAAACGACAAAATGTGTGAGGATGAGAATGAATGGCAAGGATATTGAGGACTGATTCATAATCTTCTGCAGATGACAAGATGTGCCTGTACAAGGCATCTAGCTCGGCGAAGGGCATATCATGATTTGGAGTTTGCATCCCAAGGACAATATCCAACCTCAGTGGTGGCCGATGCCGAGATGAAGAAATAAATTTGACTATTGTTGATGCGTAGACAAACTGACCAGATGATTTCCAAACTAACTTTTCCAAGTCAATATGAGCCGGCCAAGTCAATGGGATTTGTGTCCTAAATGGGTGTGTTTGCTTAATTTCTGTGAATTTGTCCTGGAGGAAGAGGCGAATGTCGTCAGAAGGAAGATAGTCGTTATTGAGAACAAGTCGGCTGGTAATGTCCCTCAGGTATCCTACGTCGAATGCACCCATTATATCATGCTCTGGGCGGCTTGCAATAAGAAATGTCAGAGGTAAGCGATGCTGTTGAAGTGCTCGTGAAATCGCCGTTAAGATTTTGACCTGGCTTTCTCGGTTGATGCATTCGTCGAGGCCGTCGATAATGACGATGCGAGGGGCGGTGACAGCATCAAAAAATCCAGCTTCGATTCGTTTCTGTAGAGGCACGACGATGAGGGCCAAGAGCTGGGCATCGAGTGAGCGAGTGAAAATCAATGGATCAAAGTTCATCGTATGGATAAGCTGATCTCGCATCTCTGGAAACCACATTGAGGCCTGATAGGCAATAGTAGAGATGAGGGAATGTTCGTGATTTCGCGTCGGGTCGAACCTCGAAAAAAAATAGCTGGCAACAAGAATTCCTTCCTCGTAGCAGAGCTCAGCAATGGACCGGGCGATGGCCGACTTGCCCGATCCTGCTGGGCCGTAGAGCCATTTGATTAGCGCGTCTCGGGCCTCTGAGTCAAGGCCGTGTATCCAATCCATGATTTTGTTGAGGACGGTGACTCGTGTGTTGGGGTGACATTTTGGAGGGTCGTAGACGTCGCTGGAATTATGAAATGCGGTATGTGAAACAACCTCGAGCAGGCGCTCAAAGGGATCTGAAAATGCTACGTTCGAATCATCATCTGTCGAGTCGCGGATTGTATGTACCTTTGGAAACCGGGTGATGTTGATGAGTATGGTGCTGGATGTTGTGCTGGATATAGTTGCCACCAGTCGCTACAATATTTGAATGTGAACCGAATATTGACGCGGCCATAGTAGCAAGGGAAACACCAGCGAAGGGCTATCTGAACGGTCGATGTGGGCGAGCAGAGTTAAGATGTAGCCACACCTCACCGCCCTCTGATATCTGTGAGAATGTATCAGCCAGCATGCCAGCACGATAGAAATAGCTTGACCTGAAGCTGGTCCGGTGACATGCGTTTTGCACTGCCGCGCCTAGGACGATGCAGAATCCAAGATGAGATGAGTTTTCTGGCTCTCACAAAGTCAAGTGTCACCGGTCACCACTGCAGATGGGACTGCCTAAATTGACAACTTACCGTCGGATTTTGCAGCCCCGTCAACATAATCGAGACACCGTGGTGTGGGCCACCGTAATCTGTTTTGGTTTAAAATAGAAGTCTGTGGGCTGCGTCGTTGATATCAAAAGTCAACTCACTTGATGTGCACTGCATTCCGTAGAAGGGTGGTTTTGGTTTCAGCGTTCAATAATTCAAATACGCTCTTGCTGATGTGTCGGAAATAATAAGGACGGATCAAACTACAGAAACGAGGGCCGAGGTAAGCAGGCAGACCTTATCCGATTAAGTATCGGAAAGCCTGGAGGCCACAGACGCTCACGCAGAGACGTCAAACGACGCGTAACTTGCGTGTTTCAGAGAACAGGGAAGCCTCAACCGAGTTGGAGACGTCTTACAACCACTGAGAAAATTGAATGTGGTAGACCCCGCGAAAACGTATTTAAGGACTGGGCCAGTCGTGATTCCTACTTCTCCATCGGCGGCGGCGCAGGAACTTCGATGTTCGACGGGTCGACGACCGCAGAGCGCCTCTTCAAAGGCTGCTTGCCCTCAAAACCCACTCCTCAGGAGGCGCAACCGGGGAAGCAGCAGCCTGAGGCGCCTTCGCGCTGTCTGGGGTAGGAGAGGTCGGCGGGAACTTGAACTCCATATTCATGCTCCCCATCCTGCTCTTCCTGCTCTCCTGCTTTTCTCGTATAGTTTCCCGTTTAGAAAAACCTAAGGAAATCACCAAAAGATACGACGTACCGCTTCTCGGTGACAGGCTAGAATCCAATGAGGCTGCACAACAGGGATAGTCTTGATGCAAGAAAAAATGCCGGCGTCATTCAAAGTTACGACGAGTTCAAGAACCACACCAGGAAATCAAGAAGGGGAAGAGTGCGTGTTCAGGATATTGCGCCTGAGAGAAACAATGGAAGTCGACAGATCTAAACCGCCTCGAAAGCATTCCAGAACGGGTGCGGAACATCTCAGATATTTAAATTCTCCACGACGTGCAGAGGCTCGTAGTGGTGCGATAAGTACCCAAAGATCATCCACACCGCCGACTTTCCGTTCAGAGGTGGCGTGGACGTCTACTAGGGTACCGTTGAAAAAACGTCCATGCACCGACGTCGGCCCGCCCAAGCTTTGACCACAGGGTTCGTCGATCTTCCAAGCTGGGCGGTCTTCGCGAGAGAGAGATGTGAACAGAGAGCCATAATTCCATCCAACAGTCGAGGACAAATATGCCACTGCAGCGTCGTCGCTTGAACCTTCCGTTCATAACAATGCTGTCATTGAGACAGAGAGGCCCATCGCCATTGACATAAAGTCGGAGGAAAGAGAGAATAAATAGCCAGTTGCAATTGGATGTCAGCCCATAATCATAATTAGCGCGTTTTGATCACGACCTAGAAAGTACGTAAACACACCCTGTGTTCTCCACTCACCATCTCCATACCATACCAATCCCAAAACCAATGCAATTCCTAATCCTCGGGGGCACAGGCCCAAGCGGCATCCTCCTCATCCGCAAAGCCCTCTCCGTCTACCCCGAAAGCACCATCGTCATCTACGCCCGCTCGCCGTCCAAGCTCCCTGCCGATCTCACGAACCTCCCCAACGTATCCGTCATCCAAGGCGCGCTCGAGGACCTCGATACAGCTGAGACAGCTGTGCAAGGCGCGGACGTCGTGCTCTCCGCCCTTGGGCCACCGGTGACGCTAGGGGCCGTACGGTATCCCTCCGGGTGTCCTATCGCGACGTTCTATGGGAAGCTGCTTGGGATGATGCGGCGGCATGGGGTGAGGAGGCTCGTGATCCTTGGGACGGCGTCGATCACGGATGTGAACGACAAGTTCAGCTGGACGTTCGCGGCGATGGTGGCTGGGGTGAAGACGGGCGCGCCGAATGCATACAAGGATGTGGTAGCGATGGGGGAGGTCGTACGGGCGTCTGGTAGTGATGAGGGGGAGTGGGATCTCGACTGGACCATTGTGCGCGTACCGTTCCTGACTGGCGCGGATACGGAGGGCGTCGTGGTTGGGTATATCGGCGATGGAAAGGTCGGGGTGAGGTTGGCGCGGAAGGCGTTTGCCGCTTTCGTCGTTGGGGAGGTGGGGAAGAGGGAGTGGGTGAGGAAGGCGCCGCTGATTTCGGACGCTTGAACTTTTGCTTTCGGTTTTGCTGTCGAGTTTTGATATCCTTGGTTTGTGTTTCATATCCGTAGATGTAAGAATTCCTCCTGCATTGATGGTTTTCGACTTTCAGGTCCATTATCCTACTTGTGCTTGCAGTTTCGAATGCAACCCTCTGTATTTATATGTCAAGTTTTGAAGATCCTGCCTCGAGTCACTTCCGCCTCTTCTTTCCCTGGCTTTGTCGGTGTCCTCACTGGCACACTCGAACATACCCTGTGCTCGTGTTGCTCTTCCTTACTTGCCCCAGCCTCAAGGGTCAGCTCACCCGTCCTTCTCGCCAATTCCAGGCTATTCAAAAGTCCGGCACCACCTGGTGCGTACACCTTCGCTCGATATCCATGGTTTTTGTTAATATCTATCTATACTTCTTGGGTGAGATCCTCCCGTATTGGTGATGTTCCTCCACTTCGATGATCTTCATATTAGGTCATCGATGCGTATTCTTATTCCTCGAACATTTTTTACTCCGAATCACACGAGCACAGAAGCTGTCATCGCACAGATATTAATGCGCTTACAGAGACTTTCCTCAGCCTACATACTTCGCACCAACTAAGAGAATCCTGAGTCTTCTGACCATGACGAGCGGCGATGGTCAATGACGTCAACGATAAAGTAAAGCCTATTTCTCAATCTCGGCCTGGAAAATGTATTGATCCCAAGTAGGTCGATGCTCAACGTTTTTATTGGAGCCAAAGAACTCATCGTAGCGGTAGTCCTACTTGACACGCATCGCAGAGATGGTCGATCTGAGGCGCCAGCGGCGAAAGACTTGTTGGTCGTGCGTAAGATTGGATCTGTGGGTACTTGTCATTGTCATTGAGGCTACGCGTACAGTGACTTCTTCACCTCCACCACCCAGCACTGTAGAGGAAATGGAGTGGGAATTGGGCTTGGGCCGGTATGACGATCCTTCGATTAGGTGATTGTCCCCTTATTTCTTAACTTGGGTATGACGATCCTCTGATCCTCTATAAAAGACGATCACCCTATGTAGCTTAATGTTTGAGCTGTAGTGCTATGGATCCTGATGGATACCAATCAATGAGTTACCTCCAAGAGTCTTTCGTTTTTCCAGCGTATTCCGCCCCACCCCCTTCATTCTCCCAATATCAGTCGCACCTCGGTGAATGCGAGCTACATGCTGACCCAAGCCTATGCTCCTGCTCCTACGCTTCTACTACCCCAGACATACCGGCTCAAAACTATTCGCCTCAAGTCCATACTTCAACGCTAATCGTAAGTAATTTCAATACATTCCTACTTAATAATCTCCAACTCTTGCGTCACAGGACACTCTTACATGGTCACCCCTCGCCAACGAGTTGCATCTCTCAGCGGACACATTGAGCATCGACGATGACCCCTCAGTCGCCATCTCGGGCGTTTTTCACCCAGGCGCCGACCCCCCGCCCGATACCCTGTTCATGTCCGCAGACGGCGTCGGCTTCTACATACACGCCCCAACCATCTTAAACTCTTGCTCGACCGCCTTCGAGCCCTGCCTCCCGGGCCTCCTCACGCTCTCCGACCAGCACTGCAGAACCCAAGTCATCCAGCTCGACGCGCCGAGCGCCGAACTGGACATCATACTGCACAACCTGTACGGGACGCCGCCTGCACCCCAGGCGCCGGACATCGCAACCCTCGTGAGCGCCGTAGACCGCATGCCAGGCTACGCACTCCCCCCCAAGGCGCTCATCCGCCTGTCGACGCCGCTATACACGCTCCTCCTCGCCCACAGCCCCGTGCGGCCCCTCGAAGTGTACGCCACGGCCGCGCACCACGACCTCGCCTCGCTTGCTGTCACGGTGTCCGCCCACCTCGTCGTGTACGATCTGTCGGCCATCACGGACGCCATGGCCGTGCGAATCGGGGCGGTTTATCTGAAGAAGCTGTTGCAGCTCCATGTCGAGGGGTCCGAGTCGGCGAAGCGCATCCTCCTGGCTGCTCCGCGCCTCCACCCTCCGACGCGGGCATGCGGGTTCGAGCAGCAGAATGCGTTGACGCGCGCGTGGGCGCTGGCGAGTGCGTCTTTGGCTTGGAACTCCCGACCGGGTACGCGTTTCGCCTCCCTTTTGTTTTTTTTTTTCGAGTGTATATTTTGATCCGGCTTTCGTAGATTTGTCCAGTCGTGCCGTGCAGACAGCGGTGGACCCGCTCATTGGGACTCTGCGATGCGAGTTGTGTCACCAGGCGCTGAATGATAGGGTCAAGGACGTGCTGGCGCAATGGGCCTCTGTGAAGGTGAGGCACTTTTCTGCCCACTTGGGTCTTTCGTTTCGTTTAAGTTTTAATCTCTATGA
This sequence comes from Galerina sulciceps, assembly GCA_023014345.1. NCBI lineage: Eukaryota > Fungi > Basidiomycota > Agaricomycetes > Agaricales > Galerinaceae > Galerina > Galerina sulciceps. The sequence goes on along the minus strand of JAEDXJ010000005.1, from coordinate 2,277,794 downwards.
ACATGCTCTTCTGCCTTCAGAGTGTTATATTAAGGAATGCGTGGACCGGATGATGGTCAGCAGGTCCATATTCTTTGGAGTGCGTACAATGATTGAGGTGCTGCCACACCACCTTGTATCTGGAATGTCTGAGTCTTATCGCGACGAGGTTAAGCTCGCTAACGTGTTGTTGATTTATTAGTGCACCATTTAACAATGCTACAAGCTTCTGTTTTTCGATCAACCCTCAAGCTCCAATTCAGGGCGGAGATATGTTGTTTGACCAAAATTCTATACACATACCGTAGTGCACAGTTCTAATCTGGACATTCGCACATCCAGATTCCACCGGCACGTATGAACAAAATTCAAGTCAGAATGCGACTGTTTCGGACCAGGCTAAGTAAGTAAAGTATTATATCTTCACGTTTGTTTCATGCCAAAATATTTCCTCCGCTCTGTAATTGTTTACCAGGACAGGACTGTTACCCTCCAGGCTCGAATATACCTTGACCCTTTATTTGTTCATCGTGTTCGCAATTATCATTCATGCTTTGTCTCCCTTCTCAGACAACGGCACTAACAATATCCTCTTCCTTTCTGCTTCTTGAATTGCTTTCCTTTAACACTGTCCCGCTTCCTCTTCCTCTACACTGATTACCTCACGACGGCTTTCCCTTCATTCGCGCGAATCACGGTACGTATACTTACCTACCATCATGCCACGTGATCAAGACATTATTAGTGGCGTTCATATTTTTTTTTCGATCCTCAAAATGATCAATCAAATGGTCAACGTCGACGACGAAATCCCTCCTCGGCCATTTGGCGCGAATAGACTCAAATATCTCGCTGAATCTCATGTTGGATCGAGTCGCGAAGCTATCAAGGCTGATCTAGCAGATAGAATCGTTTACGATGACCCTACCGTATTCGAGCGTCTTCGGATTGTCGACATCTCAAATGATTTCATCGAGAAGTGCGCAGCTTCCTTGGAGACCGAGAAAGCCGAAGACATAGCCCTGTTGAAAGCACTAGCAGAAGCGGCTGCAATGAAATCGCCAGAAGATTTGGAGGAAGAGGAGAAAGCAAACAACATCGTGGCGCAAAGTGGCAACAATGGAACTGTAGAAGAAAAAAAAATGTACGCTCCAATGGTGCGCGATATTCTTTACTAATTTTTCTCTCTCCTTACCTCTGACTCTTTTCTTTCATCTTTCAGGTTCGCTTGTTCAGTCATATTGCAGATTTCGATGGTGTCCCCGGACTTCGCATAGTCGAGCACACGAAGGGTATGCTCCGACCGGATGAGCCTCACACTTTTGGCTTCCCCAGCGTCAGTCCTGACATTACAATATCTCTGGGAGGCGTCAATGCCAACATCTCCAAGAAATGGCGCCATCGTGACGCATTTGGCGAAGTAAAGCCTTCAGATAAGCAAGGACCAAAGCCTCTTGTCCCTGGAACCATCCCTCCAATTGTGACTCAATGCGCCGACTGTGCGCGGCTGTTCATGTCTGCTCGTCCTTTCATGCTATTCTGCGTCGGAGTCCTGATCTTCGGAACAAACTTTTGTGTTGGAATTTTTGACCGCGACGGGGTCACTTTTTCACCCACTTTCGACATGTTCAATGATATCCAGACCCTAATTCGCGTTGTACGCAGTCTTACTTGCCAGTTATCGATTGAGGAACTCGGTCTTGACCCTACCGTTCGTGTTTTGGATGATCGGGAAACCATGGAGTTCACTGGCCAACAAAACGAATACCTTTCTGCCGTGGTGAGGTGTGCTCAGCGGGATTGGTGCACGGTTGGGCCTCCGATCTGGTCCTCTCTGTCTTTTTTGGGTCGTGGTACCAACGTTTGGCACGTCAAGGAGCACGTCCTGGATGCCGACAAGCGTCCACGTCTGCGAGGAGACGTAATGACCATGAAAAATTCCTGGCACAGCAGTGCCAGAACACCCGAGTCGGACATCTACCGGTCGATTGAAGATCCGTATCCAGTAGGGCTGGCTCAGTTTGAATGCGGTAGTGATGTTGAATTCCCTTCTTCTGGATTTCCGATTACGGTGCTGAATCTGAGGGGCGCTGCAAGCCTGCTCAGCGATGATGATAATTCACCGGTGACACCCGTTCTCCACCGTCTTGTTCTTCGTACAGTCGGTCGCCCGATGTGGGCGTATAAGTCGGAAGTCGATCTACTCACTGGTTTTAGAGAGGCCATCCAAGGTTCGTATTTCATGTTCCTGCCAGCCAGCGACTGTTTCTTACTGTCACTCAGCGCACAAGGACCTTTATAACAAAGGGATTCTGCACCGTGACATCAGTGCGGGTAATGTCCTGTTGACTGAGATGCCGAATGGTGGCTTCATCACGGACGTTGAGTTTGCTAGCATTCAAAAGCCGGTCATAAGAAGGTTAGCAGCGGTCTTCGCATTAGTTTTAATTCGCCGAGCCCGTTTAAAACCTGACGATACAGAATTCCTGCAAACGAAACATTGCGCACGGATATCAAACTCGAGTCAGCGGTGACTGTAAAGCGAGGTGCAGGAATATCAGTGAGTTTCCACTATGCGTACTGGAGCTGGTTTCTTCGGGCTAATGGAATCGTAAAGGGAACCCCTCAATTCATGGCTCGATCCATCCTAGAGGCAAACGACGCAGGTCTCCACATCGTGCACGATGTGTCCCATGATGTTGAGTCCTTTATCTGGGTCCTCTCCTACTGTGTCATCCGGAATCTACAAACTCGGGCCTCTGAAGAGACTTCAAAAGACTTCTAGGAACCCTACGAAAGCCTGAAAGAAATATATAGAGAAGCCTTTGGCGAAACAACGAATGAAAAAATCGCTGCTCAGAGGCAATCTCGGTCAGCTGCGCTCGCTTTTCCGGGACGACCCAAGATTCGGAGGATAATTGAAAGCTTTATGAGTGATATCCTCGTCTCTCTTTTCAAAGATTTACAGGCTCTTGTACATCGCTCGGCTGACATTTTTAATCCAGTTCCCTTGAGTCACAATGATCTTCTTTCGGTTGTAGACAAGGCGATCGCGTCTCTTGGATAGTTTGTATTTGCATATGTCAGAAGTCAGTTTCAAAGTCTCTACCGAGGGCGAGAATCCAGCCACATGAAACGCATGAGCTAAGGATGCATTGAATTGTTGAGAAGACTGATACTTACTGTAGAAGGGGAAGAAATTTACTAGCAGGTGGTGAAACTTTTGCCAGTGAGACGCGTCGCGACGCGACGATTTCGTAAGCCCATTATTTCACTTGGTTCTCACGGTCCAATCACTCCCGCTCCCTGCTTCTACCGACGACAAAGAATACTTCCTGATCTCTGCCATCTGGATCGTCGACACCTCACCTGAATAACACAGACGTGGATCTTGCCGAATAACTCTTGCTTTTCCTGGTCATATCTAATATCGCATCATCAAATTCCTCCGTTTTCCTGTCATGTTTTTGTTCCCTTCACCAGCGCATCCTGCTACTGCCACCCAACCTTACTGCTCGGCTCACTTGTGGCCAAAAAAAGGTTGCAAGCATGACGTTACTGGCTGTCGTTGCGACGGGGAGCATGAAAAGTTCAGATTTCGGCAGTGACAGTTCACCGCGATTGCGTGCCGTTCAATTAGCAAACCTACACGCGCATTCGACTTTGATTGTGATGTTAGCAATGACAAGACCGGTGCCACTGTGCCGAGCTCAACCAACATGGCGTACGCGGTTGGTGAGTGAGAATTGGAAATTGTTTGCTTTCAAAGCTGGTTCGTCTCTAGCTCTTGTCTCGAATATGTTCTGGTGATTTACTTCTTTCTAGTTCTCTTGCCTTCAACTCAATAGTATAGTTCACGGTAGCGTTTTTCGTTTGTTTTTCGATCTGTTTTTCATTTTGTTTTTCGAGAAAAATGAGATAGGAAACAAGCTCAAAAATGACTCGAAAAATAGAAATTCGTGAAAAACAACCTCGCAACTTGTTTTTCGCGAATTTCTTGTTTTTGATCTCGTTTCTCGTCTCATTTTTCAGTGCTGCATTTGAACTCCGATTTCACGATCAACCGTCCGTAACCGTCGTACCTCGTACCTAACCCACTTCCTTTCCTCCCACCATCATGCCCATGCCATTCCACCTCCCACCGCATCTTCCACATCAACATTCGAACCTAATCCACCACACCACCGTGACTCGAGAACTCAGACCTCAAGAGAATGCACCAGGCTAACCTTAAGGAGGGGTAATTGCAGCTGTCCACCCGCTGCGACGGTGAATAGGGAACGGCAAGGAGAAGGAAGCAAGGATGACCAGGTACGTGGCAAACTACCGCATACTGCCCCATCTAATCCCACCACCCCTCTCGTGTTCAGCATATGTTAACGACATCCACGACGCGCGCTGTCGTCAGATTCGGCCACCAAACATACTGACAGCGACACGCCGCTCCTGGCTGTAGTTTTACCATAGGACGGTGATTACCTGCGTATGACCTGGATATGGCCCTGCTACGGTCTCACCAGCAGCATGACCTCTCCTCTGTACCCCATCACTAACCCCCCTGTTGCATAGGCAGTGACGCCGCAAGTGCTGAATTACGCTGACGGCGCTGTCAGTGTAAACAACGGAGTTCGCCTGCCAACGAGATCCACAAATTCTGACATTTCCTTTCCGTGCAGACTTCGACACTCGAAGCTCAAGGTAACACCGCGTCTGCGCCATACACGTTCACATTTCAAGTTCCACACTTACTAGATAGGTATATGTAACCGATGTATTAGATCAATAGAAAAGTATATTAAATCCTTTGCTACCACTTGTGTGTATTCAACGAGGAGTAAGACCAATGAACGACTTAGTAAATTTTTTTTACTGACTTCACGACGGGGACTTGTACTCGCCGGGAAGTTCAGAGCTGAGTTGAAAGGCTGCCACCATGCCGGACAATTCTCAAGTTCGTTTTTCGTCCATTTTTGGCCTATTTTTGCCTTTTTACGGGAGGGGTGGTTCATAGTAGCTGTTTTTGGCTTATTTTTCATTTCATTTCTCGTCCATTTTTACTGCCAACTCTTGTCTCCTGGCAGTAAAAATGAACGAAAAACAAGATGAAAAACAAGCCAAAAACGGCCCAAAAACGCTACTGTGAGCTACCCTAATAGTTCCATTGATCATGATTGATGTGTTTTTAACATATCATCGCAGTGATCTTGTCGATTACGGCAAGTGAAGCGCTTAGGCAGACAACGAGCTTAACGTACACCTACAACAAGGTACTTGTCATTTGGGATTATCCAACTCCTTGGCGAATCAACTACTGGACAAGGGTGAGCGTCATTACCAGACATCTTGATGCTTGAAAACAATAGTACTCTATTGGCCAGGAATACCAGGCGAAACACCGTAACAGTTGCGGCCTCCGATTGTGGACAGGGAGTGCGATCCTACGACAGAAGTTACCAGGAATCTGGTGCGTAAAATTCTACATCTGGCCACTTCCCTGCTCAGAAGCGTTCGGTCCTTCGTTTCCACCAGCATCGCCGCATCGGGGGCCTGCGTTCGAGGGTTAATTTTAAACGTTATGTAAAGGCTGTCAGCGTTGTTTGGACTCATCAGGAATCGTGCATTGTATTCGGACGTCGTGGGTGTGAAAAGAAACAGCTGCCCGTGTAGGATCGCCCTCTCGCTTGTTGACTGTCATCCTAACCAATGCCCTCATTTCGCAAATCCCTTTCGAATGCGAAGGCCAAAGCAAAAAGCTTCTTTCACCGTTCTCAGACCTCGTCGAGATACCAATCGCAAGCTGCGAGTACAGAAAGGTGGGGAAAATTATATTATAATTGACATTATCAGTGGTCTGATGGTTTCGAGCTTTAGTCTTCCTCTAGCCAGTACTACAAACAATACCCCGAACCGCCTGAAAACTACTGGTTTTTCATCCTCGCGCCAGTCTTTGCCAACACTCCCATCCAATGGACTTTCAGTGTCAACGCACGAGGTACAATCGCAAGGCCTCGAAAGGTTTGTTCTCCACTTTACTGGCCATCTACTGAGGTTCTGATCCATCTCGCACATAGACCCCAGCCGATCCCTACTTCTGTGCCCAGTAATTTCACTGGTACGACCTCTAATTTCGAAGAGCAACCCATATCGAACGCCATCTTGCCAAACCCGAACCCATGGGACGTCTGGGCCCTTGACCAAAACTTCTTCTCACAAGTTTATGACTGGAACACCAGTCATCCCGAAAATACACTCGGACGTGTCTTTCACAAGATCTCTGTCGCTATCGAGCAGCACGAGCTCTTATTTGAGCTTGTTCCTGACGGCCTGATCCCAATTCGGGGCTTTGTCAAAGCATTGGCTCACATTGTGAAGTTAGGAACCGTAAGCGCTTCTCATTCTTTCTGACGCTCCGAGTCATCTAAAGTTCAAATTCTTTTTCACGTAGACGATGGCCGAGGCAAAAGCAGCTGCACTCCAGTTCACGCAGGGTGTGCTTAATTGGGTTGAGAGACTTGCGGCTGCGTTGGGAGAAGGTGGCAGTGGCCGCTTTGTTGCGCAAGCTTGGGACGACCTTGCGGATATTAGGTTCGTCCTTCGTCTCTTGTCGGAAGTGATTAGAAATAAATACCATGCCCATATAGGAGATTGATTAACGATGTTTGTGCATGGGCGCAAAAAATGTTGGTATGTTTATGGCGACTTTCTCCGACGTATATTTGGTTAAAATGTTTCATTCACTCGTCTAGAAGGCTGGCTTGGCCGAACGTGCATCCGTGAACGATCGGATTTTGGACTTCCAGAAGGAATTCTCGCAAGCAGTTGCGCGCTTTGATGTGAGTCACCACTTAGCTCCGAGATTTTTTGAACGATCTTATTTTGTGCAGGTCGTTGCACATATCCACATCGGCGTGGCTCAAGATCGTTTGAAGGAAGGTTTGGAAAATTTGGTAAGTTTGCAAACCTCTCCACTTTACCTCACCTAACTTCTACAGCATGGACACGTAACTGCGGGTCAAGATCGTGTAGAGCACCGGCTTGAAGCTCTTGCTGAAGGCCAGGAGAGTTTGATTGAGATATTACAGACGGTACGATTTCACTGAACCCAGATCATGACTACGCTGAATATATCATTCTAGTCCCAGTCAAATATACCCGATGCGACCTATCAGTTCCAGAAGAAGATTCCTTGTGACCCCGGTACACGACAACAGGTCTTAGCCGAGATAATGGACTGGATTGAAGACATCTCGGAAGACTCACCATGCTTCTTTTGGCTTTCAGGCGACCCAGGCGTCGGGAAATCGGCTGTCACCGCATCCGTCGCGAAAGAATGCACTCATCGTGATATCCTTTGGGCCCAATATTTCATAAATCGCAACGACGCCAGCACGATCGACCCTCAGGTGTATTTTCCTGTCATTGTCAAACAAATGTCCAAGCGTGCGACTGCGGTCGACCGCGCCGTGAAGAAGATCCTTGCAAAGCAACCGGATTTGCTGAAGGATGATATCGCGGTTCAAGCGACAGATCTGTTCATTAAAGCTGTTCGCGTCGCGTCGGAATCAACGCCCGACAGTCCTATTGCTATTATCATTGACGCCTTGGACGAAACCGATTCGAAACGACTGAAAGTCACTGCAGAAACTTTCTCTCGTATTCTCGTCGATCTTCCCCGTAATGTTAAAATCTTCATTTCCAGCCGAGTCGAAAATGTGATTCGAGACAGCTTTGCTCATCAGCCCCGAGCCAAGAACATCTATTTGTCAACTAAATCGTCTGTCGCTGATGTCACCCAGTTTTTGGTAACGAAAGTCCGCGAGATAATGACTCAGTATCATATAGACCAGTCTCATTGGGGGCATGATCGTATGCAAAAATTGTGCTCTCAGGCTTCAGGTCTCTTTATCTGGGCTGTCACTGCCATAGGCTACCTTCGGTCGCAGATTGATGAATATGGGACTGAATGCCTGGGTGTGGTTCTCGATCAGTTGAATGCCAATGTGGACGATATTGATCAACTCTACAAGGCAATCTTAGAGCAAACCTACCGACACAACGCAAGTTCATGGCAGATTCAATGTTTTAAGCGAATCATGGGGGGAATCGTGGTACAGCAGACTCCTCTAACTATAAATGACCTTCAAGGGTTGCTAGACCTTCGGAATCCTCAAACCCAGGCCCCAGTTGATGTTGAACATTTTGTTCGACGATTTCGAACAGTCCTTGTACCAGGTGTTGGTGAAATCAATGAACAAACAATTCCTCGTGTTCATAAATCCTTTGTCGACTTCATTACCGGCCCCAAAGCTCGGCAATTCTGTATTGATCTAGCTGCCTCGCATGGAGAACTTGCATTACAAAGTCTTGCCCGACTTCGGTGTCTCTGGGACCAAAAAATGTTTGGGGCTCCTGTTGGACAACTTTATTATGCGATATTGCATTGGTCCAGGCATCTCACCTGCATTGTTGGTGTGCCGGTAGACTCAGGGGAGGCTACAGATGATGACGGGTCAATCAACGAAGGAGAGACCTCACTATCAAATCTACCTCCCAACCAGGATGCAGGTTCCTCTCTTCCCATCAGCCCAATGCCAACAAAATTACTGCCTAGTGAAGGCATAATTTCTTGTATCACCACCTCCCCAGATGGATCTTGCATTGCTTATGCCCTAGGTGACACCATCCTCTTGAGAGACATAGAAACAGGCTCCTTCCAGGAAAACCGTTGTAATGGTCATACTAGCATCGTCCTCTCAGTCATGTTTTCTCCAGATGGAAAGTATCTTGTCTCTGGCTCTAATGACAAAACCATCTGTATCTGGGAAGTAACAACAGGCACAAAAGTAGGAGATCTGTTTTTAGGACACAGTGATTCAGTATATGCGGTTTCTTTCTCCCCTGATGGAAGCAAAGTTGTATCAGCATCACGCGATAAAACTGCTGGCATCTGGGATGCAACAACAGGTCAAATGCTTCATCGCCTGCAGCATTATTATCCAGTACAGGCAGCCTTTTTTTCTCCGGATTCAAGGCAGATTGTGACATCCTCTCAGGATACCAGTGTTCGCATTTGGGATGCAATAACTGGAGCCCCAGTAAAAGATTTAGAGGGGCATTCAGGATCCCGAACAGAGGTATCATCTTCCTTTTTTTCTCCAGATGGAAAGCATATTCTATCCTCTTCTTCGGATGGAAGGATTATCCTCTGGGAAGCAGAAACAGGTTCCCGAATTCCTGAATATTTCCAGTCAGCTGCGTCAAAATCCACTCCAACTCTTGCATTCACAAACTCTGAAACAGCCCCATATGTTGAAACCCCACCAAAGCCAACTATAAATTCCGACGACAACAATTCACTATCATATATTTTTGAGGTAGGAAGAAATCAAAAAGTCGGTGGCATACCAGGGACTTGGATATATTTTAGCAAAAAAGAACCTGCTTTTACCATCAGCACTTACTTAGGCCAAGTTGTTATGAAGTACATATGATTCTTGGTATTATTTAAATCGAGATGTGGTAATCGTCATATTAATCAATTGAGATCCAATGAATGACTGACTACAGGTTACCAACAAGCAATAACACATTGACGGAGGTAAACGTGAAGTGACAAGACCTTACAAAATCACTGTCATAACAAATTTAAGGCGCGAGGTCATTCACGGGAATTGAAGATAAAGTGACCTCTGCAGCTTCAATCTAAAAGAGGCAGACGAATTCCGTTCACCGTGCCGATAATAAGAGCGACTCACGTACCATCCAATGGCAAGACATACGCAGCAATGCCCTCACACCGGGGGCAAAAGCCAGGGCACATGAATCCAAGTGCCTTTGAGGCACTTGACTTGTACTTGACATGTACCGTCCGTGGTTCTCCGAATAGGCCTCGTGTCAGTGTTTTGGCTGATGCTTCGACCAAAAATAGTTCTTCGTCTGCCTCGAGGTGAGAAGACATCGATATAGCTTTTTTTTCGACCAGGTAATTCAATTATAGCTGGTCAGTGGTCAGTAATATCTTACTCCGAGATCTGGCACAGACCAAGAATTTAGGACATCTCAACCACAGTACGTGTTTTGCGCTTCAAACTTCCCCAAAAGTGAAAATACAATAAAAAATTCATCCCTCGAAAGGACTTGCATCGTGTTCTGCCAACGATACAAAAATAAATTTGACATGCGACCAAAACGTGTACCATCGTCCAAAGTACGGGTCACATACAAGTCAAGTGCCTCAAAGGCACATGGATTTATGTGCCCCGGTCTTTGCCTCCGGTGTCATCGAACCAGCCGACGCTTATTAACTCATCCCTCTCAGCGAGTTCGGTGGTGTACCAATGGTCGCCAACTGCTGCTTGTGCGACCACGTAAAGCGGAACGCTATTGCAAATCTGCGTTTCGTACACCTGCCCAATACTAGCCTGGGTCTGAAAGCCAGAAACGACTGGTGGGGCGCCAGTAGGGGAAGTGACGAAGACGTAGTCTTGCGTCGTGGGATCAAAGAGGCGGAAAAATGGGACAGTATTCGTCTGTGCGGACTTCCACGCGCGGAAGATGGTGCCTTGAACCTGCCAGTCCCCGCCCGAGTCGTCGGCACTGACGAAGGCAAAACGAGCCTCGAGAACGTGCGATTTAAGGGAGGGACTCCATCCTTGAAAAAATGTCTCTGCTTGAGATGGGTCGCCGCAGGTTTGCGGAGCGCGGGATTGAACCTTCGAGTAAGAGAAAGTGAGTTTTTAAGACGTTCTGCTGGATTCTCCACCGAAAGGACGTACTTGTACAGGTACACTCATGCATAATGCAGAGAAATGAAATAAGAACAGCCCAATCGTGAATGGAAGGAAGCTCAACATTCTCTGAGGACCGCAGGAGCCAGGCCGGTTCGCAGCTCTATATAGCTTTCGCTGGGAAGAAGGCTTCGCGTTTTCCAACGTCACTTCATGACACTGAAAGACGTGAGCAATCTCCTAACCCTTCGTTCATGTGCTGTAGGTACTCGGGTCGGTCTTCGAGTCACAATCAAGAAGTAGGACGTCATATTCATCTGCCGATTCACAATTTATAGCCAAGTCTTGTCATTGAATTGGGCATCCTTGGCCGAGCATTGATCCTGGAGTGATCCAACACCGCGGCATGTGACCCAGGACACCTATTCGACCCAGGACCAGTTATCAAGGCCAACTAGCCATGGAAATCCATTCTATTCCTACGCCTCCTACGCACGTCCAAGATCTTCCTAGGCGGGTTTTCTATTCATCAAGGACAGCTAGTGAAATCGAGTCAGATGATGGTCCAGATGATGATCGGCCATTCGACGTCTTCGTACCGTGGAAAACCCATTGAAGAACTAGATCCCAGCTAACTGCGTTTCGAAATGAAGCCCATCAGAGCCATTGTCGGGGTACCTATTCCGTGCGGGTTTAACCAAAGTGCCCCAAACGACGAAGCAAAGACAGGATTCAGCACGAGATGCCATATGAAATTGAACACAAATTCTTTCTTCACAACTGCCAGTTGTCGGATTCCTGTCCAAGGCGTGTCGCCTTGTCGGTCTCAGATTATTCGCCAAGATTTTCTTGTGGCCCATAGCACAATGAAATAGGCTGGACGACGCATGTTAATGACAGACTCGAAACACAAAGTTGCTAAAGGTGTTGCATTTGCAGAAAATCCGGTGATGGAGGGAGGAGTTCAAAGGAGTGCGTGACTGTGACAAGAAAATGCCCAGCCTGAGCTTCGTCACTCTTGTTCAACTTCGTCTCAAGGGGTATGCAGCGGCAAATTCCGGCATACAGGGTGGGGAGGGGGGGGGGTCCGGTGAGGGCTTATCCAAATTATTTTTTGTTGTCGGTTATTTCGTTTTATAAGCTTTGCAGAAGATTTTCGTCCAATGTAGATAACAGTCGACTTGATTTCTGTAGCCACGGAGGCTGCAAGAGCCAAAAAAAAGGTCCAAATGTCCATTCTGTCTGCATTTGGCAGATTTGACGTCATTGTCTGAGTTTGAAAAGGTTTAACAATCGCACCAACGGCGCTGAATTGTCGCCTCAATCATCGCGAGTACTTATTATTACCCATATTCTCTTGATTATAGCCTAGTTCACTTACTATAACGGTCACCCTGGTAGTTGCATTCAAAGAAATTCTGCTCACAACTGCTAGGCATCACACTGAGCGTGATTTATCAAGCACTCGAAGCAAACTAGACGTGCCCAGAGATCATAGGACTCGGTCTCACCGGTGACCCAGCATAGAATAGGCACCGACGCAACCATATTTGGCATAAAATCATGTGATTTATTTCTATTTAAGGAAGTGGGGGGAGGGGGGGGGGGTCCAGAAGGCCTTATCGAAATAAAACAACCCCGTGTAGGGGATTTTTTTTTTGCATACCCCTTGCTTCGTCTCCTTACTTATAAATTCGAAATTCCTCTATTCGTCTTAGAGTTGGTGCGGAACTTACCTATGAGGACTTGAACGAGAGATTAATAGCAAGACCCTCATCAAGGGCAGGAGTGCGAGAGATATCGCAAAGATCTATTTTGGTGAATAGGTTCACTTTGTAAAGTCCAGCATCGCTCCATCATGATGAGCGTCGTGCTAATTTATAAGGGGTCTAGACCCCTCTACAGTTGCGGACAAGCAAACTCATCAAATTTGATATCTTGGGAACGCGATTTTTTTGGGAAAATCTGACGACGGATTTGAACTCGGACGGTCGAATTAAGCCCAAAAACAGTGTTTTCATAAAATTCCCACGAGGTTTTGAGGGCGCCAAATTTTTTGACAAAATTTTCGACATATATACCCCTGTGGGAGGGGTTTGGGGCCGAAAAAATTGTCATTTGTGGAGTTTATAAGTGGCGGCAACGTGTCACCTCTCTCTGACGGAAGCTCCATGCCGGAAACACCGCAATTCCATAATTTCAGTTTTGATTTTTGGTCCAAAATGGGAAGGTAGGGTCTTCCGAGACCCTTTTCCCCACATACTTGTCCATTTTTTTCTCAGGCAACGGCTCGATAACTTCTCAAAATATTTTGGGACCAGACACGACACATCGAAAGGAGTTCAAAAACGAATTTTTCAAGATTTTAGGGTCACTTTTTGACGTACGCCAATATTTTTGAGGTTGAAAATCCTTATATGGACGATTTCGAAAAAAGTGCTCGTGGAAATGTGGGGCTGGATGCTAAACTAAGCGTTTTACACCATTTCCTTAACATTTTGGTGATTTGAGGAACCCTCAAAAGTCGGGGACCAGATTTGATGAGTTTGCTTGTCCGCAACTGTATACCAGTCCGAGTCGACCAAACTTAAAGATCAAGTTGCTTCGTCATAATGGTCACATTTCTTCCAAGGCGTATCTCCGGCCACAGCGTAGTCAGGGTTCTCGCTGTTCTTCCATGACAGTGAAGAATACGGGCAAGATAAAGTGCAGGGCAAAAGACACCGATTTTGCGGTTGACGTGTTTAATCGGAACTGCTGAAAACTTATTGGATCTCCTCGACTGTTCTGAGGCAATCTATCGCCATTTGACGTATACGACTAAAGGTATGTGTTTTGAAAGTCCTCTCCCGCCAAGAAATGACTGACCTCTGCTGACAAGTAGCATAGCACTCCATGATGTGCCCCAGGGTGGAACATGTCACTTCCAAACCCAGTCATCTTTGTCAGCTTATTAGAAATCTCGCCCGAGGAAGCCTAGTATAGACCATGCAGCGTGGATCCGTGTGCGTGCGAGTTAGACGGTCATTGGTCTCCAAAAAAGCGCTCAATAGTTTTTCCGGCTAAATTTTCTCATCCTCCTGTGTCTGCCTTTCGAGCGAGGGTAAGTTGATTCTAAATTAAAAATACCATGGTCTTACGGTTCCATCTTGTTCAAAACCAGTGTTCCGTTTGTCAGTGACCGTCGAACGGCATGTGCTGGCACCCACCCTCTGAAACGACGTTCGATATAATTCACGGGCTACTTGTCATTTACTTGCTTAACCGTTATGGTAACCGTTCTACCAATTTTGATAACTTTGACCATGTAGACGCCGGACACCCATCTTCCATTCATATGCTGACAAGGGCTAAGATAAGATCCGATACTCGGTGCCAATCAACGTTCAAGTTCAACGTTCAATGACAAGCATCCCCAACATTGCTCTGCGCATACCCAGGCCCTCACTCAAGCTTTATTATGCTCTCATGCCAGAGTTACCTCAGAACATGAAGGGACTGGGTGCCAACTCCCAGGGATGTAACGCCATGCATCTCGAGGATTACTCACATATCGGTCACCCAAGAATAGGCGACAGTCAGTGAGTCGTGTGCATTCTATAAAGGGATCTTTATTTTACTCCTTGTTGGACATCTTTTTACGTGGATCCTCATTCTTTTCCACCTTGGACCCCGGTCAGCAGCTTCTTCTTGTCTCCCCAACGGTCTTACGGTCGACTCGTTCCTTCAAGAGCTTGCTACTTGACCCCAGGAGGTTGATTTTCGATGGAAACCCCCAAACCAACCAAGAGCCTTGATGACAGCAAAGCCCTGCAACCTCCTGAACCCCTGAGTGCGGTTCAACTAGCCGTTGGAGGGATGACCTGCGTAGCATGTGTACGGACCATCACGGATGCCGTCTCGGAGCTCGAAGGTGTCTCCGAAATCTCAGTCAATCAATTAGGGAAGTCTGCCTCGGCGGTAGTCACTCGAACATCCCTTGTCGACTCGATAGTGACGCTTATTGAAGATATCGGTTACGAATGCCAGGTAATTTCCGTCACACCCATCCCAATTGCGGGTACCTCGAAACAAGCAGAAAGCACTCGGTCAGTAGCGCTGGAGATCAAAGGAGTTCAAGCTATGTGAGTCATGACCTTAGCAAAATTATTACCGGAATTTTGAAGTCGACCTTTCAGTCCCAAGGACGTCGTCGAAACGCTCGAGCAATTCGGACCGAATCTAACGGTTGTGAAGCCTCATACCAGCGACCCTCAAAATGTTCTCCGTCTCAGCTACTCTCCGCACGCCCCGGAATTCACAATTCGAACGATTATTTCGGCTGTTTCTGCGGCGTCTCCGTCCGTTACGATTTCCATGTGGCACCCTCCTTCGATAGACGACCTTGCTCGCATCATTTACCGGAAAGAACAAATGCAGCTGCTCCTGCGGCTTCTGGTCGCTGTCATAATTGCGATCCCTCTTTTTATCATCGGAATCGTTTATATGTCACTTGTAAAGGAAGATAACCCGGTTCGACGGTATTTCGACCAGAACATATGGGTAGGCTCAGTATCTAGAGGTGAATGGGCCCTGTTTATCCTTGCAACACCCGTTATGTTTTATTCTGCCGAGGTAATTTTTATCCGTCGAAAGTTAAGGTATCTCTGATGTCATTTTCAGGCTTTCCACCGTCGATCGCTTCAGGAGCTGTGGTTTCTTTGGAGACCTGGAAGCCGCGCTTCGTTGGCGACTAGATTTTTCCGTTTCGGAAGTATGAATTTGCTGGTGAGTGAGCTTCATAACTACAATTATTCCAAATGTCAATAATATTTGGCAGATCTCCCTTGGAGTATCCGTAGCCTACTTTTCTTCTGTCGCCGAGCTTGCTATATCCGCGAGTCGAAGTCCGACAAGTGCTAGAGTAACGACTGGGTCTAAGACATATTTCGACTCTGTTGTGTTTTTATCTATGTTCCTACTCATCGGTACGCCGTACGCCAGTTTAGATTACAGGTTACTCATTGACTCACGGTTGCTGATAGGGCGATTTATCGAGGCATTTAGCAAGCACCAAGCAGCCAACGCGGTTACTCTTCTTGGGAAATTGAGAAGTTCGGAAGCTCTTTTAGTCGAAGCGACCTCATCATCTGCCTCCTCATTCGAAGTGATCGACGGTAAACCCGAACAGCATTCACCACATCCCTCTAGTTCCAAGGTCGAGAAAATATCCACTGACCTCCTTGAGTTGGGGGATATTGTGCGTATACCTCCTGGAGCGACTCCTCCAGCAGATGGCGTTGTTGTTTCTTCAGACGTTACTTACTTCGACGAGGGCTCTCTGACTGGAGAAAGTCGAAATGTAGCAAAATCTAAAGGCGACAAAATCTTTGTTGGAACGATTAACAAGCTGCGGGTGATTGACATGAGAGTAGAGGCAATAGATGGCGAAACTATGTAAGCCTACAGCAGCCTCAGTTGACGCGACTACTGATAAAATTCAACAGGCTGGAGAAGGTGATAGATGCTGTTCGTCAAGGCCAGACTAAAAGAGCTCCTATAGAGAGAATCGTGGACGTCGTAACATCCTACTTTGTGCCGGTTGTTACTGCCATTGCCATCTTGACTTGGGTTATCTGGCTAAGTCTCGGTTTAAGCGGCGCCCTACCGACCGATACTCTCTCAGGCAGCGTAGGAGGATGGCGTACGTCGCATTTTTTATATTGTTCATTTATTTCTAACTGATCCGAAAAGCGATTTGGTCTCTCGAATTTGCCATCTCCGTATTTGTCATTGCATGCCCGTGCGGGATAGGTCTTGCAGCTCCTACGGCACTCTTAGTCGGCTCCGGACTTGCTGCGAAACACGGCATTCTTACTCGAGGAGGTGGTGAAGCTTTCCAAGAAGCCTCGCAAATTGATGCCATTGTTTTCGACAAAACTGGCACGTTGACGGAAGGTAGTGAACCGCGGGTCACGGACGAAATCATTCATTCTCCGTCTACGGACTTGGAAAGCCCTGGCGAAGGTAGTGGAACGTCGAAATGGAATAGCAAGGTAGCAGGAATTGTCCTCCAACTGGCATCCGGGAGCTCGCATCCGCTTTGTGTTTCTAACAGCCGGACACGCCTAGAACGTAGCGCGGGGTAGGCCGAAAGACAGCGCTCGAGGAACTGGAGTTCACGAGAGAATACTGTATATTAGAGTAGACACTACATAGAATAAATAAGTATACGTACCTGGAGTTCACAAGAGAATACTAGAGAACTCCAGGTGGAAAACATGAACATAGCCTACGTGAATGTTTGTCCCTGTGTGTCTACAACGTCTGATCGGAAGATGTGATAACGATGAGATAGAAAAGAGAAAGTCAGTCAATTTTTCTCGTCACTCCCACTCGCAGAGTTATCCATTTCTCCCACTCCTAACGCCGCCCGAAACTTTTCGAATGCCTCCCGCGGAAGTTGCTTAGTGAATATGTCGGCGAGCATATCCTTTGTTGAACAAAACTCCAGCTCGATCTCGTTGGACTCGATCCTTTCGCGAATGAAATGATGTCGGATGTCGATGTGCTTTGCCCGCGAGTGAGTTACCGGATTCTGCGCCAGAGCAATGCATCCCTGATTGTCTGCGTGTATTACAGTTGCTCTGGTTCGCGGATATCCGAGATCTTCGAGGAGAGTCCGTAACCAGATGGCTTCCTTGGTCGCATTGGATGCCGCCATATATTCGGCTTCGACTGTCGAGAGGGCGACGGTCGGTTGTTTCTTGGATGACCAAGAAACGGAGCTGCCGGCCACGTCGAAAAGGAACCCACCAACTGAGCGGCGAGAATCCGTGTCCTCAGCCCAATTGGAGTCCGTCCATCCAACGAGGTCGACGGAATCGTGGTCTCGATGACCAAGCACCAACGAAAAACGCGAAGTACCACGAAGGTACCTAAGTATTCGCTTGGCTGCTGCGAGGTGCGGTATGCCTGGATTACCGCCAAATTGTGCAACGACCCCGACTGCGTGTTGAATGTCGGGTCGAGTTTGCGTCGCGTACAACAGTGCACCGACGACTTCGAGGTGCTTCAAGCCGTTCGCATATTCAAGGTAAGCCTTGCGTTCGGCGTCGTTTGTGGGTGATTGCGAAACTGATAGTTTGTTTTTGACTTCAAGCGGGGTGGTTACGGGAGAGGAATCGTGCATTCCGAAGCGGGAGAGGATTTGTTCGATGTATGCCGTTTGATTCAGGGAAATGGTGCGTGCTTTTCGATTTCGAACGACTTGAATACCGAGGATATATTTCAGTTCTCCCAGGTCCGTGATTTCGAAGACCTTCGCGAAGTCGGTCTTGAACTTTACGACGTTCGAAAGCTCGCGCCCTGCGATGGCCATATCATCAACGTATACTAGCACCAGCAGCAAGATCTCCTCCGACTCCTCCTTTCGGAGAACGTAGAGGCAGTCGTCCGCTGTGCTCTTCGTAAATCCCAACTTCCTCATTGCGTCGTCCAACTTCACCTTCCACTGTCGTCCCGCCTGCTTCAGTCCATACAACGGTTTCTTCAGCTTCCAATACCCGCCTTTCTTTCCTTCGTCCTTCACACCCTCCGGTATCTCCATGTATAATTCCTCCTCTAAGTCTCCACGTAGATAGGCACCAATAACATCTAGCTGGTGTAGTTCCATGTCCAGGTGAGCAGCGAGCGAGAAAAGCGTGCGGAGGGTCGTGAATTTCGCAACGGATGAGAAAGTGTTCGTGAAATCCTGCCCAGGAATCTGCGAGAAGCCCTTTGCGACGATTCGAGCCTTAAACTTGACGATACTACCGCTACCGTCTCGTTTCTGCTTGAAGACCACGCGACTACCAATTGCGGTTCGACCTTCTGGGAGGCTCGCAACCCATTCGTAGGTATCCGTGTCTTGTAGCTGTTTGTGCTCGATTGCAATTGCCATCTCCCACTGCTTCGAGTAGGGTGACTCCATTGCTTCGCGAAAATTTCGTGGCTCATTGCTGGAGAAAGTCACATACGCACGGCTAGCACCAGCCGTCGTTCGATTCGAGGATTCCTCGATTTCTTCTTCCGTAGCTGGCACGCCATATTGTACTTTCTGCGTCCGCATACGTTGTGGGTGATCTCGAGCGGGTAAGTTACTCCATTTCGAGGTTTTCGGTGGTTTTGGAACCGGTTCAGCTACTGAATCAGCTTCGACCAGCGCAGGATCGTTATTGTTATCTGCGGAAGGGGGTCGTTCTTCGTCTCGAGCATTCGGGATTGCCTGTGGGGCAGAGCTAGTGGTCGGGTTGACCTGAGAACGCAAGTCCTCGGGTGGTAAACGGTCTAGCTCCTCCGTTGTTGGTGCTTTCCCTCTCGTCTGAGTCGTCTCGATGACCGCCAAATCTCCCGGAGAGCTGTCTTCCACAAAACGAACATCCCTCGAAGCTATCAGTGTGTTCTTCTCCACATCCTCCAACCTGTATCCCTTCGACTCATCCGTATACCACCCCAGTAAACGGCACTTGATCGAAGTGACCATTAATTTACCCCTCCTAATTTTCTTCGGGATATTGGCGTACGCGATGGACCCAAATATCCGAAGGTGTGACACGTCGGGCTTCTTGTTTGACCAAGCTTGAAGGGGGACAACACCGTTCAACGCAGAAGAGGGCGAGAGGCTCCGAATGTGGATCGCATAGAGGAAAGCTTCCCCCCAATAGCGCAAGTCCAAATCTGCTGCATGGAGCATACACCTCACCATCTCGAAGAACACAGCAATGGCTCTCTCTGCAATGCCATTCTGCTCAGGTGTGTAGGGCATGGTTGTCTCGTGAATGATACCATTCTTCTCGCAGAAATCCTGGATCATCTTCTGCACGAACTCCGTCCCATTATCTGTCCGCATCCGCTTCACTTTCTTCCCCGACTGTCGTTCCATCATCGAAACAATCACTATCAAGGCCGGAGCCAGCTTCCTTCGACGGAAGAAGCTTTCCTACTGGGTACCGAGTACCAACGTCGATGACGACAAGCGCATAGGACATCCCTCCCCACGTCGCAGTGCTCATCGGACCAGTAAGATCAAAGACAAGAAGGTCCATCTTCTCGTACCTTGAAGTGCTCGCCTTGGGTAGAGGTAATCGATGTGATTTGCCGAAGGCACATCCTTCGCAAACGTGATCATATTCTTTAGAGGATATATCCAGTCCGTCAACCATGTTCTTCCGGTCCAATTCACGAATGGCGTCAAGGTGCAAATGACCCATGCGACGATGCCAGAGGCGTAAACTCCCACTCGAGGCAAGGTATGCAACATTCTCCGTGTCATCTAAAACATCAATATGGTACAATGTGCCACGGAGTTCTGCCCGAAATAGTTCCACCGTAGATCCTGTCGACTCTGTAACTGCTAGCCCTGTGGCCTGTCTATCCCGATAGCCAACCAACCCGTATCCTAGCCGTTGAATAGTTCCAATGCTGATGAGGTTGCATTCCATATCGGGGATGTAGAGGGCATCCTTAAGAATAATTTCACGAAACGCGTTGCCTGGTAGCTTCGCCAAAAAGCGAACGGAACCAGTACCCACTACTGGGATTTCGTTGCCGTTGCCTACAGAGACGGTTTCCGAGCCAGAAAGCCTGGTATAGGAGATGAAGTAGTGGCGGTCGCAAAACATATGCGAAGACGCGCCTGTATCTGCAATCAAGGGCTTATCCGATGATCGACCTGCCATGAATGCCTTTCCTACTCTCCTCGACGACGGGCCTGTTGCCACGTATAACTGGCCGATCTCTCGCGATCCCAAATCTCGTAGCTTGTGCGTGGTGAGGTTGGCCGAGCCTCCACCGTTCTTCTCCTTTTCGGACTCCTCTGTTCCATTCGGACAATTCTTCGCCCAGTGCCCCTTGCCATTACACTTGCGGCAGATGTCGTCGGGTTTGGGTTTGCCTCTAGTCTGCTTGCCCTTGCCCTTTTCCTTCTGCCCCTTCTTCGTGGCTAAGAGCGCCGTTTCGGTTGCCTTTTCGCGTTCAGCACGATTGGCATGGGCCGTGAGTTCCGTAGAAACGAGGTCCGACGTGAGGTTTTCCTTGCTGAAAAGCAGGGTCTTCACCAGTTCCCAGGTTTGGGTGCGTGGCAGCGAGAGAACTAGGGCGCGCGATGTGAGCGTCAGGCAAGGTTTCGCCCGCCCCAGTAATCTTCTCCCCGATGTCGAGCATAGCCGCAATGTGGTCGGCCATGGGTTTGGTTTCGTCGTACTTGCTGGTGTAGAGATCCTCGAACCAGTAGTGCACGTTCATGGCCTGCTGATTCTTGACGTACAGCTTTTCCCATGCCTCCCACATCTCCTTCGACGTTTTCGACTTCGACACGTGTGGCCACTGCGCGGAGTCCGAGGCTCCCTTCATCAAACCTTGAGCCGCTTGATCTTTCTGCATCCACTCAAGACTTTCCTTCCTCTCCGCTTTCCACGATGCCATCAAATCCTTGTTGGTCGGAGGATCTGTCGGCGGTGCCGCCGGTTGCGGCTCGTCTCCGCTGACAACCAGCCAAAGGTACCTTGATTGTAGTGATGCCTTCATGTGCTGACACCAGATCGTGTAGTTGCTTCCGTTAAGCTTCGGGAAGCGGAACGACTCTGAGTTAGTCGTCGAAGATGCCATGTCTGTCGGATCGCGTGCGGGGCCCATAACCTAACAGCCGGACACGCCTAGAACGTAGCGCGGGGTAGGCCGAAAGACAGCGCTCGAGGAACTGGAGTTCACGAGAGAATACTGTATATTAGAGTAGACACTACATAGAATAAATAAGTATACGTACCTGGAGTTCACGAGAGAATACTAGAGAACTCCAGGTGGAAAACATGAACATAGCCTACGTGAATGTTTGTCCCTGTGTGTCTACAACGTCTGATCGGAAGATGTGATAACGATGAGATAGAAAAGAGAAAGTCAGTCAATTTTTCTCGTCAGTTTCTCTACGAAACCACTTTCACAGTTACGCCTCGTCTTCGGTTCTTGGAAGCGATATCGAGGAACTGCCTGGATGTGGTATGAAGGGCAAATTCCGTCTTACTTTCGGAGAGATTGCGACGGAAATTACGGCTATAATGGGCAACGAAAGCTGGCTTAGTGAATACGGCGCGGTCCCTAACCAACACGACTCCGAGTTGTTACATCGCATGAAGTCGGAAGGGAAGAGTATTGTTCTCCTTGCCCTCAGCAGCCAGGAAGAAAACGTCCAACCCAACTCCTCTTTCTCTGTCGCAGCCCTTTTCGCAGTTGCAGACCCCGTTCGAGCTGAAGCCCCGTGGGTCGTTTCGCAACTTCACGCTCAAGGAATCGAAACGTGGATGATTTCAGGCGACAATCAAGTGACTGCGACGGCTGTGGCGAAAATGGTTGGAATTCCAACGACAAATGTTATAGCTGGAGTATTGCCGCAACAAAAAGTATGACATACTTTAACTACTGAAGGTCGCTGAACTTACACACTCTTTCTTTAGGCAGAGAAGATCAGATGGCTTCAAAGCATGCCACGAGTTCAGGCTGCCGGAAGCAAGCGCACTGGCAAGAGCAACTCTGATCTGGGGCGGCAAATCGTCGCTATGGTAGGAGATGGGATTAACGACGCTCCAGTTTGTTTATCTTCTGGTCCTTGTGATGCTGGAACGCTGATTAGGGCGTTAAAGGCACTAACCGCCGCTGATGTGGGAATCGCTATGGGCTCAGGGAGCGATATTGCCCTATCAAGCGCAAAATTCATCCTTCTTTCTTCCAACTTGCGAAGCCTTTTGACTCTAACTGATTTATCCAAGAAGGTGTTTAAGAGGATCAAATTCAATTTTGTGAGCTGTGCCGAATCTACTCGTCCTCTTCCCGTCTTTAATTCCAAATACGTTAGGGTTGGGCAACCGTTTATAACCTCATCACCTTACCGATCGCAGCAGGCGTGATCTATCCTGCAGGACATGCCAGACTCAATCCCGTGTGGTCGTCGTTGGCCATGGCATTATCGCAAGTTTGCATACTTTAGTCTGACGAATATTTCATTGAAAACTTTTTCTAGTTCGACATCGGTCGTGTGCAGCTCCCTTCTTCTGCGGTTATACAAGGAACCGCAGTTTCCAGATGATAGTCAGGATTCCGCGCGCACGGAGGAGAAATTTGAAGTTTGAGGCATTTACATAGGTCGCGTTTTCTGTCGCTTTACACCTCATTCTAGCCTCCTGCATTTGATTGAAGCAATGGTCTACAGTGTCTACTGATGACGTTCACTTTGTGTATGGATATTCCAGTCCTCCAATTCATTTCAAAACTTGTCATCGTTGTATATATTAGCCCAGATCAGGATACAACTTGCATATCAATTGCAGTAACTAAATAATCATACCAAGATGGATGCTATTATCAAACAAAGTAAGAGAGAAAGAAGTTGTAATCTTTTCAACGAACAGGGGACAGACAGACTTTCAGAACTCGTTATACTGGTACTTAAACCTTCATCTAACAATATACCCAGGACAAATAGTGTCCGAAGAGCATCTCTCCGACACCTAATCCAAGGACGATAGATATAACGAAAGCTGCTTGGAACGTCCTGCGGAGAGTCCGTGTCAGCATCGTGAACAGAGAAAATGACAACGAATTAGCTTACATTATAACGAGCATAAACGTGTACATGAGAGTCGCTTGTCCAAGGTACAGAATTCCCCTCACAACTGCATGAGAAAGGACGAAGGGAGGGGCACGACGGCGATTGAGGGCGGCCTGCGTGGATCGCTCGGCTACGGGCAGGGATGAAGCATCGAATTTGTCCTCCACAAGCCTTTTAGCGAATTAGACAAAGTGATACACGACCAACGCAGATCGACGAACGTTTGTTTTTTGCCTGAAGTTAGCGACGTTTCAGATTTGTCCTCCGAAGTAAATTGGGTTCTTTTACGTCGTAAGAAAAATATTAACGCAGGATGCAGAATAATGGACGCACCGTCTTTGCCAGCGGTGTTCGGCGCTTGCTCGAATTGCTGCCAAGCCTCGGTCCAGCAGTGCCAAAACAAACAGAGCAATGCATGCCCCAGCCATTGTGCCATTACTTCCCGGTGCCCACCCAAGGAATAAAACGGTGTCCCCCTTAGTGAAATGTAGGTAAGGAAGCATCGCAGGCATGGTCATGGTCATGTTCATGTCCATGGTTCCATCAGTCGTCATGTTCATATTCATGCCGTCGTCCGCACGAACGAGAGGCAGTAGGGCAGTCAAAACGGTCGCGAAAAGTACTGCAAAGACAGACATTTGCCGCTGAAGGTGACGGTGGTGGAGAGGGAAGGGGAAAAAGCACGATCACCTAAAAAGAAAACAAACCAGTATAAATTGCGGAATCCATGGGCAAGATCTAAACAAGATATTGAATGGGAATAAAAATGCGGATACGCCGGCCATTCATGGACAGCATCTGCCGGACTTATGCTAGCCATGAAACAAACGACAGGAACAACATCAAAGCAGACAGATGGCGGGGATCAAGAATGTGGACGCCAAAGCCTGGAAATTAGAACCAACATATCCTGCAAGACGGGGTATGTTAGGAAGAAATTCAGCAAAACAGCATACTCTCCAAAACCACACAGTACTTTCAAAGTGGCAGGTGCAAGAGTTTCGTCACTGTTCGGGCCAACAGAGGGTCAGCAGATGTTATCGAGTGACAGATCTTTACGGAATGACCCATGTGAGTCGCCTCAATAGAGGCAAGTGAGTCAACGTCATGTCGAATCTGGATAGAAAGAGGGAGTCAGCAGCAAAGAAGAAAAGGCAAGAAGGTGCCTCAAGGACGGCTCAGTGTCCTCTAAACTTGGAAATGGGATTGAGTTGACGATAAGGCTCAGCTGCATCAGGATCCTTCGTAGAATAGTTTTGCCAGACTGTCATGGAGCTATCATGGTGCCTGATCCACTGAAAAACGCGAAGATGGGCAGGTTTGAATTTAAACAAGAAAAGAGATAGCCATTCGAGGACCTTTGTGAATCCAGATAGCAAGCACGAGAAGCGTGGTGGGCTACAGTTTCAGGAGCTGGGATATTTATAAGTCCAGTAAGTCATCCTGCTGGAAAGCGGGTGGAGAGCTGTTGAGACCGTCGATTGCTTTGGGGGTTACTGGAAAATGTGTAATCCAGCAGCAGCGGCAGAATACACCCTAAACAAGCTGTCCAGCTGTCGAATGACGCATTGAGTTATCCACGCAAATGCAACATGGTGAAAGAACACGAACCCATGCCCGAAGTGAGGCTCTTTAATTTGGTCGTCACGAGGCTGCTTGCAGCGAGCATCATCGCCCTTTTACACTTCTGCCGGCTAATGCGATCGGTGTTAGTCATGTCGGTTGGTTTAATGAACGTCGCTTCCCGTCGTATCAAGTCAGGACTTTTCAGCATTGGACCTTAAGCTGGATAGTGGCGAGCTGGAAGGTCTTCATGGTGTTGAACGAATCCAAAGGGAGCCTCGAGAACTACAAAAAACTTGCAAAAAACTATAGTTAGTGTTGATGGGAGACAGCATCGTCACGGTGTCGCGTCGCGTAAGGGTCATGTGATTATGGGCCCGCTGAAAATTTTCGAGATTCCCTTTATTCCTGACCTTCGTCAATGCGACGACTCCCCCCTCGTTTTCTTTCAGGCCTCGCGCTGTCGTCGTGTACATCGATCAAAGCTAAAATTATCTACGAAACATCTAGAAGCTTGTCGTCTTTGCATCAGTTCACAGGTCTTCCAAAGGTCCTTCACTGCAATTACACCGACGTCGTCCGAGTGGAACACTCTCGGTTGAATTTGACCAGCATTCAAAGGCACACTGCACATTCAACTCGGAATGGCGGAATATCTGGAAATGCCAGAAATGAACCTCTCCTAGGCGAAATCGAGGGCTGATTGCCTAGCCCAAAAAGTTAAACTTGAAAGTTGGGATGACGGCCCAGTTTGTGGAGATGAAGAACGAATGAAGGACTCATTGAATTAATCTGCAGGTAAGCACACTCCATGGCTGGTGATGTATCGCTTATAATTGAACTAAACTCTTCAGAAAACATGCTGCAACTATACGGAGAGCCTTGAAGATGGGACACATAACTGGGCTGCTCATCACGCCTTTGGGACCAATTGATTTTCGGAACCGTCCTATATATTTTGTCTCTTGCTTGGACGGCGGCGGAGTCAACATGTTATTCGACCTCTTTCTAGTCATATTGTTTCATCAGGACTGTCAGATGGGTTATGGAGCCGCATAACCCTGTGGCTGAGGATTATGGGGTACGGCATTATCGTCCTTCTAATCTTAGACCTCACTGATCATATTTTTGCCAGTTAAGCATCATTTTGTGCGGGGCTCACCTGCTGAGGCTATTCAAGGAACGCCAAAAATTTCCGACACATTGGCCGCTTCTTTGACCAATATTTTTGCTCGAGCCTGAAGTTTGAAGCTTTATTCGCTCGGTGTTTTATCGCCCGGGCCTCTACGCCTGAATACGACCACTCGTTAACTGGGTTCGTTAGCCAAAGTCAACCTCTCAGTCCTGTAACCACCGTTTATCTCTTGCAAAATTGGAGGCACAGCCACGGCGAGCTAGCAATACCTGTAAGCTGTTTTTGCCAGCCTCAGAGTGCCTCCGCCGTTTGACTGAAATTCGCTCGTCCATGTGACTAGCTTCCAGATCTTTTTATCAAATGGATATACGTTATCTTGAGACGTCAGTGGCGCTGTACAGCCAGCGTACGCCGCTTTGTGGCTACTATTGCTGGCCTTTTTTTCTCTGCAGGGGCTGGTAGCCTTTCCAATTTCTCCTCCCTTTGTGCCCATGCCGTCGTCCCAGATGTGCCGGTGGCAAAACACATAACATCAATGAAGGTGTATAAAGTTGGACGAAAATCCTCTCATTCCTCCACAACCTAGCCTACGATACAATTTGTCACAACCTCCCAAGCACTTACTCAACAACTGACATAATGGTACTTCGCTTCACTGCCTTTCGAACCTAGGCCCGTACTGATTTTCAACTTCGTGGCCTTAGACCGTCGAAGGCGTCCCCGTTTCTCAGTCTTCAAGCGGATGCAACTGTGGCTCCACGTGCAAATGCGGCGATAAGTGAGTCCTGCCCCAACCTCACTCAAGCTAGGTTAGCTTATAGCTTTCCCATGTAGTTGCACATGCGGAACCAAGCACTAAAGTCTTATGGAGACAAAGCCTGCACCTCGTGAGTACCCGGACTATTTTTTCAATCATCTTTCTTGATGCTGTGTTTTTCGATGCAGTCGCGGGGACTTTGTCTCATGCCCGCCAGGTCAATTTGAGCGACAAGCCTGTACTTTGATCCTTTACTATGCCATGTAAATATATAGCTTTGAGAAATTTGTGATCCATGCTCATTAAGAAACTATCGAGCTCAGCTGATTTCTCAAACAAATCCAGAGACGAAAAGTTGCTCACCCCAGGAGCTAGAGTTGAAGTTTACACGAACTCCAAAATTGTTTTATTTGGGTCGGACCTGGAGATTGTTCCCCTGTGTTTCACGGTCTTCCTTTACCACAAGGTCTAATAGTTTCACCACTACTTTTTATACTCGTAACTTTTTAGAGTGTTGGATATGGAAGCTGGTTATTTCGACGCTGTTCGCCTGATAACTGCAATTTCAGCTGTGACAATAATTAAGTATATACTCAGAATCTAATCACCATCTATACTAGCTCTATTTCCTTCCTTTCCACCTTATCGAATGTTCCTTGTGTCGAAGGGAAGTCTAAACCATTGCCAAATGCCAGTCCCACACGCTGGAATTGATTCCTCTTCCCAGAGACACCTTTCAAGGCGATTGCTGCCCAGTGCCATTCATATGGAATTCTTCTTCCGCCGCCACCACCTATATTGCCGGCACTTCCACCTCCACCTCTGCCACCATACCCGCCAGGCCCATTGCCAGCACGGCCGAGCACTTTGGTGAATTCTCCTAGGAAAAGGAAATTCATTGCTGAGGATACACCTGATGAACTTGGAGCTGCCCAGGTTCTATCGGGATGAAAAGCGGCAATTCGTGTGGTACCTTTAAGGCAAATGAATAGAGAATCCCAATTGGGATCAAAATGTCCTCCGTATCTGCTCTTCAGCTTGACCCCGGTGTTTAGAATTTTGGCGGAGAATATCCGACCACGGAGCTTGATAGCGGCGCTCTGGACCTCGCCGAATGGATTGTTTTTGGATGTGGCTGATTTGGCAAGTATGATCTCGATATCTGGGTGAAATCCTCCAAATGTGTGGAATTTGATACTATTCTCTGTAGATGCCCAGGACCACGATGGAGAAACGTATGGGAGCGGTTTGTCGTTCGGTAGGCGTTGGGGCGATTCAATCTCAAGGTTCTCGTAGGGCGTGTACCAACACATCTGTTGTGCTATATCATTCAGCCAAAGGCCTGCCATGTACTTACCTCCAAACTTCTCCTGCATCTCACTCGCAACACCTGACAAAGCTGGCAGTTTGTCTCTTCTAAATGTGAGTTTCAACTTCGAGTATGTCTCCACCACTTCTAGCCAATAATTCCCCCAGTCCTCCTGCGGACTCGGATAATTGAGTTCAAAAGATACTTTCTTCACCTCCCCCCGGAAAATCTGCCTGTCGATAATCGGACGGCTTAGACCCTCATACTGAGCAATACTGTTGCATTCCCAGTATATCTGCTTCCGTCCGAAATATAGAATACATCTTGATAGTAGTCGCTCCTGGAATACCCATCCGCGACTCTTCATCTGCGAGTCCTCCGGAATCGGAGCACCCTGCGCATTGTCATCTGGGCCCCAATATGATAGCTCACCATTTCGGCTTTCATATTCATTTTCGATATGTAGCTGCCCCGTTAAAAGGGGCCGCCTAGGACCTAAGAAGCCAGCACTGGAGTTCGCTGCGGCTACAGCAGAGATAGTCACTGTCGAGTTTCTGTATATCTGGGGCATAAGAGCACACTGCTGTTCCCAGTCCTGCGTGGAGTCCTGTAAAATGCACAAGGCGTCGATCCAGAGGTATTGTAAGCCAAGCTGGCGGGTCACTGTGACTGCATCTTTGAACGTTTGAGGGAGCGTTGTAAAGGGGAGACCGGAAAGGTGCTGATCTAGGGTTTTTGAGGTGGTGACAAGGGGTACTTGACCGCCCCAACAATAACTAAGTGTCGCATATTGGGCTTCTCGGCCCTCGGAGAGGATGAGGCGGGGCTCTGCGGTGCCGTCTGACGTTCCAACGTCGACGACACGTGTTGGAAGCTTTGGCGTCGCTGTCGGCCCACAAGATTTGTGGTCCTTGCTGCATTCATCAACCCAGGATTTCCCGACAGATAGGTCAGGCAGTACAGATACTGTTCTCCCAATGAAGCGGCTTGAGTCATCTGCAACTTGATCGGTTACGCTCATAAATTTTCAAAAAAACCATTAGTTACCGGATTGAACAGCCACGTGTACAAAAGCGGGCGCTACGTCTTTGAACCATCCAACATGTTTTCCTGCAAGTGCTCTTCCTAGCCAAAGACCCCGGATCCCATATCTGTTATGACTTGTGATAACACGAGTAGAGCCAACTTCGAATCTAGAGAAGTCGTTGTCAGATGCCGCGTCATAGATGTCCCTCTCGATATGATACTGTTCAGCCTCTTCGGCGCTGCAGTGTAAGCTCTGAGCATAATGCTCCAAGATCGTTGATCTGAAAAAGACACAAAATTCACAACCACTGGTTGCCGATTCGCGGAGTTTTCCATAAGTTCCGTGATGGTAAAGACCGACATCGCTGTAAAGTCTTTGGCGTATATCATTGCATTTATCGCAGAGCATATCAAAGCTTGATAGGGTACAGGTGGGCGAGAGAGGCAAATGAGGCTTTTGAACGTATGTAACCGCAGATTAAATAATGTCACGTTATTGTAACGAGTCCTTCCTTGTCGGACTTGTCTATTTTCGAATCCCTGCTTCCCAATTTTGGCTGAGGGAACGTATAAATTTGAGATTTGAGACGTCGTAACACGGAACTATATGTCGACTTGATTTCTCATCCAATTTCAGAGAAGATAAGGCACTTACTCAAGGAGCCAAAATGCATGGCATAATGCACACCTTCATCATTGTTAATAGTTATATTGCTATTGCTTGTCGTTTTTGCGGTGACCGGAGAAAGGAGCGGAAGGGGCGAAAGGTGACGTGGCTAAGAGCGGGAAAACGCCGAGCAAGGCTAGCATGGGGAGACGACAAATTGGGTGAGCGAGGAAGGAGACAAAACTTCGTCTCCTTCCCATCCTCGTACCCCAGCAGCGACAACGACGTTGTTGCTGCTACTGAACGGCACGGCATTCGAGCAGCAGCAGCGACGTTGCTGCCGCGTCGTTATCGCCTCCCGCGCCACGTTCGAACTGCAGCAACGTTGTTGTTGTTGTTGTCGCTGCTGCTGCTGATGCGCGTCGTCGTCGTCCGCCTCGCGTTGGAGCAGCAGCAGTACCGAGGTTGTTGCTGCTCCTGCAGCCGCGCGTTCCCACCTCGCTGCGTTGGCTACGTCGTGTTCGAGCGGAGGCAGTGCCATGTTGGTGCAGCTGGATCTTCGCGTTGGCGTTGGCGCACCGTGTTTGAGCAAAAGCAGTGATGCTGCTGCACAGCGTCATCCAGACCTAGACTGAGGGGAGGGGTTGAAGAGCGCTTGAACGCGAAAGCAGCAAGGTGGAGGGGCTGGCAAGGAGCAGGTGAGCGGGGAACAGGGAAGAAAGAGACCAGCAGAACGAGTCGAAAAATCAACTCATTCTGCGACGCACTGCGCGGGTCTCCTCTCTAGGGTCTCTCTTTTCCGTCCGTATCCCCGTCTCAACCTGCATCCGTTAGAACGTCGGCCCACAACCCTCAATGGGTGAGGGGGGGCTCACAACGTTGCGCGACTGCGTTCGTAGCTTGTGGGACCTAAGCAGAGAAAAAAAAAGGTGAGTAAAGAATAGAACAAGAAGAGTAGTAAAATACTCACAAACCCACGTAAGTCAGCCGACATCCCTAACGCGACCAGTGGACGTGCGCGTCATGGTGAGGAAGGAACAGTGTAGTCCTGTTTTTACCTCACCCCCAAAACCGTGTCAGAAAGTTGTTATGTAATCTGCGGAGCTTCAAATATCGTCGCGTCAACTCGACGCGACGGGTTAGATATTTTGCAAAATTTCGTAGATAGGGAATAATCAATTAGCCTCAAGAACATCGGGTAGAAATTTGGTCTTGAACGGTGGAGTTTTCGTTGTCATTTTCGCTGCTGTGAGTCGGAAGGTGAAATTACCTTACATAATCATCAAGATTGCACGACCAATTGCCCAACTCTTGCACATCACCTCGAATGCTCCCAAAAATTTACTGGGATGGTTTCTGCGAGCTCCTAAGAGTTTTTGTCTCCAATTTTTTACCAAAACCCACTTCCTCCTGAAGGAAATCGCGTATAGATGGATTTTTAAAGTCCGAAGATTACATAACAACGTTCTGACACGGTTTGGGGGGCGCGGTAAAAAACAGACTTCATATATCGTGATCCGAAGGGCACATCACATATATCGAAGTCTGGCTAGGAGAGACTAGGAACAGTGTGAAATCATGGCAGTGCTCTAGCGTTGCGTATAAAAGTCCGGAGGGTGCATGTAACTAAGTAATATACATTTTCGGTTTTCGGCCGGTGTAAATTACCAAATATGTACTGTAAAATACGTTTTTGGAATATGCACGTGATTTCTTCGGCGGTCTCGGCAGCTGCGAGCGCCGAGGAGGGACGAACAACGACCAAGTCCACCGTCACCGGCTCAGAGCTGTTTTCTTCTTCCCCGACCTCCTGACCATGACGCCATGCAGTGAAGAGTGTTTCATCCCTTCGTGCTTTGGTTCGGTACTCAGCAAGATGGTGGCTGAAAAATAACTAGCCGTTCAAACATCACCCAATCATTGGCGACTCTTCTTGATGAAGGTGTACTGGGAACGGAAAGTCGGAAAGACGCCGAGATCAGCACATGCGACGAAAGTTGGAATGCTTCAAGTTTGCAGTGCGGTGTTCTTGCAAAAAAAGTATTATCTTATCTGGGCCTGGGCCCGTAGTTCATGCATAACTTAAATACATTATATACATGGCCTCCCAGGACAAATGTATGTAACTAGTAATTTACTGTAAATTACCTGTGTAAATTACAGTTGGTATAAAAGTCTCCACTTAAATACGCAACGCTACAGTGCTCGAAGTTCGACATTCGCCTGGCGATCACGTGAATGAACGCACCTTCCTCGTCACACGATTCGGATCACGAACGCCTCGTCAGTGTTCAATACACCGCAACCACCCGACCGCCACGAGAGAGCGGCGAGGGTGGACAGTCAGAATGTGGCCACCGACGACCCAGATTCACCGCTAGCCATCCCTTGCTGATGCCGAGATGATGAGCAAATAAATAATTTAAAGGCGTTGGAGTCCGGTTCTTGGTGCAAGGCAAGGCTACTCGCCCAATAATCCGCCCGTGACCATAATTTAATTATATACCCAGAGTCTAATCCAACTGAAAGTGGTGTCTATAAAAGCTCTATTTCCCTCCTTTTCACCCCATCCAACATTCCTTCAACAGAAGGAAAGTACAAACTATCACCAAACGCCAGTCCCACGCGCTGAAATTGATTCTTCATTCCGGGGACACCTTCTAGGGCAACTGCGACCCAATGCCATTCATACCGTAAAATACCACCATATTGAAGCCCGCCACCGCCTCCGCCTCCGCCACCGCCTCCGCCTCCACCCCAACCTCCACCACTATACCCGCCAGGCCCACAGCCACCAGAGCGCACCGGTTTGTTGTAT
Source organism: Galerina sulciceps (assembly GCA_023014345.1). NCBI lineage: Eukaryota > Fungi > Basidiomycota > Agaricomycetes > Agaricales > Galerinaceae > Galerina > Galerina sulciceps. The sequence goes on along the minus strand of JAEDXJ010000005.1, from coordinate 2,245,254 downwards.
TCTCCTAGGAACAGAAAATTCATCGCCGAGGATATGCCCGGTGCCCTTGAAGCTGCCCAGGCTCTGTCGGGGTAAAATGCGCCAATACGCTTGGTACCTTTGAGGCAGATGAATAGAGAGTCCTTATCGAGATTGACATGGCCTGCGTATTCGCTCTTCAGCTTGACCCCAGTATTTAAAATTTTGGCAGAGAACATTCGACCGCGGAGCTTGAGAATGGCGCTCTGGACCTCACCAAAAGGATTGTCCTCCGATGTGGCCGATTTGGCATATATGGTCTCGATGTCCGGGCTGAATGATTCCAACTTGTGGAATTTAATGCCATGCTCTGTCGATGCCCAGGACCACGAAGGAGAAACGTATGAAAGCTTGCTACCAGCTAGCGGGGTTTGAGGGTATTCAAGGTCCTCGTAGGGCGTGTACCAACACATCTGTTGTGCTATACGATTTAGCCAGAGGCCTGCCATGTACTTACCTCCAAACTTCTTCTGCAGCTCACTTGCAACCCCTGACAAAGCTGGCAGTTTGTCTCTTCTGAAGGTGAGATTCAACTTTGTGTACGTCTCCACCACTTCTAGCCAATAGTTCCCCCAGTCCTCCTGCGGACTCGGATTATCGAGTTCAAAAGATACCTTCTCTACCTCCCCTCGGATTACCTGCCAGTCGATAAACGGACGGCTTAGACCCTCATACCGAGCAATACTGTTGCATTCCCAGTACATCTGCTTTCGTCCAAAATATAGAATACGTCTTGATAGTAGTCGCTCCTGGAATACCCATCCGCGACTCTTCATCTGCGAGTCCTCCGGAATCGGACCACCCTGCGCTTCGTCATCTGGGCCCCAATATGATAGCTCACCATTTTGGTTTTCATAGTCATTTTCGATATGTAGCTGCCCCGTCAAAAGGGGCTGCCTAGGACCTAGGAATCCAGCACTGGAGCTCGGCGCGGCCACGGCAGAGATGGTCACCGTCGAGTTTCTGTATATCTGGGGCATGAGGGCACACTGTTGCTCCCAGTCCTGCGTGGAGTCCTGTAAAATGCACAAGGCGTCGATCCAGAGGTATTGCAGGCCAAGCTGGCGAGTCACTGTGACTGCGTCTTTGAACGTTTGAGGAAGAGTGGTAAAAGGCAGACAGGAAAGGTGCTGATCTAGGGTTTTTGAGGTGGTGACAAGGGGTACTTGACCGCCCCAACAATAACTGAGTGTCGCATATTGGGCTGCTTGCCCCTCAGATATGATCAGGCGAGGTTCTGTAATACCGTCTGGCGTTCCAACGTCGAGGACACGTGTTGGAAGCTTGGGCGACGTCGTCGTCACACAAGTTTCGTGGTCCTTGCTGCATTCGTCGATCCAAATTTTTCCGATAGATGGATCAGGCAGTACGGGTATTTTCCTTCCAATTAAGCGGCTTCCCTGACCCTTTGACTCGTCTGCAACTTGATCAGTAGTTCTCGAAAAATCTAACAAAACAAAAAAAAGCGCGTTACCAGATGGACTCGGAACAGCAATGTGTACAAAAGCAGGCGGTACGTCTTTGAACCATCCGACCTGTTTGCCTGCAAGTGACCTTCCTACCCAAAGACCACGGATCCCAACATCGTCTCGTCTTGTGCGAAGGTGGGTAGGGCCCACTTCTAGTCTAGAGAAGTCGTTATTAGGTACTGAATCATGGCTGTCCCTCTCAACATGGTACTGTTCCGCCCCTTCGATGCTGCAGCGTAAGCTCTGAGCATAATGCTCCAAGATCGTTGATCTAAGGAAGACACAGAATTCACAACCATTGGTCGCCGACTCGCAGAGTTTTGCATAAGTTTCATGATGGGTAAGTCCACCACCACCGCCGCCGGTAAAACCTTGTTGCTGTATATACTTGCATCTATCGCAGAGCATTTCGAAGCTTGATGAGGTACAGATGGGCGAGAGAGGCAAACGAGGAAGTTTTAAATGTGTTGTAATGGCTGCTCAGGCTGATTGATGTCACGTTATTACAACGAATCCTCTCTCGTCGGACTAATTTAAATCTATTTTCGAATCCCAGCCCCAGCCCAAGAGGCGGTGAGGGTTTTATTTCGCTACACAGACTTGCCCCACCCGCCAAATTTTGGCGAGGGAACGTAAACTTGAGACGCCGAAACACCGTAACTACTATCGAGTTGATTTCTCATCCGATTCAGAGAAGACAAAGCGCTTACTGAAGGAGCTAAAGTGCACAGCATACTCGAGTAATGTACACCAACATCGTTTTGATAATTATACATCAGGTTTGAATCCGCTGATTAGCATTTACCGTTCAACGCTGCAGGCGGGCGTCAGTTGAGCAGCCCGCTGGGAAATCTGAGGAGAGACGTGGTTTGAGTCAGTAGCGGTTCATGCATTCCTTGTATTCATCACTCTCTTCCCAACTCACCTTTCCAGCGAATCAACGTGATCTCTATTAACATTTTGAAGGACCCGAGTGAGTTGATTTGTCTTCGAAAAGCAAACTCTTCCAAGTTGAGCACAATCCACAGAAATAACCAAGTTTCGTAACAAGGACATTCGTATCAAACGAGAAACAAACTCTAGATAGATTACAATCAAAGTCGTAGTCTACCATGTGGCATTTATCAAGGAATAGAACGAGGCAGAAAAGAGGGCAGGATCGTAAAAAGACATGAGACCATGAGGCATGATCATGACGAGTTCGTTCAAAACAGGGGACAAAAGAAAAGAAGGAGAGAGCAACATAGAAAGAACTTGCACGGGACGAGGTCGTTCAGTCGTCACAATCAGAGCAACAGCCCTTTTCGTCGTCAGATTCCGTATCTTCATACTTCTTTTCCTCAGAGACTCGGACCTCGGTGGAGTCCGGGGTGAGGGAGACTGCATTGACCACATTGGCCTCCTTTGTGTTCTCCTTTTTTCCTGAAGTCGCCGGAGGTGCACAACAGGCGCTCTAAAAAGTGGTGAGTAAACAACTTCGGCTATTGCATATGAACGACATTACCTGCTTGCCAGACTTGCCAGAATCGCCTGCATCAGGCGAACAACATCCTCCTTTCTTGGGCTCGGAGAGATTTTTCTCCTTGATGCCTAGCTCTACATCCTTCTCACTATCCGACTGCTCGCTCTCGGGCGTCACCTTGCAGTCGTCGCAGCAGCCGCCCGTAAACTCGGTACTACTAGCCCAGCGGACCATCTTGAACCCTTCCCAGCCGAACAACATACTCAGGACCATGGACGTAGCGCCGTCGACCCACCAACCCCCACGCCAAAGGCGGAAGATCAGACTTCCAGCGAAAAGGACGCAGGTGAGCTGGATGCAGCTCAGGGAGCATATAGCCTCCCCTCGCACGGTGCTGCTGTCCAAGGCGGTGGCCAGGTAGCGTTTCGGGAGCCAGATGAGGACCATGATAATGATTGCTGATGCCGAGATGATGAGCGAGGCGTTGGAGGAGTCCGGTTCTTGGTGCAAGGCAAGGATGGCTATCGAGCTGGCTATCGTGCCTAACGCAAGGGCGATGAGCAAAGTACCAATGGCGATAGTTGCCGTCTTTTCGAACCTTTAGGCATCATCAGGATTTTTCTAGGGAGGAAGGGTACTCTGGGCCGTCTACTCACTTTAGGTTCTCAGAATTGAGGTTAGTACCCCTCTCTTCTCCAGGTTTGGCGATATTTCGGAAACGCCAGACGACGAGGATGGCTGAGATGACCTCGATTCCGGACTGAATCCCATAGAAGATGAGAGCGCGGGACTTGGACTCTGCCCCGAATCCTATCGAAAGACCGCCCTCGAGCCCGTTGTAAATAACGCTAATAATGCTGATCGCAATTGCGTACTGCTGAAGACGGCGGTATGAAGGCATGGTTTGCTGGTGGGAACACGCCACGACTGCCTTCAGTGGGCCAACGTTTTATAGGCAATGAGCCGCCCGCTTCTCACACCTGAATAATAAATAATATTAATGCCGATAATAATGAATTATTTTCAACGTACGTCATGAGTTCCTTTTCAGAGCCCCATCGACATCGCCAAGGCCCAGAGGTGGGTTCGACCGAATCGTCGGTCCGATGGGTGATTTGGCGTACGGCCGAAGGAAGAACTTGTCGGTGGTCATCCCAGCGCTACCGTCTTTCTTCGTCTGATCTGCAGCCTGAGAGTCCAGTCCCGCTGTCCAATACCTCCAGTCCTCTCACCATGAACTCGCAGGTTCCACCCTATTTCATCTGAGCTACGGTCAAGGCTGCCTGCCACAGGTGCCTCTCCGGTTAAGACGCACAAGGGGCACATGATACTACTCATGTATGTCTAACTGCTTGGTCAGTGCATTGAATTTCGTTCCGCAAACACCGGGGAACGTTCCAAGGGTCCTACCTTACCTTGGATAGAAGGCCCAGACAGGTCGATATCCAAAGCGATGATGCTTAGACGGAGTGTGTTGGAGAAGGCCGAAAAGATTAGCGCAGTGCCGATGGACCTGTTTATGTAGGAACACAGTCAGCGTAATGTTGTAATTGCGCAAGAAGCATTTCAAAAAATAAAATAAAAGTCATCGAAAAAAAGAAAAAAAACTGCGTACATATATTGACGCGAGGAAGTTGGGCAGGCCCATCGAGGCGGTGTAGATGTAGACGCCATCGCCCTCCCCTGGAAAATACGGATAGCTCACGACGTCTGAGCATAGGGCATACCCTCGTTGTGATAAGGGTAGGAGGGCGTACAACGATAATTGAAAAGTGCTAAAGACGTGAACCAGATATTCGAGAGATTGAAAGTGGCGACTTACGGATAGGGTGTAGAGAACAGGAGGAAACGAGAACAATATGAACTAGAGGTCATGAATGCCGAGCATAGGTGGATGCGATTAAATTCGGTCACCTATGACGAAGTAAAGCGAAAGAAAAAGTCTGACCCACGAGAGTGTCAAGTAGATCGTCAACAGTGGCGAGGAGTCAATAGGGACATAGGAAGTAGAACACCCAAGATTTGTCCAATCAATTCGCCACAGACTAAAACCAAAAATTTCACGGCCAACAAACAAAAATCGAACGTTCAGGAAATCTAAGATGATACGCAAGCGGGGGGATGGAAGGAGACGAGGTCCATTTGACTCCACGCACAGACGACCAATATAGTTGCCTATCGTCGTAACAATGGCACAATCGATTGCCTTTCCAAGGGCAATGAAGTGCGACGGATGCAACGAGGGTAAAGACTCAGGATCAGGGGAATTCGGAAACGACCACGAAGAAGCTACCGTACTCGAGCGACAGCGTCGACGGAGTAAGAGATAGCATTCGGAGGACACATATTAGAGCATGGTCGAACATAAAATGAAGGAGTAGGGACTGCCAGATAAAACATGCCAGTGTGGGAACCGCAGGCAGGTCGAGGAGGACCCGCCCAGTGGTGGGCAGCTCATGCATGGCAGGGTGTCCTGAGCATAGCTGGACTCCAGAAAGGCGGTCGAGGGCGCGATACATCATACTTGGCTTCCAGCATCATATTCCTCCAGTGGTTCCAGCAGTACAAGATCCGGGAAAGGGTTTGACGAAAATGCCTTTCTCCAGCCTACCCGTCCCCTCAGGTCAATTCCTTGCTTTTCGTCCTGACCCACGAGGAGAGACAGTGAGAAAATGAGCTGGAAAACCAAAAAATCTAGTCTTTCGTGCAGGGAGTGCTGGTTGTGCTGGCTGACGCTGGGGACATCGATGGGAGAGAATGAGAATGAGTAAGTGTCCATGTCGCAACGTAGACCTCAATCCGAATCCCGATTCCGCGTTGCGATCAGCATCCCGCTTTCCCGGACCGTCCTTCCGCCTTCCGATCCGTCTGCACGTGGATGAGGCATTTTATGAATGCCAATGGGAAACGACTGGTTTGCCCACGTTATTTCTTCTCCTTATTATTTTGTCCTCTAGCAAGTCCTGCGATTCCTTTTACAAGACTCAACTATGTGTTAAGGAGAAATTTGTCGATCCAAAGCAAGCAGAAATCAAGAGTCAACGAACATAATCAGTACTGTCTGTAAAGGACATTCAAGTTGGTGTCCGAGTCGAGGATTAATAAAGGGCAAAAACCAAACTTAATACAACTAGATGGGTCAATTTTTAATACGACATATCGAGTCAACGACCTCCTTAACCAACGACGGGAGGAAAAAGAAACCGCCGTAAGGTGTGTCGCTTTATTCACAATCAGAACAACAATCGTCTCCGTCAGATTCCTTCAGAGGCTTGGGTTTCTTCTTCTCAGAAACCTCAACGCTGGAATTCGGCACCGACCTCCCTACACCGCGATTTTTGATCCCTGAATTCTTCGACGATTCACAAGCATCAATCTAAAGATTTCTTGTGAATAAAACGATTTTGACATATCAAGCGACATTACGTACCTCCGGGGCGGATTGACATTCGGGCCCTGACTTGCAGGCATCGCCTGTGGGGCAACTGTCCTTCTTCGAACCGGAACCATGTTTAGCCTTGGCCGGGACCCCTAATTCCGCGTCCTTCTCCGATGGCTCGCTCTCTGGCTCGGATCCGTGGTGGTGATCCTCTTCGCAACAGCCACCAGTAAATTCAGGATTACTCGCCCACCGTACCATCTTGAATCCCTCCCATCCAAACAAAATACTCAAGACCAAGGACGTAGCCCCGTCAACCCACCAGCCCCCGTGCCAAAGGCGGAACACCAGACTTCCGGCGAAGAGGACACAGGTGAGTTGGATGCAGCTTAGGGAACACGTCGCCTCTCCTCGCATGGTGCTGCTGTCCAGCGCGGTCGCTAGATACCGCTTAGGGAGCCATATGAGGACCATGATGACAATTGCGGACGCCGAGATGATGAGGGACGCGTTGGATGAGTCTGGCTCTTGGTGCAAGACGAGGATGGCAATCGAGCTAGCGACAGTACCCAGCGCAAGAGCGATAAGTAACATGCCAATGGCGATAGTTCCCATCTTTTCAAACCTAGAAATATTGTCAGGTCTGTACAACAGCAATGCTTAGAATCGTAACTGCCCACCGCAGATTTTCGGCATCGAGATTAGCCTTCCTTTCTTCTCCAGGCTTCGCAATATTCCGGAAGCGCCAAACGACGAGGAGAGCTGAAATGACTTCAATCGCCGACTGGATTCCGTAAAAGATGAGGGAGCGGGACTTGGACTCTGCGCCGAATCCAATAGAGAGACCACCTTCGACGCCGTTGTAAATAACGCTGACAATGCTGATCGCAATCGCGTACTGCTGAAGACGACGGTAAGGAGGCATGTTGTGTTTTTGGAACTGATGTACAACTGCCCAACCGTTGCATGCTATATAGGTAGCCTGCAAAATAATGAATAATAAAGTAGAAAATAATCATAATCTCTCGACGCACGCATTGGATCCAACGTCTCGACGTCGCCAGACGGTCATGGGAGCAATTTTGCTTCAATCTGGACCATCCGTCCGACTCGGAGCTCCAAATTCCACCTCCACGCATCAGAGTGATTCGAAATTTTGTCAAAGCGCAGTGTGCAGTCCAGCTCCGCCCGCGTTCGCCAAAATCCCTCAGAGCCCATGCATCACTGCAGACCACGCCACGCCAGCCAAATCAACGCCATCAGCACCCAAATTAAGCTCGTGCTGACTCAGGCGTCTACAGTGAGCTTACCAATACCAAGGATGGCGTCATTCGTGTTGGTGATAACTGGTGGCGGTCGCGCGGATTCAGCATGGTTTCGCAACTATCGGGGCTAGTACAACAAAATGAAGAGAGGCAATTGTGCCACCATTGCTTTGAAATGTAAAAGAGGCAGCCGCGTGTCGAATTAAGATAAGATCGAGCCAAGTGTTGGGACTTGAAGCGGTAGAGAAAGGATTCAAGATAAAAATCGAATGGTTGAGGATAAGATTCTGAACAGACGGTTCAAGAGGTAAATATAGGCAGAGCCTGAGCACCGTCAAAAGCGGAGACGGATAATCTAAGCAGGACCAGAAGGTTGAAAATGCAGTACGATAAACGCAGATTCAGAGGTCGGCGCGAGACAGATCCAGGCTGAGGGTGTTTTGTCGAACCTTGTTCGACCTCTTTAGTGATACCGAAGAGTTTCAAGCTAAAGAAGCGAGATCTAGAAAAAGCACTCGTATTCTTTGAAATTGCCTGAACCTTGAAACGTTCTAGTGTAGAAGTGTTATGGAGCGACATCGAAGGCAAAGTGGGTGCGAATTATATATTGAACTCATTTCCGAGTCCCGATTCCGATCAGCTGCCGGCCCTTTGACGGCCCGTTTCAGCGTGGATTGGATTCGTCATGCAGGCTGGATGAACCTTGGCATGAACGTTTTCTCATTTTGCTGTCAGCTTCCATAAAGTTTCAGGTGGCTGTATGAATTTACTCTACGAAGGTGTCACCTCTTCGCAGAATATTACGGAGGCGATAATAACGCAAGGCATTTCTTTTGCCATTTCACGTTCGACGGTTGTCCATTTTTGGACTGCCCTTATGGGTCAATTTTCCAAGCGCGAGCAGGCAAGTAAAATCGAAGAGATATCATTTTTTGTCATCGAGAATTTTCTGGTCATTATGTGGGGCATTGCAATCAAATTTAGAAAATGTCGGAAGAATGTCGAGCATGGGCTAGAATGGAAAGTGATTTGTCTGACATGTACATCAATTTTTTTTCGCTTACTGCGTCTGAAATAGTATAGACCGATCTTAAATCCTAGAGATATACTTACCGTCTCTGGCGAAAAAGGTATCAAACCCTATGCAGTCTAGCGGGGGCTGTACAACGGGGTGGCTCCATATCGACGCTTCCTGCGCCGTGGTCTCCGCAATGTGGCTGGACTGCACTATTGTTCCTGAGTCGTCTGCTTCCCGATGCCGTTGCAGTCCGCCGATGCGTCTACTGTTGATAGCTCGCGGCAGCATCGTGGCGAAAGGCAGCCATTCAGACTTTCAAGCTTCAAAACTGAGGCTTTGGCGTCTCCCACTGTTGGCGGCCGTTCGGCCTATGAACCAAAATGAAGAAAAGGTATAAGAGTGAATGAATTGAATTTCTTGGGGGACTTGTCTGGAAATATAGCACAGCCTGTCGCAGAGACTAGGCTTTCCTCCCTGAGTTGAGCTTATCCGGGTAGCAGTCCTTCTGCTCTGGAAATCGTGGATTCATAGGATGATTGTGACTGGAGGTCAAGTAGCATTGGGGTTAGCCAGTCAAAGGAGGTGTTAATGCCAGACTGGTTGATGACAAGGTCATCATCGACATTGAAATCGAGACCAACGTCAATATGAAGCACGAGTGTCGGCCGAAGAAATAGCAAAAATTTCCTACAAAAATTGTCAGCTACAGTGCATCCAAGCGCAGTGGAGGAACAGGTGGCAAGGCAGGACGTTATCATCATATTAATCGTTATGGTCATAACACGGTATCGCGTGGTTTGTTTAGAAGCCGTCTCTGAGTCGCACCACGAACCACAAACGCTTAGGGTTAATTACTGGGACACATTCAGGATCGTATAGAATTAATCGTAAGGACTCTACTTACCACTGAGGAATCCTAATGCGCTCCGCAAAAGTTCATACTGCCTTGCTACAGAGAATATCCTTATGACAAATCAGAGATGATGTTTCGACATCAGTCAAAAATTCAAATCCGGCCACAATTTCTGCCAACATTATTCAAGTCAGTGGCGCACTGGGTGTTCGGAAGGTGACTTCAGTCACTCTAATCAAGGAAATCAAGCTGTGAAATTTCTGTGGAGATTGCGAGAAATGCAGGAGAGTGGCAAAGCAGTGAATCAAAGATAATAAGAGAGTACGGGCAGAAATGTTACGTAAGTTCTTATGTAATAAGCTGACTTTGAATTTTGCCCTAGGTCTCTCTGTCGTGCCCCAAAAACGACAACGTGTTCCCACACTGCATTGCACCACGTCGCGTCACTGTCCTCCCTTCCAACCGCCATCCCTCCTCTCTCCGCCACCCACCAACCTCATCCCACATGGCTTAAACAATGCGCAGCACGAATCCGAGTTCCCTCCCCTCCAATGAGGGATGTCGACTGGAAATGGGGGGAAAATGAGGGTTTTCGAGGGGGAACTCCCAGGTGAGCCATGAAAATGACCGCAGCCACCAACTAACCCATCTCCGCACCCTGCTCAGCGTTTGGATGCCACGTCACGACAACCGGCAACGACGACACTAAGGTACGTCGCGAAAACGACCTGCACTGTGCAGCTAACCAACCCCCCCTTTGCAGTGCTGCCCGGCCCACCCACGTCACCAAGACCACGGCGGTACATTGTCCCGCCTCTCTACCACCCCCCTACTCTCAAGAGCCCGAAGCAACGCCCCGCACCTCCCTTCCGACGAGGAATTTGGGCCAGAAATTGAAGGTTTTCGAGTGGAATTACCAGGTGAGTCACGAAAACCCCGCCCCCACTCTGCTAACCCATGTCGCACCTCCATTCAGTGCTCCGAAGCGACGTCACAACGACCGGCGACGACAACACCCAGGTACGTCGTGAAAAAGGCCCCCGCCGCGAAGCTAACCCCCTCATTGCAGTGTTAGCCAGCCCTTCCCATGTCACCAAGACAAACCACACCCGGCACGATTCGAGTGCCCCTCCCCTCCAATGAGGGATTTGGGCTGGAAAACGTGGGTTTTCGGGTGGGGAAACACCAGGTAAGTCGCAAAAAACGACACTCGCTGTCCAACAAACTGATACGACCCACATCCCAGTACCCCTCCTCCCCTTTGTCGCCACGTCCTACCCGCCACCCCGGGACGATTGCTGCGACAACGAGGCTACGCAGATGCTGAGCAAGACCACCCGCCATCTGTTGTATGACCACTCGCTCCGAGGAACCCACCCTGCAGCGATGGGAGGTCCCAGCAGGCAACGAGACTACCTGCACATCGACGCGGCAATCCACCGTGTTGGTGTGGAGGTTCCAGGCGCCATGACGCAGTGGTGAACACCACCTTGCCTGTTGTGTCAAGCAAGACACCGATGTGGAGGCTCTGCCATATCACGCCAACGCTGCCCACCACGACGGAATGCACCACCACCACCCGCGACGTCGTTGTAGACGGTCCCGAATCCCCTACGTTGAGCTGCGGGGGCACCGTGACCCACCATGTTGGCCCCCACATCAACACGGAAACCCCCCCACATCGGTGTAGGGGTCAACGCCGGCTCATGACGAGGTGGCGGAAGGAGCCAGCACCTGCAACCCACCACGTCGTTTGAGGGGCCAATGCCAGTTCACGCTGACCACACCCACCCCAACCCATCCCCCTTCCTTTTCCACCACCACTAATCTGTAGTTTAATTACTTTTCACTGTATTATGTATATCTGTAATTGGATTTATCTTACTATACTTTCAATGAGTGTACTGAGTACTTTTATAAGTGTGTATTTTAGAACATTAAAAAAGGCAATCATAAGCAATTGGCTATCTTGGGCCTCTGGAGCCTTCAAAAATACATAGGAATACGAAAAAATGAGAGGCAGAAGCAGGCAGGCGAGCGAAGCGAGACTTGCCTGCTTCTGTCTCATTTTTTCGTGGACTCAGATGTGTAGGGAGCAGTAGAAAAAATGCCTTGCATTCCTTTGTTCGCTCGATTCAAATTCAAAATACCACGACAAAATTGTTGAGTTTTTCTTTTAATTACTACGGAGGCGCGAAGCGCCGACTGAGCGGGGTCCAGGGGCGCAGCCCCGGCAAGCTGGAGACCCGTCGCGCAGCGCTGGGTGAGCGAAGCGAACCCCGGCGCGTAGCGACGGGTCGTAAGCTTGTTTGATTTGGAATTTGAATATCGGAGTTGTATTACGTAAGTTTGACAGTGCTTTGTGGCGCTCTCCTCGCGCCAAGGCGAAGGCGCTCTCTTTCGGCCACCTCGCACTGCATATTCAACACTGACATTCCGCAGGCCTCCCACTCCTCAAAAGGCTGCTCTTTTCCTCTTTTCCTTAGTTCATGTCCTACAGTCGACTTGATACCCCTCTGCCACATCAACGCCTCACATCCAACTCAAATACAACCATGAAGTTCCCATTCAAAGCAGTGTACCCATCGCACAAAGATGGGCTTACAATGACTCCAATCCGACGCAGAAGACTTATATTCTCTTATGCTCCTGACTGGTGAGCTGCTTTTTCACTTTTTCTAGGTCACACGAGCAGAGTTGAGAAAACTGATTGAATGACGTGATGTAGGATCATAACTATACTGTTGGCGTAAGCAGTCACTTTTCATGGGCAAATATCTGCTAAAATCTACAATTAAGTGCCGTGTTTTTCTCTCTGGACAAAGTGAACGGATATCGAAGGGTGTTCTCATTGGAAGAATCTTCGTGAGCTCGTCATTTACGTCCACCACTTGCTCCGATATCTGACATCATCGTTACTTATTCTTAGAATCCGTCATCCGTGAGTTCGATACCTATTCCATCAATGGCTTTCTTAGCTGAAACTCACTTGCCCGTAGCTATGCTGTTCATGAACGTGTCCCGGTATGTTGTGACCTAATTCGTTGATCGTGTTAATTCAAACATTCTACTTTCTCAGAACCTGGCACTGTATATGATCTGCTTCGTCGCACCCTTTTGCATCATGCCAGTCATCAATCTCATCACTGTTCGATCATGGTGGGACCTCCACAATAGTACGTCTCGTCCACCCCCGTTAAATAGCAAGAGTGGTCACCTTACAAACATAATGCAGGCTGGCTTGGTCGTAAGCGCTTCGTCTTAGGTTATATATCCCGTATTAAAGCAATTGCAGTGATACTCAGTCTCTCGATGACGGGTGCCTTGACCCAAGTTGTCAAAATCACCGTTGGTCGTCCTCGGCCGGGTAAGTGTCCTAATTTTTTTTAAAGTTCTGCAATCGTTCGGACTAAATTCTCTTGAAACAGATCTTTTGGATAGGTGTCAGCCACCCGCCGGGTTATCAGACCCTCCATACGGACTCACAAGTTGGACCGTGTGCACACAGACAGACGAAGCTATTTTGAGAGACGGGTTCCGAAGCTTTTTCTCTGGACATTCTAGCTGTGCGTCGTTTAGTCAGACTCACCTAATGCAAAATTGACCTCGAAGATTCTTTTCGTAGTGTCGTTTGCAGGACTCGGCTTTCTAGCCTTTTACTTGGCAGGGAAGATGCATCTGTTCGACCGAAGAGGTCATGCCGTTAGTATCATTGTCATTTCCTCTCGCAAAAAAACTTATAGCTACCTTACGCAGGTTAAATCATGGCTAGCCCTCTCGCCTTTCATGGCTGCCTCTCTCGTCGCCATCTCACGAACCATGGACTACCGGCGTAAGTCGTCTGCTACACATTCCCATTTTCACTGAAACCAACATCATCCACGTCACAGATCACTGGCAAGACGTGCTCGTTGGCTCGCTCGCCGGCACCCTCTTTTCCTTCTTCACCTACCACCAATACTACCCCGCGCTCTCATCCGAATACGCCCACAGGCCTTATTCTCCGCGCATAAAACGAGACGAAGATCGGGTGGACGAGATCCTTCCAACTCACCGACACAGCCATTCTGAAAGCCTCGATGGAAACTATGAGCTAGAGGGGACTGTGCCTCGGCCCACTGGGCCTGGGCCGCTAACGGAGGTCTGGCAAGACAAGGAGAGGGCCGGGTTGATGGATGATCAGGGGCTCGGACAAGGAGGTAGCAGAGTCAGGGAGGGCGGGTCGATACCGTCCTCGTCACCTCGAAATGCCGAGACACAGTTATCCTGAAGAGAACTATCGAATTATTTAGGTGGTAATGACCCAGCTGGGTAGATTCTGGATCTATGAAATATTTTTGAAATTAACACTCTTGTGATCGTTGAATGCCTTGATGCCAGGTAAAAACGTGCCAGATGAGTGCAATCAAGCCAGCATTTTGCTTTTGTTCTCATCATCAGCCAGTCCCGGTTTTACTACGGACTGACAATGAATGGGTAATTGGCTCGCTGGTAGAGCAGGGGTCATATCGCTTCTCGCCTTTCCTTTCCTTGTACAGGTACGAATAAAATCTGCAATTATGTTCCCAACTTACATGAATCTAACCTCACCGCAGTACGTTTTTCTTGTTTCCTACTGCTAGAATTATAATCTCCATTTTTCGACTGCGAATGACACTACTGGATCACCCACTTTTCGTCAGGCTCATATCGAAACTAGGACCAATTTATGTGCGTTGCTGAGTATAAACACTTCCATAGCTCCAGTATTTTAGTATTACTTGGAAATGTCTGCCTAACTAATATCATATCCTACACTCCTACGGTACGTTCCATTGTTCTAGGTCCAGGAGGGGTATGATGCAGAGCAGGCTTGGCAGTACTAGAAAAAAAGTCGATTTTTATCAACTGGGAGGATTGTAAACTAAACAAGCCTGGAATGCTGACACCAAATGGGATAGTAATGGACCGAGTAGCTGTCAGTGATTGCAAAGGCGCAACCGTGCCAGGAGGGACGATGTATGTTTTATGTTTGAAGGTGACTATAATCATCGCAAGTCCGACAAAGGTTGTAAGTGATACCGACATTGGGAAGTCGTGGATAGCCCAAACATAGAGGACAATGCTAGCGATGGTTATAACAAAAGCCAGAGCAAGTGCTCCAACCAGCCCCCCTGAGGCAGCTTCAACGAGAGAAAACACGAACACATTGGTGCTTGCGATGTCGCGGGTGATTGACTCGTGCGTGGTGTGGGTGAATGTGAAATTTGATAGTCGGGAAAACATGTTGGTATGTCTCTCACTGGTCAACTGCAGCCCAAAGCACAATGTCAAACAACCAGTGATATATATCCAAAATTCAGATAATTTACCGTGTAGGGAACTAGAAGCTTCTCCCTCGCACAAAATACCCCAAAGAGAGCAGACAGCATGGCAATTGTCATGGAAGATATAATTGACATGTACGCGAGGGTCACTGCCGCTTTCCATGCGCGATTGCCAACGGGGCTTGCGAGCATAAAGCTGATAATTGTTGCTTCGGCACCGCAGAGAAAAGTACCCTAGAGACCAGTTATTTCTAAACTCTCAGTTCGGGTAAGAGCACTCACGACTACCGCAAGCGTCGCGAAAAGGTCTTTGGAAGCATCTAGAGTAAAGCAAAGGATTTCCTGATTTTCTGCGTGTTTGTCTTTAAGATCAACAACTCTTTGGTTCCGTGAGTCAGTTGGTGATTCTGCATGCATTGAGGTCATCTTCAAGCAGGAAGCTCGTAGTGAGTGGTCAGCAAGCAACGATGTGACCGCCTCCGACTTTCGACAGGTTGCTTGGAAGCTCATTATCTAATCTAATTTGACAATGGTTCACGACTCCGCGCTCCCACGATGCCACTGACTTCCAGAGACAAATTTGTATTTGAAAAAACCCCAGTTATTCGCCATAAGACCGACAAATCCAAGGGATCAAGTTGCTAGATTTACGTGTAACTGATCCCGTTTATACTGTATTCAGCGGTTCAACGGGCGAACCCGACCAAGGAAGTTGAAGTTCTAAAGTCGGCGAAACCGTTGCCAGAACAGTCGGACTCTGTCGGAGTCCTACCAGTGAGTACAATTCACTCAAAATCTTAAACCTGGACGTTGAACTCCGAAGTTAACTGAACGTCTCTGCAGGCGAGATAACAAACCCGTTCCCAGTTATATCCCAACCCATCGGACCACTGTGGGCTTGGTTCCTCAGGCTTTTATTTTTTCTTACCACCGACCTGAAGCGAGTTGTTATTCTCAACTTATAAAATGTGACACTTGCGTCCTGTCCCGGCTTGATGTCCTTGTTCCGAACCTTCTACTGTCTTAACGAGTCATTATATTTCCAAGAAGGGTGAAAAGCACCGGAAAGCACGATCATGATAGTATATCGCGTTTTAGATTGTCCTAGTCTTGGCTAAATCAAAATCAGTGAGTAGACTGGCTTCCCAAAAGAGTCACATTGCACCCCATCGAATGGGTCTCGATAACAGGATTTATAAGTTTATTTTCCGTTGTTTTTTACAACAACGTAAGGCCAGAACCCAAAACCCACTTCTTTATCAGGTCCCAGGTTATCAAACTCACCTGTTTTCGTGCTTTCTAAGTTCCTGATCCCTACTTGGAAGGCAGATTCTATGCTCAGATCCTAGGACCCTACGCAATCTGTGAAATTTCAGCGTGTCCAACCCAAGCCTGCGCATCTTTATTTTGCTCAACTCCCAGGATCCAGCGTCTTCTCGCAATGTCAAACATTTCTAACTCTTAAATCCTTAGATGTGCATCTAGCTTTCAACACCTTACTTTCAGGTCGTCACGCGCATGTTCCCTGGGCCCTGCTCTCAGGTTCTGCGTTGTTGGAACTTGGAACTTGGAAACACGGGTGTGTGAATGCAATCACGTGCATATTTGATTGCAATGGGCAGGTCCCAGGTTTTATGGCGCAACACCTCTAACTCTTGAAGTATTTAACTGTACATCTAGCTTTTGCACCTTACTTTCAGGTCCTTGTGTGTATGTTCCCCGGGCCTGCCCTCAGGTTCTGTAATGTTGGAACTTGGAAATGCCAGTGTGTGATTGCAATCACGTGCATGTTTGATTGCTAGGTCCCAGGTATTAGGCGCAACACCACACACGTCTGCTTCTTGGATCTTCTGCACGCATCTTTTGTGTTTATCAATTAGACTCTGAATTTCCAAGATTTTAATATTAATATATTTATTTGTGTTGAATAAAATTAGATTTAATAAAATACTTAGAAGCGATTGTCCATGGCTTGAACACAAATCAAAGCCTGTGTCCAGGCAATAATTATACTTTCATCACTCCCCAACCTTTCAACGAACGGTGCAATAGTTGTATCCAAGTGGGCAAGTTGTCCTTGAGTGAGTGGTGCATCTGGAGAGTCAAGACGAACTTCATTAAGGCTACTTGGAGGTCCGATTTGACCAACCCAAGAGCTTGAGCCTTCGTATCGTGAATTGTTTAGCTCCTGTGACTGCAGAATGTGCTCATCTTGCAATGCTTCCCAATCGACTCCAAATACTTCTAGCTCTTCATCTGTCATATCACCGTCGGGTAAGCTATCTCCTCTCACTCCGTGAGCCAACATGTCGAAGGCCCACATATCGATTGGGGATCGGTTTGGGCCGTCACGAATCTGAATTCGGTGCTCATTCCAGGATTGAGCAAAAAAAGAGAGCGCTGCATTAATTGTGGACAAGAAGAGGTGATGAAGCAACCAAATATGGCATGGATTGTTGATGTTGAGCCCGTGATGAAGTTCAAGCAAAATAAAAACATTGGCCCAGGTTGCGCCAACTTGAGCGGTCACATCAACCCACAGTCTTTCAATTCTGACATTGTGCACACTCCTGTGTAATTAAATTAGTATACCTATTACAGAAAATGAAAGTAGCAACCAACCTTCCCCAAATATACGACCCGCGGGGATTATTCCAATATTCTTCCAACCAAGCAGCAACAAAAATATTTTCCGTTCCATGGTCTCCACGAAGTCGCACCGGAACCCGAAAGACTTGAACAGCTAACAAGAATAAATCCAGGACTGTTTGTGCCGAATTATTGTTGCTTGCCTTCAGTCCAGTAATAAGGCGTGAATAACCGTCGATGAAGCCGTGTATAACAATACCCCAGCGGATAAGTCCTAGTCATAATTTTTTATCAGCAAATCAGCACTAAAGTTCTAGATGAAACCGACCAACCATGCTGACCATCGTGATGCCAAAGAGAATTTGGGCCAGGAACACTGTATACCCTTCGGCGAATTGTTATCCGTTCAAAGGTACGCCGAATGGGGTCAATTCGTAGCAGAGAAGCCCGAACCCTCTCTCTCTGAACAATGTGACCAAGTCTCCGTAGCATTCCATCCAACATGCTGAGCCCAGCTCTTCGATAATGAACCCTTAGGCGTATTAAAAGATTATCCAGGTCCTCGTCAGATATTTCAGATATTCTGGATGAGGTTTGTGTAGCCAATCGGCTTTGCTCCTCAATATCACCAGGAAAATTGGAAGGTAGGGGGAGATGTGGGTCCAAAAAGTCGTCTTCTGTTTCGATTGTGTCTGTGGAAGTATTAGCGGGTGCAGAAGCTGAATTGTTTGAAGGAAATGGGTTTTGTCCTGGTTCTGAAATGCCGTATTCCAGCAAACTGTTGCGAACTGTGCTTATTCCAACACCTAGAAAACGTGCAATGCCGGCAGTAGATCGATGTCGATGAGCAAAGCGAAGAAATTCAGGATCAATAATAATGCGTGGTCGACCCCGGGTTCCTGTTGGCTGGGTGGTAACGACTGTGGGGATGCCAGAGTGGGAGAGATCAAGTGATCTATCGTACTGCAGTCGGATATCGTGTTGCATCATTCCAAGGTTGGTCTGTAAAATCTCAAGCTCCTCTTCATCAAAAATCCAGGTGTGCTAAATAAACGAAGACAGCCAGTTGAAAAAAAAATGAATACGAATGACAAGATTACCAACCTCGTTGACAAGGGAGGCAAATTCATCCAGTTGATCACCAAGACGAGCAAGAACAACGGTGTCTGAAGGCTGAGATAATGTTTGTTGAAGAGTGGTTTCGAATCGACTGTATTGTAGGCGAAAAGCCTCAAGAAGAGTTGATTGACTCGGAGCGTATTCCACTTGGACATCTGGTAGGTGTTGATCCATGGAGTCGTGATACAGAGGATGGTGTAGAACTGAGGCTGGGTCCTCCTATCTGGGCAATATTCTCACAAATAAAATATTCAATGATTTCCATAGATGGTCATCGACTGAGAGGCTGGCAGAAATAAAGTATATAAATATCCCAGAAAGAACATGACAACACATAGGTAATTTGAATGTAATCTGCTAAACGCAGGTAGGATTTTGTGGAAGTCGTCATTGTCAGGTCGGGATCCACCGATGTTGATGCCGCTGCTACTGTGCATTGTCGCCCAACGACGACGTTCAGCCTGGCTTTGGCCTAGGTTGCGACTTTACTTGTGCACCGTTGTTGTTTTCGGGGTTCTGAAATGTGGTGGTTAGGTTGGAGACGGTGTCGGATGGGGTAATGGACATACAGGCGAGTGGAGACCCATCCTCCCATCATGCCCTCCTCGTCCTTCGCATTCGTCAATGCGAGGCTCATCCACCGCATCTTGTATCGTTTCTGGTGTTGGACTCACGATACGACTTTGAGCCTGCAAGCACCGTTGAGTTCGCGAGCGGCGCTCCTGCGATCCTCGATGTTGTTTGGATATCGTCTATGGAGAACAGAGAAGACTGTCAGCAAGACAACCCCATGGAATTGAAAGAGGGAATTGGGCTTACGGTAGACTATCACAATGAGCATGGGCTCCACTGCTGCCATCGTCGTTATCGGCTCGTTGCAACGTCACGCAGGCCCTGCATGCTGCATCTGGTGCGTATTTCCTATCCAATCGCGGCTTCCCGCGGCGTCGTCGTTGACAAGTAGTCCATAGGCGAGTCCTCGACTCGTTGCACGATGCTCGTCGTGCTCATGCTTGCGCCCACGTTCGTCGACTTGCCTCTGCAGCTGCTCGTTCGTTGGGTGATCTGTATATGTGATTCGTCGTCCACGTAGCTCTGGGCATGACAAGCGTGGAGAGATTGAGGGAGAGAGGGGCAGAGGATGAAAGAAGAACAAAGGAGGAAGGAGGCAGGATGTACTGGCGTGCCGGTAAGTCCTCGATTCCTTCCTCAAGCCCACCCAATCCCCCATTCACCTCCTTCCCTTCGCGAACCCCAATAGAGCTGCCACCGCCGCCGCCGTTGCTTCTCGAGTCGCCTGCACTTGAGGTGCAAGTAGTCCATGGGCGAATCCTCGTTGGCCGCATGCTTCGAGTCATCATGCTCGTCATCGAGGTGCTTCCCGCGGCGGTTCCTTTGGTGGACGGACAGAGCAGGCTCGTTGTCCGTGATGCTCCATCCAACACGAGCGGTCGAACGAAGGAACGAAGGAGGAGGGGATGGAAAGGGTTAGGGAGACGTCGATGGAGAACGGAAGGAGAGAGGACGAGGAGTAGGGCAATGGGCTGGGTGTTGGAGGTAAGCGTTTGGCCATTCGTCTAGTCCCAACGCCCTCCTAATTCGTTCCTCTTCATTTCGCGAAAGCCAGACGGCGGGCTGAAGCTGGCACGTTTGCGGGTAGGTTCTGATGCTGCTGCTTCTCGAGTCGACGACCGTGCAGAGGAGGTCACGGACGCCTTTGTCTCTCGTAGCCTGTCACTCTCTTCGACTCTCATTCCAGCCTCCCTCGATGGCGAGCAACGTGGCAGCGCGACGACGATTGGTACGTATCTTCTTCTCTCCCTGCGCCTCACGTCCTCATCCCTATCCCCACCCCTTGCAGCTTGGCTCATATCGTGTCCACTGGGACGACAACGGCACCAGCAATGACTAGAAGTAGTCAAGACCGCTGTCTGGGTTCCAACAGACGGTCTAAGTTCTGGTACGCTCGCTGTGCACCTCCATATCCTCCACGTCACTGACGGTTTTGCGAGCAGTCGTTCTTTGTCGTAGGTTACGTCTGACCCGTAGCCTTTGAGCTGCGGAACGAGGAGACGAGGAGACGTGGGCGATAGCGATGGAGGTGGAAGTAGAGGTGGAGGGGCAGCCGTGCCCCGAGAGGCGCTCTGTGGCCGGTAAGTTCGCCCTTTGCTCATCGAACGCTGCCACATTACTAACGGCCCATCTTGCTGCAGAACGAGACGACGAAGGCGAGGGAGGTGGCGATGAACGTGGAAGGGAAGCGGAGACGTATGGCCTTGGAGGTTCGCCTTTGCTCCTTGCACCTCGCCACGTCGCTAACGGTTCTTCGTGTCCCAAAGAGGCGGAACGAGTTGACGAGGGTGATGGAAGTGGAGGTGGAGGGGCAGCGGACACGACTAGAAATAGTCAAGACTGCTGTCCGTTAATGGACAGACGATCGCGGTTGTGAATGGGGACCGCGGGGGTTGAGTTGAGTGGATGGGGTAGGGTGAATACGAGGATAAAGGGCCGCGGATACAAAACGAAGGAGTCCGACGCCCAGCAAGTCGAACATGGAGGCGTTTTGAATGCGAATGCGGTGGGTGGCGGGAATAGGCTCCGGCTTCGGGTCACGCTAGAAAGGATTCTGTAAGCCGTCTGGGGTTGGAAGAAACGAAAGCAGCAGAACAAGTTGAAAATATCAATTCGTTCTGCTGACGCACCGTATGTGTCTCCTCCTCGCTGGCACGTCATCTGTATCAAGCGCGAATCCGAAGAATGGTCCCCTACGAGCCGTGAGCGACTCTCGAGTAACCGGCGGAATGAACGAACTAACCTTACAATTTTGTAGGAAAGCTCCTTATGGCCTGGTAGGTTCATCCGTTGCTCCTCAAAGCCTGCCACGTCGCTGACAGTTTTGCGAGCAGCCTTTCACCTTTGCAGATTACGCTGGACAAGCGGGTGGTTGGCGCAAGACGAGAAGATCTCGTAGGGGCAAATACATGCTGAGTAAGTCGCTCAGTATTTTGAACACAAGGTGGAGGCAGCAAGGCAATACGTACCTCGGCAGTGTATTTCTTTCTTAATTATCGCGGCAAGTGCATATTGACGGTAATGGACATAGACTGAAGACAAAACGAGTTCAAGAATGAGAACGAAAGAATGACCGATTACGTTACATAAGCAAATCGTCAAGCTGCAACTCGTTTGCAACACGTGACCTCGTTGCAAATGAGTTGCGCAGGGGGGCCGGCCCTTGAGGCAGGCAGCAGGTCTACGGCCGTTTGTTCATCCGTTGTTCCCCTTTCCACCTACTGCAAAATATACCGATTTCTGTCCTACTTGGCAATGGATCAATTGCAAGACTGCTCAGTCTCAAATCAAGGTAAGGATAGATCGTCAATTTAGCCATCGATGCTAACGGCTTGATTGTACAGGGGTCCCAGAGAGTCTGCACCCAGAACGACAACCACCCACAAACTTTGAGCCTTTCGGCGGTTTGGACTATTTATTTGACTGCTAAACTTGTTTGATCAACACCTGAACAGACCTGGCACAATACGACACATCCCAATTCGATGTCGTCATTGCCCCTGTTGTCGATGAGAAGGATCACGGTGACTTTGATTTTTTTGACTGTCAAAAAAAATATAATTAATACATTATACAGCAGAACAGGTGTCCAATCGAACCACCTTTGGGTTCAACAACCAAATTCCCAGCGACAATTCACTTTATTCTATCGCCAAACCTCTTGCCCCTTTAACGTCTGAATTTTCATTTTCCCAAAATGAACTTCTGTCTGCACTGCCGCCGCTTGAACAAGTTTTGCTTGCACCTACTCCGGCAGTCCATCCCCAAGGTCGCTATTATCCTCTGGCTCCAACTGAGGGCTATGAACTAGTCAAAGATGCACGTTATAAACGGGGGTATGTTTATGTTGCTCCTTATGACATATCGCCTTCAAATGTCAAAGCGCACGCCGAACTCTTGAAACAAATAGCCACTCCACCAAATGTGGAACCAGAGTTGATTAACGGTTCATACGTATCTACTCCCATCCCCGGTATGATTAAAATGGTCCCTGGTGTTCCATTTGCATTTGCATTCAACGGGGATATGGAACGCATTCATACTGTGGGATGTGTCCAAACCTTGGACTCTTTGCGAAACTATTCTGACTTCCCCACATCAGGAAAAAAGCACATGGGTATGTTGAGCTACGTAGTCTCCAGAGCCGTGGTAGCCAGGTAGACAAGTACCCTGTGTAGTAGACCCCGTAGCTCTCTGCAGACGCTCCGTAGCTCTCTGTAGCCCCCCATATATGGATACGTGACGCAACATAGTCACACATAGCCGGAGGTCTACCAGCACTACCAGTGCTACGGAGCGCAATAAGGTATCCGTAGATCTTACACAACAACATAGAGAGACGAGGCAGAGAACAAATTGTATTAAACTATAGAATACATAGGCTACTCTTTATCGAACGCCTCACTGTCGGTTTCACCTGCTCTCCCCACCAATTTGCCATGTGTTCTCCCTCCCACCCAGTCTGTCGCACTCAATCGGTATCGCTGCCGCTGTGCTGTAAACAAAGGGTCAAAACTAATGAAATAGAATAGATGTGACATTCATACCAGATTTACTTGACAGCTCCATGCTACATCGCAGAGCGAATGTACTAAAAGGACATCATCAATTTGAAAAAGTCAGAATAAAAAAATCCTAACTTACAAATGCAGAGGGGAATCCTGCTCGACAGTTCGGCGAGGTGCTCTGGGAGACAATCCTGCAGTGCGAATCGTCACGCAGGATGAGGCGCGAAGAGGGCGACAGAGCTAGAAGTGGCATAAAGCGAAGGGGATACGAATACACTCACGTGCGCAGCCAGCGAAGGATGCTCCCGCGCGACAATTCGGTGGGATTTTCGCAAAATGAACTGGCAGGGCAAACCGTGCTGCACAATGAGGCATGAAGGCGGTCGAACCACCAGGAAGATGCGGTGTTATAAAAAAAAGCTGGGGGAGAGTGAGCTGGCAGCGGGATGTTGAAAAAATTCTGCACTCACGGCGGACACTGCGCCGCGCCGCGCCCGTGGGTACGTTGTCCCTCGTATGATTGGAGGTAGAATTTCTATCGAAATTGATCAGTGGTGGGCAAGGGAGAGCGGCAGGAACGTACTTCACGGCCCTCGTTGTCTTTCTCCTTTGTGCGCCACCATCTCTGTACTCTGAATGCTACGCTTCTTCAGCTGGCAAGGTGTTACGCCAAAAGAAGCTTCCGTCAGTTTGGAAAGTTAGAATAAAGAAAGCTCAACTTACAATGCAGAGGAAAGGGCCCTAATGCTCAATCGGACTGCATCTATTAACCAATCAGTCAATAAAAAGTTGGAAGTCGGGTAGTTAGGACGTACCAGCGACCATTTCCATTCAACCATGACGCTGCAATGCGCTAGTGAAGCCCCGTGAGAGACGTAGGGTGCCAGACACAACGAGTCTTACCTTATATTCAAAGAAACAAGCCGCACAAGCAACATATCGACATGTGGGGTTGTCGAGAGCGGAGAGACAGTGGTGGTGGAAAGGGTTGAAGTTGAGATTTGCTACATTCTCACGCTCAGCCTCAATCAACAACGTCACATGTGTCGGAGTTTGAACGGACTTTGCAACAAATTTGAGTGAAACCACCACCACACCTCACCACTGAGCCTTTCCCCTCGGGCCTCGTCGAGGGATATGTGGAATCGTTAGTATTTTTTTACTTGCCTTTTTTCATTTTCTACTCACTGCTCTCAGTTTAGGTCCTCCATCCCGCGAACAGACTCACGCTACGTTGTGAGCCCCCCCTCAACCATTGAGGGTTGTGGGCCGACGTTCGATCCTATTTGGATTGAGATGGGGACACGGAACGGCAAGGGGAGACCCTAGCGAGGGAGACCTGTTTGGTGCGTCACGGAACGAGTCCATGTTTTTGACTTGTTCTGCCGCTCCGTTTCCCCGCTACTCACCGACTCCTTGCCAGCGCCTCCACCCAGTCGCTTTCGCCCGATGACGCAGGGCAGCAGCACCAGTGCCGCTGCTACTGCTCGTCAACATCGGTAGCAGCCTGGCACCTTCCTTCGAACACTGCGTATCAGAGACAGCGAGCAGGGCGGGAGCAGCAGCATCACAACCGATAATGCTGTTACTCAAACACCACGCAAAGAAGACGGTACGAAGGGCAGTAACACCGACTTCTGCTTGAACGCAGACCAGGGTGACGACGTGCGTTCGAGCACTACAGCATCGCCGGTGATGTTGCCGCTGTTCGAATGCAAACCAGGTCGACGACGGGAGCAGCGGCAGCATCACCAACGTTGCTGCTGCCGCTCGAACGCAGTACACGACCCGCACGGTGCGTCGCGGAACATTGAGTCGTTCTGCTGGTCTCATCCCCTCAACACCGCTCTCCTTTGTACGCCTGTCTGCTCTGCCACACCTCTCTTTCACCCCCCCTTAAACAACTCCTTCGACTCCCCTTCCCATACCCAGACCTGCCGCTGATCGAGCGTGGGGCGGATGGAGACGATGCGCAGCAGCAGCAGCGATATTGCTGCTGCTCGAACACTGGGCGATGACGCTGCATTTACGCACAGCAGCAGCAGCATTGTTATTGAAGTTGGTAGTTTCATAAAATTGACTACGAAGAATATGTATGTAATAACCACCAATGATACACTTGCTCTGCGTAACGAAGCAGGTATTAGAGAAAAAAAATAGCCTCAACTTAGTCCTCTGCTTATTTTGCGAATAAGTAATTTAGGTCTTTCGTGACAACAGACAACTAGTAGCAGGTTGTACACACGAAAAAGAAAAGTCATCTATATAGTTCTACGGAGGATACAGAGGCTGATATGTAGAGCTACATAATCCGTGCAATGACTACATCAGGATACCGGAGCTATCAGTCCTTCGGAGGACACCGCGTGACCTCCGTAGCCTCCGTAACCTTTGGTGCGGGGCACGTATCCTTTTACTGTTTCCTGATGCAGAGTTTTGGAATTGAGCGTTAAGCTTTCTAAGCTGACATGGGGATGCAAAGCACACGGTAGCACGCCAGAAATCCAACCTATCTACATGATCCCTGGAATGAAGGAAAACGACCGCTCAGCTCGGAGAGCGGCACTTCATGAGGATCAACGAGATGGCTCTTTTAATCTCGCCAGTACAGTGATGAAAGGCGAAGGCCAGGGAACTTTTCTACCTGCAGTTCAGGCCAACACTCCGAAATCGATAGCTCAGATATCTGCTGTGCTTAGAATCCTTCATGAACTCTTCCAATTTGTTGTACCAAAGTGTTTAACAAAATTTGAATTTGAAATGCTGACCTTCCACGCGGACCTCAATAATGTTTTCTGCTTTGGTGGACTTGGCCTAGGCGGAACTGGAGCACAAATGAACGTTGCATCGCTTGCAGATCTTAGACTCGGCCTATTACTCCGCTTCTTTATTGGGGAAAAACAAGGAGGTTGGCACGAAGACCTCCCAGATCTTATAGATGCGTATACTTTGTTTATATTATTGCTTCGAGTTGGACCAGGCAAGTGAAATATTAATTGACGAGGATTAATCTAAAATCAGGAATCTTTAGATGGCGACCCGGGTCCGTTCTGTCTTGCAAGAGGCGGGCTTTATCTCCGAGAAAAGAACGTTTGGATTATTTTCCTTGTTTTTAAGGGATCAGACCTTCATTCTGGATTTGTTCCAAGGGAAGACAGCGCTGCTCATCAACGGTGGGTTGATGAAAACCTTTCAGCAGCTTGGAACCTAGCAGGTCCACAGAACAGAGTTGGCTATGTCAATTATATCAGCGCGCTGCCTTCAGAGCGGACCGGTTCAATGAATTTTAGCCCTCCAACATCGTTTGGAAACTTTGGTTCTAGTCAGGTCCACAAAATAAAGCAGAGAAACTTTGCAATGCATGGCCAAGAGATCTTAGGTGGCCAAGATAACTATGCAAACAGAGTAGGCCGAGAAATTATATACAACCTCTGGAATAGTTTGCAGACATGCAATCTTAATCTAAACATGGATCTTCAAGAACTGATCCAAAAAATATCATATTGTGATCATCAGTCTAAATCAGTCACTCCGCTCAAACCCATGCCTTTAAACCCACAGACAGACTCAGATTACATCCAACGATATAGTCGACTTTATGCCTGGCACCGACAGGAGGCAGCTTTGTTTTATATTCGCACCTTTCGTCCTCATTTAGGCGCTGCTCAATCAACTGCTACCGGCTCTTCCGAAAGAGCAAACATAATAGCACTTGGCCGCTTTCAACCACCCAACCCAGAGAAAAGCCTTGGAATCAGTGAAGGAAATTCAGCTTCAGGCGAAGTATCAGCAAATAGCAGCCTTAGAATTCAACAGGTGATCCAGCAGAAAATAATTTCTGGAAAAGTATTCTACTCAATCTTGTTGGAGGGTGAACATGCGCCAAGGGACTATTCTGAAGATTCACCTGAGTATGTTGGTTTTTTTGACTTTCTTTTGCAATTCTAATTTTTATTGAAGGCTAAAAGGAAACTCAGTGTTGATTAACTGGCTTGGAAAACGAATAGGACACCAAATATCAGATTCTTCTACAGTGTCTTTGCCTGTTAACCATTCCAAGGAAGTCGTAGCAGCTAATGGGCGGACTTCAAACTCTGAGGCTCAGATTCCCGTTGGGGGGTCTTCCTCTACAACTTTGCGCACTGATATCAAGGACGCCGCATCTCCAAAGGCAAGCTCAAGTATAACTGAGCAATCTGAAGTACCTCAAAATATCAACCCTGCTGTCAAAACCAATACGCCCTCAAGCACCAGACGTCCACAAAAGCCTTTACCTAAAAAAGGATTGCCTAAAGTCTCAACTCGCTCCAGAAAACGAACGGCAGCTGAAGCCAGTATTGACGACGCTGCGGAACCAGATAATCAATACGAAGTTGAAAGCATTCTTAATCACCGTAAAGAAAACGTAAGAAAATTTTTTCATTACAATTTTTCCTGGGTAAATATAATCTACTAGGGAGTTTGGATGTGGGAAGTTAATTGGAAAGGTTACGACGAAACAGACTGGTTAATCAGTAACCAACTTAGGTAATACCAAATCTAGGCTTTTATTTTTTTTTTTGGCTGATGGGAGCTTTAAAGCGATTGTGTAGAGTTGCTTGAAGCCTATAACACCGCAAAGAGGATTAATCCGAATGAAATTCTCAGTTCTTTGATGCCCACAACACCCGAAACACCCGAACTTAATTCAAAGTCAGGACACAAGAAAAAGAAACCCAGAATAGAAGTAGTTTCCGGTGGGGTTGAGTTGGCCGCAAACCTTTCAACCCTTTTGAGTTTACTCTCGGTTTCCAAACTGGATGAAGAATTGGAGCTTCTTAAAACAGCATCAAGCTCTGTCAAACCCAAAGATTTGCATCAGTCTACCAGCACACGCTCAATGATTGATCTCTGGGGAAACCAGTTATATCGAACCTCTTTTCTTAGCCGAATGCTAGCTCTTCTCCCAGAAAGCTCAATAAAGTCTGCTGGACTTCAATTTCAGCTACTTCAAAATTCTGTCGAGGTTCTTAACCCAATGGCTGTAAACATCCAGAAGATGGACATTATTCGACGGTCTTTCCGATATGAAATGTGTTCTGCACTGGTCAGGGTATTTGAATGGTATACTGAACGCGGACCCACGGTTGCCAAACACCTTGTTCAATTATATCACAAATCGGGATATACCCATTTGACAGAAGCAGCTCCACAATTTGCTGAGCTTGTCGACCATATTATTCAATACGCATACTGGCATATAACTACCAAGTTTGAATCTGTGGATGGATTGTCAACCATTGGCAAAAACCGGTCCAAATATGCAAACGATCAACTTTTGAAAAGGCCTGCATTTGGCGTTCTTCGGGACAACACCATTATTTCGTCTGTTCCTGCAAATTTATACGGCCTGAGAAGTTCAACTAGCCAGACAAGAGTTAAACTTCCTAGTCTAGTCGACTGCCAAATCCAGCATAACAACGAAGCGCTTGACAATATGAGCATTTTTTGTCTACAAGAACTATTGTCAAAAGAAGTAATCATACCGCAACTCCGAAGCATCGACGCCGTTCATTCTGGAAAAAGAACCACTGGATATACTGACATCAATGTTTATCAACGATCGATTACCAGAGGTGCAATTTTATGGTGTATTGCCAGAAGCTGTGAAACAGAGGGGATATTTGCATCGTCGCGAATAGATGAGTTTCTTCAAAGCCCAGCAATAATTTTTGATGGAAAATTATCGTTAAACCTTTCACGGAAGTTTTCATCTGAGGTGCTCAAAAAAAAAGACATTATTCTTGAACCTCTTTTTGCCTGGATCAAAGGTCATCTTGACGACAATCCTAGCTTACGATCAAAAGCAAAGCAACTCGGCCAGCTTGCAGATGAACAAATGCTTGAACTTTATATTGGGAAACAGCCGCCTCTCTCCAAAGTAAAAGAGAATGCAGACAAGGAGACAACTGAAGTCTCTCTAAAGTTCTTACCCATCACATTTGAAGCACTTATTTTGAAAAGCTGCCAAAAAAATGGTGTTCATGTAACCCGTCTGGCTCTAATTCTTCGAGAAGCCCTCAATCGAGACCGCCAATTAAAACCAGGCGATGATATTCTTTTCCGTCTTCTAACTGGCGAACATGCGACAAGAAGCAGTGCTACGAGAAGTAATCCAGACCACACCAATCCCATTCGCCACAATCTTGTAGCTGCATCGTTGCTAGTAACCCATTTGCCTGGTCAATCTTTGACGTCAAAAACAGGCATTTCAAATATTTTATCATGGATGGCAACAGGTCAAGGTTATAAAACTCGCCGCTTTCTAGAATCTATAACCCATCAAAAGAGTTTTTATTCGCCAAGTCTGGAAGCTATGATAAATTTATTCCAAATTGCAATTGATCATAATGCAAGAATAATTTCACAACATCCTGGTCATCACAAGCCACAGGATCTTCCTGGAATCATTCCTGTACATGATATGCTTATTTGGGGACAGCCAAACCACCATCTTAGCTCTGCACCAACCAAAGACAGGATAGGAGATCATATTGTGAAGATGACGCTTCATGAAAAGTTTGCACCGTACTGGGATGAGAAAGTACAAAATGCCTGGGTAGAGTTCTTGGGAGACATGCTTGACAAAGACCCATCAACCTATAATGGCGTTCGAAGAAAATGGAAAGAAGTTATTGCTTTTTTGAAGAAACTCAAAATCTCTCCTTTTGGAAGCGGGCTCACGCCTTTCCAACTTGCGAATCACTTAGTTGCATTGGAAATTGTTGAACCACCGACGGCTACAGATATGGCTGAATGGATAGCTCAAAATAAAAAGCTGGGAGCTTATCGAGCACTCTCTGATCTAGGATTCTCCCTTAATTCCAAAAATGCAACGTCTGTCCGTTGTGCATTTTTGTGCATTTATCACCATCTTGATCGTTATTTAACGGTTACGGATAAAGATTTTATACGCTTTGGGCCAATTTTTGTAGAACATCTTCTTTGCAAACTGCCAAGATGGACCGGCCGATTGGAGGACGAGCATGCCGCTGGACACCTAGGAAAACTTGCATTGGAAGCAGAGACTAAGGTTGTTGAGGATCCGTGGATTTCTGGTCAAAACATTACAAAATCCAGCGCCTTTCCATTCCCTCTTGTAATTTCAATAACGGCATTACAAAGGATTATTAACAACAGTCCTGAAAACGCCGATATATGTAATGTAAACCCCTTGTGATTATTTGTTAGATAGGGCCATCTCTATTTTTAATAACCTTTGCTCCTGCCAGTGTCAAAAAATTGTTGTATAGCTCAGATTAACGTACCATAGGATCCCAGAGATATTGGAACTTCTAATAGATTAAGGAATATAGTGTTATTAATGACTGCTTCCAAAGCCCCTGCTAACCTTTAAGTCAACTGAGAGCAGATTAAACAATACACTGATGTACGCTGTGGTGCGACAACCGCTTCAAAAGCCCCTGCTAACCTCTAAGTCATCTGAGCCCAGATTAAACAATACACCGATGTACGCTGTGGTGCGACAACCGCTTCAAAAGCCCCTGCTAACCTCTAAGCCCTCTGAGCCTAGATTAAACAATACACTGATGTACGCTGTGGTGCGACAACCGCTTCAAAAGCCCCTGCTAACCTCTAAGCCATCTGAGCCCAGATTAAACAATACACTGATGTACGCTGTGGTGCGACAACCGCTTCAAAAGCCCCTGCTAACCTCTAAGCCATCTGAGAGCACTAAGATTGTAAAAATTACCATTTTGGAACCGCTTCCAAAGCCCCTGCTAAGCCAACTGAGGGTGCTAAAAGCCTAAAACACCAGTAAAGAGAAAACCAAGGCTCTCCAACAATGACATTAATCTCAATTTGATCTATAATATGTTTCTAAACGGTTAGAACACAACATGGATTAAATAAAGTACAAGAATATACACGATAACAGCATACTTTCAGTTTTGATACAGACCTATAATATATCGGTAACCAGAATGTAGAGATGGCGCTTACCCTGACTAAGCGTGCAGCTCGGAGTTGGGGTGACCGACTCTGCTACCCGTTGTTAACCCGCCTCGTTTGTTTGCCGTTCAGAACCTACCTGCTTCCTCCTCTGTGATGCCCAATTTTATGATCGCCTGCCGCTGTTATCGTTATCGTCGTCTTAGTCGATGTCGCATGGCCATGGCTGCGAGAGGCAGGGGTTAGGGATGCAGGCAAGGTGGTGGAGAAGAAATTGTACGCACATACCGATGCATTACACCACCGCATCTGCATCCCCTGTGTCGTTTGGCATTGCAGGGAAGGTTACAGTGCGAACGAGGCTTCGACGACGCCACAGAAGGGTTCAACAATGAAGATGACCTACACATGTCGAAGAGATCATTAACGTCGCGAGAGCCCAGTGGAGCGAAGAACCAGCGTACCCTGCACTCCCACGGCACCAAGAACGGAGACCTATGAATGTCGAGAATGTCACGAGAGCCCAGAAAAACGAAGAAAGAACATACCCAACTCCCGTGGCGCATTCAAAGCTGCGATCCTGCGAGTCTCGGCTTGCGGTGCTAACGATTTGAGAGGTGTTTGGCAGGCTTACCATGCTCGTACCCCCTTCCCACCCAGCCGTATCCCATCCCATCACAAAGGAGCACACACCACAGGTGAAGTGTGGGGCGTAGAGACAAATAACAGAGGGCTATGAATGTCAAGGAGGACGTCAGCACCGTCACGAGAGCCTAGCAAAGAAAAGAAGAACGTACCCAGCACTCCTGCGGCACCACAGCAAAGACCTACGAATGTGGAGAACGTCAGCAACAGTGTGAGAACCCGACAGGCGAAGAAACAACGTACCCAGCATGCCATGTGCTCGAAGCCGCAAGGGTCAGCTCACGGTGCCGACAATTCGAGAGGCGTTTGGCGAGATCGCCGTGCAGGAGGCGGTTGTGAGCGAAGTTCAAACGTCAGTCTTTGAGCGAAGTCAAAGTTCAACTTTCACGTAATCGGCGGACCGCCCGGATCGCCAGTGCCAACTTTGAAATTTCGCATACTTAATAGAGTCCAACTCACAGCGCACATGCAGACCATGGAAATCACTTCCATAATTTCACACAACCTTGCTTCTACAAGTACTCAACCCTCATCACATCGCCATGCCTCTCTCCCTTTGTTAACCGAGGGATGGTAAGTTTTTATTTCTATTCTTTTTTCATTTTCTACTCACCTCCACCTCTTAGGTCCAACATGCCGCGAACGACTTCGCGCGCGACGTCGTGAACCCCCCCCTCCAATTGAGGGCTGTGGGCCGGCGTTTTGGCGATTATAGGTTGGGGTGGGGACATGGAGCGGTAAGGGGAGACCGTAGAGGGGGAGGCCCACCCGGCGCTGGTCTCACTTCCCCATCCAATCACTACTCACCCCCTCCCTCCCCTGCTAGGCCCTCTACCCTGCCTTTTCTACCTTCAAACACCCGTCAACGCCTCCCTGCCTCCCTGCCCTTCCCTCCCCCCGGACCGAACTCAGCGCGAGGATGGCCACGCAGACGCCAGCAGCACCGACGTGTGCCATTCGAATATGGGACGAGGAGCGACGACGCGCCACAGCATCAGCAGCAACCCCGCTTCTCGAACGTGGGGTGACGACGCGATGCTGCTCGAACACGAGGCAGCACCGACAACGGCCACAGCAGCAGCAGCAATAACGACATTGCTGCTGCTCAAACGCGGAGCACGGGGCGAGGGCGAGGGCAATGGTACGCGGAAGCGTAAGCGCCAACGTCTCCGTCGTGCTGCTCAAACTCGGGGCAGGCGATGACGATGCAGAACAGGAGCAGCAGCCATGTCGGCTGCTACTATGGATGGCGCAGGCGATGACAACGGGCACAGGCAGCAGCAGCAGCAGCACCAGTATTACCGCTGCTCGAATGCGGGGCAAGGACGACGCGCTGGGGCAGCAGCAGCAGCTCAGACCCCTCACCTTGGACCCCAATGACGTGGACAGCAGCACCAGAGCCGCTGCTGCTGCTGAAACACGTGCGACGCCGACGCGAACGACCGTCGACATCAGCAGCAGCATGCCGTCGCTCGAACGTCATGCCGCCGAGACAGCGAGGAGGGCAGGAGCGGCAGTATTGGTACTGATACTGCTGTTGCTCGAACACCGCCCAACGACGACAACGACGCATGTCTCACCCCCCTCCTCCCCCCAGTACCGCTCTCCCCCTCAATTCCCCCTCTCTCGACCCCTCAACTCCCCCTCAACTCCCATTCCCTTGCCTCAGCCCTGTTGCTGCTCGAGCGTGGCAATAAAGAAGCCCAAACGTGAACGAACTCATGTTCGGCACAACTTTTTGGCGCGTTTAAGTTTTTCGTTCACGTCGAATGCTTACCCACGTATTTTTTAGCACCTGAACGTCCCCTGCTTAACATTCATCAAGTGCAGCTCACGATAGGTTACGTCAACAAACCTTCCGCACCCATTCGATGAAGAACAGGATTTGACCGCCGTCCTGCCTGCGCTTCCTTGTCAATGCAATTGGCGGTTTGTTCATTGACCGTACGAGGGTGCAGATGAGACACGTTGGGCAGATTAACTGGGAAATAGCTGGGAAATAGCTGTGAAATTGGAGGTCAGGACTTGATGTCTCACATACATTATTTTCCTTAAGTACCGAGTGCTAGATTGTCCATAATTTAAAAAAAAAAAAAATTGGACTTGTAAATGCCAGCAACGGCCTACAAAGCTAGTTATGTAATCACAGACCTGCAACACTTTTGCAACACGTGATCTTGTTGCAAAAGCGTTGCAAAAAGCTGCTGGACGACTTGACTTAAACATGCTATGACTCCCTTACAGAGGCGGTTGGTATGCAGTGAAGACAGTACTTTTGTCTCTCTATGCGTTATAGCCTGGACAATAGATTTTAGAGTGTTTTGTGGAGCACAATTGTCTTAAATAATAAAACCGCATTGTTGGACCAAACTGTCGCGACATTAGATTTATGCTGGCCAAGATAGAAAGTACTGTAGGTAAAAACATTGACTAAAGAGTTGAATGTACTATATGCGCTGGTACTGAGTTTTCGGAGGAGGAGGAGGATTGGTGTTCATTGCATTTAATAAATGCTGTAGGCCCCTAGAGCATCAACAAATTCACAGAAGAGCCAATGATCTATCGCATTTTGCAAAGATGAGGGCTCTGTGCCAGGATGGAAATCACCTCTTGCATCGGCCAATGCAAGCCATTTGAATTGCCCAGCCGGAAACCTCACTTCTTTGAAGCAGGTTTTAAAACAAATTTTGCCAAACTTAAACATTCCTGACCGCATGTCGTTGTTAGCGTAAAGTTGGTCGCCTTCATCAGAGAGATGAATCTATTTGGAAGGATCAGGTATGTTGTTGAAAAACAGAATACAAAACACTCACTATAATTTTGGATTCCAGGTCAATCGATGTTTTTCCAGTTGCCGCCCAAACAAAAATTCTTGAACGAAAATACGGTTTGTCTAGCTGATCAGCAAAACGATCAATATTGAAGTTCCCTCTGTATGCTTGTTTGGCTTCTTCCACTAGTCTGGGGCACGGTATTCCAGAACCCTTAAAAAACGCCGTCAACGCACTCTGGAGTGCTGTGCACATGAGTTCATTGCCTGGAATATTCTGATATGAAGTGCCGAAGGTGTCTGCGAGGAGTGGATAGGGCACCGCTTCAAATTTCAGTCGATCTTTTAAATCGCTGAAAGTTTTGATTTTTGATGTCCAAATTAGATTGAGCAGCGCATCGGTACCGCCTCCAAAAGATTGTAAAATCTATTTGGGCATCAATTAATCAACGGTTGAGCTAAATGGAAATTTGTGACTTTACATCAAGGAAATTAAAATCGGCGCCACAGGGAAGGCTCATGCCCAATAAGAAGGCCTGAAGCTCGGGGTGATCTAGGGATTCTGGGCCGATAAGCGCATTGTACACCATTCCAACAGCAATTGCCTGGTGTTGAGCATCTGTTCGTTCTTGGAATATATTCACCTAAAACAGATTAAATAAATCAACGATACAAAACTAGCAACAAATTCACTAACCGTGCGGTCATGCCACGTAATAAAGTGACTGTTGAACGGTCTCAATACCGTAAGATCATCCGAGGTGCCGATGGCTAACCAGTCCTTGATTGTTTTGTGAAGTTCAGGGTACCAATCTGCAATGAAGTTCTCGTGAAGAGACTGAAGGTTACCGCGATTGAGGAAGAGCTGCAGAATGGCGGGCGAAAGCGGTTCTGGGAGATTTCCCCTCATGATGAGCAGACTGACTAAGGCCCCCAAAGTTGCCATAGCAGTCTTTCTGGTCTCAGAGGTGTGTCGCGCTGAAGGACCGCTGTTTTGAATGGCAATGGAGCTTGTATCGCCAAAACGTGGCAAGAACCACTGTTGTCCCCTTCTTAGATACCATTTAAAGGCTTCCTCAATAACTTCTTCTTCCACGCCCTTCCCTGACGAAACATCAGGATTTGCAACATCTCTAAAAGATTATGATTAGCGATGTTGCTCTTCAACAAAAACAGCAACTTACGCAAAATGGAATTCTCTTTCAGTTGAGAGAATGCGAGAAAAGTCCTTCTGCTCAACGGCAGCTGCAAGAGCGTCACGGAATTGGTCAGCAATCTCTTCAATACTGTTTCCTGTAAGTTTGAATTCTGGGGCGCTATTCCTCGAAGCTGTTGCATAAACCTTTCGGGTAAGAAGGGAAATGGAATCGATGGCTAAGGATTGGGTCTGAGGTTGGTTCCACGGCTCCTCCCAGATCATAGATGGCAATATAGATAGTGGCCTTCTTGCAGGAATAGTTAAACTAAGCGCAGGAGAGGTCCTCAACAAAGAGCGTTGTGTGGTTGAAGTTGTTGCATTTGAATTTCTTGGCACCTATTACATACAGAATAGAGTGAATAGCTATTATGAATGTTTTGAGCAAGTTAGACATACCCGTATTACATCCTCTCTGTCACTAGCAGAATCGGTAGAATCTTCTTCATCTGATGTTGGAGCTTCACCTTCGTTGGACTCCGCTCCATCACGGGGAAAGTCAAAAAAGAGTTTATCACCGATACATCGGTGCCGTCTAGGCTCTTCGTCTCCAAAAGAGACAATTGCAGAATATCCAGGTCGATTGATGCCTAATTTGAAAGAAGTTTGAGTAGAACGTTGATAAATGTAACAAAAGATTCATACCGAGATAGACGATCCACCTGTCCGTGGAAACGTCGAGACAAAATGAAGGAATGCCAAAGTGGTTGCTATCCTCAAAGATGGTCTGCAACGTTGCCGGGCTTCGCACAGTGGCTTCTACAAGACGGACTTGTCCAGAGGTCCCGTTGGTTCGAACTCTGCCTCGATTGACAAGAGCCAGTAGGAGGAGGTCTCGGCGCTCATGATTAAGGAGGCTCCTGGGGTATCGTTGACTGAATTTGTATGCGTGCGTTGAAACTGACATCATGTATGATATGTCTGATAGAAACTGGTTGAGAGACGTTGATAGTGGTGCTTCATAATCGTAGACTAGGCCCAGCCTCTCAAGAGCGGCGTCGAACGACTCGCTGTATTGCACATACACAACATACTGATGGTCTAGTTCCTAAAAATATGCATTGAGGTTAGCAATCTCCAAATTAAAACGCTATAATCAACGTACAGATGTCATAGGGTAGATTTTGACTCGTAGTCTGGCCATAGAATCAGCAGGGTTTGATTCATTGACTACTATGCAGTCCTGTAGTGAGCGCTGAACAGGTCTAGCACGGGGTGGATTGACTGCTGTTCCCCTATGACGCCGTTGACGAGTTGAAGAGGTACCCTGAGAAGTTCGCGGCTGAAGATTGGCTGGCCTTGGGATAGTGGCTTGTGCAGATGCACGGCGGTTTTGGTTTGCTGTTTGACGAGCAATGCCTGAACCAAGGGAATCGAGTCCTTGGAATGAGGGCGGTGCCTGGTTGAGTAAAGAGCCAGGAAAACCCTGTCCCTGTGTTGATACAGGCTGGTATGGCCGAATCGTAGGAGCCGGTGGCAAGTTCTGAGAGATAGGCGGTGGTGGTGGCGCTACGGGTGTACGAACCTGGGATGCTGGAGGAGGCTGAGGTTGTGAAAGAGGCGCTGCACCAGGACATACCCCAGAAGCGCTAAGTAAAAATAAACCGCTAATGCATGGATAAGCTTACCCGCTTGTTGCAATTGACTCAATGGATTGGAAAATCCAGTTAATCTTGCAAGTAGATTTTGAAGCTGGATGGCTTCATCTTGGGAGAGAGTGTTGTCTGACTGAGCTGACATTGAGCTGAAGTATTCTGTTCAGCACCAAATAGTGTAGAAGCATGCAAAAAAACACACCGTCAAGAGGAAGAGAGCGTATATTTGTATTCAAAAAAAAAGAGTGAGATCATAAAAATGCAAAGGGGCAGCAAAAGAAAGCGTGAAATAAAAAGAGCGCAAAGGATGCAATGGAGGTGAGAGGGCGTCAGCTCAAGCCTCATATATATATCAGTGCGCGGTTGTTTAATAAAATCCCGACGAAAATCCCGGTGAAAATTTGCAGCAGTAAAACGAATAGGGCTGGACCAATTAGATTGAGCAGATCAACGGAGAGAGTAAATTTCCACGCCCAGTGACTTGATTTTGAATTTTTATTGACGGCTTGCTGCACTCTTCACCCGAAAAACCCTGAATCGAATGGGAAACGGCGACTTCTCTTTGTTAAAATAGTCTACGGATCAGCAATATGTCCTTTAGTACTAGAAAATTGGGACGCCACCTTGACATTGCCAAAAAAAAAAAAAACAGGAGAAGAGACATATTCTCAGGGCGATGCAAAGCTACCCTCCAGCATATAGCAAATAAATTCTTGGACCGTGATAACTTGACAATATTGTTCTAAGTTATTCTGGGAAACAGTTGCACCCTAGTTGCTGAGCCCCTGAAGTCAGACTCAAAGGTAGTACTTCATGGGTCCACGAAGCCAAATACTAACCCAACAAAGCAAAAGATACCAAATACAGAACTCTAGCCTGTTGGTCCAATCGGAAGAGAAGAGAAGAGCTAAAATTGGGAACCTGGATGGAGACACAAACAAGCAACAAGTCACATGACTCTGACACCTGCGACAAGGATGTTGAGACCTGGGAGTTGCCATTTTCCAACGGAAAATACCGTCATAAGGATTAGAATCGCCTCACCGAGTACAACAACCTGACCTTGCTGCTTGCAGAATCCATGTCTTCGAATGCCCTGAATAAGCAATAAAAATCCATGAAAATGGTGCATAAACTTCTCAGGCTCGTCACCTCGCGTCCAGACGTTCATAAAACAAGAACTCTTGACAGTAGCTTTGGTCAAATTTCGTACGCCATGCCAAGTGGTTCTCGCCTTTCCCCGCACCAACATAGTCTCCCTGTCGACCTTCTCCGCCCAGTAGTCGAGCACCTCGCCAAAAATCCTACGGCTCTGTGTGCTTTATCCATGTCTTCGAAAGCCCTCCAATTAGAGGCCGAGAGATTACTTTATAGGACCATGACGATGTCCGACGAACTCAAGCACGAAAACTTTCTTTCCTCTATTATCAAATGCCCCCGACGCGCGTTGTCGGTGCAGTTGTATTCGCAAAGGGCCGTGCCCTTCATCGGAAAACGGCGCCTACTAGTCCCGCTGTGCCTCGCGATGAAGCAAATGAAAAATCTCAGGACCCTTTACATCGAGACAATACAGATCGACGCCTCTGACGGTTTGCCGGGTGAACACCCGTTCCAGCTGGAAGGCCTGAACTGTGGAGGGTCGTTCTCGGATTCAACCGGCCTCAAGCTGTCCAGATTTCTCCAATTTCAGCCAAAGTTAAAGTGGCTGCATGTGGAATGGACTAAATACGACGCGGTCCAGATCCCTTCATCCACATGTCCAGAACTTAATTTCCTACACGGTAACAGAGATGCTATAGAAGCTCTCCTTCCGAGACGCCCCATTACTTCGTTGGCTTGGGACCCCCACCCCAGCGATTCGTTCGACTGTATCGACCATCTATCCGCGTCGCTCAGGAATATCCAGGCCCTGTCTTACGGAGGACAGTTCGTTGGACCGGACCTTAGCCTTATCATCCACCACCTACTGTCAATTAAGGTATTGAAATTATTTGACCCATCCCCCGAGGTGATGGTTTCCCTTGACTTGCTTTGCGTGCGACTGACTTTTCTGCAGGAGCTACAGCTATTGTCGCGCATCCCACATTTACGCATTCTTCTCATATTATGCCAGTTCAGTAGGCGGACATACCCTTTCCCTCCGTTCAGCAGCTTTCCGGATGTCATGCAAGACCTATTTTCCAATTGTCAGAGCCTCGAATACGTCGAGATTTCGCATAATCGGCTGAACTATGAACGGTGGCTGCCAGGCCAATGCTCCCCTGAAAAAACGCAGAGGTCGTATAAAGCAGTTCACCCTTGGTGGGATACGAATGATAACGACAAGCTTTACTTCAATATCGATTAACTAAGCTTTAAAGTCCTATTAGGGATATTTTAAGACCACTCGAAGTGGGCCGGCATGTTGTAGGTCCAAGTCGAACGTTCCCACTCCACCAGTAATTATTAAGTACCTTACATAGCTGCGACAGCAGTTCTACACCGCGTGTCGAATTTTCTAAAACGAGTCGTGAAATCAAAAGAAGTTTAATCAGCCACTTGGTCATGATCAGCGGCAATAAGACAGGCAGGCAGAATACAACAAACATCGTGAGCTACAGAAAAGACGCGTCATCATAATAGTAAGTAAAGTTGGCGGTAATGTTGGACGTGGTAATCATAATAAACAGTACACTACTTTGTAAATAACTCAAATTTTGGGTAAATAATGATAGGGTTGCGTCCGGTTCGTGCAGGCATGCAATGGAATGGATAAGAGTGGGGATGGGGTGAAGGCGGAAGAGGGAGGAGGGAAGGAGGATAAGAAGAGGATCACGGGGTAGACAGCCTGTGGAATGCAGACGGGGGTATTTATGCCGGAGGAGATGAAGACGGGCAATGAGATCCATGGAGTGAGTTCGGGGGGTATCGGCAGAACGTCATAGGTGATAAGAGAAATTGTTCCATCCGGTCCGAGGGTTTTTCGATGTTTAGTTTTGAAGAATCCAAATATGGAGGAAGAAAAGAAAGCAGAACGAGGCAGAATGCAGAACCAATCCGAGCCGAGGTGGTGGGAAATCGCCTTCTCCGAGATTGATCGCCATTATTCATTACGATTTTTTCCAAGATGATCCATTCAGCAGATCGTCCAGAGCATCAACCACCTCCGACGCATGGCTGACGCACAGATCATGCCCAGCGCCTTCCACATTGACCTGCTTCTTCTTCGCGGTCGCTGGCATAAGCTGCGCAATCTGCGGAGCGAACTTCGGGCTGACGGTAACGTCCTTGGTGCCCTGTTTGTGTTGTATCAGATCTCATTGAGCGACGTTCTCGTATAAAGCGAGGAAACGATTGTGAAGAACGTAAACGTACATGGAGGATTAACACACGTTTGCCTTGGAATCCAGGCGATTGGAAAGACGCAGTCTGTCCACGAATAGGCCCATCACGCAGAGATGACGAGAGTGCGTTATTATAGCCGGGCAAGTGTGCCGACTGCAATCGCACGATCTGCGTGCATGATGTTAACCGACAACAAGTGCGTGTGGTGTTGTGACATACCTCAAGAATAGGATCACTCGGAGTGATATCTTGAGTGACGCTCTGGTTCGTGAGGCGTTGAAGGTACATCTAAATTCAGACGAGAGAAGAGTAAGCACGTGAGGCAAGAAGCCAATATAGAGCGCCTAAAAATATGGCGTACCTGGACCGGCTTGCTGGTGGCTAATGCTTGCACCAAAGGAGAAGACATAAATTTAGCAGTGCGTGAGATATCGGTCGACTGGTGGGTTCAAACAGCAAAGCCGTTGAGAAAACGTCCAGATGCAGACGTGTCACATCGATAAGATGACAACAAGAGGAAAAGAGAGAGTAGAAATGAAAAGTTTCAGCAACAGAGAAGAGAAACGCAAAAATGAAAGGATAAAAGCGACCATCAGATATGCAGAACGATTAAGCGAAATGAGGACCACGCACCTCCATGAGCCCAGCCGAGGCGATAAGCCCTACGCTCTCGTCGACAAGGTGGGGAAATTGCGCTGTAAAGGCAGCTGTGATGGCACCTCCCTGATAGACGAAACTTGGTTAAAACCCCAGGTTCCGGCCGGCCGCATGAGATGTATGGACGCACCATCGATACTCCGATGATATTGGCCTTCTCCCATTTGAGATACTGCATCAGGAGGGCGAGCTGGGTGGTGTACAGGGTGGTATCGTACGCCGTCTGCGGTGCATCAGAGTACCCTCGGCCGTATAGGTCTGTTGAGCTGGCATCACAACCCGAGGTTTGGGGTGGATGTGGGGAACAGACGCACCGTAGAGCAAAACGCGATAACCACGCGCCGCTAGGCTAGGTGCCACGTCCTTCCAAATGATGGCAGGAATAGAAAGGCCGTGTATCAGGACGACCTAGGATACGTCGTCAGCCGAGACGCACAGCCAGCGCGTTCGATACAGCCAAACCGAACCTTTTTGCCTTTCTCCGGACCCAAGAGCCAGTACCGAACCTGAACGAACGAACGAGCGTCGATAGATAGATAGATAACGTCAGAAGACGGCCTCGCACTTCATCATGGCATGACACCAAGACTAAAACTAAAACGTACCTTCCCATTAGGAAACGTCGCATATCCTCCTCCGTCATAAAAGTCCTCAGGGTATATCGACCACGACTTCGACGTCGCCGGCAAGCTCGCAAGAGATGGGTGGATGAAGACGGGCGGTCGTGGATTTGGGAACGCGGCCATGAAGTAGGTCGTCAGCAGCAACGGCGGCAGGATGAGGAGCGAGAGGGTGAGGCATTGGTAGGGGCTGGTGACGACCATGGCGGTAAAGAGGCAAGAGAGCCAGATCGCGCATTTCTCTCACAAATTGCAATTAGCTGGAGGTCATGTGACTACAATGATCGCGCTCTGCGCTCCCGAATGTGGTGAACATATGCCAAAAATATACTCTTTTTCCGTATATATATGCCCTCCACTGCTGGCGCCGACCCCTGTTTTCAGTGGAAACAGACATTAAAAACACGTCTCCTGTTTTTAGTCACAATTTCTTCTGTAATTATAAATGCTGTTTCCTTAAAATACACGCAATAAACCAGGAAATCTGTTTATTCAGCCGTTTTTGTGCCAAAAATATAATCTGTATCACAAAGAAATATTGAACAAAGAGGAATTATTTTATTCAACCATTTTTCATGGGAATAGCAAGGGAAATAGTAGTTCTTTATCCAAAAGAAAGAGTATAGGAAACAGAAGTTACAGTGAGCGGCCACTGTAACTTCTGTTTCCTATACTCTTTCTTTTGGATAAAGGACTTCTATTTCTGTGGCCGTTTCCTTTAAAAACAGTCGAACAAAACAAATTCTCTTTGTTCAATATTTCTTTGTGACACAGATTATATTTTTGGCATAAAAACGCCCGAATAAACAGGTTTCCTGTTTTGTTGAGTGTATTTTAAAGAAACAGCATTTATATTTATAGAAGAAATAGCAACTAAAAACAGGAGACGTGTTTTTAATGTCTGTTTCCAATGGAAACAGGGGTCGGCGCCAGCAGTGCTCCTGACCATCGTAAAACATGGTAATAGGTCCGTCATTAGTATAGTTCACGGTAGCGTTTTTCGTTTGTTTTTCGATCTGTTTTTCATTTTGTTTTTCGAGAAAAATGAGATAGGAAACAAGCTCAAAAATGACTCGAAAAATAGAAATTCGTGAAAAACAACCTCGCAACTTGTTTTTCGCGAATTTCTTGTTTTTGATCTCGTTTCTCGTCTCATTTTTCAGTGCTGCATTTGAACTCCGATTTCACGATCAACCGTCCGTAACCGTCGTACCTCGTACCTAACCCACTTCCTTTCCTCCCACCATCATGCCCATGCCATTCCACCTCCCACCGCATCTTCCACATCAACATTCGAACCTAATCCACCACACCACCGTGACTCGAGAACTCAGACCTCAAGAGAATGCACCAGGCTAACCTTAAGGAGGGGTAATTGCAGCTGTCCACCCGCTGCGACGGTGAATAGGGAACGGCAAGGAGAAGGAAGCAAGGATGACCAGGTACGTGGCAAACTACCGCATACTGCCCCATCTAATCCCACCACCCCTCTCGTGTTCAG
Organism: Galerina sulciceps; assembly: GCA_023014345.1. Taxonomy (NCBI): domain Eukaryota; kingdom Fungi; phylum Basidiomycota; class Agaricomycetes; order Agaricales; family Galerinaceae; genus Galerina; species Galerina sulciceps. The sequence continues at coordinate 2,201,936 of JAEDXJ010000005.1, read as the reverse complement.
CATATGTTAACGACATCCACGACGCGCGCTGTCGTCAGATTCGGCCACCAAACATACTGACAGCGACACGCCGCTCCTGGCTGTAGTTTTACCATAGGACGGTGATTACCTGCGTATGACCTGGATATGGCCCTGCTACGGTCTCACCAGCATGACCTCTCCTCTGTACCCCATCACTAACCCCCCTGTTGCATAGGCAGTGACGCCGCAAGTGCTGAATTACGCTGACGGCGCTGTCAGTGTAAACAACGGAGTTCGCCTGCCAACGAGATCCACAAATTCTGACATTTCCTTTCCGTGCAGACTTCGACACTCGAAGCTCAAGGTAACACCGCGTCTGCGCCATACACGTTCACATTTCAAGTTCCACACTTACTAGATAGGTATATGTAACCGATGTATTAGATCAATAGAAAAGTATATTAAATCCTTTGCTACCACTTGTGTGTATTCAACGAGGAGTAAGACCAATGAACGACTTAGTAAATTTTTTTTACTGACTTCACGACGGGGACTTGTACTCGCCGGGAAGTTCAGAGCTGAGTTGAAAGGCTGCCACCATGCCGGACAATTCTCAAGTTCGTTTTTCGTCCATTTTTGGCCTATTTTTGCCTTTTTACGGGAGGGGTGGTTCATAGTAGCTGTTTTTGGCTTATTTTTCATTTCATTTCTCGTCCATTTTTACTGCCAACTCTTGTCTCCTGGCAGTAAAAATGAACGAAAAACAAGATGAAAAACAAGCCAAAAACGGCCCAAAAACGCTACTGTGAGCTACCCTATTGTATACCTACGAGCTACTCCATTTTCCAGGACTTTGGCCCAGCCTTAACTTCTGCCTTTCGGACTCCTTCCACCCGAGGTCCATCAAATGTTTGTCAAATGTCGTAAAGATAACAAGAATAACAGCGTAGAACGAGCCAGACCGTCTTGCTAAAAATATACGCTCGCTTTCTGTGTGCATACACAAGTATCTTGAATATTTGGAGCATACTAGTAGTAGAAGTGAGGTATAGAAGTGCGGACATGGTATTAACAGGATCAGGAAAGGGAAAAGCAGACGAGGCAGGGCTAAACTGTCGCATGCTACTGACAAGGTCATTTGGCAGGTATAGATATTATTCATTAGATGGTCGGGACGAAGTTGAAAGGTGGGTAATCAAAAATGTATCAAAGTGGTTATGGACCGTCGTTCATTCCTTCTTGTCTTGAGATTCAACATCGACGTCCTCCACACTCGCTGACTCGCCAGTTTCCCGGACCTCCTCTGGGTCGTATGGTAGAAGGAGGTTGAGCACTGCAGCAACAATCCCCGCAGCGAGAACTAGTCAAAGCCAGCATTTTCAGCCTTCACAATCAACATCAACAAAAAAAAAGCAACCAACTCACAAGGCGTACTAAGCACAATAGTAATCGAATCAAACAACCCCTGCAACCCCCCTCCCACCCCCTCACCCGCACCCGCTCAAACAAATGCTCAAAAATCCCCGGGACCAACAAATCCCCCACCCCAAACGCCATCGCCGCGCCCAACACAAACCTCTCCCTCCTCCCAAACCTCACCATCCCAAGCACCCTCAGCCCGGACACACCCACACTCGCAAACAAAAACGTCGTCACCCCGCCCAACACCGAACCCGGAATCGCAAGGAACACCCCCGATATCTTGCCCAGCACGCCGAACAAAACGAGGAAGACGCAGCACCACCGCCCCGCGCCGCGGTTCGCGCATCGGGTGATGGCGATGACGCCGTTGTTCTGCGCGAAGACGGAGAGGGGGGGGAGGGTGAGGAGGGCGGAGAGGAGCCCGGAGAGGCCGTCGCTGAGGATCCCGCCTTGGATGCGCGAGTCGAAAGTGGGCCCGGTGATGGCTTGGCGGGAGACTTCGGCGGAGGCGGTTATGTCGCCGATGGCTTCCATGGCGAGGGAGACTGGGCAGAGGGTGTGGTTAGACATTTTGAAGCGGATGGAGGAAGTGGTTACCTACCATAGACAGCGAGCATCGGCAAAATGGCAGGAGGGTAAACGCTTATCTTGAACGTTTTGACCCACAAGAAAGTAATAGCAGGCGCGCTCTTGATACTCGAGTCGTCTATATACCCCGCAGCACCCGCTACGATGCAGCCAACGACCAGACCGACGATGATGCTGATGTTCTTGAGGAACGGCGAGCCGAATATCTCGGTCAGGATGATCGTGGAGAAGGATAGGAACCCGAGGCCGATGAATTCTGGGGAACCCCATCTGTATGTAAAGCAGTAGCAGTAAACCACCAGTTAACGGATTGTATGAAAAGGGAGGATACGTACGGAAGAGGTCTCGGAGCGAAAATCGTCGGGCAGAGCTGAAAAATCCCACTCGTCGGACGCGACAGGCAGTCGTTTGACCCTCCTCCCCAATTGGGGATTCCGGACGAACCGATGAGTGAAGAGCCGATCATGAGGATGACCGTTCCTGTCCATTGACTTTTTAAATAAACTGGGTTTCAAGAGCGAAAGGGGGAGAACGAACTGGTGACAAGAGGTGGAAATACCCTCTTGAGAACCTTCGGGGAGCAGAATGACATGAATATTTCGAGGAAGGAGCAGATGAGGGATGTCCCTTTGTGTTGAACCATAGGTGAGTTCGAAAGGATCATTCATCAGCGATAAAAAAGCCATACCAAGCACTTTGCCGAACGCATCAGGACAAGCTCCTCGAGTAACCGTCCCATCAGCCGCGGTAGTAGACGGGCAGGTACCATCCCTGTACATGGCGTTGAAGATCTTGCAAACAAAAGTCAGAGCGCAAAGCAAAGGGAGGCCAGGTAACAAGGTTAACTAACCGCATTCGCAGTAGAAAGCGTCGCGAAACTCGTCCCAACAACCGAGATAAGCCCCGTCCCGAGGTAATACCCTCGAAACAAGTGAAGGTGGGACATCTGGACCAAGCTTAAAATCCCTATCGCACAAAAACAAAGACAAACGCCAACTCAGTTCTTCCACCGATTCACTTCGCCTATTTTAAGAATGAACCCACCACAGCCAATGAGGGACGCCGAAATCATATACGCGGACGTCGCCGCGTCCAAGTTGAGCGCAGAAGCGAATATGATCGGGGGCGTGATGAGGCCTGCCAGCATGGCGAGGGCGTGCTGCAGCCCGCTGGAGATGGCGAGGATGAGAGGGAGCTCGGCGTCGAGGGCGTAGAAGGGTGGTTGGCGGTTGGCTTGTTTCATGAATGGAAGCTTGGGCGTGCAGAGCCTGTTATCGGAGGTAGAGGGAGAGGAACGCTATTCAGTAAGTGCTCACTCACCAGGCGTAGTCGTAATCGCCGATCCATCCATCCCGAGTGGTGAACTTCGTCTTCAGTCGCTGCGCTCTGTCTTTTAGAGACCTTGATTTCGATGGAGGGACAGTCGGAGACACAGTCCTTGGAGGCTGGTCTTGCACAGGTGCGGAAGACATGGTGGTGGGACAGAAGGAGGAGGAGGAGTCAAGAAGCGAGGAGAGATAGGCTTCCAAACCCTAAGATTGTCACGAAGCGAGGCAGGTAGTTATTCCATATAGCAGCAGGTCGTGTATTTTAAGAGAACTAGACTTCGTCCCTCCGACTGGAGATAGTACGCCTGCAAGTCAAGGCCGATCGACGTCCTTCGCACAGGCACAGGATCTCTTCGAAGTGGCGCACCGATGGTCGGCTTAGACGTTGGATAACGGAGGTTTAGAGATAGTGGTGGCTCTGGTGGATTCAACAAAGCCAAGGAGGAAAGGAGTATTGCTTCCGGGGGAAGACGTGTTGTGATACGTTGATAGCCAATGATAGGCATCATCTTATCTTATCTTCAACCCCAATGCCCGAAGGACAATCTTCATTTTCGAGGCTTTTCCTTGTCTTTTCCTTCTTCCTCGCTTTCCACTCGAGACTCGAGAACCCTTTTTCATTTACATAAGAACTTCTGACATGAAAGCGGCCATGGTAGTAGCGACGACGACTTCCAATTCCCATCCCGCCCAAAAGTCGTCGACCTTCAATCGACCTTTCAAAATGATCCAGTCACGCCTACGCAAATACCTCCTGCCCACTTTTTGCAGCAATCTTTCCCGTGCATGTTCCACTCAATGTACCAAACTAATTTCCAACCATTCAAACCTAACAAGCGCCAGTCGCTATTCGACATGTCAGGTCAAGCAAAAGTAGGTTGACGTCACGATCAGATCCCAAATATAAACGGCAACTATTTCCCACAACACCACCAGGTTCCCGCCCTGCAGGCTGCAGCTTTCATACTCTGCCGACTGCCACCACTCGTTCGGTCACCTCCTCTAAGAGTCTAACGTAACGCATGCGGCAAAATGGCCTCTCCAGAAACGTCGACAGGCACATCGCCTGTCACCAGCGAGGCGAATGGAGGCCACTACAACGAGAAGGAGAAGGAGGCAGAGGACCGAGTTGCAAGTAGCCCGACGCGGGTGCCAGTGGAGGATGGGAGCTTGGGCACGAGGAGGAATGGGAAGGGAGTCGCTGACGCGGATAGTGGAGAGGATGATGACGATGACGATGAGGAACATGAATCAGGTGATGAAGAGGAGGAGGAGGAGGATGAGGAGGAGGATGAAGATGAGCCGTCGTTGAAGTATGAGAGAATAACGGGTGCGATTCCCGACTTGCTCAAGAAGGACTCGGCGTCGGCTCTTTGTGTTTCTAATAAGCTCATGGTAAGTCCCCAGCTACTTGACTCTTATTAGAGTATCTAACGTTGTATTGTATGCAGGCAATGGGCACGCACGCGGGCATCATCCACGTCCTTGACCTCTCCGGCAAGCGTATAAAATCATACAAGCCCCATCTCGCATCCGTCGTCGACATCTCGCTCGACGCAACCGCCGACTTCGTCGCCACCGCGTCCATAGACGGTCAGTATCCTCTATCCTCTATCCATCCCACACACCCAACCAAAACCGTGCTCACACCTCCCCTCGCTCAGGACAGGTCGTCGTCCACTCGCTCTCGACGCCCGAGAACTACTCCTTCGACATGAAGCGGCCCATGCGCACAGTCGCCATGGAGCCTAACTTCGCGAAGCGGAGCTCGAGGGCTTTTGTTTGTGGGGGCCTTTCGGGTGCTCTGGTGATGCGGGAGAAGGGGTGGTTGGGGCATAAAGAGACGACGCTGCACCAAGGTGAAGGTCCGATCTGGCAGGTCAAGTGGCGGGGGAGGCTTATTGCGTGGGCGAACGACCACGTAGGGCTGCTGCCTTCATTCCCTATTATGCTACTCACTTTCATTCATCGCAGGGAGTCAAAATCTACGACCAAGTCTCCCAAACCCGAATAGCATTCATCGACCGACAAGCCGACAGCCCCCGCGCGGACCTCTTCAAATGCACCCTGCACTGGCAAGACGACTCGACCCTCCTCATCGCCTGGGCGAACTTCATCAAAGTCGCCCGCATCCGCACGCGACCGCGCTCCGCCAACAATACCTCCACCCCGCCCAACGCGCCGCCCTTGCTCGTCGAAGTGACCGCGGTGTTCCAGCTCGACTGCATGGTCGCGGGCATCGTGCCGCACCCCACGCCCGTCCTCGGCTCTCCCTGATGATGGCGATGATGATGCCCGACGGCCCCCCGCCCCGCCCCTCCTCCGCCTCCGCCTCCGCCTCTCTCAGCTCGAGCCAGACCCCCGAGCCCCCCAAGCCCGCGCACCCGCAAACCCTCACCTCCTTCCTCATCCTCGCATACACCCCGCCCGAAGCATTCGACGACGCCGACGAGATGACCGACGACCGGCACCGGCAAGCGCGCAAAGCCGCCGAGAGGCCCGAGATGCGCATCATCTCGCGCGCGGGGGAGGAGCTGGCGGTGGACGCGCTGAGTATTGCGGATTATCGGCTGTGGGGGTGTAATGACTATACTGTTGTTGAGGTCGCGGGGGCGGAGGACCCGTTGGGCTTGGGCTTGGGCGTGGGTGTGGGTGTGGGGGGAGGCGGAGGTGATGATAAGGGTCGGTCGTATGTGGTGATGAGCCCGCGGGATCTGGTGCGTGTGATGCCGCGGGATAGGAGGGACCACGTGGAGTGGCTTGTGGAGAAGGAGAGGTACGAGGAGGCGTTGATGGAGGTGGAGAAGATCGAGGCGGAGGAGGATGCGACGGGGGTGAAGACGACATCGACATCGACGACGACAGGAGATGCGAGGGTCTACCTCAATTCGCAGGATATTGGGCAGAAGTTCGTTGAGCATTTGTTTGTTGATGGTTAGTCCTGCTGCTTGAAACGGAAACAGAAACGGGGGATGGTTGGTTGGTTGGTGGGGTTGTGCTGATTCTCTTCTTCTTTTTCAATAGGTGATTTTGTACGGGCTGCCCAGCTTTGTCCTAAAGTATGTGCGCAGGACGTGAAGAGATGGGAGAACTGGATATTCAGGTTTGCGGAAAGGAGGCAGCTTCAGGTGAGGTCTTCAGTCTCGGTCCTCTGCCTGCATCCTTTCTCCAACCAGCCTCCGTTACCTGCAGGCGATCATACCCTACGTACCCAAAGAAAACCCGCGGCTGGACCACGTCATCTACGAGATGATGCTCGCTCATTTCTTGACACACGATAGAACGGTAAATCCCATCCTCCCTCCTTTGTTCTGTTCTCGACTCTAACCTCTCGAAATAGGCTCTGCTGCACACCATCAAAGACTGGCCAAGAGACATCTACGATATAGCAGCTGTGATCATCGCCGTCCGCGCCGAACTGGACAAAGCAGAGTCTACGTCATCGACAATATCTACCAAAGGCGATCCGACAGTTCTGATGGAGTGTCTCGCAGAGCTGTACGCATCGACTTCCATCTCCTGTCTCCAACACAAGCCTGATCCCCGCTGACTTGACTGCAACTCCAGATACACAGCGAACCGCCAACCAGGCAAAGCACTCCCCTTCTACCTCCGCCTCCGGCGCTCAAACGTGTTCGACCTCATCCGGGACAACAACCTCTTCACCGACGTGCAAGACCAGGTGTTGCTGCTTGTCGAATTCGACCATGAGCTGATGGAGAAGAGGAAGAAGAGCAGCAAGAATTCGGAGAACGTGCAGAGCGATGCGATTAAGTTGTTGGTGGATAATATCCATTCCATTCCTGTGAGATGCGGATGACATTCTGATTGGTTTCTGAAGACCCGACTGACGATTTGTTGGTTGTGTAGATTACGCGAGTGGTTCAGCAGCTGCAACAACGGCCGTACTACCTCTTCCTATACCTCGACTCCCTCGTGCGCATGGACTCCCAGTTGGTAGCTGGTTTTGCCGACCTACAGGTGTGTACCTCCTCTTCGAAAGCTTTTGAACGCGGACCTCATGTTCCTTTATCTTTTAGGTCAAAATGTATGCGGAGTTCGCCACTTCCAGACTAATAGATTTCCTCCGCGCCAGCAGTTCCTACAACCTAGAACTAGTAAGTCGCACTTCATCACTCATCCACCTCACCTCATCAGTCGCCAACCACTGCTTTCCATGCTCTCTCCAGGCGTACAAAGAATGCCAAGAACGCGACCTCGTGCCGGAGATGGTCTTCCTCCTAGGGCGAATGGGGAACAACAAGAAAGCGCTGACGCTCATTATCGAGCGGCTCGGGGACGTGCATCGGGCGATTGACTTTGCGAAAGAGCAGAGCGATGATGATCTTTGGGAGGATTTGTTGAAGTATTCCGAGACGAGGCCAGGTGAGCTCGTCCCTTCCTCCCTTCTCATAGGAAAGCAGGGGCAACATCTGATCCGCGTCTCCTCATACATAGCATTCATCCGAGGGCTCCTAGAAAACGTCGGCGTCGAGATCAGCCCCATCCGGCTCATCCGCCGCATCAAGAACGGGCTCGAGATCCCCGGGCTCAAGGAGGCGCTGATCAAGATCCTGCAGGACTTCCATCTCCAGATCTCTCTCTTGGAGGGGTGCCAGACGATCTTGAACGGCGATAGCTCGGACCTGTCGAGGAGGCTGCAGCATAATCAGGCTAGTGGGTTTTTGCTTTCTTGTGAGTCTTTCGTCCCGCGTCAAAACTAGTCAGAAAGAGGCTTACTCCTCTCCTCTTATGCGATTTCTCTAGCCACGAGCCAATGCCACGTATGCGCTCGCCCACTCGCCGACACCCCCAACGCGCTGCTGCTGCTCTTCCTCTGTCGGCACGTGGTGCACGCCACATGCGTGAGCGGTGCGGAACACCTCCCGCTGCCGACCCCGGACCCGTTCATGTCGAGCCTGGACGGCAGTGGCGGTGGAGATGCTTCGCGAGGGATCACTGGGAGCATTGCGTTGTACGTCTCTCTCTCTCTCTCCTACCACCTTCCTTCTCCTTTCGATTCGAGAGCTGATACATGGTTGATATTTCAGCGACTCGATGATCAAAGCTCGCCTGCCTCACGGTTGTCCTGTATGCCACAAAAATGGCGAAGGGCAATGAGTTTTGCTCGTTGTTGGATCGTTTCGCCTGGTTCTGTTTTTTGCATGTTGTACTGTTAGATTTATGGACCATGACCCCATGCATTTCTCGTCATTTCCCTCCATATACGTGTATCCTTTATCCATATACCCACCCCACCCGTGTCACCTTGGTTTGTTAGGCGTAATCTCTCTTAATATTCTCGCATTCTTTCATCTGTCACTGGACATGCAAGATTGAATGACAAGACCAGCATCAGCTGAACTGTCGAGGCTACACGTCGACCCAAAAAGGCTTGATATTGTGCACGCGGAAAGTGCAACTAGAAACGGGGTATACCTAACATAACATAAAACCACCAACAACCTAGTTCAAAGGAATGTCCACAGTATCGCCAACCTCATCCTCAACAGAGTCATCCAACGACACCCGGCTGATCGTCCTCTCCTTCTCCATCGGCGGCGGCGCAGGAACCTCGATGTTCGACGGGTCGACGACAGCAGAGCGCCTCTTCAGAGACTGCTTGCCTTCCAAACCCACGTCCTCAGGAGGCGCAGCCGGGGCAGCAGCAGCCTGAGGCGTCTTCGCGCTGTCTGGGGTAGGAGACGTCGGCGGGAACTTGAACTCCTTGTTCATGCTCCCCATCCTGCTCTTCCTGTTCTCCTGCTTCGCGTTCGCCGTCGGGGAGCTAGCACTCGTCGTCCTCTCAAACTGAGCGCTCTCCGCGTCCGGGTCCTCCTCCCTCTCCTCTGGCGTGGGCTCGAACTGCCGAGGTTTGTTCTCAGAGGTGGGTTGGTTGACGAAGGCCGATTGTATGCTCGGCGGGGTTCCGGGGCCGTTGTTCCTTGAGGGTGGGGGCATGGAGGCGCGATACGATGCGGGGTTGGCGCGGTTGGTTTGGTTTGGAGGTGGGCTGGAGGGAGAGTAGGGCAAAGAGGCTTGGGACATGGACTGGGGGCGGTTGAAGCCTGATGTTGCTGGGGTGCTGGAGGAGGCTCCAAGGTAGAATGAGGCGATGGGAACCATGCTGTTTCTCGTTTAGAAAACGGTATGAAAGCACTGAAAGACACGACGTACCGCTTCTCGGTGTGACAGGCGAGAATCCAATGAGGCTGCACAACCGGTATACTCAACTGCAAAGCCCGTTGATACGCCGCACCCGGTGCACCGCTAGCACTCCCAGCCATAACAGCCCCACTCGGATTGGCAGCCGGCGTAGTGCACACGAAATGCGACGTATCAATCTGTATCTTGTCGCTCCACTTGGCACCCATATCCCTCAGCGCGAGCTTCGCGTTCTCCAACAACACCGGGTCCTGGACGTTGCCGAAGCACACGCAGATGCCAGACGTGTCCGACATAGTGTGCGTCTTCACCTTGAGCAGGTTGGACGGGAAAGTGCCCGCGGTCGTGCGCAGTATGAGCTGGAACGTGTATTCGGTGTTGATGTCCATCCCGGAATGTTTTGTCGAGGTGTTGGTCAGCGGCGACGGTACCGCGGAAAGACGTTCGCCGTTCCTGTAGATGTCGAGAGACCGAAGTTTTGCAGTGGCCAGTTTGATGGGTGACCATTCGAGTGTAACTGAGGTTTGGGTGACATTACGCACCTGTTGGATGGATCAGTGGAATACTTTGAGAGAAAAGAGAGAAACACACCGTCAGTTTTGGAGGTTCAGGCGACGCATGCCCGAATTCCTTCAAGATATCTTCCTGCAGGTTCCAGAACTCTGACTCGCGTTTCTGTTCCTCGACGTGGTTTTGGTGGACCGCGATGTTCACAATGGAACCGGTGGTCGCTCCAGGCGGCAGGAGGATAGACGGAAACTCTATCAAATGGGCCCTCTCTCCCAGAAGGATCTAGAAGTCCACAAACGGTAAGTCCCTGCTTTCTGATGCTAGAAGCAAGGGTGAACATACCGCCATTCCAGCGTCTGTTCGTGGCGTATTTTAGTAGGCAGCTGGGAAACTGATACATTGTATAACGCACCAAGCTTTCCGACAGTAAATGTGAAGCTGTCTGGGGATTTTGATAGAGACATCTTGGGGGTAATGATAAAGCGGAACGGTATGTAGGTCGTAGACAGCGCAGTGACGTCCACGAATACGAAAATTTTTCACACGGTCTCGTGACGTTAATCTGCCTGAGCAAGCGAAAAACTCGTTTTGCCTCTTTCGCTCATCTGTATCTTATCAGGCTTTGAAATGCCCTGTGATAGATGCAATTATATGCGCCGATTCCTTTACGGCGAAAGCAATGGTCTTACCCGTCATAGATCTTATGCAAAGCTCTGCGAGTCAGCAAACAGCGGGTGTGAAATCTGTGTCTTTTTCAAATCAACAATCTTGGAGCATTACGCTCAGAGCCTACGCTGCAGCACCGAAGAGGCAGAACAGTTTCATATCGAGAGGGACATCTACGATGCAGCATCTGACGACGACATCTCTATATTCGAAGTTGGACCATCTCACGTTCGCACAAGACGACAAAGTGTTGGGATTCGGGGTCTTTGGGTAGGAAGATCACTTGGCCCTGCAGGCAGACATGTCGGATGGGTCAAAGACGTACCGCCTTTGTACACATAACTATTCCGTCTGGTAACGCACCATTTTTTTCTTTGGGCATTTAGAGCATAATCGATCAAGTTGCAGACGACTCAAAGAGTTCGGACATCCGCTATATCGGAAGGAAAATACCCGTACTGCCGGATCCATCAATCGGAAAATCCTGGATCGACGAATGCACCAAGGACCACGAATCTTGTGGGACGACGACGACGCCCAAGCTTCCAACACGTGTCCTCGACGTTGGAACGCCAGACGGCACCGCAGAACCTCGCCTGATCATTTCTGAGGGCCAAGCAGCCCAATATGCGACACTCAGTTATTGTTGGGGCGGTCAAGTACCCCTTATCACGACCTTTAAAACCCTCTTGTAGTCACCCGAGCCATCGGACATCAAGTAGCGGCGCCATGTGAAGCATCACTCAATTCAACCACATCTCTCATCAACTGACGCCCCCTTGCAGCATTGACTCCAAATGCGAAATCAAAAAGACTTATAATTAATATATAATTACTTAAAAGCTGTTGGAGGTGTACTTTGCGCAGTGCATTTTAGCTCCTTGAGTAAGCGCTTTGTCTTCTCTGAATTGGATAAAAATCAACTCAATACATAGTTAAGGTGTTACGGCGTCTTGAATATATATATAAATTCCATCGCAATGTGGCTGAGGTTCGAAAATAGACAAGTCCAACAAGGGAGGACTTGTTATAATAACGTGACATCAATCGATCGGCCTTACCAGAGCAGGCCAAAGCAGGCGGTTAAACCTCGTTTGGCTCTCTCACCCATTTGCACCCTTTCAGGCTTTGAAATGCTCTGCGATAGATGCGATTATGTGCGGCAAAGACTTGACGCCACTAGCGGCATTGGTCTTAGCCATCATGAAACTTATGCAAAACTCCGCGAGTCGGCTACCAATGGTTGCGAATTCTGTGTCTTCCTCAGATCAACTATTTTGGAGCATTATGCTCAAAGCTTACGCTGCAGCGCTGAAGACGCGGAACAATATCACATTGAGAGGGACAGCCATGATTCAATCCCTGATAACGACTTCTCTAGACTGGAAGTAGGCGCCACTCACGTTCTCACAAGACGAGACGATGTTGGGATCCGGGGTCTTTGGGTAGGAAGATCACTTGCAGGCAAACAGGTCGGATGGTTCAAAGACGTACCGCCTGCTTTTGTACATGTCGCTGTTCCATCTGGTAAGGCACTTTTTTTTTTTTTTCAATTTTTCAAGCATACTGTAACTGATCAAGTCGCAGACGATTCAAGTGGCCGCTTCATTGGAAGGAAAATACCCGTACTTCCTGATCCATCTATCGGGAAATCCTGGATTGATGAATGCAGCAAAGATCACGAATCTTGTGGGACGACGACGACGCCCAAGCTTCCAACTCGTGTCCTCGACGTTGGAACGACAGAGGGCACCGTGGAACCCCGCCTCGTCCTCTCTCAAGGCCAAGCAGGCCTGTATGCGACACTCAGTTACTGTTGGGGCGGTCAGGTACCCCTCGTCACAACCTCCAAAACCCTAGCTCAGCACCTTTCCGGTCTCCCCTTCGAAACCCTTCCTCAAACGTTTAAAGACGCCGTAACAGTGACCCGCAAGCTCGGCCTTCAATATCTCTGGATTGACGCCTTGTGCATTCTGCAGGACTCGACGAAGGACTGGGAACAGCAGTGTACCCTCATGCCCCAGATATACAGAAACTCGACGGTGACTATCTCTGCCGTAGCCGCACCGAGCTCCAGTGCTGGCTTTCTAGGTCCTCGGCAGCCTCTTTTGACGGGGCAGCTGCATATCGAAGGTCAGTATGAAAACAAAAATGGTGAGCTATCATACTGGGGCCCAGATGACAATGCGCGGACTGGTCCGATTCCGGAGGACTCGCAGATGAAGAGTCGCGGATGGGTATTCCAGGAACGACTACTATCAAGACGTGTTCTATATTTTGGACGGAAGCAAATGTACTGGGAATGCGACAGCGTCGTTCGGTATGAGGGTCTAAGCCGCTCGTTTATTGACTGGCAGCTATTCCGGGGAGAGGTAGAGAAAGTGCCTTTTGAAAGAGAAGTTCCGAGTCAGCACGAGGACTGGGAAAATTATTGGCGAGAAGTGGTGGAAACGTACTCAAAGTTGAATCTCACCTTCAGAAAAGACAAACTGCCGGCTTTGTCAGGTGTTGCGAGTGAGATGCAGAAGAAGTTTGGAGGTGAGTACATGGCAGGTCTTTGGCTGAATAATATAGCACAGCAGATGTGTTGGTACACGCCCTACGAGAACCTTGAATTTCCACAACACTCGCGGGTTGACTTGCCGCTCCCATACGTTTCTCCATCGTGGTCCTGGGCATCTACAGAAAATGGTATAAAATTCCACACATTTGGAGGATTCAACCCAGCTATCGAGATCGTACTCGCCAAATCAGCCACGTCCAAGGACAATCCTTTTGGTGAGGTCAAGAGCGCCACTCTCAAGCTCCACGGTCGAATATTCTCTGCCCAAATTCTTAATACCGGGGTTAAGCTGAAGAGCAAATACGCCGGTCATGTAAATCTCGATAAGGATTCTTTGTTCATCTGCCTCAAAGATAACAAACGAATTGGCGCTTTTCACCCCGACAAAGCGTGGGCAGCTTCGAGTTCACCAGGCGTATCGTCGGCGGCGATGAATTTTCTTTTTCTTGGAGACTACAACAAACTACTCAGCACCGGCGGCTGTGGGCCTGGCGGGTATGGCGATTATGGCGGGTATGGAGGGTATGGAGGCGGAGGTGGAGGTGGGATTGCCGGCAATTATCGCGGTGGAGGAAGAATTCCCAAGTATGAATGGCACTGGGCAGCTATTGCCCTGAAAGGTGTTCCAGGGAAGAGGAATCAATTCCAACGTGTGGGACTGGTGTTTGGCGATAGTTTATACTTTCCTTCGACAGAAGGGACGTTCGATCGGGTGGAAAGGAGGGAGATAGAGTTAGTATAGACCGCACGTTCAGTTGCGATTTGACTCTGAGTATATGATTAAATTATGGTCTCAGACAAGAGTTGCACTCATCAGGCGAACAATGTCGAAATAAACCCTAGGTGTGGAAGGAGGTCACCACCTCTGGCACCGCGCGTGTACTTCTCTGGGCGGAATGGCGGACGAAGGATGGGCAGTAGCTGTGCAATGGATGGATCATGTTCGACTGTGCTTTTATAAAATCCTTACGTCATAAAGCTACGTATACAGCCTACAATAGTGAATTGAGAACGCTATATGTATAACCAGTAGTAGCAAGCCCAACGCGTCTATTGTCAGTGTCAAAAATGGAGTAAAAACGCTCCAGAAATCCGTAGCCATTGATGAAGTCGAGCCCCGAACCACTCGCAACCCCAAGGTCGCCGACTATCAGGTATATCACCGAGGCACTGCCGCCAATGAGAGTGTTGAGGGATCGTGGCCATAGTTGAGCGTCGGGAGTCAGCTCGAATATGGTCTATGGGAAACGAGGTAAGAGGGTAAGGGCTCTTCAATCGGACTACATATTTGGGAAACAAAGACGTACATTTTCGACGGTGAAATAGAGGCTCTGAAGGTTAGCGTACTGGTCTAATGTGATACTGAGTAGTCCGGTCGTGCTATCAAGGATGGCGCCAGTGGCGCTCATATATGCGTTGAAGGCGTCCGTGGCCAGCAGGAGAAGCGTGGTGCCTAACATTAAAAATTAGAAGGGTCTCTCCAGCGACGGTCAGAATATGGACGAACCCGTATCGACGATACCGGCCGTGTTGGGCAGTATGATGGTAGATTCCCCGTATCTTAAGCTTTGGTTGATGCCCCAGTATCCGTTCGCCGGAGAAGTCGCCGTTATCGGGCTTTTGGTGGCAACGTCAGACATTTAAGCAAGGAAAATTGAGAGTGAATACGTACGTCCATATAATTTCGCTGGTGGCCCTCAAGGGATTTATTCCACCTAATAAAACATCAGCACTTTGCAAGTTAAGATGAATCGAAGGGAAAAAACTGACCGAAAGTCATTTCTCCGTTCAGCGTTATGCCATTCACTGCTGGCTGAAAGTAGATCGCGACTTGTCTAGCAGGGATAGAACCATTGTCGTACAAATTATCGACGACGGTCTTTACAGCAATCGTTTTTTCAGGAAAGAGCGTGCCTAAAGCGTCTCATTAAGGTCTGCTAGGCTTAACAATGAATAAGCCATACCTATGGTCAAAGGAGTTGGGCCGATTCTGAGTAAGAGGTTGTTAGATTGACGAAACTGTGAGTAAAGTCCTCCGTACCCGAGAATGCCGTCAACGTCGTCAAACCCAGTAGCCTACACAAGCATTAAGTTAGTCATTTCAAATTATTCAATGAAGGAGCGTCTGAGACTTACGAGTTCGGCAGCTCCGAGGGACTGATTGGCTATCGTCAATCCAGGAGCAAGCGTAACTTTGTCAAGAACCGCCAGCCCTGAAATTTATTTAGAGCTCTAGTAACAGAAGAACGCGAAGGCTGCATGCCTACGAAGGTTCCTGATCCGTAGACCACGATCTGGGGACGAGGTTAGTTAACAAATCTACGAGGTATCTTCGAAACAGGTATACCATCTCGTCCACTGTCAGTACGGTGGTCCTGCTAATTTGGTACAGTTTCTGGGCGCCAGCCCAAGTATTAGAACTATCAGGAATCAAATCCTTAAGCGAGGAAAATGGGGAAGCTTGAGCAAGAAACGAACCTTCCAGTATCAATAACTAGGGAATCTACGGGGAAAAATGACAGAAACCACCAATTCCAGCCACCACAACGCCCACAAAAACCACCACTCACATGTAGTCGGGGGATCACCAATCGCCACAGCCGCAACATACGTAATGGCCTGGTTGTCGACCGGCACATTGACAGGCTCAGCGCGCGCAGAGCGCATATACCGGCGAAATCTCTGTGCCCTGGCTTGGTCGTGTCTGAGAAGGTTGTGGGCGCTCGTTAGGTTGACCCGCCGAGCCATGGGCAGTGTTACAGGGGATGCGGCCAGCCGCTGTGTTTGGACCCGACCGGCGGATGTGGTGTGAAAGAGAGTGGTGAGGAGGACGAGGGTTAGAATTGTGGACAGCATGTCCGCTTAAAGGTGCAAGCAGGAGAGGCGAAGGTGGGGTCGAATCGTGGCGGCTCGCCCTTTATACAGACATTCTGGGAGGCTGACCGCATATACTATGGTCAACTTGAAAGATCCCACTTATCCACGACTCGCGGGGAAGCCTTAATTATCGATGGGGATTCCGAGCCGACAAGGTTTGGAGACATCCCCGGGAAACATAGGACACATGAGGTAGATACACCGTATGACGAGAAGTCGGCCAGCCTCCGTTCAAATCGAGTTGGCCATCATGTTCCTGATGTTCTGCGTTTCCACCTCCAAGCTCAAACGCTAAAGCCTCAACGTTTCGACACTCGAGAACCAGAAAAAGACGTCCATAACGATAAGCAGGGTACGGTTGAACGTTCGTTGGTCGAACATACAGAACCTGTACGAAGACGAGGAAGACCTGAATAAGTTTTGAAACTCCGCTTGAAAGCGGGAACACCGTTCCGGACGTTCCGCCACCGCAAGCAGCGATGAAAGGTGGAAAGGTAAGAAGGACCTGAAAACGTTCGGTTGAATATTGCTGCAAGAATGGTATGCACTTTGATTTACTTCAACTTGAACAAATTAACACCGCTATTACGGCCGCGGCGGTGGGTATTCGTCGACGATGCAAACCACGACCCCCAGGACAGCTTCAAACCGTTACTGTACATTAGAAATTCAAATAATCAGAGTTCAATGAGGCAATTAAGGAGGCTGAAATTCTCCATTAATCAATTGTAAAAGTAAAGTTTCCATGCAATAGATCTATCACACTCGACCGTCCTTGGACCCTCATTTCTTTTAGATTCGAAATAGCGGGACGCCTCCTTCCTTGTCTGAGGCTCAGCTTTGCTTTAAAAATTCCCATTACCTCTTCCACCCCACGAGAGCAGAAAAGTCGAAAATGACGAATCTAAGTACGAGGACATTCCAATTCACTTTCAACCATCATAGCCTATCTTCAGTGATGAAACTCGGGGGACTGTTTCTGCACAGAAGACGTTACTGCTTTGATCTCCATTGCTGACGGTACGTGGCCAGTAATTTTATTTGATTCCTTGAATGCTAAAGCCTAAAGCTGATTATTAGACCTCCTGGCGAGCCCTGTTGAATTAAACAGACCACGAAGCGCTCACCATCGATCGATTCTATTTTTAGGTTCTCATAGACGCCGACAAGGTCTCAATTATTTTTGTATTTATGATTTACCTGACTGACAAACTTGGGCTTTGAATTTCAAGGGACGACAAATCTAGAGTTTAATCAAAACCTGGTACAATAACTACAAAACAGATAGGAAGAGTCCTCTATTTGGGTCATGACTCCACCGACATCGTCACGTCCTCCTCATCTTCGTCTCCCTCATCCCCATCCTCCTCCTGAAACCCGTCCGCTTCTCTCCCACCTCTCTCCATTACGCCCGCCAAATCATGCACCCCATTCCCAAACCCATACCCAAACGTCGTCCTCGCATTCACAACTCCATCAACCTCATTCCCCTCATCCCAAATATCAGGTTGCCCATTCGAATAAAACCTCCGTTTCGCCGCATTCGTAGGCGCAGTGCCCTGATCGTAGTGCGAGAACCCGTTCTCGTGCAGGGGTATGTCGAAGTATTTTCCTGTGATTATGCTCATCCGTTTCCTTTGTGAGGAAGAGGTGTACTGTGGTGTCTGGCTGGAGAATCGCCGGTTTATGCGGGAGGCGGATGACGAGCGGTATGGGGCGCGGCGCCAGTGGTTGACGGATGCGGAGGACATGTCTGAGTCTGAGGAGCCGGACTCTTCTGATTCGGTGGTGGATTCGGAGTCTTGGAGGGTGTGGAGGTAACGCGAATGCTCTGAGACGAAGCAGCAGGGTCAGACAAAGCAGCTCAAAATCGAATGGTGAAGGCTTCTTACGGGCAAGTCGTTCATCAAGTTCATCTTTCTCTTCGATTTCGTATTTTCCGAAACCAAGATGTTGTCCAACACTGACCCTGGGTACATCTTGCATTTGAACAGACGGTGCACAGCTTAGCTGTTGTAATTGCTCCAGAGCAACTTGCCTTCAAAATATGTCAGTCAAGAACCAGACCAACGGTAGCATAGCAAGGTACACACCGGATATTATTCAACGACCCATCTTTCACATTCATATCCTCCATATTATTCTCCGGCACTTCCAACCTATAAGTCGGGCCAAACCATTCAAAGTACTGGTTCCACGGTAAATTCGGATCGATCTCATCCTCTATGCCTATCGCACACGCAGTCTCGTAGGTCCACGCCCTAGCAACATTCTTAACGGTGTATCCTCCGCCGCCGAGGAGTTTGAGCGGGACGTTATACTTGCGCAGGAACTGCACGCAGTGTGCGTGTCCGTACATTGACAAGTTAAGGCAGCCTAACTTATCGCCTGCGAGCGAGTCTGCCCCACATTGGAGTACAACTGCGGATGGACGGAAGACTTGCATGATTCGATCAATGACCTATCTCGTATGAGTCCATAAGTATCAAGCCTTGGATCCGACCAAAAACAAATCCGCTCACAGGATCGAACACACTCTTAAACGCCTCATCCGAAATCCCATCTTTCAGCGGCACGTTCACAGAATATCCCTTGCCCTTCCCACTGCCCGTGTCCTCCTGCGTACCCGTCCCAGGGAAGAACTCCCCAAACTTGTGGAAGCTACACGTCATAACCCGATCAGTCGTATAAAACGCTTCTTCAACACCGTCCCCGTGGTGGCAGTCGATGTCGATGTACAGAACCCTTGGGTAGGTGCGCAGGAGCTCTAGGATGCCTAGGACGATGTCGTTGATATAACAAAAGCCAGCGGCTTCGCGCTTTTTGGCGTGATGCAGGCCGCCGGCCCAGTTAATTGTAATGTCGGCTGCTCCGGAGGCCAACCGCTCTGCTGCACCTGAGAAGTACGTACAATTAGATCGGGATGTTATTTTGAGAGAGGGAACGCACTGATAGAGCCTCCAGCTGATATAGAACAGAACTCGAAGACTCCTTCGAACGCCGGGTTGTCGTCTCCCACGAGGACTGCAGATAGCGGGCAAGGTCAGGATTTTGACGGGGTTTGCAATCGAAACGAAAGCAATCTCGTGCAAGCTTACAACGACTCCTCTGGTATGTCATCTTCTCCACCGTCTCCGGCGTAACACTATGCAAGAAATGGATGTATTCGTCCGTATGAAATGCAGTCATGGCTTCTGGGCTGGCACGTTTTGGTCTCTGTCATGGTTGAAGTCGTGCCTTTGAGCAAGAGAGGCTGGTAGAAAGCTCACCAGAACGTGCATCTTGTCCAACATCCCATACGCAGTCGCCAGCTCATGCGTAATACGCATCCGGTGGGGCTTCATGAGATGACCTAGTCCATACGTGTACGCGCCGACGTCCGCTGTAATACAGAGACGGCTCCGTCAACTCGTGCCTTCGGGTAGAGAGAGGGAGAAGACAGACGATCATAGAAGTAGGCTACTTTTCTTTTCGACATGGTCGACTTCCGTCGTTATCGAGCCTGCTTGCGGGGTGGTGGTTGGTTCTCTGGAAGATCGTTGTGGTTGACGTTTGGCTGTGTTAATCGTTGACACGGAAGCAATTGAGATATGCGGGGCAAGATCGGGCTCAGGACCGACCCGTGCTATAATTATAATTGACCAGGATTCGGTCGTAAAAAGCAATCCAAGCCGCTGGTGGATCTTCTTTGAGGTGTGGGGAAGATTCGTGTAAGTAGTGGTAAGTGTCGCTTTGAGTTTATAAGGTGGACTGTTGTGACTTTTTAAATTTCATGGAAAACTGAATATATTATTACAAAACAATGTCAATCTGCCCTGATCTGCCCTATTGAAGCATAATGCATAATGTAGATTACAAGGCAAGATGATTTTCCTGAAGAAATTGTTGAGGAGACCACCAAATTCATAGGGGATCCCCAACGACATCCGCACCAGGAAGTAACCACCGAAATGTGATGCTCATACGAGTCGCTCGATCAATCCAAATGCCTGGGGAAGTGCTGTCCTCAGAAGCGACAAAGTCTTTTGTTTTCTTGTCGATGCCATGGGTCCATTTATACCGGGCTTCATCTGAAAGAACGATCATGGTCCTATCAGGCAGGTATACGTCCCACCGGTTGTGAGAGTTATTCTCGGATGGATCGACCCTGTCGAACCGCATGACGGTTCCACTGGAAAAACTGACCCCTACGATACCATCGCCGTAGCGTCGTAGAAGGTCAACGTGAGGAGTTATACCTTCACCTATTTGATAAAGGTTTATTATGGCTTGTCTTGCCATTTTTTGTTGGGCAGGAAATAAGAGAGCATAGGTTTCTGGAGGAAGGACAGGTCGAAGAAGATGGGATATTGTTTCGAGAAGGCTGTGAAGAATTGGAGGAAACCCAGATGTCGATTCTGATGTGGGGTCCAGGTCAGGCGAAAGTCGCCCAAAAAGCATGACTTGGTTATCTGCAGGAGAAAGAAAGTAGGTGTTCATGCAAAAGGAGACGACTTCATCCGCAAGTTCTTGGGGAAGTAGAACCGAAGGATCGAAGAAAAGCCCACCAATCGGAGGGCAGGGGCGAATGGCCGCAATGGTATTAACGTCTGTCGTGACTGACTCCTCAAATGCTGATGGTATTATTTCCTGGTCTACTTCGTCAAGATCATGAAGCGAGTCGGTATCATATTCAGAGAAAAGTGAATGGGTATCTTGAAGGCTGTTGCCGCCCTCCAAGCCAGAATTTAAATCTGAAGGTATATCGATCCGAAGAAGTCGAGGTTTTTTGTTTTTGACGGTGGGGCTGAGATGAATTACTACGCCTTCAGGGCTTGCTAGCAGCCCTTCCTTCGAAGGACTTCTCTTCCGTTTAAGATGGGGGTCATTGGCGGCAACAACAGTGGGCTGAAGCTGGAGCCACCGGACATTGGCCTCAAACGAGATAATGTTCGGTCACAGCGAGCGCTCACCATCGCGTACCCCAGTATACTCCCAACCTCCGACCAAACCAGATGGTGAATAGGTGAAAGGTGTGTTGGTCAAGCTCATGCCACGGAAGCTTTCCTGGAAATTCCTTACGTAATAAGCGACGAATTCGGACAGGAACACCGAATAGCCGGTCCTCCGCTCTTTCTTCACCTCCGACTGCGAGAGAGCAACGTTCGCTTTGCGAAACCACCTTCTTTTCTTCTCGGCTTTGAAAGGAATACTCTACGACCCCATGGCAGACACCCTCTCAGACGGCGACATCTTCGACATCGCCAGCATAGCAGGAAACGCTGCCGACGAGATCAAGCAAACAATCGGGGATCCCGGTGCTTTCCTCTCAAACCGTCGCTTTGAATCGCATTCCCCGATCTTTGGAGAGTCCATCCAGGCCCGTCTGAAGGTCACAGAAATTTCTATCAATAACAAGGCCGAGGAGGAGAGGAAGACGGAGGCGCGAGTCGTGATGGAGGTCGAGGTGTCTGAGGGTGCGATGGTTTCGTTCACTGGCTTTGTGTGACGCGTTGACCATGGACGTATAGATATGCTAAATGGAGGAGGGAACATCCATGGTGGATGCTCAGCATTCCTCGTGGATACGTGCGTATCTATCTATTCGAATTCCCGGGGAATCGTTGTCTAATTGCCAATCAAACTCGCTAGGTGCTCGTCTCTTGCCCTAATAGCCCTCAGCATGGCGACCACAGGGGAGGTATACCCGAGTGTATCACAGTCTCTCAACATCGTTTACCACTCTCCGGCGCAGCTGTACGTTTCCTCGTGGGCAGTTTTTAGGAATTGACTTTTAACTCAAGCGGCTTCTAGCGGAGATAAGTTGCGTATAGTCAACACCACTCTGACTCTGGGAGCTAGGGCCCATTCTGCACGTACGGAGGCAAGTTCAAAGTCGTTTTCCTTTCGAGCAACGACTTACCTGCCGTTAGATCTGGAATGTAACACATCACCGGCTCGTAGTATCGGGAACTCATATCAAGATGGCTCCCTCGATGCCACCGAAGTCGAGCTTGTAATTAGAATTTCTCAGTTTTATCGTCGATATCCTTTATAATAAGGTAAGATGCATTGCCTATTTTTCGATATATGCTGATCGTAACGGCCTTCTAGTGCCACACTGTATTTACCAATAATCATAAACAGGAACTCACGTCCTGCTCTACGCTGCGTTGTTTTAATATCCCTGCCTGTAACTGCGCTTCATGTTCCTGGATGTCGCCCACTCTGGTGCACTTTTTCTCAACCTGTGAATAATCCCTTGTGTATTCTCGCTCGCTCATTTAAACGGCCTGGTATAACCAAAATTTGGCTTTATCAGGGTTTCCGAGCAACAGTTCGGTAGCTATGCCCTCAGTCTCTTATCCAGTCGAGGCTTGAAATACTGGAAACTTTTTCCAGGCTTAAGGCGTAGGCTTACGGGTAGGGTTCGAATATCCTTCCTCACACGACTGCCTTCTGCCACTTTACGATGGTAGTTTACCCAGTGCACAGCTCTGACTTTTGGCGTTAAAACAGATAACCATTGCTGCACTTCGATTCGGTTTCACTGCAAGTTATTGAACCTTCGTTCTCCAGACGTTTGGTCTTTATTTTCCTTCTTTTTTTCGTAAATTTTCGGCCTTCAAACATCTGTGCCTTACATCTCATCGCGATGCTGCTTTGGACAAGATAAGTAGAGTTATTTTCTTAAGTAGTCGGGCTTTTCATTGTTCTGAAATAAGCTGGGTCAACAAAATTGCCAATACAAAATTCTGGACCTTGAACCCAAAAAGTAGTTTGGAGACGAGGCACCTGCAGCAACCTAAGAATAACTCAGTCGTCAACTGCAAAAGGACCTCTACATCTTGAAACCGCGATCTCGACAACTTAAAACTCATGAATTCACGCGCGTCTGGCACCGGCACCAGAAGGTCCACAACTTCCTGCCGTGCCCGTGATAACACAGCTGGAGTGAGCTTGGGTCGTCTCACTGTAACGAAAAAAAAAAAAGTCAGATACGATGCGTCAAGCAACATAATGGGAGAAATCTACTCTTTAACGTTAATCGTAAAGCCAGTGGCGGTGAAATCGACAGTGCAGACTAGCTGAGCGGCCTTGCCCGCTGGCCTAACTAAACGAGCGCTGTAAGGCAGAAAAATAAGGAAAATGAAATAAGAAACTCACTGTGAGCGCAGCCAAACTTATTGCCGACAACGTCTGCAGCGCCTGGGCCGGTGATAATAACGGGCGGGTGGACGGGACCACGTTCTTCAATGCCATTGACACCGATCGGCGCAGCTTGAACGGAGACGGCTGCGACGACGAAAACGAAGAGTGCAGAGAAGCTGAATTGCATTTTGAAGAAGTGGTGTTTGGAACTCGAAATGAGAGTGAACAGTGAGTGACGAAAAGGTCAGGAAAATCGATCAACGATTGGGAGATGAAGATGGTCCGGCTTCTTTACAACTGTGGAAGAATGAAAGGAAACAAAAAAGATGGGACAAGAGAAGGAACGAAGATGGGGTCAGAGATTTTATAGCCGCAAATATCTAAATATAACACTCACCATCAGGACCCACATGTTGTTCAAGTTATTCTCGGAAAAATATATGGGCGTTGTAGCTTGTTACCAGGAAGCCGCCTCACGCAGAACATGTCTTCTTAACGACAACCTCGACAACACCCAGTTGTCTCTGTAAGTATGTTGACGAATAGAGAAAGTCCTCCGCTAGCTCGCCCTCTGGAAGCAATAAGGGAGCAGCGAGCTCACAACTGACCTTAAGTGGCAATCTGCCAGTGCAGATTGAGTAGAATGCCGACTCAACTTCACGCCAGTGCTTGGTGGAGGAAAACTTTGTGCATTGAACTTGAAGGTGTCGCCAAAAGGCACGCCCTAAAGTCATTTCACGTGCTCTGTTAGCGCGATGTGAACAGTGCGCCGCGCTGAAGCTATTTTCAAGCAGCTCGTTATAAATTGTCTAAGTCTGTTTCCGTTGCCTGCTGAACCGGTCCACTGCTGATTTCATTATGAATTACTGGTTAAGTATTTTATTAGAACTCTAAAAGCAAAATGGCTAAACCATAAAAACCGGTTTTGTAATATCATAGCGTATAATTAGTTGGCCCAGGTACATACAGTACACCTTCTCATAATGCATATCGTCATAATGCATAATTCTCATATTGCATAGGATTTTCGCGAAACCGACTTGGTTCGCAGGGAAATTGATGCATATTGCATAACGAATAATGCATAGACTAATTTAGTGAATATGCATTATCAAATTGATGCATACCTCGTTACCGAGCAGTGGCGAAGGTCAATTCCACCAAATGTAATAACACAAGACGCGTTTAAAAGCTCGCTGAAATCAAAAATCGCCCTAAATGTAGAAATTTATTGATAGGGGCTTCATGGGTTTGCAAGCGGACTGAATTTTGAGAGAATTTTCTACAAGAATACAACTGCAGCCCGACAGGAAAACGGCGAAGGAGCCTCAATCGACTTGAAAACTTGAACCTCGAGGATTGAAATTTGAAAGCCTGCACCATACAATCGAAAACTGAAGGCATAAAGTTAGCGCAAAAAAATCTGTGAGATCTGCAGCAAAATGCCATGAAAAGAATGGCTGTCCGTATACGAATGCATCGATAAACACTGGAAGGAGCGTCAGGAAAAATTGTAGCCCACTTTAAGACCCTGAGCTGTCACCCGTTGTGGACAAGTCACGTTGGTCACATATTGTGACATATTCCGTGTTGCATAAATCTCATAATGCATTGGCAAATTAGCGTCACGGACAGTATGCATTATGAGAAGGTGTACTGTACTCACGATGAACTGGTTCTTGGTGTCCATGTGGAGCCATGAAGCACCGACCCCCCCTGCAACACCACCTTCAGAAACGCGGAAAGAATAAGATGGGGGGAACTCGCTTCGTTGGGCTATATTAGCCATTCGCGGAGTAATGATATACGAGGATGATTCTGGTCCAATAAATGAGAGTGCACTATCTACGCAGCTGTTAGGAACCTCTTGACCGGATTTGAAGTCCCAGATGATCATTTTTCCTTCGGCCGAACATGACAAAACATGCGCGCCATCTGATGAAAATATAGCGGAAAATAAAGTAGAGGAATGGCCGCCCAGGACGCGCACCGCGTTGCCACCAGTTCTCGCATTCCAAATGCGTACCGTTTTGTCGCTGGACGAGGAGATGATATAATTCGAGTCAGGAGAGAAATATGCCGTCCAGACCGAACCTGTATGACCCTCCAAAACATGTAGCATTTCGCCAGTGTTGGCGTCCCAGATGCGGACATTCTCGCAAGACGATACAAACCGGTTTCCATCTGGGGAAAAATTTGTGGCGAGCACCATACCAGAATGGCCTGTTAAAGGACCTATAACCGTCGTCCCAGATTCTACATCCCAAATTCGGATGGTTTTGTCGTAGGCACCAGTCACAAGACGCCTTCCATCGGGGGAGAAGGTGGCCGAACGAATAGCACCTTCGTGACCAGTGAGAGGCAGTCCAATAAAGGCACCTGTTTCGACATCTCTCAACACAACGGAGTCGTAGCACGCATATGCTGCCCGAAATCCATCTGGAGAGACACAAATAAAGCTATACATCCGCTTGCTAAATATCTCTTGAGTCGTCTGTGTACGAGTTGGACCTGCATCAATCTCCTGGTTTGACGTATGGCCATGTTCATCATCGTCAGAGGTACCGTCATCGCCAGACGTCCCTTCACCACTGGCTATCGGCTCGTCGTTTGTTTCCTCGCATTCCAATGGTACCCCTACGACCTGGCTGAGATGTGATGACCAATGTATCCTGGCATAACGAAGCTGTAGAGGCATTTTACGGTTCCACAACAGGGTAAGTTGGTTGATACACTGTATCGCAAGCTCTCCGTGCGACGCGATAATATCCACACGAAACGCCTCCGCCCTGGCACTTGTGATGAAGTCGGCAAAAGATTTATGGACACGGGGAAACGTTCGACTGCTGATTTCATCGACCCCAGGGACCAAGAGAGTGCGAAGCCGACGGACAAGTGCTCAACATCAACTGACGCTCCAGTTCTGGGATTCCTAAGGTCGAGCAGACCCTGTAGTTCTGCAATAGATAATGGAGTTTGTTGTGTCAAGATCGCACCGACTATTCGTTGAAACCGCTGCAGCTCCCATGGGTCCATCTCGTGTCGGTAGATACGCTTTAGAATTGCCCGATATCCTCGATCTCGGATCGAATATATTCTATGGCAGTCACGGCCCAGATAAAGAGACCTGACGCCTGAGAGCATAGCTTTCGCATTCGCTCGTGGCCCCAATAGGACCAATTTATGTGGTATTTTGTCATGATTTCGTGGACCTTCACCTCTAGAAATTGGGTGACGTCGGCGACCGAAGTCCTGGCCGACAAATGAATGTTTGTGGCGCGGGGGTGAGGATTGAAGTTATCTCTAATAACAGTTTCAACGCGGCTGGAAATGAAGACTTTGACATTCGGTGGAAGATCTAGGAGAATACAAGAGAATATCTCTGTGGTAACATTCAATCGTTTGAGGTCTGTTTCATCCAAGGCATCAATGACAATAACGACGGGTTCTCGGGGAGTTGATTTAGAGGCAAGACGAACGGCTTTGAGGAAGAGTCCTGTTGCTTGCACCGACATGTCGTCCGTCATTATTGCTGTTTTCAGAAATGTTGGCGAAACGGGATTTTGATCCCAAATCAAAAATTTGGGAAATTCTGACATGGCACGCCGTGCGCGCCATAACATGACGAGATTTTAAGCTATGAATACGAAATTAAGCGCGTTGGAATGGTAAGAAGCTACGCTACCAGATTATGCAGAAAAATTCGGGAAATGTGAGACTAAAATGAAAGTGGTCAAACCTTGACCTTGAACAGCATTCTCTTCGTATTTAGCTTAAAATACAATATTTCAGTGAAATTTTTTACATTTCCGTAATCGTACAAGCGTCCCGGATGTGTTGAAAAAAGAATTGAAGCGAACGGATGATTTTTGGCGAAGATAGGGAATGCCGGTTCGGATGCTCGATGACATGGCACTGATTTTGGCGGTGTCGAGCATCACTTTCGTCCCAAACGCAGTAGATCACTCCTATTATCATTCTTCCGCCACTATAGTGACTTTATAAGACCTTAGACACGCTGCCATTGCAGGAATGCTATGAATACAGGCCAAAGAGTTCACTTTACTTGCAGGCATTCACAGAAGATGCATTCCTTAAGTTTAAGAGCGAAAATGTTCAATATAACAGTGCTAGACAAGTCTTTAAGGCAACTAACGCAATTTACGAAGCGAAACAAGCTTCAGGGTGCCGAAATCAATGCCATGTCATCGAGCATCCGAACCGGCATTCCCTATCTTCGCCAAAAATCATCCGTTCGCTTCAATTCTTTTTTCAACACATCCGGGACGCTTGTACGATTACGGAAATGTAAAAAATTTCACTGAAATATTGTATTTTAAGCTAAATACGAAGAGAATGCTGTTCAAGGTCAAGGTTTGACCACTTTCATTTTAGTCTCACATTTCCCGAATTTTTCTGCATAATCTGGTAGCGTAGCTTCTTACCATTCCAACGCGCTTAATTTCGTATTCATAGCTTAAAATCTCGTCATGTTATGGCGCGCACGGCGTGCCATGTCAGAATTTCCCAAATTTTTGATTTGGGATCAAAATCCCGTTTCGCCAACATTTCTGAAAACAGCAATAAATCCGGCCGTTCGTCGAGAACGTTCTGGATAGCATGGTCAACCGCGGCATTGTGTTGCGACATTTGTTTCACGATAGTCGGGAAGTAGAGCTGGGGGTCGGTAGTGCTGGCATCGTTGCGGTTGATGAAAAATTGGGCCCAGAGGATCTTGCGCCGTTTACACTCCTGAGCGATTGAAGCAGTGACCGCCGATTTTCCGACGCCTGGGTCACCTGAGAGCCAAAAAAAGCAAGGCGAGCCTTCGGAAATGTCTTCGACCCACTTCATAATCTCAGCTAGGACACGTTTTCGTGTACTAGGATCACATGGGATTTTATTCTGGGCTTGAAAGGTAGCTTCCGGTAAAGTTTGTTGACGCTGAAATATCGTCAGTTACACTGCACAGAAAGAGCCCTTGACGGAAGCTGTTAATCGTACCTGCTGTCTATAGTCACGACTATGGATGAAATTTCCGAGTTGCCGATTGATACGGTCTTGACTTACGGCAATATGTACGTTTGAAAGGACCTGAAATTATGAGTTATTTCAGGCAAAAATGCATAGTTAGACGCAAACGACTATGCACTCCGAAGCGTTCAACAGCTTCCGAGAATTGGTTTCGGAATTCAACTATTTTTTCATTCACAGATGTCCGATCCCCGAATCGCGCATTCTGAATTAGAGAAGATAAACTTGATTTGACAAATAGAGGGTAAGTTGTTTCCAAACGTACCAACATCCCGTGCGCCCATGTGCAGACATCCTCGATCAGCGTTCTATAGAGTAGTTAGCTAGCTACTCGAGTACATCGGGAAAGATATTTAAATTCGAACCTAATATCCGATAGATCCGCCCATGCCCTCAATACAAAATGCCCATTTTCAGCCTCTGCCAGAGCAGTTGCTAGTTTCTCAACCCAGCGCACTACACCCTGCACGAACTGAAGTGCGGTTGCTTTCGCCCCAACCATAATCTATAAAAACGGCGTTAGAGTCCCAATAATAAACAAAAAAGGTCAAGATTACCATTCCCAATTTCATAACGTTCAATAATGCCTTGACGAAACCACGAATTGGAATGAGGCCGTCAGGAATAAGCTCCAGGAAGACCTCGTATTTGTCAATAGAGGTCGAGAACTTGTTGAAAATGTGGTCGAGTGAACTCTCTGGATGCTGAGCGTTCCAGGAATAAACTTGGAAAAGGAAGTTTTGGTCGAGGGTCCAGGTCTCCCATGGTGTTGGTGTCAGTGAATGGACGGTGGTTTCCGATTGCTGCGATGAACGGGGATCAGAACCCAAGAACTGAGTGCGTCCCTCTTGCTCGTGGCTCTTTCGCGTTCCACCATCAGACTCGGCCAGTAATGTCCCATAGGAAGTAGATGGTTTAGAGTTCTTCGACAGGTCATTTGATGGACTAAATTTTGAAAATATCAAACGACTAAACAGGTTGAATACAGAGTTATTTTTTACCTGAACATTTTCTGATCCTGGTCAGCCTGTGATTGCTGTTTTGCGGATTTTGCAAAGGGATGGAATGGGTTCTTCGCCTTGCTAAGTAACCTGCTGAACGACGGCATTGGGGGTAGGAGGAGAATGTGAAAGACGACCTCAAGGAGTTCATCGAGCCAGTTTATGTGTTACTCTCAGGACGTCTGAATACAATACTTGACATCTCGGTGTGCAGTCCACGATATTGACAGTCTGTACGTAAGTTCCAAAGTTAGCCAGAGCGTCACGACGAGAGTTGACTTGCCTTGTACTTTGCACCCTGAAGGACGGAATTGTGTATACCCCATCTATTTCGGTATTCTCAAACCCAACCTGTTCAAGATGCCGTCAATTAACAGTGATTCAACGAACAGAAGAAAATGACGCACCAAAAATCGCCACACCTCTTCAATGTAGATTGCAAGCATTGAAAGTTTGTAAGAACCATGGGAACGCATCATAGCAAGCCTCAACCGAACGTAGAACGAGTGCTGATTGCCATGGTTCTATATTTCGGGTGACAACAAAGCCGTCATACTTCGCCCAGCCGAGACGAATACATAGGCACCAGATTTTTGGTTACTGTTGCACGCCTTGAATAAATATTCGTCCCTTGTCCAAGAGAGGCAACCGTGTAACCGTGTACCAAGCTACATTGTCAGTGAACTGGGAGTGTCGCTTAGGTCCGTATTAGAGGGTGACGCGGTGACGCGTCTTGCTGTCAGAGTTCGTAAACTCGACGCAGTTCTCGGTCTGATAGGAGAGGTTTGATAGAGTGGATGCGACATGCTCTCAGCCTTTGTTCACCCGTTGTTTCCTGACAGGCTGGAGAGTCGAAGACCGACTCGCAAGCAGAACTAAGCGTGGCCGTCAGCACCGTCCATGAGGTCGAAGATTCCCAGCTGCGATAGTTGATTAATGGTTTTCATTCAACTTTCAAAATTCCAACTGTGCGAGAATCGCGGTTATTTTCAATGCTTCACAAGAGTGAGTTCGAAGAGAGACGATGACAGATACGGGTGTCACTTCTAGAGCGAACAGGGTTATGGTTTGTTTTAGCTCCATCGGTAATCGGGCAACAGAAACGTAGTACTTACCAGAATATCCCTTTACCTTCCTCCAACTAACGAAACCGCTGATTCGACTTCTATATCCACAAAGTCACGTCAATGTCTGCTATGAGCTCGAATTCTTCCATGATTCGTCCGCCGAGTTTTGTCCAGCTCAGGGAAAGTTCAATCATGATACGTCTCGGTCGGACAAGAAAGACAAGCAATCGATTCGTATTTTTACCTTACTGATCGTCGCGTGCACGACCTTCATTGTACGGATGGATCAGGAAGAACATTGTGGTTTGTGGTGGACATTGTCTGAATGCCGACAGTGATAATCAAACATTCCCACGAGAGTGGATTAGAATTTACATAAACATCTCCTCGAACATCTCTATCTCGAACCTCCA
This sequence comes from Galerina sulciceps, assembly GCA_023014345.1. NCBI lineage: Eukaryota > Fungi > Basidiomycota > Agaricomycetes > Agaricales > Galerinaceae > Galerina > Galerina sulciceps. The sequence continues at coordinate 2,171,210 of JAEDXJ010000005.1, read as the reverse complement.
TGACCCTCTCGTATCCCCTCCTCGACCTCTTCCTTCTTCTCCGACTAGTATGCGTTTTTAAAAATGAGTGCGCTGTCGTCCTCGTATTAGCACGATTTCAAGGTAACTGGTGAGTCAAGTCACTTACGTCGAGTCTTCTTTCTTGGACATCCCGTCTTCATTCATGAACATCCCCTGCAGTTTACTCGTCTTATGAGTACGAGCCTTGGGAGGACGGTCGTAGGGTTTTGTCCCCTTAGATCGCGACTGTTTTGCTGGTTGAGGCCGTTGTTTTGCTGGTTGGGGTTGTTGGGTTGGAGTCGCGGGACACGCCTGCCATTGCGACAGGAAAGCCGATGGTATCGATGACGACGAGGATGTGGATGGCTGGCGAGATGCCGTCGACGACATTGGGGAGCTCGCAGCGAACTTTGCTGTGGTCTTGGCCGTACATTCTACGAATTCATAAACCCTGTTTGCTGGATTTGCTGGATTCGGTTGTTCTTGGTTCGCTTTTGCCCTTTTCCTCGGTTTGCTAGTCTTGACATTGTTGGAGAGGTTAGTCTGGCTTTGGCTGACTGTTGCTCCCCTCTCCAATCGGCTACACGAAGGATGAATCGTCGTCAGTCTCCGATTCGAGAGATAGAACGCCAATCAATTTACCTTCGGTCAGTTCTCGGGGCGTGCTCAAGGTCCCGCTCGACGAGTTCGAACTCGGAGCGGGTGTTATAACCCGTTCTGGGTTTCTGGCTGAATTTGATCTGATGTGGAGGTTCTATCTCTCCGGTTTGGAGAATAGAACCACGATTTCCTTCACCGTACAAAGGTGGTGGATTGTGGGGCGGCGTATCGTATATGTACTGGTGCTTGGTCGCGAGCCCCGTGGCAGATGCGTCGGGGTACTGGTATACTGATGGCCATGACCAGTTGCTTTGATCAGAGTGATCTGTGGGCGTTGACGACGACTCCGGTGACCACCTGGCCGATCCCCATGGATTGACGGGATCGTGATCTATATCGTCGACTCCGGTGACATATGGTGGATCTGGCATCGTTAGAATTTCTGGCGGTTGGGATACGCCGAAGGATGCTGATTCAAATATTGTAGGCCGCGGGGCGGCCCCGAACGACCAAAAATAGTTGAATGGGTCATCTGTTCATGCGATTAGCATTAGTGCTTCATTAGCGCTCGCTAAAAAGGTCACCTTGAGGAATGTTCGCAAAATGCGCGACGTCGTCCTCGTAAGCGCCCAACATGAAAGCACACCAAACCAAGTACCAATCAAGTTCAGATTCGGAGAATGGAGTAGAACCGGTCAAGAAGGACATCGGGAAAGACATCGAGAGCTACTGGACGGATGGAAAACAAAGGAGATTGCAGGAGTGGTGTTTGGAGGGAAGCAAAGGTGGGATTGCTGTGTTGAAATCGCTGACAATTGTTCGCCTTATAGAACAAAGGGACTCCAAACCGGACTTTGTAAATCGATTTATTTCTGTCACACTGCCCCCACCAGCCAGCCGGCACGCGCGATGGGTTCGTCCTCGGTGATGTACTGCTGTACAAATGACTCACCTGGCAATCTGACTGTTTCTGGGCGTCGGCCTGATGTTCGACGCGTCAACTGCCGCCGCTTTTCACACCCGATATGGCGGGATTCTCCTTATCGGGTATCGTTAGGCGGGCAGGCAGCCTCGAGGCGGGATTGGCTTAGGATCCTTGCTCACTAGGTGTGTTTTTTATAGATCAAATCACCGCCCATTGTTGAATGAGAAAACACGTTGTTTCCGCGTTTCTGGCATGCACAGCAGTTTATACGCGCGTCATTTACCCCCAATGCCGGACGCCACGTAAGAGGGATCTGACGCGTATCACAGCCCCACGAGTACGCCCACAATGTCAAAAGTTCACGGCTATTCAGCATTTTGATGGAAGATCAACTTGGCGACGCGACCGTGTTTCCAATTGTCTTCCGAGCTGTGGTGCTCCATAGTTCTTCGGCTGATGAAGGTACGTGCAACACTTAAAGGAATCGATGTACGAAAACTGGATATAAATTCTCTAGACTTCCTCGACAAGCGACCTCGCTATTCTAACAAGTACAAAGCATGAGGTTCGTTGTCTCGAGGATAGGTCGATCTCAAGACAAACGGAAGTTGAAAAAATGAAATACAACGAATCGTAAATTAGCAAGGACGAGACCATTTCTGATCCTTCGACACTTTGGCTACAAGGACATACAAACGGGCATGAGTGTCGGGTAGAGAGGGCTGGGAATACAGATTTGCTGGTAGAGAGTGACTGTATTCCTAACTGATGTGTCCAAGCTCTTCTTATCGCCAGTTACGTTAGATGAACGGGTCGGAATCAAAGCGATCAAGGCAAAAGCGAAAGACTGGTACACCCCAAGATAATCCATCAGGTTGGCACATGCACAATAAATATTGCACTTACATCAATGCCGGCTTCAAGTGAACGCAGGACGGCTGCAATCGGCGCGGTAACCCCAAACTGAGCGAAAATACCGTGCTTCCCAATAACTGTGGACAGGAGCACCTGATGGATCCTGACGAACTATAAACGAAATTAAGTTGGGAGTTTAATATATAAAATTGTTTCCTAACATTCGTCAAAGCATCGACCACTGGCTGAGTAACGCCATTTGCAAACGGAGGAGTAGCTTGCATCGCGGTGACATCTCCGGCGAGATCGGTGATAATGGTTTTGAAATCCTTGACGGTTGTCTGAAGAAAAAGGATGGTGTGAACTAAGGCATGTCTTTCGGACTAGAGGAATAGAGTCGCAATGACACTTGCCTGAGATATGGTGGTTACGGTTCCGGGGCTCGTTGAAAACGTGAGTCCGCTGAGAATGCTGTTCAAGTTTGATGAGACGGAAGCAACAGCATTGATATTGACGACAACGTCGTGTGGGCTCAAGGCAGCAGAAACCGCTTTACTAAAGAGAAAAACGGCCGAAAGGGTAGTCAGAAGGCGAAATAGCATGATAAACGTGAAGGTGACTTGTCGGGTCTTGGTATTATAGACTGCAGAAAGCCAACGCAGACCTTGCAATTTATACGTTGGGAGAACCATGAGACTCAGATTTCTCCAAGGTTAAATCCATGGCCAGAAAGAAGCTTCCATAATGGATGTTCGAAGGTCAAGCAACCAAATGACATTTTTTGTTTCAACGTTATATAAATTGCATCTTTCTTCCTGAATTACAGTTCAAAATGTTCTGGCTACGAACCTTTTGACGGGTTATTGGAAAAGTAAAGGACTCAAAAACGACAAGGATACATCACTCCAGGCAACTAAAAACGCGCTCGCAAATCACTAAATAACGAATACCGGCCCTCCCAACTTCCTGCGATAACTGCAGAACTGCGCACGCGATCGGTACTCAGCTGGGTACCCTCCATGGCTCCTCGGAACCGGCCCAGCGACATTATTGGTACGATTCCTTAATTATTCCCAGTGGTGATTCGCGCTTCTCACTTTGATCTGGCTTTCGTGATTGTCGTTCTTAATTTTAACTCCAATCAGCACTTATAAGATACTTATTACCAAGTGCCTACCGAAGTTCTCCATATTTGAATTTTGGACTAAGGCCTTCCTCAGCTCATAATAGTGCTTTCCACTCTATATTAGGACAACTCCGTGCCTGTGGAGCCCAATGTTTCGTTAACCGACAGACTTCTCACTTATTGTGTGCCAGCGACACAGTAATATTTGGAGGCGAGTCTTCCCTAGGATATTATCCTTATTTTTCTAACAGCGTTACTCCGACCTTTGAGCCGATTCCCTGCTGGTCGCAAGCAACTCGCCGGTCATTCTAAAGCCGGGAAAAACTTGCATTCCAAGTGTTTATAGAGTTTTTTTTTGCGGGATTCCTCCCCTCTCTCCGGAGATTGAGGTGTTCTTCAACGCCGGAACGTTTTGTTCGAATTCCGCTAATGGAAGAATATACTATAAATGGAATAATTATGATCGATGTAACATTTGATCACTGCTATTCGAAGCTAAGACTTGGAGGCTTGGAGAAGGTTGGCTTTTGTGATTATAACGAACATCCAGGATACGGATTTTGAGATTAGCGTGAGGACTTCAATTTATTGAAGATTTTACCAGCACTTTAAACAGCTCGAACTTAAATCAGTTGAACTTGGAGCACACCCGCGCTGATCTGTGCGTCATTGTATTGGTCCAGAAAGTCGGCACGATGGGGTCACAGGTCCAATTGGACCTTGGACCTGGACCTGGACCTTGGACTTGGACCTGGACTCCAGATTGGACCGAAATTCTACACATTTGCACCACTGGTTGTACCACGACATGGACCTCAGTTAGACCTCAGTTGGACCTCAGTTGGACTCTGGTATGGCCTGCAGAATATATATTTTGTACCTAACTTGTACCTCAAACAATTAATATTGGATTGGTGTATTTTGGCACAATTTAACCTTAAGACCAACAGAAATTCTCGAATACTTAAGTGTTTCGGACAGGAGTTGTGCCGCGGCCTGCGGCGTCTAGATCTGCTGCCTATCGTTCCCCGTGATCTTCCCGAGTGCGTCTACAGCGATTTTTTCAGTTGGTAAATAGCAATGATCTCGAGTAGTTATACGTCTTACCAAAAGTTTCTCTAGGAATTGTCTAGGAATAGGACTTCGAGGATCAATCGATCACTTCCGAACTTGAATCCGATGCCTGTCAATTTCTCAAAGTTCTATGAGGGAAGTGCTTCGCAAACAACGAGCTAGTGACCCACCACATCAGAAAAATTCAGCGGCGAGGCCGCCTCCCACATCCGCCCCCGGAAAAGATCCGCCATCTTGGGCTCTGCATGCCGCCTTAAATGGACAAGAAACTCCCTAGTTTTGGCTGCCAAAACCGCAAAATTTCCAGACAGGGCATCAGTGAGCATCCCGCTCCCACCACAACCGCAGAGAGAACGGAATGAAGGTGGTACCCACTGACCCAGCAGGCAATGCCGTTGGGATATTACACGACAAAATAACCGTTTCAGCGAAGCATGGGTTTCAAGTGAAAAGTAATGGAGCACGGCGGAGGCAGAGCGGTAAACGATGTCGGGAATCGGGATAGCGCTCGCGGTTGGCCTGCGGAATCGGCGCGAAGAGTCAAGACCTATGTCGTCGGGATGAAGCAGATGTTACAAAGAACAGTTGGACTTCGTGTTGGACCGAGATCAGATGCGCTTGGACTTGGAATGGGAATGGAACCAGCAGATTAGATAAGGTTGTACCTCACGTGCGGGTACAAGGTCCAGTCCAAGTCCAGTCCATTGGACCTCCCTCCCAGTCGATTCGACGCTCTCTATTGGTCACTGGCATCGCCTACGACGGAAGTCAAAGTTCCGGCTTTACACGAGGCAATGCTCGAACTATAATAATATTTATAGTTATCTTTAGGAGATAGAAATTGATTTAAATAAATAATTGCAGACAGAAATATGCCTATAATACAAAATTGAGATTCCGGAGTGATGCTGAGTCTAGAATTGAACGAAAAAGAAGATAAAGCGATTAACGAAGGCGGGAGGGTCCTGCGTTTGAACGGGCGGGAATCCGTTCTTGGTTCGTCAGGAGGCGGGGATTATGCCGTGTCCCTTTTCCGGCTGGAAGGGATAATGGGAGCGTCGTGTTGGGAGCTGTGCTGGCATTATTGGCAGGAATATTCATGGACTGGACAAATCCACTTCTTGGCCTTTTGCAGGAAAGTGAGGCCGGAGGGTCTTCTTCAAGTTCCTTGCGTTTAGAAGAGAGCCTAATGTTGTCGAACGCCGCGTCAGTCGTTGGCCAATCTTCTTCTTGCATGCTTAGATTGAACGCCTTGATGAGTTCAGAATGGCTGCTGATGAGCACAGAGGCTTCATCAGCTACAGGGCGCGGCGTTGGCAGGAGCCTCGTTAAAGCGGATGGTCTGACGACAGACGACGTAGCGAGATAGAATTTATGCCAGGAATGAATCGCATTCAACGCAAAGTCCAACCAGTCCGTCAAAGGTTTGTTGCCGGTCACTTCGAAATCGAATTCAATATAAGCACGGGAGCTGACAAGTAGCTGCTTCCCCCGCCCGCCAAAAACTAAGCCATCAGCCTTTGTTTCAGACTGCTCGAAAATAGCTTTCAAGACGAATTCGAGGTTGTCGAGTTGCGAATGTTTCATATATCTCAATATGACGTATAAGAGGACGTAGACAAACGACTCGATGTCGTCTTGAACTTCATGGAGTTTGTCGAGCTTGTTAAGAATCGGGAAAGACATGAATTGCCATGTTCCCTAGAAGAGTATTCAGGCATCGATATCAGAGACAAAGATGAAAGGGATGCAAGGTCCTACCGAGCGGTGTTTTTGTCGAGGCCCAGATGCCATTGCAGAAACCGTTCTTGCAAGGTCCCAGTCATTGAGCACCCCCCGACCTTCATCGTTTATCATGATATTTCCGGCGCTAATATCACGGTGGAGGATGCCACATTTCTCAAACGCTTCTTTATGAGCTAATAGCCGATAAGTAAAAAGATGCGAGTAAAATAAAACCACCTCGTACCAATGAAAGCATCAAAAATAATCTGGAAAAGCTGCTTCGAGGACGTAAACCTTTCGATAGAATATCCGACAAAATCCTCGCAGAATCGGTGGTGAGCTCGCACGAAAAGCTCCTCCGGCATAGCGCCTAGATTCCAAACAGCGGACGCGTACTGGTGAGTGACGGTAACCTGGCCAGGAAGATCGTCTCCGCAGACAAATATGGGTACATTCTTGACGTTGTTGGCGTTAAGTTTCTGCAGGATCTCTGACTCTTTTTCCATATCGGGTCCGAGAGCGCGCCACGAATCTTTGAGAAATACAACTTTCTTCAGCACTGGATCCCAGACTGGGTACCCTCGAGTGGCGCGTCCTACTAAGGAATCTGGCTCGGCCCTGCTACCCCAGGCGATGACCTCGCGAGTCGACTCGCCGTCGGGAACCCGCATGACGATGACCGGTCGCTCCTTTACAGGCTTCCATCGAGAGAGATGTTCGTGGGCGAGTTGTACCTCTGCTGGCAAAGCAGGACGAATGGTAGGATCCATTCCACGCTTTGCCTGGCTGATATGGGCAAACCGCCAGAGGAAATCGAGAAGAAAGTCGCCTTTTGACTCGATGTTGAACCTCTGGCTGACGACCCCACCGCAGCGGTCCAAACGAATAAAGCGGACGAAAGGATCGCCAATCCAGACGATGAAAGCGTGGGTTAGGTGTTGGCGTGCGCACATCTGGGACGCGTAGCCTATAAGTTGCCCTCGACACTCCTTGCCAGCAATGGTGGTGGATTCGGAGAAGAAAGGTATTTCATCGCCGGGAAGGCTTTCCTTAAACGGATCGCACTTTCGTTTCAACGGCTTCAATTCGAAGAAGCCTCGGATTAGGTCCCACCGCATTCTATCGGCCCCAAGCTGCGCGTCTTCATCGTACCACGATATGTCCGGACGAGTTTTCTTTCCATCGTGTGAAGCGGGGTCTGGGTCATTGGATGTATCGACAAGCCGGAAGCCGGGGAAGACGTTGGCGCTTCTGATACGGTCAATCTGAATTGTGCTGGTTAGCGTTTATTGCTCGTCGTCGGGACAAACAACATACCAAGCGAAAGTACATGTCATTTTCGACCCTACATTTATGAAAAACACCGGCAAAATAAGCCTGGCTCCCCGGGCGAAAAGGTCGATTTGGTGTCCCGGGTTCAAGAGGGAGGAATTCATTGAGAAATACTTGGGGAGGCATAGGCCCAACCCATTGCCCATCAAGCTCTTGAGCCATGAGTTTTTTCGTTTGCTCTGCTGTCGGAATGACCGTAGCAAATTTAGATGAACCTTGGAGGTTTTTCTTCCGAGGCGTAGAAGTGTTGGCTGAAGGCTGGACATGAGCAGGAATGTTATCAACAGGACTGGTCGACATATTGGAAATGAACGGAAGAGCTCACCGAAAATTTAAAGCGTTGTTTTTAAATAATTAAGATTCTGAGTGGCACAGACGCGGTGGGCCACAAATCTCTGAAAACAATGTACAAATCCAGCGAGCCGCAGTCCCGGTGGTGGCCCAAATCTATTTTCAGCAGTTCAAGCGTATGCCTTTTCGCCTCAGATCTACTGACTCGCCTGCGTATTAGTGGCCCTTAGCCTTATCCAGTAATTTCGGAGACAGTGATGGTGGTTTGAGGTCAACACATTGTTCACGACGCGTGTGCCGCTTTGGGAAGTCGAACAAGGCACGTGCCATGACCTTAGGGTGTGCATTTTGGCGACAACGTTCCCGCGATGAACCTCAACGTCGAATCAACAAAATTCGGGTTGACTTGTCCTGACCTTGTCCTAACCTGACATATAAGTGCTCAAAGGGTGCTGAAAATCTCATTCGTAAACCTTTTTCTCTCATTAATTATATTTTTCTGACTCTGCTGCGGTTGTTTTCTCAGGAAACGGCCTCAACTTCAGTCAGAATTACATGTCCAGTACCGATGAGCCATCTGCGCGGCGTCTCTCTGGAAAGCGAAGTTGTATTGGTCTCCTGATTGTCAAAAAGACTCCAAAGGTTCACTTTTTGGAACTCATGAATGTGTCAGTCACTCGGTACGCCGTGATATTGTCTCAAATGCCGACGGAATTCCTGCGCTTACGTCTCTTGCTCAGTTGATGGGGGTCATCTAGCTCTTATCGACCACTGAAGCATCGTATATGCGCTTCTTCTTTCTCCGTGCTTCCGTGTTTTCGCCTGAGGCCTGAAAGATCTGAACTCCCTCCGAGCCATTTCTCAAGTGGTTCCAAATTCTCGCCTCGCATTACCTGTCATGCTCATTTGTCATGCCCCTTTTTGTCTCACTGGAACCTACCCCGCCCCACAATCCTAAGCGCCAGGTGGATACGGCTCTGACGCTACCGACGCCATATTATGCTTCTCAAACTTTTATGTGTCACCCTCGAAGGGTCGAAGATGTCTCGCATTGCACTGACTAGTGGCTTTACTCTGAGACTAAGACTTCTGAGCTTCAGGTTGGCGATGATGTGTTCCATCGTTGCTCTCAGCCGAACATAATGTGGGAGTTCTACATTTATATTGCTACTGTTTTCACTTAGGCCTTGGGACTAGTTCAACACGTCCCGCAGAGAGAGAACTTTGGCCTGTAGTCATCCTGAGACAAACCTTGCTTCTCCTCCCCCACCCCTGCTTCACTTTCTCCTCTGACTGAACAGAGTTGGTCTCGAATGTCTTAGATGTGCGACTCCCATTCGCTCCCTAGCCAAAGGAGTCCGTGTATTGTTGGACGCTGTTGTCGTGGTCAACGGGATGAATTGGCCATTTGAAAGCGAGCTACTGACAGTTCAAGAAGCTTAATTCTAAGAGACCAGTAGAAAACGGCCCAGTTCGCCACTGTCCTTTCCAGTAAAATTGCTGTTCTGGTCTGAATCAGGGGTCCCCTATACGTCATTAGGGGTGCCTAACTCTGGCGTTGAACGAACATTCATGCAGGAAGAGTCTTGTCGTTCTCCTTATTTACTCCTTGAAATTCAAGACCGCCCCTTCGTCATGAAGATGTCTTAAGCGCGCTAGCGGTGTATAAAGGAAGCCACGAAAAGACGATTCAAACCCCACAACTTAACACTTCTCCACACAATGCAGCACCAACTTACTTCCGCTTCCAACTCACCCATCCGCATGCTTCGCCTCTCGTACCTTCTGGTCCTGTCCCTGGCTGCACACTCGCAGGCCAGGCAGTACACCATCGTCAACAACTGCCCCAGCGCCGTCAAGTTGTTCATCGGCGGCGCCTTCGACAGCACCCTCCCCAAGGGTGGCACTGTGACCAAGTCGCTCGGCGTCAACGCTGGATTCTTCTACACCACGACAAACGGTGGAACTTCTAGCGGGGCAGCAACTCGAGCGGGGTTTTATGGGAGTGGCGGCGTGAGTTTTCTTCGACATCGTCATATCTTCATGCTTGCTAACTTGTTCGCAGAGCGACTACTACTACATCACCAAAGATACGACTCACTTCAACACGGGCATGAGCATCGCGCCAAACTTCCCCGCAGTAAGTCCTCGTCTTCGTCGACGTCTTCATTCTCTGACTCAATGGTATTTAAAGGCCGGCGGCTTCTGCGGAGTAGCACGATGCGACGATGCATCTTGCCCTGGTGCATTCCCAGCCCCGCCTACATCATTCCCCGCTCCAGGCCCCAGTCCTCCCGCTCCACCTCTCTATTCTTGCCCTCGTAAAGGACTTGTTTATACCATAACGTAAGTTCGTTTCCGACCCACAAATTCGTGTACGTTCTCATGGTCGTACCTTCTAGCTTCTGTCCTTCTGGCGCTTTCCCCAGCAAGGCGCCTACTAGCAACGTCATCCACCCGAACTTCAACACCAAGTGGTGCATGGACGTACGCGGGGCTCAATACGCGAACGGCACTCCTGTACAACTGTACGAGTGCAACGGCACTGGCGCGCAGAAATGGGTGCTTCAGAAGGGGAGCACCAAGGTCCAGCTTGCTGGAACGAACTTCTGCTTGGATGCTGGGTCGAGTGAGTCATTCCGGCGTATTATTTTGTTCGACGACCTAACTTCGTTTCTTTCAGACCCCGGCAACGCTGTTGGCATGAAAATCTGGCAGTGCTACAACAACCTACCCGCGCAGCAGTGGTATTACACCGCCGACAATCGCATCGCTCTTGAAGGAAAAGGTATGTTCTCGTATTGGTCGCGCAAGACATGATATTAACCAAGTTCGAATAGGATTATGCCTTGACCTGACGAATGGTGTTGTCACGAACTCCAACCAGCTACAGACCTGGAAGTGTACCGACTTCAACACGAATCAGATTTGGACGGAGTAAAGCCGTTCAAGTTTTCGTCGTCTGTCTATCTGCACTTGCGGGTTTTGTGTAGAATTCCTTCGTTCAAGAATATTCTTTAGACTGTTTTGACTCAATACCATCCTTCGTTTTTGTTTAGTGTACTTTTTGTGGACAATGACATTCTTTTCACCTACATCTCCTCACTGCATGATATCATCGTTGGCTTTTTTTGATGGGCAGGGTTATAAATAGACAGACCAATCTAGGTCTGCGACGGCGTATGAAATATCATATGAACTCGACTTTGCTCCAGGCTCTTTCTGGTTGCGAATCCAAGATCTCTATCATTCTTTCGAAAGCCACGCTAAACCCCGTTGGCAGACATAAAAGACGTTCTCGGGCAGTGAAGTGACTTGACCCCAAGTCACCACTACCAAAGACTCACTATTCAAACGATGCCATTCACTGTCTGGTTCCTCCTTGCACTGGCTTGTACTGTTCGTGCGCAGAGGCAGTACACCGTTGTCAACAATTGCCCAAGCTCCGTAGCGCTGTACATTGGCGGAAACTTCGATAGCACACTCGCTGTTGGAGGCAGCACCACCAAGTCCTTGGGTTTCGATGCGGGTTTCTTCTACACCACTGGAAATGGTGGAACTGCTACTGGTGGTGCGACGAGAGCAGGATTTTATGGCGATAATAATGTGAGTTTAAATTCGCTTTAGATCGTCGTTGGCTTACCTTTGAGCAGAGCATTTATTACTACATCGTCAAAGACACGGCCCACTTCAACACGGGGATTAGTATCACGCCAAACCACCCACCGGTACGATTTAACTGACGAGATTTTTCAACTCTTGTCTGAAATAGACTGTACAGAGTGGCGGATTTTGCGCAGTAGCGCGGTGCGACGATGTTTCGTGCACGAATGCCTTTTCTCAGCCTCCAACTGGATTCCCGCCTCCAGCTTCAACGCCTCCCAGTCTTCCCGTCTACTCTTGTCCGCACTCTGACATTGCCTATACGATAACGTGAGTTAGTGGCGCTTACTTTCATCCCGTTACTCACCGAATATGTGCTGTTGTGGATAGCTTCTGTCCGTCGGGCTCCTTCCCAGGTGCCACTGCACCCACGGCACTCCATCCGAATGGCAACACCAACAAGTGCATGGATGTCCGAGGCGCCAACTACGCCAATGGAACCCCCGTCCAGATGTAAGCCATCCTTTATTTGCAAAAAAATTCCTCGAACACGAACCATAGATACGACTGCAACGGGACCGGCGCACAGAAGTGGGTGCTGAATAGAGAAAACACGAAAGTTCAAGTAGCTGGGACGAATTTCTGTTTGGATGCTGGGTCGAGTGAGTCATTATTCGAACCTGTTGTCCACCGGCGTAATCACGACTTCATTTAGCACCTGGAAACGGAGTGGGTATGAAGATATGGCAATGCTACGATAACCTTCCAGCGCAATTGTGGTATTACGCTCCAGATAATACTCTGATTCTCAGCGGCTCAGGTGCGAAATTTCGAGGCTTGGGACGGGCTTCCGCTGACAAGATCTTGAACAGCATACTGCCTTGACCTGACGAACGGCATCTTGACAAATTCGAACCAGTTACAAACCTGGCAGTGCTACAGCGGCAACACGAATCAGGTCTGGACGCAATAAAGTGACTTTGCATTTCCCATTCATTTGTCTGAAATTAAGGACATTTCACTAGTTATTTCGGCTTTGCTTTCTTGTAATTAGGGCATTGTTGCCTTGGACTTGTATATTGAACGGGTCGCGAGTCACAGCTGGCACCGGTCACAGTTTACCAAAGAAACAGCACCAAAAAACAGGACTTCTGTTTTCTTTGTCTATTTCTTTGACAAACAGCCCGTCGGCCTTTCCTTTTTAAGTATCCCCGACCTACTTTTTCTTTGAGAAACAGCCAAGAAAAACAGAAGACATATTTTTATTGGCTGTTTCTCTCGAAAACAGCAGCCGCGGACAGCTGTGAGTGGTGGAATGAAGGAGTATGCGGTCCGAAGACAATCCGAAGAGCACAAAAATAAACGTGTTGTTGACTTGTGTGTACCAAAAGCTTTGAAACTTGACCTAAACGAGAGCTTTGTCCACCACCTCCTCCACTTGTCCTAGACGCGCTACTACGTGTTTTTTCTCTCTCTTTCGATGCAAAGCCATCGCTTTGGAATCGTAATTCCTCCTAAACGCGGCCCCATGGCCAGCGACCAGAAAAAGTCCTTCGACGACGACGAGACCGACAGTGGTGAGTCTGTTCTAAACCTGTCAACCCATCAAAGTGTCAGTGCGGAACTCATGGGAACTTCTATTGATGTTGACGTTACTCTTATCCTCTGAACGGCCACGGTATCTGCCTTCTGGTTTTGCTGTCGAAAAAAATGCCTGCTCGTACTCGTCGGTCTGCTGCGGTTGCTGCTGCTGCTGCGTTGGTTGCAGATATGCAGATGGATTCTGAGCCGGAGGAGGAGGAGCAGGATGCTGAGGGCGAAGAGGAGGAGCAAGAGATCGAGGAAGGTGACGAAGATGAAGACGCTGAGGCGGAGGATTCACAATCAGTGAGTCGGGGCTTAACTAGAATCGCCAAATTTCTCTCACAATCTTTCTTCAGGGCGAAGAAGAGGACGACGGTCCAGCTGTAGTAACACCTACCCAGCCAAGACTCAAAATAAAGCTCAAACTGCCAGCTAACACATCAAGTAACAGTGCAGGCACCGCCACACCGGATGACGGAGAAATGGACTATGCAGCATTCAAGAGGACTCCGAAACGGCGAGCCAAAAGTACGCATGATGTCATGTCTAAATATCAAGCCTTAACTTTGAAATTACGCAGCGAAAGTCATTCAAGATCTTGATGTCGAGTCAGAGGATCCTTCTTCCCGCTCTGGTGGATCAGATGAAGAACAATCTCAGGATGCACCGTCTCGCTCGACTGGGACCCCGTCAGCCAGCACGAAACCGATGACAACACGTCAGGCCGTGCTGGCTAGCGTAGTTGACCCAACCCATGTATCATTAGGTGAGTTTACATATCGTCTCTCGCTGACAATTCTGATCCTTGTCTAGACGAAGGAACTCGGAGTAAAAAGCAGCCACTCAACGAGACAGAGTTGGCCTTACGGCGAGAAGAAACAGCCAGGAAGCGAAAGAATCTGAGCGAGAAGAAACTCGAGGACGAAAAGGTACGTCAGCATAATGGTCCGACATCTATTCTTTACTGATTAAAATTGACCAGGCGGAGACTATCAACCGGCTGCTAAAGAAACAGAGCCGTCCCAAAAACAAACGCAATAATACCACAGACGATCGATCCCCAATGCCATCAGCCTCAGGCTCGCGCACACCCAAGGTGAAAGCCAAACCCGCAGAAGACGCCGACGACGCCGAAGCAGAGGAAGAGGAAGACGACGCGATGGAGGTCGTCGAACCACAGGAGGAAGTCAAGCCAGTCATGTACCGCTGGGTGTCCTCTTTACGCACCATTCCCGGTGATGGTAATGGCGAACAAAAGGTCGAGTTGGGGATCACCTTCTCCGTGCCTGAGCTGTGCTTTCGACCGCAGGCTTCCCAGCCGACAAGCGGTGATATCGTGCCAGAAGACGCGGAAGAGCTGGAAAAGATTCGGAAGGCCAGGGGTCCGGGCATATGTGCCGTTGAAGGCTGTGGAAAGCCGAGAAAGTATCGTCTGCCCAGGGACTGGACAATTGGAGCGTGCGATTCGACGCATTTGAGGGTTATAGCTAATCAGGTTTGAGGATCTTGTTTTGGTTGTTTTAGAGGTTCTGTACGCGTATTGTGAGTCGTGTTTTGTCATTAAGGGACGGTTGACTAATGCGATCGTTTTCTACTAGGTATCTTACATGTAATATAGTGGTTTCGAGGTTGATGCAGCGTCTCATTGCACAATTGAAGATTTCTTTGCTCTTCTATTTGCTTTTTATTCATTTATGATAATATACAGGGACTCCTCAGAAGCAATCGTCTTTTCTTCAGGATTTTGACTCCGCACTCACCTCTCAGTTCTTACCTCTTACCCGCCACTCCAGACCCATTCGACAAAAGAAACATCTCTGCTCCAACCCTGATTCGTAGCCGGAACATTCTGGGTGAGTGAGGTCAATATTGTTTATACTCATCGCTATCAAAATCGAGAGCACCTCTCATTTCGCAAAGTATGTAATGCACTTCATTGATAGGCGCTGATGTCCAGCTGACGAACATAGGTGCCTAGCTTCTTCAAGTTCTTGAGTGATCCATCGACGGTGCTGGGGGGCCCTACCCGCCAGACGTGACCCGACGCTGTGACTTGCTTGACACAGTGCACGTCATCCGAATCCTCGAACATCATCTCTTTCGTTCTCGTTCCACGAGCCGACTCTCCAAGCAGAATACACTCTATATTCACGCTTGAGGGGGCATCAAACCCTTACCATCTCATTCCAAAAGGTCAACCGCAACTCGCTCTCCATTTTTATTCTAGGAAACAGCACAGAACACGTGTCGCGGTGTGCTCTTCTTAGGTGGCGCTGCGCTTCTCTGATGGAATTGCAAATTTTACAAATTTCTGAACGCGTACGTACGCGCGAATACACTGCCGTAATGCCCTAGCCCGCCTACGATGACTACTACTTTGGGTCTTGGATGGTCAGCCCAACCTGGTCAGCTTTTTCTTCCAAGCGCTCTCTCTTCACGCGATTTGCGCGCGCCTAGCGATGAGGGCATCGCTCGCTTCTAGGATGCGGGCATTTTAACATCGACATTCCCCCGGGTTAATTTATCTCTGGGGTCTTGAATACTCTCAGATCGACCGTATGCTCTATTTTACTCTGCTCTTTCTTCCCACCTGACTACTTCCATGATCTGCCAGAGCAATCGTCAGAGCCATTCATCATTTAGTACGCATGAATATTCGTATTTTGTGGCCATTAGTAATGGTGCACCCTAGCATTTACGCTCCGTGGTATCGTTGACGGGTTTCTTGTTTTTGATTTTGCATGAACGGGGGACTCGTCATGAGGCTCAATAGGAGAAGATGCCGAGCCACCGTATCCTTCATTTTATCTGGCATTGTCATTTACAAAGAGAGTACTTTCAGAACCTCGGTCCTGCTCGTGGTCGAGTCTAGCTTTATTAGGTGCTGACGTTAATCTTGAAGGTTCGAAGCCGTTGTGTGGGCAATTTGAAGTTTCAAGACTTCAAAAGCGGCACCGAGGCCTCGCAGTGCTCAATGTCATGCATGGCTCTCGTGTGCTGTGGTCGTATTATGAAGGTACCCTGAACACATTTGATGTTTCCTTCATCGAATCGCCGCAGCCTGGGCGATCAGAAAGTTTTGTGGCTTCAAAAAAGTTTTCGGTGGTTGTGACCCTGCTCAGTGCTCACTGTACACCGTATGGGAAGCATGGCACATAAAAGTGTTTCTGCCTAGCTATGGATGCTGTGTACTTTCCGATTGACTCGAGTATAATTGTTCACTGGTTCAAAGTTTTAACCACTCACCAGCCAGGTCTTAGGAACATTTATCAGTTTTATACACCCAAAATTCCTCAATTTTCTCGTAGACTTGACGAGCGATGGGACGCGTGAACAGCGTGGACTTGACTTGCGTTAATAGAGCCGCAATTCCTTTCAAAGCCGCCAAACCCACGACGCGAGCGATGGTCGCGTCAAGAACTCTTCCGGCGGGGTTTGAAATATTGCCAATGGGGAAACGAGCAACGAAACATTCTCTTTTATCTCCCAGATGTCAGTCTGCAGGACCCTTTCTCTCTGCTTATGTTTTTCTCTGAATTGCCCTACTTTGCAAATACTAAACGTTGTAATTGAGCCACGAACTCACGAACCCGAGGCGCTAAAAGGGTATTACTGATCGCTACAACGTGGATTATGTCTTCCTCGACATTTCGAGGTCAAGTCATCGGTACATCCGTTGCCACAACACGTTTCGCTGATCCTCCTCGGATACCCCGAAGGTTATTTCACGTGTAGCCTGCTGCAGGCAGATAGGGGAACATTTACGACTGTTCTAGGTTTCACCACCGAGAGGACTAGAAATCCTCCCCACCTCGGAAAGCCAGTGACAGCTCATTTTTTGAATTTTTTTCGGTCGCGAAACTGTGGGATAGATTTTCTCATACTCAAATTGAAGAAGACAGGCGCTCTGGGAAAGCGATGCAACTGGGCGCCGTGTCTTTTCGGCTTTTTTTGAATGATGTCGGTATGACTCGTTGTAAGGATGAAACAAAATCCTTGGACCCCCTGGAACTCCTTCCATCCTCTGCATCTGCTCGCCGTAGGAAGCTCAAGGAAAGTGCACGCCTCCCTAAGAACGAAGTTGCCCATCAACGGCCATGCTTCTTTTGGCTTCTCTTGTTTGTGCCTCTTGGAGTCGTAGCTAAAGATAAAGAGCACGAAAATACTTCGCGCTCCCTCGTGCTCTTTTTTCATTCTCCCTGCGTCATTTGCCTTTGAGCGCAAGCACAATGCCTAACATCAAGCTTTTGTAAGTCTCCATCGATCCTGTTTGGCGCCTGTTTTCATGGGTTTCCCTGGTCAGGTTCGGGCCAATGCTCATTGGCGTCTTCGTCAACATGATCCTTTATGGGGTATTTTCAATTAAATATGGTCGTCGACGGTGTTCGCTAACCCTTTTTACAGATCTTGATTATGCAGGTTCGTCGTGCTCAGGTTCAGTTGACGTTGACGCGAAGAAACTCAAAATTTCTCCGCATTTAGACCTACCACTACTACCAAACATTCAAGAGGTGTGTGTATCTTTCCCTGTAGACGTTCAACCCAACTTAATCCATCTTTTTGAGGGATGCGCCGTGGATCAAATATCTGGTAAGAAGCCAGGCTTAGTCGAATCCGAGTATATCAAACAAGAGCGACAGGTGTTATATCTCTTCATTCTGGAGTCGCTCAACACTGGTTGCGATATGGCGATGATGTGGGAACCACTCATAGAGAAATTTGGTGAGTAGGGTGGATCCCGACTTCTGCGTCCCTGAAACGACTTCATTCATAACGATTTCATCTAGGTCAACCTCCCAAGTATTTCCCTACACGTACGTCATAACCATACGAAGCTGGCTTGAGTCTATTTACTTAATTGTTACCCCAGTCTTCGCCGCAGGTGAGACCCACTTCAGTTCGTATCGTTTTGAGGCTTATACGTGTTCTTCTCTCAGAACCAATTGTCATGGTGAGTTTTCAGCTTCCACAATCCGATTCAGTTTCTAAATTATCCCACCAGGTCGCTGTGTCAACGCCGATTCAAATATTCTTTGCTTGGAGGATCAAGCTATTGACCAAGTCGAACATCCTTGCCCTCATTATTGTCGCTCTTTCAATCGTCTCTCTTGGTAAGCTCCTTTGCCGCATTGAATTCGCCACGTCTAACACCCTCACTACAGCTGGTGGTACATATACTACCGCGTTGATCGTTAAGATTAAGCTATTTTCTAGAAAGCCAGAACTGCACTGGCCGGCACTGGTATGGTTCCTCTCAGCGACTGTGGCGGATATTATGATCACTGCGGTGTTGGTGATGACCTTGGTGCGTAAATCACTGAAATGGCCTCGCCATTGGACCATAATTGAGGACTGACACACATCCCAGTCGAAGCGGAAAACAGGCTTCGTAGCTACCGACGACGCCGTTTCGAAGATCATTCGAAGTAGGTGCAACGGTCCTCTGATACACTTTCTTGCTGATGATTTCTTGACTTCCGATCTAGTGACCGTCCAGACAGGAATGATCACGTACGTTGTTCTGGCCTTGGTTACCTCTTGTCTTGCTCATCGGTCCCTCTAGAGCATTTTTCGCTCTCGGAGATGTCGTATTTTTCATGAGTGAGTCTGACCTTTCTCGACTCCTGCAAGGCGTTACTAATTGCGATTTTTTTCTCTAGCGATTCCCGTACGTTGTTTGATAATTTGTAGAAGCGCCACGTACTAAATCGTTTTTCGATTATTTCAGCATGCTGCTCTGTAAGATTCTCGTCGGCTCGTAAATTTTAATCGTCTAAATTACATGACAGTAACTTCCTATGGGACCTTGCTCTGTCCAAGCTCTACGCAAACTGCCTGCTCTCGACACTCAATGCTCGCGAAAGCTTACAAGATATATCCGGGTATCATTCTCAGCAAAGAAACGCCGCTTCGTCAGGAGGAAACCGCAGACAGGTAGGCTAACAATTTTCAACGAACGCACTTTACTCATCGAAAACGAAAGGACATCCAGAGCGATATGCCTGTAAGTAGAACAATATTTTTTGTCTTCGCGAAGGGAAATCGACCGCGATTTAGCATGTTATTGGGTCGTCTATGTATGAGCTCGACACTCATATGCACAAATCCTTTAACCGTGACATGGAATATGGTGTTACAATCACCAAGGTCAGACCGCATTCTCCTTCCCAGCGACCGATTTTCTTACCGTTCCCTAGATCGTGGAAACCATTAAAGATCCCCATATGCCAGAAACCACTCAGTAGAACTCCATACCCCTTCCTTGCACGGGACTGCGTCGTCATATTTTGTATCGAATATATATCCAGGTATTTCTAGGCAATTGTACGTATCTACGATGAGTCTGCAGCGTTAGACGGCCTAACAATAACGTCTTGTTTCCAATGTACTTTCGTTCCGGAACAATAAGCTGCGCCACATCTTTGATATTGATCCTTCGATAGATGGGCTTATGGGGGACAATAATTGCCTGGGGTACGACGGGGATCGCCGGCGCCATCCCTCATTATGCTGTACGAGATCTCGTGTAGGGCTCTTTCGGGTCCCGCTTGCTTTGTGGATCATCTAGATTCTACAGCCGATTAGCGACCAGAACTCAACAGAATACATTAAAGAAAGCACAGGACCATCTGTCTATTTGTCATTTGGATATCTACACATCATTCCAACCGTTCAGATCAGCGGCTATCGCATCTTAGATGAACGTGCTACTCAAGGCTACTCAAGTGCTACTTATACAAAGGACAACTAAAAATTTTGTCGATCTCCAGGAGAGCTCGGACCTGTCAAAAGTCCAAACAGTTACACGGTTAACTCTTGAATTCTGCCTCCGTTGGCGCAGTGTGAAAGAGATACGGCGCTTACTTGTACATTGTAATCAAACTTGTTGTAACAGTCGATGTCAAGATTTTATGACCTCTTCAGAACGCATTGAAGAGCATGGGGCACTATTTTGTGAGTACTTCGCCAGAAAAAAATAGAGGGCCTGGTGCGTTCCATGTGGATGAGAAGATCGTCTGCAACACGTGGTGTGAAAAAGATCGTCGGGATTGGAATCCGTGGAGATGGCTAATATCCATCGAAGCCATCGGTTTCCTTCCTTTCTCGACGGTGAGTATGCAAAATTTTGGTCGTTACTCGCGTAGGTGTTCGTTCCGAGGAATACCCACACTCATTGCCTTCTGAAGTGGTGCAAGTTCACTATGCCTTGTCATAGGCTATTAGGATCTGGGCCACGAGCGCCTATACGAAATAACCGAGGTCAGGTCAGTTGACGAGTTGTTGGTTTGTCAATAGTGGACCAGCACTGATTCCAACTTAGCGTTTTTTCTAGATCGATGTCATCAGATTGTCTTTGTTAACCACCGAGGCGATTTCTCACTAGCCCTCCGGATGTCCGCATTCGAGACTGGATCAAGATTGCACAGAGATCTTGTGGGTGGATGCACGAGGCCTCACAACTAGACTCGAAAATGGAACTGAAGAAACCTCAAGAGCTCTTTCAAAGTTGACTAAATCTAAGAGGTATCAACCTTATGGGCCTTAATCGCGAGCGAGCTGGGGAGTTCCTAAGGGAGGTGGTAAGGCCTGAACCTTAACAAGGAGGGTATCCGACCTATCGCGTAGCCGATGCGGCCAGAAGCTCGGCGCGCACAGCGTTGAAATTACGGTTCTTTTCCGGTGCGATCACGCAGAAGCAGGCGAGCTAAACGACCAAACCAACCAACCCCTTTTATATCTCAAGTGGATGGACTTAGGCCGGTATATCTTCGCGTTTCCTTCCCCCCACCGCTGCTCGCTCTCAGGGAACTCTGTCAACCATGGACAAGGTGTCGGCGTCTTCGCATAGTTCAGAGGATCCCGAGAAACACCATGAATCTGACAGCAGTCGTCTCAGTAGCTCTTCAGTCCCCGAGAAAGCGGTTGATCCTGCTCTTGCGAAGAGGGTTTGGCGAAAATTTGACCTGTATATTCTTCCTGTTGTGACCATTTTCTACCTCTTGTCTTTCTTGGTGAGTCAGGCGGTATTTAACAGAATTTATTGAGATTGACAGAAGACCGCCTCAGGATCGCTCAAACATCGGAAACGCACGGATAGCAGGCATGCAAAAGGATCTGAAAATGACCAATAAGCAGTACAGTATTGCGCTGACAGTCACATACGTCCCGTACATCGCAGCAGAACTCCCGTCCAACCTTTTGCTTAAAGTATGTTTCTACGCCATCCGCCCCGCTTCTTCCTCATCGAACTTCCACGCAGGCTGTTGGACCAAACCTGATGCTGCCTACTATGCTTACGCTCTGGGGAGTAGTAACCACGCTTCAAGGTTCGCCACTGTTACGTGCATGCCAATGTGACCCTCTCCCGACTCTGATTTACTTCAGGCGTCGTTCATAATTATCATGGCCTCTTGGTGTGCCGATTTTTCTTGGGTCTTTTAGAAGGTGAGTATTGTCGGCTCTTACAGCCAGCCCGCGCTGATATGTAGATAGGCGGCGTCTTCCCTGGGCTCGTGTTGTATCTATCCTTCTTCTACCCCCGACAAATGCTTCAGTGGAGGTAAATTTCGTCGTTACCATCACTTCTGGCTTCGACTAAAAATAGAACCGCATTCAGGATATCTGCCTTTTTCTCAGCCGCGTCGATCTCTGGTGCATTCTCCGGCTTGCTGGCGTTCGGCATCATCAATATGAATCGAGTTGGTGGCCGACCGGGATGGGCGTGGATTTTCATCCTCGAGGGGCTTTTCACCTTTGTCTTTGGTATCGTCTCCTATTTCCTCCTTCCTAGATCTCCTGGCCACGCACGCTTCCTGGACGAGAAGGAAAAGGAGTACGTCATTTCCAAGCTCAAAGAAGACGGCGCTACGGGAAAGAATGAAGCCGCCGATGCTTTCAGCTGGAGAGAAGTTGGGATGGCTTTCCGGCTTCCACAGGTTTGGCTACTGGCTGTTGCATTCTTTTTCGACGGTCAGTTTGTCTTCCTTGCGTTCTCTATTTATTCTTCGGCTAATTGTCAATTAGGGACTATCCTATACGCTCTGGCATAGTAAGAATATTCTACAAAGCTTGTTTTTTTTTTTCTAATACGTATCGGCAGCTTTACTCCCTCGATCGTACAAGGGCTTGGCTACACAGCCGAACGCGCACAACTTATGAGCGTCCCTCCATTTGCTGTCGCTTTTCTCAGTAAGACCATTCAGGACTATAATTTTATCTCCGAGTTTTGAAAATTTCAACAGTATCAATGATCGGCGCCTACGTCTCCGACCGCTTTCGATGCCGCGGTTTCGTTGTCCTCTTCGCTTCTGTCCTGAGCATCATTGGATTTGGGATGTTCCTTGGTCAGTAACTCGCGTCTCTCACTTTCTTTGTCTCATTTCAGTTTATATGCTGTAGCATTGACGGAACACAAACTCCAATACGCCTCGCTGTTCTTCTCCATTCCCGGCGTCTACCTCGCCGCACCAACCCTCTCTACATGGGGCGCTAACAACACCGCACCGCACACCCGCCGAGCAACTGCCATCGCCATAGGTTTCATCATGACCAACTCCGGCGGAATCCTAGCCACATGGCTCCTTGGCTCTCTTTCAGCCGCGCCGCGCTATATTCTCGCCACGAGAGTCCTGCTTTCGTTCTCGATCCTAATGGGCGTTTTCGGCGCTGTTAATGCGTGGTATTTGTGGGATCAGAACAAGAAAAAGGCGATTATTAGGCTGACGTCTACTAGGGAGCAGGAAAAGCCCGGATTGGGAGATCGGTCGGCGTGGTACGAGTATGCCCTATAAACCGCAAAATTTCTAGCCCTCCTTGAATACCCAGATGGCTGTAGCCCAACGTTCACTAAATTAAAATTTAACTACATTAATTTATAGCAGTGACTTATGTACAACTTTTTTTTTTTGTGAATGAATAAATTAAATAAGCGCCCGTCATTTTGCCACCCGTTGTGTCCTGTTCCTATTGACGCCGACGAATGACGACGATTCAGCCAGAATTCACTCATAAATATAATTGTTTTTCTCGTGCTCCTGATCAACGAAATGGCGATCAAATGACGACTTCAAGTAGAAGCTAATCAATCAGCAACGTCAAAGTGAGGTTTCCCACAAGTGTCGATTTCTAAGCACCTAGCAGCTTCTTCAATCAAGTCAAGGCGGTCTTCTTTCCTATACCACCACCACCAGTACTAGCACTCTGACCAAGGACACGCTTATACAATGTCAAAGATCCACACTCCGTTGACGAAGCTGCTCAGTATGTATTCCGAGTCTCAAGCAACCCTCGAGGGCTGACTATGACTTCGAACTGCAGAGATCGATGTTCCTATCATATCAGCTCCGATGGGGTTCGCTGCCACGGACGACCTGGCCAGCGCAGTCACCTCTGCTGGGGGTTTCGGGCTGATTGGAGCAGGTATTTTTCATTCCTTCATCAATTCTCTACATATAAAAATTATTCATTCAATCTACCCAGAATTCCAATCCTCGGAGCAACTAAAAGCCCAACTATCCTCCGCCAGAAAAAAGCTCAACATCGCCCCCGACCAGCCCGTCCCCATTGGCATCGGCCTCATAGGGTGGATCCTGGAAATCACAGAGGCCTCTGACGACCCGCGTATCCCGGCTGTCCTAGCGGAAAAGCCAGCGGCCATCTGGCTCGCCTTCGGCGTGGATCTGGGGAAGTACGTCAGGCAGATCCGGGAGTACGATGCGAAGAGGGAGCATAAGACTGTTGTGTTTACGATCGTGAACACTGTGGATGATGCGCTGCGCGCTGCGAACGAGTGGAAAGTGGACGTTCTGGTCGTTCAAGGTTTGATTGCAATTGTCTCCTCTCCAGGCTAAATTGGTGTGGTAATGGGAATGTATACATTTTAGGCATAGAAGCAGGCGGACACGGGAGCTCGGACGCCCCTCCTCTGCTGACCTTATTACAAGCCGTGCTAGACGCCGTCCCAAGCGGGCCCTTAGTCATCGCAACAGGAGGAATAACCACAGGCAAACAAATCGCTGCCATCCTCACAATGGGCGCAGACGGCGTCGCCCTTGGAACCCGGTTCCTCTTCACAGACGAATGCGTCTACCCGCCGAAGAAGAAAGAGGTTATTCTCAACGCGCAGCTGAACTCGACCACGCGTACGCTCGCTTTTGACGAGGTCGGGCGGACGATGGGGTGGCCACCCAAGCACGATGCACGGGCGATCTCGAATGATATTATCCGCGACGTCAATGATGGCTTGGACCTTGACGATAGGTTGAAAAAATTTGACGAGAGTGCTGCTTCTGGGGACCTATCTAGGCTTATTGTTTGGGCTGGGGTAGGTGTGGGTCTCACTGACAAAATAACGCCTGCGAAGGTAAGCCAGGAAAAATGGATTTCAATTGCAAATCTTCAACACTAATATTATCGCAGGACGTTCTACGGGATCTGCGCCAAGAAACTTACGAAAGTCTTCAACGCGCCTCGAAATTACTCGCGGTCTGAATGAGGAGGAAGCGGAATGCGTAAGATTAAATGACGAGGTTTACTCCGACATGTACCATATTAGGAATGTGTGGCGCAGATTGGATATTGATTATTTATTTAATATTGCCGAATAAAAATGTAAATCCATCTGAATCCCAGCGCCAAAGACCGTAATATTGTAACACTCAAATACCATTATCATCTATTACAATTTACAACACATACACTCAATACACAACCTCCCACCCCCCATCCTCAAAAAACCTCACATTCCTATGAAACTCACACGGCCTGCCCCCAATCGCCACCCCCTCCCCCGCCTCAAGCTTCCGCACATCATCCACATACTCCCCACACCACCCATCGTCCTCCTCCTCGTCCCCGTCGTCCGAGTCGAGGCTCACCTCGTCTTCGTCCCTCTCGCCTAAGGCTTCTCGGCGAGAGGCGTGGCACAGGCAGCGGGTCATGATTTTGACGTAGTGCGCCTCCTCTCCTGCTCCCCCTGCGCCTCCCCTCTTCCCTCCCCCTCCACCGTCCTCGTCGTCCTCCCCGTCGTTCCCGTCGTCCAACCGCCCCTGGAAATGCAGCACCCCACACACCCCCTCCCCCACGCGGTGCGGCACGTACGCGTCGTCCCCTCCCGTGCCAGCACCCGGCTCGTCGAGAAAGGCGTGATACAAAGCCTTCCGCGGCGTCGCGCGCTTGGTGGACTCGACGTGCAGCACCTGCTCGAGGAAGGAGAACGCGTGCGCCACGTCGCGCGTGTGTCGGTCGAGCGGGGGCGGGTTGGCGTGTTTGCTGTTGGCGTTCGTAATTGAGTCTTTGTCTTTGTCTTTGTCTTGATCGGCGTGGTTAGCTTCGCCTTTCATCGCGTCAGAATCAGGGAACGTCATCCCTGTAGGCGACACCTCCCCACCATCCTCAGGAGGCACGTTCGGGGGGCGCGACACGGACCCACCCCCCGACCCGTGCCCGTCTTTATGCTTGCTATTATGTGGATAATACCGCATATCATACTTCCGCGGCTCCGCAATCCCAGGGTTCAGCTTCCTCACAAACGTCTCCCATGTGATACCGTCGTTGTCCAGGTCCGGGACGTTAGTCGCGAACGTTCGGCCTGCAGAGGGAGGAGGGAGGGAGGGGTTAGCTTTAGTAGCGGTAGCGGAACGAGAATTCGAAGGTTGAAGCTTAAGAGTAGGAGAGGAGGAGGAGAGGCGAATGTCGACTTACCATGCAACGTCGCCGCCCTCTCAATCGCCCGCTTGCCGATGATAGCAGCGATCTCCATCAGCCCCTCGACGTCGTCGTTCGAGTTGAATATCGGGAACTTGCCAGTGAGGAAGAACAGCAGTATCACACCCGCCGACCACACATCGATCGCTACAAAACAACAAAAAATCAACAACCATCCCTTCCCTCCACACCAAAAATCCAGTCCTCACCTCCCGTCTGCGCCCCACACTTCATCAACACCTCCGGCGCCCTAAACCCCCTCGTCCCCGCGCGATTCGCCTTACTCACCGGCCGCCTATCCCTCTCCGGCGCGGGGTACCCCACCTTCTCGCTCGGCAGCGCGCTCTTCGCCCGGGCCTCGCGCTGCGCGCGCTTGACGAAGAGCGTCTCGGCCTCGGTGAGCGAGAGCGTCTTGCCGTGCGGGTCTTTGAGGGTGGGCGGGGTGTGTAGGCACCGGCCGGAGTGGGTGGGTGAGGGGAGCTCCATGCGCTGTGTATTTGGGGTTTCTTGTCAGAACAGGAAAGAATGGGATTTGGGGGAGGGGAGGGGGGAACTTACGGATGCCAGACCGAAATCGCACAGCGTGCCGATGCCGGTGAAGGGGTTGTACAGGAAGTTGGCGGGCTTGACGTCGCGGTGGATGATCCCCCGCGCGTGGATGTCGCGCAGTGCACGGAAGAGGCACCGGAAGTAGCATTTGATGCCCTCGGGGGGGAGGTCCATGTAGAAATCCTATTTGAATTGAATACCCTTGTGCATTAGTAATGGTAAGAGCAAGCGCAAGAGAAAGAGAGAGACAGAGACAGAGAAAGAACGCACCCGAAAATCCATATGCCGCTGGTACGGCAGCACGATGACCACCTGGTCCTGGTTCCGAAACGCAGTGATGATCTGCGACGCGTGCCGGCAGCTCCTGCACTCCTCCATGATGCTCAGCTCGTTGCGGATGCGCTCGGGCCCGCTCGTGGTGTATATGCGCTTGAGCGCGACGAACACCCGGCCTTCGGGGTGCTCATCCTCGTCTTGCTCGTCCGCCTCCATATTCACATCCTCGTCCTCACCCGCATTACGAGCAAGCGCCTGACGCCACCCAACCCCCCTGCCCCCCCTCCCCTTATACCCCGGCCCCTTCGACTGATAATGCGCACTGCTCTCCACCGGATGGCGGCCCAACCACGGTCTATTCGACCACTCCGCATACCGCGTATCCACAGCCTTATACACCGACGAGAACGTCCCCGTCCCGAGGCGGTCGACGACGTCGTACGAGTGCTTCAGCTCGGGGACGGAGGTGTACAGCTGTGCGATCTCTGCTAGGATCTCTGTCTGTTCTGGGGACGGCTTTTTCGAGAGGGTTGTGTATTCGGAGGGGGAGGAGGGCCGGGAGGAGGAGGGGGGAGGGGGGAGGCGGAGGGGGAGGAGAGGGAGGAGGAGTAGGTGTGTGAGGAGCGAGTTGAGAGGGAGCGACGGCGGGTGGTGGGGTCGTGGTCTTCGTCGTATGCTTCGTAGGGCATGTCCTCGTCTTCTCCAGGGAACTGGTACCGCTCGTCTTCTACAAAGTTGCCTTCTTCATCGTCGTACGTCTGTTGATAGACCTCCTCCTCCTCCTGGTACTCCTCATCGCGAGCCCCGCCTTCCAGGTCGTCGTCCCCTACGTACTGGATCTCCTCATCCTCATCCTCATTAACCTCCACCACCTCATCCTCCTCCTCCTCTCTCCCATCCTCATCCACATCCTCCATATCATGCTCATTCCCTCCAAACTCCTTCCTCGGATCCATCGTCCTCTGCGGCTCCTCCACAAAAGGCCGCGCGAGCGGGTCGTCGCTCTGCATCTCCTCAACCATGCGGTGCTTGAACGCAACAGCGCGACTCGGGCCTGCCTTGGGCGTGATAGCCTTATGCGGGCTCACTTTCACTCTGGCACTGGCACTGGGTGCAACGTGAGCTTGCGAATGCGCGTGATTGCCAGTGGGTGCGGGTACGGGGTCCTGATCAGACCAGCACCCTAATTCGTCCGAGGACGGATCGTGCCCTGCTTGGGCGATGGCCATGTTGTATCTGCGCTTGTATTCCGCGTTCCGGGAGTCCGAGGCGCGGGCTTCGAGGGGGTTGGACGAGTGGTGCGAGAATTGCATCAAAGGAAACGCGGTTGAAAGTGAGGCAGCAGGCACGGTTGGGGAAACGCGTCGGGTCATGTGACCGTATGAACTGATGCGACGCGTCGTGGATTGACCTCTTTCTCATCAATAAGACAATTGTGCATATCAAGTTTCTATACATATTTACAAAGTTATCAGCAGATCTCCTCTAAGTATTACCTGTACATATATATCGAAAAATATTTCTAGTCTTCAATCTCAATTTCTAAATCACCCAAACAACGAAAGATGTTCCTTCGACCGAGGCTTGATCTGACACTCGAACGGTGCCAAATGCCTTGAAATCGGTATGTCCCTCAACACAACCACAATCCGAAAATCAAAGTAGAGACACGAACCTGGTAGTCCCAGAAGTCCACACAACCTCAGGCTCTTTCTCCACCCCATTCTCATCGACGGGTTTCGAAATGTCGAAGACGGCCAAGATACACGCCATGTTGAGGAACAGAGACATTTCCGCCAAGTGAGCGCCTGGACGAGTCTAATTAGAACAGGAGAAAAAATGCTGCGCAACTAACCCGGACAGATCCTCCTTCCGTACCCAAACACGAATTTGAAAGGATCAGGCTGAGGCGTACTGCCCATATGTCGAGTCGGGTCAAAGACCTCAGGATCGGGGTATATCTCTTCGTCATGCGTGATAGCCCTACGAAACGAAACGCGATAAGCAAACCCATCCAAGAACCAAACGCCTCAACACCCACCAAATATTCGCCAAAACCGTAGCCCCCCTCGGAATAACCCACCCCTCATACACATCATCCTCCATGACCCTATGCGGGAGCCCCAGCGGTGCGACCGGCGCCCAGCGCAGCGTCTCCTTCACTATCGCCCGAACAAAGGGCAGCGCGTCGTAGTCGTCTGCATCGAGAGAAGGGAGCCGGTTGGGAGCGACGGCGTCGATGTCGGCCTGGGCGCGCTTTTGGATTTCGGGGTGCAGCGCCATGAGGAGGATGAAGCTTTTCAGGGCAGATACGGTCTTTTTTGTGGGTTTTTATATGATGATGGTGTCAGTAAGAGGGAGAGGGAAGGAATGTATTTTGACGAACGGTATCTCCGCCTCCGGCATAGAGCGCTGCAGCACACCACTTGAGGTCATCTACCGCATTTGCATCCAAGACCTTGCCTCCTTCCGGATCGAGGAGGTGCTTCGAGGTGAACGATTCTACAAAGTTGCCCGTGGCCTGTCAAAATTTAAAGCACAGCGATTAAAATACGTCGCGTTCGAAAGAGAAAAAGAGAAAGAGAAACAACCACGTACAATTTCCTTCCTAGCCCACTCAAACGGCACACTCTCCATCTTCGCCAGCGTCCTCCCCGTCTCCACCGCAAACCTCTTAAATCCCGCCCCAGGGAACCACGACGGTACGAATCGCACTGAAAATACTTCACGATCAGTTGACAGGAGAAAGGGATATTCCTCACAAATCGGAATAACCTCAACCCAAAACTTCCCCAGCGCATTCAACCTCCCAGCTAACCTAAACCCTTCCTCAAGCTGGAGCACCAGCGGGTCGTCGTTCGCCTCGACCTGGTATCCATACGCCACTTTCAGTATAACAGCCACCGCATTCCTTGAAAACATAACACAAAAAGTCAGCCCAAGCCTTTAATCTTTATAATAAAAGGTATTTATAACCCACCGTCTAATATGCGCCCCAAACTCCCCCGGCTCCCCCACGAAGCCCCTCAACAGCGTCTGCGTCTCCACCATCTGTATCGTACGGTAACTCTTCGAAGCTCTCGCGTTGAGCCCGCCCTGCAGCAGCCTCCTGAACAGCCTAAACCGCGGATCGGCCGAGGAAGCGCGGAAGACGGAGCGCTTCCGCCCCGCGAGCTCGCCGCCCATGTAGGTGACGGGTCTGTCGGAGTAGATGGCGGAGCGCGCGTCGAGCAGGTCGAGAACGGCTTTGGGGGAGTTGAGGATGATGGTTTCTTTGTTGAGGACGCGGAAGTAGATGATGGGTCCTGGATTAGAATAGAAGAGATGGGTATTTCAGTGATGAAATTTCGGTTTGAAAGCCCAACGACTCGGAGAGCGCGGATTCAAGCTGATAGGGCTACGCACCATACACCTTCGCCCACTCCGCAAACTCCAACCACGGCGTGCTCTTCGGTATCTGATGCAAGTTACCCGTTAACAGCCTCCCCTTCGGCCCAGGAGGAAGGCTCCGCCTTCCACCCCCAATCGCGAACCCGAATCTCAACTTGAACCGCAAGCCAGGGAATAACCACAGACAGCCATAGTATAGAAGGAGACCAGAGAGTGTGAGAAGGAGAGTGGTAGGGTTAAGGATGGGGTATTCACTGTGCTTGCCAGTGAACTCGAACATGGTGATATTGGTAGATATTGGATGTGCGAGGAGCGAGCAGGGCGTCTATATATACCGCTCATCCAGAGGGTGGAGTCATAAACCTCAGATAGCATACTGCGCACGCGATACGTATCAGGTTTTAAAATAGCTTCGCGAGAGTTATGCTGGGTGCAGGCAGAGTGAAGATGGAAGCTAGCGCTGTCGTCGAGCGGAGTTGGGTTAGTGTGGAAGAGAGAGCATAAAAGGAACCAACCGAGACGAAGAGATATTTGGAAGTGGAAGTCAAAAGGAAAGGAAGGTGGGAAGGTGGGAAGAAAACAAAAATGACCACCGCAGGACTCGAACCTGCAACCTTTTGGTGCCATTCAGCGATCGAAGCCAAACGCGCTACCATTGCGCTAGGTAGCCACATATAAAATTACTAATCAAAAGTACCTGATTGACAAGACGAAAATTTTATCCTGTTTTGCTCGTCCAGCTTCCTCTTCGACCTGGCATTTGGCTTTGACCTCAACCACCACCTGCGCTCTTCAAAAAGCCCTTAGAGAAGGCCGGTCGTCGTCTGTTTGTTTAACTACCCTCTCCAGAAGTGGATACTGCTACGGTTTGCTGCTCTGCACTCTCCCCAACGACCAGCCATTGCCTTCAGCAGCCCGACTCCGAGTCCGAAACAACTGGGACTGCCTGATATACCTATCGTTCCACTAAGCCTGCCCTATCGTGATGCCGGAGAAATTTTGTTATACTCCCCGGCCATCCCTTTCCACCAATCGTCCTGATAGAGCCGGTAGGTTTCTGCGACGCACCGGCTATGTGTATAAAGGCGACTCGTTTCGAAGTCCAGGAGCTGTACAACACGGTATCGTCAATGAACCCGACAACTTGTGCATTCCCTTTCTCTGAGTCCACTCAACCCCCCATGGCCGCCTTCGAATCTTTCTATGCTTGATACGTTCCACGAATCGTCCCTCCTTCGTTCCGATCAATCCCTTGTCGACGTTGGTATCTGTTATTTGCAGCCCTGCGAGGCATGGAGATACGAGGACTACTGATGTTCGAAATCGTGGAGCTGAATGATCATCGAACTTCAGCGCGAGGACGTGCCCGACAATATGTGCCTACTTATGTTATCTACTTTGATCGGAGCAAAACCAGGTTCTGGTTCTCAAGGTTCCACCAAGTTCTGATAACCACCAGCCTGGGTCTCTTTTCTTCTTGTGTCTCCTTGAGGTCATGCAACTCCTTTGCACCCTTTCTCCACAATCAGTTCTTATAACCATAATTTATCCAAGAACCACTACTGCGGATGTCAATGGATTCCGGCAGGTGCTCCTGCTTCTCCAATATCAGTTGCTTGTAATGCTGGTTTCCTCTTCTCCCGGTGCAGAGTTTAACCAGCTCGTCAAGCATAATAGACTTGAAAATAGAGAGCACTTGCCGTCATGTCCCTTTCCCTGACCGCACACTTTTCGTCCGACTTGCTTGTCTAGTCTTTTCGTACTTTTCTGGCTTCGACCTATCGACGAGAGAATAACTGGGCTCAGTTTTCAGAATCTCCTCGCTCAAAGATAAAACACCAAAAGTCCTTTTCAATGGGGATATGAAAGGACGGCGCTTCCTCATCCTGCAACAGCTAAGAGGACTACTATATTCATGCTTGCCGAAACTTTTTTTTTTTGCCTGAGTTACAAGGCATTAGTTGTCGACGATTGGACCGTCAGTTGTGGCATTGATTTGTCGGGCAAATGTGACTCAAAATAGCGACGCTGGGAAATCATCATGATATACCTCTGAGACGATTGGCGGATAAAGATGTATTCCACCACGCCGGTTATTAACCAACCATCATGTAAGACGAAGAACCAGAAGCTGCACAAATTAGGAAATAATGTCTGACGACCTCGTCCATCGATTAGAAGCCTCTCCTGCCTCCTACATCGATAAGCAAGTCTACGGTTTTCTCGATAGTCCATAAATTGACTTTCTTACTAGAAATGGGCACGCGTGGACTTCTAGGGTTCATCATCCGCGCTCAGCGCCATGGCTCTTATAACCACTTCGACTCTTATCCCGGTGGACTGGGCGTAGATATCGTCGAATTCATCCTGAGCCTTACTCCCGAAGAATACGACCCATGGCGCGCCTCGTCGACGAGATCATCTGGTTCGACCCGGAGTCAACGCCAAGTCCCGAGCTTCAAGAGCGTTACCAAAACGCGGGCTTCACCAATCTCCGTGTCAACAAGCAGAGCCCGTCTGACTGGTACTGCCTTTTGCATAATACCCAAGGCGCAAAGGCCCTTCCTGCCATTAAAAGCGGCGCGCTCCAGCACATGTCAGAGTCGATCGACTTCCTCGAGGACGGCTTGTTCTGCGAATGGGCGTATTTCATTGATTTTGAGAATAAGAGACTGGAAACATGGGCCAACGGGCAGAAGGTGGACGAAGTTACCTTTGAGAAGCTGGTGGAGGTAGGAAAGCGTTACATGGAGAATCTGGGGGGTGATTGAGACTGAGTGTGATGTTGGAGGAGGAGAGAACAGAGTTACGGCGAACGCATGCTTTCAGGTTATGATACTTAGGTAAGGGCTAAGGATTCAGCTAAAACGTACTTTTTAAACCACGCACAAAAGTGTCGATTATCCTGCGTCTCAATTTTTCCATCCCAGACGTAGACTAAAATCCATTACGACCTCGCTCGATTGCCGGTGCCTAGTGAATACTGCGATACAGTTGAGAGTTTCTTCACCGCTTCATTGTTTGCTAGTTACAGCAAGCAAGAAAAAATAACTTCCTGCCCATGGATCAGAATTTAAATTGAGACCTTTCACCGAAAAATCTGTAGGCTATAATAATATTTAGAGAAGCCAGAACGAGGCTACAGAACTCGAGGGCCTATCGAGCTGCAAAGAATTGAGGACTCTATCTCCAGAAAGCAAGAAGGTTGAGAGAGCGCCAAAATGCCCACCCTAAAGTGGCGTCACGTGCATGTTCAGCACACGACGCGAGAACAATGTGTTTGAATCAAACCACCGCCATCAACAGTGAACCGTTTACAACTTTACTTCTGAAGGCTGCGAGACGTTAAAGTTGGAACGACACGCAGGTAAGCTGGTCATTTTGCGGAAAAAGAGAGGTACAGCGTATGCCTAGATTGCCGAATATAGATTTGGGCCATCGACTGGACACCGCGGGACCCACATATCCTGTGGCACGGCTTCATTTGACATTGTTCTCAACAGATCTCAGCAGAAACTTGTGGCCCATCGTATCTGTGCCACTAAGTAGTTATAATATTTAAAAGCGACGCTTTAATTTTTCGGTAAGCTTTTAGCAACTGCTTTTCAACCATGTCGACCAGTCCTGTTAATAATCTCCTTTCCAATGTCCAGCCTCCAGCGCCAACTTCTACGCCTCGGAAGAAAAATCTTCAAGGCTCTTCACAATTCGCCCCGGTTATTCGAACGGCAGAGCAAACTAAGAAATTCATGGCCCAAGAGCTCGAAGGGCAATGGGTGGGGCCGATGCCTCCTCAAATCTTTCTTGACGAATTTCTTCCTCTTGAACCTGGCACGCCTGACTGGCCATTTCTCCCTGATAGTCAGAAACATTTTTCTCGCGTCTTTCAAGGTTGTAGGGTTGAAAAGGACATGTATCCTCGCTTGGTAATATGTCATCCCATCTAGCGATCCAGACATAAATACTAACTGGCACATTCAGATTCAACGGATTGCAGAAGCAAACGTGTTTCCTGGCTTCCAACTCGTCGACACCTCCAATGACCTCGACCCCGCCTCACACGAGGGAAAAAAGACTCGTCCCGACATAGCCATTTACGAGGAAGCCGCTCAGCTAGGAAACAACAAAATGCGATGGGACTTGATCCAGGCCTTTTTCGAATTAAAGGTTTTGGAAAGGAAATGCGATCCCTTCGAGGAGAGTTCTCCCAAAGCCGAAGAACCTTTCTTCTACGAGTCCGGCTCTACTGGCGGCACGGAATGTCGAGGACAGATTGTGGGCTATGCCACGCAGATGTGTGCACGCCAACACCTTACCCATGCTTTCGCCATCTGGATTGGCGATCCATTTGTTCGCTTCATTCGTTTCGATCGCAGCGGCGGGGTCGTCAGTCGGAGGTTCAACATCGAGTCACAAGGCAATTTTCTTCTCGATTTTCTCTGGCGTTTTGCCCATGCCACTCGATCTAAGCGTGGCATGGATCCTACTATTCGTCCTGCAGTGGCAGCAGAGGTACAACTCGCCCACGAACACCTTTCCCGATGGAAGCCAGTAAAGGAGCGACCTGTCGTCGTCATGCAAGTTCCTGATGGAGCTGACTCGTTCCGGGAGGTGATCGCGTGGGGTAGCAAGGCCGAACCGGAATCCCTGACAGGACGGGCCACTCGCGGCTATCCCGTGTGGGATACGGTGCTGAAGAAAGTCGTATTTCTCAAAGCTGCGTGGCGGGCTACCGGCCCCGGTATGGAGAAAGAATCGGAGATTCTACAGAAACTGAACGCAAAGAACGTGAAGAACGTACCCAGATTTGTCTGTGGGGACGACCTTCCAGGCCAGGTCACCGTCACTCACCGCTACGCCGCTGAGGACTGGAATTATGGCGCCGAGCCAGAAGAATTTGTTGAGCGAGCTCACCATCGATTTTGCGAGGACTTTGTCGGACATTCACTGGACAAGTTTACATCGTCGAAACAGTTTTTCCGAGCTGTCTTCGATGCCTTCATTGGTATGATTTTATTGGAACTTTCATCTAAGTTTAACTCATTCCATCTCTGCTAGCCCATCAAGAAGCGGTTGAAAAATGTGGCATCCTTCACCGTGACATCAGTGCAGGGAATATCATGATAAATGACGAAGGCCGAGGGATTCTCAATGACTGGGATCTCGCCAGGACGATTTCCGAAATGCAATCTGGTCCACGACAAAAGCACCGCTCGGTATGTTGACTCCACACGTCTCCCGTCAATGTTTAATTAAATGTTCTGCTCGCAGGGGACCTGGCAGTTCATGTCGTACCCCGTCTTAGACCGACCTGACAAGCTACACGAAGTACCAGACGACATCGAATCGTTCGTCTATGTCGTCTTATTTTTCATCTTGAAATATATGAAACACACCCAGCTTCATAACCTTCACTCTATTCTGCAAAGTATTTTCGAAAGTTATGAAGAAAACGATGACGGAACATTTTTTGGAGGGGTTGGAAAGGACCGGTTAGCCAGGGACCGTGCCTACATCAAGGAAGACTTTGAAGTCACCGACAACGAACCTCTGACCGAGTGGCTGGAATTTTCGCTATGTGCAGTCCACTCTTGGCACGAGTACTACCGCTCTGCTTCGAAACGCGCCCGACGATTTGCATCTAGGGGCCTCATCTTCGCCCGTGCAATGAACTCTGGGACCGACGAAATTTCTGTGATCATGAAGGACCATTCCGAATTCGTCAAAGCCTTCAAGACCTACATCGACTTACCAGGTTGGCCTGAATCTGATCCGGCCTTTGATAACCTTTCTTCTACCCAACGAAAGGTGCATGAAGTGCCTCAAAGCTCTATCCCCCGAAAACGGCGGAATTCTGGAGTCACTCAGTCCATGATGGCGCCAGCTATTCGCACAGCAACCAACTCTGCACCTCCTCCCCCTGCATCCCTTCAAGTTCCGCCTACGAGACCAAGACGGCCCAGCGCTCGGCTCCAAGTGAACCGAGGGCGAGGGTCTGGGCGTTCAGCTGCTGGGCCGTCTCGACTTCGTTAGCTCACGCCATCCTTGTTTTAGCCTACTGTCTGTCTCACTGCCATATCATTATTTAGACGGAAATGCATTATGTATTACACGATTCTATACTCATTTGTATTTTTAATAGCAGTCCTACTACTTATTCTATAAAACTCGGTGGTCCCTCCAAATTAGTGCGATGCAATACGCGCGACCTCTAGTACCGAGAAAACTTTGAAAATTTATAAGAAGCTGGTCGTGTGGGCTGGTCATGGTCTCTGAAGCGCGAAAAGGAATAATTTCTGGGACCCTATCATTGAGTTCTCGTCATTCCTAGTTGGGTGCACTCAAGGTGAAAAAAGGGGGAGCCAAGGACAAGGTAGCCATAATTAGACACTCATCAATCTGATCGTTCCCCAAATGGATAACAGAAGCTGTGGTCATCTTGATCATCTTGACCTGGGGCGTCCGTTACATATGATCTCTAACTTGTACCACCACCATCTCCACCTTCACCACCAGTAGTAGCAATGGCACTTAACTGGGCGATGCTCAATGCGAACCGCTCACCGGTTCCTCTTCCAAACGAGATGACGATAACAACCGTCGACTCAGGTGTCGAAATCTCGCTGAGCATCCCAGATGCGCCACCATCGGGCTCTTCGACTTCAGGAGGGTCTGGCGGTGCTAAGAGACTGAAGGCATCCGGAAAGCTTTGGCTTACAGATCAACGGGTACGCCTTAATCGAAACCAATGGTATAATTTCGGAGTACTGACCTCGTCGACCGTTTGATTGCTGCGTAACGATTCTTCTCGACAGTTCTTATTTGCTACGGACGCTGGATCTTCTTTCGAGTCACTTTCCGTGCCATTACATTCAATTCTCATGACGAAATTCGAGCAACCAACCTTTGGTGCAAATTACCTGGCATTCGACATCAAACCTTCGCCCGAGGGCGGTCTAACCCCTGGAACCCATGCCGAAGTTCGCTTCAAAGAACGAGCGATGTTTGAATTCGTCAGCCTCCTCGAAAAAGCCAGAGAAAGAGCGATCTACATGAAACGTCAAGTCGCCGAGGAGGAGGAAGGTCTACGTAAGTTTTGATGTGATATGACTCTTATCAAACGACTTATTTTTGTGCCTCATCAGCAACATACACCATGCCTGCAGAATCAAGTTCAGTCTCTATAGTTGGGGGCGTTCCTATTGAAAATCCCCCTAGCTATGATTGAGAATAATTCCATTTCACTTCTGTAATACTATTCTGGCAACAACGGACTTACTTATGGCGATGTACAACTAGCTAATGCGAGATTGCATAGATCAGGGAAGTTGACAGATTTTTCCTCTTAGAAAACTCTTGATTGTAAGTTAGACCACTTGAGGCTCTGAATTATTGAAGAGTGCCCAGTTATGGGAATTAGGGGTGAGGAGGCCCCTAATTAGCGTGACGATAGTGACATGGCGCGATGATCGTGCCAGTGACCTCTTTCATTGTTCTCTCATTTTCTTACCGCCAACATTGCTCATGAGGCACGATTGTCCATGACTATCACCGAAGAAAGACGCGACACTGTTTCCGTTGTGGAAACAGGAGCAGGAAAACGGAAGGCCGACGGTGCACCAGAGGCGCAGCCAGCAGCGAAAAAAAGGCATAGAGGTCTCCAGTTTGTCGACGTCCCGAATGACGTGCTGTTCAAAGTCTGTTACTGTTTCACGATATTGCAGTCTACGCAGCTAACTTAGCGTTACTTTTACTTGTCATTTTTACTGTAGATATTCGCGCTTTTGGAACCCGGCGACCTTTTACACCTTGTAAGGACGACAAAAGGCCTGCGCAACTCGCTGATGACACGTGTGTCGGCGCCGTTATGGAGAACTGCACGTTCGAACGTTCCTGGGCCACAGTCACCAGATGACCCCAGCATGCCAGACTGCCCACCAGACTTGAGTGAACCTCAGTATGCGGACCTGTTATTTGGGAAGGATTGCCACGTAAGTTTTTCTCATCAACAACAATGTTCGCGAGTGTTCTTGACCAAGTTTCCAGTTCTGCGGTGTTCGTATACAGAGGCGAAAAACCATGGAGACGGCGAGGGCGAAATATGTGCCTCGTTCTAAAAAAAAGAGGTGGGTTAGTCGCCCGAGGTTGTGGGCAGCTCGACTCCGAAGTTGCCCCGAGTGTCAAGGCAGTGATACTTAGTAAGTCACTGTCTCGCGAGGTATCCTCGAGTCGAATAACTAAATCTAATATCACCGACAAATCGATGACAGTTTTATTTCAAAAAATGATTACAAGCCATCCAAAGACAGTCCCGCTGATCTCATTCGCTGGCTGCCCACTACGCAAAGGAGACATGACCTTGGTATTCCTATCAAAATAAAGACTCTCTGGGAAGAAGAATACAAGAAAGCAGAGAAGAAAATAGATTGGTTGGTCCAATATCGAGAAAGGCAGAAGCTGATAGTCACGGTACGCAGCCCTATCAATCATCCACCCTTTTTAAAATTAATTTTACCTTCAGCATGCGGCAGCTTGTAAAGCCTGGCTCAGAAAACTTTATGGCTACCGTTATCAAGCAAGTGAAATGTTGGAAGAGCAACGTAGAGCGGCGTACGTGACTGGTTACATCAGTTTGAATCAAGATTTCTGATTACTCTCAGTGTGGTGGAATATATTCAGAAGTTGGGTTGGGGCGAAGAACTTTCCAGACTGACCGAATGGCACACCAGGCCAGAACACAATTACACTGTTAACAGTGCATGCAAGGAACCGCTCCGTAATATCTGAATCTATTTGTTACAACATTGCTTCGAGTTGACTTGGTGTGTTGACAGGTTGCTCTGAATTGGAACCCTTCATCAACCAGTTTATGGGGGACGTCAAAGAGAAGCGGCTTATCAGAGAGCGCGAAATCTTCCTTACGGATTTCAAGCAGGAGTACGATTCATTCCTTGCAACACTCCCTGTGAATATCGTATATCCCGTCATCAGCGACATGCTTCAAGATCCGGTCATTCGACGCATTGCTGGCTCGGGACCAGGGTCTTCAAACTCAGTGGTCAAGACCAACTTCGTGACCCAACTCTCAAACGTCGGTCGTCGTTGGCAACGGACAATCGAAAGCAAGCTAGCTGCCCTTGTCGCCTCCGCATCCGGCGACGAGCACGGTTCTAGCCCCGAACCCGTGATTGACCTCGCGACGACGTGGTTTACGTGTTCCAAATGCGATACTCTTTTGAGGTATCCGCTCGTTCTTATGCACGACTGTGCGACCCATGTCGATGCAGACTGGGAGGGCGCCGGTCTGGATGCTGATTGGCCTATTGTGCGGAGGCTCTTTCAGCGAGTACCCTGGAACAGCCTCGGCTACATTTCGTTCAATCGGAAAGTCCTCGAATGTGCAACAAAGGTTTTAGAAATGTGCCATGTCGACGTCCAGACAACGACAGCGGAGGAAATGGACACCGCCAACCATGTCTTCGAGTGCACAAGTTGCAACGATCCCCACGATGGCCGTCCGACCATGACTTGGTCAAGATTGGTATGCGTTTCGCTTTCGTGCATTATCTCATCGCCCTCTGACGCGCCATATTTACAATAGCTTCACCATTGCCATCAGACGCACGCGAAAGGAAGTGTTATGAAAGTGAAATTGCTATGTGACCCAGAAAAATCGTTAGTCCAGGCCCAGATAAGTGAGACGAAGGCCAGACGAGCAGCTAAACGGGACTACAAGGGCCTCGTTTGCATTCACTGCAGGTTGACTGGTAATAAGGTAGATCTAACGAAACATGTTGACACATGGTACGTACGTCACTTTGAACGACATTGCTCTTTCCCTGAATTTCTTTGGTAGTCATGGTCTTCGACCTACAGAAAAAGATATTATTCCTGTCCTCAATGAAAACCCTGTGCCAGATATCTTTTGGCTATGGCCCCCAAGAGAAGACTCCGTTCCGACTCCTGGAATCCCTTTGTTCGGTGATGGCCTTCCAACGGACGACGATGATATGTATCTGTGAAGGTGATTGGACGAGGAATATTCGGCTAAAGCTTCTAAATATATAGACGAGTCAAATATTATCCTGTACTAATTATATATTCATAACTGTCGTAAGATGCCGACACATATTCTCTGCTTCAATTGTCACTGGACTAGCATAATTTCTTCCACCAAATCTTTCAAATGACGCGTCGTCTCAATTCTTTCTCCATTAAACTATAGCTACTAAACTGACAAAAGCTTCGAGGTGGATCTCCTGAGTCGATTCGGCACTGACATTTTCAGTGGTGAGTTGAACATTCGGTTGTAAGCAGAGTCACTTTTATTGCCTGACTCGCAACTAGCGGTTCGGGATAACTTAAAAAAGAAGTTGACGCATAGGTTGTTTTCGCCAGCGTAGTCCTTTAAAAAGTAACGGACTCCAGTGGACCAAGCGAACCCAGATGGCATTCGAAACAAAGAGAAAGCTCTAGAAAGCACTCCGAGGCATTGTCCATGTGGTAAGTAAATGAATTTAGGTGTCGGCAGAGAACGTCAGTCACCATTGTCGGACCCGAGACCAATCATCTTTCTTTCAACCTCGTGCGGACACAGATAGGCATCAGAGAAGGGGCTTGGCTGATTAAGTGACGCAAAGTCGCAGTCTGGTCGCAGCAACTGCACAGCAGACGCGCTCCAAGGAGACAAGTTTGGATGGGACTTGTTAGAAGAAATCGAACAATCCACCACATATCGACGTGGCCCAGGTGTGCGATAATGAGGCGGCAAGGTGCTCAAAGCTTTCAACATCGAGGTCGTCGTGGTGGCTGGCAAACAACGGTTTTGGCGGCAAGTTGGCGGCGTCGCAAGGTCAAAATTTCCATGTGATCACTCCAGTCTACCCCAGATGGTAATCCGCAGCCTTCGCCGACGACTTCGGACAATATCACTTCTGCCTCTGACATATAAAAAGACCTTATTTCTCCAATGGATGACAACATATTCCACTTTTTTCTACTCAGGTCTCCTCCATGGAACGCGCACCGAACCCCTCGCCAGACCCTAGGCAAAATCTGAACGCCTTGCCGTATGGCAGTTATGAGAAAGGTTACGCACCATATCCTCAGCCATACCAGGCTCAGGCTTTCGAGGTGGTAGCACCCAGAAACACGGCAGGACGCCGTTTCAGACGTGTATTATTATTTTCCTTCTTCGCCTGGTGCATGTTCAGCGTTTTTGTACGCGACACCCTCTCCGATCTTCGCTGGGTCTATCACCGTCACTGGAATATGGTCAGTTATTTTGTATAATTTCTTTTACGTTCCTGTGAATTCAATACGATTTAGGACACCTCTGAGGATTGGGATTACACCGTCCCTGGGGGTATCTCCCTCCAGGAATGTATTCAGGGCGAAGCATGGTCCCCGTCAGATGGTGATTCCTCGAGACCCAGGTTCCCATTCCACTCCGAGACATCCTTCACTCTCCCTCTCTCGTCGGAAACTCTGTTTTTCGTTTCACGAGGTCAAAGGCTAATTGGAGAAGTCGATGTTGTCACCTCAAAAGAACAAGCCGAGGACTCTGCAACCGTACGCGTCATAGTCGGCTATCATCGCGAAGACGTTCGCGATTTGGCCAAAGCTTGCCTGTTGTCACGCAATGATGACGAAAACGGTGTCGGATTTTTCGTAAGTATCATTTTTATTCCAGGTTAAAATACATCGTCATCCTGACATCTTAATTTTGTAGACCCCTGTATGGCGCTCAGGACGTTCTCCTCAAGGACGCGAATATGAGCTGGGCTACAACATGACCATTACTCTCCCCGACGTTTCTAGTTATTCTTCCCCGCTGGCTATCAAGAACTTCGAAACGGACGTTCAGAACACCATTCAGCGCATTGTCGACCCGGATCACAAGTTGTTCTTCAATTCCATCGCTCTCACCGGATCGAATGGGCCCATTTTGGCGAAAGTCAGTTCACATACCGTTGCCCAGAAATATTCCACTGACATTAGTGTAAAAGTCCCTGACTGCCACCAAGGCAAACATCCACACTTCTAATAGCCCAATCTCCGGTATTTTCAACGTCACTGACACCCTCGAGCTCGAATCCTCCAATGGCCCAATCACGGTCGCGGTCGGCCTCAAGAGCGAAAACGCGGACGCTGTGCCCACCCTTAACGCTCATACCAGTAATTCGTACGCCTCATTCCTCACTTTCTACACAATCTTTGATCTGATCCTTTTACACAGTCCCCTCCACGCCGATTTAAGCCTCACCTCAGCCTCTGGTACCGGCGGCTCCTTCGACATCACCACTACGACCTCCAATAGCCCTCTGCGCGTTACATTCCCCGATTCTCCCGTCGACTCCAAGCTCAGCCTGAAGGCGTCGACCTCGAACAGCCCCGCGACTGTATCCCTCCACCCCACATATGAGGGCACCTTCACCCTTCAGACGTCGCTGTTTGGTTCCTCGGTCCATCGGAACGCCAATGTTGAAGACCCCAGTGGGGAGGGCAGGGAGAGGCATGTTCAATTCAGGAATGTTGGAAAGGGCCCGCGCGTCCTGACTGGTGAGGTGTACTGGGATGAAAAGCGGAAGGATGAAGGTGTGGTCAGTGTGCGCTCCTCGAACTCCCCTGTGGTGCTCGAGGTTTAGTGTGCTTTAAGTTTAATAGTCTTTATTTTTTGTTCTCAAGCGACTGCGTTGTAAATGTATAAAAGTGTATGTCAAACGGTGCAAACCCTCTGCTCTCATTTGTAGAATTCGCTGAACACGGAATTGAATGAAATAGAGATCTCAGGAATTCCGGAATCCCGATTGGTCACCGAGGTGTGGGGAAGCGGGGAACACCCGGAAGGGACGATCCATCAATGGAAAACGTTCTTCCTTATTGAATCGTTCCTTTTAGCGTTAGGCCATTCATTTAATATTTCGTGGTGCCTGCTACGTTGAAGTATAAAGCCCAGCCCCAAATTATGTTGAAATTCAAAACCGACTATGCACCACCAACTCGTCTCCAGCGCATCGCTTCT
Source organism: Galerina sulciceps (assembly GCA_023014345.1). Lineage (NCBI taxonomy): Eukaryota > Fungi > Basidiomycota > Agaricomycetes > Agaricales > Galerinaceae > Galerina > Galerina sulciceps. Next base: position 2,128,151 of record JAEDXJ010000005.1, on the reverse strand, counting down.
TCGCCTTTGGTGTTTTCTGCTACTGGGCTCGGCTGTGAATACATGTGCCACGCAGTACAAGGTCGTCAACAACTGCCCGAGCTCAGTCAGTTTGTACATCGGCGGTGTCTTTGACAGCAATCTCGCGAAAGGAGGCAGCACGACGAAGGCACTGGGTCCCGACGCGGGATTCTTCTACACTACCACGAACGGTGGGACTGCAGACGGAGCAGCAACGAGAGCGGGATTTTATGGCGACAACAATGGAGGGCATCTCATTCTTACGAACGAAAGCAGCCGGACTGTCTGTCGGACTGTCCATGGACAGTCCGGCGGATTGTTGCCTTTTCTGGTGGGGTGACAGGCGCCCCCATTCGTTGCACTGGGCCTCAATCAGAGGATTCATGGCAAAAAGAATCGTTTCTTCTACCCTACAGGCTACAGCCATCTTTATACAATTTTGTCGATGAGAGGAGGTGTAAGAAAAACTTGGAATATCCTGCAACCTAGAGCGAGACGAAGCAAGCTGTTGCCATCACTTTGACGTCGCACGGCCGACAACACTGGCACTGACTTTACAGTAACGTGCCACTAACTTTGCGCTTTGACTGTCTAATGACGCCATCACAATTCCTGGCGACACTGCAGACAAGTATGTTGCATGTTTCTGGTGGCCTATCTGAGCAGGGAAGTGTTAGCCGTCAGGTAGGTAACCGTAGGTTGGCTGCAGTCATGACCAGGTACAAAGAGGAGGCTTTCAGGCGTCGGTCGGGCCAACTTTCTTCGGCGTCGGGAGGCAGGGCATCGGGAGGTCACAAGAAGTCACAGAACAGGGAAAAGGCATCCGCCAGACAGTCCGGCGGACCGTCCGCGAGCTATGAATCTCACAAACGTGATTTCTTGCAACAATGTATGTTCTCTGCCCGTCGAATGATCTCCTCTCAATACCTTGATACCTTTCTTAGAGCCACTATTACTACATCGTCAAAGATACGACCCACTTCAACACAGGCATCAGCATTACGCCAAATTATTCTCCTGTGAGCCCTCATACTCCACTCAATAACTAATCTCATTGACGGATTTAAAGAGCGAAGGGATCTGTGTGGTAGCGCGTTGTGATGACGCTTCTTGCTCGACCGCATTCTCCCAGCCACCCACGAGGTTCCCCCCTCCTGGTTCAACCCCGCCGGCCCCACCTGTCTATTCCTGCCCTCACAGCGACGTTTCATATACTATAACGTAGGTTTTCCCAGTGATTGCGTGGAAGATTCTGCTAATTTGTCTGTTCGCCTCAAGCTTCTGTCCTTCTGGCGCTTTCCCTGGTGGGCCGACTACCAATAGCCACGTCATCCACCCGAATTTCAACACTAAAAAATGTATGGATGTCCGCGGAGCCAAGTACGCGAATGGTACCCCCGTCCAGATGTACGTCTTCAGTGTGGTTTTCTTCTATACGAAGAGACTAAACCCGGCTCGTAGATATGACTGCAACGGCACCGGCGCACAGAAATGGGTGCTCAACAAAGAAAGCACCAAGGTCCAGGTTGCGGGAACAAATTTCTGTTTGGATGCTGGGTCGAGTGAGTCGCTTGAGATTGCTGTCTGCAATATATCCTAAATCTTGTCCTCCACCCCAGCTCCCGGAAACGCTGTAGGCATGAAAATATGGCAATGCTACGACAACCTTCCAGCCCAACAGTGGTACTATACCGATGACAACCGCATTGCCCTTGAAGGAAAAGGTACGTACTTTTTTGATCGGATAAGGTATATTACTAACAAATTGCGACCAGGATTATGCCTTGACCTGACGAATGGTGTTCTAACGAACTCGAACCAACTGCAGACCTGGAAATGCACCAACGGCAATAATAATCAAGTCTGGACAGAATGAAGTAATTTTACCGTAGCCTCAGTGTTCTAGGGTTGTTTCTTAGCCTCTGATAATGACCCGGATCTTCCCTTTTTATATTCATGACTTGTAGGCAGGGATAACAGAAAGCATCATTGACGACTTTGCTATCTTAGGCCGGTCGATTTTAGCGCCGTCAAACAGCTGCCAGTTGGATCAGTAAACTTACGAAAAGGTTATGTTTGGCGCTTTGCTTTTTTATCTTTCTTGAGCTCCCAAAGTGCGAGCTATAGGTTGGTCGGAATAAGGCGTTCAGCGTCATGGAAGTTGTAAACAAGAAGCTCCCGGGCGGCTCCGAGTCGGACACGTTGTGTGGTGCTGTTTGGTGCTATGGATTCATCCATGCCAAAACGAGACTGGTCGGTGTGCCAATGGGTGGTGGCTATCAAAACCAAGTGGGCTATGGCATTCTAAGAGAGCATCTGGCTTCCACTCTAGTCAAACTGTGAAATTTTTTATAGCCGTAATATACTATGTTGCAAATTTGGACTCGCGCCGATGGGTAGCCTACAGGCTGTCTACTCATTTATGGAAGCAAAAATCAGATGACAAAACTACCGTATCATCATATAATAGCGTGTAATAAAAGGAATTTAATTAAGCTACGCGAACTGTGACCCCGACAATCTAGACCAGTTGAAATAGCTTGACCCAAGTTTGACTGCAAAATTCAAGATGCCAGCGGCTAGCCGTAATATGAACAACTTGTCAAATAGAAGTGGAATTCCCATGAACCTATCGTCAAAGCTCCCTTTCCTCACGAATTACCAATATGCCTGCTTTTTTCAAACTATCGGTTTTGATTGCACTTGCTTTTGTACTCACACCCAGTGGAGCACTCCCCGCTTCAACACCACAGAATACCACGGCCACCCGTAAGAACGACTCCAATGAGTATTTCTATTTAATGGATCTCTTTCGACCTGGCTGATATGTCACAGTAGATTTTTGGCAAGGCGACAAGGCAGGTTGACGGACGTGTGCGTATTCTGCCCTCTCAGGCTGAATAAGTTACGTTGTAATTCAACTTACGATATGAGTGTCCAGTATTGGTTCTTACAGCGGGTCACTCAGTGGGGCTCTCTCTGGTATGTGGTGAGGGGATAAAAGAATGCATACGATGGAATTATTGCGTGTACCTGTAGGCTTGCCTCATATACCGTTGTAAGTTGCCTTGCTGACATTTATATTTATGCTTTCAAAAGAATTTGTATTCCTTTCCTATCTCACAGCAGAGAACGTCTTGATCTTTTATATGATACAGGATTCAGTCCTTGTATTAGTGTAGTTTCGATTAACAGGAGAGGAATGTGTACTCGAAAAGGAAGTCCCGACGACCGCGGCCGCCGTGCTGGAACGTTGGTCGCTCTCCTTGACACCGGACTTGGGTTGTATCAAAAAATTCTAGAGTCCAGACAGGAATTGGTCGACACTGTATTGCACGGGTACAATCTTTTAGGCGGCAAACATTTATAAAACACTAGAAGAAATTTGTTTTTTGGTGTAAGACTGGCCCAAGCGGCACTAGATACGCCCAAAATGGGAGGAAAGTCCGACTCCAAATTGCATCAAAAGAGACCGGAACCAATTTAATCCTTTGTCCTTCACGACATCCTCGAGCGAAAGTCTGTAATGTCCCTTATCAGTATCCCAGACGCCTTTCAGTCGTATTCTGGCAACAGCGATGGTGGTCTTACCGTGACACAGCAGATGAAAGACATCATCGCACGACCAGGCTTTATCAAGTTAGACAGGGGTGGACAGACACTTCGAAACTTATATGTTGATCGTACGTGCAAATACTCTGACAATCCTAATTAACTGAATTTCTTAAAGAAAGTGCGGACTTCGATGCCAAGAGGCTCTCTCCTTTTGGCTTATGCTGCCATCTGGGCCAAATTGACTACGTCCGACGGGTATGAATGACATGCTTTGACCTTCAAAATCCTCACCGAATATCCAGGAAGTAGAGGCCGGAAGAGCGCCAGATCTTGAAGGCACGGAAACTCCGTATAGATTCGGCTATGCTACGCTTGTCATCGCAGGCGCTCAGCGAGTTGTCCCAGACGCAACCATGAAACATATGGATGTCCTCAAATACCTGATATCCTGTGGTCTTCCTCTCGACCTTCCAGACATAGCTGGCCTCACTGCTCTATACCACGCTGTCTCCGGCGAATCTCTCCAAATCACCCTCGCTCGGGCTCTCCTGGAAGCTGGTGCCAATGTGAATTATCAGAACCGCTACGGAGAAGTTCCTCTCTGGGGTGCCTTCCTGAGGAAGCATGTGGCTGCAGTGGACTTGCTCATGGAATTCGGAGCTGATGAAAACATCGCGGAAGCAGACGGGTTGAAACCTACTCAAGCGATGCTGGGGTTCGGTCCAGAAATCACAGCCACTGTACAGAAGTGGGTGAGAAGGAGAAACGGTGAGGAGGCCCCGCTGGTTGAGAAAATGTGCGATTGCTGCCAGCGAACAGATACGTCATTGAAGAGCTGCAGTCGATGCCAGGTCGCGCGGTACTGCTCTGTCGAATGCCAGCGTATGTTCTTCTATTCATTTAAGCTCTTCCTTTGGTCATCAACATGGTGTATAACAGGCAGGGCATGGCCCACACACAAACTGACATGCCAGCCTTTCTCCCCTTCCAACACAGTCACTTTGAAGCCCTTCTATGCACACGGTGCTAATCTCATGCCAACTCAAGAGCTTGCAAATAGTCACTTTGGCATCAATATACCTACTCCAGAGACGCACCACCGCTCGGCACACGTTCCCAAGCGCATCATGTCAGAGTCTAAGAATCTCATCATCAAGGTGCAGCTTCCGTACGACATGATGGCAGGCAAGGCAAGACCTGGCGAAGGGCCCTGCCTCGTGTACACCAAGAAGCGCGACTTTGTGTGTCAAATTTTTCGGAAAGATGCGCCTCGCGCCTATGACCAGCTTGCAAGGGTTATCATTGAAAGAGGTGTTGGTGGATCCAAGGCCTACTTCGCAGCAGAATTGAAGAGCAGAGACGAGCTTGTCGTAAAGTTGTCTGAAGTCCTAGCGGAACAACCGTTCTAGGATCTTCGCCATGTTTCTCTCCTTCATTGTACAATTATGACCTCTAAACTTTAGTTTTACTTCTTTTCTTGATACTTACCTTTGTATACTTCAAATCGAACCAGAATTGATTATATCTTGACTTTTGAAGAGGTTCCTTGTCTTTTCGAGTTTCAAAGTTGTTAGTATTATGTGCTCAGTCATTCACAGAACTCATAGCATGGTGATCAAGCGCACCGAAAAGAGTTCCTCGGCGCAAGAACACAGGTCCGAGAGAAAATGCAGAATTCCGAGCTTGATCTCAGAGGATACCACAGAGTCAGAGGGTCCGAGATGCCAAACAACGTAGTTGAAATCTATATCCAAGGCAGAGGGGGGCAGGGACGATTGCAAAGGCGCTAAAATGGGGTCGGGATGCTTTGATCTGTACCGCGGTGTCGCTGGAATCCTGTCGACGGTTACAAAACAAGATTCAGAAGTTAGACTTGCTCCTCTTGAAGGATTCGAGGAAGCAACTGTACCAGCACCAGCGAGATACCAGGCCTCTAGTCGCTACATTATTGTCGAGCATGAAAGTAAAAAGGAAGAGCTTGTGAGAAAGATAACGCGTTGACAACCTTGACAGGCATTATTGAACAACCTATTTTGAGACCAATCAATATCCATTGCCCATCCCAATAGCATTTCTTTGGAAGTGGTCAGCTCTAAATCCTTACAAACTATGTTATCGACATATAGAGGTAAAGAGTGCGAAGTAAAATACAAGATCATTACAATAACGAAATAAGAAACGAAAAAGATAACGAAGACATACAAGAAAGGGTCCACAAGATTCAGTGGCAGGACAATAAATAACAGTAAGTATGCATGGTAAACAAAAGGAGACGCGTGTGGTGTGAGATATCAGAAGGGGTGAATGCAAAGGATAAATTGAATAGTGCATGTGGGTAAGGTAACGGAGTGGAACGATAAACTGCGAGTGGCGGGGACTTTAAGCCCTCGGGTTCCAGGAGGTGAAGGACGGACAGTAACAGGGCTGGCATTGTGTTCTTCTTTTGATGAGGACAGTAATGATGCGAGGGTGTGAAAGTAGGTTAGATGCAAGGCATAACCTGAGGATCGCGGGGTTATTGAGCCTTCACTTTCATGCTCGCAGGGGGATGGTGAGCTACTTTCGTCGACCTCGACCCTAGTCTTGAATAGGAGTGCCCTTTCGTAGGTGTCTGGTTCGTTGGTGACGACGAAGCCGAGTTCGCAACACTCGAACTGGCAAGTATGGACGGCGCCGACGCTGTCATTTCCGCCAAAACTTTGTCGTCCAGGTCATCGACGCGCTCTGGGTCGTGCGAAGCAGTGCCGTTCACTGCGGGCAATGGTGAAGGTGCTGTAGATGTTCCTGGTGTATTTCTTGAATCAGAGTCGTTGGAAGAAGAGGCAGAGGCAGTCGTCGTGTTTGGTGTGTTCCGTCTCCGTGCATTGACACTTCTGACTATCCGCGGACCGAAGATCGTTGACGGGGATGCAGAGGATATCGGCAGGAAAGCACTCAGGCTCATCGAGTCCGCCCTTTCCACTTTCTTCTCCCTTTCCTTCCGACTATTTTTGTCCTTCTCCTTCTTCGGCGTCTTCATCACACCAACTCCAACTTCGCTAATCAACGACCCTACACTCCCATTCAAATCTACCACCTTCATCTCAGGCTTCAGTGTTTCCTCCGAGCCAGTACTGAATGAATCTCCGTCCCCAACCTGATCTGTAGTGCCGTCCTCGCTTCCATACCCATACTGCGGCCGCCCATTGACGACTCCTGCCCGGCTCCTGCTCGTCGCCTTCGCATCCCGACCATTGACCTCCTGTGCCTTCCCATTTCCATTCGGCCGCCCACGGAGGTACACACCCGGGCGTGGATGCACTGCCTTCTCATAGTAAAGCATGAATGCGCCAGTGCCCTCTGCCAACACGCTCTCGATCCCGCACTCCGACACCGCGTCATCGCTGATCCGCAGCCAGCCACGCCCAGTCCCAACCTCTTCTTCCGTCCGGTCTTCCCAGTAGTACCGCGGATCACCGACTAGTGACGATGAGCCTGAGTAGTTGGCTGTACGCGACCTCGCTGGTACTCCGTTTGCCTTTTTGCTTGAAGCGTGGCTTGCACTTGAACTGTCCTGCCTTTCCTCTCCATCGCTCTCATCATCCTCTTCCATCTCCAGCCGCAAAGGATCCATCAAAGTTGGAGGTAGCCATTTGCCGCCTATCCGGCGCGGTTTTCTGCGATAGCAAATATAGTGTCCAAACGAATGCTGTCCGTAATGACACACAACCGCAGCGAGCCGGTATATTGTACGTTGGACACCAGGTGCATACGTCTCTTGCGTCGGCGTCGTCGGTCGTTTCGGACGGCTGGAGACGGTGCTACCATCGTTGCTAGCACCACTGAAAGCAGGAATTTGGGTTTGAGGTTCGGGAGTGGCATATTGACTGGGAGGAGGGGGAGGTGTTGAGATGGAGCTCGTTGGAACGGTGGAGAGACTGCCTGACGTAGTGTAGGGTGTAAGGTCAAGGACTTCGGGGAAGTAGACCTTGATGGTGTTTTTGGCGGCGAACTGGCCGTAGTGCACTGATCGGTTCAAGTGCAGAGCTAGCACAGGAGGAGGCTAGGAGATGCAGATGAATAACCAAATGGACAATATAAGAATAGAAAAACTCACTCTGGCGATCATCGCCTGCTTCGTAGATGCAGGACTGACAGTCTTTTCGAGTCTGATGCCTTCTAGCAAAGCGTCATCCTCTATTCGGCCTTGAGCAATAGCTGTCCTGACACGCTGCTCCATTCGCTTGACTTCCTTGTACCGCTTCTTCTTCGACACTGAGGGTTTCGGTTTGGTCGGAGACGAGGACGGCATCGACGACGACGATGCTGCAGGAGAACCAGGTGAGAATGGGGCACTAGAGGCAGATGGAGTGGGCGGAGGAGGTGCGAGGGCCTCCTCGAGTGTCTTGAGTTCCTGATTAAGTCGGCGGTGTGTTGCAATCATAGAGCAGTTCCGGCAGATGCAATCTTTGAGGATTTCGAGACGGGTGTAGTCTTCAAGACAGTCTTCCAGTCGGCAAGACGTCTACAAACAGTTAGTTAATTATCACGGCGAATTTTGTGGCAACGTACTGCGAGCCTTGGAACGGCGAGCTGCCAATTATCGAATCCGAAATGCATGACCGCTTCTGTGTACCCACAAACAACGCAGCTCCTCCGATTCGCAGTCAACCCGTCGAATACGCTCTTGCTGCTCTTCAAATCTGCAGGATCTTCTTTATCCCGTTTCACATTGGGCCTCGTCAGCTCTAACACGCCTGCAATTCCTCTGTCTTTCACACCCTCCCTGTCCACGGAATTCATTTCATTCTTTAGGCATTCTGACACGAGCTGGAAGAGTTCCTGTGCATCTTGATGTTCTCGCGAGTTGAATAGTGATGTGGAGGTGCGGTAGAAAGTCGAAGTTCTGTCGCTGGTAAGCTGGGGTGCTGGTGTGGAGAGCGCAGTAATTATGCCATGAGGCCGAAGGGAGTGGTATGATGTCTTGGGGGTATTGAGGTCTGATAACCCTGAGAGTCGGTCGATGCAACGAATGAGAGATAAACTAACCTCTGAAGAGTTCTTGGAGAGCATCTATGACGGGTGTAGGGACGTCTAATGCCTCCGCCTTGTCATGAAGGGTGTCGATATAAGGTTGAAGATAAGTCAAAGAAGCTAGTGCCTGTAGGGAAGTGTCAGCGAAATGAATTAAACTGGGTCTGCAATGCGCTGACCTGCAAAGTCGAATTCATGAAACAATATGTGCCCGAGATGTTGACTAGCCCAGAATAGTACCCTTCGCTTGAGTCTGAATCCGTGTCATCTAGTTCAAATTCGCTCAGCAATTCCTTCTGAAAAACCGCCCGGATAATAGATACCATATGTTGTTGCTTTCCGAGATTTTTCAGAGCGATCTGGTCCGCCCGAGTTCTGACACCCTTCAACTTTGAGGTACTCCCGCTCGACTTTCTCTTGTGCCTCTTGCCATGTGAACCGGACGCGGACAACTGCGAAGAAGAGCCAGACCATAGCCACGAAAATCCGAGGCTCTCAAGACCCATGCTCAAGGTGCGGTACCACCCCAAGACAAGCTGGTCAAGGCTGAGTTGTTGGAGAAATCGGGAGGTGAAGAATACGAGGGCAGGGATGAGAAAGAGCACGATAAGAGGCGCCGTTTGTTGAAATAGGGTGCTCTTAACGACGTCTTGGAGGTGCATGGGCCTGGTCGACGCTGGCGACGGCGGTGAGCAGCTCAAGGTCGTCAACGATGATGAGGAACTGAGCAGGCTAACGTGTATTACCTAAGCGACCCGAACATGGCTTCAAGGCTTGTGGCTCACTAACTTCGCCTCCGATAACTCCTTGGGTCCTCGACTGATTTTCTATTGTTTTTGAGAGTTATTTCAATTATTTGTGAGGTTCATTCTTTGAGTGCATTACCCTTTTCACCTCGACTTCACTGGCAGGAAACGAAATTGAAATCACCACTAAATCAGGGGATGGACTCTCAGAGCCACTGGCAACATTCTGTCGCAGATATTGGGAGCTCCTGGTCGCAATTATCATCGTCGCCTTCCAATTGCTTCAGATAAGCCAACAGAATCCCAAACTGTCTCTTTCCAACCAACCAACTGGTACATGGTGCATCGAGCTTTCGCATACTATTTGTTTTTCTGTTGACATAAACTGTTCTGTCTAGTAATCACTTGCAATCACCAGCCTTGTTCATAAATAACACAACTTCTCGAATGAAACGGCTCGGGTCTGACGCTGTTCAGGAACAGGCATTGTGTATCACTTCCCGCAGGGTCGCCGTCGCAGACCGATGACATGCCGGCATTGTTGGTGGAGACGCGTAAATCCGCATCTGCCTCTCTGCATTGACTGCGAACCATGTCTGCTGGATGTTTCTCCTGGTGTCCTCTGCCAAATCGATGGGTCTCAAAGAAACGCCGTGTGGAAACAGAATTCAACGAGGTGAGCACTACTTAGTCCTGTGAAAATTCTCTCGCTGATGATATACATGTCTGCCCTCAGAAACTCCCCAGAGATCAACTGACGGTTGTCCAAAAGCCAGCAGAGTTTACTGCCGTTGGGAATCGACTTACGGACAGAAGCATTGATCTAGTGGGCATCTAAAGGTTTATTCACCTCACGTACTCTGATCGACCCCCTGCTGTGGCATCTAGAAACAGTCAGAAAATACGCAGTCTGTTGTTCCAACCAGAACACAATATATTACGGCCAGCGCAAAGGAAGTGCTGTCGTTATTGCAGTCAGCCGCAGGGATTATACCGGTTCCGTTGTTGCAAGAATCAATCGATGTCGCCTTGAAGATTATAGAAGTATGCGAGGTTCGTTGGTTTCCGCCTTCTGATTTCGCAGGATCGCTGAAGAAATGCCTTCATCAGGAAGCTTCAGTCGTTGAATCAAAGGTCAAAGAGCTGCAGGACAGGGTTGGCCATCTAATGGTCGTAATCGTGGCGCACGTAACAGCCGAGAACGACGAGGGTAGTAAGGAGGTGGTGGTCAAGGCCGCAAAGGGTATTGAAGAGGACATCAAAGGCCTGCTTAGGTATGCTCTTACGAGTTTTGAAAAAATCTTGCTTATGATATCTCAGTACCCTCGGGACAATTAATGAAGACCTGCGGAAAATTACCGAGCAGAACGGATGGGTAATAGCAATTTACAAAGATCTCAATATGAGTACTGTCGAAGATTGTTTGAATCGTCTATCAACTTCTCTGGAAAAGTTTAAAGTAGGTTCTGATGGTTTGTACGTCGTCAATGACTTGCGCCGTTAACGCTTTGCCCCGTCCAGCTGGCCAACGATCTCCGTGACTCCGACCTCCTCCAGGAACTCCATGCCCGTCTCGGCAAGATGTCCAACACAGTTGATGATATTTCCAAAGATATGAAAAGTGTAATCACCAAAGTCAACAAACTCGACGACAGATTTGAGGAAGTTTTCAAGCGATCTGCCACATCGCCCCGGTCCGACGCGGTCGCCCGACAACAGATGCCACTGAAGCCAGAGGTCTTCTATGGACGGGAGAGTTTTGTCGAAGAAATTTCTCAGTTTCTCATCAAGGAGGAAATGTCTCGCGTTTGCATTCTCGGCCCAGGTGGGATGGGAAAGACATCGGTTTCTCTGGCCGTCATCGAATCATCCCTCGTCCTGGATAGGTTTCCGCGTGGAAACTGCGTTTGGGTGCCTTGCATTGGAGCAACATCAGCATCTCTCTTCCTCGAAACGCTCTATGTCCAGTTACAAGTCCCGGGAGACAAACAAGTTACTCTCGAGAAGATTGTCGCCGAACTCAGTACATCAGCAGAACCCCGCTTGCTTATCCTCGACAACTTCGAAACACCAATGAATGCGCCTGGTGGAAACCAGAAACAGGTCGAAGATATCCTGCGAACACTTGCTAAGCTGCAACACGTCGCCATGTTGGTCACGATGCGTGGAAACCATCCTCCATGCCACCACGCAATCAAATGGCAGTCGAAGAACATTGAGCCTACAGATGAAGAATCCTGCCTTCGTATTTTCCACGACATCAACCCGAGCTCGAAAGATGATCCCGACGTTGGCCATTTATTAAGGGTGTTAGGGCACATGCCTTTTGCCGTCACTCTAATGGCAAATCTCGCGGAAGATGGTCAATCAACAGCCAAAGACTTGCTGGTTGCATGGTCTGATTCTGGTCCTACCCTGCTCTCCGACAACCCCGAACAGAGCATGAATCGGAGTATCTCCCTTTCGGTTGACAGTGACCTCGTCCAGCGAAACCCCAATGCAATTTCACTCCTTAGCATTCTCTCCTTGCTACCAGCTGGAACAACAAAAGAGAATCTCCGTTGGTGGGCACCGGCACTCACGACCGCCTCGATTCTCTCTGCCACCGCTACTCTGTCAAAAGCAGGACTTCTGGTCGAAAACAAACGGAAAAACACTGACTCACCGATTTTGTTCGTGGTGCCCGTTGTTCAGTCGATCATGCAGCACAATCGAATTGAAGACGACCTGCGGAAGCAGACATACTCGTCATGCTGCCAATTTGTCCTGGAACACGCTAGTCGCTATGATGATGCCGCATTCTTTTACAACACGAAAGTGCTTGCAGCCGAGGACACCAATATCCAATCCATTCTTTTTAGCTCGTCTACAGTATGGCATCCACTTCTGACCGACCAAGTTATTGAAGCGCTCATTGCATTTTGTTGGCATCGCTATGATACAAATCCCGACCCTGAATTGGCCAAGTATGCAATGACAGCAGCCAAAACCTATGGTGTCGACAGTCATATAGCGTCAGCTGTATGGTGCTTGGGCAGCACCTACTATGACATTGGCACGTATGACCTTGCCTACGAACTCTTACAGAATGCCTACCAGCTATTCAACAGCTTTCCTAATGCTGACCCCAAATTGCAACGGCTCGGTTGCAGGTGTGGAAATGACCTTGCTCATGCTATGGGTTTGTTTGTGGATGATCGCAATCAGGCCGTTTCATTGGCCCTTGAGGTTGAAGAAAAGTGTGCCAATCTTTCAGATGATATACGAGGCCAGTGTCTGGTTTCTGTCGGGACAGCTCTGCACCGGGCTAATCGACGTCAAGAAGCCTTGTCATACTTGGATCAGGGTAGCGCTTTACTGCGAGCAGTGAAAAATGTTCCCCACCTTGCTTCTGCTTGCGTCATCACTGGGTCTATACACTATGAGGAATCCCGATTGCCAGAGGCGCTGGATGCCACGAAGGAAGCATGGGGACTGGCTGAAAAAACAAATGTTCCAGCTCTTCAGGCAGTCGTTGTAGGGCAACTCTGCTCGTTCCTTTGAGTGTCGATAAGGACGCTGCTCCAGATGCAGATGTATGGCAGTACCTCGAGATATACCTTACGAAGGCCCAGCACATTGGGAACCCCAATGCAATAGCAGATGCATTAGAATGCATGGGTTACTGGTACCTCCGCCAAGGTGCCTACCAAAATGCCTACAGTGCCTATGAAGCCGCTGCAAGAAAATACCTCAGCTGCACTTATACCTGGCCTGAACAAATTTGCAAGGACAACATGACAAGAATTGTCCAGAAGCTGGCAGACCCCAATTTAGTGGTTGGGTTTAGTAAGCCAACCTCCACTAACGCCAGTACGAATGGATCGCTTTTCTACCCATCGCCTGTAAGCGATGTATCAATTTCCAGTCCATAGTTACTTAGGTTCTTCGTCTGTCTTCAGCACCAAAACCATGGCGTCAATTATCATGATTCATTTCCTGCTTTCGTTGCATTTGTTGATTCGAAGTTCGTAGCACGTATGAACAAATTCATCAAGACTGACTGATTTTATAGTGTCTGTGGGGTTTACTGACGGCTAATAAATTTTAGTGTTGATATTTAATGGGTTCAAAGTGACTTCTTCGCGGCACCATCGTAATCTGCCCGGTGGCAAGCGATTCTTTGAGTAAATAAACGACAACAACTTGAAGCTCTGTTCATCGATTGCAATAGGCGCCCACCCCTCTGTCCCAACGATGGTTCATCCACTTGTCTGGCCAGGACAGTACTGCTTCTATCCCATAGGAAATACCAGCGCAGTGTCTTTGACTATCGACCTTCATCCCGATGAGCCTGCTCATATTCTACTTCTTGGCTGTGGTGACCCTCGCAATGTGTTGTACACCACTTTCACAGAACCCCCGAACTGTTTGTCATTTTTCTCTGCACACGATTCGTAGATTTACTGATCTTTGTTCTACGTATAGCTGGCCGAACTCTGGACTTTACTTGCTCTGATTTTGACCCCGCAGTCCTCGGTACGTCGTGCTGTCACTGCAATGACCCGATTGTTATCGATGGCGAAATAAATTTAAATTTTTCCATAGCTAGGAATGTGCTTATACTTACCATGATAGCCGACGGCCAGTCTTGCGCCGCTATATGGAATGTATACCTACATTTTCGATTGGATAGTGATACCCATCACGCGCTGATCAGCCAATGCAAGAAGCTAATCGCTTTCTCCGAGTCAACCCAAACTTGGAAGGCCTCTCCGTACGCTTCATCTATCAAGATTTGCACCGAGTACACGCTCTCCGAACTACGGCGTCATTGGACGCTATACGTTTGCATGCAAGATTTATCGAAAGCACGGCTTGCGGCTATACGACGTGCATTTGACGAACAATGCCGAAAAAACTCTGAGAAAGTTCAGATAACATTCATGGCTGCTCGTTCCCTAGGTCCTCTTTTCATGGATGGGTACCCTGTCGTCTATCAAAGCTACAGCAATTTTTGGAAGACAGGCATGACGTGTGTAGATCCAGAAAGTATTGCCGCTGCAACCTTTCTCAACCCTACCTTTGTTTATTCCCTCGGAGGGGAAGGATGTTCGGTACACTATGGAACCGATCCATTGGTTCCCTTCCACCTTGCTGCGTTATTCGGAAATTCTGAAACCACAATATCCATGGCGGAGGTCGTGGAGGCGGCAATGCAAGAATTTACGGATTGGTGCACATCTTATCGCGCCTCATTATCTTCCACCGCTCCACCTCTTATTCGATTTTTTGTTGGAGAAGCCACCGCCGTTTGCCGTGCCCTTTACGCATTTGGGACGACAGGGACACTGAAACTTGACATCCCTGTTGCGCAATGGAAAGCACAACCTATCCAGCTCAGTGGCGACGAATATAAAACCTCCTCCCATCCCGCGCGCTTCAACGTCATTCACACGTCGAACCTGGTGGACCACATTGCATTGTTAAATACCCTCATAACGTCTATTCCACTCCTTGCACAAGGTGTGCCCTCTGTTTTGTATACAGAATCCTTACTTTTCTTTGGAGACAACGCAACGAAGGAATTTAAGAAGCAACTCCATGCTGATCTCTCTGTCATGGGAGTTCTCCTCGGTTTATGTCCAGTCGATTATCTATGCGGATTTAGCTCTCGAGGAAATACGCACGAAGTGCTATTTCACAGAGCTTTTAAAAAAGACCAGAACCCAGTATCACAGTTTCACCAAGTCACAACCTGGAAAGTCCCCACGTCTGGCGATACCATCGCCTCTCAAAACATAGCGAATATCTCAACACCATCTTTTGACGGGTACAAGTTGGGGAGTCTCCTATACGATATATACGAGTCCCTATTTGAGGACGAATCGGCACAGAAATTTCTTTCTAATCACGAGAAGAAATTGGAAAAAGCGATCTCCTATTCTAATCTTGTTCATTTTACTCGCGAGGGCTTCGTACTCTTTTTGGAGCGTGTTCGACGTAGGATTTTTGTCTCCGAGGATGAATGGGGCACTATTATGGACCGCTTTATGACACTCCAGCGTGGTAAGCTGCAGGACCGATTATCTATGGAAGCAACGCACCACAAAGACCTGTGCGTGCAACTCCACCGACAAGGTCTCTACCGCGATCCATCCCTCCGATCTCCAAACATCAGAAAAATAGGACGATATTCAGATTGGGAAACTGTACCCGATCTAGTGCGCGTCGTCCTGACAATTCCTCGAGAGAATATTGCTATGCTAGAGCATTCAAGACCAGAAGAAATTAGCACGCCATCCCTACACGGCTCAATATTCGGCGTTAACTGTCTGAATTACTTCATGTCCATCGATATTGCGTTCGGCAAAGTCATTTCAGTTGGAACAAAATCTCGCCCAGCAGTTGTCTTTGAAGAAGATTTGAACAGCTGGGCAGGAAATTCGAACCTCGTCGCTTCATTTGTGGTGCCTGCTTGGCTCCTTTCTGAACAGGAGCCTCCTTATCAACTGAGCGTTGGTCTTGGTGTTTATAATACACCAGCTGCCTTGATGTCTTTGCTCCGGAAGCTAGGCCCACAGCTCCGCGTGTTTAGCGCTAAACTCATGGATGAGACCCTCGTCCATGTCCTTCCCGAGCCACTTCCCCAACTCAATTATCTCTTCCCATCACCACCCTTGCCTAATCACATAGAAAACACTGCGACGGGTATGCTTACTCAGATAGGAAAATCAGGAGTGGCTTCGGTCGAGTTGGACGAGCAGTGCGAATTAATCGTGGATTTGACTATCCGCGTGTCTATTACTGATGAAAGCACTCTGAAGTTGTTCTGCGAAGCGGGCAGTAAGGCTCTGCCAAAAATCACACAACTCTCGCCTTGTGTTTTGCGAGTTATTTTAGGTCGAAAAATCCAGGATATCGCTTTTCCTTTCCCTGTTATAGGGAGCATGCATCGGTTGCGTGGTGCTCGGAAGTCCCGCTACCTCGAAGTGAGAGGTCTTTCTTTTTTTTCGATTCTGCACTCATTTTTTGACGTCTGCCACAGATTGTTGTTCCTCCTTCGAGATCGCTTTTGGCAGACGGAATGAAGCTCAACCCCTTTCCGGTTATTAATGCAAAAGGTCTCCTCCATCCATGGAGCATCCACCGTGTTAACTTGTCCACTCTCCCTATTCTGAATACTAATCTGGACCTCAACAAAGAACGGGTCAAGAAATGGCTGAACCCTCATGTTGGGTCGATGCTGTCTTCGCGTGAGACATCGCTCAAGACGAAAAACAAAGTTGACACCCTCATGTTTGTCAAAGATACACTCCACTCGATTTTTGTACGCGCGACAGGAATCCAAGACACGTCAATCCAGCGCATCTTCGCCCTGTTGGATAAACAGACCAAAAATTGCGATACCATTCTGTTCGTGAATGACCTTCGTTTTGACTTGGGCTCTCACACGATGGTCTGCGACGGATACGTTTTACCTCTGATGCAAAGGATAACCAGGGCTAAGGGGCAACAATTTTCAGCACTGCTAAAGGGAGGGATAGTTCACATTCCTGTGTTTGAAGGCGAGATGCAGGCGTGGAAACAACTCCTACCCGCTTTTGTAGAAAGGTGTCGGGTTTCCTGGAAACATGGGCCAAACTGCGAGTACACGGCGCTGGGTCGTATACCACTCACGCAAGAGATGGAGGAGGATGCAGACCCCTTGTGCAGCTGCGGACGAGGAAAGGACGTCGAGGGAATGTATAAGGTTGACTTGTGGAAGGCATTCGCCCCGGATGTCACCCGCGTCGCAATTTCACCATTGTTCGCCGTGTCCTATCTCGAGACCGTAGGTCGGAACCCAGATGCCCACAAATGTTCAGTATGCAGGAAAAGGAAGAAGCTCCAAACCTGTAAGGCATGTAAGAAGGTGCGATATTGCTCCACTGAGTGTCAGAAGAAGGACTGGCAAGCACATAAACCCAAGTGCAAAGCTTGACACATGGTACCTTTTGGTAAGATCTCTCATCTTGAGGCGTCATATTTTGCAGACTATTTGGTTCTGTCGTAAATATCAGAGGCTTGGTTACATATTTTCTCGAGTAAATATTTTGACAGTACGATGACTGTGTACCTATGATTGCATGGACAATGAGAGGAGTACTGCCAATGCCATGTCGCCCGCGTCTGAGTCAAACTGTTGAGTGGGATAACGTTTCCGCAGTGGTGATTTTCAGGGAGATAACAAAGGGGGAAGGTTATGCACGTAACGTTGCAAGACCCAAGTGTAGAAGGGCAAAAATTCATCACATGACATTCCTGCTCGCCAACGCCTGCGAGTCGTACTTGTTGAATCTTGCTCTCACTTAGAACCACCATGGTAATCAACCATGGTCTTCTAGCAGAAGACATATTCGTCGGCACTCAGCTAAGCATCTGGTATGTTTTCCATCCTGAAATAAAGCAGGCCCTGAACAACGTTTTGTGGCTGATAGCAGGCAGGCGTGTGTGGGAGTGCATTGCTTATTTTCAGTTGTCTTTTCTTGTGGCTTTTCGAATTAAACCCTTCACAATGCAGACGCCATGCAGTGCCGTGGTCTGTATACACGCGACCATGGAGTTGAACTCGAAGGTCCTGACAATCGTTACATAACCGGTTGTGAAAGTGGTTCGGCGAGTATCAGATTATCCAGAACACGTCGGAAACGTGTTTTGCATGCATCGATTATCACGACCCTTACAATGAGTTTGGAACCGAGGCAGCCTCCAGGCAATGGGCATATTATTGATCTTGTCGTCCTTGGCTCCCCATTTTACAGTCCTCCATCTTCAGTCCACCCAACGCTAACCCAAAATCAAGAAAACACAACCGGTATTATTTCAAGAATCACCTCTTATCACTTCTATCCATCCCTTTCCTCATCTCGTAGACCATGAGCAGCCCACCACCGTCTCCTCCAACCAAATCCAGGTTTGGCCGCATGCGCGGGATCATGCGCCGCGCTTCAAGCTCCCTCTCCAAGTTACGCCGCCCCAGGAGACCTTCAGAGCCGGACAGTGATTCCAGCTCCCTCAAGTCAACTCCATCGCGTGAGGTTATCCAGGGACCAGCTATGCTGTCTCTACCACCCAAGACTGTGGAGCTTATGCTCCCCACACCAGTCGCAGAGAGCCCAGCGCGCGAGGCAGAGGCGATTCAGCAGGAGACGGTGGGTGTGTCCGCGCCGGCTCCACATGGTGCCCAATCGACCGAGAAAACGGTGCTCATGCAACCTGTTCCTTCTGTCGAGCTCGGTAATGAAGGCAAACCAGACCAGGCAGTCGGACCGGTAGGCCACATCCCGCCGGCTGTCATCGATTCATCTGCTGGAAACCCAGGAGCATTTACTGATTACGTCGAGACCCTGCCCCAGCCCACCATTGTGGTGGATCCACACGCCGAGCCTGAGCGCGTCGAACCTCTTACGCCAACGGATTCGGACGACCCACATGCGGAGCCAGCGGAAGAACCTCAGCACCAGGAACCACTCCAGCAGGAACCAAAAGGCTTAGAGCACACAGAAGTTCCAAACCCCATCGTGCCCAACCACGTCCACGATACGGAGACTGCTCAGCAGGAGTTAGCGGCTCTTCCCGTAGTCATTGGGCATAATAGCGAGAGTACCTCTTCCCAAAACACCGAGCAAGTTCAACCTGTCGGTCTCGTTGCCCCGGCTGCCCTCGAACTGGACGAGAGAGCAGATGAGAAGACGCCAAGCCTGCTTAGGGATGCCCCGTCTCCTATCAGTCCTTCAGCGGCAGTCCCTGGAGCGTTCAAGGACTATATGGACGACCTTCCCAAGTCCAACACCGTAGCCGACCCTTACGCTTCGTCCTCTCCTGCTCCTGCTCGAGCATCCACCAACGAGCCCAAAACAACTGAAGCCCCAATTGTCGGAGCTGCCACACCCTCAAAGGTCCAAACCTCCGTCGACAACATCGAGGACTTTGAGCTTATCGAGCGCGAAGAAATTACCCCCACCCACGATCCTGCGTCCCCCTCCGCCGCCAACTCTGCCCCTCTTCCCGCAGCTCCCGAGCCCGAGCACACTCCCGTATTCCGCGCAGTAATAACACCCCCGCCTCCACACGACCGCCCTGCGTCCTCGTCATACTGGCAGTGGGGCGGCCAAAGCGGGACAGCGGGCGGGCCCGTCGACCCCCTCGCCCCGTGGCGGGAGAAGGACGCCTGGACCGAGAGCGAGAACGAGCCTGCGAACGCCGGTACCAATGGACATGCAGCGCACGACGTGTGGGCGACGGGTACGGACATGCATGTGCCTGCGCAGCGCGGTGAGGAGGCGGTCATGATGGTATCCCCGACGCCGACTGTGGTCCCTGCGCCCGTCCCGAGTTCTGTTGGAGAGAAACCTGGCAATGGAAATGGAGAAGTAGCCCTCCGTCGTCGGACGACAGGACGCAGCTATTTGAGCTTGCACCGTCTACACCGTCCAGTTGCGAGTGCGGGGTACGTCGGTTTCTTTGTTTGCGGGTTTTACTCGTTTATTCATTTATTCTATGACAGGCTGCCGAACCCAGTTCAACGCCGCCGCCCATTCGACGACCATGCGATTTGGGCTATGTTTGGTGTTGTGGGTGCCGTTGCGGCTGTGGTGATGACCTCGATGCTTCTTGGTAGACCAGTTCACTGATTGTGAACGGACATGTTGACTCGATGCATGACGAGGCCACAATTTCATCCTAATTATTTCGACTGCAAATCACCGCACTTTTGTTCTAATTTATTACACATACATGATCACCTTCGCCTTCTTATAATTTTAATGTTTTCTCCCATGTAGCTGCCGTCCGGAAATACCGATGTCGTGTTTTTCTGCTTTAGTTTTAAGTACGGCAGTGATTTCCTATCCAATAATAATATGGCAGTAAGACTCTAAAACATGGAAAACGTGAGCTAACGAAGTCGAGATGGTCCAGCAGTTAAATACCTAGACCCTCGCCCCCGGTTCATTTGAAGCGATGAAGGGGGGGGAGGTGCAAAGCCGGCTCCTGTGTTTACGGACGGCGTGGTCATGGACTGAGTGACTCCAAATTTCCGTCTTTTGAGGGGGGTAGAGCTCTGAGGCACTTCACGCACTTTTCGTTTGGTAGATGTAAGGTTATCCGAGGCCGCGTCAGATTCAGGCCATTTTGATGATTCTAAGCATAACTTGAAGACCCTAACAAATTCAGCATGGTCCATAATGATCACAGAATTTCTGTCTACTTCAGGGCTCATTACACACCCTAAGATAAGGTTCTCATAGTCAAATTGTCTGCTAGGTTGCGAGATAGAGAGATAGTATGTGTGCCAGGTGAGGACCGCACGGAGCGCAAATTCCAGCCACTCAGTCAGAGGTCGGTTGTTCGCCACTTGGAAGTCGCTACGGATGTGAAGGCGGGCGGAGGCCAGCTGCTGCTTTCCCCCTCCGCCATAGACTTCCCCATTAGCATGTTGTTCCCAAGCTTCAAAAATACATCGCAGGATACAGTTGAGGTTAGAGAGTCGGTTGTGCTTCATATATCTCAAGATAAAGTATAAGACGACATAGACAAACGATTCGATGTCGTCTGGCACTTCGTGTAGCTTGTCGGGTTGTTCTAAGACGGGGGAAGACATGAATTGCCAAGTTCCCTGCAAACAGCATCAACAAATTAGACTCTGACGAGAGGTATTGTAAACACACCAAGCGGTGTCTTTGCCGTGGACAAGATTGCATTTTGGAAACTGTCCTGGCGAGGTCCCAGTCATTGAGAACCCCTCGGCCTTCGTCATTGATCATTATATTTCCTGCACTGATATCACAGTGGAGGATGCCACACTTTTCAAACGCTTCTTGATGGGCTGCCAGACATTGAATGAATTAAAGCTGGGATGAAAACCCCATAAATCATACCTACGAAGGCATCGAAGACAACTTGAAAGAACTGTTTCGAGGATGTAAAATTGTCCAGTGAATGTCCGACAAAGTCCTCGCAAAATCGATGATGGGCTCGCGCAACCAATTCTTCTGGCTCAGCGCCATAATTCCAATCCTCAGCGGCGTAGCGGTGAGTGACGGTGATCTGGCCAGGAAGGTCGTCTCCACAGACAAATTTCGGTACGTTTTGAACATTCTCTCCGTTCAGTTTCTCCAGGATATCAGACTCTTTCTCCATATCGGGGGCGATATCCCGCCACGAATCTTTGAGAAATACCACTTTCTTCAGTACTGTATCCCACACTGGATAGCCGCGAGTGGCTCGTCCTGTCAGGGATTCTGGTTCGGCCTTGCTACCCCAGGCGAACACCTCCCGAAACGAGTCAGCTCCATCAGGAACTTGAATGACGGCGACAGGTCGTTCTTTTTCTGGTTTCCATCGGGAAAGGTGTTCATGGGCGAGTTGGACCTCTGCTGCCACTGCAGGGCGAACGGTAGGATCCATTCCACGCCGAGCCCGGGAAGCATGAGCAAATCGCCAGAGGAAATCAAGAAGAAAGTCGCCTTGTGACTCGATGTTGAACTTTCGACTGACGACCCCACCGCTGCGGTCGAAATGAATGAAACGAACAAATGGATCGCCAATCCAGACGGCGAAAGCATGAGTAAGGTGTTGGCGTGCACACATCTGCGTTCCATACCCCACAATTTGTCCTCGGCATTCCATGCCGCCAGTAGAGCCAGACTCGTAGAAGAAAGGTTGTTCGGCTTTGAGAGAACTTTCTTCAAACGGGTCGCATTTTCTTTCCAACATCTTCAATTCGAAGAAAGTCTGGATCAAGTCCCATCGCATTTTGTTGTTCCCCAGCTGCGCGGTTTCCTCGTAAATAGCTATGTCAGGATGAGTCTTTATTCCGTCATGTGAAGCAGGGTCAAGGTCATTGGACGTATCGACGAGCCGGAAACCGGGGAGTACGCCAGCCCCTGCGATACGTTGAATCTTAATTGTGCTGGTTAGTGTTTTACGGCTAGGCTGGCAGGCGAAACAACGCACCAAGCGAGGATACATGTCCTTTTCGAGATTGCAGCCATGAAAGACACCAGAGAAATATCCCTGACTCCCAGGGAGAAATGACCGATCTGGCATTGCTGGTTCCAGAGGGAGGAACTCGTCGAGAAAAATTTGGGGAGGCATCGGGCCCACCCATTGTCCATCGAGCTCCTGAGCCATGAACTCCTTAGTTTTCTCTGCTGTTTGAATAACCGGAGCGAATTGTGATGAGCCTTAGAGATTTTTCTTCCGAGGCGTAGAAGTTGTGGCTGGAGGCTGGACATTGGCAAGGAGATTATCAACAGGACTGAGCGACATGGTTGCAAAGCAGTTGCTAAAAGCTTACCAAAAATTTAAAGCGTCGCGTTTAAATATTGTAGCCACTAAGTGGCACAGATACGATGGGCCACAAGTTTCAGCTCAGATCTGTTGAGAACAATGTCAAATGAAACGGTGCCACAAGATAAGTGAGTCCGCGGTACCCAGTTGATGGCCCAAATTTAAATTCAGCAACCTAATCATATGTTGTACCTCCTTTTTTCCGTAAAAATAACCGGCATAGCTGCGTATCGTTCCAATTTTAATGCTCCGGAGCTCAAGAACTTGAAGAAGTTGCAAAGTATCCAAAGTTGATGGTATAGTTTATTGTAAACACCATTGTCTGTGACACGGACTTTACCTACACGTGACATTGCTTTAGGGCGTGCACTTTGGCGCAACTTTCGATCCTGCACACCAGAGTTTGAACGTGAATTGGACGGCTGCTTTTCTGATCAAATCCTTGAACTTTATTCTGACCTCATGGACAATATGTCTAGCTACATTTTTACTCACTGTAAGTTATTTCCGTGATATTGATAGCACTCTGAATGAAAATACTGAAACTAGAAATTCCTGTCGATGTGTCCTCCTGGTCTCTCTCGACATCCTAGGCTACATCAATCAGAGTATTCATCCTCGATCCCTAGATTCTCCATGTAACCTTCCCCTAATTCCACCAACTCCTCAAAGGTGACTTCATCCACCATCTTCCCATCCTCCCATGTTTCAAGTTTCTTATTTTCGAAGTCAATGAAATAAGCCCATTCAATGCCTTCCTCGAAGGAGTCAATCGACTCTTGCATATGCTGAAGCTTGCCGCTTTTGATAGCAGGAAGGGCAGCTGCGCCTTGCGTCTTACGCAAAAGGCAATACCATTCAGACGCTTGCTTCGTGCTGACCGCGAGGTCGGCGAAGCCCGCGTTTTGGTAACGCTCTTGAAGCTCGGGACTTGGCGTCGACTCCGGGTCAACCCAGATGAGCTCGTCGACGAGACGCGACATGGTGTCGTACTCTTCTGGGGTAAGGCTGAGGATGAAATCTGCGATGTCTTTGCCCAAGCCGGAGGGATAAGAATCGTAGTGGTTGTAAGAACCATGGCGCTGACCCCTGATGATGAAGCCCAGAAGTCCACTTGTGCCCATTGTGTAGGATCTGGGATGGAAGGCGGCGTGTCTATTGAGCGTTGAGAAAGGGGTTTGTGGTCGATGTTGGCAGCAGATGGAAGGAAACTCGAGTATTTATGCGAAGTTCTTCAGGGCTGGGCCCTAGCTTATCCAATTTCCTCTTCGCTATGACTCGGCACTTAATTAATAGTGAGAGCAGTGGGAACTCCGTGGATGACTCGAGTCAACTTTTTTTTGGTGCAAGTCAATCCCCGTTTTTCTCTTGTCGACGGGTCGAAGCCCGCATCCCTGACAGATAAGAAGCATCAGCGAAAGGGTGGAGTCACTAGGAAGAATATAGCGCACCACTACACGCAGGCTCAGCAGATACCTCTCTGTTTCCACAAAATAATTGGCTTGCCTGCGTGTCGTTCCAACATTAACGTCTCGTAGTCAGTGTTTTGATGAATACTCAACATGCTGTTCCTCTGAGTCTAACTTTAAGTTTAAGTTCATGACACGCGGCAAACATGCACGTGACATTGCTTTAGGGTGTGCACCTTGGCGCCTCTCGGACGCGAACGGCTTGCTTTGCATCATTGGATCACTTGGATGCAAGTTCTGCAACCGGCGACCGCCACAAGCTTTTTTGTCTCATGCACAGGACGCTCAATCACATACTTCGGACATCGTTATATATGACTTATCAGCGCTCCGAGTGAACCGAGATCAGAACAGATTTTGTCCGAGTGGTCCTCATGGCTGAAAAGACCGAAAATTGACTCCAATTGGCTTTAATAGGTTACATTTCCACTTGGGTTAACCTGCGCTGAATCATATGTATTGCTTTGTCCCCGCCTTTGCCAGTATTACGACTTGGTGTCCGCATTCACTGAAGCTCCCTGATCTCTCGACACCGATATCACACTTCTAAGTTTCCATCTAACCCCCCTCTACTTCAATCAGCCTCTCGAAGGTAAGTTCACCCATCAGCATCCCATCTTTCCATGTTTCCAGTTCCTTGTTCTCGAAGTCAATGAAATACGCCCAATCAAACATTGAGTCGCCGTTGATGAACTCGGTCGACTCTATCATATGCTGGAGCTTCCCGCTTTTGATGGCGGAAAGAGCAGCTGCGCCTTGGATGTTCCGCAAAAGGCAATACCACTCGGACGGGCTCTGAGAGCTGACCCTGAGGTCGGCGAAGCCTGCGTTTTGGTAACGCTCTTGAAGCTCGGGACTTGGTGTTGATTGCTCATCTACCCATATGATCTCGCTGACGAGGCGTGCCATGGTTTCGTATTCTTCAGGCTTGAGGTTCAGGATGAATTTTCTGACACCTCTGCCTAGGCCATGAGGATCAGAGTCGGCGTGGTTGTAAGAGCCGTGGCGTTGACCACGGATGATAAAGCCAATAAGTCCAGGATCGCCCATTTTTTGGTAGAGAGATAGCGTATGTATCGAGTTTCGGGGAAAGGACTTTGAGGTCGATGTTGGTAGTAGTGGATAGAAAGAAACTCGAGAACTTATCGATTCTTATACTTATCGATGGACTGGATCAAAGCCTTGTAAGTAACGTCATTTCCGAATCGCGAAGTCATCAGGGCTAGGCCCTGGCTTTCTGATTTTCTCTTCGTTATGACTCGGCACCTTATTGTGAGAGCAGTGGGAACTCCGTGGATGACTCGAGTCACTTTTTTTACGAGAGATCTGCACCTTGATGACAGACAACCTCTGAGACGTTTGGTGAGCTTACTAGTCCCAATATTAGCAGTCGATTGAAACGATAAAGGTCCACCACTCTAGTTTTGCAACACCAGCTAAGAAATGTCGTTGCAGCAGAATGGTTCTTGCGTGCACTGGAAAAGTTTGTCCTCCCAAGAATTTGTAAACAAAATTTATTGACGAGGTTGCCTAAGAAGCAGGTGGGACGTCCGATAATAGCCCCTTGGGAAAGCTCCGTTGACCCTTACCTGGAACGAGGCATACGGTGCAAATCGAACCTCGTTCTTCTCTCGTTAACGGGTTCAAGCCACAAAGAGGTCAAAAAAAATTAGACGTGCACCTTTCCAGTGACAGAGAGGAAGCAACCAGCATACAAGAGCTGTGATCATAATACCCGAATGCCAAGTTCAAGTTGGAGGCGACAAAGGAAGCTGGTGAATGACTCGGTCAGCACCGAGTCCGTCCTCCTGCTGATGTTCGACGACATTAGGTCTAACTCCTGTATCTCGAACACCAAGCCTTCCTCGGTCGTGTCCACTAGCGATAGCACAACATAGACTGTCGGGAACATACGTATGGTCCGACCATAGGAGGACGACTCGGGCGACTCGTAGAAAAAGAGTGCTTGACACCTAGTCGAAGAGACACAACTAGTCAATCGGTCATCATGGTCAAAGTCAGGGGACAACCACTTTGAACCAGCGACAAAATATCAAAAAGAGAAAGTGCGTATGATAATATGCAACACAGAAAGCCTCGACGGAACTCATGGATTATGGCTACCTAGCGCAATGGTAGCGCGTTTGGCTTCGATCGCTGAATGGCACCAAAAGGTTGCAGGTTCGAGTCCTGCGGTGGTCATGTTTTTAATCTTCCAATTTTTAATTTTTTTGAAATCTTTATTGTGTCCTTGTTTGCTTTCTACCCCCACCTGCCGACAGCTTCCTCATAGGACCGGAAAACCCAGTCCGCCCAAAGTTTTGTCAGCATTCCCACGCTCATTCTCGGCTTCCTTTGACAGCTTTGACTTCGACGCTTTGACAGCAGTTCTTGGAAGAAGTTTCGGCCAAGTTCGGCAGCCAAACGTGCTTCGATCTCCGATACAAGTGTTTTCCAGCGGTAGAATATACAATACGGGGACATAGGCGTATCTCATAATAAAAATCGACATTATAAAAAATAAATACGATTGAATGAACAAGATAGAAGCCAAACTGAAGCCAAACTTGTGAAAAAAAAGTAGGGAAACGGCGGTTTGAGAACGAAAATGCCATCCGAAGCTCACGAACTTAAGGAAATTAACTTAACTGATCAAGGCACTTTGGCGTAGCGGAATTTATGGACACGGTCATTGGATATCTACTTCTGAGAGCGCTGGTTCGACTCCCTTTTATGACTTATTTTTTTTCCCCGTTTTCGATGTGCGTATTGGCTTCAAAAAAAAAATCAACTCGTTTTATTCACACATGTAGTACATTTTCAATGTTTTGCCGGTATTTTAGGGACTTATACCAACTTAACTAACTTATGGCGCAAAAGGGAGCACGGGAAAGCGCGAATACGAAGCTTCTTCATTTGGCGTTCATTTATTCGGCAGCTGTCAATCGAAGTCGCGGATCAGCTTACAAATGTGTGGGAATGCTGACAAAACTTTGGGCGGACTGTGTACCCGTAGGACCGTGCACAATATTCAACTCTTGCAAGCCCGTCAGCATCCACAACTCTATTTTAGATCCTGATAGGGTATTGCGATCTGAGGATTATAACCCCACACAGACGTCAGGTTGATTTTTATAGAGGCCACTCCTCAAACAATCAGTGTCGTTATGTTAGGCACTATCTTCCAGCCTAGTAGCCTCGTTCTCATATTCTCTGGTCTCATTGCCTTCTACTGCTATCTCTGGCAGTTTCCAGGTAGGCGCTTGAGAGCTGGAGGCGTTCGACTCCCCCCAGGACCGAAACCAAGGTTCTTTACTGGCAACCTCCACCAGATACCAAAGGCTGCGTCATGGCTGACCTTCACTTCCTGGTCCAAGCTCTACGGTGAGCTCGAGCGCCATCATGCTTTGAGCTATTCTGAGATGTCCTCCTCTGTCCCAACCCCTCAGGTCCAATCGTATACTTCCGAGTCTTAAACAAGGAATCTATCGTGTTGAATTCGGGAAAGGTTGCCTTGGACCTGCTGGAGTCGCGATCAGCCATATATTCCGACAGACCTGTTGCGTATATGGAAGGAGAGCTCGCCGGACGTAAGCATTCTGTTTTCCGGGCGTCGTCACGCGATCCTCGATTCAAGATGTTTCGCCGGCTCCTTCAAAACGGGCTTAACGCGAGAGCGTCCAAGAGTTATCGTCCAATACAAACTGCGGAAACTCAGACTCTGCTCCATGGCCTCGCTAATTCTCCTGAAGAGTTTATTGCGCACATCCGTCGGTGAAATAACTCGCTTCGATTATTGCAGGAACCCTCCGTCTGACTGAAATATATTATCAAGAAATGCTCTAGCTGTCATCCTCAAAGTCGCCTATGGATATCAGGTCGAATCAAACGATGACCCTTTGGTTCTCCGGCTCGAGGAGGGGTTTAAGCTAACAGGTACCTTGGGCGTCGTTGGGAAATTTTGGGTCGAGTTCATTCCGGTCTGTAAGGCACTTTCTTCCTCCAGTATACTGACTCTGTGCTAGTCGCTAAACGGATATCTTTAGTAAGAGTCGTACCATCGTGGTTCCCAGGGGCAGGCTTCAAGCGACACGCATTGGCGGTAGGACGGGAGCGGGCCCGGATTGAAAACATCCCCTTTGAATGGGCTACCAAAGAAATTGTTTTGTCGTTCATCCTCCGAACTGAACGTACTCTAACTGACCTTCTTTTGATAGGCTACAGGCCACTTTGTAGAATCGTTTACCTCGAAGCACCTCCTCGAAGAAGGCAAAGTCTTGGACCAAAGCGCAATAGACGATCTCAGGTGGTGCGCCGCAGCACTGTATGCGGGGGGCGGAGCTACCGTTTGTCAAATCTTCCTCCTCCGTTGTTTTTATTGACATCAAGGGCGAAAAGACCGTCTCGGCCATGAAAAGCTTTATTTTGCTGATGGCTCTTCACCCAGAAATCCAGAAACGAGCGCAGCACGATATCGATTCCGTCTCCCCAAACCGCCTTCCTACATTGGACGACTATGAATCGCTGCCGTTCATCAGAGCCATGGTCAAAGAAACCCTGCGCTGGGCGCCTGTCGCGCCTTTAGGTCTCCCCCACCGGGTCATAGAAGACGATATTTATGAAAATTACTTTATTCCTAAGGGCATCACGGTTATTGCGAATCTATGGCAAGTACTTCCAACTTTACTTCCTAACATTGTAAAGGGTTTACTTACCAAAGGAGTCTCATTTCCTAGGGCTATCACACACGACGAAGAAATATACCCAGACCCCGAAACGTTCGACCCGTCCCGCCACATCGGAAGTGCTCCTCAGCCTGACCCATTCAAATTTGTATTTGGGTACGGAAGGAGAGTCTGTCCAGGTCAGTTACTCATTTTTCTGAAATGAAACGATACGGATTCAGGGTCGTCGATAGGCGCCCACTTGGCGGAAATGTCGATATTCCTAAATATGGCGTGTATTCTAGCTGTCTTCAACATTTCGAAACCCGTCGATGATAATGGGTTGGAGAAAGAGCCTGAAATTGTGTGGAGCACTGGAACCACGAGGTTTGTATTTCTACTTCTGATCTATGTATCGTATTGGTGTTGAAGTAGGTACCAAGGCATTTGGAACCGTTCGAATGTCAAATCAAGCCTCGGTCGAAGGAACATCTCTCACTATTAGGTTGATTCGGGAGCCAGCAAGACTACTAACCTTTATTTAACTGCGAACAATGCAAATTATGAATTCTTTTCTGTTGATATTTTATAACTTCTTGTAAACATCTTCGTGATACATTTCTTTCTTATCGAAAAAAATATTATGCCATCTCAATCTCCCCAATCACCACAGCACGCGCAAACTCTCCTTGTTCCAACTTCGTCTTCGTCGGCGTCGAGGGAGCCTCCTGGTTGGGAGGAGGTAGGGATGGGAGTATCACGAGTCCGTTTGCTTCGCACAAGCTCGCGACGCGACTCGACCTCTGCCCCCCGGTGCTGTAAGCCTTCAGCACCATTCCGGACCCACCTGCATCATACCCAAAAGAGCTCTTAATAACGACCCGGTGGAATTCTGTGCGGGGATCTAGAGGCATTGGGTTTTGGATCTGTATAAATCATGTATCGAGCTCAGCAAAGTCCTGGTGGATTTCCTACTGTGAAAAAAGGAAGAACGCTACCTGAACCATGACCTTCGGCAATTCACACAAATTATCAGGATATCCGCCCATCTTCCTAAGCGCAGGGACGACGAACACGTAGAAGGTCACCAAGGCAGAGGCTGGATTGCCAGGAAGGGCGAATATAGGCTTCCGGATAGTGGTTTCCCCTTGTTGATATGGGACGCTAGCGAAAGTGGTCGGTTTACCGGGCTTGACGCTGACTCTGCCGAAATGAACGACGCCGTCGAGGTATCGCTCGATCACGGGCTTGAGGAGATCGGTGGGACCCATTGAGGTTCCGCCTGTGGTGAGTATCAGGTCGGCCTCGTGCAATCCCTTTTGGAGGGCGGAGACGTGGGCGGTTATGCTGGGGCATATTCAATGAACGCCACAGATTAAGCACAGTGACACCCACTCGTCGCGTATGATTCCAAGATCGATGACCTCATAACCCATACTCTCTAGAAGCGCCCGCAATGACGGCCGGTTAGTATCGTAGATACCGCCCCATCCGTCAGTTGGTTTAGGAAGTTCGTACGAGCTGTCCTTCAAATCGACGAGCTCGTTGCCTGTGCTCATGATAGCCACGACAGGTTTTTTGAACACGTCGACCTGAACCAATCAGCACGCGAATAAGGTTCAAAAAATGAAGCATCACCTCCTTCTGCCCAACAAAAGTCAGAGTGCCCACTTCCCCTGCGCCCCTCGTCACCCGGTCACCAGCCGACATCACCAGCTGGCCTTGCCGTACATCTGAGCCAGGCGCACGAACGTTGTCTCCTGGTGGGACTTGAACGAGAGTCCTCACCTCCCTTTCCTCAGCGAAGATGCCTGACTCGTCCTTGAAGGTGGAAACTAGCTCGGTGTCCTCGACCATGATGATTGTGTCTGCGCCTGCGGGGAGTGGTCCTCCGGTGTTGATGCGGTAAATGGAGCCTTCTGGGAGAGGGGACGAAAGGTCGTGCGTTTGAGCAGTTACGACGTTATATACTCCGGGAGGATCAGAGGCTTAAAGTGGGGTTACTATGTGGGTTGTTTCATGAAACATATCGTCACTGACACCGAAGTGCATATCCGTCGACACTTGTGGTCGAGGTGAATGGCACGTCTTTGGGGGCGTACACATTTTGGGCAAGGATGTGTCCTCCTAGGTTATGATCCACCTAAATGACGTGATTAAAAACGAGTAAGTTTTCTTGGCGCATACAAACCGTTAAGGTTTGGACAGGGAGTCGTTTAATATTTTCTCGAATAAGAGCGAGAGCGGCATCCAAAGATATTTGTGGAAATGGCGATTTTCTATGACGAGCCGAAACTAAGAACTGGTGAAAATTGCTCGCGCAGTCGTTTGCAAAGCCTTACCAGGAGCAGATGGGTCATGCGATAGAGCTGCTTGAGACCTAGGTTTTGGCTGATGATGACCGTGGCTATGGTGGTGGTGATGGTGGTGGTGTCCATGGTCATGAGAAACACCCGCAGGCGACGCTTCTGAGAGTTTGGTATGCACTTGTTTTCCCGATCCTCCTTTGAGCAAGTCGATTGCATGGTCTAAGACTCCGCCCTGGAACAGAGCATCCAGGTTTTCTTTCACGGCCTTGACGCTCCCCGGAAGCGTTGTTACTAATGTACCTTTGATAGTACCGGCTACAGGACGCGCAAGCGCAGCAAATCGGGTTTTCTCGAGAGATGTCGTTATCATGAGATGAACAAGGCCTGGTGCTGTTCGCTCAATGAGGGGTGTTATAGCCTATTTTGTTGCAGGTGAGATTTCAGACAAGCTGAGAGTGATAATCACCTACTTCGGGTGTAACGTCCCTCACACCGAATCCCGTTCCACCCGTCGTTATCAACCAATCCACTAAGCCAGAATTGCACCATTCCTCAACAACGCTTCGGATAATCGAGCTATCGTCTGGAACGATGCGATAGTGTTCGTCTAGTACTTCATAGGAGGGACGAAGCTTTATAATTTCTCTTATAGTTGGGCCAGACTTATCCGCGCTTGGATCAGAAAACGAGGTGTCGCTCACTAGATGTGCAATCCAAATCATGAGAGGGCTGCCAGGAAAGAATCAGAATATCTCACCAGTGAGAACTGCTACCCGAATGGTGGATGTTGTCATTGGGCTCCGAGATGGATGAAGGCAATATCCAAAGGACAGATT
Source organism: Galerina sulciceps (assembly GCA_023014345.1). Taxonomy (NCBI): domain Eukaryota; kingdom Fungi; phylum Basidiomycota; class Agaricomycetes; order Agaricales; family Galerinaceae; genus Galerina; species Galerina sulciceps. The sequence goes on along the minus strand of JAEDXJ010000005.1, from coordinate 2,096,245 downwards.
CAGACTTAGGATGTCAGTTTGTCCACCTAAGTGATATTGTCGACAGGGTTTGAATCAACCTCTCTTGTCCTACAGTATGACGAAGAAAAGTCATTTACTCTCCGGTCCGCTTTCCCGAACCTTCATCACCATCACGTGGCCAAGAATCTTCAGGACGCGTCGCGCGACGCGTATTGGTCAGAATGCTGAATCCAAGGTGGACTGGCACTAAACGACCGCCAGCAGACAATTATAAATCTGAAGTACGCCGTTACCGCTCTTGAAGCCGTTCATCGTTTTGAAGCTACAGTAAGTAAACACCCATGAACCATAAGAAAGAGGTAATTAGTTAAAATCAAGAAAGAGGTTAGACTAAAGACAATTCGTCCTTCACAACAATACCCTCCAAGTATAGCATTCCATAGTACACGCAAAACGGATGCAGTCCTTCGACCTGCATATAACTGCATATGTCATTAATTTCCAAACTCGATATCATTTCTGCAGCTACTTTGCGACATTATCAAGGCCACGCCTAGTATACAGAATCAAATCTTGCTACGCCTACCTGGCTTAGAAAGCTATGAACCAATTTTCGAGATCCCTGGTGTAGCAATCAACTGTTTCAAAGAGAACATGCATTCATTTTGACCTTGCACCAAAGGCGAGAATGGATACTCGCTTTGAAAGTTTGACCACGCAAGATTCTTCTCTTCCAAAGAAAGGTCGTATATCCCAGGGAAGCGCAGCAGTTAATATATACATCAACAGGATCCCCAATCACAGAGAGTTAAAGGTGGCAAAGCTCCACGTTCAAGTGACGATTCGGATGTTGACCCCGCATCCGATTCGGCAAAAACGAAACCAGGTCCTGGAGACAAAAGCAAGGAGTTGGGGTGCTTGAACAAGGGCGCGTAGAGTCGGCCAAGATATGATCTTCTACAAGGAGGCGCTGGAAGACCTTGCTTCATCGTCCTGGTAGTGACCTCCTGCATTATACAGTGGCCCATCAGTGAAAGTTTTGTAGATGTCTATGCCGAAAGGAAACGAACCCTGGATTCTTTCGTGCATATAATGAGGTGAAACTTCGATTGGCCCTTGAGCTGACGCCTCTTGTTATCTGGATTCGTATCGATGAACTTTATCACTCGGCAAACTATCAAACACGAACACGTACCCCTCACACGCGGCACTAGGCATTGACTTCGTTTCTAAGAACGGTTTACATCTTCCACGGGTTTCGCCATGTGCTATACTGTACAAATGTAGAAGGGTCAGCAGACGGCGTCGTCTTTATAGAGGGCCTGCAAATACCGCTGAACAGCAGGACTGGGCTGACAGAAACCTTGCTCGTTGGGTTTACGACTGCTCGCTTCAACAGTCCGGTACCGCGGTCGTTGCGTTCATCGGATAGAGCCACCTTTAAATTTGCCACGCACAGGCAGCCTTGGGAAGTCATACAAGCTCGAACTTTGAGAGTCGAGACCACTGAGGGCATGGAGTGCCGTCAAGCCTGAGTAAATCTGTAGAGATTATTAAAAGCAACTCGGATCATTCCGTAAAGGGAAGCACCTATAAAAGACGTCAGAACCTTAATCTTGCTCTTGACCTCTTACCACCACCCACCTTAACGTACTTTAACCAAACGCCTTTTGTCAACTATGCCACCCCGTGTCGCTCCAGGCCGCGGCTCAGGCCCACAACGAGGGGGTGGACCTGCTCGCGGTGGTGGTGCGGGACGTGGAGGCGTACCTGTTGCCATTGCGGGTAAGTTTTGTCTCTTTACGCATTGTCGTTTATTTCGTAGTTGAATTCATATGGATTTTCCGTCATATCTGAAGCGTCCGTAAGGACCGTTGGAGTAAAGCGACCTAACTTCGGAACCGGTGGACGACCTGTAAACACAATTGTCAATGCGTTCCCAGTAACTATTCCAGATGGTATCATATATCACTATGACGGTCAGTTACTTGTAAGATCTTCATGTTGTTTTTCGTGTCTGAATAACACTATGTAGTTGGTGAGTATCGTCGTAGGCGAACCTTTCATGCTTTTGACGAGCTTTAGATATCACGCCGGACAAATTGCCTGCGAGGGTTAACATGATCCTCTTCGATCGTCTCCAGACGGTTGTAGCACCTGAGATCTTTTCCGCGCCTACTGTTTACGACGGCAGAAAGAACACGTTCGCCATGTACAGGTTAGCGTTGGGTCCCACAGACTCTGCGGTGGTATGGACTGCTTTGTTTCATCGCAAAGACACCCTGAATTTAACACATTGGCCTCTACAGTTTGATGTCACTCTGGAGCGTCAAGGCGCACCTTCTGCAGACTCGCGACCACCGAAGATCTACAAAATGAAGATCACTAAAGTAGCAGAGATCAACACCGAGTGAGTCGTTCGTTGCAGAGGTGTTCTGATGGCTTAATTCTTCCTCGAAAGACTTCTTCATCGATTCATTGCTGGCCAACAATCGCAAGACAATACAGTCCTAACATCCATCATGGTAGGCTTCTTGCCGAACCCTGATTCACTCCCATTGATAACATCCTGTCACAGGCCCTCAATGTCGTCATCAGAATGGGTCCCAACCTCAAATACCCTTTCAACACGCGCTCCTTCTTCACCGACAGGGGAAAGAGGCCAATCGGAGGCGGGATGGAGCTCTGGCGTGGGTTCTTCCAGTCTTTGCGTCCGTCTCAAGGAAGCATGTACATCAACCTGGATACCGCCACTGGCATCATGTACAAGCCCGGCCCTCTGATCAACCTTTGCCTCGAATTCCTCGGCAAGCCTAACATGGACCCCAGCAATCTGTCCCCGAAGAAAGGATTTCCGGACAGGGAACGCATCCGCCTTCAGCGCTTCATCAGCAACATGCGCATCACGACTGACCATGGTGGTCAGGTCCGACCTCGCGTCATCAAGAAGCTGACGGCGGAAGGAGCAAGCGGCCGTATGTTTACGACTAGAGAAGGACAATCGCTCTCGGTTGCTACTTATTTCAGGACCGTTCTCGGCCGCCCTTTGAGGTTCCCAGATGTCATCTGCATCGAGGTACTTCTTCCGTGTGTTGAGTGAGAGAACACGGTTGACAATATCTGTTAGGTTGGATCAGGAGCTGCAATTCCTCTTGAGCTTTGCAACGTACCTGCAGGGCAGATCATGCGAAAGCAGATTCCGGCTGATAAGACCAACGATGTTTTGGAATTTTCGAAACTCGACCCGCCTGCCCGTTTGAACGCCATCAAGGAAGGCCTCAGTGTGAGTGATATAACGGTAATGACCTGTTACTTAAAGTCTAACGAACGATTTGTTAGGTCCTTCAATACGGGCAAAGTGAATATGTCCGTCAATTTGGGATGAACGTCACACCAACCCCCCTCACCCTCAGAGCCCGTGTCATAGCACCGCCAGTTCTGAGATATGGGCAGGGAAGCAGGGAAAACACCATTGTAACAACCTTTCCTTTCATAACGCGTGAAACTGGCACTGACTGAATGCTTTACTTATCCAGAAACCGGCAAACGGACAATGGAACATGCAAGTTGCTGCTTTATGATATGTGATACTGTGCTAACTGTCTCATTAGGCGAGACAAGAAGTTTGTCAGGCCCATGACGATCAAAGTGTGGGCCATCGTCGTTTATGAGTCTCAGAACCGATTCAGTCTTCAAGTTGCGCAAGACATGGCGACCTCGTTTTGTGAAGGGGCCGCTAGTGTAGGCATGTAGGATTTTTTGCCACCGATGGACCTTGCACTGACCTTCTCCATCATAGGTATGACTGTCGAGGATAAACGTCCTCTTATCTTCTATGAGAACGGCCAACAAGTTATCGCTGATGTAAGTGACTTCGAATGACCTCTTGAATGAAAAGTACTGACTGCAAATTGTTATTAGCACTTGAGGAAGGCTGGGAAGGCTTGCGTTGATCAAAAGAAATCTCCGCCAAACCTCATCGTTGTCGTTTTGCCTGAAGGTGGCAATCAGATTTATACTGCTGTCAAACAGTCAGTTCTACTGCCTTTCGTTGTTATCTATTCTAATTTCTTTTATTCGCCGTAGCTTTGGTGATGTAACAGTAAGGATAAACCACGCTGGACGATGACATATTGCTAAAAGATATATCAGATGGGTGTCGCAACTCAGTGCCTCAAATCCCAGAAGTGTAACCGCGCGAAGCTTCAGTATTGGGCGAACGTCATGCTCAAGTACGTTGGATCATATTTTTGAAGTAGTGAAATTAGCTCAAGTTATTTTTTTTAGAGTTAACGTCAAACTCGGTGGCATCAATAACGTCTTGGAGAATTCCCCGATAAACGATCCTCATCACCCGACAATCGTCATGGGTATGTCATTTATTTGAATCCGGGTGTTTCTATTCGGTAGTATGGCTGACAACTGCTCTGTACAGGTGCTGACGTTATTCATCCTGCTCCTGGTGCCGAAGGCCGTCCGTCCTTCACGACCCTCGTGTCCAGCGTTGACGGAACGACTGCGAAGTATGTTTCGGACAGTCGCGTCCAAACCGGGCGAGTTGAAATGATCGAGGACCTCGAAGATATGTGCAAGGTTTGTTTCTCGTCCAAATTGATAACATTGGTATTGACAATTTCCAGAACTTACTTACCAAGTACGTTGGGTACCAGCGAGCGTTCGAGAAGGGACGACCACCCCCGACACGTCTCATTTTCTACCGGGGTACATTTTTTTTAACCTCTACATCACGGCTTTTCTCAGGGGTCTTTTGTAGATGGCGTTTCGGAAGGACAATTCCAACAAGTTCTGGACAATGGTAAGCTGTCTGGACAACTGTTCATGCTCCCAAAATTCACCATGGTCCTTTCAAGAATTGCCACAGATCAGGAGTACGTTCCCAGCATTCCATAGATTTTTGAGTCTATCAATGACTGACTTCGTTTCTTGATAGACGCTATCCGCGAGGTGAAATTGAACCTGAAGATTACTCTTATCATTGTTGGTAAACGGCATCATATTCGGTAAGCCATTTTACCGTTTTGAAGCGCCTCAACACTGACAATTGCCGTCAATAATAGCATGTTCCCCCAGAATCCATCTGACGGAGATAGGAGCGGAAACTGCCAAGCAGGAACTACAATTGATGAAGGGCTTGGTCATCCGACGGAATTCGACTATTATCAACTCACTCATGGTGGCTTGTTAGGAACAAGCAGGCCGGCCCACTATTCTGTGAGTTACCGAACTACCATTTTCTCGAAATTGAAGTGCTCAATGCCTGTTTCTACCAGGTCATCCTCGACGAGAACAACTTCAAGTACGTTTCTCTCTGGAAAGCACCGTTACTTATTTTCAGATTCTAATCAACTTTGTAGCGCTGACGCCATGCAAAACCTGTCGTTTTCGCTTTGCCACGTTTATGCTCGCGCAACTCGCTCCGTATCCATTCCTGCCCCGGTCTATTGTAGGCACTTTCCTCACCTTATTCGCCGACGTATCTAATAGAATCCTACCCCCGCAGATGCTGATATCATCTGCTCTCGTGCCAAGAACCATTACGCACCTGGCAGCGACCTGGATTTATCTGAGACTGCGACGCAGACCTCCCATGCAGACACTCAACTGGAGGCATTCAAGCAAGCTTATAGGCCTCTCCACGCCAGTATGGCGAACCTTATGTATTTCATGGTGCGTAGGCTACGCTAATTTTTTACATTGATTGTTTGCTCACTCCTTGCACAGTAATCCTCCCCTAGCCACGATGTCTCGCTGATCTTGGAACGTGTACGCTATTGAAGGTTGTTATCTGTTGTACAATAGGTTTTTCATCTTTCTATGCTGTCGATTTGTGCTGTTTTGCTCTCTCGCTTTGTCGTGTTGTCCAAACGTTATCTAGTGTTGCAATGTACAATTTTACGAAGTTATATGAAAACCAGTAACATTTATTTGAGAATTTACTACATCAGGTAATCACAAATTTTTCGTTGAAAATTAGCAGACCAACTGGTCCTGCATGAGAGATTATGGAGCATGATTGGGGTACCGGTTAAAGTTTTGCCGAATAGCCGGACCCTCTGGCTGATGGCAAATGAATGTGATCTGTGATCTGAGCTCGAGCAATGCCGTTCAAGTTGCTCGACTTCTCGCTGAACATTCTCAGTAAACATTTCCTATAGCTGACGCCAACAAAAACTATATGGCATCCATGAGCGAACAATTCGACGTCTCTCAAGTTGCGGGAAACGCGCCTGATAAAATCAAGCGCATACTGGGCGACCCGAAGACATACTTTGCGAGCTTCAGGAAGCCCGGTCAACGACCATTGAACATGTTCGGGAAGGCGATCCAGGAGCGGATGAAGGTCACTGAACTATCGATCGTGAAGAAAGCGGAGGAGCCAAACAGGGTCGAAGGAAGGGCGGTATTGGTCCTCGATGTTGCTGAAGGCAAGTACGTCCAGCATTCTGGTTCTGAAAATTCGACAGACTTGACGGTAAAAAAAATGTTGTAGACATGGTCAATGGAGGTGGAAACATGCATGGTGGATGCTCAGCATTTCTGATTGATATGTACGTTTATTTTTTGCTATCTTCTATGAGACTTGGTTTAACATTTCGCTACTCATAACTAGGGCATCTTCATTCGCACTAACGCTCATGAACCTATCCGAAACTGGGAAGGTGCTTCCCAGCGTTTCGCAGGCACTCAACATTGTATACCATTCTCCTGCTGCAGTGTTAGCTTTCCGAGCCATCCTGTATTCCAGCCTAAACTCATAACATTCTAGAGGAGATAAACTGCGGCTTGTGAACACGACAATGACAGTCGGCAAGCGAGTAGAGTCGGTCCGAACGGAGGTACGTATTGTGCTTGGTATCTCGAAGAGCAGGTATCCTGACATGACTCTCCGTCTTCCAATTAGGTCTGGAATGACACACACCATCGCCTGGTAGCATCAGGTATACACATCAAGATGGCGCCTTCTCCCCCCAAACCCTCTCTATGATTCCACATGAAATCCTCGCCAGGTGTTCATATCATAAGAGGCCTGTTAATACCATATTAAAGTTCCATAAGGAGGGGGGGCTGGCATTGGTATCGCCTCATGGGATTTGAGAAGTCATGGGTATCGGTTGTCCGGCGTGGCCTATAATAAAGAGCAGAAGCCCGGTTGTCTAGATTGCTTCAAGAGCGGCCTTTTGCTTCCTGCAAAAAATAATAAACCTCTAGAATAAATTCAAATAGACAACACCCACAGGCTGCAGTAATTTCTCTTCCAGTGCTTGAACTTCAGCCTCCAATTTCTCTCGCTGCTTCACAAGCGTTTGAAGGCGTCTGGCCTCGAGTTTTGGTACAGCGCTCGTCCCCGTAGCATTTCGTGGCACATTCTTCGTGTTTTCGACCTTGACACGGTCATGATCAACAAGTGAACCTAAAAAAGAAGAAAAAGAGAGTCAACTTTAGCTTGTAAAGTTTGCTCTTTCCGTTCCAAGGTCGCTAGGCCCTGCTCGGCACGTTCAATGAGCTCTGTTATAGCAGGCTCTACTTCATCTGCCAAGCCACGCTTGTAGCGCTTCACCGTGTCCTCACTTACAAGCAAAAACACCTTCAAAGAGTCAAATCAGATTATGTAGAAGGGCACTAAATCGGTCGGTGTACTTACTCTCTCACTCTCCAAGATTTTGGTCATACGTGGTAGATCCTTCGTGCCATTTCGAAGCAGAACCTGTGCCTCATATGCCTATCTCTTTCCATAAGTTGATGACAGACAAAGGTCTGGATCCCGATACATACCTCTTCGCAACAGTCTTCCATAGCCATCACACACTCCTCCAAATCTGGTGGACATCGGGCTTGGATGTCACCAATGTATTGCTCCGGCCTACTCGTAAAAATAGAGTCCCTGGCTTTGAGATTGGCCCTCGATAGACGAGACATCTGAATCAGAATATTGAATGGAAGAAAGGTGTCAAAAAGCGATTTCGCTGTACCGAGTCACTGATTGGTTGGAGTAGATCACGTGATATCGTTACGCGTCGCGTCGCGTTACAACAAATAATGATACATTCATGTTGAACGTGCAGCTCTGCTGCCCCGGTCATGCTGTTGTGGCTAGGTATGTACATATATGATGTGCCGGGGTCGAGTCCATCGAAAAAAAAAAGAAAACGGAAAAAGCAAGGGAAACAAGGTAGAACAACCAAGAAGAAACCAATCAGAGGAGGTAAGAAAAAAAAACTATTTACTCAATAAAAATCGCGTGCATGGGACTCGCTGTTGTCCGTCCGTCCTCGGGGAATCCGCTGCATGTACGACTCGTCTCTCATACTACTAGCAATGACAGGATCAGTGCTCTGGTCGTACATGCCTTCCCCCACCGCCCACGAGCCGAAGCTAGGCAGGATAGTCCCTCTGTTTGGGCTTGCGACTCGGGAAGGCTTCGATTTTGACCGGGCCACTTTCTTCGGCGTGGAAGGTGCGGATGTATCGGAGGCATGGGTATCTCCCGCCCCAGCAGGAACTACACTGCTGCTCGCTTGTTCTTGCGTTCTCGACTTTGACCGCGGCTGACGACTATCTACGGCACTCGTCGCAGGTTCGCGTGGAGGGGTAAACGGAGGAGTCAGGACACCACCATTTGTCCCAGCCGACGCACGCAGATTCTGCACAGTCCGGCTCAACACCTGGAACATCGACGATCTATCCGGCCACGCAGGCAGCCTCGAAGACGGGCCAGCAAACGCAGGCCTCTGTGGAGACGGTGGGAGGGTAGGAGACATCGGGTCGTCACCCTGGTTCGTGAACGTCGAATGGATCGACGAGTCGGACAGCCCGCGCCGGCGTAGGGTCCGCTGCAGCAATGGGGGCAGGAAGTCGGGTTCTTCGTCGATGTCCTGCGGTCTTTCCACGTCGATCACAGCGTCGACGTTGCGAGATAGTCTGTTGCTATTCTTCCTCCCGTTGGCTCGTCCGATGGTCGCAGTCGCAACAGCCGGCATCTGGGTCTGGCTCTCGGACGGTTTGATGAACGATGGCTTCTTTCTGAGCGGTTGAGGGGTTGCTGCAGGAAGTACCACCCACGGGTCGGGCTCGATTGCCCTCGGCGCACCAGCGAAGATGCCCATCAAGCTCGCAGAGCCTTGCGGAGTCACATTGCTATCAACTGAAGAAGAGTTGGACACTGCCACAGGCTGTGCAGAGAAAGTGCTCGTCACTGCCCGCCCGACGCCAGTTCCAGAAAATTCAACGTTGACGGTCGTGGCGGACGCAGCGAGTGCAGGCCCAAGCTTTGGCGCAAACCGTGGCGGACGAGCTCGCTCCTTTCCACCAGCTGAAGTAGTTCGGGTCAGTCCACCCGGGTCAATTATAGGAAGGTCCACCCGTCCTGTAGGGGAGAACAATTTAGATATCGGCGCCATCCATCCTGCCACCCCTCCACCCTGCGAATTCTCCTCTTTCTCCCTCTTCTCCGCCTCCGCCTTGCCTGGATTTAACGCCAACTCGCTGATCCGTGGTGCCGTAGAAGGGTCTAGAACCACGTCGTTCAACGTCACCCTAATATGCCCCATCTCCGTGAACATGTCCTTCACAAATTTGAACAGCACTCGAAGGTCTTTGCGTGTGCATGTTGTGACAGCCTTGTCGTCCTCCAGCAGCCCTCGGAATTGAGCACGAAGTGCAATTGCTTCTGCGACAATATTGCTGACGGTACTCCGAGATAGATGCGCAACGTCGGCTCCCTTAAGGTGTTGACGCTTCAGGCGGTTGGTTAAGGTCAGAGCGTCGGCCTGTGTTAAGCGGTTGAGGAGGTTGGAAACACGTTCTAGGATTACTGATAGATGGGATGATTGTGACTCTGAGAACGAGGATGTTTCGGAATGGTGTTCATGTGGCGATATTGATGAAAATTGTGAGGGCAAAGGTGACGGCGACACCGCTCCTGAAGCGAAGAAATCTGTCTGCACCCCACGAGATCTTGTCAAGAGAAGAAGGGGTTTATGACCCCTCGACCTCTCCACCTCTGTAGGGTCGCCTGTTTTGTCCGCGTCTTCTTCGACCTCGTAACTGACGTGCGATGAACGAGGTGACAGGTGCCCAAAGGCACTCCATTTTGCCTCTGAATGGTTGAGCGATTCGGCAAAAGACACTGGCGAACGTGCAGTGTCGGGTGTCAGCGGTTCTCGGTGTGGAACAGTAAGTGTATTCAGGTGAAGGTCTATGGATTGTGGACCTGAGCGTCGACGAGAACGCCCCTCTGCGCTAACATTACGTCCTGACATCTAAAGTAAGTTAGTATAAATTATTTCAAGTAAAACTGTGGAGTGATGTAAGGTATACATACCTTGAAATCCTTCATAGTAATCGATGGAACGCTGCCAGTATGGAAATGCCTAAGCGGCGTATTCGCTGCTGTGGCATTAGACTATGGAATAAGGATTCGGGCAAATTGAACGGACCTCCTGAACGAGGTGGTGGCGGCGCAGCAGCTCGTTGTTCCTCCACTTCCTCCTGTAATGCATGGACATCCTCCCGAGCTTCAGCTAATAAATGTTGCAACTCTGCATTATCATGCTTCAGGATTTCGTTGTCTTGCACCAGCGATTCCAGCACCGAGGTTAGTTCATCCTCCTCCACCTTTGCGGTAAGCCCGAGTTGCTATGATAAGTCAAAAGGATGACGAGGATGGTATTCGAATAATTTACCGAATTTCTGAAAGAATCAAGCCTGGACCTCGCGTCCTGGATTATAGTCTCCGAAAATTCGAGGCGTGAGTGCCTTTTTTCTTCTAGACTGTCTTGAAGGCGTCGTACCTCAGCCTGTAACTTCGCTGGAGATCCGGATCTTAGAAGTCTGCAATGACGATAGAAAAGAAGTTGCACCTGTTTTCTCTTTCAGAGCAGCGAACCGCGACTCCGCCAGACGAGCCCGGTGTGTCTCTCCATCCCTTTCCTGCTGCATATCATCTCTTTCTTTCAACGCAGCTGAGAGTCGTGTATCCCATCCAACTGAGCGAGCATGGTGAGCAGTCAGCCGAGAAATGGTTTCTCTTGCTTCATGCAGTTCCTGAAGGATAGTTTTGTTGGACACTTCAGTAACTTCGTTGTTGACAAGGGCTTGGTTTAATCGCTACCCGACCGGCTTTCATATATTGTCGTCTGAGATATTGTTCACGACTTACCTTCTCCAGCTGGGCCTTTTCCTTAGCAAGTTCCTCAATTTCACGATGTAGGTCTTCATCGGTGGTCTGGGGATTTGCCGGTTCTGTATTCGCGAGGAAGGGGTCGTCGTCGTTCCGCAGCTTGCGCTGAATGATGAACAGTTAATTAATACTGCCGTTACGCAGTGAAGAAAGAACGCAAAAACCTCATTCTGCCGCACATAAGCTGCATGTTTTTGCAGCAATGCCTGCCCAACCTCTGTACGCACTTTTCAGTCAAGATTCCAAGTTATAGACCGACTGACTCACCAGCACTGAGCACTAATCGGCTTCCGAGACGAGATTTCAAATCAAGCCAGGCTTTCAAGTTCTCGCAATCGTCCTTGCCACAACAACATGAAAGTGATGCCACGGGTTCCGGCGAAGGTACACGGGAAAAGTTGGCCAATGCCGCCGTCAGGTCGTCTATTGTGCTCGTTGCATGATATAGACTGTTCGTCAAAGGCGATTCTGGGGTCTGTGGTCTGCTCATAGATTCCTCCGCGTGCGTGATGTACAACGAATAGGCGTTTCTGAGTTTTCTGAGATATAGAACGTGTTCAAGGATTATTTTGACATGATGGTAGCGGAATGAAAGAGATTAAGGCCGAGCTCCTCCCGACCCCCTCCCTAAAGTTCAATACCGCGCTCGTGTTGCTAGCCACGTGATCTGGAATTGATGGCGGGGATTCCTGATCTGCTCCTCTCCTTCGGAGCATTTGGCGATAGACAGACGCCAGAAATGTTGACTGGAAGGAAGGAGGCAACACCCTGCTTGCTTTGGAAGATTGACCGAAATGAGTCAGATGATGGCTTATATTTAATCATGGATCTCCCATGTAAAAATATCGACCCATGGAAAGTCGTCAGATCTATCACACAGACCTTCACAAGGAGATGACGGTGCACATGGATATTTCATGCCCACCGACTTGCTGCGCAACGGAGGTGAACAGCTGTGAGACTTCGACATGTACTACTTGCAATATACAATGCATGAAAAGGACATGGTGGGTGAGTTCGTCAATTGGTGCATTGTAATGAAAAGAAACAATAAAAATGAGAGTAAACTGCTCTATGCTATATACACGAATCCATCCCATATGAGAGAAAAAGAAAGTGCTTAGGTATGATACACTGGAGACAAAGCAGAGGGGATGCAGCATGGTAAGTAACGACAGATGTATGACGCGACAGCGATTGCAAAAGGGAGAAGTAGATCCAGCCCAACTGCCCATGGGCACAACTAAACAGGGTATTACAGAAACAGTTCTATGATATCATCAAGGTGATTAAACCAGGTATCCAATTGATCATCTTCGTCGAGTGGCCTTTGCCAGGAGGAAGGAACTGGAAGTTGTTCGCGAGTCCTTGCATTCCGAGGTCTTCTAGAGCGTTTAGATGTGACCGTCCAGGACCGATAGAGTTTTCTTCTACGACGCTGAGAGTTGACGTCGAGCCTTGACTGGTGCTGGCGTTACTCGATCGGACGGGATCTTGTAGTGCTACACGGAAGATTGTCGAGACAGACCGAATGATGGATGCATTTGAAGAATTTGCGAAGACTTCCCTGACGCGGTCTTGAATGGTCTCGTATCTGCAGAGCAGGTTAGTAAAGGTAAGAATGTATGAAGACAGAAAAGCACGAACGTTATTGATGTAATCTCAGGATATGACATGGCAAGGCTTGAAAGTAGGCCGTAGAGAATTTGCGTTTCGGAGTCGTCGCCTTGGGCAGATGCAAGAATCGTCCCAACGAACGACGCAACGAGCAAGGCCGTCACCGAGTCGTGAATTCCAAGGCTAAGATGGCCAAGGTCCGGAATTCCGCTGTCTTCATCGTCGCCTTCGGCGTCCGTAGCCCATCCCTCAATATGAGCATCACTTAAGAGGCATTTGTATGAGCGCGGCGTTGTCGATACGGGGAGGAGGGCAACGAAGTAGCCTAGTGCTTCTGGTCGCACGGTTTGCTGGAACCCATTCGTCATCTCCCCTTGGGCACTGGACGTCACACGCAAAAGTGTCCTTAACGCAGCCTCGGCGGAATCCTTCAGTCCAGAGTGTCGCATCCCCTTGAAAATAATGGCTGCTAATGAAAACGAGAAACTTGTTTCGAACGATATCCTGAGCATTTCGTCCAGTTGTGAGGTCACTTCTTCCAGTTGTTCTCGAGCTTCCATGAGGACAACTTGGACCTATTGAGCTTGAACATGCCCTGTTGTTCCATGTTTTCAAGAGTGACCCTCAAGAGGGACAGTGCCTCAATGTAGAAGCCCAGATGACTGGCCTCCAGCAGAGCAACTGCAAGCCAGAAAAGAACAGTAACATATCGTGACGGTTCGACAATTGCCGGTACGATCGTGGCCATGCAGCGGAGCATGCTGACAATAGCCATTGTGTTCGTTTCAGTTGCCTTCATAAGTGCACTCTTGAACGCAACCAGGATCTGGTATAGGAAATCGTCGTCTACGTCAGCAACGGCCAGTGCGGCTAGGGCAATAAAAGAACGAGTTTGGACCGCGGGAGACTGTTGGAATGCTGTGGCGGTCACCAAGCTCATCCAGCGTGCTTTCCAAACATTTAGCAGACCTGCATGAATAACAAAAGGTGGGCAAGTTACACACAAACAACCAAAAAATAAACTGCAAACCTGGAGAACCAGCCGATACATTGAGGATGCGAAGGAGGAGCTGAACCAGACGTTCATAGGTATCCAATGTGTCCTTCTCATTGATTGGATCTAGGTTGGTATACTCGCTGGTCGGTGTTTCGCGGCGCAGGCCAAAGAGCTTGAGGCTTTCCGGAAGAGCGCAGTCGTTTATCAGCTGCATCAGCGCAGACTCTGTTGTATCATCTTGGCGGCCAATGTACAGAGACTGAAGTAGGTTAATGATGATCCCATAAACTGACTTCCTGACCAGTGTCGGGCCTTCTCCTGCAATGAGAGACACAAGATGAACGACTTCTGGGACGTATAAGTAATTTGTCCCTGGCTGAGTTGACTGCGATCCAACGACGAGGGTGAGCCGTATCAATGTCGAAATTTCGTTCCAATTCTGATGTTCCAGCAGAGAGTTTGAAGCTTTTGGAGGAACTTTGCTCAAGGCCTGCGAACCAATAAATTTTGTGAACTCCTTAAGGCAAATTAGAGAACACAGACCTTTCTTAACTTCGAGTAGATTCGTCCACGGACGTTGATCGATGATAGTGCTGCCACAATATGGGCAATAGTTTCGCATCGCCGCGTACCAATGCCGCCATCAGTTGCAGTCCTTACGAGCTCATCTAAGATGATATCGACGATGTTGGAATCCAATTTGGCGACTTCGGCCCAGATATGTTTCTGGATAGTCGAATTCATCTACGTATGACTGTAAGACTTCCTCGTTGAAAAGATGAGTGGAAGTAGGACATACCTCAGGGAAGGCCAGAGATAAATCGGACAATGTGCGAATACAATCCCGAAGTCGGGCTCCTGATCTCTCATACAGCGGATGGGTAGAGTTTGCGAAATGCGACAAATTTTGGATCCAAGGACTCATGTACTGCAGACAGCCAATGCGTTGAGAAATTGAGCTTTTGTCCATGCCGGTCATCGCCGCCGAGACTTCATGAATGAAATCAAGGGTGAGCTGAGGTGCGAATTCGGCAAGTTTTTCGCTAAGGTTAGCCACAAATGCCACTGGATCTCCAGATATGAACCCGGCTGAAAAAAAGGGCATTAGAATCTGATTATTGGACAAAAAAGAGGCCTAGTACCTTTAGGAGCTACAATGGGACTCTTGTCGTACTTGAGGTAAGTGCAAACGGCTCCAAGGAGATCGTAAGCCGCTCCACGCAACTCTTCGTCGTTGAGATCAACGCTTAGGAAGCCAACATGGAGCAAAGTGGCAGGAACATTGGAGAATCTCGAGAACCGTTCTGTTAGTGGAGCCTGAGCTTCTTTCAGTTTGCCTTTGCAATTTCTGATGTACTGAAAAAATGTGAGCAAGGGAACGGCAAAGTGATAAGGTATGGGTTTACCTTGACGATTTGTTCTCGTGAAGGAGATGAGAAGTAAACAGTGACACCTTGCCTCCGTCGAATGATGAATTCATTAGCTTCCTGGCCAGTCGAAACGTTATAGATGTCGCTAACATCCGCTAGCGGAATTAAATCGGTCGACTTGCAAGATACTCCCGCTGATATAGGCTGCGATTTAACCTGAAAAAAGTCAGGCAACAGATACAGCTGATTTCAGCTAAGCTTACTGAAGTAACTCGTATGTGGCTAGAACCAACTCGCATAATTACGGGCACACGCAGCGTTGTTCTCATCTGTACGTCGTAGAAGGTTTCGTTCGCTTCTTGCTCTAGGGAAACTGAGAAAATAACAACAAATAAGACATAAGGAAACATGATGCTTTTTGGTCACAAGCATACCAGGATAAGCCAACGGTGCAAGAGCTGTGGTTCGGACGTCCTCCATTAATTGTAACACAGATGTGTAAGCTTTGATTTCGTTGCACAGCGGAGTACCTAGTAGGCAACAGGTTAAGCAATGGTATTACAGATAAAGATTGCAGATAAAACTGGTCATACCTGCAGAAATATTGTAAAGTCGACGCAGATATTTCTGTGTTAAGGTGTTCGGGTTCAGGATTCGAGTCGCTGCAAATCTAACACGAATATCCTTCGGAATTACTTCGGCACAGTATTTTAGCCATTGTAATGGAACTTCAGAGGTCGCAGTAAAACCAGTACAGTCCAGAACGATGTCAAAAGACCGCGTGCGATAAAGATCCGACGATAACATCTGCAACACCGCAAGTTAGAGAAATGAAAGATTCAGAAGGTCAATGTTTACCTTCAGTATGTAGTACATGAACAGTTCGATCTCGAGGCTCTCGACGTCTATTCTTGACAACCGTAGGACAAACACTGCTGTACTTTCCTAACAATGAATAAGAAAATGATTAAAAACATGCAGAATTTTGTGAAAATACCTGGACATCAGTTTCCAGGAATAGATGTTCCACAGAAGTAGTGCTCCGGTTAGAACATTTTGCCATGAGTTCGATGTAATCTCTGTGTTGTGAGGAATCGGATTGGGACAATTGAGGAACCTCCATTGGTGGGCCCAAATCCACAAGCAAGGCACATAATCCATCCCATGCCCGTTTGCCGCTTACAGCTGAGGACTCGCCTTCCACCGACGGTTTAGAAAGACTCAGCAGCTCTTTCCCTATCTTGTCGGCATGTTTGTGGAAGAAGCGATGCAGAACGACAACATCTGTGTCATCAGAAGTTATGCCCAACCAAACGTCACTTGGCTCTTCGGCTAGAACAGGATGCTTCTAAGAGAAATTAGACTGGGTTTTTTTTTAAAATGAACTGAAGTGACATTACATGCAATTCCGAAAGAAAGCGCGTCACATTGGTAATGTTACCTTCAAGGAATTTATTCAGAGTCGTCATATGTGCTTCTTTGCCGAAAAAGATGTTGTTGGCCAAGTTTTGAATAATTTTGGCGATGACCATCAACCCGCGACGCAAGACTAGAGAATTGTCTCCTTTGGGTACTTCAATGTCAATGGTTTCTGGAGTAACGACCGCCGGCGAAATGAACCTATGTGCTTTAATTAATAGGGTTCAACAAATAAAACCGAGGCAAATATACCTCAGGAAAATGAAGGCACCCATCGCTGCATATTTTGCCTCCGGCCATACTTCAGCCCTGATCACAAGATGAGAATCAAACCAGACGAGCAAAAGCAGATTATACATACACCACTTTTGCAATATGAGCACAAATTTCACGAAACATTCTGCATCATGTTAAGTACGGACTCTTTGTTATAGGAACAAAATTCATACCCTGGAAGAGTAGGTAACGATGCCGACATAAGTTGAAGAAAATTCGACGCGATGTACTCCACGTTCTTCTGGTTCTGGACTACA
The DNA here is from genome assembly GCA_023014345.1 of Galerina sulciceps. NCBI lineage: Eukaryota > Fungi > Basidiomycota > Agaricomycetes > Agaricales > Galerinaceae > Galerina > Galerina sulciceps. Next base: position 2,079,148 of record JAEDXJ010000005.1, on the reverse strand, counting down.
TCTTGTCCGATTGCCTTGGTAGGATCAATTTCGTAACCAGTCCCAGGCGGCATTTGAACCATCGACTCAAGAAGGGGGTTGACCAAACCTCTCAAATAGTGGTAGCCGTGTAATCTGGCAAATGCTGACAAGAACCTTGTGCAAGTAGAATTGCTTCTGAAAAGGCTGGCTTCGTTGTCTACAATATAGCTGTATCAGAACTTCATCCTTTACTGGACGACATCGACCTTAACCTGTTTGTGCCACTTCGCGTTCTATCATGAGTTTGATGAGGCCCATCAAAGCAGGACGAGAATCGAAAACATTGAGGAGCACGGAAATCATCATTTCTACTTCACCAGGTGGGCAAATTTCGCAGATTGTCATGGCGAGCACCATCTAAAAACAATTGAGCAAATTTCTAGTATATTGAACAATTTGAACTTACGTCAGAGCCCCGAACCAGCTTAAGAGAGAAATAGAATTAAACAAAATCTTCCTAACATGAGTGTAACTACTTACTTCGCAAAGTGAGACGTGCCGGGCTTTAGTGACGGTTTTATCTTCTGGGTCAAAAACGGTGCCTTCTCCGATAACCCTAGCAAAGACGTGGGCGAAAATAGTCCGCTTGCGGCTATCTGGATCGTATGCTAATGGAAGACATTGTTTGAAGCCACTCTCGCTGTTGGCACTGACCAAATGAGTCAGACCAGTAATGATGAGTTCACGAAGCTCGGCCTCTTTCTGCGACGTCCGCATTTTCTAAAGAGAAGTGAATCAGCATAAAAATCTCTAACGAGAAGGCCGTTCATACTTGATGGATTGAGCCCATGTCAGAAACAGTGTCCGAGGTCTGTTCATAGTTAGTTCGCAAGTGCTTAGGATGAACATGGATGCCTTACCGTGTTGTCAACCTGAGATAGGTCGATACACTCGATACTTGCAAGCAACGAATTGGAATACTTATTGAAAAGACGCGCAACCTGGACGGTATCATCTCCAGCACCTGAAGGGTCAACTGCTTTGAGCTCTAATCGTTCCATTAGTTTGACAACGGCGCGGAGGCAGGCGATGTTGAGTTCATTCAGGGTAACATGACTTTGATCCGTGGCACTCTGAAAGATAGTCATTCAGTCTCTATACAAACCAATAAGCCGTTTCGCTTACCGCGACCGGCACAATCCATTGGAGAACATGGTTGAGGATTTCGTGACGCACATGACTATCCTTACGAATAGTCAGGGTATCGGTACGATTGCATACACTTTCGCAGAGAATGCAGAATTTAATCTTAATCCGATGTGCCGATGATGCAGAGGAGCGAGCTATAAAGGATGCCAGAGCGATCATTATGGAGCTTATGTCCACATTCATGACGTCTTCAAGGGTCGCATCCGAGTTGTCCGTAACGAGTTTAAGGATTGACATGATCTTCCAAGAGATATGAGTATTCAAAATTTTGCAAAAAGACACAGAAGTAAACCACCTGCTCCAGTAGTACCGCATAAAATTCAATATCACTTGATTCTGATGAATCTGCAAGCATATGGATGGAACTAAATCACGGTCAGAATCAGATAATAACCTAATAGTCATGCTGTAAAAGACTGACTCTTCCAGGTTCTTGATCAATCTAGGGTATAGACGGGACTGAGCTCAGATCCCAGTGCATCTCGGATGATATCCCGAATTTGCATGTCACCAGCAACTAGTAAACTAATGAGATCTCCGATGAAACTCTCGACGAGTGGAAGAGGGTTCGACGCGACACGTAGTTTGTCGGGAAGGTATTTCGCTGGAATAACCTTCGAGAGTGCGGTCAGATCTTGATTATCTTCGAGGCATGAGCCCCCTAAAGCTGCCAGGAATAGTGTTAAATTCTGCCATTGGAATCTGACCTCCTTCAAGTCAAAAGTCAGCATTCATATAAAACTTATTTTGTGGATGAGTAATTACCTGTTGTGCAAGAGGGATATGGTTTCGAGGCGGTTCTCCACCATCTAGAGCAGCAGCAGCCTCGTTAACGGCGTTGTTGATCAACTCGTTTAAGCTCCTCCACCGCCAATAGCACTCCTCCCAAACGACAAGATGAGTTCCAGCAGAGAAGGTCAGCTGCCGCACTAGCTTGCGTATCCGCTTCTGATGGCCCAGACGTCCTATGAAACAGGAAACTTGAGAATAAATAACTCAGATAGAAAGGATTCAAAGAACCTGCAACTGTAATACGGGGATCTCCGAGCTGTTCATAAATAGGATATCTCTTGGCTCTATCAGCAGATGTGATTGCAGTGTTTTGGGGTGCATTCGGCTGGCGCTCAGCGTACGCTACGAGGCGAAGGCCTCTGGCCGCCATTTGTGAAATGTCGTTATCAGCCGATGTTAGAGCGACGAGGAAGGCAATCTCTGCCAGGGCAAAAGCAGGTATACGTCGTGGGTCGGTTTGCACCTGTTTAACGTGTTCGAGCTGCAACGCAGGAGGGTGTGATTCAGAGTTTGAAAGAGGTCAATAGTCAATGCACATACGTCGGATTTGGTGACGTAAACATCAATAACTTGATGAGCGATAGACACCCATAATCGCTGGGAATCCAGATCAACCCTCGTAATCAAAAGGTTGCCCACAACACTAAGTAAAGTCACTGGCCTAACCAGAAAGCAAGAAATCATGAACTATCCAAAAGAAAACAAAGCAGACGCTTACAACGACGACTTCACTATATCCATCATCACCCTGTAATTGGGGTCCGTGGCCGGCGTCATGAAAGTATGCTCAGACACTTTACGCATGCAGCTCGCAGTGGAGATCTTCACTGAAACATCGATTGGCGCCTCCCATATTTTTACGGCTACAGTCACCCAGTTGTCGATTTCCTCCATCGTGTTGATTCCTTTTTGGAAAAAGAGCGGCGTCGAGCGCCAGAGGGAGAGAATACCGAGGATGAGGACCTCCCTTTCGGAAAGTGGTTCGGGATAGATTTTCTTGCCCTTTGGACGGCTAGCAACCCGTTTCACAACACCGTTGTGTTCTACTTCTTGTCGCCGCGTCCCAGCACCCTAAAGAAAAATGAATTTGAATGGAAGTCAAATATAAGGCTAAAACAGAAACAGACCTTGAGAACCTCTCTGCATCTTCCAGCGATAGCAAACTCTAGATCGTTTAGTGGCTTTTGCCACTTGAATCGAGGTGCATCGTTCACTAACGTGACGCAGGCGCGAATGGCACTGGTCTTGACTGCATCAGAGCGTTCGGGCTCAACGCAAGCCTGAAATAGAGGCGTCGAATCTTCTAATGACAAGAAACGGAATACGGCAACGAGAGCATCGGCATACAGAGCAACGTCGATGTCGTCTGGCGACTCCCAAAATGGTTTTCGCGAAGGGCCATAATTGTAGAGCACGCTCTAATTAGACATATGAGATTGGGTTTACAATGTAGGAAAGAGAAACCTCACCTTGATTTCGTGAGCGATATCGGCTGCGACGATGCGAAGAGGAACATCGCCACCAGTTTCAATGTAAGCAGCAGCTCGACAAAAATCTACAACACACGCAAGGGCGACTTCGGAAAGTTTAGAATTGCTTCCAACTGACTTCACGACGGTATCCATAAACTTGATTTCCTACAACATGGATGAGGACAACTTCGAAAGCATAGATTCTGAAGTAATTACCTTTCTACTCTTAGGTGTAGCAGACCCGAACTGAAAATCGGGAGCAATTCTATCCGCCGTTATACAGTTCAAAATCATCAAAGTAGGCCAGAAAGTCCTCTCGCTTCCAGCTGGAACCATGGAGTACAACAAATCGAACACGCGCTCGGGAGCACCCTCGGTTTTCCCTCTAGTCCGAATGGCCTCGTTGAATTCTCCAGGGAAAATGTCTATCCAATTCCAAACGGCGGATCTCAGGTGGCCCGCAATGGCAAGTTGAGCTTCTTTCCTCATATTTACCAGCAACGAGGAAAGCTCTAATAAGAGTAAGTAACTCGTGGTTTATCAACTAATTGCCATGTGAACTCACGGTTGAGGAGATGGACCAAACGTTGTCGGTCCAACACGCTATGCGACATTAGCTGAAGATCAACGAGGTCCGCTGTCGCCTCGGGATGAGCAGCTAGGAAAGTAATTTTCGTGGAGAGACGTTCGAAGACGACGTTCCAATTGGATGCCGAAATGTGGAAGATAATTCGTCCAACGTATTTCGCAATGGCGTTATTGATAGCCAAAGGCGCTTTGACGAGCGACATATGTGTCATCTCGTATGCTGTATTCGTCGCAGCTATATGCATTGTCGACTTGATGCTTTACCCGACTTGACAGAGTTTGAGGACAGCTGGTTTCGCAGCGGAATATCTCCCGAAGCTGGTCGTCCATTCACTGGAGACACGACGCGCCGTGCCTCTTTGACATCGACTCCTTGCATGTTGTCTTCGAAATCTCGAAAACCTATATCTGTAGACCGGGTTTGAAGCATGAGTGGAATTTCTTTTTCGGAGGAGGATGTTTGCCTCATGAAAAGCACCATGACGCTGAGAATGTATTTGACACAGGAATCATCGAGCGGCGGCGGTTCTTGCCATGAAGTAGTGGAATACACCGAAGGTGCCTGCCGTCTACTGCTTCTTGATGAACCAGAGGGGAGGGGAGAATCGGGAGATGATAAGGAATCGTCGTATGCACGTGAGGGGGTGTTTTGGGACCAGCGAGAGGCCATGGTCATAGAGAGCACCTTTAATATAAAAAGTTGCGATTGAAGTACTTCAATCGTCAAGTGCCCAGATTGAGAATCGGTTTGCTGGGTAAGAAAGTTCATTCGTTACCGTCATTGAAGGATAGAGATATAACGAACCTTTGCTAAGCGGTCCAACAGTTCGCACAAAGCCCATGCTATCATATCTAACGAGTCCTTCGAAAGTTCCACCAAAGTTTCGATAGCTTGCTGAGTTGGTCGATCCGATTCGACGCGGTCCAATGACACACCCGAATTACATGGAAGCTAGAGGACGACCAATCAGTCTACAACATGAAAACCAGATAAAGTGGTGAGGAATTACTTTGTGCTTTAGCCTATTGACAAGAACTTGCACGTTCTTCTGCTGTGGTGTGGCAGACGAGCCGAGTGTCTGCAAAGAATGATGGTGCAGAGATGGCGTAACCGACGCAAAGCCATGGTGGGATTCCGTTGTCCTATGCACCAGAATCGAGCTGGCATTCGGTGTGCTGGTATGGGAGGTCCCCACAGACGCTGACGGTCGGCGAGGCATCCCAGCAACTTGGTTTTGGCCTAGTATAATTTGTTGGCAGGTTGGTCGGTACCGAATGAATAGAAAAACGAATTTTCAGACAGAATTCGAACGGACTTGGAACGAAAAGGGTACTCCTCGTCCTGGAGACGACTGTGTCTGGAGACAATCCTGAATTGACTCAGGAAAAAATCTCGAGACGACGAGGTCGAAAGCAAAAGAGTAACCGTGCTTCTTTGATTTCGACCCCTAGCACTAAGCTGACTAAGCAAATTTAGACACATTTATACAGCGTTCTGCCGCCACCATCTTTCCAACATATTGGACCCTTCATCACACGATGTCCGAGTGTAAAAGCTTGCAGGGAAGTGAAGTCGCCGCCTCTTCAAAAGTTGCTGAATCTCTGGGGCAGAATATGACTCATACTCTGCAGTTCTTCTCATGAAAAACCTAAGAAAAACCAGACAAATTTCTCAGATCTTTCAAATATCCCTGTGCTTGGAGCCACCGTGCAAATAGGCGCCTCTGCGTTTCCAGTCTATGTCCGATCTTCCCAACCGCTCATGAAATTTAACGTCGCGCCCATTGGACTTGCAATGGATGGCGATTTACATCCAACCGAGGGTTAAACACTGCCTCGATCGCTGTAAGCAAGGGTCGTAATATAGCTTTCAAAAGCTCCGAAGATCTAGTTTTCCTCCCACCATTTCGATCCAAATTGAAAAAGTGCCGCCAATTATATAATATATTAATGAAGGCCTCGTCATGCATCAAAATTCTCAGATCTTCCTCCCCGGCGCCAATTTCTGGTTGAACCAACTGTAACCACAACTTGGATTCCTTGCTGCTACTTTGATTCCTCTTTCTGTCAAACAAATTCTGATACTCGTAATCGAGTACACCCCCTTACGAACCAAATGGTTGAGAAAGTTTTTTGAAGGTTTCATTCTGTGCAATCTTGACGTGATATCCGTATAGAAGCTCTCCTGAAGTGTAAAACCTAAATTCCCGATGATATTGGCAACAAACCGAGTACACAGTCAAGATCCTCTTGTCCAGGTCGAGTGGGAGGTACAAGGGTACATTTATACTATGCCCACATCTATCTTGTCAGCGTCGCAAATGTCGGCTCTGGTTAACCCAGTCATGATTTTTCTATGGAACTGACAGCCCCTCTGAAGAACTAGTATCGACATTTCTCAAGAAGGATGTGGACACGACCTCTCGAACAATCTTATCTCCCTGCAGCGTTCCGGATTCAAGGCACTGCCTGTGTTAAATGCTTGCGTCAGACCGTGAAACGCGGGTTCAAAGAGGTTCAATACCCTTGACCGATCCACCGTCGACGTAAAGAAGTCCTCTGCAGGCAGCCATCCCATTCGGCCTCGGAACCCGGATCAATGTTAAGTTCGATCTTTAAACCCAATTCCACAGGCAAAAACCTGCAGAGATACGCGCCTCTTAAGCATATCCTGTACATGCTTTCCACCCTGTTAAAAATGAATCAATGGCCGGACTCATAGTAAGCTAAAACATCGTCTCAAAATGAGATGCCGTCAAGTCCATCATCACTGGCACTCATACTTACTTATATGCTTTTAGCGATCAAATAGCCCACCCTCGGACCCGGAGTTATAATTATAATGAACAAAAGCGGATGCCCTGAGGAAGTGAGCTCATACAGCAACTGACCAGCCTGTAAGCGTATGTCCAATTTGGGTTAAAATCTCCTTCCGGCGCTTATTTTTGTCCAGCCAATAAGTATTCGACAGTGGTATATGCTATCAATCTTCTGTTAACTCTGTAAAAATCTTCACATTTTGTCAAGCCTTTCCGAGTACAAATATGCTCTGAATGTCCCAGCAGCCGGCAAAACCGGTAAGAAAACGAACACGAAAAACGAGGAGCCATCGGGTCTGATGTGTATGGTCAACAAGGACTCGAGTTTGAATTTCCATTAAGTCGTTGGGTTACGAGCCCCATAAACACTCACCACCATGCTAGCTGGCCAGTGGAATCTACCAGTAGAACATATTATTCCCAAATTATTCCTGTCTCTAACTCATCATCTCTTGCTGGGTGAAATCCGTCGAGACTCAAGTTGGCAAGTTGATTGGTATTTGGGTCGAACGACTGTAGATTGGTGTCAGAGATTTCAGAATCATTTCGTGTTAAGATAAACATACACGAGGCTTCCTTCCCGGAACTACTGGCCTATGGGAAATTGTCGAACAAGACCTGACCAGAAGAACGAATTTGTAATTACCTTAAGCTTGATATGTTGAGGAACAACATCCCCTTCCGCAGAACGAAATTCAAAGTTATCATCTTGTCGGGACGCTGGTTGGACTGCATCCGGACATGCGATGACAAGTGATGACAAGTGTCTAACATATAATAGTCGGTAGTACGACCTTCGCCTTTCTGAAGAATGAGGCCACAATTAATCAATGATCCTGTGAGACAGGAGCTGAATTCAAACCTGAGAGCAGTGATTTTTTTCTCGCCCCTCTTTCTTAACAGAACGGTGGCTTATATTTTGATCATGACTAGACGGGATAGGCGGAGCTGTCAAAAGGCTGGAAGTAGCGTGTTGTGGATTCGGATTGTAGACTGGATGAACGGCATAAGATGAATAGCCCGTAGTTGACAAAGGGTCGTCCTCAGGGTTTGGAATATTTCGCGAGGATGATGACTATCGGCGTTTTCGGAGTGGATCACTCTCCTGAAAAGTAGGATTAAGTCATGCCAAAAAATCTAACAAATCTCTTGATACCTTAAGATCTGCTCTGAGAGCACCATCATCGAGAAATGCTGGACCGCTTGGCTCCGAAGAATGAGGTACTTTGACGTGACTAGAAGCGCCTACGTATGGATAGACGCTGTGCCCAGAGCCTTTTACCTAAACCATGCTGAGCCTGACTTGAGATATGACGCAGCGAACTCATACTTGACTAGAATGAGAATCAGACTTTGGATCTTGCTTCTCATCTGCCCTAGTCGGCTGACGACCTGGCAGCTATAAATCAGAGAAGATCTCTAGTAAAGGTTGTGCATTGGAGATACGCACGAGGTTTTCGATCCTTGTCTTTTTCCGACGACATGCTAGTTGGTGAGTGGGCGAATATGCAATTTCCCTCGAATCCAGCAGACTTATGCTTCAGAAAACGCGTAGGGCACGAGGGATTCTATCAAGATCTATCGCCTCATGTAATGTGGGCGGGCGCTGAGCTGAGGTTGAAAGCCGGGGACATTCATACAGTCACCGCTCTTCGGAAAAAGTACCCACTGGCAGCTGCTCCTATCGATAAAGAGGCCAAAATACCATAGCTGAGTCCTAGGGAAGCTTTTTTCTTATAGTGAGCGGCTTATATTGAGACAAATACTTCGTTCAATGCCAAAGCCCACTGGCAGAATCCATTCACCAAGGACGAGCCATTTGAAGGAGAATTTGGCGAGTTCCTGATATGGAAGGCGTTCTTTCATCGATCATTGATACGACGGATTTGGTTTTCTTATCTCCTACCAGCATCCCAGAAGTCCCACTTCCTGTGTGAAAATCATTCAGTCAATGATGACTCGACAATCTCATGAACAAGTATTATAGCAAGGAGGGTCCTCCATAGCATTTGGCGAATGTCCCGAAATGTCCCTGGTTCAGACCGAGGTTGAACGTTGAGTTCTTGGAGCAGTACTACGAAAATGAGATTGAGTACACCCATTCGCAAGTTAGCCTTGGCCTGTATATGAAGTCATACTCCTTGAAAGCTGAGATGATTCTAAGTTACAAACCGTCGTTGCGTTTAATCTGCCTAGGCCACTAAGATGTAAGTTCATACTCATAAAGAAAGCAAAACGTTGCGTACTTACTGGCAATAACGGAATACGGGTCTTCTGCTTCTGGACGTCATCCTTGGTGAATGGTGCTGAGGAATATTTGAAAACAAATACGGATAGGAGACTGATGTTGAAGAATACATTCTAAAAATTGCCTACATCTGGTCATGCAAAAACTCGCGAATTCTCAGCTGCATGGCCCTTGAAATTGGGCACACTGCATGGAGAGTACCCGATTTCACTTCGTTGAATATTTCCTTGTGGAAGTAATATCAACGATGGATCAAAATACTGTGGTAAGCAGACAACTGACTCCTGGTTGCGCGTTCAGCGCTCAGCATTCAAGTTCAAATGAATCCTGAGTCTTCCAGGGGTGAATATTCGCGAACCATTGGATTCGAAAGGCACCTCCAGTGACTAGCAGATAGCTCCATTCGGCTTGTCTGACAGGAAGGAAGACCAAGTTCAGTACACTTTCGAGTATGATGGCATAGTCCAACTAACACAGATGCTCCGACTTAAGAACAAGTTTTTTTGTAGTTGTGTACGAAGTTCGATTTGGCGAACCGTAACGTCTGAACGACCAAAATGTATCACATAGTTTGTCCTCGTTTGCCATCAGTCTTATCATGTGATGAAGCGGGCCCTGTAAGGAGTCGACTGATGAACGCCATCTGCCAACCATCTGCAATACCCCCTGTAACGGCGCTGGATTGAAGACTTGTCTGCTCTTTTCGTTTTTTTCGGAAATATACAGATTATGCTTCCTACTTTGTCCTCAGATCATTCTCGTCGACGGCGGACGCCCCTCACAGCTTGGATACAAGTATTTCCTGCGAGTCCATATTCATAGAGTGCCATGAAATTGCATCTCCGAGTCGTCGAGGTCTAACTACTGGTGTTCGCGACAATAAAGCCTGATTTAGGCCCTGGCATACCATATTTTCGCTTAGCCCTTCAAGCTCTTCCACTTGTGTTCGAGTACAGTCCGCTCTCGGCGCTCTGATCCCTGATATTAATGTTTCCAAGGGGTACATTCGTTTCTGAATCTTGATGTGGAATCCGCGCAGAATCTTTCTTGAAGTATAATATTGGCAACTCAATCAATCAGTATATCTCGGCGCCTTGTATTTGTGGAACAGCTCGAGATTCCGGATGACAAAACTTGTACACCTTCAAAATCCGTCAATCAGACCAAATGGAAGCACTGGGGTTGATTTTTGCTGCTAGTATACCCATGCCTGCCGAAAACATGGACTCTGGACCACCCATTTATTTGTCATCCACATATGACTTTACCATGGAACTGACAGCCCCTCTGCGAAGCATTCAAGATATCAACCACAAGCGCCCGTGCAAGATGCAATTTGACTGACCCGAGGCACTTGAAAGTTGACGAGTTGACGTCATACCTCGAGTCAAAATTCGTAAGTGAACACGTATTTAATATGATTTCATTTACCTGCAGTGTTCCTTAGTGTTCCGGTGTAATTATATGTCCTGTGGGTAGGATAAAAAGGGGTGGCAAACACCGCTCGTCCCTGCTCCGAGTCGCATCTGAACATCGGCCCCCACAAACGCTTGCGTCAGACCGAGAAAAGCGGGGTCGACTGGTGCAGAGCACCGTCGACGTAAATAAATCTTATGCAGGGCATAGCCATTCCGCTCTGCCTCGGATCGCGTCTGTTCGGATCACACCATGAACGTGGTTCGAAGATGTAAGAAACCCTTCCTCATCCCGGTCTTCACCGTCAACCGTAATTCATCATGATGGTCAACTTGAAGCGAGAACCCGCGCGGCAGGGGTGCTGTTCGCAGTAGCAGTAAGAATACCCTGTACACAATTGTCTACGTACATGCTTTTCACTCCGTTCTATAGGGTCGATTACACCTGGTCGGGTCGGGGCATCTACTATAAAATTGGGTTGATAACAATAAATGCTAAAACCGGGTTTCAAACGTATGAAGGATGAATTCAGGCTCGTATCATTACGAAGATATCGTCAAGTCCGTTATCACTGGCCCTTCACACTTATACCTTGTTATTCTTAAGTGCTTTCCGCAATGAAAGAGCGCCGACTCGGACCCGGACCGGGGAGTGTTATAATTATAATTGAAAGCGCCCGATATGCCTTGAGGAAATGACTTCATCCGTAGCTAGCAACCAACCTGTGAAGCTGTGAGAGTCTCGGGTAAGCCGAGAAATTTATATCCTCACCAGCTGTGAACCTCTAAGCATGAGTCTATCAAAACTAATCGTTGACTGTTGACTGCCAAGATATTGATGGAATGATTGGGAGCGGGTGATACCTAATCATGGATGGAACGCTGGGTTAATTTTAGCTTTGTGTATTGATCAAAGTTCTTGAGAGATGGGGATGACTGATAGTGATACATATTCGAAAGCTAGTAAGTGACTTGGCTGGTTTCTTGAACAGTCAACGACAAAAGGGTCAAACTCGCAGAATTGAATGCGATTTGTAACTCACAATAATCAGTCCCAACTTGATAGATAGATCCCAGGTAGACAGGACAATGGTGTGAATGGATTTTGGTTCATATGTCCTCGAACAATGGTAAGTCGATAGCTGAATGCTTCTCGTGGAGAACCTGGAGTGAATTCGGTGAACGCTAGGAAGCAGATGACCTCCGAGCGGTATCTACTCGGGAGAAACACCGGTCATGAAACAATAAGTGGGGTCAACCATTACTTGTAAACCAATGGGTTAGTTATCTATAAGTGGCATACCTTATCTCGATTCCGTTTATTAAGGAAACTGAGTCGAGTGAACAAATACCTCAAACGTACGGCAGAAAAATAGAACAACACCTTTATACAGAACTTAAAGCTTGATGAACTATCGCCTTTCCGAGATGATTGATTGTCTGCGGCAGATGAACAACGCTGAGCACGACGATGGAAATACAACAGCCAAGTATGGCTACAAACTGCGAGCACTGCACACCCAGTTGGGCTTCTGGAGACCGTGGAACTGGAACGGTGGCGAGTAATTTTAGGTGTATTATGGAGCCCAAGAGCATTGTTCGACGCATTTGACTCGAGGCGTCACTACGGTGCACTGCTGCTGCCAGGGCACCGCAGGACAAGAAAGTAGCGTGTAGCTGTATGTAGGACGGGGCTTGCACGCCTGTTTAATGTCCAACTCGAGCGGCGACAACGTGAATGACGCGAGGCAGCAAGACGGCGAAAGGTAATCCGGGATAAGGCTTGATTACTGCTATCACAAGACCCAAACCGGGCACTGACAGTGGCAGGACAATGTACGAGATCGCGTGGCCGGCGAGAAGTAGACTGAGGTCTCTACTGCAGTGCGCCTTACTTTGGTGTCTACGAGCCATTTGCGGCTGACGTCAAGGTTACCAAGGTGTCTTGTGGACCGGAATGGCGCAGTTTGTCAGTCCAGTGTGATGCGGATGAGAATGGAGGGTGGAGACGAGCTGTTTATAGAACTGAGCACAGTGAGCGAGTCATTGAGCTCATCGTGGAGGACGGTGGGTAAAGAGCTCCATGCGAGCCTGAGAGTGTTGACATTTGGCAGGGACAGCACAGCCACTGGACCTACAAACTCTTCTAACGTCACGCTGACATGCCAGAAAAGGGTGAGTTCGATTCATCGAAGCACGGCACGACCCAGATTTTGACGTTTCCGGATCGCCAGATGGTAGGATTAGGCGTGCCATCAATTCATTGTTCCCCCAATTGGGTGATGGGGCATGTTGTTATGTTGTGATTCGACGAGTAATGCAAAGACAATGGGATCTTGCAATAAACAAACTATGGATCTCGGGCTCTTAAATGCATGGACGCCACACCCATCGGATGGACACATGGAGGAGGAGGAATGGGGTAGTTGTGATTATGAGGTTTGTTGAAGGTTATGACTCAGGGGGCAGCCGCGGGAAACCTGGCCGCGAAATCTCTACTCCGCAAATTTTGAGACCCCTCTTGCCGGGCCTATAAACGAACGACAAGTGATCTGAACAAACACCTTTTCGCCCACTCGGCTTGGATCTCCCTGGCTCCTGCTCCATCGTTTTTTTCGCTATCATCCCTCTTGTCGAATTCGCTTCGCTGTCGCCTACCAGTTTTATTTCTTTCCCCTTGCTCTCTTAGTCGATAATCGTCGTTTGCACGTCCTCCCGTTTTTCGATTTGTCCCTTGCTGTTTCTTCCGCCATCTTCGCTTCGCTTGCGCTATCCATCTTCTTGCTTCTCGTATCGTTTTTTTCCGCTTTTTTGTTGTCTTTAACAAAGCAAGAAAACAGAAAGAAAAGAGGGAGTTTTGCTATCCATCTCCATCACCGATATCACCCATCAATTTTTTTTTTCAATCTTCATTTTCTCCTCCATCCTTTATTCATCAGCACCCATGTCACGGACCGACCCATACGATAACGAATATCCTCCAGGCCTCGGGACCTTCCGACCTCGTTCTCATCACGATGAACGAGACCAGCCATTCAGCGCTTATCACTCGTCAGCGCATGGTGTACAGCAGGATCGACGGGGATCAGGAAGTGCTGGGGCTCTGCCTGCATACGCAGGCTCAATGACTCGATCATTAGCATTGGCAGAACAGAGCTTTGGCACCACAGAGATACCAAACAGGCACAACGCAAACTCCCACTACTCCAACTCTTCACCCTTCCTCACCTTCAACCACCACAACCACCGCCCATCCCCGCCTCTCCCCGCCCCATCCCACAACGCCGCGAGCGCATTATATCCCTCTTCAAGTCCCAGCGACCGCGATTCTTTTATCTACAAGGCGTCTATTCCACAGCCCAACGCCTCCTCAAGCTCTGTAGCCACGCGCTCGACACTTTGGTGGGGCGAACTTGAACCCTGGATGGACGAAGAGTACGCCAAGCAAGTCTGCGGTCTGCTAAACTGGGACCCAGCGAGCATAAAAGTGCCCCATACAGTCCCGGATCCGACAACGGGTCAGCAGGCCAATAACCCCGGATATTGCTTCCTCACATTTCCGTCGCCCGCGCACGCCGCGTCCGTGCTCGCCCAGATCTCGAAGGGCCCCAATGGCGGTCCACTCCCGATGCCGAACTCAACAAAGCCTTTCGTTATGAATGGGCGTCTTCAGTTACGTCGCCGTCGCCTATGACGTCTGCATTCCCCGCCACGAGCGGATCGCAGACAGTGCCCCCAGCGCAGCAATACCCCAAAGAATACAGCATTTTCGTAGGCGATCTGGCGCCTGAGACTTCCAATTCGGATTTGGTCGCCGTTTTTCGTAATCCAGTACTTGGGCTGCGCAATGATAGAGAGCCTAAGTTTATCCGGCCATTCCTTAGTTGCAAAAGTGCGAAAATAATGCTAGATCCAGTGACGGGTGTTTCTAGGGGCTATGGTTTCGTTCGGTATGTGGATGGACTGCGCATATATCGACTTTATATTTACTAAACCATTTATACCCCTAGTTTCACTGATGAAGCCGACCAACAGCGCGCGCTGATAGAGATGCATGGTCTATATTGCCTCTCGCGTCCTAGTAAGGCTCCTGTTTCGAAAATAATGCGCATATACTCACCTTTTCTCCCAAATTAGTGCGCATTTCGCCCGCTACCGCAAAGTTCAAAGCGCCACAAGCCCTTCCAGCTTTTGACCTTCCGCAAGTGTCCTTCACGCCGCCGGTAAATATTGGCAGCTCCGATGGCAAAGCAGTGACGATTGCGCTGCCTATACCGAATTCTACGCAGACAAAGAGCGTCTCAGCGCCTATCGCCGCTGCAGGTTCGCATGCATCGCTGAACAGCAATACTGCATCCACCTCGGCTTCTGGATCGTCTATGGGTGGATCTCATTCGCACAATTCATTGAGCTCGACAACAGGGTCCAGCGCGAGTATATCCACGTCTGCCTTCGCGTCCTCGGAGGACATGCTAAGCATGCCTAACAACGTTTTGGCACACCTCGCTCACCAATACGCCCTCGATACCAGTCCTGTTAAAATGGCGAGTATCAATCCATATACACATGAAGCTCAGCTGCGACAAGTTTTGGCCCAGCAGGCCGATGACCCTGCGCCTAGATATGTCGTTTCAGAGGAGTCTTGGAAGCACCACGCGCAGGCCAGGGCCATCTTAGGCAATCTCATTGGACCTAACGGCGAGCAACTGACGTCCACAGACCCTTACAACACTACGGTGTTTGTCGGAGGGCTTTCGCCTTTGATCTCAGAGGAAACACTGCGAACATTTTTTGCCCCCTTTGGCGATATCCATTACGTACGTGTCCATGTGTGCGCCACATGCTGCTGTTTTCGGCGATTGACAATTTTGCAGGTCAAGGTCCCTGTTGGCAAGCATTGCGGCTTTGTGCAGTTTGTTCGGAAGGCATGCGGAGAAGGCTATCGAGAAGATGCAGGGCTTCCCCATTGGAGGTAGTAGGATCCGTTTGAGTTGGGGCAGGAGTCAATGTGAGTGTTGCTCGTTGCAGCTGACGTAAAGCTAGGCTCAAATCTTTTTGCAGATAAAGCTGCACAGGCCGCTGCACAGGCCGCACAGACAGCTGCTCTTCAGTCCCAGTTCACTGCGCCTAATGTGTCTAATGCCATCTCGTCTGATCAGGCACTACAACTTCTTCGAGGGTTTTCCGCGCAGGGATACTTCAATGGATCAGGGCCAGCGAATTCGTACGAGGCCAGTGAGATAGAGAACGCTCTTCTCAGCTACACCAGCCACGAGGAGAAGAAGGAAGACGGCCCGTCCAACCTAAATACCAATACCAACGCTTACGCGCCGCGTCCGGAGCTACATCGCGCGCAGTCGAGCTTCTCGCCGTTCTCGCCTGACCCTAACAACCTGTACATGTCATCGGAGAGCATGAGGCGCGAGTCGACCCCTTTCTCGACGCTGCCGCACCCCTCAAAGGCCTTCGCTCCCGGATTCTTCCCGGTACAGCCGCAGGAGCTTAAGGTCAACACGACGATTGGTATTTCCGGCAGCGGGAAGATCTCGCCGACGGCTGGGCGACCTGCGAGCGGCGGCCGCTATGGATTCGCGGAGCACTCTGATCCTCCTACTCCACTCAATCGTGCGCCTGGGAGGTCTGAGGCACCGATTTCGAGGCCAACATCGGGGCAGATGGCAGGTTCAACGGCAAGTGGGCACGACGACCTTTTGCAAGACCTGAACGGGACGCTTGCGAGTCTTGACCTCGATCGCGACCGCCCGTGGAAGTCGCCTGAGATCTCCGGGCACCGGTCTGGTTAGTCTGCTGCTCATATCACGTTCACGAGATCTTACGGCGTAATGCGTAACGATGCACGAAACGGACTCTTCACTTCACTTTTCTTGGTTTGTCTTTCTATGTTTTCTTGAATATCACCACCCCATCACGTTAAATCTCATATATTATTGGTTGGAGTTTTGGTTCTACACATTTTCTCTCTCTTTTCGTTCGTTTGCATGGCGATTGTCGCCTTCAACGCCGCATTTGTGTCTGCCTTGTACCCCGCTTCGCTCCTCCACCCCCAGTTGACTGCACATTCTATGAATTTGTTTCATGAACTTCGTTTTTACTCTATTCCCTCGCTCAGTCTATATGTAGTGTTGCGTTCTTGTTTTGTTTACCACCACCCACGGTCATCCTACTACCTTGTATGCTACCTATCCTACCCAATATCCAATATTCTACGTACTACTACCTCCTTTTGAATACTTTCTTCAGTCCACACCCCAGTTTGGGGACCTCTTTTTTTCCTTTTGTTAGCTACTCTTCTACTCTTTTGTACAGGCTCGTTCTGCGATCATTATACCAAACCAGCAGCTATAGCACCAAATCATATCTAGTTCCTCCCACCTCAGGCTCTTTCTCTGCTTGTGCATTGTTTGTGTAGGACGTTTCGTTTTGTAATTGTTTCTTAGTTGTATATAGGATACAGTAAAAACCTTGTTATTGCTATTACATGAGTATAGAATGCATGTTTTAGTCAACTCCAGTCTTTGTAGGATTTCTTTTCTTTGTGGATTTTTGCACGGAGGGAGGAGGCTTCGGTGATCGGTCCGACAGACTCCGACTTCACGTCGGTAACTTGATGCGTCGGTCATTTACTAAACTAGGGAATTTCCCTGATTGATCGCCAGCAACGTTACATAACGGGAACCTCGACTTCAACTTCAACTTCAACTTCAACCGTCATTTGTGAAGCTGAGCTCTCTTCAAAACACCCATATGCTGCAAGTGCTTTTACCATAAACTACTACAGAGGCTGTGATATCTAGGAAGTTGACAGATGAATTCACTGAAACCCCGCTTTTTGCAGTCGACCAAACGCTATTGCTCGTGGTATACGGACAGAATGAAGTGGATTGAATGTGCAATACATTGGAGCCATGTACTCTGAACGTGGTTGACATGAGATTCGAATACATAGTCACCATGCAAGGGTAGCTGTGCGGATATCAGTCAGGCTGTGGCAAAGTTCCATTGCTACCAAAATAGTTCAACTGGGATCTATCAGTTCTCTCAAGCATCGTGCACCGGGTCTGCGAATTTTAGCGCCGACCTTGTGTTTTCAATGCAAAGGCTATGAGGAGGTGAGTCGTGCTGTTTGTTCAAGTTCTATTTGCATTTCAGTTCAAGTCGTTGACGAAGTGTACTCTAGGTGATATGTTCAACCAAACAGAACCTCAAACGCCATCTGAGAGGTCATCTATCGATCCAACTGGGTTAAATGTTTCTCTACTAGGACACTGTTCCGACTGCAGTTTCGCAGAGCATCTATACAGCGTCTAGGATGCTGTCAAAAGATCAATTCGGTGCATCGATCATCTCGTTTTGTGAGTACACAGTAACGGAATTTGACACCTTTGGCGCTCTTTTCATAAGGCGCCTTCAGAAGTATTGAACGTGCAACAGGTTTACTGACGACCTCCTTAGGGAGCCTCTCTGGTTTCGCCTAATAGACAAACATTATCTGCGGCAGGCCATAGCTTGCTAATAAGCACTTCCGAGTATTCGTAGTCGCTGTATACTGCGGACGAACTTCGAAGACCAGCGAAAATGACTTTGCCTGAGGATGTTCAGAAAGTTCTGTGTGGAAAGGAATTCGTGAGCAAGCACGAATGGCAAAACCTTCTGCAAGCCGAGCTTGCGAGAACTGAAGAACACTAGGGTCGGGTAACGGCAAAGCAAAAGCACGACGACATTGGCTTGTAGACACAGGCGTTGTATGGCGGACCTAAGAATAACTAGACGCCATAGGACATAAAATAAAATATAGAACGGGCACAAGAACTGAGAAGAATGTAAAAAGAAACAAAAGATATTATAGCTAGGCCGGGGAAAGCTGGCCCACGACGCTAAAAAGCAAGAGTTGACTAGAAACATACTGAAAAATATAGGGTGCTCCTGGGTAAATTGAACCAGCGTTCTTGCAGGAGGCAGTGGATCCTCAGAGCAGTGAGTCGAGCTTGGACAGCACCTCCAGCACACCAGCAATCAACTCAAAGCCCACGTCCTCGTCCCCGCCCACCGTCTCTTTCCGGACCTCCTGAACCAGCCCAAGCACCACCTCCCGCCCACTGACCTCCAACCCGCCTCCATTAGCCAACCGCGTCGCCTGTCTTCTCCGCCCTGCCGCCGTAGCAGGCGTCATCGGCCCATTGGTGCTCATCCCCGCAGAGCCATACGGCCAGCACACAAACTCCCCCAGAATCTCATCGCAGCGCTGGAACGCAGCCTCGCGCTCCTCGTAACCGAGCCGCCCAAAGGCATTATCCAGCACGCTCGCGGTGTACGCGGCGCACACGAGGCACACGGCGCGCAGCACCGGCACTGCACGCCCTCCTTGTCGAGCGCGGCGGGGGGCACGGCGGAGGTCGTCGAGGTGAGGAGGGTGACGACGCGATTGACGATGGTCTCTTTTGTGCGGGCGTCGGCGACGGGTGTGTGGCCATGTCGAAGAGCAGGAAGTTGCGCTTCTCTGTGCGCAGGACGCCCTTGTCGACGAGGCCTTTTGCGAGCCGCTCGCGGACTTGTTTGAGCTGGAACCCGATCTTCATGACGTTCCATGTTTCTCCTGTGGGATAAAGGTGTTCAGTGGGTCATGGGATGGAGTGAGGGGCCGAACGACCAGCACAAGAGGATTGTCAGGGGGCACAACGTACCGCTCATTAGGTCAATCCATGCATTGATGCTCAGTTTCTCAATGTCTTGTTGGGACTTGATCATTTTCAGCGCCTCGTCCAGTATCGTCTCCCCTGTTTGTCGATCGTCTATCACTTCCACAATTCGTTCGGTGATAGGTATCCGACGTCGGTTTGGGTCTTTTACGAGGGCTATGCGTCTTCGCATGGCAAGTTCCATGAGAATACACCCTCTGAGGGCATAGGATATGTTGTCGTTCCAAAATGATAGGTAGCCCTGTACGACAGTATGTCAGCCACTGTACATCGTTCACTGGTTGCTGAGCAAGAAAGACGATGCTGAGAGGTATTTCATACCCTCCTGGTCATGAAATTATACGAAAAAGGGGGAACGTACTTGCTTATCCTTAATCCCGAGCAGCAGAACCTCCTCCATGATAGTCAGACGAGGCATCTTCCCTCCCACCCTCGCCTCCTCGCCAGCATCCTGCTGCAAATCCCGAGGATCGAACGCAATCTTGCTCCCGCCCTCGAACGCAGAGCCCGCGTGCTGCGCAGACGGTGGAGTGTGGCTCCTGCTGTCAGCCGAGTGCCCATTCGCGACGCGCGGGGTGTTGTCGTCCTCGTCGTTGTACGATGATGACGAGGCGGCAGCGCCAACGCGCCGGCGAGAGAGACCTCCAGAGGACGCCATGCCGTTGGTGGAGGGGCTTTTGGAAGAGATTGGGAGGAAACAGAGGAAAACAGAAAAGTGGCCGACGGCTCCAGCATCTTGGACTCTCCCATCAAAGTCAAGTACCTGCGGAATAGTCTGCAAATTCAAACTTTCTCAACCGTTCCTGGATTCTACAACTGCATTTCTCTTCCAAGCATCGGCTCCTTTAGATTTTCTAAAAAAATTCCTCTCGCCGCATCACGCTCAAACTTGAACTCTGTGATGCCAACTATCTCTGCTTTTTTCCAAACCGAAATATTGTGTTGTGCATCCATGAATAACGTCTTGTAATCATCCAACGGAGACCACCCTTGGGTCGTCCTTCTGGTTTCGATTCCTTTGCCCCGCAGAGGGAGTGCCAGTGAACAGAAGAATACTCAGTTCATCAAGGCACCGACAGCCAAAATGTCTCCATAATGTCTCCAGTCGAAATTATAGACCCATCTGACAGTACAAGACAGTAAAACCCAACCCCTTTTCCATTGGATGGCGATGATCTGTAAAAACAAGGCATACTTTTATTCACAAGAGAGTGAGTGGTCATACAGCTATTACACAATTACACAAAGTCCAAGCGATGTATGTACAGAGTCCAGTGGTCGCTGTTGCTCTACGCCGTCGTACTAGGTGGGTAACCCTCTAGCTCTTTCCCTATAGACAACTCCAACGCCACTCTCGCAGCTTCGCAAACTTGTTGCGGACAGTGAGGGCAATCCCGCAGCTTCTCCAGCGTGTCGCGCAATCCATGACTAAACACAGGCCGGTGGAACTCGACCTCATTCTTCCACAAAGAGCTGCGAGAAGGCGTGTATTGACAGAATCGGGCGAGACATGCGACATGAACGACCTGGTCATGATTTAGTGGCTTGTGTCCGTTTTGGTGAGGTATCGACGTGATGAGAGGCGTTAGAAGTGGCTGGAGATCCTTGAACAGAACAGCTCTGTTTACTTCTGTCGCACCAATGCCACCCGCTTTTTGGAACCAGATGGTGTATTGTGCGGAGGACTGCCTCAGCATCCATGCAGCGGCTTCCGCCATAGTTGTCTCTGGCACGAATCGCGAGAGCTTGATCCCAAAATACCCCTGTATGATCAGGAGTAAGCCAGCGATAGCAAACATGATGAGATTGGGGACGATAAATTGGGCGAGGTAGGCCGATACCAAAAGCGTCACGGATATCGTTACGGTCGAAAATATGGCCCACTCTGGAAGGTCGTACAGTCGAGGCTTCATCTCCGCATTCTTCTTTGGGTGCTTGCTCATCAAAGCGAACACTCCGACAGCGGAGAAGCAGACGAGGGGCTGGTACAGACCTGACTCGTATCGTTGAGAAAGGTATGCGGACGCTACGATGACACCGAACGATGTGAACATAATGCCGGTTATGCGAATGATAGTCGGGCTCCTGTCATTTCGTGTAAGTGGATAATCGGGGAAAACTCGATACATATTCCTGATGAGGTCTGAAAAGGCCGACTGGAAGGGGGAAGTGGGTATGAACGCGCCAACGATCGATGTCATGAGCAAGAATACAAGCCCGAGGCCAAGGATTATCCCAACGGCAAATGCAACATCCCTTTGATCTTTCAGAATGTCGGAGCTAAGGGAAATCTGATTGGTATTTTATTTTGTTCAATGGTTGAGATTCGCTTACTGAATGAAAATTCCGAACAGGATTACGGCCAAGGTCACCATGACCGGGAGTGATTCGACAATGTTGTGCATTTTCCACGCCCAAACCCCGCGGAAGGCTTCATGGCGTCTCATTGCTCGCTTGTAGGGTGGTCCTGGTGCCGACACCTTTCGGCTATAGCGGAGAAGCCACAGTTTTGTCAGACTGGCGAGCACGGATATCAGGATGGATATCGCGAGACTAGCGAACAGCAACGAATTCTGGAAGATGGCACTGTCGAATTGTTCCTTATCTACATCGAAGAAACTCTTAGGGTCGACGACCTGTGCTGAGCTGTTCGTTAATTGGGTGTAGATGGCGACGAGAAGGTCGTTGGTGATGTCCCCAGGATCGCGTTGGAAGTTCTTCGATGTGTCGATAATGAACGCGGTCAGAATGGCGATGAACAGCGCAACCTGATAGTCAAGGTGCATTAAATCGATTTTTGGCCCATATCAACGGATCTGCTAGACTCACGTAGACCAGGATGGTGTCGACAATCTTGTTCCAATCGTCGATCAAACGGTTATCGAATTCGGTAGCAAAGTCGAGGTACTGCTTCCATAGCTCGTCGTCTTTCTCTATGCCATCACTGAAGATAGCATCCCATCTTCCAGCCGGGTCTTCGTATGGTAAAGGAGACACGTTCTTGTGCGTGGACATGGAGCTAGCAGCCGTGGTACGCAGATGGGGAGTTGAGAGGCGAACAAGGCGGAAGGTCAGCCGGGCGTTAAATACGACGGCAAGGAGAAACGGACCTCACAGAGGCAATCGTCTCCAATCGAAAACAAAGCGAATTGTGGTGACATAACAGAATGATCTATATAAAAGCAGTCCCGTCGTCAGCTAGCGAAGTCTGGGTATTAACGGCAGTCGTGTTCAGGAGCCATGCCGACACTTCACGGTCTTATCGCACGCACCGTGATCTATCTCTGTCAACATGTCAATGGTGTGCACTGGACAAGGTGAAAATAAAGCATCAACCCAGATCACCTCCTGGCCGTTCCAGCCCGTTTCATCTCGCCTGAAGTCAACTTTTACTCTATAGTGAATACCTTTCGTGCTGAATCGTTCGTAGTCCTAGGCGAACGGAATACCCACACCCGTTGTGATACGCCTCCACGGTGGGACTTATTGTCCTCACGTCGAAATGGATTACGTTCTGCCGAATCTGTACCGAGTCAGCGCTAAGATTTCTACCTTCAAAATAATCAGCAACCTGCCGACCCTTCGAAAGCTACTCCATAAGCAGAGTATACTCCATCAAGCATCTTCTGGCCAGCTAGCAGCGGGCCCACCTCCAGAGCTCGTCGTGATGCAGTATTCGCTGTTTCCTTTTCTTCCCTGGGCCCCTGTTACACAAGGCAGATAATTTACTGCCGCAGGAAGTCATCAGACCACATCCTTCATACACGGTCGTCTACGACAGACACCCCAAACGTGACGGGTGAGGATAGAGTAGGGATGAAATGTGATCGACATAGACAACTGTCCCAAGTCAGGTTAGATTTAATCTGCTTTCATCAAGTTCAAGAGAGTTTCACTTCCTAATCCAACCATCCAGCATTAAAACTGACAGATATCGACGCCAAGAGAAGATTTCGGAGAAAAGGAGTTCGAACGTCAACGCAACAAAAAGCTATCCAATTGGAAACCAGGAGATGCGCCCGTCAAGAACCAAACTCGGATAAGCGTTTGACATCTGTATCAGCACGAGCGCTTACTGGAGTGATTTTAGGCGCTGGAGGGAAAGGTAGGGTTTGGGGGATTCAATAGGAAGGCCTGAACCAAGAAGCCTCGTGAGTGCTCGATGTCATGTGGATGGATTCATCACAATTCTGCGTTTAAGGGCTTTTTGTATCGAGACCGGTCGAGAGTGAACTTGAAGGACTCTGGAGATCGAAGAACATCCGAACGTAGAGAAACGGTCGGGCAGCAGTTCTAGCCACATTTCCCTCCGGAAAAGACATGGCAGTGGGAGGAAAATGTCAAGAAAGTTAAGCGCCGTCCGCGTCGGAAAAGTTCAGAGTCCAGACCCTAGATTACGGGCCGACAATTGACCAATGGCGGCAGCCAAAATTTGTACCAATTTTCATGTTGAAAACACGAGCACACTTTGCCGTTTCTCACCGTGTTCATCATTTTGTTCTGCGTAGGACTTCGTTGAACAAACTTCAATTTCCTGTCCTTCAAGTCTCTTGCGGCGGAATCAAAATGAAGTCCCCGGACTTGCAGGCCTCCGCGTTTCTCTGGCTTCCGTGATAACTTCAGATGTGGAAACTCGCCAAATGATAAGTACATCGCTGAGTCGGCCAGTCCTGGTGGTAGGTTTGATTTATCATCATCCAGGGATAAAGCTCTCCGTAAGAATCAGGCAGCCATGTCTGGGATTGCATCCGCAGTAAAAGACCTCCTCAATTCTTGGGGCTCTATCGATCCTACAGTCTCCTTCCAACTCACAAGCTCAAGACCAGTATATCGAGACATTACCACGACACTCGAACTTTACCGTATCACCTGAAGACAATTGGTTATCCTGCTTTAAGTTGGGTGTGTGAAGGAATTTATTCTATCGTTTTTCGAATGATCACTTCTATCGTTAATAGCTGATGACTCTCGACAGTAACGTCTGTTTTTTTCCAGTTGTGGGTGAGCAATTTCCACTTTCTTTATCTTATCTTCGTTCATTATTACTAAAGTGCTTCTGAGGGTGATTCAATCACGAATATTAGGCTCTGCATCGGTTCTCAGGAAAGCTGGGCTTGGCTTTTGTTGACGTGGTCATCAAGGACAAGTTGACAAGTGGATTGATCGGAAGCACAATATCCTCCACATAGCTTCGAATTCCAATGATTGTATCAAATGACTGGCTCTTTCTCTTCGGATCCATCCACTGGCAGAGACTTGACGATGCCTTTTCTCAGATCTTCGACGAACGCATCCGCAGAGACTCTCGCTACGACTTCGCAGCTACCCCCTTACACCACCATCGACTCCTCAGCAGGGAATGAGTTGCAGATTGGAATCGAGTCGCTGTCTAATTCCTCACTTCCGCAAGACGATCAGAACCCAATATTTATGAGGGTCGACATTGAATCAGATAGACAATCGACATATGCGACCAGCATACCCCCTAGGTACTCGACGATAACACTGCCATTACCACTGATGGCTCTCCCTCAAGGCGGAAGTACCACTCACTTCGAACACTCCTTCGTCATCCCAGAAGCCAAACCATGGGCAACCTTACACATCTTTACTCAAGAGTCAACCGCTGGGATGTTGGGTTCTCCTCGCTCCAAGCCAGAATTTCCACTTTTGTACGGCGATGAGCCAGTGTTGGGCATGCTTGAGCTCAAGCTGAAAAGTCCACAGACGATTCAGGAAATCACCATATCTGCGAGCTTGAATTTCTTTGTTTCTGTGGATATGTGCTCAATGCATTAGGGCGGTTCACGGTAACGTTTTTCGTTCCATTTTTCAGTCGTTTTTCTCATTCCAAAAATGACATCAAAAATGAGTCCAAAAATGAGAAAATCACGAAAAACACCTCTCGAAGGTGTTTTTCGTGAACCGTCTCATTTTTCTCTTCATTTTTCATTCTCGTTTTTTGTGCTGGTTTCAATCTCCGCCTACCCCACTGCTTTCGCCTCGCTGTCAGCTTGCTGTCCTTCCTCCCACCTTCCACGCTCTATCTAACGTCGTCTGCGGGTTGTCCTCGACGCCCAGGGTTGGAACACATCCGTGAGTTTACTTCCAGTACGATACATGTGGTATTCTTAGCTGACAATGACAGCCAGCGGTCGCATGGCCCCCTCCTCCTCAAGCGGAATGTTCATGAAGAGCTATGCAGAAATGCTCTGAACGAGGACAGACACTTCCAAACGAACCACATTCCCTCTATATTCTGTAACAAGACAAATCAACAAGATGAACAGGCGTTGTCGAGCACCTTCGGAGCAATAGGCGGGCTGGAAACGGGTTCGGTACGCTGTGACTCAGTTGCTGTGCTCCTCACTATCCTTCCATCGTCCCTACACCTTGACGGCCCCCACACCTCTGCTTTTAGTCCCTACGGGTACGACCGTGATCTTGTCACCAGGTTGGAGGCGACAACACCGCAATTTTGGTTAGTTTTTCGGTGTTTCGTGGTTGTTTTTATCGTAGTCTTTGTTGTTTTCTCTTATAATACAACTGTAATATGATACTTTGGCCATTATATCACCTCTGAAGTGCAGAATATGACTCCCCAGAAACGAACACTACGAGATTCTTCCGAGGCCAGACTTAAGACGCGGGACTTAGTGAAATTAATCCCTAGACAGGCCTTGAGAGCGGACTTTGATCCCAGCCGGACAGCCGAATCGCGTCTTTTCCATTTTTGATTCCATTTTTCACTCGTTTTTGAGGGATTTCCTGACCTGGAGGTTCACAGTAGCTGTTTTTCGGTCATTTTTCATTTCGTTTTTCGTTCATTTTTACCGCCAGGATTTTCAAATTGGCGGTAAAAACGAACGAAAAACGAATCGAAAAACAGCTCAAAAACGACCCAAAAACGCTACCATGAACACCCCTATTGACACCTAGATTCGAGGGAAACTTCTAAGTGGTTTTGTTGGCGACAGTGTCAAATTCTTATACTCATTCTTTGTGGCACAAGCACATGGGAAACCCACGATCGACAGGCCAGAGTAACACAAAGAAATTCGATGGAAAATTGGTGGGATCTTATCAGTTCCCTTTTACCTTCCCTTTTCCCACCCAGGTCGATCTAAGCTCTCTCGCGAAGAATGGTGCTGCAACACCTTTTCCTTCAGCGAATCTGTCTTCGCCAGTTTCCTCAAAGGCTAAGAAGGTTGGAAAGTTATTGGTTCTGTATCAAGATTTTCTAACGTCCTTTCCATGGACTCGAAGCTGTACGAGCAGATTGGTGCCGTCTCGTCAATAACCAAAGGAGGAGACTCGGAGCCATCGCTACCCCCAAGTTTCGACGAAGTTGCGGTGCAAGCACGTGTTGGGTACGAGCTTAGTGTATACATTATTCACGGGCGTCTTCGGACAGATAGCAAGTGAGTGCCATTACTTCTCCCTTTTTATTCCTGAGGCAATTTTTATCAGAATCCAAACTCTCATATTGTACATGCCTTCGTTTTCTCCAAGCTCCGCTTCTCTGAAGCGACAAGAAGCTTACCGCAACGACGCCCTAGCGCCTGGGCCAACGTTAGATCCTGATGGGTGGATTCCTCAACCAACGTGTATCATTGAGGGTGAGCTCTCTACGGGGAAACAAGTCAAAGTAGAATGCATGGTAAATCAACCTTTTTCGGTGTTGGAATGCTATATAACTTGCTTTTCACAGCTTTATCTAGCAAAACCTGTGAGATTAACCATCAATTTTAGCAACACTTTTACCCAGCGGTTAAGGAATAGCTCTGTTACACACGCGGCGCAACCATTCCTTGCTTCCTGACACTGGCGAGTGAAGATTCCAACAGTCTAGCTCTCCTCAGCGGCCCGAAAAATCCCCATGTTCGCCTCGTGCGTCATGTTAAATATGCCAATCCGCATAACAGGGATGTCCTAAAGATGGTAGACGACGAGATCTCCTTTGGCGTGTGGTGGATGCCACCCAAGGAACTCATAGAGAAACCAAACATTCGACAGTTACAAGGTGAGATCCACCTCCCATCGGACATAAAACCCAGTTTTAGGATGCCAGGCTTTATGATTGAGGTTCGTCTCTGTTTGTGGCTTTGCTACTGTTTTAGAGCATTGTCCTTATTTTGATGCCCAGTACACTGTCGATTTTCTACCATTAGTATCGAAGTCTTTCAAGCTCACCCTGTCTGGGGATTCCAAGGCAGATTCCAATGAGATGGTGCTGCTTTCTTGTCCTGTAGAAATTGCGACATTGCACAACCCCGCATTCCCTCGACCCGTTCCGTTCACCAAGCCATCGAATATTCTTCAGGGGTCCACAACGCCGCACAGAAGTCGCGATGATTGGGTTGTTGAGACCGACAATCCTGGTGGTGGTATTATGTAAAACTTCTTGGAGTGTAATCCAGTGCAGATCGGAAACTTTGACAGACACTTGATGTATATTTTGACACATTTCTTAACTGACTTGGGCCCGGAGAAAAGGCAAGGCGCCGCAAGTAGAAACGGCGACAATTCCAATAAGTCAGAGATATATCATAAAAAGAAGTTGGAGGATGTTCCTCTGCAGGTTTACTGAAGGTTTGCTTGCAAAATTTGAAGAGTGGTTTAACGCCAAATGGCCGGCCCTAAAATAAGTCATCCGCCTACGTCAAGGGCATTTGCTCAATCAGTGTGCCAGTTTCGGCTTACTGCTGTTATTCTAAATCTGCTTTTCCGTTCCGTTATCATGTTTGCAGCAGCATCTGAAATATTCATCGGTCAAGGATGCCACGCCAAAATAAATTCCGATGAACCGGCCTACTCTCTGAATTTTTGAGATTCGAGAATCAAGGCACCTTCAAGCACTAACTGGCAGGCTGCAGTATGAGTTGGTTGGCCTTGAAAGGTGCATTGTGAGCATATGTCCAGGCAGCCACACTTACCGCCTTTAAGTATTAGAATAGGTCGTCGAATTGACCAGGGGAAGATCCAGAAAAAATCTTGTGTTTCCTGATGGCAACCTGATGGAGTCGGTTAAGTTGTGGTGCGCTGAAATTGGAACAAGTGAAACTGCAAAGTGCATACGGCAGGGGGAATTTAGGTCGGCGGGCTTATTCGTAATTTGTCCAACTGTAGGTTGTCGCTTTCTCGACCATTTTTGTTACTTATTATCAACAGAGATATTCAGCTTCCCTACCCGATGATAAATACTTAATGTGAGTCCACCAAGAGTGTTCTGGAGATTTTCAAGCCTCCATAATTTAACCGAGCCTCCTCATTCACGAGAACGAAGTCTCGCTTCAACTTCAATGATGAGTGATGTCATCGCTAGCAGGCGTCGCATGTTGGTCCTGCTAATTTTCTCAGGGCTTTCGTTATTTTTGATTACCAGGAGGAGAGAACTGGGGTTGATAGCAATCCAGAGGATCAGAGCCCAGATACATTCTCTGAGACTCTGACTTCTTGTTTTGTGCCTCTCCTCAATGTGGGCATCGGCTAAAAAGTGTTGACACTGATGCCAATGGTCATTCCCATCCGAGCCCGTTCCAAACGGTTCGATGTCAAAAACCCTATTCGGCATCACAGTCGGCATGTCCAGATGCAAGGCAACCCGTAATGCAGTGTTCGTGTTCATGTTTACTTACATACCTACTCTATGTCGAGAGAATCTGATTCCTCGCTCACCAAATTCTTCGCAAAGGCAAAGAATCTCGTTCATCGGGGCTCAGTGACGAAGCGCAAATCCACGGGTGGGAGCTCTGAAAGGTAACTCGATTAATGGTGTAACTTTGTCGGTCGTCTGACAACCACGACTTGCAGCTCCCCTCCGGCTTTCGAGAGAGATCGTGTATCGAGTTCGTTCAACGGCACCAAAACTTCAGCGTCATCTGATTCCTTACCTGTCAAGGAAACCCAAGAAACCGAGAGGTATGGCAGTAAAACCCGGATATGAACTGAATATCATTCTGAGCGTTTTGCGTTAGATTTCCAAGAACCGTAAAGAATAATTCCACATCTATATCACCTGGCCAATTCACAGGAAGCCATCCAATCCCCGCCCGCCAATCTTTTTCAACCACCGTCGTACCAGCTCCATGGGAATCCTGGAGTCTCGACCAGGATTTCCTTTCACAAGTTCATAACTGGAATGTTACCCATCCCGAAAATACTCTCAACCGGATCCTCAGCGCTACCTCCGCCGCCTCACTTGAACGTCATGATGTTCTACTGGAGCTCATTCCGGATGGCTTCATCCCTATTCGTGGTCTCATCAAGGCCTTGGCACACCTTGTAAATCTAGGAACGGTAAATTCTAGCTTTTGCAACTCCTTTACAATCTAACAACCAGATAGGCCATCACTGAGGCGAAACTCGTGGCGCTTCAATTCTCGCAGGAAATTTTGCAGTGGGTGGAAAAACTAGCAGCCGCTTTTGGGGATAATGAAGCAGGTTCTTTTATTGAAAAAGCATGGGTGAATCTTGCGGACATTCGGTTTCTGTTGTTTCCTCTGTAAAATAAACGTTGGACTGACTTTTTCTTTGCAGGAAACTAATTGAAGAAGTTTGTAAATGGGCACATGTGATGTTGGTGTGTTTATGAACATCTACGCCGTTGGTCACGACTCTAACCTTCGAAATTAGAAAAAGGGTGGATTGACAGAACGTCTATCCGCGAAAGATACTATTTTGGATTTCCGGGAACGATTCTCACAAGCCATCGAGCGTTTCGCGGTGGGTTACATATTGAACGAAAATGTGTTGGTACCTAGCTTACATGCGGCAGGTCGTGTCACATATACATATAGCTATAGGTCAAGATCATTTAAATCAGCGTCTTCATGGCCTTGTAAGTGCTCTAAAGGCTACTTTCAGTACTAATATCCCAATCATGTAGTCGATCAGTCAAGATCACATGAACGAAGAACTTATAACAATCAGGAAAACTCAGGAATATTTCCTGCAAGCAACGCAAAAGGTATGATTGTTCAGTCAAGTGCTACAATCCCAGTCTAAATGCTACCATCCTTCAGTCTCAATCTGCTTTGCCAGATGCAACTTACCAAGTTCAGAAGAAAATTCCCTGCGATCCCGGAACACGCAAGCACGTCTTGAACCAGATCATGAACTGGATTTTCGATATTTCCGAGGGCTCTCCATGTTTCTTTTGGCTTTCTGGGGACCCTGGGGTTGGCAAGTCGGCCGTCACCGCTTCCATTGCGAGAGAATGCATTCACCGTAATGTCCTTTGGGCGCAATACTTTATCAACCGCAATGATGCTCAGACTGTGGACCCTCAGCTCTATTTCCCTTCCATCGCCAAACAGATGTCCGCGTGTGCACCTGCCATCGATCACGCTGTGCAGAAGACCCTTACAGATCACCCTTATCTGTTGAAGGACGACATTTCTCTAGACCAGGCGACCAAGCTTTTTGTTGACACCATTCGACTGGCGGCAGCATCAACCCCCACTATGCCGGTTGCTATTGTCATCGATGCACTGGACGAAACCGACCAGAAACGACTGAAGCTCACAGCAGATGTTTTCTCTCGTGTCCTTGTTGATCTTCCATGCAACGCGAAAGTCTTCATCTCCAGTCGAGTCGAGACTGTTATTAGGGACAAATTTGCTGGTCTTCCTCGGACTCACAGCATACATCTGTCAGCACGAAACTCGGTCGCGGACGTTACAGCATACCTCGAGTTGAAAGTTGACGAGATTATGACGGAGCATCATATCAGCTGGTCTCATTGGGGTGAGGATCGTATGCGCAAACTATGTTCGCAGGCATCAGGCCTCTTTATTTGGGCTGTTACTGCCATAAAATACATTCAAGCTCAAATTGAAGACTTCGGTACTGAACAGCTTGACACGGTGCTCGACGAGCTCAACACCAACGGAATGCAAGATATCAACTCCCTTTATATAACCATTCTTCATCGAACCTACCCACGCGACACGCCATGGCAAAACCAGTGCTTCCGGCGGATCGTTGGCGCAATCTTGGTACAACAAACACCTTTGTCCATTGATGAACTCAAAGGGCTACTAGACCTTCGGAATCCAACCAACCATTCCCCCGTCGATGTTGAACACTTCGTTCGCCGACTTCGAACGATTTTGGTTCCAGGTATAGATGAAATCACCGATCACACGGTACCCCGCGTCCACAAGTCCTTCTCTGATTTCATCACAAGCGTGCAAGCAGAAGAATTCCGAGTCAACCTAAGGCATGCAAATGGAGAACTCGCACTGCAGTGTATTAATCGACTGGAACGTCTTTGGGAAGGTGAAGTGCCTGGACAACTTCGTTATGCCAGCTCGCACTGGTCCTCACATCTAACTCGGGTCGTCAGTGCTCAGGTCGAACTCGAGGATGACGGGGACGATAACGTGTCCACTGATGGCGGTCACAGTGTCTTGACAGATTTTGGGAACAAACCAGCTGCCTCTGTGTCGACAGGACCTCGGCGGGTAGAGAAACCTTCCAAAGACAACTCCAAGTTTCATAGTATCAACATTTCACCGGATGGAACTTCTGTTGCCTTCGCCCGCGGGAAAACCATCACACTGAGGGATACTGAAACAGGCGCATTGAAAGGTGGTCCTTTCAATGGCCACACTGGCAAGGTGTACTCGGCCGCTTTCTCTCCGAACGGACAACAGATCGTTTCTGCGTCTTATGACGAGACCATCTGTATCTGGGATGCGGCGACAGGGCAATCTGTAGGTCCTCTGAATGGCCATACCTCTATAGTGTGGACTGCCTTTTACTCTCCTGATGGCAGGAAAATTGTGTCTGCCTCTGGTGATCAGACTGTGCGTATCTGGAATGCCGAGACTCGTGAAATGGTGCTTCTTTTACGAGGTCATAGCAGCAGTGTACTCTCGGCCCTTTTCTCCCCAGACGGAAGACACGTTGTGTCAGCTTCTTATGACCGAACGATCTGTATTTGGGATGCAACAACTGGACAGCCCATACACATTTTACGTGGCCATACCTCCAAAGCAATATTTGCTTATTTTTCCCCAGATGGAAAGAATGTCATTTCCTGTGATGATCAAGACACTATCATCATATGGGACTCGGAAACTGGCCGAAGACTAACTGAATATTACACAGCTTCAGGTTTCTTCAATCCCACTCTCTCGCTCACGAGCACTGATGTAACCTATATCACAACCCCTCCAATATCCACCACGGCACCTACTGAGGAAGAAGCGGTTCAGTCATCATATTGTTTTCATGTGGGTGAACATGGTGTAGCAAATGGAGTCAGGAAGGGCTGGGTTTACGCTAACAAAGAGAAAGAATTCAAGGTGGGGATGTACCTTGGCCAACTGGTCATGGTTTACGACTGGAAATGTGCGTTGAATTTCAAGATGAATTGCCACTTTTTTGACCTTATACATTCAGGAACTGTTGTAGGAGAGCTCCTAGGCGTGTGGAAAAACAAAGAACGATGCGGGGAATACGTAGTGGAGGCGATGTAGTCTTCATTCATGTTCGTTCGAAATCTTTGAAATTGTTTTGATTATTATAGGTCTATATTGTAGGAGTAGCACATGTTAATAAGAGTCAAAGCTCGAGATTACTGAAATTATGCGCCTTATTTAAATAAATTTCCTGAGGAATGGCAAATGGAATGATGAACTCAGTCAAAAGTAGCGGGCGTCGGAGCCCGAACAACCTGACTTCAACAGAATTATGGCTGATCCACACTCACCTTTCCGCAAATTCTTTAAGAAAGCCAAAGATTTTGTTCGTCCTCAGGGCTTAGGGAAGAAACACCAATCCAAATCCACAAGCTGTGAGAGGTACTGCCGTTCGTCGAGGATGGAATCAGCTATAGCCTGATTAGTTTCGAGTGGCAGTCTTCCATCAACTTCCACCGGACAAGGATTATCTAGCCCCTACAAGGACACCAATGCCACCTCTTGGGAACCTTTCCCTGCTCGCAAGACAACTCAATTGACAGAGGAGCCAGAACTTGAAGAAATTGAGAGGTGAAGTACGAAGTTGGTTGTCAACCTGACCACCTAATTGATTCATGTCACGGTGTAGAAATCTACGAGTCGTTGGGAATAAGGCTACGCCCACTCAATCCATAGCAATTCGTCCTACACCATCGTACCAATCCTTGTCGACAACCATCGTATCAACCCCATGGGAGCCATGGAACCTTGATCAAGATTTTCTTTCACAAGTTTACACCTGGAATACCACCCACCCAGAAAATACTCTCGACCGGATTCTTAACAAAACTGCCAGCTTCATCGAGCGCCACGACGTTTTATGGGACCTTGTTCCTGATGGTCCTTTACCATTTCGTGGTTTTGTGAAGGCTCTGGCACACCTCGTAAAACTGGGATCTGTAAGAAAACCTCTTGCTATGCTGTTCTGGCCTAATAATTTCGAAGGCTGTCGTTGAGGCGCAAGGCATAGCCGTTTACTTTGCGCAAGACATTCTACAATGGGTCGAGAATCTGGCAGCTGCATTCGGAGGCAGCGAAGGGGGACCTTCTGTTGCGAAGGCGTGGGCGAATCTTGCAGATATTAGGCACGTATCTAATTGCCCTTGAATGCAACATTGGGTTAACCACTCGGCCATAGAAAATTGATCGATGAAGCATGTGCTTATGCTCATGGGGTGCTGGTGTGTTCAAATATGCCGATTCGGTGGTTGATCTGATAAGCCTCCTTAAACTAAGAAGAAGAATGGGTTGGCAAAACGTATATCTGTAAAGGATACTATTCTGGAGTTTCGAAGACGATTCACGCAAGCTATTGAGCAATTTGAGGCCAGTTCTAAGTCGAACAATGTTGATATATTAATAATGCTGATATACGTTACAGGTATTATCGCACATACACATAGCAGTAGGTCAGGATCAGTTAAACGAAAATCTCCGCGGCTTGGTGAGTGCTTCAACCGGCTTTTTATTGATATCTTTGACTTACTCTGCGCAGTCGGTCGGTCAAGGTCATATGAACCAAGAGCTTGTTACTATCAGGAAAACTCAGGAAAACCTATTAAAGATGACGCACATGGTACGATTCTTCAGTTGTCAGTGTTCCGAACCTAGAACTTTCTAACTTCTACAATACTCCAGGGTCAATCGACGCTACCAGATACCAGCTACGTGGGCCAGAAGAAAATTCCTTGTGATCCTGGAACACGAAAACTGGTCTTGGACGAAATTATGAGTTGGATTTTCGATATTTCCGAAGACTCTCAGTGCTTCTTCTGGCTTTCGGGGGACCCAGGCGTCGGCAAGTCCGCTGTCACTGCTTCTATTGCCAGAGAATGCAGTCAGCGGAAGGTTCTCTGGGCACAATACTTCATCAACCGTAACGATGCCCAGACGGTCGACCCTCAGCTTTATTTTCCCTCCATCGCCAAGCAAATGTCTGCTTGTGCACCTGCCGTTGACCACGCCGTGCAGAATACGCTCCAGGACCACCCTTACCTGATGAACGACGGGATTTCTCTAGACCAAGCGAAAAAGCTATTCGTCGACACCATTCAAGTTGCAGTAAAGTCAACCCCATCAAAGCCAGTGGCCATCGTCATTGATGCCTTGGATGAAACCGATGTCAAGCGGCTGCAAGACACTGTTGAAATTTTCTCTCAGGTTCTTGTAGACCTTCCGTACAACGCAAAGGTCTTCATCTCAAGTCGGGTCGAGAACGTCATCAGGGACCATTTCGCTGACCTGCCTCGCATCCAAAATATACACCTTTCGGCCAAAAGCTCCATTCCAGACGTCACGAGATTCTTGGAAGGCAAGGTTTGGAAGATCATGAAGGATCACCATTTGGATTGGTCGCAGTGGGGCGAGGAGCGTATGCGAAGACTGTGCTCGCAGGCTTCTGGTCTCTTCATATGGGCCGTGACTGCAGTCGAGTATATTCGGTCACAAATTGAAGAATCTGGCACGGAATGTCTCAACGTGGTTCTCGAAGAACTCAACACCAACGGGATGGACGACATCAACGTGCTCTATCGGACCATTCTCAGACGGATATATCGAAATGAAACCAATCCATGGCAGATACAGCGGTTTCAGCGAATTATCGGTGCCATCTTGGCTTTACAAAGTCCCTTGTCAATTGACGACCTCAAAGGATTATTGGACCTTCGAAATCCTACTACCGGTGCTCTTGTTGACATCGAGCATTTCGTTCGCCGCCTGCGAACAATTTTAGTGCCGGGTGTCGAGGAGGTCACTGGCCGAATGGTTCCTCGTGTCCATAAATCATTCTCCGATTTCATTACCAGTGCGAAAGCGGAGGAGTTTCGTGTGGACCTCGTCGTTTCGAATGGCGAACTCGCACTACGTTGCATTGACCAACTTGAACGCCTCTGGGATGGACCCGATGGCGAGCTGCCTAGACAGCTTCGATACGCAGCCACTCGCTGGACATCCCACCTAACCCGGGTTGTCGGAGGTTTAGCAGAACCACCAGATAACGAGGATGATGCTGACCATCCTATGAGTGCAAATGCACAGAAGGGTGCCAATCCATCTGCTGCCGTGAAGGCCAGTTTACCGGAAAAGCGCCCCAAGGTCACCAATGATAATAGGGATTTGACTATCAGTGTCTCTCCAGATGGAACCCGTGTTGTCTATGCTCATCACGTCACCATTTTCGTGAGGGACATTGAAACGGGTGCCTTCGTAGCAGGTCCTCTTGATTCCCATACAGATGTTATAAATTTGGTTGTTTTCTCTGCAGATGGATCGCGCATTGTTTCCTCATCTGATGACACGACCATCCGAATATGGGACTCAACAAGTGGGCAACAGACAGGCATCTTGGAAGGTCATGATGATGTTGTCTGGACCGCTGTTTTCTCTCCAGATGGGACAGCAATAGTATCTGCCTCTAACGACGGGACAATCCGTATCTGGGATTCTTGGACTGGTGAAGAGCTCCGTGTAATTGATGGCCATCGTGGTACTGTTGCTTCCGCCCTTTATTCTCCTAATGGGCAATTGATTCTGTCGTGCTCGCATGATAGAGCTGTCGGTGTCTGGCACGCCGTAACTGGCAATGCTGTATGCTTTTTTGAGGACCACACTTCTAAAGTCCTGTCTGCCTTTTTTTCCCCAGATGGCAAGCACATCATCTCCCGTGGCAACAATGCCAATGATACTATTATTGCTTGGGACTTTGAAACTGCCCACAGAGTTCCTGAATATTACACCAATTCGACTTTTATTGACCCCAGACTGTCATTTACCACCTCTGGAGCGACTCCAGTAGAAACTCCACCAATTTCCAAAACAGCTGATGATGATACAGCTCAGTTGTTGTTCTGCTTTCTCGTAGGCACAGGTGGAAAAGCAGGTGGAGTAGGAAATGCATGGACGTATGCCAATGCAAGAAAAAGACTCGAGATGGGCATGTATTCCGGCCAACTGATTATGGCTTTTGACTGGTCATGTAAGTTCAGTTTTACCTTGTTCATTCTTTCATGGCTCGCGAAAAACTCTGCAGAACAAGTCTTTTGATAACATAAATTCGCAACATTGTATAACTAATTCTACACTCTGCTTTATTATGATGTATGTATACCTGTGTTTCGAGATGAATATCATGACAGAGTGATCGTGAACAGGAATGAAATATAAGGACTAGAAAGAGAGGGTTAAATATGATAAAATATAAACTATTTATCCTCTGCCAGGGTCTACTTGCAATTTTTCTCAATGTTGAACCTCCATCATGACTGACGACGAAGTGAGATGATCATACGAGTAAAGGGTTGTCCTCGATGCCTTTGAATTGACATCTTCGATTGGCACACTGGCGGTAGCATGTGATGTCGCGTCACTTATGGAGTTGAGACTTGAACGTATTGAACCTTCGTGGGACCATTTTGGGAACAGATGTGGCTACTCATATTTGCCTCAAATTGGGCCTGCGACTCGGTTGTAGTCACAAAACTGATGGGCGCCTAATCGATTGGCTTTCACAAACGGCGGCGAAGCAACAAAACTTTGGTCAGTTGAATTACTTTTAGCATGCGGCAAGTTACAAATATATCTTCTGCCTCTCGCTCTCGGTCAGCTGTTGGTCAACTAATGACTTTGCTGACCACCCATCCGATGTCATGGCGAATACTACTTAGTGTCGGCTTTGGCGGCTGCCTAAGGCTGCTAGTCTGCTTCTGGCAGGGTCGGGGATGACCGTGTGACATTTACAGCCAATTAGGGGAGTGTGACGTCGCATTTGATTTCGGTGCACGCGTTTTGATGGTTCTAATTCTTTCCGGTGTGATGGGGCGGGGAGAAGGCTCCGTTGCTCATTGACTGTTCGTTTTCTCTTTCTTCCCGACCACCACCATCCCGCCGGAATGGCTTCCTCCTCTTCCTCCCTTTTTTCCTCTCCAAATCGTCTATTACTGCCATTCTCTATCCTGACGACCTTGTATTACCTCCCAACGACCTCGGCGTACACATGGGCTTTCCAGAACACCCCCAAGCAATGCTCAAACCTCACAATTTCAATCTCTGGCTCGGACGGTGTGCCGCCGTATCGAGTTCTGATACTTCCCTTTGGACCGTCACCGTTGGCCGGCGTCATTGAAGCACGAAGGATCATGGATCTCTCTTTTGACCCCAAATTGACGTCTCTGTCATTCCCCTTGAACTATCCCGAAAACTCGCAATTCGTTGCAGTGGTGAGTCCTGTTCTTGACGATTCTTTCTCTTTCGTTCCTCCCCCCTTTTACTTTGTTTTGCTTCTCCATTTTGCCTCCATTTGCAAATTTTGCTACCGCTTGACCATGATCGACTCGGCATCTTCTTCCTCCCAACCCACTCTTTAGCTTGAGAACGCTACGAACATGCGACAGCGCAGCCGATCACTGGGTTTCATCTTCATGAGCCAAATATCGTTGCTAGCGAGATTAATTCTTCCCACTTATCTCAACTCCCTCTCCTCGCCGCTCCACATATTACCACGGTGGTTTGACGCTGGTGCGTCACTTCGGCCTCAACTCCTCCAACAACGCGTAAATGTATACCATCTGATTTACACGGGTGGCCTTGGAACCGATTATCAGTCACTCCACACGCCCAACACGTTGAGCTCTTATCCTGCTCTTGTGGAGTCGCTGTTGCCAGCACTGGAGCCCATCAATATCCACTAGTCAGCCTTGGACAGCCACTAACATTCGTGGACATCTTTTCGCACTGTGTCCGCCACTGCACCATACTACTTGCAAGCGACTCGACAGGCTACCTACACAGCCCAGCTGATAGCTGTCTTCCATTTTCCTATCACTATCCTCTCTATTCACATAGGGGCGCACTATAACCTCATACGACAAGACAACTTATCGGCTACTTACCGGGGTTCTGGCGCGAAAGGGCACCGAGCCTTCTTTTTTCGAGAGGACGGCAAAACCTGGCCGTTTACTGCCAGTGCGAATGACCAGCTATATGGACCCACTCACAATGCATATCAACGCACTACGAGCTCAACAGCGATTACTTCTTCGTCCAACTCTTTAATTAATCGACAACGACATACATCTCGTCATCGTTTCCTGTATCACGTCACACTCATTTCGCCACATTCACCACCCTCACATCACAGCTCCATCCCACCTTATGAAGCAGAAGTTCGACTTAATACGAGCTATTATTGACGACTACTGCGCCGGTTCTTCTGTGTTTTTTTTGGTGGTTGAATTCGTTCGATGGATGCCCTATCTATTTTTGCGTGGACATGGGAGAGGATCAGCAGGCCAACATAGTTTGGCTCGTTCTTGCTCTTGTGCCGGGCTCTTTCTTCCACCGAGCCTGGCCAGATCCAGACGCTGAAACCTGCCTTCGAACACTTCGACCTCTAGAACAGTCGGAGTGTGGCAAGAGTACGCTGTGTCCCAAAAGGCCAGCTATCCGCGACCATCCGCGCTTTCACACAAGTGACAAGAGTGACACTAACCTGAACGCGCTGCGCAGCCGGACGTTGTCGCGTGGAATTGAAGCCACGGTAATATATTCTTTTCACAGGGAAGGCAAACAGGCTGCTTCGATTTTCCTTATCGTCCCTAGGCAACCCAACTGTTTCTCGTCTGGACATGAGACCAACCCGCTCAACCCACAATCCGTCATATAATCGTTATTTTTGAACGGATCGCCCAATCGCCCTGGTCGCTTGTTCGGGCTATTTGCGTCTGCACATGACGTAGAGCGTCGTCGGTGGCGACTTTGGACATCGCGCCTCGGTCGGGTAGCGATGGATGCTTTAGGCTTACCAGGAGCTTCCAAGAAGCTTCTGCATCTATCAATACGGCTCAACTCACCTCCCAAGGCCTATTTTTCGCCAAGAGATCAATTCTACTCCATCACCTTCGACCAGTGCTCCTTCTGAGCTCTAGGGCCCTTCTACTCTTATGACCACCCATCCATCGCATTTTGATCTTCAGATGACTGGTTCTCCAATTGGTGGCCTGGCCAGCCTCTCTCACTCATTAATCACATCGGACGTCGGACCGCTCTATACTAGGCTGTACATGTCATGACCGAGGCCCTGTACGACATCTCAAACGGCATATTCATCTTCCTGAACTTTGGCGAGACCATAGGTCAGCCGATGTCGGAATTTGGACCCAGGAGGGATATCAGGTCCGTGTAGCCCCTGAACATCCCAAGCGGTGGTCTGGATCTGTGATGCACCGGTCCGCAGATTGTGGCTGACTGGTGGCGGTAGGCAGATTGGCGTCGGCAGAAGCTGGAGGGAAGAAATGAATGGAGAAAGTATACACTTAGATGAAGAAGTCACAGGCTAGCCGACGGCCAGAGTTTTGGGCTTGGGTTCCATTGGTGCCAAGATCATGGTCCACTTCTGTCGGTGTCCTGACGGTCTGGCAATTACCGAATGATTGCATACCATTTCCTTTCTTTTTTCTTTTTCTAATCGTTAACCATCATTTCTTTTATTTTCTTTCTTCAATCTTCGTTTCATACCCAGTTTGATCTCGGTGTGTGAGACAAAACAATACTGACTTCCTGCCTCTTTAGGTCAGCGATGGCAGGAGTTTTGGCTCAGGCGGCACAAGTGTCGCTGCCCAAGTGACATCCTCAAACGACGCATCATGTTTTGACGCAACAAAAAGCGTATCTCCCGACTTCGTATTCTCTCTGGAACCTCAAAATCAGATTGTGCAGTGCACGAACACACGGATATGGTGGGATCCGTCGACTGTGCAAGGGTATGTGCTGTGGTGTTGCTTTTCGTTGAGCCAAGCTGATGCCCAACCTCTTTGTTAGGACACCCAATTTCCTAGGCGTCATTCCAGGCGGGCAGTCCTTCTCCATTCCAGAGGGTTCGATTACCCAGGTGCCGTCTCAGGGCACTGGCTTTACTTGGAAACCTTCCTTGCGCGGAGGAACGACTCTCATCATTGTTGGCGGAGACAACAGGGGCAATGGTACTGCCGGGAGCTCGCTGAATGTCGTCAGCTCTGGCATCAACAACGACGCGAGCTGTTTATCGGACTCTAGCCCTAGCTCGACGCCAGGAAGTCCAGCTGGTGGCAGTTATCCTACGGGAACAGGGTTCGTTGGATACTCTTTATTTTTTATTTTTGTATGTTTCTCATCTTTGTTATAGGAGCAGCAGTGGAAGGGTTGGAGGCAGTTCATCTAACATTGGCGCCATCGTCGGAGGCGTCATCGGAGGCCTCGCTGCTCTGATTATCGCCCTTCTCCTTGTGTGGTTCTGTAGGAGACGCCATATGAAGCAGAAACGCATCAAGGAGCGTCCTGTTGATCTTATGAACGCAGAAGACGATGGCGACGAATCGCCTGCTAATGGACGCCCGCGGACGAACGAGCTTCCGCAGTTCTATCAGCCCGAGCCTTTCATGGTTCCTGATCCTACACTGGAGGGATCGATAATGGGTACTCATACGGGCACAGACGACATCGATGGTTCGAGACCGCTGAGCGGGACGTCAACGAGCTTCTATACTAGAGCGACGACACCTGACGCAGCTTCTGGTACTGGGTATGGTGGCATTGGGTCTAGTGGAGGAGAGAGGAGGAAGGGTGCCCCGAGACCGATGAGGGCTGTTAATATTATACAGCACGACGACGCGGGCCCGAGTTTACCTGCTCCAGATAAGGATGGCGAGGACGAGCCAGAGACGATAGAGCTACCTCCAGCGTATACCGCTGTTCGAGGGGCTAACAACCCAGGT
Organism: Galerina sulciceps; assembly: GCA_023014345.1. NCBI lineage: Eukaryota > Fungi > Basidiomycota > Agaricomycetes > Agaricales > Galerinaceae > Galerina > Galerina sulciceps. The sequence continues at coordinate 2,037,711 of JAEDXJ010000005.1, read as the reverse complement.
CCAACACCATCATCACCCATAGCTGCAGAATCTGACAACCTACTTAACGGAGAGCGACGTTGATGCAATAGCATTGGCGTGATTTTTCTGATTCTTTTTTTGTCTTTTCCTGTTTTCGATATCCCCGCACTTCCCCTGTTACTTCTAACATCATCATCATATGCATTTCATGGACTCTCCTATCGATGGACGTTGTTTTGATCATCCTTTGTTCTTTCTATCTTCCTCATCTGGATGATTTTCATGCCGGATAAATTTCTCCCTGACCGTCCATGCGTCATCACCACCGACCCACCCCATTTTTGTGGACCCACAACCCTCCGCCCTGAGATGCGCCATCTAACGCGCCCAACTCTCACTTTCAAAACGACATGCATTCACCATAGTTTCATGTCATACCCCCATACCACTAGCCCTTGCACTTCACCCCCGCGTACGAGAGATCATACATTTTCATGACTCGATATAACCAACGGAGAAAATTTACCCTAAGCATACCACTGATGCCCTTCGCCAACCATCTCAGCCCCACGGCCAAACTCATACAATTTCGATTTGTTGGAATATAGGAACAATTATTAGCACCCATGGTCATATTTTATCCCCTCCTTCCACTTACGCGTACAGATGTACGTGCCGACTCCCTCTTTGTACTACCCTTTGCCTCAGGCTCACTTGTGTATTACTACACTTACATCATCCCATAATTGGCTATTGTCCTTTGTCGTCACCTTTCTTTATGTAAGAAGGCGAAAACTCTGCTTGAGGCTCGTCCACTTTTTTGATAGTTGCATGTATGCCGATTCCGTATCTGCCTGTCGACAGGTATAGTCCGTGACTATGTCAATTGGACTGCAAGAACATCGATTATTCAAGATGAAGCTTTATTCAGAGCACCAACTCCTCTAATTTATATAACCCAATATCTGCCGCCGTAGCCAAACTCTTTCTCCTCTGTCTCCAGTCGCCTTTTTGTTTTTCACGTTCTCGTTCTTGTGGCGATATAAGTGACTCCTTCACTGCCTTCTCCTGCGCGATAGCAAAGGGCTCTAACGGGCCACGAAGGGTCTCCGCTGCAGATGCGAAAGAGATTTCCGGGTTCAGCTGATCTCGAACCCTGCGCAAGATTTTGTGTGCTGGCGGATGTTGTAACAACAAGAGGTAGCCCGTGTCGAGGATGACTTGTATAAGGTTGACAATCTGTTAAAAAGGTATTAAAAAAATTTTCAAATGAGGGACGACGAATAGCGCTGGCCTTTTCAAGAGATGGAATTTCCTCTTTTTTGCCTTTGTCGCCTTTTCTTCCAACGACGACCCAGACGCCTTGCTCCGTCTTCTTCAAATCTTTCTTCGAGGGCAGGAGACGCTCGTCCATCTTCGTCCTTCTAGTTATCCATCCATCCAGCACCCGCAGCACGACCGTCAAATCATCCGCATCCCTCATGCTCTTCCGAAATGCAAGCAGGAGAGGACCACGCGACGTTGGATAATCGGTGAGGAGGTTGAGAAACATGGGTAAGGGAATAATGGTGCCGAGGTGTGCGGTATTTTGAGTGGGTGGGTCTACTTGCATAGCATCATTTGATGCTGCTGCACTATGCGATCTTACGACGGCACGCAAGCATTCAACGATCTCTGCCTCTGTCAGGTCTAGCACTGATTCGAAAGCGAATTTTATTGATGACTGCAATAACATGTCAGAAAAATATGATGAATGAGACTTAAATGAGGGTGCTTACCCAATCATCTTTGGCTTTCAGTGCACACAACAAGCCCCCTGGCACCATTGCACTGCACACTACACGTTGTTCCAAAAGATATCGAACCACATCAGGGGTGTATGTAGGAGCCCCAGCAGCGTTTGTTCTCGATGCTGAAGGAGGTGGAAGTAATGTTATGCCCAACAGCTCTTTGACAAAGTTGTAGTCCAAGCTCGAAGTGGCAGGCTGCTGGCGACGAAAAAAATTAAAAGGACGATAATGGAAAGATTGGAGTGATACACACCCCATCTTGCTTCGGTACCCACTCCATGAAAGCATCAGCAACAGCCAGAGGCCGACCGCCCTGCATTGCAGTCCTCATGGTGCCCAATAGCTTAGCACGGGCTTTGTCGTTCGGATCCTGTATAGGTTCCTCCTCTTTAGGTCGAAGCCACTTGCTGCCAGCGTCTCCACGACCTAAGGCGGCGGCAATTGTAGAAACTGTTGGCACGGAATATGGAACGACAATCAGCACCGAGATTCTTCTTTTCAGAGGTGTCTTTTGACGGTGTTGATGACAGAATAGTATCGCCTGTCCAATGACTTGAGTTTCAGATTTTGTTGGACTTTGAACCCCTGGGACGAGGCGAACATGGAGAGTCGATGACGACAGGGCTGAGGGCACGGTAATGCATGTGAGAGAGTAGACGGAATATTGAAGGTCCCATATTAAGAGTGATTTCGTGGGAAGCGATGGCAGCTAGAAGGACGTGGGATGAGGTGAGGCGAGTAGGGAGACTGAAGCTTTGAGGGTTCGGAGAGGAAGGAGAAACCCGAAAGCTGGAGAGGGGTGATAATTGCGATGGTGATGAAGAGAGTTCAGGTAGTAGCTTGTATGAGTGCCAAGCTCCTTCGATGGCTATAGAATAGGCGGTGAATTTTGATAAATTAATGAAAAAGGAAATATAATGCGTACTGAGGATGCCAAGAATTCCACCCGGACTGCAGGAGACATTGACAATTTAGTGACGCGTCAGAAATGATATATGAGTTTATATGACGGAGAAGAATACCTCACTATCAACTGGGATTTCACACTCTTGTAGTTGGGATATTGAATCCGCCTCATCGATGGCTAAAACCCTAAGGTATGTTGTTTTGGACGATCCGGAGCTGGTTGTAACGAGAATCGCGCCTTTTTTCTCGACCCAAAATGACGCGCTAGCTGAAAACACGCTGGCATGAATGATATGCGACTTCTTTTGACTGAAAGTCGCTTTAACATCTAGCGAACCACCATCAACGACCGACACATCCCCCGTTGTGGATAGAACAATTATTCTTTCTGGCAGCTCGTCGCAAGAATACAGGTTGTAGGCCGTTTGATCTGTAGGAAGCTGTTTCGGTAAGTCTCCAGTTCGAAAACTTTAGCATAGCACAAGACGCACTATAGTTTTACTTCGCTTTGGTTTCTGAGGTGCACTCGACCTATCGTCCTCCCACGCCCATAACGTCCTGCCAGCCTCTTCTGTGGATGTAAACTCTATGGAGGACGATATGACGGCATAAGTTCTTGATGAACGACTGGATGACGATGGAAGTGTCAATGGAGGACATGAAAAAGTGGTAGCCGGTCCAAGTGTATGTGAGATGACTGCGTGAAGAGAGGACACCTGGGGTATATCATGAGCACAAATAAAGGCTGAAAACGACTCCCAACTACATCAAGTACATGCACTCCATTCGCTTGCACGGCCACGGTCACAAATCCATCTTGACTGTTCGCTTTTTTGTGGGCGGTCGCGTAAACTCCTGGAGAATATTTTTGGGTCGATTTTCCGCGTGCAGAAGACGTGTAGCTCGCAAGAACGAATGTTTCGTTTATACTCGAGTTCGACATGGCATTATTACCCAAGAAACGCCGGTTCAGATATCAAAAATTCAGCAGTTGAGATGGTTGTGGATCGAGAAGAAATTATCACTCTGCCGGTCCGGTCATCATGCATGTTTGCACCGATTTGTTCAGTCAACTCAAACTCTCGAAGATGAAACACAGTTTCTTCAAGAAAATGCCAAAAACTTAGGTATCAAGAAATAGTCATAAGAAGCATTCAGAACAGGTTCTAAAAGAAAAACAAAGCCATCGAACTATTTCAAGGCATGGATGACTGGAATCATGGCCTATTCTTCTGGCCACAAGAAATCGAACGCGAAGTGATCGTGTAGGCGATTGTTCTCCGCTAGGTAATCCGAAGGCAAAGGAACTGAAAGCATACCGGAATTGAAGATGCCTGGTTCAGCCTCTCCGACGTGACAACGTCGTGGCCTCGAAATATCAGATGAAAGAAATAAAAATATTCATGATGCTTTCCAACTCTACAAGAAGATTGAAGTTGTCTATAGCAAATGAGTAGCTGCATGTTGACCTTGTGGCGAGGCTACTGGAGTGAGGGCAGTGGTGCACAATCCTGCCTGCTCGGGTAAAGGAAGGCTAACTCTAGAATTATTTCTGAATCGCCTTGTAGATAGGGTTTTTGACTTCGTGTATTGGCGTTTGACCTGGCGGCGATCCGGGAATAGTTTTCGTCAAGCCCTATGAAATCACAAAGGGTCATCGTTTAACCATGTCTACAAGGCAAGCAATTTGACGCGAAATTGCGAATTCAAAAACTTACAAGCTTCTCAAACATGCACGCATTGAGTTGACGCTCAGGTTGGCGGCAGAGGTAATATTCCTATGACCGTGTTTCGGTTAGTGGCCATTTCCATGAACATGAAAAAGTTTTGAAGTCATGATAGTTCGACCGTCGCGAAGTCAAGGCATCTCAGGCAGTCGGGAAGTTAAGGTTTATAACCCACCTGGTTCTTCTTCTCCAAGCAATTCCAGTGCGCGTCGAACTGTGATGCACAATTTTCCCGCATCTTTGTGATGCTAGTAGGAGCAAATCAAACCTAAGTAACGTGAAACTAAGCAAGAAGGCGACTTTGATACGCACAGGTCTATCGCACACCGCGTCACCTTCCGACCTTCCTTCAAACAATGCTCGGGGTTTCGGCTTTCATTCTTGCAAAGCATGAAATCCTCTAACAAAAAGCGTGCGTCAGAATGTGCTCTATAGTTGGTCAACCATGAAACAAAAACACATCCACACCATTATATTCTTTGCAATACGCCCCGATGAAGAATGCTGCGCTCTTCAGTGGTCCACTGGTCGCACCAACCTCGTCGACGTGGGGAATATTAGCTGGCATTGGTGTTGGGTCCACATACTCCTTCCGGGGGTACAACCCCGCTTGTACTGTACTCATTTTCAACACCGAGAGTAGATGCTCTATCCAGGAAATTCGGTCCAACGGTCAACGGTGGTCTTCACCCCAAATAAACCAGAAATGGGTGCCAACGACAGTGGTCGAGTGGAAGGAAGCGGGTGGGAATATTCAACCGGAGTTCGATTATTTAATTTGATAATTTCATTTGGTCGCGTCCTGCAAGGCTGCAACGCGTTTTCACTCCTCCAAGAGACCCAGATATGGTATGGTCATAAATCGTACAGAAAGTGCTTCCAATGACATTCAGGCAACCGACAGCCTCCTCGGATTGCCAAGGTTTACAATATCCAAGTAAAAACCCATAAACTCACCGTTATGCTCTCAAGCCTTGCTCCTACCACCACAATCGCAGAACTCAAGACCGAAACGCTATCGGCATTTGCCTCTGATGTTGCCTCAGACGCACTGGATTTCCAGGCCATGGAACCGCCACAAATCAGTATTGAGACAGAAGAGGACTTTGAATTGTGTCGCGGCAAGAGGGAGAAAGGGAAACTAACAGGCGACTACGAGATTCTAGAAACCAATAAGACGCTTCGTGAAGCTGGATTAACAGCCTGGGAGGCGATATTCTTGCAACCTCGAGAAAAGAGTACTGGTAAGTAAATATCTCTGTCTCACTACCAAATCTTGCAGTTTTACATTTTGTCAATAAAATTGCATTGGTCTCTGGTGTTATTGCCCAACAGGTGAACTTCTACCCATCAATTATACACTTCCGGCAATGTACGATGAAGAGGATGACACCCCGGCACGCCAAACGGAAGTGACAAACAATAAAGGCAAAAGAAAGGCAAATGACATGGACGAGGAGTAAACCACAACCTCACTTTGTGATCTGTATATACCAGTGACATACCATATGCCGCGGGAGGATGTTTGTCATGAATTTTGACCACGTATTGGTGATCTAGGCCAGGAGTAAGGTGTGAATGGCAACAGAGCCGCTGCGACGCGTCTTCCTTCCTCAGATAAAATGTTGTATGTGGAGCACGCATTTCTCTGAAATAAAATATTCATCAGTACGGAGAGGTCAGAGTGCAACTTCGTAAGTCACCGTGTCCATCACATCCAGCTGGATTCCGAGTTTACTGAGGTATGGACGTAAGAATGGGGGTGGTTGAAGCAAGGTTTTCCCAGTGCCTAATAGAAGCATTTCTACAAAAGAATTAGAATCCAAAATACACTGATTCAAAAATGTACGACATACCAGGTCTCGGTGTAACCACGTCAAGCAGTTCAAAATGGTCTTCTTTCCAGCCTCGCCATTTTTCTTCTTTTACCTTTGCGCTCGCATTTGCGTGTGGCACGTCCCAAAGGAAGACTTTGCCCTCCAAGAACACACAGGCGCCAGGAATTACCAGTCCGTCCGCAAGCTGAATACCAATGTCTGATATTGAAGAAACCTGAACTGCCGGTGGATTATCGTCGGCCAACAGATTGGTAAACGAGCGGTCTCTGACAACACAGGTCGCATGGAGGCTTCGACAAGCCAGAGGGCCAGGAAATGAGTTTTTCCGTAAACCTGTCGCTGATTTGCAATTCTTGCTCGGGGCGTATGCACATCTCAAGGCACCGCGTAAATTCAGACGCGAAGACATGCTGACAAGAAGATAAATGGTTGTGTTGGACAGATAAAATTCAGGGACCTCTGCTGGGCAATGGAATCAGGACCCTGGGAAAATAAACATATTTAATTTGGGAGACGAAATCATAACTGTCATTCTTGACCGTGACTTTGACCAAACCTTCCTCTGCAAAAGCAACCCCCGAATCCAGTCGGAGCACCTGAAATTGCTTTGATTGATTGACTTTGACATAGGGGAACGTCGCAAAAATTTTCGCTGCGCAACTTGACCTTTTTTGTCTGGATACAAAGCACTTGACCAGAGCCATCCAAAGCTGAAAGAGGCACGATGCTTCGGGGGCTAATCGCACTGCGGGCAGCGCGACTCAAGGCAGGAAACGTGAATCACATTAAAGGTCTTCCTCCACATCCCCATCTGAGGCCAGGTTTGCGCAGCCTGTTCGCGACAAGTGTGAATCGGGAGCTCCCTACGCCTGGCCACGAAATCTATGTGTCTACCTCCTCGGACCCTTACTTCAACTTGACTTTCGAAGACTGGTATGTGGGTTACATGAAACTTCATCTATCGGTCCACTGATTGCTCGACTTTGGCTCTCTCACTGGTTCTAAAATATTCCCTATCCTAATCTGCCTTGCTTCTCCGATCGCTACCTGCAGGCTTTTCCGCCATTCTCCTGCCTCCTCACCGCTATTGTTTATCTTTCGCAACAAACAGTGCGTCGTAATCGGCAGAAACCAGAACCCGTGGACCGAAGTTAACTTCGCAGCACTACGTGTGGCCGGGATTCCATGTCTGCGTAGACGCAGCGGAGGGGGAACTGTGTATCATGTGTGGTTCTATCCTGCTTTCCCGATGCCCTCGCTTATTCTGCTTATTGACTTTCCTCATTACTAGGATTTGGGAAACACGAATTTCTCCATCCATTTACCTCGGACATCGTTCGACAGACATGCTACCGGCAGGCTCGTCCTTCGTGCTGTGCGCTCTCTGGGCATCGATGCCCGATTAAATGAACGAAACGACATCTGCGTTGGACCAGATAAGATGAGTATACCCATTTCCTTCCAAACGACGGAAAGATCCTTGCATTTGTTGTCGCTAAGTCCTTGACTGCATCTTTTGCCTCTCCTCTTTTTACCCAAACCTCTGCATATAAAATCGTTAATAAACGTGCCTTTCATCATGGAACCATGTTGATATCGACGGAGCTTGATACGCTGGGGAACGTCCTGTGTCCACAAAAGGTATAATTTTTTGTCGTTTGCTTTTCGTCTACTGCGGTTTGGGATGGCTCTGTCGGCGCCTAGATCAGCGCCGTCCACATCGTTTAATGTAAACCCCAGATATACTTTTTTCCAACACCACCCATGACTTCTTTCCGTCCTTGTCTCGGGTTTTTCTTACTCCAGGTACTTGCAGGAAAACATCAAAACGAAAGGCGTTGATTCTGTCCGATCGCCTGTGTGCAACCTGCGGCGATTTGATCCCAGCCTCACGCACGAGCTGTTTACTGCTGCTGTGGTGGAGCAATTTCGCAAGGAATATGGGGTCAGTACCGAGGTAAAATCCAGTCATTGTTGTAAACGTCTCATAACTAAAATTATGTCTGCTCCTTCAGCCTTATATCGTACATGACACTGAAGACACCAAGAATTTTGATTATATACAGAAGGGCATGGTCGAATTATCTGTAAGGAATATGTTGTACCTATCCATTTATTCCGACGACGGTAACACCCGCTTCTAAATACAGACGTGGGATTGGGCATTTGGTCAAACTCCCGAATTTACACACACCCTGAATGCTGCTTTTCTGTGGGGATCCATAGTACGTTATCCTATGATTCTGAAATCCACAACATTGTCTTGACAAATTTTTGGACCTCCTAGACCGCTGAAATCAGCTCGAAACACGGGGTCATTACAAAAATTTCCTTGAGGATTACAGACGCTCATATCCCGACTGCGGCAATCGATTCCTTATGCGAGTTCTGTCGGACCCTTTTTGAAGGAAAAAAATACGGCTTCTTGCCCGAGCTCGAAGACAAGGAAGTTGCAGAGCTCAGGATGGGGTGTGATCAATCCCCCCATGTTGAAGGGATCGAACCAATGCGAGAGGTGTATACATGGCTGCAACAAGCGATTAATATTCGGTAACTTGATTTAGGGATATCTTCGTATAATTTTCCATTGAATACCCGTCAAAAATTGGAACTTAACCTTGACCTGGAACGCGTATACTTGCGATATAATATTCCCTCGGAGCGACTCTCCGAACTCAAGAAATATTCATCCCCATCTGTTCAAATCCTTCGCACCTTTTCTATGGTACGCTGGTCTGCAAGCGTCAGATTGGTCTTCAGGGATAGGTGTTCAGTTTTCTTTCCCTCCATACCCTCTTTCTCTGTCGAAAATTTTCCGGAAGGTCTACAATCAGCGCAAGACCGAATGATCCATGAGAGAATATCCAGGTTTCATACGGCATCGGTAACTGCAATCCGAGCTTCCTCGGACACCGGCCTCGTTAATGTTTTCAGTCAGCAGGAACTGTCCATTGACACCAGAGGACAATAAATAGATTTGATAGTCAGATCAATCAGATTCATACTTGGAGTGTGTCATGGTTGTCGCCTCAACTGCATCGGTGATTATGGGGATTCCAAAATATAACACGAGAACAATAACCTTGAGTATCTGTGATTCAGGACAGTCTTCTTGATTATGACGCACACAACGATAGCGTGCATTGATAGTTGATGAGATAATAACCTGAGCGAGTAGTATTTTTACATCGGAATAACGACCAACTCAGAAGGGTTACGAGGTCTAATAAGTTGGAAGTCACGACTCAAAATACTGGCGACATCAACACCACCTTGAATCCAAGTCTGGTAGCCATGGACTCCTGAAAGTGCAGTAGATTGGGTCATATGATGTAAAACAAAGCAATGGCAAGAGTTGGACACCAGTCTGGACGAGCATTGATTGAAGCAAGTCACGCCTCCAATAGAGACTCAGAATAGTCGTAAGAACGAGGCAAGGTTGTGAGCTCTAGTAACATCGGGATGTAGAGAGCTGGCAATGGGAAGCCATCTAAGAACGTGGTCGTTTCAAATCAAACCGCGAAAGGCCGGAAAAGAACCCACTGACAAGCCTCGGAAGGCAGCGGATATGCCTCTTGAAAGGGCTGCATATATCAAATCTGAACCACTGGCTCGGTTGTATACTAGCTACTGTTAGTCGTGCGCATTGAGCGCCATGGGGTGGCGTCACGATCTGTCCTTCTACAGAAGGTAAGACAAAGCCACAAGAACGGCAGTGGCAAACCATCCTTACGATCATTCCGTTGGGTGCGTGGGTTCTGCCATAATGGAAAGCCGAGTTTGCGGGAATGGAAAGGATATTGTGATCAAAAACAAAAGGTCTAGGACCCCCAAATCATTGATGGTGCCCAAAGGCCCTGTTAGACTGCAAAATTAGAAAAGAGGGACGGTTGTTCGCGATCGACTTTCAGGCCGTTGAGGAGTGGGGAAGTATAAAAATTCGGTGCTTTGTGAGAACGATTATTCTGGTTGTCGACTGTGCCAAGTTTCAAGGTGGTGGTTGAAGTGACGGTAGGTGGTATGAGCCGAAAATCTTCTGCTTGGGTGCTGGTGACCAGGAATAATTTAGCGTCGAGCTAGCCGTATGAGGTTTGTCGGTTCTCAGAGGCCGTTTTTGAACATAAGGTGAGAGTCATAAAAATGGCAGTCAAGGACCCACCAATATTCAGGATCATCGCGGGTTTCCAAAATTATCAACTCCGAAAAACTCCAGTTGGACAACAAATGTTTGGACCATCCATGCTAGGAAAATTTACCATAGTCACACCGACTGTCGACATCTACTCAGAACTTGCGAGGACTTGATGACGATTAATGGCTTAGGATAGATATCGACTATGTCACGCTTTTTCCTGTCTTTCGCCGAGATTACTTCTGGGTTTGTGCCAGTGCACGCTTGGTTCACGCGACAGCCTGAGATATCTTCCTGGGAGGTCTGACCGGGAATGACACTTGGTTGTTACTGGAGCTTAGGAGGACTGAACGACTTCTGTTACATACCTGGAATGTCGTGAAACATAATTGTGACTTGTTGACACAATCGCAGATCATCACTCCATGATCGCTCAGGCTGATTGGTTCTCTGATATGAATATATCTGCCATAACGTTCTACTTATGTTATTGGGGGAGTCGGAACCAGGTCCGTCCGAAATACACTCTACGCACTTAACTCCATGGGTACTTTTCTACCTTGTCGCAGATCGCCTTCACATATGTCTTTCACTTCAGGGGGGACTTGGCAACTTGGATCTCTGTCAGTTCTACCAAGTTTCCTTATCGTATCGAAAGTCCGGAAGCTGATGGTGAACTCAACCTATGGAACTTACGGTGCAATTTGACGTATTCCTGGACTGTCTCAGCATAAACAAATTTGAGTTCTGACCTGCTCTTCCAGTGACAAGCGCCACATTTGTATTCTGGACGTCGGACGTCTTCATCATTTCTCCGGAAGGCTGGTCATTGAAATAACGTTTGATATCCTCTCAGGCTGCAAAGAACCATTGATTGAATTCAACTCGGTCCGTTGCAAGAAATAATACAAGGGAAAATGATATTAGGCTTACGACGGTATACCCTGCTTAACTTGTGCCACGGTGTGTCCACACAGCCTGAGGCACCGGCGGAACAGCCGTCGCCTAGAACTTGGTCAACTTGCTGTGCTTTTGTGGGTCTTCCACAGCAGACGACTAGGGGAAAAAAACTCATTGACAAGTTTTATACGATCGCCTTTTGGAAGTTTCATGATTGATTCAGGGAGACGAAACGTCGTGGCCCGATCCACTAGCTATCAGGTCAGCCTAAGTCCGTGCTAAATCCTGTAAGGAGAGTTTGTTTGAGTTTCGAGGGTATGTGCTTTCTTTGTTCATGCCCAAGTACAACTAATGTACGACGTGAGAGCGTCCGTAAGCTCACGGTGGATTTAGTAATGGTCAATTATAGGTCCGAGACTGTGTTTGATACATTGCAAGATAAAAGGGTGGTTAGCACCGTCGTGAGGCCCATGAAAAGATTTATGCGTAAATGTGGGTATGTAAGAGAAGCGACCTTCCGAGTCCGTAATGCATGCATCCTTTTCTTTTGACCTCTCCCGGATGAAGTGGATTTAAGTATTATCTTTCAGTCTCGTTATGTCGCTTTGGTGCCTGTCTGATATCTAAAGCCAGGTTGGTTCTTACTGGGCACAATAACAGAAGACTCATGTCATTGAGTACCACATGGTGCGGCCTGGCTCAGTCAAGGCTCGCCTTTTTCAAGCCTCCCTCTCCGTCAGAAACGTATTTCGCTCCAAAAAAATTTAATCCATAGAAGAGGGACATCTTGTCTATGTTCAGTTTAAAGTTGGGAGGAAAGGTTCTTTTTGAGTTTTTGTGGCCTAGAAAATGAGAGATGGGGACAGCAACTCAGCCGAGTTGTCCATCAAGTAACTCTATCGTGCTATCTATCTGGGGCGTTTCCAAGAACCCACGGGTCTGCCACGTTTTCGGAGTTTCGTTATTTTCGTACCATGGGACTAGTAATTATTTCTTGGAGTCAAGGTGGGACATAGGCGGTAGAACCTTGGAGAGCCTTCCATTTATGAAAATGTCGCTTTTCGCGGATTTGACAGATCCTGCCTCATAGGAATTGAGGGGCCAAGGACCTGGTCATAGTCATAAATTCGCAATACTCCCACTGTGCTAACCAATACGGAGCTTCGCATCTTTTCCTTCAAGCTTCCTTGTTACCGCCACAGGGCAACTGAACACGAAACACTCTGCAATATTATTTTCTTATTGAAAGAAGCCCTCTTCGAATCAAAGCGGTAGTTGAAAGCTTAATCTCATAAGAAGAATGCAAGGGAGCCAGAGCTAGTGGGCCGCGACGAGTTCTGAAGGTGTCGGTGTTAACCCTAGTTCAATTAATTCAGCAAGGAGTTGGATAGGTGACGTTATTGGGCTGCTCAGACGCGACTCATGCAGTTTCTCAAACATAACACGGTGCTTGAGGTATGACAAGAGCTTTGTTTAGGGATTCAAAGAGTTCCACAATCACATAGAGTAGTGTTGGGGGAGGGGGTCAGCCTTGTCGTAACGACGCCAGTCAAGGTTACGAAAGCCGGTCTGCCCACCAAACACTGTTCTTTGAGAATTCAGGCGGGGCTATTGGGTTTGTCTAGATGAAACAATACAATGTGTCAGACGGCGTCGCACGCATTTCTTGGGAAGAATTGGAAAGCTTTGCACGCACTGATTGACCACGGACATGCCCCGTCAACTGTTTATCGCGATTCATCATCATCTTGTCCCAATTGTCTATCGAGTATCGGGGAGGCTACGTATCAAGACCCTGGTTAATGATAAAAAACTGGAAGGTGACTTTGAGCCCCACTTTTCCCTGGTTTTGCGCCCGTTGTGAAACGTTGACGAGAGTACCCGCCACTCCAAACATAGCAGTGAGAAGTCCTGTCCAAATCTCAGCAACACGTCTTGGAGCGCTTTAGTTACACATACCAAAAGGAATAAGTGCCTCCCAAGGAACTGGCATACTTGTAAACCAAGCCTCGAGGAGAAGTATCTGCGATTCAGCCTTCAGGTGAGGGTTTGACTGTTCACCTCGGTCTGTTTATACGTGTTTGGCCACGTTCCTTACTTACCAAATTGGGACACAACAGCTTTGCTCACCATTCCGAGTTCTGTCCATCTGCCATGATAATAGGTTTTTACGTACAAGTAAAAAATTACGGAGATTGTGCTATGATTCAAACCCTATGAAGTGGCCAGCACTGATACTACCCAGGTTTAGATCAGCCCATGAAACGATCGAAGCGCTGTCGAAGGATAGACAAAAAGTCAAGCATATAACTAGGCATATGTGTCATAAGCATGGCATAGAAAAGGTAAACATATTGGTCTTTGGAACCTGTAGAAAATTTCTACCTAAGCCTCAGGATAGGGCCTACCTTCGGCGTAAAAAATAACCGTGGCAGGATTCTGCTGGCGCGGTGCTGCCGCTGGATAATCCGCATATGACGGTTCAAGTTCTCCACGAGGCATGTATTCTGGATCGAACACTGCAGTGTTGCTGGCATAGTCACCTTGAAAAGATTGTGCATAATTTCGATTTGACGGAGAATTTAGATTGTGTGACCATGGATGGTGAAGCGTGGGTGGTAACTGATTGGGGTCATAAGCGGCTCGGGTCATAGGTCCAGAAGTCGAGGGAAAGATGGGCGTATGTGTCTGGGTAAAACTAGCGGCATTGCGGGCGTTGTCTAAGAGGAGAGTACTCTGCCTCTGAATAGGGTGTCCCAATAATTCTGGATCGTAGTTGACTAATTCTTCTGCATGGTGTGGAACGACTGGCTGGTTTCCTGGCGGAAACGCCGTTGACGAATTTATATTCACGTAGTTCGTATTGGGGGTAGAAGGCGAGGATATTCGCATTTCTAAATGACAAAATTAGATTTGCAGTCTAAAAAAAGACTTTGCATTTACCACAAAAAGGGATTTGTTCGTCGACATTGGACGGCGCGCTTTCGGAGACATGAAGAGCTCCTTGCAGAGTTCTAGAATCCCCCGTGTGAGCCCACAGTGAACGGGGTGGGATATAGTCTTGCCCTCGTTTCGTTGTCTGTAGCGCAGAAGATTTTACGCGGCGGCTGGTCGAAAGTTCAGATATGTCCTCTGGTACAAGTGAAAAATATCATACTTGAATGAATTCTGGAAATACTAGAATTGGACTATGATATTAGTCCTCTCGTGGCACGACGACAAAGGCAGTAGTAACTGACCTCATCCTCAATATGGCGCAATTTGTGATGCTTTCGCCTGTTCTTCAGAGTGGATCCTTTCTTGCCAACGTTCTTACGGCGTCCGTCTCCTTGATCGGTACTTTGTTGCATAACGGAAAGCGTAAGAGTGGCAAGTTGAAAGGTAGTGGTTCCTAAGCCCAAACCGTGCCCTACTTCCACTAACCTTTCCTTTTTATTCATTACTATGATGGTGCATGTTCGACCGTTATTTCATCAACGCAAGGTGTTCGTAAATGAATTACTGTTACACGTTCAGATCTACCCACAGACGAAAACAATAGTGCAAAAGCACCCTGGAGCAGCCTCAAGGATCCGAGTGGTCTATTCTTTAACCCACATCATTCAAAGCCTGACCGCGTCGTCGCGTGGAGAAGTTGCGTACTATGTAACTGAAGTCAAAATCTTGATTCTTAGATGTGCAGATCTAATGCACCCGGCAGTTCGGGCACAATGACCGGACTCATCCGCGGAGGTATTTAAACTTCTTGCCCGCCTGTGCCCTTTCTCCTCTGGGGATTTGCGTCACTGGGGATGATCCGATCCACGTGTCGCATTCCCAATCTAGGTGTGCATTTTACCCAAGTAATTAAAAAGTATGACATTAAGCGCCCATGCCTGAAATGGACGTAGTTCGCCCCAAACACTATTATGGAGAAATTTGATACCCCACTTTAACTTTGTGACTGATCGAGCAAGGGCCCACTGCGCCCACCAAACTTGTACAGGGTCGTTCGCGGACCGATCGACCGACCTGTTGGTGCCTACAGGTGCAAGCATGGCAAATTTCTTCACACTTGTTCGAACCAAAAATTCTTGGGCGCGGTCGATTAATGTTTAGATAAATTAATGGAGTGTGACTCATGAGTTGTGGTCACTAGTTTTTTTTTGAATTTCGCGACGGATGTATACTTGAGTTGAGACAGCCTCAAATATTTTTGAACAAGGGATGTCAAGAGAGATTCTAGAATTTCAGTTGGCATCTGCCGAAGATCTTCTATTTCGCGTGGCTAGGGTCGTTTCACGCACCTGATACCTTTTCCGATGATTCTATTGTAGATCCAAACACACCGATGGACAGAAAAAAACAATATATGGGTATTTTGATTTAGGTACAAGCAGGCAGTGAATCAGAGCGACACGAATTAGAGTGAAAATCTGAAATTGGAATTAGCGGAGGAAAAGCTGTATATCTCTGTCGCTTCACGGGAACATTGGAGTGAAGTCGATCAATTTGGCAGTGCTCATGATTGGCGACCTTGATCACTGGGAATGAGACCTGGAAGCTGACCTTGGCACTCGGAAGTGAGCAGCCTAAGCGGGTTGCGTCGATGCGGAACGGTAAAAATGTTACGGGACAGTTCATGTAACCCGAGTATATTGCAATTTCCTCGCGTTTTGGCGACCAGATTACCTCACGAGGCCGGTATCCACAGCCCAAGACTCCAGAACTCGCAGAAAATTTCTATCCCAGTGGTTGATAAGGTCTGAAATTTGAATTCGAAAAAAAATTAAGATATTATATATATGTTCCTATTGTATCTATTATCGAGCACTATTACTATGGTATTGTCTTAGCTGAGGGGCATGCTGATTACGGTCCTACTTGATCAAGGTCCCAAGTATCATCGGGAAATTCGCAGATACTTCTGTTAGAGTATTGCAACGAAAAATCCGGCGGTATATCTATCTCAAAGGGCACAGACTGAAGTGCAAACGGGTCGATTGTTGCTCTGCACTCGTTGGTGAAGATAGGGGGGGTGAAGGAGTCGTTGTACACGTGCTGGGAAAAGTTCCACCACGTGGGAATTATGTAGCTATTGGATTGATCCGAATCACAAATAGGTTCATGGTCAACCTCACTGTTCGGGACTCCCTCGTACCCAGAGCTGTTGAAGCCTTGCATCGGTCGGAAATCTGCCTCTGACATCCTTATTTGTTTGCTCATCCTTCTTTGTGTAGCAGGCGGTTCCTCAAAGGATGTCAGCTTTTGAGACCTCTGGACAGGTATATCAATCACCTTTGAAAGACCTGAACTTGACGCAGGGGATTGCCATTGTGCTCTGGTCCTATTAACTTGGTGGTGAATCTTTCGAGTGGCTTTGCGATAGTTTGTGCTGTCTACTTCAATGGAGTGGCTCTGTCCGTCGTCGAGTACGCCATAGTAAACCGGTCCAGAACTTGGAAGTTGGTTTCTAATTCTGTAGCGGAACGCGTGTTTGGTATTCTGAAGGGTGGTAAAATAAATTAGATGTAGCCCCTGTATGCGAAGGTTGTCTTTCACTTACTTCTGGGTTAATGTTCTTCAGTTTTTTGTGCTGTTGTCGATAGACAGGCGGCTTTGGGGTGGATTTTTTGCCTATTTCTTTCATTTTGACGCCAGAGAAGTGCTTGATAGTTTATTTACGACACAGGCTAATTTATACAGCACTCCAATGTCCGTGCGCAAAATGCTTATAAAATATCGAGTCACCGGTAGAATACACGAGGTGACTCACAGCCACTCTCTAGCTACTAGCTAAATTTATGTTCACCCACAATGAGACGAACGCCACGGCAAGTTGACATCATTTCGGAATGACCGAAGACGTTGCATCAACCACCTCCGGATAGGCTGCGAACTTGCTAACTCGACGGAAAGCCAGCAAGTTATGGGCTTCCGACTGATTTGACTTTATGATGCTCCAGGTCAACCGGCCATCAAAGTAAGCTCGCTTGTTCCGAATCGAGGACAACTGACATACATAGTATTTACGCAGTCAGTAAATTCTGTAATTAATAACCGGGGCTATCAAGAAGTGATCTCGCCAATCTCAACCAGATCTTAAGTACACAATCGAAGAGCCTACGTTTCGTCGTCTGAGCTGAGGTACAACTACTAGATTATTCGATGCGGTTTCGAATCACTTCCCAGAATTCATGGATAAATCACAAAGACTGAAACCGCCTGTTAAGATTCAGAGTTCTTTTTCGCTCGCTTGGATCTTTTCGGCAGTTATTCGAATGCTGACTCCCCGCGAAACAACTGGAAGGGAGAATGTGAGTAAATTACGGGCATGTATGAGTTTTTTTGCATCGAAATGGAAATCCAAGCGCTCTCGAAATTTTTTTCCCCCTGAGATCTGGACAGACTGGAGTGGGATGATCTGCGTTGACCATTGCCATGTATTTTTTTGCAGTACGTGGCTAACCTTCAATGATGACTTGTCGCCATGCAAAGAGTATTTTTTCACATGAACTGCCCAGTCGCAGTACATAGGAAATCTTTAAGAATCTATTTCCCGTCACCGGAGGGGCGCATATATTTTCAATGAAGAAAAAATACACGATCAGCGACGTGTTTGCGTCTTCGAGCGTCTGAGCGTCGTGGGAGGTTTAGAGGGGTAATAATCGAATAATTTTCAGAGCATCAAATTTTCTCCATAAAACGAAGAGAAGGAGGTGATGATTTTGTGAGGGAAACATAAAAAATATACGAGGGAAATCATCAACAACTAAACAGGATATCCGACTACTCTGCTTGCTTATTATAACTTGAGGCTATGCCATTGTGGGTGCAACGCCAAAAACGAATTTCCGCCATCATAGACGTCGTCGGTAACGAGCTGACTCGATTAGCGGAGCCAGTGGTCGTTGTCAATAGAGATGCCAACGTTTAAAGGGCAATACTAGGCAATACTGCTCATTTAACTGTGCTTTGTTTATTCTTCTGGCTCAAAATGAGCTGCGGATAGATGACATTTTTAATTCAATTCTGACAACAGTCGACAACTTATAATGAAAAACACTGCATGAAGGAACCTTCGACTCACGCCTTTTCCATCCTACTATCAATTCGGGAGATAAATTCTTCAGCATGGAATGACTGGACACAACTGCTTCTTAGCTTTTCGTTACCAGCGTTCTATTCTTTAAAAGATGTCGCCAGTCATACGGTATTCAGAGAATCTAGTTAAGATTACTAGAAATAAAATAGCTATGAGTTATGGGTGTATATATACAAATGAGGCGTCGTTGTCAGGGGAGGTTTGTCTGATCAAATAAATACTTCGGCAGGGAAAAAGAAAACCAACCACTACGCCAGTTTCTTTGTCAAATTCTTTTTACTGGGTTTTAGGGGCATTGGTACCGCAGGAGTATTACCCGCGGAAGCTGAGGACGAAGCGCTCAAAGAGGGGTCATTATTTTCTTTAGCTTTTTCGGCGCTTAAGCCGGGCCGTAAACGGGCCGAACTCCTTTTGGCAGGGACACCGGTGTCGAGCTTGGCATTCTGCGCTGTCTTGGGCGGAGAAGCTCGTCGGGTCACTCGGGGTCGAACTGGACGGGCGTTTACAGCTCGAGGGGGTATGGAACGCACAATCTTGCGCCGCTTTTCCTCCCGAGATACCCGAGATTGTTCCTCCACCGAGCTATTGTTAGAGGAACTGGCTGCGTTATCATCGACAGCGAGCTGAGGAGGGTCTGATGACGAGGATGATGCCATGCGAGCGTCTTCCTTTAACGTCGCGGAAATTTGTACATGCTCCCGGTCGGACTCAGACACATCCTGAGAAGCCTCGCTCTCAATTTGACGAACCCGGTATTTGGCAGCGGGCGTCCTCGGACGGGGGTATGAGCGCTTCTTGCCTATGATGGACGGAGAACTTGTATTAGGCTGCGGCGCCGACAGAGACGAGTCAGAAGAGGTGCTTCTCTGCATAGAGGATCCATTATCGGCGGTGGTCAGCGCTGATGATCTACTGGGTATGCTCGCAGCAGAGGAAGTAGACGCAATAGAAACAAGGCGACGTGGTTGGATCTGTGATCTCAGCGAACCGAAAGGTGGGAGTGGAGTCCGAAGCGTGATGTTGAATTCGTCTTCATCTTCGCAGTCATCCGAAGACATGCTATCGTCGGCATCATCCACTTCCGGAGAGGATATAATCCCAAAGAGTTTGTGTCTGTCGCTCAAGTCGCCAGCGTGGCTGGGATTTAAAGGCTCACGTGGCGGCAAGAGCGACTTGCGAAAATCCTGCTGGGGCTTCTCTTCCTCGTCAATCGCGGGATAAAGAGTTGAAGACCCTACAGCAGAGGTCGCTGCTAGTCTAGACGTAGTCACTAGCGGGGTTGGAGGATAAGCAGAGGGGAATGCGGGGTATTGACGCCATTCCTCATATTGCTGCTGCTCGTATGTGAAAAGGACCTCGCTGGTTGGCTGCGGGCGCAGAGTCGAGTTACCTTCTCCTTCAACATCTTCATCAACGTATGATGACTTTGGAGGGTACCAGATTTGGTGATGAGAAGATTTTCCTTCATCTTCACGGTGAGTCGGTGACTTGAAAAAATTTGGTTCAAGGCTGTCAGGGATTCTGCTGATCTTGGGAGCTTCGGGCTGAGTCTGCTTTCTCGAGCTTTTGCGTGAAGGTAATCCGGGACGTCCTGACTCTGGTTCATGGGTTCGTTTGGGATCGAAGAAATTGGGCTCTAAGTTTGGGCTTCCTGTTGTGTCGGGCTTTTTCTTCCGTGAAGAGCTTCGAGGAGCATCGCCAGACGAACGTCGACTTGGAGGCTCGACAGAAGCCTTTTCTTTGCTGGACTCTTCTGAGAGTTGTGGTGGATGATTGTCTACGTTTCCATCGAGCGTAGCTTGGGCGGCACCAGAAGATGCGAGAAATGAGGTAGGCAATTCCGATGTGTTGACATCGTTGGAAGATTCTGATTGAGTTTCCTGGTCGGACTCGGAAAATTCATAGTAGGTGCCAAAACGTTGTCTGTACCAATCCAGCCCAAGACGAACGGGATACGTCGATAGGGCGAAGATGAAATCCCCAATCATAAGCATCAGTTCCAGACTAGCATCGATGGTTCGTGTATAAGGCTTGATGAGAGGTCGGATGAGATGAAGGTAAATCGGTTCGGCTCCCTGAAAAAGGTGTCTACCAGGAAATTATTGAGAAACGTTAAATTGACTTACTCGTGCACGAGTCAGGATCAAAAACAGAAGACCTAGTGACTTGAATTCGTCGTAGAACGGGATAAATAGACGGATAATATTTTCCAGAATCCTTTCGTACATAGACAGAGAGGCCTATACACTTCTCAACGTCTGTTCAGTGGTCTTCAATAGGTCATGACTCACCCAGACAATCCAGACAGCTAAGCACCCTTTCATGTCCCGCTTTCGTTGTGTAACCGCTCGAACACTCGGACGTCCGCCATTACGCGAGGACGCCGGTGGGTCCTTCAGTGTCTTATACGAGTCATAGACGTTGAGAAAAAGCATAAGCAGGCGAAGAATCGGGACAAAAAGTGGCATGGCTACAATGCTTTCTTTGGATGTGCCAACAGAACAAGTTCAGCTCTGTGCTACCGCGCTACGGCAGGCATGTATGGCGGAAGCTTTACCCCGCAGTATTTCACGCGGTAAAGTGCAATTTGGGATGAGGCTTCGTGTTTCTGGTGACTGCGAGAGGAGGGTGCAGCTTTCGCGTGCACAGTTGAACTTTGACGTCCTATTATGTAAGCAGAACGTTGAACTTGGACGAGTCAGGGTCCTTTTACCCTGACTCCCAACCACCACCACCAATGCCCAAAATCAAAACTACGAGAACAAAAGCGCCACCAGAGGGATATGAAGAAATAGAAGAAGTTCGTATTGCATCATTTTTTTCAGTGTTTCGGCTCACCTGTCAAAAAGATTCTCGACGACTACGCAAAGAAGATGCGCGATGCAGAAAACGAATCACATGAGGGTAAACGGAAGGCAGAATCTCTCTGGCCTATCATGCGAATTTCGCATGCCCGTTCGAGGTATATCTATGAACTTTACTACAAACGGGAGGCTATCTCTAGAGAGTTATACGACTGGTTGCTCAAGGAAGGCTATGCTGACGCAAAGTACGTGTCTGGAACTTCGCTATGACTGCTAGATTTCCTGATTACCATTCTCTCGGGCAGTCTCGTAGCCAAATGGAAAAAAACTGGGTACGAAAAACTTTGTTGCCTCCGCTGCATCCAAACGCGGGTATGTCCCGGAGTTCATCGTATTCGTTTTATTCTGACATTTCATTTAGGACATGAACTACCAAGGATCGACATGCATTTGTCGAGTGCCTAAGGCGCAAGTTCGCTCTGGAACAGTCGTCGAATGTGTCCATTGTGGTATGTGTACTTTCTATCTAACCAATCATCACTGACCGTGGAGGTTAGGTTGTCGTGGATGCAGCTCTGACTCATGATGAATTCTGATGGCGATAATATTTCTCTTGTTTCTGTCATCTCGAGCCGACCTGTCCGTCTACAACATGCGACCTGTCTCTAGAACTGGTGGAGTCCGCGTATGGGGAGGTCTGGTGAACCGTTAACGTAACCTCGTTCCCCATGCAGTTTCACTCCAGGCACATATCGACCATCCTGGCTCTGCTGCATTCAGGGTACGTCGACTATCGCCTAACTGCACTCCCCTTTTCCTATCTTCTAGTCAGTAGCCACGGCCTGCCACGGCTAATTGTATTATTCCTATTTTGTCGAAATAAACAGTGGGTATAACGCCATCGAATTTGTGCCAATTCAAGTGCAATGGCCCAGCGGCTCCAGCTGGTCAAGCCTCATGACATTCTACAATATATGTTGTCTATTTTTTACTGAAGTGAGTTACGCGTTTTATCGATATTAATGTGAAGAACCCCTTGGTTGTGTTCACCATCGTGTTGCCTCGCCAATCTACACCCTCAGGAAATTGCAAGGGGCACGGACCTTTTCATCGTCGCGGTGGCACCGCCCGCTTATGGAGAATCAAAAATGATCGATTGATCCGATTTGTCGTTTGTATTTGTTTTGCGTTCTGTTTTTAGGAGAAATGGTAGCCCTGTTGTTTGACCCTTATAAGACGGCCAAGCATGAAACAGCCCACCCAGGATCCCCTCCTCTCCGCCTTCAACTTCCATCATCATGGGCGAATTTTCGAGCCAGGTTATCTCCCTATTTTCAAGAGCTGCCTCTGAGCAGGTATGTTTAGCGCCCTGAAACTTAACATTGGCTCATACGCAGCTACAGGGAGGCGTTATCTCTGGAGATAATCCATTGTTATACAATGCTGCAGACCCCTTTCGGCTGTGGGTTATCCAGCTGAGTGAGTGCTCACCAATTCCTCAACTTGTAGTCTCAACTTATTGGTGTTTCGCGGAAACCAGTCATTATCATTGCCATGACCCAGCTCTTATCGTTGCTTCTCGGGCGCATTCGTCAACCCCGCGTTATTGCAGAAGTCATCGGAGGGGTTATCCTTGGACCGACCGTGATGGGCCGTATTCCCAACTTCAGAACCACCATTTTCCCCGATGCCAGCATGCCCATGCTCACCCTGACTAGCACCATCGGTCTCGTCCTCTTCCTTTTCCTGGTTGGCCTGGAAATCGATACGCGACTCATGAAACGAAACATTGTTGCCTCCGCATCAGTTTCGTTCGCTGGCCTCATCGTTCCCCTTGGCATGGGGGCAGCGCTGGGTGTTGGTATTTATAGAGAATTCATCAGCCCAACCGTGAACTTTGGTTACTTTTTGCTATTCGTCGCCGTTGCCGTCGGCATCACAGCCTTCCCTGTTTTGTGTCGCATTCTCACGGAACTCAAACTCCTTGACACTGAGGTCGGGTTGATAACTCTTTCAGCTGGCATCGGGAACGACGTGATAGGGTGGATTTTACTTGCGCTTACAGTCGCATTGGTGAATGCCTCCTCGGTTTGACCGCCCTATGGGTACTTTTGGCCAGTGCTGGGTACACCATTGTTCTTCTGTATCCCGGCCGATGGGCCTTCCGTTGGATTGCCAAGCGTACAGGAAGTTTGGAGCAGGGCTCACCTACAATGTTCATGATGACGATCACCCTAGTTGTCGTCTTCGCCTCGGCATTTTTCACTGACATCATTGGTGTTCACGCCATTTTCGGTAAGCTCTCTTGTTTTCCTGCTGAAGCAAAACTTAGGAGTTGCTGGTATCAGGTGGCTTCTTGGCGGGTTTGATCGTCCCTCATGATAATGGATTTGCCATTTCAATTGTCGAGAAGATCGAAGATTTGGTTTCAATCACCTTCCTCCCAATTGTAAGCCGCTTTAAACCTCGTGATGGGCTACAGACATTGATTCGTTGCAGTACTTCACTCTATCAGGTTTGAAGACCAATCTTGGCTTGCTCAATACTGGAACTGTTGGGGTTATGTTATCCTCACCTGCCTGGTCTCCTTTGCTTCGAAATTCCTATCTTGTGCGGCAGCTGCCCGTGTCAATGGCTTCAATTTGAGAGAATCTGGCGCGATCGGTTCTTTGATGAGTTGCAAGGGGTACGTCAACCTTCTCTGACTGTTTTTCCTTGAAGTTAACGATCGGAACCTAGGCTCGTCGAACTTATCGTGTTGAACATCGGCCTACAGGCTAACATTCTCAACCCCCAAACATTCTCTATGTTTGTTGTACACGCCTTGGTGCTTACATTCATGACAACGCCTCTCGTGATCCTGTTTTACCCGCCTAAATATCGCATCCACCATCGCACAGACAAGAAAGCAGGTCCAGAGGAAACTACGTCTCCCATCCCACCCCCCTCTCCCGACGGCAATAAGACCAGGTTCGCCATTGTGCTCGACAAGGTCGAGGCCCTCCCATCCGCGATGACATTGTCTCAACTCCTCCAATCATCGTATCTCCCGTCGAAAGCTTCAGTACTTTCCAGCATCGACGAGAAAGCTTATGAGGCTGGCTTCGAGGTTGCAAATTCTGACGTCTCCTCTTCGGCAATCACAATTGAAGCCCTCCGTCTCATCGAACTCACCTCCCGAACATCGGCCGTTCTCAGGTCCCAAGAAGCTGACTCTTTGATCTATAATGATCCTGTAGTTTCGGTATACATGACATTCGGTCAACTCAACAATTTCAAGGTCTCCGCCCACCTGTCCGTTGTCAACTTTGACGAATTCCCCGAAACGATTTCGACCCATGTATCTGAGACCAAGTCGCAGATGGTCGTCATTCCATGGCCTAGAGGTGTTACCTCTGTTTCAGAGGACGAGAACCATGGGCAACCAGCTGGCACACGTAACCCATTTGACGGTATCTTCCACAAGACCACCACCCAGGACCAGACAAGCTCGTTTGTCTACTCAGAGTATATTCGCAGGGTCTTCGCAAGATCTCCAAGTGACATAGCCCTCTTTGTTGATCGTGGCATCATCACCGCCTCCACCAGCCCGACGAGGCAACATCTGTTCCTTGCGTTCTTCGGTGGACCCGATGATCGACTTGCCCTGTCGTTCTTGGTTCAACTCTGTGAACGCTCATCGGTCACTGCGACTGTCGTCAAACTCGCCAAGACAGATGGAGGGGTACATCATGACGATAAATCGACCTCTGGTGCCGCATTGCTGTCTCCTACGCTCCATACCGTAAGTCCTTCAAATTGCATTTAATTCATTTCCATTCATGACTAATCTATTGTCTCTCCGCTCAGACCGTCGCTGCGGCTGATACCGTTTATGGCCAACACAACACTCAAACCCGTCTCGCTTCCGACACAGCCGACAACATCCTCTGGGACCGCTACACGCGCTCCCCTCAAAGTCAACCACCCAACGTCGCCGCCGCCCTCTCCCGCATCACGTTCAATACCGAGTCCACACCTGTACCCTTACACCGTCTCACCGAGCTAGTTCAGGCAGAAGCAGCCGCCAGCTTGGCCGAGTCGTCAAAGACACTTATCGTCGTGGCTGGTCGCTCGCGTCGTCTGGCCGCGGAATCACTGGGCGGCGAGCTGCGCACTCTGATAGCGGAAAAGGGCTCGCCCATGAGTAGCTCCGTGCCGAAGACACTTGGAGATGTCGGTGCTGCATTGGTAGCCACTGGTGTTAATGCCAGTCTCCTTATTGTCCAAGCCGCTCCTTCATTGGCATAATTTGGACAAGATTTCCTACCCCCACCACTGTTCCCACTGCTCTTCTATGTCTCTATTTTTCTTCCAGGGCTTTGGATCACATGCATTACGGGCGACCTGCACAAATTATTCATTTCATTGGTGCTCGTCTGGGATTCCCATCTGATTAACATTAAGTATTGAAACTCATGTATTTTACGCCACTTTTGATGTTCGCCACTTTGCTCACGAATGTAGATATTAATAATATCACAAAATATCATTCTCATGTCTCCATTCCTTCATGATCAACACCGTTTGAGACTCGACGTATGCACTGTGGTATACAAACAAACCCGCCTCGAGGAGGTGTTCATGTGCTGCTCATGTGCCTTCTTTCACTGTCAATTCTTAAATAAACTTTCGATCTACCAAACAGGGGTCAATCTAATGAATTTCACGTTGGTTATGCGTTCATGTCAAGCATGCCACTTGCAGGATCTTAGAGTTAACTCGTAATAATCGAATAAGGAATAGAATTTCCTATAGGCCTATAGGTCTAACGAGAGAAATCGTTGTAGGAGTCCCAACGCAGAGTGAGTCGCGGCGCGTTCACCTCACTCTGTGAACTTAAAAGTAGTTGTGCTATAACATGCCAGGTAACAACATCAATAGAACATGATGATCATTTGACAACGTATACGACGTAAATGTACATGAATACAACTACTTTTCTTCACAAACACGAAAAGAAAAGCTAGGGGGTAAATTCTGCAAGAGCAGAGGGGAGAGGTAGCAGAATAGTCACGCTCATTACGAGGGCTCGTCAAAAAGGCGGTGAATCATTTGAAACAACGAAGATAAATGCAACAGAGGCTTGGGCTGGAGCCTGGCCAGCTGTTGTATATAAAGAATTAAATGGGATGGGATAGGTAAGATATACAAGGGTTTTGATGGATAGGCAAAAGGGGTTTCAGAAACCGACGGTAAAGATGGGTGTCGTAGCCAGCAAGCAAGTAAGTAGGCATAGGATGATGGCACTAAACAAATCCAATAGCAGACGAGTTGTGGACCAGTCGTAGAGGCAGCAGGACCGAAGGTGGACGAGAACGAGAGACAACTGAAGCGGGAGAAACCATCGTCGATTATACTTCTGAGATGCTGTTCATCACCGCTACGCGACTGGCTGTGCCCATCGGACCAGTGTCAGATTCGCTCTGCACGATGGGGCTCAGCCCGGAGCCAGAGGCATTGGCGAGCTGGCTGTTTACATCGCTTTGGAGCTGCATGGGTACGAAGACGACCTTGCTGTTGGCAGACTTGGCCATTTGTTGCACTAGTTATATGTATAATAAGCTATCTTTCTAAAGATGTAAAATCAAGTCGAAACTTACGAGCTTCGAGCTGCCTGATTTGCATAGCAGCGGGAAGCCAAGATATCGGCGGCCTGCCTCATCAACCTGGCAGCGTCGACTTCGGCACGGGCAGCAATAACCTTGGACTCTCCGATCCTCTTCTGCTGAGCCGCAGAAGAGAGTGACGCGGAGACTTCGGGGCTGAAGATAATATCCTTGATCAGGATACCCTCAATGGCAACACCCCACTTGTCGGCAACGTCGCCGACGATTTCAGCGATTTCGAATGCAATCGCCTCGCGCTCGGTAACCACGCTTTGAACCGCACGGGCGCCGACGACATGTCGCAGGGTGGTCTGGGCCCGTTCGATGAGAGCCTGGCGCAAGTCGGTGATGCCGAAGGCAGCGCGATAGGGGTTGCAAATTTGGAAATAAATGACGGAATCACTATAAAAACAGACCATCTGTGAGAGGAAGAGCAAAAATAGAGCATCTAAACATACATTTCGACATTAACATTGTCACGGGTACTGTATATGTCGGATATGTTTAGCCCTGTGTGGAATTTGCGAGGGAATGTTGACGGTTACTTACATGACCATTTGCCTTCCTATGGGGCTGATTTGAATCTTGACGTCGACAACGCGGAGAGACTCCGTGCAGACGTTCACTTGGACCAATCCTGGGTCGACCGACTTGTAGAACTGTCCAAAGCGTGAGACGAGACCAACAGACCCTTCAGAAAGTATGTGTGAGAACCCTACCGACCATCAAATAAGATTGTTAAATACCTTGTTGAACATTTCGGAAGGGGTTGGGGAATGGGCAACAGGGGAAAGCTCCTAAAAATCCAACGACGGATCCCAATCCTTGCAAGAGGGAACCATAAACTCCATGGGTCACTTCCCCAGTACCGAGATCCTGCGCGTATGAAGGCTAGAGTGGTAGTTCAACAATATAATAAGAATTCAAAATATGCACAGCTCAAAATCAATGACATACCTGCATCTCACTGCGCTTCAATGGCTCAACGTGGATCATTCCGCTGGCATCGTGAGCCATACCAACCCGCTTCGGTCCTACAGGAACATCGTCTGTGACTTTCAAGAACATTTAAGTCGAAATGAGCATGGCAGAACCAGACCAACTCACCGCCTGCTGCATTATGGTCGACGACATTGGCGTGCGATGGAGAATGAGCACGGGCCTTGGTATCAATGTCGTTCTCTGCAAGGTAGGACATCGTGTGGAGGTTGGAGGGATGAGAAGGATGAGCTTGAATTCACAGCCAAAGTTCAGGCTTATAACCGATGAAGTCACAGGTCGAGCGTGGGCACATGCTCTCCCTTGTAAGGAAATACCCACTTTCCGCAGCACAACCGGCAACACAGCCTTAGGACCTCCTTCTGTTGGTCCCTTCTTCGGACTTCCACCTAGACTTGAAACTAGTATACATCTACCAGTAAATCCCTGAAATTCCCCGTTAATCTCGCCGATAATGCGATGATGACTGAGGAGGAAGCATAACAGCATACCAACAAAATTTAATCTCAGACAAAAAATAAGAAGATGCCGCAAATCGGCAAATTCGGCAAACACCAGGCTGGCACAAATGTCCTGGTGAAAAAAGCTCAACTACGTTGTTCTGGATGTTCTCGTACTAAATTTCTAGCGGGTTCTTAGCTACTCAAATTCAGAATTTTGTTTATTGGGTGACTATCCTTCAGGACCTGCCGCTGCAACTGGGGATAAGAGTACCATCGACATCCCGTGGATAACGGCAGCGGCTCGGAGGTTAGGAGCAATAATACCTCAATTATGGAGCCAACTGCAAGTCTTCACCCACCTGGAAACTGCTGCGCTCACCTAGGATGTATTCGGAATCCATCGTGTCCTTCCGGGATCCAGCTTCAAAGCTTCACCGCCTATTCTCCTGACTAATGACATGGCTCTCTATATTTGCGTTTCGTCGTTTCAGCTTATTTATTTAAATGCCATGGTCGTGTGCTCTTGTTTCCAGAGTTTCTGGAGCCTTCTGATGTCGGGTAAAGGCCAATTCGAGGCTCCTCGTTCCACCACACCACCAGCACTGCCCAGCTCCCAGATTAAGTTATCAGCAGATTGGTATCAGTACGATACCTGCCCGGACCCCAATTTGCGCCCATCGCTGCTATCGGCCAAGCTACCAAGGCGTTTTTTCCTTCCTATTGAAAAGGATCACTGTCAGTGTCAATGGAACTGAAAAGATGTCCGCAGCTTGACCAAGCTCTCAGAAACCAATCTAGCTCTATTCGCAAGTCTTTCGGACTTTGAGAGAAATTTGTTGGTTAAAGATAGAGCCTGGCAGTTCAAATAGACCGTCTATTGAATGCCTCGGTCTGTAAATAATTTGCAGAAGACCAGATCACTGTCAGGCCAGAATCCGGACTTAATAGTTGGTTCTTTTGCGTTTCCATCGCCCAAGACTCGCTTGAAAAAAAGGAGATGAATAGATAAATACAGCAAGGAGAAACTAATCCCAAGAAAAATGTTACTTTCGGAGTCTGGTAGAACGCCGAAGGCCTTCTCGTTCACCCACATCCTCCTTCTCTGCAGCCTCTCGCTTCCGTTTGGCGGTAGAGGCTTTACCAAACCTTTTTGCATCACTTGACCCGTCTTCACTTGCATCGTCTTCAGACTGAGAGCCCTCCTTTTTCCGAGTCGCAGCAGGTTTGGACTTCGGCACACTGGCCGCCGCAGCCTTCTTCTCCTTACCCTTCTTAGCTGGCTTCAGGTCCATCTCTCCCCATCCTCCTTTCTCAGCCAACAGTCCTATCGCATTCCAAGCTTCTTCTCCGACGCGTTGGACGCTCAACCGGCCGCGTGTTACCAAGTCCATGCCTAAACATCTTTAAATTATAGTCTATGCAGGGCAAAAGAGAATTAGGCACCTTGAATGGCCTTAATGCCTGATTCACCAAGGTAGGAAATTTCTTCAGGCACATTAGAAGCCGGCAGGTCGCAGAGCTTGCGTAGCAATGCTAGAGGCACGAAATGCGGCGCCCGAGACGCAAATGTTAGGTCTACCATGAACCATTTCGGCTCACTCGAGTCTGATTTCTTTGTGTTTTGTTGAGTGAAGATGCAAGAAAAAAATTAGAGCGAGCTCGTACGGGATCATAGTATGGATGTGAGCTAGATCAAAAGACATCAGGATATGTGTTCAGCGGGAAAACAGACGAGCATACGCGTCCCAGGCGGTGTCTGGTCATGAATTGTTTGACAGATCCATCAGCTGGGGTAGCTAAGATAACAAACGTTCTTACAATCTGGATAAGCTTCTTTGGATACCTAAGGGTATCACGGAGTGAGATAAAAGTAAGCGCTCCAATTCCAACTCAAGTACCTGAGCAAACGCGGCGATGCCTATTAAAAAACGGAGGTGAGATGACGGCAACAATGACGAGGGGTCAGTAAATTTAAACGCGCCTGGTGTTTTACAATTTGAATGGTAAAACAAAGCCTTTTCGACGAGAAAAGCTCATATAAGCACTCGCTGCAGAAGTAGGTCGACGAATGGTAGACATCAACAAACGAACCTTGTCTCCGACTTTCATATCCCTCATCAAATTCCGCGCCTCGAAGTTCCTCACGCCCTCCCATGGCGAGGTCTTGACGCGTTCGAAGTCGTCCACGCTAAACTGACAAACAAAAAAAACACGTTAACGCAATTGAGGTGGATGCAGACGCGCCGAAGTGGCCAGTGCGATGTAAACTCTGGCGCGAGGGTAAAATAGTTTGCGGAATCCTTAAACTCACTTTGACATCTTTTCCTTTCACGATACGCGTATCAGGCTCTGCTTTCAGGAGCCAGTATCTGCTGGTAGAGGTAGACATGTGGATGTAGCTCCTGTGGAAGCGTTGAATCCGAAAAGATTGTATCCGTATCGCTGCCGTCAGTAAAAGCAAGTGGCAGTGCTCATGAGGTGATGCTCTGATCCGGGCGATTACCGGTTAGCCCGAGGTGCAGAATTCTGAATTCACAATCGCGATGCAAGTTTTTTGGCGCTACCGAACCTCTATCACAACGAGACATCAGTAATAATATTTCTTACCTGAACCGAGGACATGACAGTAAAGAAATCGTGGACTTAGTACATAATAATGCACTTGAAACTTCAAAAAATCTATGAGCTTTCATCGAAATTTCTTTTTTATAAAGAATCAGTGAAAAGCAAAGCCTCAGAAAACTTGGGAAGAATAAATAGAAGGGAAAAAAACTTTATATTATCTTGGGCAGAAAAAAGCTATTCAGAGCACCTTAGACAATCTTCCGTATCAATCAACATCACCTGCAAGTACTCCAGCACGAACAGGCCCTAACTGTGTGACGTTAGGAGGCCAGTTAATCAAAAGAAAAGTTTCTATGTGCCGTTTGTATTGCGATAGAAGAGATTCCGGCAGTGGGGGAGGAGGCATGTTACCGGAGTCAGGGAGGGGCAGATCGTCAGCCTGGAGCTGATATTTGAGATTGTCCAATTGGTCATCAGCGCGCTCTACGAAGACTCGAGCCTCCTCCGCGCTTGCTTTGAGGTCAACCAGCATCAGCTCGCACTCCTTGACCTTCACCCGTGCCAGGTCATATTCTGCCGCAAGAGCCTGCCTCGCCAGTTGACCAACACCAGCAGAAACCTCAGCTGGGTAACTGCCATCTTCGAGTTGAAAGCCTTCTATATTTTGCAGGAATTGCTGTTCCTGCTTATGCCTCGCCAGCGCGCACTGTTGGGCTGCTATCACCACATTGTGAGTATGCCCAAGGGCAAGTTCTCGCCGAGCCCTTTGCAGATCTTCTCGACTTATATTGGGGGGTCTGGTACTCTGTGGATGTACTTTCATACATTTGGAGTTCAGATACTGAAGGACGAATATTCACCTGGCCCTCTTCACGCGGAGTGGCACCAGTATCCATGGATAGGTTCTGAAAGCTCTGCTGGTTTGCTGATATGGTGGACAAGGTCCCTTACAGCGAAGCTGGTGATACAAAAAGACGTCTGCCTTAGATTAAAAGGCGATTGCTTTTGATATGCACCCATGGCCATCTCTGATAACGTTCCGTCAGATTTCGCAAAATCCCGTGTCGAGTGGTCTAGCTGGAGATGACGGGGCTGCATGCAGGTCCATTTTTAAACAGGTCATCAAACAATTTGCGCTGGTCAACGAGACATAAATAAATGCTTGTTCAAAAGCTTTAACAACCAACTCACTGAAGACATGTAAGACAAGCAGCCGAATGGTGCTATTCAACGAATGGCATCTCTGTCTCTCAATTCCTCCCTGATTCGTGCCAATTGGTTCACCTAAAGCCCTCCAGTTGAACGACTCAACGATAGAAATGTCTCAAGGGTAACAGAATGGGAACAGACGCGCCGCAAGGCGTAATATTGTGACATTGATTGAGGTGGAAATGTAAAAGCGTGTTTGGTTTGCAGGAGGGTCAACCGCCGGTCCCGGTGAATTCCAAATCAGGAAGTTTACGGCGGGCGAGTCGGGATGATTCAGCGCGATGCTGGCTTCGACAAGCTCACAATCCCGACCAACACAACAATCTCAATACCATGTTCAGGCTATTCAGGTGTCTGCTTACTCTGTGCGACTTTAACCTATCTCTCAAGGGCGAAATTCGAATACAGTCGGATCTGAAGCTCAGCTTCAACTCTGTGACGTGGGGACGATCTGGGGACGATCAAGGACATCCATGTCTTCGAGATGTATAGCTCTACTCGGGAAAGAAAACGCTGCTTCTGGGTTACCGAAAAGCTGTGGATCCACCTTTATCTTTTTGTGCCTGGCTATTTACTCGAGGAATTTCGTGATCTGTCTAGATGATCTAGCGTCTCGGTGTTGGCGTCGATAGCTTTCTTGTGAAAGACCGGAGGAAAAACTCGTGCTGGAACGAGTTATCCCACCTTCAATACTGGTTGATGCTCTATAATATTTCCCATTTTCATTTGGCGGGCAGGACGAAATTGAACTCACCACTTCGAAAAAATGCCTCGACTCTCGGTTTACCCACGAGAATAAATTCTGGTAAAGCTAGGTGCTTCTAGCAATTCCATAGCCCGTCAGCTGTCTGTGCGCATCCCTAGAAATGATACCCAAGTCAGTAAATATACTTATATCTTGACGACTTTCACCTGCAGGATTTCTTCTTGTCCTTTGCTTTCAGGAGGAAAGATCTAGTTTCAAAGTCGTTCAGCAAATGGGCGGTCTTGCAATAATGTCACCTAACTACCGTCTTTCTCCTCCATTTGGTCCTTTCGGAGTATCGCCGCAAGGTCGACGCTTATCTCGTTTTAGAGGAAATTGGGAGGTGGCACTCCTTGGGCCACGGCTTGTGTTGCGGTCTGGTTTATGTGAGCTTCATTTTGTTTTGACGTAAAAAAGATAGTCCTAACTCCCTCTTTTCTCAGGATTCTTTGTGAATTTGAAAGACAGTGCCGCGATGCTCCTGCCATGGGCCATTCAAGCGTTCCAAGCCAAAAAAGCGATGAGGATTTGCAGAGATGTTCGATAAATAACACCAATGTGGCCCAACTGTCGCGGTCACGTTATTGACGCGACTCGTCTATAAATCCAAATTCCACTTTCCTTCTCTCTTGACCAACATTACCAACACTCCTTTAACTTCTTTGCCCAACAGCTTTCTGGCAAAGCTGCTCCTCATTTACTTCTCTCATTCATTTCGATATGTTTTCCGTAGTACCCACCCCCATCATTGCTTCCTCCACCTTCGCCAGGAACATAGAGGCCATGCTCCAAGCTGGGCAGGGCCCATCCCGCGACCAAGCGCCAGTGGCACTCCATATAGAGGAGGACGACACTAATAGTCTCTTTTCTTCTCTCCCCGCTTCCCCTGTCCTCCTCCCTCCTCCTCGCGGCATGCCACCCGTATCGTGTTACCAAAGTTTCGATTATACCGGTTCGTCAAGTACCTCGTCCGAGGATTCAACTTTTTCCTCTTTCGATTCTTCTACATCTTCCACCGAGTCCGAATTGGCACTTCATGACTCCCCACCCACAGTTAACCCTGCCACTATCTCATTGCCAGCCCTCATGTCCCCCATGTACGAGGGGCAACAATCGCAGCTACGGCCATCCACGACCTCTTCTGCCTACTCTGTCGATAGGCCTTCATGGTCGGTCGCAGCATCATTTCAACACAGCCTCATGGCACCGGCCAATCCACTGGCCCCGTCCTACAAGGCGCCTAATACGTTTGGGACTGATATGCAAGTTCAAGAATATCTTGCGCCATCATATCCTGAGCCTGTTTCAGTCCCGCAGACTATAAGTCTTCCACAAATTTCCTGGCCTATTCCAAGGCTAGTTGATCAAAACGACTTTACGTTCCATGTTCCTTTCCCCCCTTCTGCGAGCTCGTCCAACACTCTATCACAGGCGCAGCCAATGACAGTGCTCTTCCCAGATCAACGCAATCACGGCGCATATCATGAGCAAATTCCTCGGATGGTGCCACTGGATGAGTTAAACTCTCAACCACATGCAGCCTCTGTAGGTGTTCCTTCCAGAGTCGCTCAAGGCAAACGGAAACGGATCTCGAGCAACATCTCTGGAGAGGTGTGTCAATTTAACGTCATTTTCAATGCTTTGACTCATAGCCGTTTCAGTGTCTTCAAATGGGCACAGGCGCTTTCCTCTCTGGACCGTCGTCGGCCTCTCTTCTAGGAGGTCATTCTTCTGACCCAGCACCGCCTCAACCGGCTGCTGGCCCTTCGACATTCAGATTCATGCCACCGGTGAAGTTCGTGGCTCCTCCTCAACCGGTTCACCCAGATGGTGTGCAGGGCCCCTCCTCCGTCGCCCAGGGACAAGAAAGTGGAAGCTTGGTTTGTGGTGAATTGAAAATCAAACCATGGCAGGGCGAGAAGCCGAAGAAGGTTGCTGGGTCCAAACCAGCCAAGCACACGACCAAGAAGGAGCCGAAGGCTGCTGCTAAACCGAAACCCGCGAAGCGCGCGAGGAAGAAAAAGTCGACGGACAATATCCGTCAAGAAGCCGTAGAGGAAATGGTGGAGGGATCCACTATCGACGGTTCTCTCGCCGTTAATGCACCAAGACCCGCCAAGCGTGCGAGGAAGAACAAGTCGACGGCCAATTTCCGCCAGGAAGAAGCACCTGTGGGGCAAATGCCTGTCGAGGCTGCTCCTCCCCCTGTTTACCCCCCTACCACGGTTGCCAGCGGTCCTATAATGCTGGAGGACGAGGACGAGGACCGATTCTTCATGCCCGTAATGCCCGCCCCTCACATCACATTCATGGGGCTGATGATCAGCAGATTTTCCCGTAGAACTGTATAGATATTTCTTTCTCGTTGGAACTTGCATGCCTTTACTAGTTTTCGAACGCTCTTGTAATATCCCCCCACATAGACTATTTTATGTAATTAGCATCAACTTCATGTTCTATGTATTTGTCCTGCAATATAATTATTTAATTTAACCACCTCCCAACCCTCCATGGGCAGGTAGCTTTCAGACGCTCATCTTGAATCGATAAGTTCTTCGCGTTTCAGTGTTGAAAGTTGAAACTGCACTGCAGCACAAAAAGCCTTAAATAATAAATTAAACAGCCATTTGTCACGTGAAATATCTTTAGGGCAGGTCTATTGGCGTAACGTTGAGTCGTTAGTTGTGAAATGGTTTAGTTAGTTACAAATTGCGACCTACCTCTAGAGACAGGCCATTTGTGGCATTGCTAGGCAATTAGATTCAATAACACGAAGCATTCAAACCTATGTATCACTTTATAGCGCTGATACACAAGATAAGAGGAACATTGACTAACTGAAACGTGCGAGTTGTGCAAGACTATCACCCTCGTCTCTTGGTTGTCGGACAGCCATTGACGATCGTTGACGTGTAGTGAAAGCAACATGAGCAGGACCGCTAGCCTTAAAAGTCGCGATAGTCACTGGCTGATTGAGTAAGATATTTGGTTTGCCTTCAAGGTTTGCGTTATCCGGAGATAGGGCATACTCAAAAATATGAGTGTCGAAAGGCAGAACCTGCACCGAATACTTGAAATAATTAGAGAAAACTTTAGGAGCAGTGCCGACATAAAATGACCTACTTCAATGGAAAATAGCAAGAAGTTGGACGAGGGGGATAACTCTTTTGCTAGATGTATCTCCCCTTCTAACCTTTTCACGTGCAGTTCCTGTGGAACTTCATTCGGCGGCGACCACCATACAGCGAGCTCCGCCTCCTCGAGCTCCTCGAATACCTTCGGCTTTTTACCTTGGAGTTGTTGCTCGACGCCTTTGAGAGGGTTTTCGAAAAGCGCCACGCGTCTCGCAAGGCGAATGTATTGTAGTTTGGGATTTGCGAGGAATTCAAGCGATCCTGGATCTTGGCTCGATATAACGAGATAGCAGGGAATGACGGTACCCCGAGTGTAGCAGAGCTGAGGTATCAATCAAAATATAGCTCCACAGAGAAATAAAGCTGACTGACCGGGCGAGCCAAAAAAAGCTACTCGAAACAAAGAGCATGAGCAACAAAAAGAGAAAAAAAAGATCCAGACATACACAATATTCCAATTCGATGTTATGCCTTTTCTCCAATACTCCCTTAATAAGGAGCTTCGGGAGGGAAACCCAGCCCTCTGAATCCGTCTCGGGTCCGGGCAACCTTGAGTTTGCAAGGTATGCATTTTGCCTCATGATAGATGGTGGATCTGGCGTAATTTCAGGAATAAAAGTCACGCCAGTTTCAAGCCTAAATAAAATCGAGATTAGGGTCTCCATGATTTTTTAAAAAAACAAGCAAAAGAACGGACGTGCTATCAACTCTGAGGGCACCATGTGAAATGTGGAGGATTAGTTGGTATTCCACATTGGACTTTAGATTGTGCTCCAAGATGCTTTGTGGTGTGCGATAGACCAGTTCAGAACCAGATATGCATTTTCCGGACCTGTTCGACGCTTGCAAGATATCGACCTCCACTGGGAACGGGAAAGAAAACGGAAATTCAAAATCTCCCAGCAGTTTTCCGTTGAACTGTTGGCCTTCTGTAGTGCCTCTCGGGTCTCCAGCCGACTTGCTCCAGACCTTATGTGAATATTCAAGGAAGGTATACGAACCCCCAGTAGAGAAACTGGTGATAATTCGGCCTTTCAGCTGGTAGAAATGAATTAGCCACGACTGCGTCACTCTCAAAAGAGGTGGGTATACTGACCACCAAGTTGATGGAGGTGATGACTTGAGGGCTGTCGAGCTTGACTTCAACTGCTCCGGCAATGTTATCTCCACCATAGAACTTTGGGAATTTATGCGATGTAATTGACGGTCTGCTTCGAATACACAACCTCGCCCAAGGCTTAGGCTTGAGAAATCCCCTTCTAAGAAAATACTCGTGTATGGTAGGCTGGTCTCCAGAGGCCTCGTATCTTTCTGGGTACCCAAATAAGGCAGAGTATCTGGGAAGAGCGCCGGGTTCTGGCGAGATATTAACGCTAGCGTTGCTTCCTGCCGGTCCATAGGGGGTATACTCAGCTGAAAGACCTGATGCGTCTTGTATGTGTAATTCAGCCATAATCTCGAGACTGTTTTCAAGGGAGGGGTCGACGTAAAAACTCTTAGTTGGAAATTGAGTGAAGCAAATCATCTGGCGCACAACGCAGAAGCTCTTATAGGTGTCTAAGGACCCTGAAGTCAATAAGAATGCATTTAAAGGCGCTCAACTCTATCTGGAGCGTCTTGCATATGGGGTTCACGAGATGAAATCTAGCAACCATGTAACCAAGCAGGATTCACTTTTCGGGAAAGACAATAGAAGAACTCACCCATGAGGCTTGAAACTCGAATCCCCTTGAAGACTCAGTTCCAGTTAACGAGATTATGATATGAATCACTGGTGTTTTGTATTTTCTCGACCTATGCATTGAATTAAGGCAGTCAGGTATCTACCAGATTCTGCTCGGGTCGATTGATTGGAACCACGTGACCGTTCTAAATCGTAGGCTGGAGGATAACCTCGAGATACATCTTTCGAAGAGAAATCAGGATGTCACCGAACATGCAGCAAAAATTAGTCAATGAACACCATGCCCCACGCCTTCAGCTTCGCAGAGAAGAGCTCGCCCGCAGTCTGGGCTTTCGAGATACAAAACGCTGTACTCCTCATCCATTATTCCGCCTTCTGCCAACTCGGAGACACTGAAATAACATCTGTCATCAAGTATTCGCCCGCTGCGCATATTCCCGCTGACCACAAAAGGAGGAGAGAGGTAATACAAAAGAAGCTAATGGATTGACCGATTTCGAGCCAAGAGCCGGTGTCCTGAACTTTGTAGAAAAAAGCGAGGGTCATCCCTGAAACACGGTGCAATCAGTCATTTGAATAGATCCACAAGTAAAATTTGGCATACCATCAGTGATTGTAAGCGCCACCAGGAGAAGGGAGAATGGCGGAAGATTAAGAGCATCATTTAGCACTGCAAAGCAAACGGAAAGCATGATGTATGGTGCGACAATTTTAAATATCTGCAGCGAGACTCTTAGGAGGGTCCGAAAGGAGAACACGAGGAGACTTACGAGTAGAGTTGACATATAGAATGGATTAAATATGGGTATAAGTCGATATACAGGAGCGAGGTAAAAGATCTGCAAGAAATGACATGAGAACAATAAAAGTAAGACATCCGGAGTGGGAAGAACTGACGATATAGACGCAACGCTGAATTTGAATTTGATTAGCCATGGTTTCCACAGAGAGGATTGCAAACAGCCTACTTTCCAGTTCCGAAAAAGCCAACTTGCACGAAAAACAAGAAAAATAAGGCAATCCGCAGATCATCCAACTGGAAGGTATGCGAAATAGCTTGTGCAAGATCTCCTTTGGTGTTTTGACGTCTCCTCGTCGGTGTACTTTTTGTTGAGGTTTGAGATCTCCGACCTGATCGCACCATCTGTTCGACTCGAATCCACGCAATCAAAACAGCTGAGTATGACAAAAAGAAGAGGCCTTCTACACTGATGGAGAGGATGACAAAACATGGACCAAAGCCAAGGAAATACATCAATATTTTTGAGTACTTGGAATGGCCTTCAGCTCTGATTGCGAAAGGAAGGATAAAGGATACAGCTATTCATTGCTATTGTCAGCAAGGATCACGATGAGGAGCAATGCTAACCTAACACAATCCATCCTGCGGATTGATTCAACAACGGAAGACCTTTCTTCGCCTGCAGGTTCTTCACCGATGAAAATGTAATGACCATCGTGATAGCGATGAAGGCTGCCTGGGCAAAATGAGTTGGTAGTTAAACCAGTGAGTGAAGATACATACCTGACAGAAGAAAAGATAAGATAGTTTTCCTCGAGCAGATCCGCCCTTTACGGCTGGTAAC
This sequence comes from Galerina sulciceps, assembly GCA_023014345.1. NCBI lineage: Eukaryota > Fungi > Basidiomycota > Agaricomycetes > Agaricales > Galerinaceae > Galerina > Galerina sulciceps. Next base: position 1,998,556 of record JAEDXJ010000005.1, on the reverse strand, counting down.
ACTTGCCAAGCAGCGATCGACCCAGCCAGAATTATCGCAAGTCCTCCAGTTATACTATCAGCTCCAGTTGTAGCCTCTGGTGCAAAAGGTGGCAAAGAACTCACATTGTCACAAGGCTCTCACTCTTATCTACGGAGAGGAGCGGGAAGACGGCGTTAACCAGACAAGATGCTGTCCAAAAGACCAACTTCCACGAATTTTTGGAACGAACTTCGTTGTTCCAGAAATGTGGCCACACTAACCCAATCATAACGAAGCCGAAACTCCAGATGGATCTGTGGGTGTAAGCAGCCTGCGAGAACCACTATCAACATTGCAAGAACTCTGAGGAGGCTGCAATGAACATACCACCATTCCTAGCAGAGCTAGGACTACCGCAGTACAAGCGAGGGCCCAAACACGCAGCTTCGGTCGGAAGCGCGACTTGACGACAGGCGCAACCTGAATAAAAAACTGATGCCAGAAATAACACGGAAAGGCTATATAAACATAAAAGCTCCATGGTGATCTCTGCAAAGCAAACAGCGCCCAAAAGACAACCAAAGTGGTCCAGCTGAACAGGGTAACTATTAGTGCAGTAGAAGACCCGTTGACAGGATTTTGGGCATCGTTTAATGGACGAAAAATGTACAAGGATGAATAGGCGGCCCAGCCGAGGTATGCTGCACTGACGAAGGCTCTGATCAGAAAACGATCGTATGTTTGTAGGTAATGCAGGCCTTTAAGGCTTTGTTCAATGAGCTGAGAAGAAGCTCGTCGAGAAGCATCCCATCGCCCATCGGAAAGGAGGTGGTCGATCATGAGGATGCTGTTGGTCATGGACGCCTCGGCTAGGGGCTTGAAAGGCTTGTAGAAGAGTGTGTGCTTTTTCTTGAGCTCTATTCGGAACGTAGTCAAAAGCTGGTGGATAACGGACAAGCGGGTATAGTCGACGAACCATGCTTCACACGGTATTGCTCCAAGATAACCTATTTGCGTCTCAGTGAACATATGAAATTTCAGAAAGTAGCAACATGTCTACCTTCGCATTAACGAATGCAGCATTAGCAAGATTTTCTTCTCCTAGGTTTGTATCTAAATATCCAGGACGCGTCGGATCCACGTCAGGAAGCACACCAACTGAGTTTACAGGCCAGTTGATTCCAATGAGGGTAGCCATGAGAGACGCAATATCTGCTTGCTCAACGTCTCGACGGGATAGACGTCCTAAACCCCAGGGTGAAGAGTAGGCGTCATGAGACGAGGGGTTGGTGTCCTGAATAGGTCCACGAATGCCACTACCCCATGCTATTAATGGGGTTCGGGTGTTATCTGGGTCTAGAAACAGAGGTAAACCGGTAAGTACTACGGGTCGACTTCAAGGGCTTTGTAACACTCACGTCCATCGCCGTGGTTCCCTATAACCGACATCCCATGATCCGCTGTGAATATGAAGCTCGTTTCGTTGTCTTGGTAAAAGTCTGAAATAAGCTTCTCGGTTTCGCGAACGATGTTGTCGACTACTTGAATATTTTCCATGTACTCCTACAACAATGTTCGTTTTAGAATCAGTTTGAAAACTATGATATATAAACTAACCTTGGAATGAGGACGATAAGAATGTCCTGTAGTGTCCAGACCGAGCAGGTGTAAGAAGAAGACCACTTTATCCGACCGCAGATCATTTGCTAAAACTGGGTCGATAGTGGCATTTTGAAAAAGAGTTCTCATTTGATCTAGCACCCAAACGTCTAAGGCCGTCGCATCTAAGATATTTCAATGAGTATATGGCCAAATAAATGATACTGAAATCGATACAAACCCTTCGTAAAGTCTTCCTCGTTCTCATCGTAGCTCCAAGTCTTGACTCTGCCTGGTGTTGCGCCTTTCGCAAACATAGGTAGGATGTCTGGTGAGCCAAACGAATATGTCGATTTAGATTGATTGAAGACCGAGTCAAAATCGACCTTGAAGCCTCCGCATCGACGAGATGTTCATGATATCTTGGAGACAAACTCACTGGATTCGTTTTCCAACCCTTGGAAGTTACGCTCAAATGAGCCCAAGTTGATAACATAGGTTCATTAAAACTTTAATACCTTCGTGACGGCAGATACATCTTCATACATTCCACCTGAGGCTATTATTCAATCCAAGATTCGTAACATAAGAAGATGGCACTTACCAATAATTGCTACATGACCTGGCCTGCTTTCTGTTGGCACCCGCGTGTGTGAAATGCCGAACGCGCCTCTAGTTTCTACAATGGACCTCAAATGAGGGGCTACAATCTCTGGAGAACCAGGGATATCCGAGAACGCGTTCAACGAGAACAATAAGTCAGCACGCAGACCATCACCTGGGGACAGCATTAGAGTTTGATTTGCCTCACTCAGCAAGGAACAACACACCGACGATTAGCACAAGGCGTTTTGCTGGTGCTGAACTCTGATAACCATGACTCTTCATGCCATGAACGACGGGGCTTGTAAAGTAGCAGTCGAAGACCGAGCCGATGTAGACGAGATGAAAAGCGAGTCCGACGAGAAGCAAATGTGTAACATTATATCGTGAATTATTGGCAGTTTTGGAAGACGTATTGGGCACTTTCTGTGCCATATTGCGCTTGCTATTAGGCTAGTTGCATTGCGAGGTTGAATGTCGGGAGAAGAGTCGTTAGTGATGCAACAGTGATGGTGCGAGTCGTGGTGGGAATTTAGCTGGCGCGTGTTTGTCCGCACTCATTATAATTTCTAACAGAGAACTCATTCGAGGTTATTATCCGCAAGGAAGGATGACCGTTCACACAAAATATGAAAGAGAGCCCGTTCATAGGAGAGTATATAACCGAGAAATTGCGCGACAACAAAACATAGAGGAGAAATTGAAGCAATCACACCCAACCACGAGCAGCTCCACGACCTCCACCATGTCCGCGTTCTTTTTCGATGACAAACATGGCATCTCGCATCGTCACCAGCGTCCTCGTATCCTCCTCTGGGACTGCTTCATTCGGGGTACTAGAGGCCGGTTTTTTGGTTGAAACGTACGGTCTGGCCCAAGAGCTTGCGGCACTCGTTCCAGCAGGTGCAGTCGTTGTAGCAGGGCTGCCCGCAACACCTGCCGGAGATGCAGCAGAGGGGACAGCAGCGGTGGCTGCAGCTGGTTTGGGCTTCGGCGCGGGAGTAGCAGCGTTTGCAGCCGTCATCCACGCGTATTTTCCTCCTAGACCAGCTGCCTGGGTGGCTACGGCATTCGACATCTTCTTCCTGACGTCCTCAGACATATTACGCGCCGTGACTCCAGGGCCGTCCTTTTTCCTCTTCTTCTTCGCACTTCCTTCCGCCTCTTCCGCCGCCTCTGTCGTTTGTATGCTCGCCAGTCCGTTGGCTTGAGCAGCCAGTGCAGCTGCATGAGCCGCAGTCATCTCCGCGCGCTCTTTTCGCTCCTTCCTAACCCTCATTTCTTCCTCCCGTTCAATCTTCTCCAGCGCGGCCAGCTGTTTCGCCACGTCACTTCGAACGACGATGCTCCACATTGGGGAGTTGTCTTCGTACAAGGAAGCTGGTCGGTCGAATTGCGTATCCGTTCTATGATGTGAGGCGGCAATCATAGCAGTTATCAGGTCTTGTAGACGCGCACGAAGTGCCAGGGCTAGATAGTTGACTGATTCTTCAGGAATACGAGTAACTTTGTGCTGAGTGGCGGTGGTGCGCATGGTTGCTCCCAGAAAACGAGTGTCAAAGGAAGGTTTTGGTGGTTGTTTCCTTGTGCGGTCTTCGTACGACCGGTAGGTTTGGTGGCTGTCGTGACTCCGCTGTAAAGATTCTTCCTCGGCCTTTGTGGAGATAGTATTCAGGTACAAAACATCAAGATTTAGAATCACGCACCCTCAAGTCCACTCCAGCGCTTCCTAAGGCATCATTCAAAGTAGCAATATCTGCCGTGTCCATTCCACTATTGGCATTGCTGGCTGCCGCTGTAGCCGTTGGAGTGGCGGATGTCGTTGTTGTACTCGAGGTGTAAGTACTTGTTTGAAATTGAGATGCAGCCGCAGGTCTCGAAGCAGTCTGAGCCTGTTGCGTTTGCGTTGGTGGCGCGTAGGACTGATAGTGGGTTGCATAGGCTGCCTGAGGATAGTGCGAACTATAGGGTTGATAGTAAGATGCCCTAGACGCCAAAGTCATTCAACAAATACACGCCGCCTCAGATAGACGATGTGTTTACGTGGTATGCTGCGACGCTTGCTGCAATGCTGGATCGATAGCCATCGCTGAGGTTCTTTTGAGAGAAAAAAGACAGGAAATTCATGAATAACTAACTGGTTGTTGGCCACTGGGTGTAACTTTGGGTTGGTGTCTGGGCTGGTGTCGTCGTCGATGTCGTTGTCGATGTCGTTGTCGCTGTTGTGCTTTGCTCTTCAGTCTTCATTGTCCTTTGCTAAGAACTCAAGTGGCCGATAAGTATATTGGCTTTCAAAATTTCTCGAGTTGTTTCAAGAATCAAAAGCAGTGCTTATTCGAGTTCGTGGTTGTGGACAGAATTGTTCGGCTTCACGACCAATGAGGTAGCGATTACATAATAATTGACATTAATGCTCCTAAATTCCGAGTCTTTCACTCTGCAACTAACTACTTCCTTGGAACAAAATATGGCGAGTGTAAACTGCCCGAGAATTATAAAAAGCATCTCATTTATACGTTTGGACTAGGCGGTATGTCAGTTCTTTCTGCGAGGTCAATGTCGGTTCGGCGATACCTGCAGAAACGAACACCCTGCAGGCGGTCAACAAGGAGGATTTGGCAGTGGGTGTTCTACACATCTTGATATTGTGCTCAGTATTCACTAAGAAATTATTCCTTCTTTACAGATAGTTCCTGGAGTAAACCAGCAGCAGGATCTTCCGATAACAAATCCTCTTTGCCATTCACGTGAGCTGCAACAATTGTAGTGGACTGGATTCTAATTACCTTCTCTTCAGCGCTGCCCAGATAAAGAATGACTTGACTGAATCCATTGATAAGCCTTTGTGGCCACTGTCCTCGTATGCTCCTGCAAAACATGAACCTCTCTTGCTTTCCGGCCTGGACGAATCGCCTGAAGAGTTGCGTTTTAAAGCTTTCAAAGGGCTGCAGGCTGGAAATATAAACGAATACGTGCGTTATAAGCGTTATTTACCTTGTTCCTAAAATAATCTTATAGACTTAAAGCTTTCATATGAGTCAAGTCGGATAGCTGCAGCAGAGCAAGCGTTCACCGTGCGTTCCTCGTCACTGGGTAGCTTTAAGCACACTAACTTGAACTAAAGAATGCACGCATGAACTCAGAACAGGCGTATGAACAAGCCGCTCAACAAAGTAGATCCTCCACTCAGACTGCCGATTCCGCGCTCAAGACGTTACTACTCGGAACAGGAACCTCGGGCTCAGCATTTCCTTCAACATCATCTGCATTCGGGAACACTTCTACCACAACTCCATCTGCCTTTGGTGCCACCCAAACCACTTCTGCCTTTGGAGCGTCCAGCAACACCACATCCGTCTTCGGTAAACCAGCTTTTGGTCAACCTGCTTTTGGCCAGCCAACGTTCGGCCAGCCGGCATTTGGCCAGACGGCGTTTGGTCAGACATCCACACCATCGGCGCCAACCGCTAGTGTTTTTGGACAACCTCAAAACACAACTGCGCCGGTATCTGCATTTTCCCAACCACAACAAGCAACATCCGTGTTTGGGCAGCCTTCCCAGCCTGCGACTACGTCTGCATTCGGCCAACCCTCAGCATTTAGTCAAGCTGGTCAGACATCAGCGACATCCATCATAAAGCCAGCTTCTGGTGCATTCAGTGCTTTTAGCGGCTCCGGCCCTGCTAGTTTTGGTACTGGCACTGGCACTGGCACGACTGGGGGTGGTTTCTCAGCGTTCGCAGGCCAACCCACTTCCTTCGGTCTTGGGGCATCGAACCCCCAGACAGGTGGGTCCGTCTTCGGCCAACCTGCATTTGGCGAGCCTGTAAACGCATCTGCATCTGCACCTGCACCCGCAGCCACAACCACTACCAGCGTCTTCGGTGCCCCTGCAAAGACGACCTCTGTCTTTGGAGCCCCTTCTGCCTTCGGCTCTCTTCCCCAACAGCCGGCACCTGTACAATCAGCCTTTGCCACAACCACGCCCTCTGCTTTCGGCAATACCAACACCGCCGCCACCGCACCAACCTCTGTATTCGGCCAGAGTGCATTTTCAAATTCCAATCCTCCACAACCGCCCGTTTCTGCTTTTGGAAACATCAATCAAGGCACATCAACATTTGGCGCACCATCGGTCTTTGGAGCACAGTCGACGACGAATACCGCACAACCCCTCTCGGTGTTCGCACCAGTTGCACCCTCGATATCTATGGAAATGAAGTCATCTGTTTCTTCTGGCCCTTTAGACTTTTCGATTATCAAAGGGACGTATAAACCAGGCTCCACTCCCTACGACGGGCAACTCCCATCTAACTACATGGATCTGCTGCCGAAGTCAGCCCAAGAAGCATTCCAAAGCACCCGGTTTGAGTGGGGTAAAGTTCCAGAATTCGTTCCACCTCTCTCAGTCCGGTAATCTATCACGAAATTGTATATATAATGTTTAATTTTGTACATTGCTAGCCTTTATTATTAATTACATTCTCATGATTCCGAACGATGTGCAAACAATTCGGATTCTCTTTTGTGTCTCCGTGCCTCCTATCCTTAATGACAATCTTACCCGAAAGGATGCAGTGAGATCGACGGGGGAAATCTCATTGAAAGCCAGTGGTTGGGAATTGCCGTTGCTCAGGCCATAATTATCAACCCACACGCATCGAAGACCCTGGTTAGAGGGATCGTGAGTTTAGTCGAACTCTAAGAACGCCGCAAACCCGTTTAGCAGGCTAAACTGGGTTGAATATAGCAAGGACGGTGTCGGACGGGGGGGTTTTCACTCAAGTGATGCCAGGGATACAGATGCGCTCAGTATTTCGTGTCCAGGGCTGTCAAAATGCCTAGTCAAAATGAGTGAGTAAAGCCCTGTCTTAAGAAGTCTTCGATCACTTACACCGCTGAACATCATTCGAAGAGCCATATTTCTCACTTCAATCAAAACGCCAAAGACCGCCCAAGCCGAATGACTTCCCCTTGTTCCATTTTTCTTGACATTTATCTGGTGAAGAATCTTTGATAGCCGATATAATCATCCAGAGAAGAATGTTGATTGACTTGAAGCATTGAAGTCGTCAGCGCAAGAATTATTCCCTTCACAGGAAGAAGTTGTCAGGAACCGAGGTCGAACCGTAAGCATGGAGGAAGCGGCGGACTCCAGGTGGAAAAACTTCTTTGACTAATGGCGAGAATCTTCTGGGTGAAAGGTTACATGTTGGGCCGAAGTTGGGACCTTGAGATTCAATCCCATCGACTTTCTCCAGGTGGCTGATGACAAATCATGCTGCGTCTCATGGAATCCTATTCTGAGAGCTTGAGAATGAGGAAAGGTCTAATCGATCGTGAATTTCGGCGGCGTCACATAGGATGCATATGATGAGGTTTGAAACCACGAGGTCCCAAATGCGTTTTGGTTTTGACGTGTAAAACGCGACTTGGTGACCTGGAAAAAAGTCAGGTTCGTTGAAAGTTTGAGACTTGTTTGAGAACTATCAAAGAGCCGTCGAAAAAATAATCACCGAAAGACTTACCGTAACGTCCTTATAACGCCCCGACAAGGTAATCAGCATGACGACCTTGTGATTCGTCGATACTATCCTGCGAACCACAAAGGCACGATTTCATGAGATCCAGGATGCTCTGGGGCTCTCCACAAAGCGGCCGACTCGCACGCGTGGCTGCGATTTTGATGTAATCACCATAGGAGCCACGGATTGCTTGTGAAAGAGAAAGACGTCCATCCGCATAAAGAAACGAAAATCTCAGCTGAAAGAACCGTCTGAAGACCCCATCAGCTTCATAGATAGGAACTGAGTTGATAACATGATATCGAAAGTCGTAAGATTGTCAATCGAGGATAAAGGAAACCCACTACTTGGCGGAAAAATTAACCAGTTCGGATTAAGTTATGATAGCGGGATATTCTACGGACCCCCAGGAATGTTCCAATTCCAGGTTTACTGCCAGTGGGACGATAGGTAGGGAGATTCCTCGAAGAGAGTTCCGGGAATTAATAAAGACACCTTCGCCGCTGTCCGTTGGGTAACCTGGCCACGGCACGACGAATGCGATGCATGCGGCCAACCCTACAAACACGAGGATGACGAAACAGCTCCTTAGACCCGCGGCGGTCATAATTTGGCATCGAAATAACAGGCTCGACACCAGGACTGCCGGTGTGTGAACGCTTTTCGCCTTTTGGCGGACTGAACCTATTCGGACGTCCTAGAAAAGCGAATGTTCCATGGTTGCTCCTGGGCATCACGAGAAGGACATCGAGAGGTTCAAAGAAAGGCCGAATAGGCGATGGCGTTTTGTCGTATCTCGATTCTCAGGTCAGCTGAAACGGACCACGAGCAGCAAGAGAGTCCCGAAAACCTAGACGATCTTCATATCTCATCAAAGCCAAGGCCGCTGAAACAAAAGATATTTATGAAAGCGGCGACTCCAAACAAAGACTGTGGGGTAAATCTGTACCTGAGATGTTTTTCTCTGCATGAAGGATAGAGAATGTGTGAACATACCTTGCAAGCAGAGATAACGGCGTAACCAGTCGGACCATAAAAAACCATGCCATAATTTCTGCATTTGTTTTGTTAGTTGGGTATTTGAAAACGGACTTTGAATGATCCAACGACATTTTGAAGGGCATTCCTGTAGCTGTGGAAGAAAAACAAGGCGCTGTTGAGGGATATGGCCAAGGTCGAAATAGCCAGATTTGGCCAAAATATCGGTTGTCTCTTGTTTCGTGGGAATTTATTTTCCCCCACAGGCATCACACTCGCAACAGCGTTCAAGTTGTCTTCCGACGCCTAGCTATGTCGCAAGTTGTGGGCAATGTGCGTGCATTAAAGCTATTTTATTCTCTCATTCTAATCTTACTTTATAGACAGCTCTTGCGTATGCAAGGGTTTGGCATCATGTCGATGCATCGGACCGTATTTTGGGTAAATTGGCCGAAAGAATTGCGTTGGTGTTAATGGGCAAGCACAAGCCCATATATGACCCAAGCGGTGAGTTCGAGCATGTATTTTACTCATTGCCTTTTCTTATCGACGAATAGTGGATTGCGGAGACTACGTGATTGTTACAAACTCGAGGAAAGTCAAAGTTACAGGACGAAAGGCGGAGCAGTTGCTCTTTCGGAAACATTCAATGTTTCCGGGCGGTTTGAAAGAGACACCTTACAAAGATATGATGGTAAAAAAACCCGACGAAGTACGTGTATTAAACCGTCTGCGTCATATGATCTTTACATATGAGTAGATTATCCGCCGAGCGGTCTCGGGCATGTTGCCCAAAAACAAGCTACGAGAACGTCGCTTAGAACGCCTCAAAATATTCCCAGCCAACAACATGGGGATTGTAGGAGCGAATATCATGCGAAGTTGGGACGATGGTACCCTACCCCCTGATTTTAATCCTTCAACACCTACTACTTCTGAGACGCTCAAGATGCTGCTGGAACAGAGAGAAAAGTCGGCTTAAATGGGGTATTATCAGGCTGTATACACACGTTATAATTTAGTACTAATTTCTTCACAAACGTGCAAGTTTAACCTTCGCAACTCTCATAGAAGTTTCGGCGGCTAAACGTTCAGGAATGTAGGACCGATGACCGATAGCCAGGCCCTTGAGAATAAGCAACAAAAGCATGACATTCAGCCAGTCCATGCATGCTACACCTCGCCGCCTGCAACCCAACAACTAGGTGCATATGCTGTAGTTAAGCACGTTGGTTAATGACAGGTGGGTACAGGCAATTGAAGCGATGGCATACCAATGCGAGTAGTAGTACCGAGAACCAGGCTCTAGGTATCCGTCCTTGAAGAAAAGAAGTCGCAGTAAAGCTGAGCAAGAAAGCTGTAGCAATTATGGTACATGGAAATTCTTTCCCACTGGAAAGCTTATCTTGCTGATGGATGTCCATATGTTACAACGTAGCAGTGCTTTAAGCCAACCACCCTTTACCTAGCAGTCGGCTGGGTTCGATAGCCGTTGTGGATGCTTGTCGTGGCCTAATCGAGTTCACCTTGCGAGTCCGAATCTTCCGTGTCTTCTGAAAGCACTGACTTTTCAGAGAAAGATTGGATGTAGCCGTCCATTTCTGTTTCCACAATATCATCCGACCGGGTGTTCAAGCCGCCGGTCGACTGGCGGAAAGCAGGCTGATCGTTCGGACTCTCTTGATTGTCTCCAACACGATCGCAAGGTTCGAGAACGACGGGATCTAGCCTCTGCCGGGTTCCAGAAGTATTTGGCGGGCTGGCGATCCCTTGAATTTCCCCCGCGCCTGCTTCGCGAGTAGGGCCAGCTTCACGGGTAGGGTCATCCTCGTTTGCGAAACCGCTTGCTTTCGTGACCATGTTTTCATTTTCGGTTGGTGAGATAGTCCTAGGTCTTCCACCGACGAGAAAGCCTCGTTCACTTTGCTCCACTTCGTCGTCCTCATTTGACTGGGTCCCTTGTGATTTTTCCCCGGCTAAGAGGGGCCCATAAACGGCTTCCATTTCCTGTTTCCATGCTTCTGGAATTTGAGGGTTGAGCATCTCAGCGATTTGCTCCTGAACCAGCATTCCTTTCAAAAGTGTTTGATAAACAAAAACAAAGGCAAGTTACTAAACTCACCGAATGCCATTATTGCGGAACCATCAAACATCTTGTACATATCCGTGTATAGCTTGTCGGCATAATGTTGTTGTCGCCGTCGTCGTTTCTGTGACCCGACTTTTCCATTCCCAATCTCGTCCTCCTGGTCCACCTTGTCATTGTCATCCGAGTCCTCCGAGGTGCTTAATCTCCGTTCGTCCTCTGCAACCGTAGTCGTCTTCCTACTCTTCTTTGAAGGGCTTTCATTTGAATCAGACGATTCTGAGCCAGATGAGGAGCCAGAAGGAGATCCACTGTCCCCATTGTCCTCGCGGGGTTGCTTCTCTCGTCTGGCACGCCTTCGAAGCGCTGCTTCCTTTCTTTTCATGCGGTACTCGCGCGAAATGTTCAGGAGTTGCCCTCTCTCCGTGTAAAACTCGGACGCAAATCTGTGGATACATTTCAAAAGATCCTAAAAACGCGTTCAGAAGTTGAAGTTGTCCAGCCAAAGGCCACCTACTGCAGATGGTTCGGGAAGCGCATCTTCAGAAATGGAGACCTCAGAAGAGACACATATTTCGTTGTGCTTTGAAGATGAAGCCTCGGGCTCTAGAAAGCTATGGTCATTAAGGTATTTCTGTCGCTTGAGTTTCCCCTCGTAGATTCGTTTGCGTTTGCGTTTCTTGCCCTCTCCTTCGTGCTCATGCGAGTTGTCTGATAATTGTGAATTAGCTTCAGAGTCTTCGCTCTTTTCTGTTCGTACATCGCCTTCAGACGCGTCCTTTACCCTCTTTCTGACCTTCGGAACTGTTCCAAGACCTCCAGCGTCTCTAGCAATCCAATTTGAACGAGGATCCTGAGTTGTAACCTTGACGAGGCCAGGTCTGAGATTACTGGACTTTTGATATACTCGAGTACCATCTGGATGTAGCCTTAGGCTTGAGTAATCAAAAACCGTACTCAAGCGACGATCTGTCATGCAGGAAAAACTTGTAAAAGGAAAGGAACATGGCGGAAGATGGCGTCGGTTACTCGATCCAAATCGGGTAGTCTTCCACGTGACAAATCCGGGGTCTTAAATTAAAATTCAAAATTGACATCCTTTGCGTTTCTCTGGTAGAAATGAAAAAGTGCCTTCATTTCGAGCGGCTGGCGCCATGAATTAGGCTTACGATAGTGTATAACTAGAAGGGTTTTGGTATATAGGTAAATGAAGCGGGAACTCGAATTTGACATCTTCCCAATTCAATTTCGCCTCTTTGCATGATTGTCAACCAACTTTCTGTTCAGGTTCAACAAAATGAGTGGAAGTTTTGTTGTGGAATTAAGATTACTAGATCTTCGATCTCAGGCTAGAATATTTATTATAGTTGTATCTTCTCCTTTGCTGTAAGTGTGAATGTATTCTCCGTCGGTCAGAGGATCACCCATGATGTATTGACGGATGATCAGCTGGTCAGCGAATATCTGACACAACGAGACGGGCACCACAGTTGCAGGTCTCCGATCTGCGACGTTGCCTCGCTTTCACGAATCATCACTGCGGCTTTAGTGGATAAGACACCACATCAGTCTACACAACTTACAGGCAGAATGCTAAAAACATGCAACAAATTGAATGCCGAACTGGCTCGATTTTGCAGTCACTACTTTCCAGATGACCATGATTTATGTGTTCTGCTTCAACTGTTTTTTCTCCCTCTAGGAGTAACCATAGTTCATCTTTAAGGTTAAATGGAAGGCTGCTGGGAATGATGCCTATACGGAGGCGGATTCACAGCGCCACTCAACGACCGTAACTCCCCTGTTTGAAGTTATCTATCAGTCTCGAATTGTTATAGATAAAGTCTAAAACAAGACTGGAGGATCGGAATCCGATTCATCGTCTCATCAGGTCAGGAGGACACGGGCATGAAATTAAAGATACTTCCATGGGGAATTTATCCTTGACATTGATGGAAATCAACAAAAAAATGCCGTAGGTTCAGTGGAAGTAAATCTCAGGAAACCTGCAATCGGGTACATACGACAAACGGAATCTGCCATATTCGGGCAGATACAGCGACCAATCACGGCAACTCCGAATAGACAGGGTGTTGATCCGATAATCCCTTTTGACAAGTCAAAAGCGGCAGCACATGAAGACGCAGATTGAACCGCCAACGATCAGTGGTTGATTTCGGGCGTGGAGTGCAGCTTTTGTAAGTCTCTTTCATAGTGCCGTTATAGGCATGCTCAATTGACGATAATATTGCCAAAATATTACTGGCCCGGGCCTGAACATTTTATATAGGAGGTTCACTAAGAGTAGTTAGGCTGTTCAGGTCGTACAGTAATCCGCTCCTTGATTTATCGACCGCGTCATTGGCTCAGCAATAGTAATGACGCATTACAGCAGGAAAAGGCACTACAGCGCCAAGATCACACTGCTTAAATTGGATGATCATGCCACTAATTCCCGCGAGATTCGGGCCGGCAGAGGATTCAGACTCTCTGCTCGGTTTCGGGGAGGCTTGGGGAATATTGATTTCGTGAATTTGTGAATATAGCACGCACTCTAAAAACCTTGAGGATAGGGACTGAATTTAGCAGCTGGGATGTCGGGTTAAACGGAATTGTACTGTAAGAAACCGGGGAGACCCTAGGGCTGCGCACCGGCCGTTTTACGGGTACGGCCGTCGATCTACGGCCGTAAATTCTGGCTGAAAATTACAGACGGGTCGGGTCGGGCAAAAAACGGCCGTAAACGGGTCCGACGGCCGTTTTCCGAGTGTAAAGAAAAAAAATATTTCTGTCCGTTTTTTTTAGGATCTCGGAGTACCTGTTGGTCAAGGACTGCAGAAAAGGTCAATTAAGACATGAATGGGTCAGATATTGGGCTCCAACTGTCGAAATTTTGACATCGATATGGAAAGAGATTTTAGGCGGAGTTTAAATTGACATCAATGACAGTGATTTCACCCAAAATAGGTGCCTTCAAGCCTAATTTACACACTTCTCATGTCTCCTATCGCATACCTTACGCTTTAAAAGCCGTTACACAAGCTCGACAGACATATTCGCTTCATAATACGAGGAAAATAATAAAATATGTACACGACCCGTCGACGGCCGTAACGGCCGTCCAAAAACGGGTGATGACGGGTAGTCGCCAGCCACCGACGGGACGGGTATTTACCCGTAGGACCCGCCCGTATGACCCGTCGATACGGGTACGGTGCGCAGCCCTAGGAGACCCACCGGGATCTGAGGATTTGTACGTTCATGAACATATGGGGGACACGGAAAAAGAGAATATAGTCCCTTGCGGCTCCGGAATCCCGCGTTGAGTCGCCCCTTCACCTCTCTTCACCCCACGCTTTCATACCTGTTGCCGCATGAAGTAATAACAATCTGTTTGTGCGGCTGGGTTTGCTCGAGTCCGAAAAAAGGCGAGTTATTGCTACAGGGTTCTGTCTAAATTGCCAGAAAGTTGATAAACGCCGTGCTCGACGTGATTCCTATCATTTGACGGAAAATGAGGTCGGAACAGCGGGGTAGCTGCAATTTTGGTGCAATCCGACAGTTCGCTGAACAGCACTATAAAGCGGGTTCTTGCGGACCGGGAATGACTGGAAATGAGAAATTTCTATTTGGGGAAATGATTGATAAGATTGTTCAACACGTGCCTGACAAGATTCAAGAAATCTTCAGTTTCGACTGATCACGATCAACGGGCTCGTTTACTCCTTCCCAAACTACAATGGCAGCTGAGAAGCTTTTTGCGGTCGAGAAATCCCTTCTAAGGGGCCAATGGGACTCCAAAATAGTGGAGTCTTCAAGCTCTGCTGCTATTAATCTTGCGAAATTGGCAGTGGATTGTCGATTTGGGGATGTTCTTAGGTCAAAACAGGCGCGCGCTCTGTTCAAACCGTCATCTGACGAACTGGAACATTCATTCCAACAAATTTTTGATCTTACAATAAAGTTTTCAGAAGATAGGGTCGAAGAAGAGCTAGCGCGTTTATCAATCGCGGTTGCCTGTTTGCATGCGTTCGTGCAAGCCAACTGGACTGGCCCTGACCTCGACGTTAAAATTTTGGACCTCCTGTCGGATAATCCCGAAGCTCACTACTCTTGGACAGAAGAAGGAATCCATGCGAAATCAATATCGGAGTTGGCTTCTGGTGGCGAGCCCGCCTACCATCTTGCGAAAGTCCCTGCATTCCTGAGGCTCGCCCAACTTCTTCTGACTTCCTCTTTCGAACACCTAGCATCGATACCATGGTGGCGACTTCGTGTCCAAGCAGTGCATCAACAGATTCTCGACGAACCGGTGTCAGTTTCTGAGGATTACAGAACTGCTCTCGAGCCTTTGAGTTCGACCGTGGCGCAGGAACCTGATCTCCGTGGACGGATGTATTTGGAGATTGGCCTACTTGAACACTATCTATCTCGCGACAAAATTGCAGCGGACCTCTTTATTCAAGCTGCCAGGTCAACAGGATTGCGATATGAATTGACGGGAGCCCTGGGACGAAGGACTAAATTTCAAGAGACCGAGCTTAGCCAGCTCGTGCTTCTAGCCGAAAGTCGCCTCGATATCTCGGAAAGCGACTTAGTACAGAAAAACGACGCAATCAACGACCAAAATGCTAACCCTTTGGCAGCCAGTAGGAATATTCCAGAGTCACTGGCTCTTAATGACGACACCTTGTTGGAGAAAACAGAATTCGCCCCATCTAAACCTTCTAAATCTGCAGGGTTGGGTTCAGACCTGAGCCACATTGACCCGTCAGCCCAACCACCCCTTCATCCACTTGACCAGTGCATCCTTCTATCCCTTTGCCTAAATGTTCGAAACACATCACCCTCGCACGGCCTTACCGCTAAACAAATGTCTCCTTACGTGTCGCGCGTTATTTCCCACCCCAGAAATTGGTCTATCCACACGATGGCCTTGTTGCTTCGCTCGCGTCTAGAATCGTCACGTACCCGCACAGTGGAACGAGCGACGCTTCAACTCCAGGCACTTATAAATCAAATGCCGACCTCAGACTCTTCGGTTTCAGAACGTCTGCTCTATTTCCATTCAATCCCTCTTCCCAGCAGATGGGAAATGGAAAAGGAATTGGCCCAACAATTCCTGAGCCTTGGGGTTGTTAAATCGGCGCTTGAAATATTTGAGCGCTTGGAGATGTGGGAAGACGTCGTGAAATGTTACGGTGCTCTGGAGAAACCTGAGAATGGGGTTTCTATCGTCCGAGATCTTCTGGAAGGGAGGAAGGAAGAAGCGGAGGCTGTTATTTCTCGAGGTAAGTCAACCTCGACCCGAGGCAGGCAAGTGCAAGACATCATCCGCGAAGCGAAATTATGGTGTCTTCTCGGTGACCTCGATCCTGCAAACGCAGAGGGTCATTATAACCGCGCATGGGAACTGTCCAACCAGACGTCAGGGCGCGCGATGCGCTCGTTGGGCGGATACTACTTCGCTCGTGCGAAGTACCAAGAAGCCATTTCCTGTCTGAAACTGGCGGTTAAGATTAATCCCCTTTTAACTCGCTCGTGGTTCATTCTCGGTTGCGCATGCATGAGGGTAGAAGAATGGACCGACGCTAAAGATGCATTTTCGCGATGCGTTGCTATCGACGAAGAGGATGGGGAGAGCTGGAACAACCTCGCGAGCATGTATCTCCGGATAGGAATTAGCAAAAACCAAGATGCAAGTCAAGAAGATAAGGCAACTTCTCAGCCATTGCAGGTAAGAACGATAAATCCCTACCTTGTGGGTACGTAAAGTCAAATTTCTCACCGGCATTTTAACCGTACTCTAGGGCAACGATGAAGGGGCGGTAGTGAAATCTGAGCAAATAGACGGTCCCACCAATGCCGTTCCATTCGAGAATAAGATGCTCGCTTTTCGCGCACTTAAGCAGGGCTTACGTTACAGCTACGAAAATTGGCGGATGTGGTACAACTATATGATTGTAGCCATGGACGTTGGAGAACTTCAAGAAGCCTGCCGTGCTCTTGGGCGCGTCGTTGAACAAACAGGTAACAAAGCAGGAGCGCTCGCAGTCGACGAAGACGTGCTCGATCGCCTCGTCGACGCCGTCACGCGGGCCCCTTCCGATCCCGAAGAAGCAGCTGCTCGAGAAGGCGCCGTGCAGAATCCGAACGAGGGCCACGGACTGTTCAAGAACCTCCTAGGTCTCTTCGAACGGACACTTCTTCCACGATTATCTTCGCCGCGTATCTTCCGTGCCTATGCCAGACTCCTGTCTTGGCAAAGCAAATGGGAAGAGGCAATCAAGGCATATCTCGACGCATACCGGTGCAGCGTTGCCGGGAGCATTGAGAAAGGAGAGACGGACACGGCAAAGTGGCGGGACGGTGTGACTGAGGTGGAAGAAATCGTAGATATTTTGAGGAACTTCGGGCCGCGAGTGGAAGGTTACAAGTGGAGATTGCAAGCTCGCAGCATTGTACGGACATTCATCGGTCGGACGCGCGAATTCGAAGATGAGCCAGAGTGGGGGCGTTTGACCGTGCTGCAAGACGACCTGCGTAAGGGGGACGAATAAAGGTACGCCTAGATTGATGAATAGTATCAAATAAAGGGGGCAAGGCGCAGGGTCGATAAGTCGATGTGGATATATGTAATGACCGCGGTGTTAACCTCAACCTTAAATCGTTGAAGCAGGGGCACAACTCGGAAATTGATTGAGTTTGATAGAGGAGGGGAATTGGGGCTTGAATTGTTGGAAACACACAATCATGGAACGTATTTAGTATTATAAATTGTATCATGTAGTATTTCAATTCGAATGAGGATGGATGATTAGATAGGACTCAACGAGAAGGCGCAGAAAGAAATTCATTGAGACAATATCAGGGCAAGGCGTATGGATACAGAGTTTCGTGTCAGGTCGATAACGTGAATGTGTCAAAGGAAATATCGTAAAGGTGTGCAATAATCCTACCAACCTAGTGCCAGAGCCATCCGATTCAAAATCAGAGTTGTAACGATTTCGGTGACGAGGGACATGGCGTTGGGTTTGATAATGAGGCGCGCGTAATACTCTTGGTCCGGGGGACTGACTTCCCATGTAGCAAGAGTTGTCCGGCCATCCAAGCACTGTAAGGTTCAAAAATACCGGACAAGGGAAGTGGTTGGGAAACGAAAACGCGATTTAGTCTTCAGGAACACAATAACGAAGGAATAGCGAAAACACGAGGCGTCACGAACCTCCATGCGATGTGAACCAATCCTCCATTTGTAGTCTTTCCCATTTTGACATCTAAAGTATCTGGACCTAAATTTAGGGAAACAAGAATAAATCCAATGATTAGCGTCGTTCTCCCGTGAAGGACGCGATGTGCGACCATAAAGTTGTGGAAGGGATGAGCAGTCGGCGGACACTCACAGGCTTCCTTCCCGCTTTCCCGGTCGCAGGAAAAAGTTCATGGGTATATTTGTGCGATTGTTTCCATATACGATATAGCCTGACGTGCTCTCTGGCCCGAGGTAGAAGTAAGAATTGTCGGGGCCCATGATGCTTGGGTGCTGTTGAGACCAGGCGGGTTCCCGCGTCAAACGGATGACTGGGTTAGGACTTCGGGAAACCTAGAACGAAGGCTTAAGCGTGGATGCACGAGACCCCGCGCAACGGCCCTCCTACCTCTTGTCTATGCAAACGATAAAGCAGAGGGAACCTCAGCAAGAAAATTACGTTCAGATAAGAAAATGACTCACATTGTAAACGCGGCGCGCCCTTCGTGATCAATAAACCGATGGCTCAGTGGATCGTCTCCGTACTGCAGGAGAGCGTAAGGACCCGATGACGAAGACATGTGTATAGTGCGCGCTTAATGGGAAACGGGGCCAGAGAGAAGGGCGAAAATAAGGCGCGGAGAAGGAGGGAGAAAGAAGAAAAGGAACGCCAGGAATTAAATGGACCGCAATTCCACTTTTGCAGACTCCTCCCTTTGCACTCGCCTTTTTGGCACTCTCGTCTTACGCCAGGAATAACCGGAACGGGTTGCAACACAGCCACCATATTTGCCACGTGTGGCTCGACCAAGATGACGGGTCTGTCGCGTGGTTCCATAACCGCATTCCCCACGTGGCCGACCTCTCGGTAATCTGGGATCGCAATCTCTCCTGCCAAAATCCTCCAGTTCCAGCCTTTTCCAGATCTCCTCCACTTATCTCTGCTCTGTAATTGGGCGGTAAACGAGTAAGCGAACTTGTGTTGGCCCTGAACCGCATATTTTTCGCTGCCTTTATGAGATCCCAAAGCCTGGCCCTGGAGATGAAGCCTTTGCTTCACCTCCGACAAATGCCAGTACGTTAACGCTCAGCTGCATGCCAAATATTGAAAACCTTCTTTTTCCTTGCCACTCGTCTGGTTCCGCCCCTTGAAAACCGATTGCCGAAGAGTGGAAAAAAATTTCTCATCATAGGCTTCGAGGGCTTTGGATTTATTCCACGGAAGCCGTGACGCAATGGAGGCGTTGATAAACCTTAGATCTAGCACCAAGATTTACTTGAGATACGGGCGCACCTTGTCTGAAAGTAGGAAGGCTTTATGATAACCTGAAATACCTTCGACTTCATTTCTTGGACGTTAGAAAGATTTATCAATTGCACTAGGTCGTGTCATCAAGTAAGGAACAGTAACCTGAGATGTGATACGAAGTTCTGGTGAATAGACTCGGACTCGGACATACTCGTGGGTGAGGAAACTGGGGATCTGACTCATGAGAACGGGTGCAGATGATGGTCGTTCTAACTTCTCAGATTCTGTTGCCTGGGCTATTCTTTTTCGAGACCCTACGCTTGCTCCAGGTTTATTTATTGTTGATCCGGTCAGACAATGATATTATGTAGGCAAGTGCTGGGAGTGTTCAAGAGGTGTGAGAGTTTCACCAGCCAGAGCCTCTGCCGATGTAAGACCAAAAGTTTACTCTTTGAGATGGAGAACATGCTGAATATATCATCGAGATAAGATGAGAACGTTCTTACCCACTTCAGACGACTCCATGGGTGCTTAGGCAACATCTACGATCAGATAGGCTGGGAGTATTCCTCCCAGTTGTTTACACTCTACCACCAAGAGGTTTCGCATGAGCAGTTGACGCAATAGAAGGCTGAGACTCCGGATCTCGAGACTCTAGAACGCGGGCTGAGAATATCCCACCTGGAAATGACGGAGTCTCAAATAGATAGGTCGACAATTTCCTGGAGACACTTGTCGAGAGAATTGCCGAATTGTCCGTTCTCGGAGGCCGAACGTCATACTAAAGGGCAAGATTTTTGGAAATTACAACGCCCTACGCCCAACTTTAAACGGGTACCTGTTGCTAAGAATGGTGTTTCTCTGGTGCAGAACATGACTTCGACAAGCCCTAAGATGTGAAGGTGGATGAGAATCAGGCACCTGTGCGTCTATGTCCGGTCTTGGCGTGTCAGTGTTCCCTTTCTGTAAGATAGATGATGCTCGCGCCTGGTCCAGACTCCATTGAACAGAACGTCTCCGTCCTCCGATGAAGTAAATTTTCGATTATCGATTACTATGACAGCACCTTCACGCCACTATACGGACAAACGAGGTGAGCCCGCTTGTAAATTCACAGAGAGCACCGTGCAGGAAGAAAAGATAAAAAAAGAATGAGCACTCACGTTATATAAATAAAATGACAAACGAAAAATGACCAGGGAGGATAAGGAAGAGTAAATAAATGGTGGGTTGCCCGAACTGTGTCCATCATCGATCGTTGATAGCCAAGCTGAATGTCAATGGGAGGAATCAATCATACACTGGCCAAAAGAGTGAAAGGTTCGATCAGTAAGAGTTATTTGGTTCAGCACCAGTGAACGAGGAAACCCCAGCGTAACAACAAAGATCCGCGGACAAAACCACAAAACCTTAAGGACAAGAAGGATGCCTCGTTCTCGTCTAACAGAAGGAATGCTACACACCATGTACAATACCTGCAACCGCCCGTCCTTCAGTACCTCAAACCCATACAGGGAAGGAAAACCCACCATAAAATAATGTCCACACGAGCACAAATGTAAACGCATTATCCTGACCCGGATTGATGAGCTCCATCATCCCTCCTTGAAAATACTTCTTGGGTTTGCCTTTACAGTTTACAGCGTGTAAAATACCCGCTGTAAGAAGGGTAGATGTCAGAAATAAGATGAAGCCTGCCCAGTTCTCGAGTCCGAGGATGCCAGCGGCTGCCCCAGCGAAGCATGCAGAGAGAAATTTGGTGGTGCTAATTGAAGAGTTGGCGAGAACGTTGGGGCCGAATATTAGTTGTGCCGCTGTGGCCTCTGAAGGGGTCGCCATTCCTCGACGTGGTAACCAAAGTTCAAGCTGGGGATACCTTCAGCTCAGCAAGCTTGATAATTTTTAAATTAATTTAGTACATACTGTAATTGAAAAAGACTATCAGTTTAAGTTATGTAGTTAGCTAAAATTAAGTTTATTAAATTTAAACTCCGAAACGACACCAGTTGGTACTAAGTTCGTGTCTTTGCATACTTACCGCCATGACTGTGCGTCGTCAATCTCGCCGATTTATCTGAAGTCTAATGTCGCTCTCGCCCTTGGTTTCACCTGTACTGATTTCTAGCTTATCCATGCGCTGGATCTGATAGTAACATGATTCAAACTTTTCCAGCCCTTCGGAGCCCAATATGGACTGTGCTATATGAATTGATTTCTCTCGGAACTGCATCAGTCCAAAGTAATTTTTGTAAATTCGCTCACTTGCAGGCAAAAACGCTTAGAGTGAAATTTCTGGAGTTGTTTATTCGAGCCTCCTTCCTGTTCTTGTCAGACTGGAACTGGGATAATACCTTTCATTAATATCCTGAATGACGCCCTTGGCATCGCATTTCATACATCGAACTGCACGGTTTGTCATACTGGGTGTTCTCGGAGCTTCATGAAAGTCTCAGGGATCCTGTGGATGTCGTACGGCAAGCAATACGGCATTGTCGACAAACATTTTGTCTAACAGCCAAAGTATGTACCCTCTTTTTATCCACCCCGTCTGTAATGAAACCTTGACTCATCTTTGAGCAGAATTGACACCCCTGACATCGCCCAATCACAACGTTACAATTCGCCTCCGCTCGGCGGCTTGTAATGCCTATCACCATGATTCCAGAAAATTTGGTGATGTCCGCAGAAACGTGGCTTTTCGCTTCTTGGAGTTCTTCGCCGCCACGAGTAGTTGTCCTACGGAGATAACCCAAATTACCTGGGTTGTAGGTACTCGCCAACTTTCAAATTTGTTCGCTGATGTCGTTGGTAGACAGGAACAGCTGAACTCTAGTCCGATCATCATCCATGATCATGATGAGGTTAATCCACCAAACCACACATTTACCACGCGTGTGAGACCTTTATTTATACGACTGCACAAACATGGTCAAGGTTCACTCCGCCCTGGCAATCTCCTGGTCAGCGGACTAGGACCTGTGTATTGTGGAGCGCCCTCACCGCGCCCAAATCTTCTTGAGTACATAAATATGTCTTTTTTTTCATACGCGTGTTGATAATGCCGAACCAGGGAGCGCTTTGAGACCATGTACGTGTGAGGCTGACCGCCTTACCACCTTACCACCTCCGACCACCAATCTTAATCCCCGAGTTATCTTCTGTTCGGGTGTTGGATTGACTCGTTTTCGGATGCCGAAATATAGGTATGTCTCCACAAAGGCAAATGTGACGGAAACGAACGTACCCCTTTCTTGCAGCGAAGGAAATGATCAACCTACTCAGAGTTTGCAAGTTTCGTCATTCATAAATTCATATGAAATTGCGACGTTGTGTTTGGCCTTTTCGCTTTGTGTTGACTGATCAGACTCCTTATTCCAAGATCCTTTTCTGGAACCAACTCGGAGGCCGAATTCCATTTATCTAACGCCTATGACTTCCCCAGCTTGCGAGGCCTCTCTAAATCCGATAAATTCTGTGGCGCGCAAACTTGAACGCTATATACATGGAGCTTAGAACTTCCTTCGGTAAATGCCATCCTAGGATAACGAATCAAGTGTTCGAGAGCGAATGAATACTCAACTCCTTGGATACTTTTGTACCGTCACCGGCTTCTAGCGGTCACCTCCCTCCCCGACAGTCTCAACTCCTCTTAAATCTGACCGTGGATGCCCATATGCACCTTCTTTCCTCTTAATTCTTTGCCTGCGAAATTTTTGAATAGCCTTTAGGCTCAGAGCTCTCAGAATTGAGGTCTCACGCGACCGAAGTCCAAAGAACCATGGTCGTTTCTTTTAGAAGAATAACCTCGATTCAAATTTTATGCGCTTCCGAGATTCTTCTCCACGCTCTAAACTACAGTAAACGGGTGCGAATGAACTATTCATGCACGCTTTACCTGAAATCACGTGACAAGTAAACACCCACTGACGCAGTGACGGGCCTGAAAGTTCACTGAAAGTTCAACTTGAAGCAAGACATTGATGTTGACATGCACTACCGCCCATTACCACAATGCCCTAGCCAGGATCTTTGACCTGCACAACCCAGACCTACCTGAAATCCTTCCAAGTTTCAATGTACCATTGTTCCGTCTGACCTACGCGCATAATTTTACGACATCGCTGTCGCATCGAACGCGAATGTTACCCGTACAATTTTCGAATGTAAGGTCAACGTAAGGTGTTGTTTGCCAGGGTACCTCAGTGATATTCAGGTATTTTAATTTGTTTCACATGCGTCTTGGATATATGGTTGTGCCACTTTGAATCGTGAGTATGTTGTGTATCTGAGCCACCCACCTGACCTCGTAGATCAACGATAAGCGCTCAACGGTTGCGCGATGGGTAATCGGTGGTGATTCTCTATTACCTACCACCACTCCAGGGGTCTTGAGCCAGAATGGACGACGATGCTGCCCCTTCCTCCCAAGGGACAAAAGAGATGCCATCCACAAGAGGTTATCAGCAAGAAATGCTGGATGACTGTATTCGAAGGAACATCATCATCGCTCTTGACACAGGGTCAGGAAAGACCCTAATTGCTGTTCTCAGGTTGAAACATGAGATGGAGAGAGAGCCCACCAAAGTACGTATTCCTGTTCTTTGATCGTTTACCAGGTGCATATTCCGAATTGTCCTAATCAGATCTCCTGGTTCATGGCTCCGACTGTCGCTCTGTGCGAGCAGCAAAAATCAGTGATAGAAACTTATCTTCCTGTATCTGTTGGCCTCGTTTCGGGTTCTAACGAACCTGATCAGTGGAAAGACGCGAGTTTGTGGGCCAGGGTTCTTCGAACACATCGCATCATGGTCTCAACTCCCCAAGTTTTTCTTGATGCCCTTCGTCACGGGTATATTTCTTTGGGAGAAGATATTAGTCTCTTGGTGTTCGACGAAGCCCACCATGCAGTAGATAACCACCCCTATAACCGAATTATGATGGAATTCTACTTCAATTTGCCCCCACGAACGGAGCATATATCGACAAATAATTTTCGGCCCATGATTCTCGGTCTAACTGCAAGTCCTATCTACGGAGGAAATGTTGTCACAGCCTTTCAGTAGGTCCAAGCCTTCCTACCCTTCAAATATTCTCCAACATCTCTGGGCAGGAAAATTGAAAGCAATCTCGACAGTATAATAAGAGCTCCTCTCCGCCACCGCTCAGAATTAGCAGAGTATGTTCACCGACCAATTTTCAAGCATGTCATGTTCTACCCACCAGACGAAGCGTCCCCTTTCTTTTCCACCAATCTAGCTTCCCTGTCGGCCATCATCAGCACGCTCGACATAGAAAATGACCCTTACGTTATTTCATTGCGGAGGCAACTGGGGAAAGCCTCACGCGGATCCTTCGAGTACCACCGGATCGACCAAAAGCTTTCCAAGGTCATTGAAAAGCAAAACTCCTTCACCCACAAAGGCCTTCGAGATTTCGAGCGCGCTGCTCTGGATATCTGTAACGACATTGGAGCCTGGGCGGCGGATTGGTTTGTATGGAAAGTTATCGAAAAGGCGAAGCAAGCTGCGAATCCGTTCGACAATATGATGGTTACCTGGAAGCGTACTGAGAAGGCATACCTTCTTGAAATCATCGAAAGTGTTGTCATCTCTCCAGTTTCATACTATCCTGACGACATCGAGGACGACTGCTCTGACAAGATTCGTGTTTTGGTTGAATGCCTGCTTATGGAAAAGGCGGAAGTGGAATCTAATAATGAATCCTACAGTGGCATTATCTTCGTTCAGCGCCGCGATGCTGTTCTCGCGTTAGCAGAAGTACTGAGACACCACCCTCGCACAAAGAACAAGTTCACGATAGGCGTCCTGCTTGGTACCTCGGATAGCTCTCATCGCCACTCCATGATGGATGTCACCCGTAATCTAGTAAAGGACTCTCACATGGAAACTATCTCGGAATTCAAAGCTGGCGAAAAGAACCTAATAGTGTCTACTGCAGTAGCAGAAGAGGGGATTGACATCCAAGCATGTTGCAGCGTCATTCGCTGGGACCCTCCACCTAATATGGCCAGTTGGGCGCAGAGTCGAGGCCGCGCACGGAAGCGGAAGAGCACTTTTACCCTCATATTCGAGGAAGGCAGTAAACAGCAAGGAGATGTCGCCAAATGGGAAAATTTGGAACGCCAGATGGTCGCTCTATACAATGATCCTCTTCGCGACCCAACATTCTCAGAAGACCCCATCATAGAAGACGAGGAGGAAGACAACGATATGGAACTCAAAGTCGAATCCACCGGGTAAATTACCCATAGGCTCAAATAGTTCTCCTTTTTCACTGATTGTTTTTCTTTGTTATAGGGCGATTCTGACACTTCATTCTGCGATATCCCATCTGAGCCATTTTTGTGCTGTCATTCCCAATTCTACCCATGCTGACAATCGACCGTTGTATGACATTGATCCGCCCGAGTTTCCAGAGGGTTGGCATGCTCTAGAACACCTCTCTCGTGCCAAAGTCCCGTACACCGGTCCCTATGGATCCAAAGTCACTTTGCCCCGGTCACTGCCGCTTCCAGAGCGGCAGTTCAGTGCTGACCGGGTTTACAAGAATATAATATCAGCCCACAGACACGCCGCGTTCAAAGCGTATTCCTCACTTTACGAAGCTGGGCTTTTGAACGACAATCTCTTACCTATCACAAGCGTCGTTGAACCTGAGCTTGAAGAGGAGGTAAAAGCCATGCTGGCCGATGTTGAGAAGAGGGCAGGTTTTGCCAAAGTTTCACTCAGCATTGATCCCTGGCAGGCGGATGACAATGAAGACACGTTTTGGCGACTCTCTGAGCTATCTCTGGAAGGTTTACCCCCATTATTACTTTTTACGAAGTCGGAATTAATTCCTTTGGACATTGAAAGAGGGCCAATTCTTTATCGCCCCGGCCTTCCGCCTGTTCGAACTTCAGTTCGACCTATTGGGAAAGTGAGCCCAGACGACATACGCATCTCCAAGGCTAGAGAATATACGAGGATCGTTTTCTGGGGTCTCAATAATTCCCGCATGGAATGGGATAATCTCGATTTTTCTTACCTTTTTCTCCCGGTAAATGACATTGCCACAAATTGGAAAACCCGGCGCTCCTGGCTTGCCAGCAATGCAGCTGGTGATCCCGAAGCATACCCCCACAAACTCGCTGTGCGAGCGGATACATTCGGAATGACTTTTGGGTACCCTTCCGATGTGACCTTCATCCATAGGCATGTCGGAATGGGAAGACCATTTAAATTTATCAGCTGGCGCTACGAACCACTTTCTATAGAAGAGGAAGAGGGGTTACGCGAACGATATAGAAGATTAACCGAAGTTGATATCACCTACCCACTACTTGTCGTCCAGGCTTATCCACCCCGTACAAATCTCCTGATTCCAATCTCCCCCCAGAAGGTGGAAGATACCCCTGATCCGTCGCCATTGATTTATCTCATACCACAGTATTCTGGTGTTGTCATGTTGTCACGAGTAGAGTGCGAATACTCTTTTCTCCTTCCATCGGTGCTTAGATCCCTTTCCATGACTATTACAGCTCATTCACTGCGAAAGACCTTGTTCAGTTCCACTCCACTTTCCTCGGTGTCCCTTTCATTGCTAACTGTGGCTATAACCGCGCCATCATCTGGTGAGAAGTTGAATTACCAACGCATGGAGACCCTAGGAGACACGGTGCTCAAGTTTATCACGGGAGTGCAGCTGATGGCCGAGTATCCTCTCTGGCACGAAGGATATCTTACTAGGAAGAAGGATCACACAGTTTCTAATGTACGTCTTGCAAAAGAGGACATTGCGAGGGGATTGTATAGATGGATTATACGAGGTATGGCATTCTTTCAGAGAGGGTCAGACGGTTGAGACTTCTTTTTGGCTAGATATTATGTTGGGCAAGAAATGGAAGCCGAAGTATTTGAACTCTTCCGAGATGCTTCAAGACCCACCTTCCCCCATCGCCGAAACAACAGCAGCATCACAAGTGCAAGAAATCGTAAAACGGAACGGAAAGAAAAAGAAATCTAAGAAAGGCCAACAGCTGTCTACAAAAGGTCCATACGCCAACTCATGCTTTTTTTTACGCGTTTTAATTTATTTTGCAGTCCTCGCCGACGTTGTCGAATCTACGATCGGCGCTGCCTACCTGCATGGCGGCTTCTCATTCGGGTACGAATGCATCAAGTATTTCAACCTCGGGCTCAAATGCGAGCCTCTTCAGAGCCGCATTTCCCAGCTCCTGGCGCGTGTCCCAACTCTCACGACGGAGGAATCTGCGCGTCTTCCCCAGCAGCTGAATGACGTTGAGCGCATGCTCGGATACACTTTTACACAAACTCCTGCTTATCGAGGCACTGACTCATGGGAGCTATCAGCATGATACCAGCCACACACCGAGCTACGAAAGGATGGAGTTCCTTGGCGACTCAGTGCTCGATATGGTCGTCACGGATTACTTGTACCATGCTCCGGGAAAAAACTACAGCCCAGGACACTTGCACCTCCGGAAGAGTTCAGTGGTCAATGGCCATATCCTGTCATATATCTGTCTGAAGACCAGCCTGAAAGTGGAAGCGGTTATGCCACGTCCGAACCCAAATGGGAGTGCGAGTGGGGGCATAGAGATAGAGATGGCGCATGAAAGCCAGGAGATCTACCTTTGGAAGTGTCTTCTGCACTCTAGTCCCAAGGTCCTAGAGGATCAATTGAACACATTCACGCGATATCGCAAGCGGCGGGCCGAAATCGAAGAGAGCTTGATGAAGGGGCAGATCTTTCCTTGGGCTGCGCTGACGCGGCTGCAGGCACCTAAGTTCTTCAGTGATATGGTAGAAAGTATTATCGGCGCCATATTTCTCGACTCTCAAGGTTCTATTCCCATCGTTCGTTCGATATTGGATAACCTTGGCATCATACCCCTACTGGAGCACATTGTCAAAGACGACGTGGATGTCCTCCACCCCGTGTCGCGGCTTTCTCTATGGGCACAAAAGCATGACAAGAACATAGAATATGTCATTGAGCGCGCGGGAGGCAAGGTGAGCTGTGCCGTTGTGGTGGATGATAAAGAGGAGGTGAAGGTAACGGACGAATGGCGCGGCAAACCGAGCCAGGAGGAAGTCAAGTACGCCGCGGCAGAGATGGCGATCAAGCAGTTTAGACTGAGGGATGTTGGAACGAGTTATGAGCAGCTGAAGAAGAAGGCGCGGCCGAAGAAGAAAAAGAAGGGGATTACGACGGAGGATGGGAATGGAGATGGAGCCGAGAGTAGTGAACCCCTGCCAACCTCCTGAAATAATTGAGTAGTCTTGAATAATAACAAGTTGAGATAGTACGAACTTCGTGTTTATGTTATTATACTGTGGAGAAAAAATACTCGGATACAGAGTACGAAGTCAATCACCGAATGTCCCCAAATACGGTAAATGCTTGTCCATAAAGGGCAATTGCCGGACAAGGATCGGCAACTTGAGATGTTTGAAAGCTGTCCGGTTTCTATACTTAACCATATTTGGCACGAAATATGTAGGGGGCTAGGCAGGTAATTTTCACTATTGATATTGGCTACGTGGAAGTCTGAAAAAAAATAGTAGCAGGACTTGAGCCGGACAACAGTTTCCCTCGGAGAATTTCGACCAGTCCATTGCACAGTGCCGATGGAGCCACCTTGGCTTAGACTATACTAGTAGACAGTAAATACTTAGAACCAAGTTGGCGTTGAACTTTGAAGCAGCCAAGAGCGAACCTGTCTATGTAATGTGATCTATACTCTCTTTCCTTGCAAAATGTCTCTAGGGAATTGGTGTCTACTGTTCTATTCACAGTGGAGCTACATTCTGCCTTGCTTCACCAACATCTGGACGGCGCTCAAAGCGAAACCGAGGCTGGTTGTCACTCACACCAACCAATAGTGGGGTAAATGTACTCAATGCAAGCACTATGAGTGGACAGACGCCGCGAAATTGTAGAAAGTCGATGCCCTTGAACATTTGAACCCCTAGGTCTAAAAAGGTGCTTTGTCAGCAGCTGCTATGCTAAACTGACATCGTGACAGCCAGCAACACTCGCCATGACCAACATTTTGCCTGTTAATCAACAAAAGAGGTTGAGTTAAGAGCCCTCAGCGAAATCGGCAGTCGACTAGCAGTCTAGCCCAGGAGCCACAGTTCAATGAGCCGGGGTCCAAATGGTCGTCAGGTTTTCACTTGAATCATCCGTGGGCTTTCTTTAATTCTGCCAATTGACTCAAAAGTCGTGCACGTTGATTCAATAGTTGCTGCGTGCGTGCGTACTGTTCTTTGACAGCTTCGATCTTAACAGACCGTTGACGCTATAAGGCAGTCAGCAATGGGTATCTGTGACGAAAACTCGCGGAATATTGACCTTAGGTCTCAAGTCTGCTCCGTCCAACAACATGGACCGGCTGCTTTCAAAGGAAGCGAGCTCAGATTCTTCATCCACAGGTTCGATGAAACCACCATATCGCACTGAGGTGCGGGAGTGATCAGCCAAGTGATCATGTTCAATGGGTAAAGTGTTAGCAGTTGTAGGATCGCAATCAGAGCAAAAACTCCGAGTGTGGCTTGGTGGTGGGCCGTAATGGAGATGTTGACTGGAACTTGAGGGAGAATCTAAACCAAAGTCCCTGGAGAATAAGAGGGAAGGCGATGGAACTTCGTGGATACATTTTGGTGGCGACAGCCCTTGTTGCTTGAAAGGGGGAAGGGCGCTCAGGACGTCAGAGACATCATCGGGGTGTTCATCTTCGAACTGAGGTTCATCATCTTGCTGGCCTTCGGTGGTGTCGGATTCAGCACCAGAAGCTTCTATAAAGGGTGAAAACATAAATCGAGATTGCTTTGTACTCCCTGTGGTGGTGGACCCGGTTTGAAAAAGGGACTCTGCATCCAAGTCCAGTTGGGACTGGGGAGATAAACGAATTGGAGTTGGATGGTGCGGTTTTGCATCAACCTGTCTCATTGGAAGAGGCAACTCTTCGTAAAGGTGTTTGGATTTTCGCTTGAAGTCCACCCTACGGCCCATCCAGCAAAGAATCTCTGCCACGAACATGACCTCTTCCCACTCTCCGTCTGCGAGTCTTCGTGGGTCAACGTTGCTAAGTCCGACGTCGGTCTTCAGAACGTCGAGTTCCAGGACCCCAAGAAAGATCTTCATATTCTGAACCTTGGACGCTTTGGAATTCTTCGAGCCTTTATGTCGATCGATGAGAGGAATCCGCTTCCCGAGCACTGACTCCAAAATGGCGACGAGGAGGCTCGGCGTGAGGTCTGTTGGAGAAATTAGAGTAATCGGAATGTTCAGCGACGAAAGCAAGGTATTTAGTTGATCTACCAATGTAGCATCATCCAATACGGTGTTCTTCGGAAAGTGAGTATCCTGGAGCGATATATCCATGAGGTATTCCAGAACAAGGTTGACGGCAGGAATGTGAGATGAGACAAGGTTTACGGCAGGTTGTAACTTAATATAAGACAGGATGTTGATAAGTCGGCTAGATGCTTAACGCGTAAAAGCATGCAATGAGCCATCCAGATCATCAAGGAAAATAGACCGCTCACCTTTAGTCTGTTGAAAGTTACTTTTGTCGAGTCTGAGGAGTACGAGTTATGCATGTTTATCAGTCCTGGAATGGGAAAGTGGGCGTGATCACCGGCCCTAAACCGGCCCATGTTGTGAGAATTCAACAAACGCGTCCCTTTCTCGTCACCATCATCATAGACGCGCTGTCAGTGTCACCATGCCGCGTCGAGCCACCACCTCTGGTCCCAGCGAAAATCCACGCGTCAAGCAGGAGAAAACCAAAGTGAAAGAGGAAAAGGACAAAGGGAAGCGCCGAGCCCAGGTGGAGGAAGAGGAGGAGCAACACGATGAAGACCAGGATGCTGAAGGAGAAGAGGAGGACGCTGCTGGAGAACCAGATAATGAAGGAGAAGACGAAGAAGCTGAATCAGGGAGTCCTAGGGGCTCCAAACGTAGGCGCACCAATGGAGAGGGCGACTCGACGCCAAGTGGCAGTGGGAGCCAAGAACAACCTCGCGGCAAGGTTAAAACTCTCCCTCGTGGCGAAGACGGGTAAGTTCTCTTCCCTTGGACTGCGTGTCATTCATTGATCTTTGTACATTAGATACATTCCCGGGTCGATTGTTCGAATCCAATTGCACAACTTCGTTACATATGACTACGTCCAGTTTTTCCCTGGTGCCTATCTTAACATGATTGTTGGGCCTAACGGCACTGGAAAGAGCAGTATCGCATGTGCTATTGCGTTGGGATTAAACTTCCCGCCGGCTGTAAGTAACTTGATGCTATCTTTTGAACCTCTCTCGATTTCTCGTCTCCAGATTCTCGGTCGTGCCACAGACCTAAATTCCTATGTCAAAAACGGAGAAAGCGGGGGGTATATTGAAATCGAACTCAAAGGATCTAAGGGAAAGAACAACCTGGTTATTCGAAGGAACCTAAAATCAGACTCGAAGAGTTCCACATTCACATTGAACGGATCTCCAGCCAGCGGAGCCGAGATCAAGACCAAAGTCGCTGAACTCAATGTGCAGGTCGGAAATTTATGGTATATCACTCAGTCCAATCTCTTTCATAGTCTGATGGCACGTTCGATGTAGTTCCTTCCTCCCCCAAGACAGAGTCTCCGAGTTCGCGGCCATGAGCCCCCAGCAGCTGCTTCGAGAAACTCAACGAGCAGCTGGAGATGAGAATCTCACTAAATGGCATGACACTTTAATCGGCGCTGGCCAAGAGCTCAGAGCGGTGCAGCAGGTCAGTCCGAATCATTCACTGTTTGCAATACATTCACTTATCATTTAACACATGCAGACGATCAAGGACGAGGAAACCTCCTTGCAGCAAATGAAGGATCGTAACCAGGGCATTGAACGTGATGTTCAACGTTATAAAGAGCGCAAGAAAATTGAACATGATGTATTTGGTCTTTTCTTTCATCATGGTAGCCAGTTCTCACAACACAACTTCAGATTGCTCTTTTGGAAGTCCTTGTTCCTGTGGCAGAGTATCGTGAATCTCGTGAAAAATTTGTCGAAATCAAAGCCCGTCAGCGAACCCTTCATGCTCAAGTGCAAAGGCTAAAGGACAAGAATGCTCCTGCTCACGAGCTCTTGAAGTGCGTGTTATTTGCATTTCTTTCCGATTAATTGGCCTTACCTTCGCTTTTAGAAAGTTTGAACATGACTTCAAGAGAGCCGATACTGCCCGGGAAGAACTCAAAAAGTCTACCCAAGTCAAGTTCAAAGAACTCAAGGCCAAGAGCAATGCGAGCGATGACCTGGTCTGTACCTGACCTTTTTTTCTGCTTCGTCTAGAGCTTAAGAACTAAAATTTGGCTTTTAGGAAAATGAGTCTAACAACATTGTTGAACAACTTACCAATTTGAAGACGCAGGAAAAGAATCGCGTGAAAACGATCAAGAGCCTTCAAACCGAGATCGCTAAACTCGAGGAAGAACTTGAAAAACCACCACCTCCGGATTTGGCCGACGAACAGGAGCTGATGAAGGAAATGGTGCGTTACCCACTCTATTTGTCTTGAACGACTAAATTTATCGTGATGCCCTTCGTCAGAAACAAATCAATCTCGAGAAACAGGGGCTTTTGAGAGAGAGAGACGAGGTTGATGTACAACGAGAAGCGCTTGTTAATAAAAGGGTCAGGGCTGAACAGGTCCTCAAACAGCGAGAGGTCGAGTGGGTCTCTTTCAGCGTGACACATCTTTAAGCGGTCACTCACCTATGACCTTATCTACAGGTTGAAGCAAGAAGACAATGCCGACAACCAGAAGTTGAATAGTATGTCCAAATGGGACAAACCAACTTACCTGGCGATCAAATGGGTTCGCGAGAATAGGAATCTCTTCAAGATGGAGGTTTTTGAAACTCCTTTCATGCGCGTTACTGTGAAAGACAAAAACTTTACAAATGCCATCGAAGCGTGTTTTGCTAGTCAAATGAGGGTACGCTTCTCATCTTCGAAATAATTTAAATACTTACTGCCCTTGACTTAGACTTTTGTCACCCAATGTCAGGAAGACTGTGACACCCTGAATAAGCATATCAATGACGACCAGATCTTTGGCAAGGGCATGAAAATCACGACCTGGTTCCGAGCCCATCAAGATAATCTGGTTCCTCCCCCGATGAGCGACGAAGAGGTTCGTTGTATTTATCTTGCCCATTTACCCTTCCATCTGAGTAGAATATTGTTTGTCCTATCAGATGCAAGCATTGGGCTTTAATGGCTACGCAATCAACTACGTTGATTTTCCGGAGGGAATGAGGTGGTTCTTAATGCGTGAACTCAACCTTCACCGCACCGTAACTATTTATTTTCATTAAAAGTTATCGTCGTTTGATTATGACTCGACAGGCCATTGCACTCAGAAACATCGATGTCAACAAAGCCATGGAGCTGGTCTCGAGGCCGATTCCCAGACTTCATCCTGGCGGCGCCACCTTCATCAGCGGATCGACGATGAACATCGTAACTCGGTCTCGCTATGGGCAGAAGGCCATCGGAAACATGACAAGAGATATTCAACCAGCGAGGAACCTAACCACGCCTACCAGTAAATATCAGGGTTCCACACTCCTTCAAAGGCCACAAGTTGACGATTCTCCTTTCTAACCTAGTCGATCCGGCCGTCAAAAGTCGCATAGAAGAGTCTATGCGAGAGGCGCGATTCGAAATTGAGAAGGCTGAAGAGGAGATGAAACCCTTCCGCGAGGCATGTACTGAACTAGAAGAGCGGGAAAAAGAGATCAAAAAGAGAATCGTAAGTTTATTTCCTTCCAAGAGAAATCTCAGCTTATGGCCCCTCGCTGTAGGATTCCATCAAGACACGCAGGGATGCCATAAAGAAGGAGGCCACCCGTGTACAGACGGCCAAATCCAGGCTCAGTACGCACGCCCTTTCCTTTTCGTTGGTGTTAAACTTCGGTGCTCATGGCTCAATGTATAGCAAACAAGAAGACAGCTTTGGAAGGTCATCTCGCAAAACCTCCTGCTGATGAGCAAAGGATGCAGTTGAAGAAAAAACTCAAGGCCAACGCCAGGAAGCGCTACAACCATGCTCTTGCATATACCGTACGTTTTTCCTCTCGTATTAGGCCTCGTTGGGTCTTCACTTATCGTCGTAGGATATTGTGCATGCAATCATCGAGGAACAAAAACAATGCACCCTTGTTGGGTTGAAATACCTTCAAGTAGCCGCGAATAAAGCTGCCTTGCAGGCATTATGTGATCGCAAGGACCAGAAATACCAGTCGACTCTCTTGGAATACACCAAAAGTTCGTTCCATTGATTGTCCTCTACATCATCTAGCCCATTTTAATGCGACTTTTATCATTAGCGAACGATGAATTCCAGAAGATCAAAGCCAACTCTAGGGATATCCTCGCGAGAAGCCGTGAGGTCGTCGAAGAATCCCCAGATGAGATTAAGGACGAGTACGCTGAACTGGAGAAGATACGAATGCAGTACGATAAAGAGGTGAAAGAGGCCAAGGAGAAAGGGCTACCGCCGCCAGACGATTCTAATATCGACAAGCGCTCGGTGCAAGACTTGCAAGCAGAGCTGGAGACACAGCGGGCTAACTTGGATATGAACTTGAACACTAACCCTGGCGTTGTGGAGCAGTACGAAAAGAGGAAGCGGGATGTGAGTTGTTTATGTTGTCCTGGTTAGGCTGAGCTGAGCTAACTATTTTTGCCTTTGTGGTGATAGATCGAGCAACTGGAGAACACCCTTGAAGAGAGAAAGAAGAAGGAGGCTAGGATTTCGAAGGAAATAAAATCCGCTCGAGTTAGTATCTTCTATTCCTTTGTAAGGCAGTTGTCTGACGAATGTTACCCTACTTACAGGACAATTGGCACCCTGCTCTGCAACGTCTCGTCACAAGTATTGGCGAGAAATTCTCGGCAGCGTTTGACCGTGAGTTGAATCTGCAGCTCTTTGATTGATCTAACACGAAATATCGGCTAGGCATCGGCTGCGCTGGAGAGATCCGCATCAACGAGAACGAGGATTATGAAAAGTGGGCGATCGACATCCTGGTCAAGTTCAGAGACAACGAGAAGTTGCAATTGCTCACAGCTCATCGGCAGTCTGGTGGAGTAGGTTACCTTTCGCCTTCTCAAACCAGTTTTCTAACCTTCGCCTTGCTAGGAACGCTCTCTCACCACCATCCTCTACCTCATGTCTCTAACTGAAGAGGCTCGTGCGCCTTTCTCGCTCGTGGACGAAATTAATCAAGGCATGGACCAGCGCGCCGAACGCGTCGTGCACAACTCGATGGTCAACGTGACATGTCAACCTGACAGCGCTCAGTACTTCCTTATCACCCCGAAGCTGCTTCCGGACCTAGAGTACCACGAGAGGATGAAGATCCTCTGTGTTAATAATGGGGAGTGGTTGCCGGAGGTGAGGGGTATTGGTAAGATGAGTGATATGATTGATGTCTGGGAGGCGAGGAGGGGTGGTGGGAGGGGAGCCTTGTGATCGCTAGATCGGGAGCAATTTGCAAGATGCCTCTACTTCAGAGGGACCTTGTAAGGACCTCTCTCTTTGACCGTTCTCAGCGTGGGTTCAACGTCCGACTATGTTACCGTTCTGCTAAATAGTTTATTGCCAGTGGAGTACCGTACTTACAATTACCCAGCTTTATTGTACCATATTCACCGAGTGACTCGATGTAATACTACGAGTACAAAGTTTTTTCATCAACATATTTTTGTGCATGTTATTCAACTTATTGTAATCCAATTTTGGTCTTTTGCAACAACCTTGTTAACAGGATTACATAAGGCACATATCTGTACTGTGTCGGCAGTAATACAAACCATTACTTAGAATTATTACTACTTCAACTTGACGTTTATTCTTACTTCCCTCTTCGCTCATCAGCCACTGGCAAATATAGCTCTGGGACGCATGGGGCTTCATGAGGGGCGTACAGCCCGACGATATGGCACCCCCCGCCATGCAATTGCGAAGACAATGCGCTCTTGTCTCGATATCGTTTTTCTTGGGACCCGCTGACTCTTCCAACACAACTTCGTACAGCCCGAAGACATTGGATGAAATGCATGTCTGCCGGGCATTACAGAGACATCTGCACGTCTCGAGATAGTTTTTCCTTGGGCCCACTGACTCTTTCAACACGACTTCTCCCGAAAACCGACACTTAATCCACCCATGATACGGTTCAACTTTTTATAACCCTAGATGCTTGATGTGACACGTACACCACAGCAATGTAATGCAATGAGGAAACCTATGTTTTATCTCAATAAAAAAGGCAAAAGGCACTTCTAAAGCGATGCAGCTCCAAAGTACCTGCTTGACTCAGGTAAATTTATCCCTTGCTGATCATGACTTCTTTTATCCAACTTTTATCTTCTTGCTCTGCCAACCGCCATTTCTTTTATTAGCGCGTCCGGCTCTCGTGCAGCGCCATATAGTCAAGCTAGCCAAAGATGCCACCGAATCGAAGACACATCACGACGCCAGGAATGTCAGCCGGTGAACGCGCCTGTGGGCACGCGGCCCTACTTGCATGATACATCGGTGAAAAATAGATGGGAACACTGCCCCTTTCTTGGGAAGCTCTGGAAGACTTAAAAAGCGAAGTACTTTGACCAGCAAAAATGTGCCCTGACATTTTATTCAAGTTTCACATTCCTTGTATCGAAACAGTAATGTTGTTGTCACAGGAGGAGCTGTCAACTATTTTTCTACGGGAGCAAACGCGACCTACGTTTCTGGAGATTCACTGGAAAGGCATGAACATGGTAAACTTTTCGGACTTGGCTAAGCCTTCTTTCCTGACACTCTGCCCAATTACATCAGGTTTTAGGCGGCTTGAGGAGTATGTCGTTCCAAGCGCCCTACACAACTCAGGTGAAGTATCAGATCAACCGAAGTGTCATCCCGGAACTCGAGTTGCGATTCTTCAACACCTGGAGGCCTGGGCAGCAGCGCTCACTTACAAGTACCCCATCATATGGCTTCATGGACCGGCTGGATCAGGCAAATCCTCCATTTTACGAACAGTCGCTCAGATCCTCTTCAACTACCGCCTCCTTATTGCCAGTTTCTTCTTCTTCCGTTCGTCCAGCGGTCGAAATAGCTCGGAACACTTCATTGCTACCATAGCATACCAGTTGGCTGTTTCCATCCTCCGACAC
This sequence comes from Galerina sulciceps, assembly GCA_023014345.1. NCBI lineage: Eukaryota > Fungi > Basidiomycota > Agaricomycetes > Agaricales > Galerinaceae > Galerina > Galerina sulciceps. The sequence goes on along the minus strand of JAEDXJ010000005.1, from coordinate 1,961,076 downwards.
GTCATTATATCGAGGAAGCTATAGACCGTAACCCGTTGATACTATCCCTTTCACTTTGGGACCAAGCTCAAGCATTAATTATAACCCCAATCCTCGCTGTTCACCGCGACAATCCAGCCGACATCTTTCACCGATTTCCTCGACTGATCGTGGTTGATGGACTGGACGAATGCCGCGACACCAATAAACAGTGCGAGATTCTGCTTGTATTATGTCGCATCTTGAAGGAAGTTCCTATCCCACTTGCCATACTCATAGCAAGTCGCCCAGAACACCATATTCGGGACGCATTTCTCTGCGGTGAACTGAATAAGTCACATCTCAATTATCTCTTGACAATTCTTACAACCCTGATGCGGACATCAGACAATACCTTGAAGAAAATTTCAGCGAGATCTACCGCCGTCATCGGGCATACCTCCCACCCCCTTGGCCGTCACCGAAGGTCATTGACACTCTCGTCACAAAAGCATCAGGACAATTTATTTACGTATCGACTGTCGTCAGATTTATGGGCTCACCAAGACACAATCCGGCTAAGCGTCTGGATACCATCCTCGGCTCCACCAGTGCTGGATGTTTGAAGCCGTTTGAACAATTAGACCTACTATACTCAACAATATTTCTCAACATAGATGATACCGAGCGGAGCCGCGCCTTGCGTGTCTTGGGCGTTCTCTTGGTTCCCTACGACACCAGCGGCAAAGGGAGTGAAATTCCTCGCATTACCCGCACACCGGCGTTCCTGGAACGCCTTCTCAATTTTGAGGCTGGTGATATCCGACTCCTGCTCTTTGATTTGGAAAGCCTTCTTACCCTTGGCAGTGACGATGAACCAATCCGCTTCTTTCATGCCTCGCTCGGAGACTATCTTTTTGATGAATCACGTTCTGGTCAATTCTGGATTGACGCTGGGAAAGTTTATGCTGACCTTGCGCAACACAGTACCATTCACTTACACAACTCCAAAAACTGGATAGGTGTGTCTTCGTTCCAAACATTAAGAACTTAGAAATGTGTATCCAACTATGCTTAACAAAACTCAAACAATTGTTCCATGGAAATGGTCTTCTTTTCTTTTCTAAGGCTGCTCCTACCCCGGAACTGCGAACTGCGATTGAGAGTTGCGACTTCACTAAAATTTCCGACTTTTCCATTTGGGCCCCAGCTCCCGGATCGTTGGCAACAGATATCTCCCCCGTGCTTTTGCAAGGTATCCGGAATTCCGTAAGCTCAATTCCTACTGATTCACTGCTCTGCCTCACCATCCTTGTCAAGGCATTCTCGGATGCGAACGTGTTGTATCTGAACAACCTAGCATTATACTCTCAAATTATCCGACCGAGGGTCCAAGTTTACTTTCAGGATATTCATCTAGCGCACCTTTTCATTGCCGCAGCTTCGACGGAGTTGACAGACATTGACTACAAAGGAACGCAGAACTACTATCAACATCTTCGGTCAATTTTCCAAATTTCAGATGAAATGTGGAGCGTACAGAAACGAAAAGGTCTTTCCTTGGAACACTCTAGTCTTGCCTTAATCCAGGCTGTACAGGAGCTACTTGATGATGACCTAGTTTCAAACTTTGGATATTTCATCGATGAAAACCAATATGCAGAAACTGCGTCATGCCTCGGAATTTTTTAGTCAAGATCCAGCATTCATTCTTGGTGGTCTCAATGGTAGTATGGAGAGAGGAGCTGAATGTCACTTGGTGGCAAGGTAAGTCTGATTTTATTGATGAGTAACACCTGTTATTTACTGTTTTCAGGGAGACCGTAGAACGTGTAACTAAAGTCCTTCCTGTCCTATTATCAAAGTCGCCCATCAGACAAGACATTCTCGCTCGGGTCAAGATCAACCCTATACACCCAATATACCTAGAATTCAGTTCGGTCAATGAGGCATTGGAGACGTATATATCGGTAAGAACAACTTGGCCTTCTTGATATCAAAATTGTTTGCCCACTTGCCATCAGCGATCAAACGCCCTTATAATAAGTACCAACCACTACCCCAATTTGGCGCACGGTCTGTGCCAGGATACCGACGAGGTCAGTACATTGAATTCTTCGCTATACTTCTTTGTGATACCTTAAGAACAGGCAGTTGCAGAAACACTCATGCACTTGGAACCACGTCAGAAACCGTGGTACTGGCGATTGAACATTTTCCATATCATACGAGGTAGCAGGGTGGTTCGTGAAACCACTCTAAGTCAAGTGGGTGTCAGGCAGGGTGTCCGTAAGAAAATTATGGACATCAGGTCCAATTTTTTTGGCAGGACGGTATACCTTCCTATTGTATGAAAAAGCTTTATACCGCGAATCCTCACCATTTGTCTACCTCACTCGGAGCCGAGTTAAATTTTGACACTCTTAAATCCTTCGTTGTCAACTTTCCTCCTGTGCATCAAATGGCCATATATATTGGCCACTCGATCCCCATAAGTGCATGGGTGTTAGAAGGCCGAATTGGTCGGCGCTTGTGGAGGACTACACCCGCGCGCCAATACCGGCAATGAACGCATTGCACTGACGGCGTACGAAGGAGCAGGGATATGAGGAGGAATACAAGTGTCAAAATATAAGGGAGCCCGCACAGGAAATGGAAATTTCGTCGGATTTGTTGACATGTCCATTGCATCGTATTACATGTGCGACTTCGATCGCTAATATGACAAGAATAATTATGGGACGGAGTACGGGTAAGTCGAACGATTAGAAAGGACCAACTGTATGCCCTCTTCAACCTCCTACAACTGTTTTATGTCTAACTTCCATGAGTTCTAGACTCGCCTCCGCGACGGTTGCCTGACAAAGACCACGCTGGTTCAAAAGACACCCACCCATCCACCATCCACCATCCACCATCCGCTTTAATTTGGTAAGAAACGAAACGGATTCCATTCCAGGTACCATGATTCCCGAGGCTTCGACATCCGTATTCCGGCTGTGTCTAGGACAGCATCGACGTGTATCCAAGTCGCATAAGGATCACTATCCTCCATCGACGTGCTCCTGCCTGAGCTCGCAGACCGTGACTAAAGCCATGACCTATGTTGACAGTCAAACAGCAAATAATTTGAAATGATGACTTACGTTTACCATGACAAGTTCTGACCTCTGACAACCGAAAGAAAATATAAACAATAGTCATCAGCTTCCTGAGGACGCGAAAGGAAAAAGATGTCCATACCAATATATAGGCTGCTACAGCATCCTTCATTGAGTTAAACTTCAAGAATGATGGGTGTAGGGGGGTGTTCTCGATGTGGTAAAGAAGATCCCGACGGATGGATACCCTTGGCAAAAGAGCTGCAAGAATCTTGGAGGTGCATGCAAGAATGCGGCTCAAAGAAACACTAAGTAACAAAATGCACATCGGCTATATGAAGACCTACTAGATGGGATCAATACGATTGTAAACCGTGGAATGCTCCAAGTGGGATGGCCGTGGATCTTTAGTTGCGAATGTCAAGAGGTAAATTGCAATTTTTGCATATTGGTCGTCGTCAACGAAATATCCGGTGTTCGTGTCAGAGTCATCAGTGAGGACCTGATTTATAAGCTCTATTAATGCGGGACTAGCACACTCGAGGTCAAGGCCTTGCTGTCGCTGCACATCCCAGATCTCCTCTGGGACCTTGAAAATATAACGCAGAGATTCATAGTATCCTCGAAACCCTAGGCCTTTACCCGCTACCCCTGCCGTGGTCGCAGCAATGAGGAGGTGCTTCTGTGGTATATCCTGGAAGTAAAATTGAATTCGTGGTTGGATAACTTCAGTATAAGTAGCCAGCTTTTTAATGTAAAGTTCGTTGGCATCTGGAAATGCCTGCGAAGGAATCCAAATTGTGAGAGACAGAGCCAGGGGTTGAAGTTCAGTTGACTTACTGTGCTTCGTATGGATTGCAGAAGGGTGGGGCAAATGTCTGTAAACCACATCATACCTTCGGTATCGAAGTCCAGGTAACTCTGGTTGTCGTCAAGTCGGAACCTCCAAGTAGAAAAGTCCACAGCACGGGTAAAATCACAACTTTCAATGGCATTTCGTAGACTGGACGTTGGAGTTGCCTTATCATAGAAAAGCGAACTATTCTTGAAGACAAGTGTTTTGAGGTCTAAATGTGGAGCGTTAGACAGAGAAAAGGATGAGGAACGAATAGGCACCTGTCCAATCTGTGGGCTTCGACAAGTGTTTAGTACAATGTTCTGCGAGGTCTGCATATACCATCCCAAGATCGATGCAAAACTGGCCGGATCGGGAGTTGTCGAAGAGATAGTCCGAAAGTGAGGCATGGAAAAACCGAACTGGTCTGTCATCACCATCATCCATTGTCAGAAGACTTTCCAAATCATATAACAAACGTCGAATATAACCCGTCTCCAAGTCGAGAAGTCGCTCGAAAAAACCTGGAGTGCGGCCTCTTTTGAGAAATCCGTCCTCGTATGGAGCTAAAAGAAGTCCCAATATTCGGAAAACCTCTGCTGGATCGCTTTCGCTTATGTTGAGGAAAATTGTCGAGTACAGCATATCCAATTGTTCGAATGGCCTCAAGTTTCCAGCGTCAATCATTCCGAGGATGATATCCAAGCGCTTAGCTGGGTTGTGTCTTGGGGAGCTAACAAATTTAAGAACCGTGGAAACATAAATAAATTGTCCGGAAGCCTTCGCGACGAGTTTATCAATGACCTCGGGTGGTGGCCACGGGGAACAGGGGAGATAGGGTGAATGATCTTGTTCAACTTTGGCAAACATCTCCTCAAGATATTTCTTGATATCGGCGTCGGGGTTGTAGGAATTGTCAAGAGAGAGTCGAGAAGATTGTTCGTTCAGACGACCTGGCACATTGAATTCACGCCTGATGTGAGGTTCCGGACGGCTGGCGATGAGAATAGCAAGTGGAATGGGAAGGTTTTGCAACATGCGGCACAAGACTTGCAGAATCTGGCATTGTTTGTCCGGGTTGGTGCATTCGTCAAGGCCATCGACGATGATTACCCGAGGAAACTGACTGAAGTCTAAGGACGGATTATCTCCGTGCACAGCAAGGACTGGGGATAAAATCAAAGCTTGAGCTTGGTCCCATAAGGAAAGAGAAAATATTAAGGGGTTCCTCTCCATTGCCTCCTCGATGTAAGGCCTGGTTAAAGGAATAGCGAGCGCTAGTTGATATGATATAGTGGCGATGAGGTGATCTGAGCTATTTCGACCAGTAGCTGATCGAAAGAAAAAGAAGCTGGCTAGCAGCAGTCCCCGATCAAAGAGGATTTGAGCAATTGTTCTCAAGATCGCAGATTTCCCTGATCCCGCCGGTCCATGAAGCCACATGATGGGGTATATATAGGTGAGCGCTCGTCCCCAAGCCTCGAGGAATTCGAGAATTGAGACACGAGTTCCAGGATGACATTTTGGCTGGTCCGATACTTCGCCAGAGTTGTGCATTGCGCTTGGAGTTACATGTTTCTCGAGGCGCTCGAATCCTTATAGCAGGTGAATAAACTCGAAACAGTCACTGAGGATGAATGTAGACCCACCTCGTCCGACTCCATTTGCTTGAATCACATTACCAGCAATATAGTTCGACGTTCCTCCCGCTACCAAGACACTGCTGTTGTTATACATCCAAAGTAACGAAGGTCAAGGAACGGGAAGGAAGCAAACTCAAGCTGGTCTTAGACGGACGCACTCACACGATTAAATATCTTTCAACGAAGGCTGTGACCGATAAGCACTGGTTGGTTGGTTGGTTTATATGGTCTATTTAGACATGTTGCACAGCCTCGGCGCCTAAGCTCAACCGTCATAAATATAAATCGTCAGCCGTACTTTCCTCCCAACAGGTGAACCTCAGTCGAGGCAGAGGTCATACAATAGACGTGCTATGCCTTCAAAACCCACCAGAGGTTACAGGGTCTACACGTGTAAAAAATGTGGCCTACCCTCACTGGATCGGAGTAAAGCTGTCAACCCAGTGGGGTGAAAAACCATATAGCTAAGCCAACTTTCCGCTGGAGGAAGGCAGCGTCAGAAAACGGGAAAAAGCTGGTATCTGATCATAATGCCGCCTGCAACGACGGCAAGGCGCGGTGTTACACCGCCGTAGAGCAAAAGAAACCAAGGGCTTGAACATTTTGTAGTCAAAGCGATCCACTGAGGTCAGGGTCTTCCCAATTCCGTGAAGAGTGCACTGCACCAGACCGATGTGACCAAGACACCAGATTTCACAATTCGTTCATTTCCATCCTTGTGACAGTCAGCCGAGGACACAACCAAGTTACTTAAACACAAGAAATTGTGAAGCAGCCATACGTTGAAGGGATGACAACTGGCCGTTGCGAATGGGCTTCACCAGCTCTTGATCCTCTGCTGTTTCCCGCCAAAATATTTGTTAAAATCAGGAGACAAATCAAAGGGAAACCAAACCTCACCTTGGCCATTTTGCAGATATAGTCTAGCTCTGCATCAACCTGAAGGAAGGGGCAGCATTCTGTAACACCTGAGATCACAACGGGCGTTGGGTTTCCGAATGTGTCATTCCGGCTGGGTGTAATGCGCTTGATCAAATCGACAAGTCCTCATGATAATCTTGTGCAAGCTGCAGATGGTCTCCTTGCGAAGGCCGCTGCGAAGGCGGCCAACACCGCCAACGAATACGCGCAAATACCTGGCCATGGGCGTAATGCGTGGCTCTACGCAACGGACGCTTTGGAAGTTGGGTTTTCCACTGAGCTAAGGTTTCTTCCGATTCTTCGGGTAGGTGTAGTAGATTTGTAGGGAACTTGTGGTCCTTTGCAGACTTTCACTTCTGGTAATATGAAACTAAACGGAATTAGAACGCGTGGCATCTACTGGGGAAGAGCAACATTACTTTGGCGAGTTTAGCCAAAGCGTTGTTGGCTCCATATCAACTTCGACAGTGAAAACCTCGAGCTTAGCGTCCAACTGTTTCTCAGATCTAACAAGTGTTGGCAAAACCATAGATGTTCTGGGCCTAGAGCTTGGTTGAGAATCGGGAAAATCGGAATAATGCTCGATCATTTTCCTCGCATAGCGTCACTCTCGACTCCATGTTCCGCACCCTCTTGATGGTCTTCAGCAGAAATAACATTGGGTATTTCCTAGGTCATTGCGGGGACGGAATGAAGCGAAATGTACCAGAGAAGTACCTTTGATCGTAGGTCATCGTGGTCATATCGTAGTGTCGGAGTTCATACTTCAGATCAACTGCTCACAATTTGTCGTCGTTTGCGTCGATGTCCAGACTCCAGAAGGGATCATGCTGCATTTTCGCCATCTCGTAGCGAATATTCCATTACATAACAGCCTTACACGAAACACAATTGGTTGCCAATGGGAAAGCATCAAAAAATTTGCGAAGAGGCATGAGTATATACAGATAGATAATACATGGTATTGGCAGTGAGTAAGAGTGACGAGGGGTATCGAAATGTTTGCAAGTATTCTACAAGTAATAGGACGGTATATCATATGTAAATATCTAATAAACTACGAAAAGTTCATGCTGTCAAAGTCTTCAGCGAGTCCTGCTAATAATATGATTACAAGAACTGTTTACCATGTCTCATGATTATGGTCCATCGTCACTGTCGCCGGCAATGCATCAATGGACTCCTTCAGGCTCTCCAGGAACTTCCACGAATCAAGCACGCTCTCCGGACACCTCGAGCAGCTCGAGTCTCTCGCCGCCCCAAACAGAAACTGCATCCCAAAAACGACGTCCGTTGTTGGCCGCACTGCCAATTCCTCCTTCGCTTTTTTCTCAAACTCGTACCACCACTTCGGCGAATCATGCATGGTGAACGCAGACCCGTTGCATTGCATGCACTTGATGTTCTGTGGTATTTCGAGAAGCTTTATCGCTGCGCTCGCACGGACGGCATGGAGTCTCAGCAGTCGGTGATATTCGTACGCAGAGATGTATTTCAGGTCCACGGGCGGTGGAATGGTGGTGTCCAGTAGGCTGACACCGAGTGTATGGCGCGAGGCAATTCTAGCTTCGTCGTCGAATTCAAACCTGCAGGCGGCAGCGTATACGCGTATGGGTGATTTTTGAAGGAACCGCGGCGAGATTAGAAGCCTCTTCAGCACGTTGATGGCATTTGTAAACTCGTATTTGACAGCCACCGCGAGGACATCGATTAGCTCGTCGAAGGAGTCGATGATGGGCTGAGATACGGGGTACACGTATCGCAGAACGGTATCTAGAACGTGACTGGGTTCAGAGACGGGGATTATGGGGATCGGTACAGGCTTTCCGATGACGTCGTCGTCGTCAGCTTGGGGGAGCGAGAACATATCGCTGAAGACTGGTGAGGCAGCCGCCAGTATACATTTGTGGACGTGGAACTCGGTGGTACAATCTACTTCAGTAGTGAGCAATATAATATCAGCGTCTGGGGCATCGAACTGATAGTCTAGCACCGTCATAGTGAAAGGCGAGAGGGAGTATCAAGTATGAGAGATTGAGGCGGGCTTAAATATATACGACTCAGAGTCAAGCACAGCATGAGCCCCAGATGTTGGGGAATAAATAGCGGGAACGGTGCACAGCACAAAAATGGAGCTGGGATGACGCGAAACACTGAAATCTGAGCGGGCGTCAGCCACCAGCGCGAGACAAATACAGACAAACAACTCTACTAGTAACGCCCATCCCGACCGGATCGTCGTTCTCTGCTCCTGCTCCTGCTCCGCGTTCTTCGTCGATCTCGGCCATAGTCACGATCCCTATCTTTATCGCGGCCCGAGTCTTTGTGTGCTGGAGGTGACCTTGAACGCTTACGACGATGGTCCCTTGAGGAATCCACATCTCTTTCCTTGTCCACACTTCGACTGCGTTTGCGACGACGGTCGGATCCATGATCAGATGGCACGTCAAATACCATTCCATAGCCGCCGACAGCAGTGTTACGCTTGGCGTAGTGACCGTCTTCGTCCCTGTACCGGCGAGTCTTTTCCAAGTCCTCACGACCTCCGAATCCGGATTGTGCTTTGCCTCGCTTTGGTGCCCTGACGATGTCGTTTGACCAGCTGTTATTGAGTCTCGACACGGATTGCGAGCTAGATGGAGATTATGTTATGATTATCACAGATGCGACGTTTCAGAATTCGCTCACAAGTCTACCCATATCCGTCGATCGTCCACAAGGACGTTTTGCATCTTGAAATACGCCTATATAGCGATTAGATTGGTTGACTAGAGTGATGGCAAAAACGCACCTGCTCGGCTTCTTCACGTTTGTCGAACTCGATGAAAGCATACTGGAGGGAATCACCAGTCCTTTTGTCTCTGATGACTTGACAGCTCATGATGGTACCAAACCGCGAAAAGATTAGCTCCAGGTCCTCATCACGTGTGACCGGGTTCAGCTTGCAGACAAACAGGACGTTCTCGGGCGGTCGTACATTCGCAAAGGGGAGGTCTCCGACCATTTCAAGGGTGAGGGCAGAGGCTGCTGCCGCTTTTTCGCGCCTAATACGTTCTTCTTCCTCCTCGGGAAGAGTAGCAAGAGGGTCTTCATCTTCCGCAATCCGTGTTGAGTTGTCAGGAGGCCGAGTGGGCGACGATGGTGGCTTGATAAGCCCAGGGGGATCAGGGAATGGATCGTCTGCAAAGCGAGGCACTGTTGAGCCTTGTTACAAACGGCTTAGATCCATCAGAAAAGCGTACCGAGAATAATGACATGCCTTATCCTTACGTCCTTGAACGGCCGGCCATCTTGATCCACAAAAACTTCGTTGAGCTTGTCCAGGGTGTCAAAACCTTCTACAACGTGTCCGAAAACCGCGTGCTTGCCGTCTAGATAGTCGATGTTGTCGCCGAGCGTGATAAAAAATTGACTGCCACAGCCACCTTTTTGACCCTCCAAGGCTGGAGCGACAGCCATAGACACTGTTCCCTTGTGGGTGTGTTTAAGTTTAGGTAAAATGTCAGGGGGAAAGTAGCGTGATGATGGCGCATTGGGGGATGTTTCGGAGGCGATCAAGGACCAGATTGATTCGCCACCTGTTCCAGTGGCCGTTGGATCACCAGCTTGAGCCAGAAAATCTTTTGACACTGCAAGCAGCAAAAGATCAACATGTCGGTCGCTACACACCAAAGTGATGGAAACGCACCATTGAAGAACGCGTTGAGGTTGTAATAATAGACTTTGCATAGCTTCAAGAAGTTCTCGCAGGTTTTAGGACAGCTCTCCACTTCCAGATCGATAACGATATCGCCAAGAGACGTCTCGAATAGGACAGACATTCGTGAAGATCCAGTGATGCTCCTTTCGTCCGGACCTTTGACCTCACTTGAGGAAAGCGAATTATCGCACTGGTGTCGGTGAATTGAGATTTTTCTCCAATCTTCCGGTAGTTTACACGTTATCTTGGTTCCAGCGAGGATGAAAAGAACAGCCGGGTAATGTGTTTACAATATCGATTGGTCGTTAGTGGCGAGAGATAATGCAGTCGTGGGCAGGAGCAAGGATTGGAACACGGTTTGGATTCAACCAGGCGAGATGTCGGAGTTTCAACCCTTGTTCCTCCTACCCTCAACGGAAAGCCAGCATCCATCGAATATTCAATATTCACCATTGACTATCTGCTATATCTTTTAGGCCCTTTTGATATCTTGGCAACATTTCGAGTTGATTCAGTTGGACGACTTTTATATGGAGGTCGTCCCCAGCAAAAATGGCTCGGTAGCCTTGGAACGTCTAAATGTCTAAAAACCCCTTCCACTTCGAGTTGCTCTTGGGATTCTCTATTATCTGGTGACCACTTCTCTGTTTCCGAAGTTTTGTCCTTCTCTGTGTTTTCTTGCTTTTCCTTGACAAGCTCGCGTCATCTGTAAGTCGAATTTCTGGGCAGGTCGTGAGCACATATTCTCCGAACCCGATGTATACCCAGAACGCCTCAACTTCGGATGTAGTATACTTGTGTTTATGGATTTTTTCCTTTGACTTCTCATATGGCTCATCCGTCTCGGGATATATGGCGCAAGAAGAAGGTCATGTTGCTCTCATGTCGCCTCTTCGGGACCAGGAGGATGCGTGGGCTCCAAAGAGTTTCGACTTCTGCGTGAATTCCTCGCCTGGCTGGTACCACTATCGAGGCATTTTCCCCGCAATTATTTCTCTTGGGGGTATATAAGACCGTACGGATGCAAAATGGATGTCATTAAGTCCAAACCCGTCATGAAGACAGCGATCGTTCTCGTAGCTTCGGCTGCGCTCGCCAATGCGCATTTCACCATGCAATATATCTGGAACCAGGGTGTTCGTTGTCTATCACAATCACCTCACCTTGCTCTGACAATGAATGTAGGTTGACCAAGGGTTGAACAACTTCCTCCGTATTCCACCCAACAACAACCCCGTCACCGACGTCACGTCGACAGACCTTACTTGCAACGTCAATGGACTGACTGGAACTGGCGTAAACACCCTCAGCATTCCCGCTGGACGCACTATCACGTATGTTTACCATCACCGACTCCCCTGATTATAATTTGATGCAATCGTACCCAGATTCGAGTGGCACCAACACGCACAACGAACTGGTGAAGACCCCATCTCTGGAGGACACAAGGGACCTGTGCAGGTCTATATTGCCAAGGCACCTTCGACAGCTGCTTCTTTCAACGGCCAAGGCGCTGTCTGGACGAAGATCTACTCTTCTGGCCTCCTCAACCCCTCGACTCAGCAATGGGCAACTGACGTCGTCAACGCCACAGCTGGTAATTATTTTTTAAAGCTTGTACCTACGATGTAACCCACCTGAACGCCGTGTGGTGTATAGGAAAGCACAGCGTCACGATCCCCGCGTCGCTGCCCAAGGGAGACTACCTTCTTCGTGCTGAAATCGTAAGCATCCGTCTTGGCTAATCTTCGAAATATTGTTCACCTTCGACGTTCTCAACAGATTGCTCTCCACGTCGCTTCGACATACCCCGGTGCCCAATTCTACATTGGTAAGTTCTAGCCTTCTAAACAAAATACTTCATTAATCATCCTTTCCTTGTAGGATGTGCCCAGGTCACCATTACGGGTGGAGGAAGTGCCAACCCCCCGAAGATTGCCATTCCAGGAAACTACAAGTCCTCTGACCCCGGTATCACTGTATGTCCAACGTCGTCTTGAATAATTTCTGCCTCGTCTCACCTCCAATTTCAAGGTCAACATCTACAACAACCTCCAAAGCTACACCGCTCCTGGTGGTGCCGTCTGGTCTGGGTAAAAGGATAGGCGTTAGGAACGTCATGACATGATGAATCAAAATGTACCCTACCTAGTCGTTACCTGAAGGACCTCGTCAATAAATATTACCAGTCTCTTATACCCTATCACATTTCTGACGAACGATCCTCAATACATTGCGGACGGCGCGAAGCTACTTACGTCACGACGGGCCGAGAATGCCGCTGGTTCAACCAGCGAAAACAACCACAAATTTCTGTCTCTGCATGCAACCAACCAGGACGAGATTCTCAACCTTATCGTACCGCCCATTCACTCAACTCAAATCCTTCATTTATGCCTATCCTCGCTTCACCCAACTCAGGACGAACCACAATCCAAGTTCCTCACCTTCCGAACCCCCAAGGCTCACCGGAAGTGCTAAACTTTTCGCAGATGCAGCTATGGAGGACGCAGAGCAGGCCGCCCTAGCTGGAGATGTATCCAAGTCCAAATCAGCGCAACTGACCTTGCTAAAGCAGGAACACAAGAATTGGACGGGAGATGAGGACATCAAAGATGCCGTCCTCCGCATGCTGGTAGATAAATACAAGCCGCTCCGCACGGGGTCCATCCAGACGGCGGAGCAAAAGCTGAAGCAGGCACCGCCGAGGCTCGCTTCTGCTATCGGGACTGGTGTGCCTGTAGACGGGGTCTTATCCACGGCGGTCAAATTGAGCCCTGCAAGTGGATCTTGGGCTTCCGAACCTCTCCTGCCCTCGAACGAGGGCCATCAACCATGGCACACGGAGTTTAAGGTGCCTTCGTTCGACGTATCGTCCGTCAAGCTCGCGCAGCTGCCGCCGCCTGTCGTGTCTTCGAAACCATCAAGCACGCAAACTCTAGACGACCGCGAACGGAAGCTGGAGAAGGAAAAAAGGAAGAGGACACAGCAGGCTGGACGGCTCAACCAGGCTAAAGAGTCGACTTTGGATTATCGGATGGGCATTCGAGGCCCACGTGGGTTTGCGGGGCGGCCCAATCCTGCGAACATGAAGGGGTGGATGAATTTGGTTGAGGATAGGATTGAGGTAAGTTGATAGTGCTTAGCCTCAAGTTCTTGTTTGGTTTAACGGACGTTATTTAGAAAGCACGCCAGTCTGGGTTATTCAATTCGGTAAAAGGCAGAGGGAGGCCCATGGAGCGTTCTACGGAAGAACATAACCCGTTTATTGCCCGAGAGGAGTTTCTGATGAACCGAATCGTAAAAAGGAACGGAGCTGCACCTCCTTGGGTTGAGTTTCAACTCGGTGAGGTTCCCTCTGTTTGCCTTGCTCCTTCACGCTTACTGATATTCTTTACTTTTACTTTTTCCAGAGCTCGAAAGCGCGGTCAACTCCTTCCGAGAAATCCTGCGCCAGTCCTGGATCCGACGCGCTATACGAGGGCTATCCACAGAACACCCACCAGAGATCCTACATAAACTTACTCTGCAGGATATCAAGCACCACCGAGATCCCGCATGGTTAGCGAAGGAGAGGGGCTACCACGAAAAGGCGGTCGACGAACTAAACTCACTAGTGCGCAAGTACAACGGAATGGCACCGTATGCCGTGCGTCGGCCGTACTATATTCTGACTGTCGAGATCGACCGGCTGTACGACGACTGCGCGCCTGAAATTTTGCGAACGATTGCTGAGCGCGGAGAGGATGCGAACCTTTCTTATGGTGGAGGAGGTTCTGGGTCTTCCAGCAAGAATGGCGGCCATGCCGGTGGATCGTTCATTGAAGGTCGATTGGGCTATGTGGACAAGCTCTCGTTCGTGGAGTGGATTCGCAATCTTTTCAGACGCTGGTTTGGTGTTGGGACTCGATAACCGCTTCGCACCTTTTGCCCCCATTTCCCACAACCCGGCTCACTTAAAATCTGTCCAGCACGTTCTCATGACGGCGTATCGCAAATGGCGTCAGAGTATTCCTCAGCACTCCCGCCTGTGAGTCTACCCTTAGCCCCACTCGCCAGTGGTGGCAGCACTGCCGCTTGACCGCACACCGAGGAAACCAAAACTCGTGTAAGACTTCGGATATGATTCATACAAAGTGATAATCATTGATCATCCTAGTCCCCATCCATGTCTACTGACCAGGAATCTCCATCTAATCATGCATGATACACGTCTCAATACAATGCTTTTGGGGTGAGGCGAGCACTCTGCCTGACGACCTCGTGGTTGCGCCGCATGCCCGACAAGGCGTCCGAAATTCGAAGGCGGTGACAAGAAAAAAGTAATAGGCACGGTATGAGTTGATTGTAGAAATCTCTTCCTTTTGTATGGTGCATTTTACTTTAGGCGTTCGTGGCAACTGTTCGGGCTCGAATACAATGTACAATGGTCGCTCCTTCACTACTCTTATGTTAACCATTAAGAAATCAATGATCCAGACTGCTTGAGAACAAGAGAAGGAGTGACCGGATACGGTGAGGACCATGACGTCCGACGCGATGACAGGGTCCGGACACAATACGCCTCGAGGCACGCCTCACGTTTTGCGTCCCGCAAAAATGAAAAGCTGGGCATCTAATCTTAGCTCAGAAGAAGTATAAATTGAGTCTGCTTTTCCCAATCCCTTGATTTGCCAACAACTCTCATCTACCATCTTCTAAGCCTTTTGTCCGGCTTCACTACTCGTGTGCAGACATTTGGACGTAAGTGGAGCTCGTCGAGCTTAGCAAGGGATGTGCCGTTGACGACTCATTGTTTTTACAGATACTTCCCTTGAATTTTTTTTGCCAGCACACCTTTTGGTGACATCGTACCACTCTTATACCTCACCCTCCGACAACCTTTGCGATATCATGTCTTCTGACAGCACAACCGTCGACGACGTCATCACTGTGAGCATTCTCTGAGCATTTTGCCTGGCAAAGTCGCTCATGAATACCCCCTTCCCAATTCAATACCCACGTTCCTATAGCCCGGAGACATCGTCGCAGTACGCCATGGGATAAAGGGAAGACAGGAGGGACTGGTCATTGGGTCGCATATCGACTACGCTGTGCGTCTTCTTCTTCATCCTTTTGACCCCTTGAATCTAACGTACGTCGTAGGGCCGCCAAGTCATCGAGGTCCAGCTCGACGGAGAGGTTTACCACGCATGGTACGTTTCTCTTTTCCTTGTTATACACACCAGAGTCCTGACCCCTTTATGTTCTGCTCATAGGTACCCAACCGTCACCCGCGTACGGCGCACCATCTCCTACACCCGTCCAACCCCGCACCGCCATCGCACCATCGACCGACGGGTCTATTGGTGATCATGGGTTGATTCTCTACCTTTCCCTCCCGACATCACTTCACTGTAACATATGCAATATCTTCAAGGCTTACGGCACACGACGAAAATAAGTACGACGGATTAGCCACCCTCAGGCTCAATGCGGACAAAAGGCGCCTATGGCCTGGAGCCTGTGGTCCTGAATAACGTTTGGAACCTTACGGGTGCCATCCAATGCGACGAAGGAATTTGGTATTTATTGATTGGAATTTATTTGATTGAACGCTTGGATATTTTGGGATCTTCATAACCTTGCTCCTGGTACCCTAGTATTATACATTACGGCACAACCGATACCTCTAGACTTCGGATTTTGTAGTCGTCGCATCATATCAGAGCGGGTTCTTGAGAGGAATAAATACCATTTCGCCAAGGACAAACTATGGAGGAACGACTTTGAATGACCTCTGCACCGCCTGGTCGGAAACCGGTCCGGAGTCGTATCGTATTTTGATCCAGTTTTTTTTTTGACCTCGTCCAACATGGCCCCTGCCGTGGCGAAACCTAGCACGCAGAGGAAGCGAAACAGGAAACGGAAGAGAAGAGCCGCATCTTCTAGCTCCTCATCTCCATCCGATTCAGATTCCAGCGATAGCGAGGTTTCCCAATCTGTCACCAAAGTGGAACCAACCACCAAACCTGCGCCAGTGACGGAGTCCTCATCTTCAGAATCGTCATCAAATTCGAGCTCTTCAGATGAGGAGGAGGAGGAGGAAGTGAAGGCTGAACCATCGAAGCTGCGAGGAAGAGGAACGGAGAAAGTAGCACCCAAAGGCGCTCGCACGTTTTCTCCATCGCCGTCACCACCCCCAGCACACTTGCCTTCTTTCCTGCCTTCGGAAAACGAGGAATCGTTTAAAGCCCAGGACCAGCAATTAAAGGATAAATTTCGCCAATTCTGGATGTCGTCGGTTGTGGATGGTTTCAAAGACGATCTAGAGGAGATTCGCAAGGTATGTCGTGAAAATTTTGCTCGGGCAATATAGTTTCTTACTCTTCTTTCTGCAGGAGCCCAATCTTGGAACTTCCCGCCTAGCTCTTCTCATTGACTCCCTCGCGTCAGGCGCAGATGTCTTCAACAAGTCAAGTGACGATACTGGCATCAATGAAATGGAGGTCGTATTAAACTAACAAGCGACGCGTCCTTCCAATGACACTGAGGACGGGAAGTCATTATTACTCTCCCCACCAAAAAGCTCCTATGTGGAGATTTTCACCAACGCCGCCGAATTTGGGCTAATCTATTGTGCTTATCCTCCAAAGCATTCTTTCACTCGATCGCACAGCCAGAATTGTTGGACCCTTGGGCAGACAGATTGATGTTCAGCATCCAAAATTCAACGTTCAGAACCTCAGCTCCAACCCTGAATACGATTAGGAACGGAATACCACTATTTCGCTATCGCCTATTTGGCTTACAGCAATATACTCCGATCGAAGTACAGTAATCGATCTATCACAAAAAAACGTTCAATTCCGCTTCCCCGTCTCTAATGCCTCGCTGTGCAGCTCACGGCCTGACACCTGTACAGGCACGCGCAGCTCGATCTAGCAGCACGCAGGCCGCGTCATCGCTTGAATTTCAAATTCAATGCTGGAACATAGGGTAAATTGGTTTGCAACAGGTCTCTTTTGACTGCAATCTTCCGACCCGCATCCTCAAGGCATGCCCATTTAGGGCTACTTCGCCTCTTTAGGGTCCTAACTCATGTCGCTCGAAATCCGAAGTTCGATCTGAAATTGTCCAGGATTAGCGGACAAGTTTATATGAGCTTAAACATGAGTGATACATGCATTGTGGATGTCATTAGAATTCTAATGTCGTTTCGGTGAGCCAAGGACCAGTACTCATCAATCGAAGATGCCATTCGTGGAATTCTTAGCCCGTTAAGTCCCGTCCCACAATTGAAGGCTGACTTAATAAGATGGATTCCATACTCCTTTGGATTCGTATTGTACAACTGGAATTTGTTTTCGAAGGTGAATGCTCTACCAGCTACAGTAAACATTATCGAGTTAGCCTGAATTTCCTACTCCCCGACAGAGAAGGGACGTATTATCTATAGTGATATTCCTATGCATTTCTTCTTTCCTGTGACCTATTTGACGAGAGCTAGTTTAGCTTTAAAACATAGGTGAATTTGGAGCGAACGCTGGTTGAGGTGTGGGAAAGTTCTAAAAGAGGTATTTACTACCTTTTTTAGACAGGAAACGCAGTCCCACGAGTCCTCGAAACAGACCCACTCTGACTTGACTCCGACTCTGACTCACAACCACCGCCATTGCTTCGTCCATAACTAGTATTCAAGACTATACTGGTCTTACTTCTGATGTCTTTAATTCTCTTTCAAACCTCTGTTGAACTCATGTCGGACACACGACGAGAGGTCAATGGGAGGTACAAAGAGCTCTGGCAGAAAGGCGGAGACTGACTCGTATTCCCCAATATCCAAGTTCCTCACCCGACATACCTATCACCAGACACTGTACCATATGTCCCAGGACATCCTAGGAATGGACCCGATCAGCTTTATGTTGACCATCCTCTCAATCTTGGGATTCTGTTTTTCAGTTGCGACTTTTCTGTACCACTACGATCCCTGCCGACAGTACCTATCGCTCTCGGAAACGGTCGACCAAACGTGGTGTCTTTTCGAGAGAGTATGCGATGACAGCCTGCTGTCCAATGATGTTCAGATGCATCTGTGCCGATATCTCGAAAGGTTTGGCATTCACAAGGTTCAAAACTGGGACATGATAGGGGCTCATTGCTGCTTCTAGCCTGGAAATCGAGCTCGGTTCCTTGATGTTTGTGACCATGCCCGATAAAAATCTTTCTAAAACTCTGCGAGGATGGTCAAAATCCTGGAGTCTTCTCTGTTTGTCGAGTCAGGTTCAGAAACTTAACACCGTCTTAGTGGTAAGCAGCACCATAACCATTATCGTAATGATAAGGACTCACTATTCCAATTTTTTTCAATCCTACGTAGACAATTTCCAAGCAAAAACAACGTAGATCTTATGCAACAGAATTTGTGAAGAGGACAGGGACGTCCCCTGCGTATCCAGAACTGGAAGCGATTATCATAGTGACCACTGAGAGGCTTATCACCTCGCTTGGAGGTTTGTCATTGCCATTTTCGCGCTAAACCAGTGTTTCATCTTTTACCTTCAGGTTATAACGTCGAATCTGCATCTTCGAAAGGTGTCAATCACCCCTCGTTGAGCTCAGATTCTGCTTTCCGAAGTGCTCGTCCGACGACAATGGTACGACTGAACGTCATAAAACATGATAATTATTCTAATTGACCCTTCAGAAGAGCCCGCCAGATTGGGTGCCGTTTCCGACTTACCCAGGCCTCCAGATGCCTCCCAAGTCGTATTCACCTGAGGGCAAGAAAGTGAAAAATGACTTCTTTCACTGACGGCCTTCGGCGTCGGCATTGCATCATCTTTATTTGCACCTTCACTATCTTGATCTCCACGTTTGCATATGTCGCTTGATTTACTATGCTTTGTCGTATTTATCGAACACGCCGTTATCACATCGCTCTCATTGTAGTCGTCACTCACAATTCGTAGATCTACTCTCACTGTCCAATGCACATTACCCAGCATCTTTCTATCCATGTAACCTCTCCAAGACCTCCTTGCCTAAACATTAGATTCAATTTGCATGATCTTGGCATCTCTGTCGATTGATGTTGCATAAAAACTGTTGTGCACTTATTCCTCGACGGATATTTATTGTATTCTGGACTGGACCATGGTTAGGACTGAGTAACTTAGAAGACTCGCTGGATCCAGACAAGGTAGATGAATGAAATGACTGTGCTCAAGACTGTGCTGGACGGATTTTTGGATGTTGAAGTATGGATAGGTCGGTCAGAAGCCTTATTCGTAACGTGTTCGTCGATGGCTTCTGGGGATGAATCCAGGAGCCATGACAAGAGGGAATAGGTTGACTGTTGAAAGTTGAAGTGACAGCTATTATTTGGTCTTGATTGGCAGAGGCCTCCTTTCTCTTGCATTATTCGTCGAGTTCAGTGCTTCACCATTCTACGCTGAACCACCACCTATTTCTCGCTTCAAAATGTCGAAAAGAGGGCCTTCACCACCTCCAGGAGGTGCAGTCGTCAAAATAGCAAAGGCTACGCCTCCCCCTTCAAACCAAATAGCCATCTCGTCTGCAAACGATGATCGGAGTAAAGGGCTCATCCGAATGGTACAACGGACGAGTAATCTTGAGGCACCTATCGTCAGCCTAGCTGGCGCACACTCGGTGCGTAGTTCTTTATATTTTTTTCAGAGATATATCTGACAGTTACTGTCCAATAGGGTGAAATTCTGAGCTGCAGATTTGATCCCACTGGCCAAAACATTGCCGCCTGTTCAACCGACAGAAGTATCTGTACGTAGTCTCTTTTTAATCCTCTCGTTTCCCCCTCATGTATGCTATTTCGCTGTACAGCCCTCTGGCGAACCTACGCGCCAAACACGAACTACGGCCTCCTCTCCAGCCACGCAAAAGCGCCCATTCTCGACCTCCAATGGTCTCTCATCTCCCCCCTTCTCTACTCAGTATCTGCCGACCACACGCTTTGTATGACAGACGTGACTACTGGCCAGAGGGTGAAGAAAATACGTGCCCACCGCGAAATCATCAATTCCATTGACCGGACGATGGCCAGCGGCTCAGGTATCGAACTACTCGCGACCGGCTCGGACGACGGCACCGTAAAAATATGGGAGGGCGGAGATGATGCCGGGAAGCAGGCTGTCGCGACATTTGAAGTGGGCTGCCCAGTAACGTCGGTATGTTGGAGTGCGGACGGTAACAGTGTTTATATCGGTGCTATAGACAATGAGATTCACGTACGTTTATTTTCTCTCTAATCTGCCTTGTTTTCCTCATTCCTTTGCTGACAGATATACGACCTCCGAAAAAGCGAGCAAGTCTCAACGCTCATGGGCCTGTCAGACACGCCGACGGCCCTATCCCTCTCACCAAACGGCCATTTCCTCCTGTCGCCCTCATTCTCCTCTCAGACGATGGTATGGGACGTCCGTCCCTTCTCACCATCGCCAACACGGATACACCGCGTATTACACGGCGCGCCAGCCGGGTTTGAGAACACCCTTCTTAAAGGTGCTTGGAGTAAAGACGATGGCGGCAGACGAGCTGCTGTGGGCGGTGCTGACAGGATGGTGTGTATTTGGGACGTCGACAGCGGGAAGATACTGTACAAGGTCTGTCTTTTTCTTGCTTGAACACCCAGAACGCGTTTCTGACCTTCTTTTATAGCTTCCTGGCCACAAAGGAACAGTTACGTGTGTCGATTTCCATCCAAAAGAGCCTATTGGTATGCTTGTCTTGTACCAACCATGTCGATCATTTGTGCTAATGGTCCTACTAGTCCTCACTGGCAGCAAAGACGGTACAATGCTATTGGGCGAAATCGAAGCGGGTCTCAATACATAGCCAGCTGCCATCCATTATTGCTCCTTGTACCTCCTTCCCTGAAAATTTATCTTGTTATGAGTTGGCATTTCAAAGCAGCGATTAACATTTGAAATTATGGAACTTCTTCGATCTACGTATGGTATACAAGCAAGAGAACTATGCATTTATGATGTGGATTGGGATAGATGTGGCAAGAAATATAGGGCGTGGCAGAGGAAGGTACTATTATAACTGCCTTTGCCACGAGCGGTGCAAAAAGGAGATTTATGAAATCAAGCGATGTAGGCGAAGGTGTCCTTTGAACCGTCTACGCGCTCCATGTATTCCTTTTCCAAGAGGGTCTCTATGGCCTGATGGATAAAGATACATCAACAACAATACTTTCAACGGTAGAACGATAGCGACTGACCTTCTTGATGTCGGGGATCTTTGGCGCGAAACGCTGTGAGATCTGAGAGATAACCTCTTGAATCAAAGCCTGGTTCTTCATCGTCTTCCTGGCTTTCATGATTCTGCAAGACGACAATGGTCAAGACAAATTTATTGTCAGACAAGTTAAAGCACATACCGAACAATAGTTGCCTGGATAACGTATTTACGGTCCTCGTCGACGGCTTTCAGGACGTCTGCAGATTCAGCCTTAACCTCAGCCTTGATGGGCAAGTTGAGATTGACACGGATCTTCTTCGACTTAAAGTCTGGAGAAAGCAAACTCAATAAACGTTCGAATATTATGCGAAGCCCACAGAAATACGCACTAGGATTCAAATCATACTGATCCGTCTCGTCATTGATCAAAATCTTGGCCTTGACCAACACCGCCAACACCTGCGTCAGAATATCCTTCGAGATTGCCGTAGCAGCCACCAGCTCATCCAACGACATCGTGTCGTTCTGGTTGTATTGCAGCAGCACAGCCATCTGGTACGCGCTCGTCATGAGGATGTACTTCTGGTTCAGGTAGTTCGTGCGCAGCTCGTTCTTGGAGTAGTTCCATAGCCAAGTAAGCTTCCGCCCTGAGTGCTTGGTTTGGTAGTACTTCTGGAAGCGGTCGTAGGTGGGCAGGATCTCGACGGGGATGACAAAGTCATGCGGCGGTGGGTTGAGTGGCCAGAAGTTGGTGCCGAGGACCATGATGCTGAAGGTGATGTCCATGTCGTCGTGGTTTTGGGATATGCGTTCTTTGAAGGAGTCTGTGAGATCTTTGCTCAGGCTCATGTCTAGAAATTGACTTTAATATTTGGGAGAAAAATCAATAAGGAAAACGCGACGAGCCTGTGAACATGCGCTGCAGCTTGTTGGTGTACTCGAAACCACACGCCTCCTTCAGCTTCGAAATCATGCTTGCCTCGCTCTCGTCGGAAGCCGAGACACCGTGAATCAGACGCTTGGAAAGCTTCGTCGTGTAGAATGTCTGGAAAACGTCCTTATCTTCCAAGTACTTGAACAAGATCATCTGCAACGATATCATCAGAACCGAGATCTGAAGAAGGAAGTGAAGTTGAACATACGACGCGGTTCAAAGCACCTTCCAGGTCGTCCTCTTCAGCCATCTTGTTGTTCTTGCGGAGAAGCATGTCTGCGTGTTTCGCAATCAGTTCAGGAGACTTCGTGGATGACGTCCCAGTAGCAGCATTGCGGTTAACAAATTCTCGGCAGGCTTTATCCAAGCTCGCTGCAAAGCCTGCTTCGCCCTTGAAACTCCTGTTGACAATTTCTGAGTTCTTCTGATGCACCTCTAACAGCGCATCGACGTAAGCCTTGGGGTCCAAAGAATCGATGTTGGCGCCTCCTTCACCGACAAGTTTTGAGATCGCGGCCAATCCAGCCTGCTTGACGTGCGCTTCGAACCTCTTCCTCAGAGGCTCCAGACCTTCCGGTATACGCGAAAGGAGAGCATACATGCGCTGCAGATCCTCGTCCTGATCATAATCAAGCAGTTTTTGGAAGTTCTCCCACATAAGCTCGCCGTGCTCTCTGATGAGGACATTCTCGCACTTGCTGATAAGCTCTTTACGCGTCTTAGTGTGCAAATAACGCTCGACGCGGTTCTCCTCTTCTCTAAGGCGCTCCTCTGCCTTCTTCAAATAGTCAGGCACGGGATTCTCGGCAAGGAAAGTTTCTGATTCTTTCTTGTAGTAAGTTTCCGTTGCGGCAATGAAAGCGGTCTCGAACTGGTCCTTATAAACGTCCAGACACTCCTTATTGGGATCGGCGTTATCCAGACCCAGTGAGACGAATGAGTCAACGACTTTTTTCACGAGACCTTGATCAATTGATTCGCCGTTTCGCTGCTGAGTGATTAAGCGGAGAGTGGCAGACGACAATTTAGAGTTGTCTTTCTGTATGTGCATGAAAAAGTGTTCCTTCCATTGAGACAGAGCAAGCTAAACGCGTGATCAGTTGTCAAACAGCGATAGTACCGGAGGTAGACGTACAGTGTAAACTTGGAAAACCCCTTTCTTTCCCTCGTCCCGCTCACGTTTCACCCAGTAACGGTTCAGATATGTGAATAAACGATTCAGGTAGTTGGCGCCTGTTGTATAGCGATCCCACTCCTGAGCATAATATCGCAGCAGATCCACGTCTGAAAGGGTAGACGCTTTCTGAAAAGCTGTTAATCGCGCGAAAATGAAAGCATAGATAGATACCCACTTGCAGCATGGGTTTGAAGTGCAGTATAAAGTATTCACTGAGTTTATTGTATAAATCGGAGCCCACTAGATTAGCGCCGGCTGTACTTGGGTCGGTCAGTGGCTCAAGGACGACGCAAGAAGACCGTACATCGATTGCCATCCAATCTCCCGTGCATTTTGGTAGATGTACAGTAATTGTAGACGGTCGTGTAGAGACTGGTATACCTGTAAACGAGAGACCTCTCTCAAGGTGGTTCATGATGTGATCAACACCCGCGTTGAGGAATGCCCACGTCTCGTCGAGATCCGCCGTCTTTGGGGGCATTTTGGAGAAGTCGTTGTCGCCAGTGGCAGCAGCAGGTGGTGGTGCCATGATGGTAGGACGGAAAGAGAAGAAAAATCTAAGTTTGGGTGACTCAAATTAGCGGGACATGCTTATAACGGTACCGCCTCACCTGTCCCACGCACCGCGCTCCTCGTTGCTCGCCCTGACTACCACTCCATCTTTCCTGACATGCACTGCCGCTCTTTCACGAATTCCATCTATCCTTCACCACCTACCTTTAGATGGCATGATAGATAAATGAATGTCAATCGAAATGACATCCGTGACAAACCCTCATCAGTGGCACGGAACGGTGAGTTCACCAGCATCTTAGTGGTTCCAACTATTCAGTCTCAGAAATGACTTAGGAAAGTGTAGGGAACTTCTCGATCAGCCACATTGCGCCTACACCCAACATACGGTCCAGCCAAATGTTGACTTAGGCGCCATTACACACCTTCGATACTTCGCGAAGTTTATATTCCAGGTCCACCCCCCCCAAAAAAAAAAATCCTATCTACAGTGTCCTCGGAATGCCAAAGTCATATATGAAGTGCTAGAAAGGTATCAAAGTCGAAAAGATTCTCTTTAATAGCCAACCGACATGCAGAAAGTTCAGATTGTCATTCATCCAACAAACAATTCCAGAGAGAATAACCGACAACCATGGTTCCGACCCAGAGACAAATTCGAACGTTCGAATGGCAATGGTACAAAGGTGAAGACGTTGCTATTTCGCTGAAATTCCAGTGCGTCCGCTACAATAACGGTTACAATCAAGAAATCGTCTTTCCTTTCCCGTTCCTTTAAGCTCCGAGGAAGTACCCGTTCAACCTTCTTTCGAGGATATTCTTTATCAGTCACGATTCCCCATTCATCGTCAATTTTCAAAATCTTTATTACATCAACCTAGACCTTTTTCACCCTGAAAACCCAAACGTCAGAGGGGGATTTGGAGCAGATGTATCTTCATATTGGGATGGAAACTTCCGGATTCGAAAAAAAAAAACTTCGGAACAGGACGAAGCCAGAGGGCGTGTGGGGTTCTCATCAAGCTCAAAGCCAACTTGAAGCGACCACTGGAATTCCCATCAGGTATTCTAGCAGACAAGTCGGGACTAAAGACACCGCCTACAGTGCCCAATGAAACGGACGATATTTATTCTACACTGTAATTTCTCTGAACGGGGCCACATTGACTCAGGGAATATTTTAACAGTCATTCCGTCCACCTACGTTCCATATAACATGAAAGATGTATGTGGCTCGTCTCGATCTTAGAACTGTACATTGACTTACAGCTCTGTATTCCGGATTACCTCTACAGGATTTTGCCTGCCCGATGGCCAACCGTTATCGCCCTTGTTGCTTAAGCTTGTTAAACCCTTAACCAAAGCTGGCGATCCTTCTCGAGCGCCTAAGCAAGTTTAACATGGCTTCTACCCGCAAATGATGACAAAGAATGGAACGGAATAGTTTGTTAGCCTTTTGACTTTCCTTCTCGCGGCCACGCCTTTTGACCTCCACGCCTTTTGACATATATATTCCTTGACCACAATTCCACATTGACCTATCCGTGGTCCACCACCATCCTCTGAACATCAAGCTTATTTTAAACCCCTATCTTCCTTTGTGCTGAGATATGGCGCATCCTGTGCTTTGGCCGAAGAAGACTTTCTTTTATCCAGTCGGAAACACGCCTCCTTTCTGCCTTACCCAAGAACTTGCGCCAGAGGAGAACGCAGAAATTCTTCTCATCGCTTGCGGAGATCCTAGGTCTATTTTATATACTATACATGCTGATCTTGCTCCTCGTAAGTGTCCTCTCCCATTTTCGCCGTACAACCGCCTGATTTGCATTATCTAGAATACAGAGCTCTTGATATTACTTGCTGCGATTGGGAGCCTGCGGTTCTTGGTACGTGACCTATTCAGCCAATTTAACATGACGCCGATCGTTTCTTTTCTAAGCACGGAACATTCTACTGTTTACTATGATTGCTGATGGAGTTGCATCCACACACGCCTGGGCCATCTTCTACCATTTCTTTTTGGATCAAAAATCCTACGATGTCCTTATGACCCAGTGCCGCACCCTTATCGAAGCGTCTTCTGACATGAAAGCTTGGAAAGCGTCCAAGTACCATATATACCTTCGGTTCTGCACCGATGACACTCTTTCCGAAATTCGACGCCACTGGAGTTTATACCTGGACACTGATAATCACTCAGACGCATACAAAAAGGACCTCAGGGCTTCCTTTATGTCTGGAATGAAGTCGGTCCTCAATCGGCACGATGGCGATGTTATAAGTTCCATGCGGTCAG
Organism: Galerina sulciceps; assembly: GCA_023014345.1. NCBI lineage: Eukaryota > Fungi > Basidiomycota > Agaricomycetes > Agaricales > Galerinaceae > Galerina > Galerina sulciceps. The sequence continues at coordinate 1,934,793 of JAEDXJ010000005.1, read as the reverse complement.
CCGGCCCATTATTCCTTTCCTTAGTCGATCACAGCGCAAAATCCTTCAAGGCCTTCTGGTCCAGTGGTGTCACTCGATCCAATTCTCCCCTACCAAAAAGCCTGCCACATACAAACCCAACGTTTGCATATTCGTTGTCCGGGAAAAGGTTCAATGTTCACTACGGAACAGATCCCTTGCTACCCTTTCATCTTGCCCCAGCGTTAACTGCCGTTAAAGGTGTCAAAACACCTCTCAACATAAGAACTGAAGACATCGTCGAATGCGCTATGAGCCAGTTTAACTCCTGGTATTTGTCATTCCAGAAGAGAATCTCGGCTGGATCAAGAGCCAACATTATCATTCGTTTCTTTGTTGGCGAATCTCTAGCATTTTGCCGAGCTCTTCACACCTGCAAGGAAGGCAAACTCACCGAAACCGGTATTTATGCGCACCCTTGGGGTGGGACCCAGATCAATTTCAACGAAGCCGAGTATTCCAGTAGTCCCTCTCCGTCTGCCCCAGTCAACTTTAACGTCATCGAGACGTCCAACCTTACTGATCATACAGGACTTCTCAATGTCCTGCTTGTCACCGTGCCCTTACTTCAGCGGAAGGCCTGCTCTGTCATATATACTAATACCCTTCTGCGCCATGGCCTTGATGAATCCTCTTCTTCAGGGTTAGAGGATCTTGCTTTCGGAGATATTCCTACCATCTCGATGATGCTAGGGGTCGCGCCAACCGCCTATCTGTCTCATTTTACCACACATTCCAACAAACATGAATTGGTCATTTCAAGCACCATGTCATCGCGTCAATTCCATGAATTTATCTCGTGGAAAATCCCTACCTCCGTTATCTCAGGTTCTTCCCTATCAGTGGACCACCACCCCTTTACGCTTGGGTGCAATGCGAAGGCGTTAGGAAAATTTCTCTTCAACACATACCTCCGGATGTTTGATGAGGAGAACTTAGCCACCAATCTCCATAATATCACTCTTTCCCGAGGGATCAAGCAGAGCACAGTTCACTACATTCGGCAAAGCCTGGCTTTATTGTTGGCCTTCTTGAAAGAGAGAGTGAAGGTCGACTGGCATCAAGCCATGGAACACTTTATCGACCTCTATGAGTCCGACCGCAGTCTTTTGGTTGGATCCAACAATTTTCAGGACTTACTCTGCCAGCTCTATATTCTTAACGTTTATAAAGGCTTGGCGACTTTCCAGTCAAGTTTTTTGCAGCGAATACGCAAACCGCATGACTGTTTCCAGCAATGGTCTGACATACCGTCTGTCATTTGTATCGTCCTCAAGGTCCCTCGTCAACACCTCAAAAAACTGGAAGACATAGATCCTGAAAAGATCGGCGTTCCAATGCTCCAATGTGAAATGAGGGGTCCTTCGTTCCATAATGTGCATTCCACCTTTCAACTGATCTTTGGAGATTTCACCGTCCATCATGACCCAGTCGAACCCCGTGTTGTCATCTCTGAGGATAAGAGAGGATGGAGTGGCAACTCTCCACTGATAGTAACGTTCTTCTTGCCGTCCTGGATTCTTCTTGCCAGGGCACCTCGATCTCTCCAGGTGGGCCTACATGTTCGAAGTACTCCAGCTGCCCTACCCAAACTCCTGCCTATACTCGGCCCAACACTGACGATCTATTCGACTAATTTGGCTGACACGGCTCATCTCCAAGTTGTTCGACATCGGCCTAATAACCATGAGGAAATCAAGCGCCTTGGCAGTCTTCCTGCACTACCGCAGAGTTGGAGGACTGATGCCAGCCCAAGCGGAACCGTTGTAAATTTTGATGCTTCTGCTGCGAAAGTGACGTCTTTGACTATTCGACATAACATTGTTGAGACAGAAGCTGCGAAATCTCTCTCTCAAGGAGCTGCCGTCACGACCAAGGTGGTGTCAGATAGCATCGTGCAGGCCAATTTCAAGGATCATACACAACAATTTATCTTTCCGTTTCCCGTCCGTGGTGATCAAACGAAACTTAGGATCGCTCGTAAATCGTCGTATCTTGAGGTAAGAGCTTCCCATCCAAGTCGCTTATCCTGTGTCTCCGCTCACAGTTGCTACTCAGATTGAAGTGCCTATTCGACCGAACTTTGAAGATAGCTTGGATCTTTCTCCTAACCCATTCCCAGTTTCCCAAAACAACGGCATTCCTAGTCTTCTCAACATCCACTACATAAACTTGGACCTCCCTTTCGCTCTCCGATTTTCGGGGACGAAAGATAAATCGCACTGGCTCTCGACCCATATGGCGATGACCCTGTCCAAGCGCGAAGTTATGCTCAAGAAACGACCTCGTCAGGAAGACCGCGGAGTGCTTCTCAACCTCAAAGATACCATTGCCAGCATCTTGATCAAGAATTCCGGCTTGCATGACCAAAAGGATCGACCAACTTTGTTTGGTCTTTCCAATCCCACCAACGGAGTCGGCGTATATGCACTGATCTTTGTGAACGATATCAAACTTGACTTGCCTTCGCATACAGTCGTCATCGACGCCTGCGTAGTACCGTTGTACAAAAAACTCATGCCTAAAATATCCTCTGTGCTCCAGAAACTCGCGAAATCTGGTTTCCATCAAATCATCACATTCGAGGATGAAGCCCGGGCTTGGAAGATGCTATTGCCCGCCCTTGCTGAACGATGTCGAACATGGAAACATTCTTCAACCTGCGAATACCTCCAGCCAGGAATTCCTGTCGCGTCGTCTGGTCTCGAAATGAGTCCGCTTTGCAGCTGTGGTAGGGGCCAACATTTGGGACAGTTTGGAAAGTTGTCGGAATGGAGGGTTCTTCATCCAGAAGCGACTCGGATTGCCATCGGCCCTCTCTTCACGGTTTCGTTCATGGACAGTTCGCTGGCGTCCTTGATGACTCGAGACAGAATCTAGAGAAGATCTTTCACATCTGGTGCCTCTTTGTCAATTTAGAAAAGGTGTGCTTGTCATACGTCTCCACAGCAATCAACACGTCTGGCTTGCTCCTGGTTAGAAAACCAGGTTGTTCTCGTCCTTGCATACAGCTGATTGATAGTTACATAAGACACTGCCTTCGTTTCTTTATCGATGTGCCTTTGCCAATAGTACATTTTTACATGTGATGCTGAATCCACATGACGTCGAGTTACTGCATGACATTCTTCAAAGAAAAACATGAAACATTGAAAGCAGTCCAAGTCAGAGAGTAAAGAGTAAACCTTTACGACCATGGCTATATCCATAAGTGAATCGGACACCACGAGCACATGTCTTAGGGAAAAGAAGTTTAAACTGCAATGCAGTTTCTTCTGTCGTTAGGAATCTGCAATATTCCAGGTAGACAAGGTTTTCTTCAGCAGTGACGAAATGACTGAAGAGGAATCGTATCTCCTGGAGCTTTGCAAAAGTCGGGTCTGCAAAACATTCATCGATTTCTGCCCACAAAGCCTTTTCTCTTTCAATCGTATCCATAACACGGTAGGCTTCCATTTCAAAGAACTCAAAAACCTCGATGGTGGTTTGTTGGTGTGACGTTTTGATTTTTGAAAGCAAAGGCATAATAGCCAAAATGCCTGACTTCAAAGGAAGTTGAAAAAACCTTGAGGAGGGGGAAATCTCTGAGATTAACTTGGGCGTCGTCTGCATGAAGAAAGTTGTCAGATACAATACAAGTACAAGATAAGATCGCACCAATTAGCTGGTAGTTGAACCATGTGAGCTTGCGCAAGTTGTACGATGAAGAGGCAAAAATTAACTTCAAAACATCCTTCATATTGGATTCAGTGGGATCCTGTCTGGAAACAAAACCAAATGTGTGAAGATTGATGAGGTGCAGTTTGCTGGGGCCTTCCACTGGTTCATCGATGTCAATGTGAACATACTCCAAAGATAGGGTAGTGAGTTGAGGTAACTCGAAGATTGATTTTAGGATGGAGACTGGAAGGTTTTTCAACAAGCTCAGATGCACAGTAGTTATAGTGGGCTTGTAAAAATTCAAAGCGATCGCTTTTCTACTCTCAGAGACAAAAAATAGCCAGTCGTCCTGATTCTGAGAATCCCCTTTATGATAGTTGACTCGGATTGCTTCAAGATGCGTAAGCAATGGGAAAATTAAGTCGAAATATGAAGCTTGAGATCTTCGGTATAGGTCAACCGTTGAACATGTTAATTCGTGACGTTCTTTGGAATCCGACATGTGAAATGGATCCGGACACCTCCATGAATCATGGAGGGGCTGCCTCCAAGTACACCACTCGTAAGAGATCTCGCTGATGAAAATCTCTCTGACGCAGGCCCCAATGATAGGCGACTTAAGGAGAATTGGCCCAATCTTCCGAGTTTTCTTTGGGACAAATAGATTGGTCCATATCGATGACGCGAAAGCGATGCGATCTAACCCGGCAGAGAAAGGAATGGGAAGACAGGGAAACGGATGACAGCGCTTTCTCGTCCTTCATGCAGACGAGTGCATCAATGACTAGATCGGTAACTTCCTGAGGTAATACAAGAGACATGGGACAAGTTGAAGCTTTTGTAACCGCTTGTAGTCTTTTTTCAGACCGAACTAAGTAACAGAGGAGGTACGATTCACTGGCGCCAGGCGAGGAGCACTTTCGCAAACCACGTGCGCTTTTTATAGTCCGACAGCAAGTGTCCAGTTCTATAAATAGTACGCCAATTGTGCTGGACGTTCCCCCTTCACCCCCCGCACCAGATCGTAACCCTTGTAGCGATGCTCGGGCCTGGCGAGTGCTCCTACCTGCACTAGCTGAACGATGGCGGACGTGGAAACATTCAACACATTGTGAATATCGCACTCAAGGAATTTACAAATTTGGAAAATTCTGACGAAAGCCCGCTTTGTAGTTGTGGAAGGGACAAGAACTTATTTTCGACCATGCCAGAGTATCAGGTCCCTCATCGATAAGCCACTCTATTTCCGTTTATGGAGAACAATTTGCCTCAGGCTTTTCTCCAACCTTTGGCACATTGCCAATTGTCGTGGTCCGACACTGCTGGTATCTAACTTGCAACTCTGTCATCCAACAATATCAGCCTCATTTCTGCCCTTGTAAAGTTCATAGCCGAGGTGATCTTTCTCAAGCAGTCAAGTGAGTCAAGCATAGTTTCCATCCTCACGTTGTGTTGAAGAATGTAAGTAACATTAACTTTTTTTAACTTTGTCCCCCAGCCCCGCTTTTTGGTCTGCATATTCGTTGACTGACAGGTTCCCATCAACCTATCTTCCACCCGCTATTACCTTGGCATAAAAGCTTGTCTGTCTCTGTATCGAAACAGGCCTTTCCTTGCGCTTTAATCAAGGATTGGTGGCTCTTGATCTCAATAATTACGACTCAAAGTAATTCCTGCTGTTGTTTCATGTACTTACACACTTGTATTCCAGATTTCCTCGAATTTTATACTTATTTTTGCTTCATCGCACGCCGCTTCGTTGCAAGGGTTCACCGGCACATGACCATGGAAACTGGAGCTTCTCGAGCGCCTATGTGATATTCTAGCTGGTTTTACTATACCTTATCCCACGACATCCATCGATTAAGCCTTGATTCTTCCACGAGCTTGTTTGCAGTGATCATCCCCCGCGGTCTATATAACCAGGAAGAAAACAAAGCGTTCAAAACTTAAAGCCACCCTCCTCGAGTTGTTTTTTCAACTCACCCAGCTGTTTTCAAATGGCCAGCCCACTGCTTTGGCCCAAGAAAAACTTTTTTTATCCAATTGGAAACACGCCTCCAATCTGCCTTACGCAAGAACTTTCACCGGAGCAGAACGCTGAAATCCTCCTCATCGCTTGCGGCGATCCTAGATCAATCTTGTACACAGTTCATACCGATCTAGGTCCTGGTGAGTTATACCTTCGCATTCCCCAAGTCGACCCCCTGATTGTCAGTAAAGCATACAGAAATCTTGACATTACTTGTTGTGATTGGGAACCTGCTATCATCGGTGTGCAACCGTTTGCTATCTTCGAAATGTACACCACTTATTAGACCCCTTCTCACCAGCACGAAACATAATACTATTCACTTTGGCCGCAGATGGGGTAGCACCGTCCCGCGGGTGGTCGATATTCTATCACTTCTTTTTAGATGAAGAATCTTACGGGGTTCTGTTGGCGCAATGCCGTACGCTCGTTGAGGTGTCGTCCGACATGAGGTCTTGGAAAGCTTCCAAGTACGGGAGCTACCTACGATTCTGCACTGACCATTCTCTCGGAGAAGTGCGGCGCCACTGGCTCTTGTATCTGGATACTCAAGGCCTCTCAGAGGCAGAGAAGAAAGACATTCGAACGTCCTTTACCTCCGGCATGAAGTCCGTACGACAGATGGGAGGCGGAAGAGGTGCTATGAGTTCGATGCGTTCGGCTGGGCCACTCTTTGTTTCTTTCTACGATCAAAGCCCAGAATCGTACAAAGCATTTTGGTCCACAGGCATTACCGCATCGTCGAAAGTGCCAGTGTCCAGCACTCCTCATACAAATCCAACATTCATTTACTCCCTATCCGGAAAACGGTTCAACGTTCATTACGGAACTGATCCTATACTCCCCTTTCATCTCGCTCCCGCCTTGACTTCGATAAAGGGCACCAAAACGCCACCCCGTGTACAGACTGAGGATCTCGTGGATGTTGCCATGAGCCAGTTTAGTTCTTGGTTATCTTCATTCCAGAAGAGGGTTTCTGTAGAAGCTGATGCAAACATCGTAATTCGCTTTTTTGTGGGAGAATCGCTCTCCTTTTGTCGGGCACTTCACGTCTGCAAGGAAGGCAAACGCACCAAGACTGGAGAATATACCTACCCCTGGGGCGGATCTCAAATCAACCTCGATGCAGAGGATTATTCATTTACTCCCTCGCCTTCGGCTCCGCTTTCTTTCAACGTTATCGAGACGTCCAACCTAACAGATCATTCGGGCATTCTCAACATTCTCCTGGTGACTGTGCCGTTGCTTCAGAAAAAGCCCTGGTCTGTCTTACACACCGATACTCTTCTACGAACCTCATCTGAGGGATCGTCCAGATCGACATTGGAGGATATTTGTTGCGGAGACGTCGCCTCACTTTCCCTTATGTTGGGTATTGTACCGGCTGCCAATCTTTCCCACTTCACGACACGGTCCAACAAGCATGAAGTGTTTACTTCCACTTTCACCGATTCACTCCAATACAACGAATTCATTTCATGGAAAATTCCGTCACCGGTCATTGCAGGCTCCCCTGGTGTTAAAGAACAAGCTCAAGGACGAGCTATTCTTGTTTGTGACGCGAAGAAATTGGCGGAGTTCCTCTTTTCCATGTACTTGAAAATGTTCGACGATGAGAACATGACCGTGAACTTACAAAACATCGGTTTATCACGTATGCAAAAGCAAACTTCTATTTATTATATTCGAGCAAGCCTCGTCACGTTATTCGCACTCGTGAAGGAGAGAGTGGAGGTTAACTGGGAGCAAACGATGTCATTGTTTTTCGGCCTGTTGGAAAGCGACCGTTCTCTTATGATGGGGCCTACGAATTACCAAGACCTAGTTTGCCACCTCTATCTCCGGAAGCTTTATATGATGCCTACCCTACAAGAAGACTTTTTGGAGAGTTTGCGTAAGCCTGGTGACCGGTTCAACGGATGGCAAGATATACCGCCTATTATGTGTGTTGTCCTCAAGGTCCCTCGGCGGCATCTTAAACCCCTCGAAGACATGGACCCCGACGAGATTCAGAAACCGATGCTTCAATGCCACTCAATGGGAAAACAAGCCCATTTTGACAACATCCACTCTGATATACGACCGATATTTGGAGACATTGTGGTTTCCCATGTCGGAAGCGAAACTCAAGTCGTCATCAACGAAGATAAAGAAGGATGGAATGGCCGTTCTCCATTGATTGTCACCTTTTATATGCCGTCCTGGATCCTCTTCAAGGACAGGCCTCAGTCTATTGAGATTGGGCTTTATGTTCGGAGTACCCCGAGTAGCTCGTTCCTTGCTTCCAAGCTCGGCTTGATGCTCACGATCTACAAGACGACGCTGGCAGACACGACCAACCTTCATTTCGTGCGGCATCGTCCAGGCAATACTGACGAAACTGACTTTCGTCGTAGTCTTCCAGCTTTACCTGAGTACATTGGTGACACTGACAGGAAGGTTGCAGTCAGTTTTGATGCCTCTGGAAATGTAGCAACAACACTGACCGCCAGACACAATGTCACGAGTGTTGAAAGCGCAAAATTACTCTCAGGAGGAGCTGTGGTGGCTACAAAATCAGTGGCTGACAACGTGGTGTTAGCTACCTTCAAAGACTACGCCAACGAGTTTGTCTATCCGTTCCCTGTCCGTGGTGGTCAAATCAAAACCAGAATCGCCAGAAAATCATCTTACATCGAGGTGCGTCATCGCCAGAGTCATCCATATGTTTGGGCACAAATATGCTTACCCTATTGAATGCTTAGATCGAAGCTCCTATCCGAAACAATTACACTGACTTTTTGGACGTTTCACTGAACCCATTCCCGATTTCTCTCCATAATGGGATGATCAACCTGTTAAATATCCACTACCTTAACCTAGATTTTCTCCCAGCTCTTCAATTTCCGATGACAGCTCAAAACCTGCAGTGGCTATCTACTCATATGGGGTTCACCATGTCCGAACGAGAAAAGGCATTTAAGGGACGACCGGATCAGCAGGACCGTGGAGTGCTTGTTAACCTCAAGGAATCCATTGCGACGATATTTATCAAGCACTCTGGCCTTGAAAATCCTAGAGACCGACCTAGCATCTTCGCCCTGTCGAACCCAAGTGATGGAGGTCCTTATGCCGTGATTTTCGTCAACGATATCAAGTTGGATGTGGGCTCGCACACTGTTGTCGTTGATGCTTGTGTCGTACCCTTGTACAGGAGCCTCATCGACAAAGTGCTGCCAGTGCTCCAAAGACTCACGAACTTGAACCACATCGGAACCCTTGATGACGAAACACGAGCGTGGAGGATGCTACTACCTGCTTTCGCAGAACGTTGTCGCACTTGGAAACACTTGGAGACCTGCGAATATCTGACAAACGGTGTCCCGGTCGCTTTGGATAACGTTGAAAAGAGCCCGCTTTGCAACTGCGGAAAGGGCAAGAACCTGGGTCCATTCGCAAACATAAAAGAATGGAAAGTTTTTCATCCCCATGCTACTCGAGTGGCTATTAGTCCCCTTTTTACTTTCTCATTCATGGATGACTCAATTGCGTCGAAGCTGAAGGATGTGACAAAAGACAATAGCAGCGACACACCTTCGACTTCGTCAGTTCAATGCGCTAAGTGTGGTGGTCCAGGCACTCCGGTGCTCCTGACTTGCAGTGCCTGCAAGAAAACTAAGTATTGTTCACGCTCTTGTCAGAAAAGCCACTGGAAAGCACATAAGCCATACTGCAGCTCTGGGTAGTTGATTCCGAAATTTGGTATATCGTGTAAGATGTGGAATATTGCGAATAGTACTGTTGTGGTTTCACAGAGTATAGATTGCCCAGCTCGAATTGAGGAAGGACGAAAGTTTTTACACTGACTTGTCCTTTTGTGCTTTGTGGCGCGCCGCGCCTGTAGCTTTCCACCACTGTTTGACTGAGGATCAGCAGGACATAAAAGCACCAAGAAAGCATTAAACCTGCGCAGCTCTTCTTATCCCCTCGTCTAATGTAACCTGTGGTTCATAACCAAGAAGTGTTTTCGCCTTTAAGCAAATATCAAAATTAGTTGTCCTGGCTTTGGATGGCGAAAGAAAGAAAATTTTACCTTTGTGATCTTGTACCACTGAACACAGGTGATATATCGAACACTGAATCGGTCGAACTCGGTTGGATTTCCAGTAATCCTTGCCCAAAGTTCCGAAATAGTTGCCATGAGCATGCCGATTGCGCGTGGTATAACCACGATCTTCTTTGACCCATCATCTCCAAGCTCCTTCCATACAAGACGGTTGATATTCCACACTGGGAGGGGTGAGTCGTTCGTGATGAAAAAAACTTGGCCGGCTACGGTGTCTGGAGACGTAAGCAGCTTCTCTGCGGCAAGGATATGCGCGTACGCCGCATTGCCTACGTAGATGTAGTCAATGAGGTTGGTGTTGTCGCCGATTTGCACGTTCTGTCGGCCGTTCTCCAGGACTTGTGCAACGCGCCAGATGAATTGCTTGTCTCGTTCCCTGGGAAAGGGTTGAAAATTTTTAACACAGGAAATAATGGAATGCACTGTACCCAATCATTCCGCAGACACGCAGAACAACGACCTGCATTCCATCGTTGCCGTTTTCGTTCAGAACCAATCGTTCTCCGAGGGCCTTCGTATGATGGTACGCGTCATACCCCACGGAGGGGATCTCAAGCTCATTTTCTGCGACCCCGTCGAAGTCGACACCCGTCCACACGACACCAGTTGAGGAGGTATAGACAAGCTTCTTCACTCCTGCGGCCCTGCAAGCGGCCAGCACTACCCGCGTGCCTTCCTCGTTTACGCGATAGTAGATGGGGGGCGGTAAACCATGAATTGGAGATGCGGTGTGGTGAACGATGTCTGGTCGAAACTGAGATATGTTTACAGTGAGTTATGTTCCAAGGCTGAATGAGTAACTCGGACTCACTTTCTGGATTGTCTCCGTCAATTTCGCCTCGTCGGTTATATCACCAGATACATACTCGACACCATCTACCCTCTCGTCGTCAGAAGGGCAAACAAGGTCGAAAACAGCGACTGAATGTAGGCGATCTTGGAGGCCTTCAACGATGTGTGATCCCAAGAATCCAGCCCCGCCAATTATGAGATGCCTGGCAGGAGAGACTTCTGACATTGTTACAGTTAGTTTTCAAGCTTGAGCTTGGTGACTGTCGCATGGCCATCATGTTTGAATTTGAACCTACATGGGGTGAAGGTTTCGCCGTCGCCCCCGCGCTCAGGGCGACATGATACGGGCGATAAGATAAGATGTCGGACTCAATCTTCGGCAGCGATTGATTCGAAGTTGAAGTTTTCTTTCTTGTCTTCGACTTTAGCGACACCAAGACTGAGAGACTCTGAGAGACCGCCAAATTGCTATGAACGTAGAGGCGACACAACGTGGAATAACGGTTTTCCGAATTTCAAGATCCTTCCGATGGATGGGGTTGTCGTTGGGAGCATCATGAGGCTTCGATTTCTAACGAGACCTCCAATAAATAGCGCAAAGCTTATCCTCGATCTTTCCTTCTTTCCCCCACTATCTTCCACAGAATGGCCACACCACAGCTTGCAGCCTTCAAGGTCCCTGCTATCGACAATGAGCCCATGGTGAGCACCCATCGCGCGATTTTGTCCTGATGTTCATGCTCATCGGTGTCTTTGCAGAAAGCGTATGCCCCCGGATCTCCGGAACGGCTGGCATTGCAGGCAGCTCTCGCTCAGATGGAGCAGGAGCTACCCTTTGAAGTTCCTTGTATAGTGAATGGCGAACCGGTGTGTGATATAGCTGCAAGGAGCGATTGCAGCACCTACAAGTTTATCGCAGGTCAAGACCGGGAAAATAGCGAAGCAGCCCCTGCCTCACGACCATGCGAATCACCTTTGCACTTATCACGAAGCCGATGAAGCCACAGTGGCAAAGGCCATCGACGGCGCGCTTGCGGCGAAGGAAGAATGGGAAAGCTTGCCTTGGAACGACCGCGCTGCCATCTTCCTCAAAGCGGCGGATCTTGTGAGCGGGAAATACAGGTACAAGCTCCTAGCGGCTACTATCCTGGGTCAGGGGAAGAATGTGTGGCAAGCGGAGATCGATGCTGCTGCTGAAGTGAGTCTTATCATAATCGCAGGGAGTTTGATTGACTGATGGTCTATCATGCTACAGTTAACCGATTTCTTCAGGTTTGGTGTAAAATTTGTTGAGGAGTTGTATGCGCAACAACCCTCGAAGAACAGTTCTGGGGCATGGAAGTACGTGTTCCTTTATACCACATTTATTTTAAAATTAATCTTCGTCAACAGCCGCGTTGAATACCGTGCTCTGGAAGGCTTCGTCCTTGCAGTCTCGCCATTCAACTTTACCGCAATCGGAGGTAACCTCCCCGGAAGTAAGCACTCATTAAGCCTCTGCTATCAGGGTCTCAATGGTCTTCTGTCCTCCAGCACCAGCATTGGTAGGCAACGTAGTCGTCTGGAAACCCTCACCAGCAGCCACATACTCCAACTACCTCGTCTACCAAATCCTCGCCGAGGCTGGCGTCCCACCCGGCGTCATCCAATTCGTGCCAGGGCCCCCACCAGAGGTCGTCGCACAAGCGATTAACCACCCCAGCTTCGCCGCGCTGCACTTCACCGGCAGCACCTTCGTGTTCAAGAAGCTCTGGAAGGACATCGCGGGGAACCTGGACAAGTACAAGGGGTACCCGCGCATCGTCGGCGAGACAGGAGGCAAGAACTTCCATGTCATACACAAGTCGGCGGATGTGAGGAATGCCGTGATACAGAGCGTTCGTGGCGCGTTTGAGTATCAGGGCCAGAAGTGTTCGGCGCTTTCGCGGTTGTATGTGTCGTCGTCGATGTGGAGTGGTGGATTCAAAGATCAATTCTTGGAGGAGATTGCGAAGATCAAGGTTGGACCTCCTCAAGACTGGAGTAACTTTATGGGTCCTGTGATGTATGTTTCTGACCTCGTTTCGTGTTTCTTCTTGACTTTTGACTGACTTGCTAAATCAGTGGTCGACCCGCATACGATAAAATCACGGGGTATATCAAGAAAGCTAAAGATGCAGGTGGTGAAATTCTGATTGGGGGAACTGGTACGGCTCAGCTCTTATCTCAAATACATCATGACGCCTAATCTTTATTGTAGGCGACGACTCAAAAGGCTACTTCATCCAGCCCACCGTAATTTTGAGCAAAGATCCCAAGTCAATTACATTTGTTGACGAGATATTTGGACCTGTCGTTTCGGTGAGCAGCTCATAGCCCTACTCTGCGAAGACAGATCTGACATTAGCTTCCTAGGTGTTCGTTTTCGAAGACAACGATTTCGAGAAGACGCTCGGCCTCATCGACACCACCACCGAATACGGATTAACAGGCGCAATGTCAGTCTTACTCCTACTTCCTTCATGTAGCTTCTTCCCTGACTTGCATTCCACTTCTCCAGCTTCGCACGCGACCGCAAGGCCCTCATCACAGCGACCAACAAGCTGCGCAACGCCGCCGGCAACGTGTACTACAACGAAAAATGCACCGGCGCCGTCGTCGGACAGCAGCCATTCGGGGGTGGCCGCGCGAGCGGGACGAACGATAAGGCGGGGAGCATTAGCATCTTCTATCGCTTTGTTAGTGCGCGGAGTATTAAGGAGAACTTTGTGGGGTTGGATGAGTTCCAGTATCCTTCTAATTTGGTGTAATGATTCAGAAGAGGAAGGAGGAGAGCGAAAATTTGAATCTATGGACAATTTGTATTTCTTTGTAGCCTTGAATGGACAGCTGTATCTGGGCTTGACAGTCGTACTGAATCGTAGCAGTATCATTCGTAGTGACTACTCAGTCGTGTCTGATTACAACTTTCCATTATGGGCAACCGAAAACAGACTCGGATCGGAATGTATCCCCACAACCACAACCTCTGTCTGGTCCATGATTTTCTCCATCAATAGGCTGGGTATCTCGTAGTCAGAAAAATGAGTATCCCTCTCCTTGGCTACACCTGACAAGTTGTTGACGGCGGAACGTGCCGTACGAGAAGTCTAAATGTGAACGACCTTCCTCTGCTGTTCTTTCACATTTTCCTTCAGGTCGCATTTTCATATGTATACCAACAGTAATGTTCTGGTAACTGGAGGCACATCTACATACGTGGCGGGAAATCTTGTACACCATGGAGAGACTGGTAATGGTATGTCATTCAAACATTATTGACTTATGATAGTTCTAAACGAGTTGGTTTCCACCATTCATCAGCGTCGGGTTTCAAAGATCTATGTGCTAAGGTTCCCGCTGGTGCCCTCCACAATTCAGGCGAGGTAACCGACCAACCGAAATGCCATCCAGGAACTCGTATTGCCATACTGGACCATCTTATGGCATGGGCAGCGGCGCTGGCCTATACATACCCCATCATATGGCTTCATGGACCTGCTGGAGCAGGTAAATCCGCAATATTACGGACGATCGCTCAGATGTTGGAACAGGACCTCCTCGTCGCCAGTTTCTTCTTCTTTCGTACCGCAGCTGGCCGGAACAGCGCAGACAATTTCATCGCTACCATCGCGTACCAACTTGCCCTTTCCATCCCTGCCACTCGGCTTCACATCGAGAGGGCCGTCGAAAATAACCCTCTGATTTTTTCCCTTTCTCTTTGGCACCAAGCCAAGGCTTTGATCGTCTCTCCAATTTTGGCCGTCCTCGACGAGGATCCATCATTCGCCTCCAGTCCAAAGCCTCGGGTAATCATCGTTGACGGCCTCGATGAATGTCGTGATTCAAGCAAACAATGCGATGTTCTACAAGTCCTATGTCATATTTTACAAAGCCTCCCCATCCCCTTTGCAGTGTTAATAGCAAGCCGTCCTGAGCACCATATTCGTGACGCATTCGACTTCGGCGACCTGAATAAGTCCTCGTCGAGGCTATCTCTCGACAACGCTTATAATGCGGATGCTGATATCAAGAAGTATCTTACAGACAGTTTTGACGCCATCAAAGCGAATCCGCGCCTCGTTTCATATCTCCCTACTTCCTCTCCTTGGCCGCCAGAGGAGGTTCTCAGCAAGCTCGTTGCAAAAGCCTCTGGACAATTTATTTTCGCATCAACTGTCGTGAAGTTTGTCTCGTCTACTAGACACAATCCAGCCAGAAGGCTAGACATTATTCTCGGTACCCTGGACGCAGGAAACCTGAAGCCGTTTGAACAACTGGATGTTTTGTACTCCACCATTTTTTTCAGTATTGACCCGGACGACCTAGTCAACGCTTTACGTGTCCTAGGGGTCCTCTTAGTCCCGTATAACGATAGTGCCCTTGGCAGATCTCGCACTCCGGCACTCCTGGAGCGCCTTTTGCACCTGGATTCAGGCGAAGTCAGACATTTGCTATTTGACTTGGAGTCTCTTCTTACAGTTGGGCCTGATGATAAAGCTATTCGCTTCTTCCATGCTTCGCTGTCTGATTATCTTTTTGATAAGTCAAGATCGGGTCAGCTGTCGATTGATGCGGGGTTGATATATGCAGACCTTGCGCGTCATTGTATAAATCACTTACCTACGTCAGCAGATGAAAAATGGACAGGTACACATTTTTCTTGTTTAGGTTTTATGGGCTCAACGTCTGACGCGATCTTCATTTCATGCACAGGAATCCAGTATTTCTTCAAAGACAACATTTCTTTCTTTTTTACAAAGGCAACACCAACATTTGAACTTCAGCAAGTCATTGAAAATTTTGATTTTGCAAAAGTAATAGAGTCGAACAAGAATCACTACCCCCCTTGGCAGGGCATCAGGGAACTCTGTCCTTTACTTTTAGAAACAGCGGTTCTCCACTCGGTGAGTAATCAGAAAGTTTATTTCACTGTTCTTAAATTTGTTCCACAGGCCTTTCCCAATGCAGAGCAATTATTTAATCCTCAATTTCTCAGATATCAACAACTTGTTCAGCCTGCAGTACAGGTGTACTTCCAGAATGTTAACCTAAAGCCTTTCTTAATTTCATCAGTCACATTATGGACTTCAACTCGCCGTGATCATCAGCAAGATCTCCTGAATCATGTCTTTGACCTTTCGTCACAGGTGATATCTGCAGACAATAAATTTGGTTTCAACCTACTAGAGTTGAATTCAAATGGCCGTTCAAAGGAAATCCCACCAATAATATCATTCCTCCAAAAATCATTCAATGACCCTAATGGGGCATTTTTCGTTGATCAAGACCAGTATGCAGATACGACTCTATACATCTTGAATCGTGTCCACAATCACTCTGGGTATGTCTATCTCAGTGGAGCTCCACTTATTTTCTCATTTACTGTGCACCATAGGTTTTATGATGTGCATACTAGTCGGTATGTTGCACCAATACATTTGATGATATAGATACCCACTGTTCGCAGTGAAGCGACCCTATCCACACTCCTTCCGCTCCTCTTCTCCAGATCGTCTATCCGCCTCGATCTCGTCGAGTCCGGAAAAAGGATTGCCTTTCGACCAACTCGTTCAATGCGTTTCTTGACGGAAATCCGAAATGCCATAGACACTTACATTTCGGTATGACTTTACTTTGCTGCACCCAATCATGGCATTTACCGTTTCTGTGACATGGCAGTCGTCGGGATTGCAAGATGAGGCGACCCAAGAATTACCCTCTGTTTGCGAAGACGAGGCAAGTTTTATCTGTTATCCCAAATGAAGACGACTAGAATTGAATTCCTTTCATTAGCCTTCAACTTCGCGTAGTGCCACACCTATAACCAACTCCGAAACTGATTCCGAGGATGAGGTCATTGTCTTTGAACGAAGACCACGAAGGCCGTCTAGAAGCCGTCAGTATAGTATTCTATTCTTTTTTGTGCTTTTTTCTGATATTATTCAAGGGGTGCGAAGGAAAGAATTTTTGTAGTACTGCAAGTTATGCAACTGAGTCCTGAGTCCTGGGGATCCCATCTTACACTGTTACAATCCGCCTCGGGACGATTTGGATTGTGGATGGCGGAACGCAAGCAGCTGTTTTCCATGCCACTGGACGCACACTTCTAAGCACTAGCAGCTCGTTTCCCCAGGCTCAAAGCTCAGGAAAAAATGGATGGTATTATAATGACGTATAAAGCTATGTGTGTAATTTTTAGCCGTGGATTCATTTTAAAAGAGGCGCATATAATCTTCGAAGGTAGCGATACGAAGGTTTAAAATAGTAGTGCAGTAGCCAGTATCTTTGTGCCAGCCAACGTGCTTGGGCAAGTTTCAGCCAGTGGTGACGACCGCAAAAAACAAATAAGCACTGGGCTTAGTGATTGGTGGTTTTGAAGTCATCGTGAACAGCAACAAAGACCTGAGTTAAACGAATGACAAAAACGAAGGGGTATTCTACTATGGTACTATGAGATCTGATATACAATGATGAATGTTATGTTCCAGCGAGAAAGCATGATGACAGCTCCGAGACAGCAAGATAATGGACAGAACAAGAATATGTACGATGAAAGGTCGGAGACAAAAAAGGCAAAGGCAGTAAAGTACACGGAGAGGGGTCAAGAAGGTATAGCCCAGAAACTCGGAGCGACGACGGCCAGCTCGTCGAGATACCACAGGCTCGGGGCGGACTTCTTAGACTTGCTCTTCCCTTTCTTTTTCTTCTTCGCGGGCTCAGCCTGGCGGACGATCTGGACCCACGTCCCTCCCAGTCCCATGCCAAGATGAAGAAGGTCCAGCTTCTCTGGGACGGCCTCGACGAGGAGCGTTATCTCGTCTGTGAGCGGGTCGTGCGCTTTTGGCGCACCTTCAGCCGGCGCAGGCCCGTTGGGGTCGACAACGGGCCCTTGGGACGTCTCGAGGATGCTGGGCCGGGTGTAAACGGGAGATTCGCCGCCGTCCCAGTCGATCATGGGCTCGAGGACGACTTTGGTGAAGAGGCGGTCGAGCTCGACCTCAACGGCGACGGCATCCGGGTCCGTGGCATCTTCAGCGAGAGGTGGAGACTTGGGCGGATTTGAAGATGGAGGAGTGATGGACTTGATACGCCGCATGGACTGCTCGACGATGCCGGTGGTGTGTGTTAAAGGAAGGGCAGTCGGGCCTAAGAAAGACATGAGGCTCGTCTGTTCAGCGAGCTCCCATGGAGCGGCCTCTTGAACGGGATCTGCTGCGTTACCATCGCCCCAGACGTTTGTCCCGTCGGTGGTTGAGGATCCCCACCCTCCGCTGTCGATCACACCCCAAGAACTCGTTGCAGCACCCCAGCCTGATGCGTTAGCATCTGATACTGGTTTCTCGGGCTCGACCTCTTCAATCTTGGCCGTAGGTAGCTCTTCAGCTGGTGTATCCTCGAGGTCCAAGGAAAGCACTGTATATCCATCCGATTTCCGACCCCAGCAATTCTTACATGCAGTGCTGAAGTTGTCCGGTGTAAGCTTGGCAAGGGCAGCGGTGTGCGGTAGCTCCTTGATGGCAGTGGTAATAACATCCAGTGACCGACGCAAAGAACGTTCAACTTCTGGGAGTACTTTGCTGCGCAACAAGAAATTGACGAAGAAGCCAAGGACGCGACCCATGCAATCAAGATTGGCATCTGACCTGGAGAAATATAGTCAGAATAAAATCTGTGTTCCGTGTCAATGAGCCCCACCAAATGTAGCCCATTTTACGAGCATATGAGGATAGGAAGACTTTGATTGACTTTTCTGGGCTCTGGAAGAAGGTGAGGAGCTTGTCCTCGTTCGAGTTAGCCTGGTTAATGGCTGGAACCTGGCGGTCTAAAAAGATGCCAGGCGGTGGGCCAGCTGCGGCGGGAGCTCCGGGATTACCATCTTGCTCCATGTCGTCGTCGTCGTCGGACATTTCTTCATCTGCCTCCTCTTCCTTGGCCTTCTTCTTCTTATTTTCACCAGGTACGGGTCCTCCTTGCGGAAGACCAATATATCGCTGGAACTGACGAAAAAAAAATGAGATGAAGTGGACGCAGGTCGAATTTGTCCAGACATACTTTGTCCCAAATAAATCCTGGGCCTGTCTCTGACGCGAAAGTGACGGGCCATGTTCGCCCGTTCGTAAAGTCTGCAGCTGCAGCGTGTATCCTCTCAAAACGGGAAGAATGTCTGCAAGATAAAAAACACTAAGCACTTCGACAGCGAAGCCAACACAGCATTGACTCACGGGTTAAAACCTATGGAGAAACGGATCGCCTCCGTGTCCTCCCACTGCTCGTACCAGACAAGCTTCTTCGCACCAAGCCCACCCTTTTTGCGTGTCTTGTTTTCCTCCTGCGCTCTCTTCCTTTTTGTATTGGTTTTGCACTCGTCGGTCGCGTGGCGGACCCGTATAGGTATCGTCGGGATGCCCAGAGCATCGACCTCGGCGTCATCAGGGCCTGGTTGTATGCGTATACCTCTTTCCTTGAACTGCTTGAAGGACATGATCTGAACGCCGTCAGGGGGTTGGGGAAAAGGAGGAAACCTGATAAGCGGGCCATCGACAGGGTTGACTGAATTGGTGTCCGATGTGGCGAGATTTGGTTGGGGAGGTAAATTTTCCGCAGACATGTTGGGGGGCGAGAACCAAGGTTGGCTGCGGGGATAGCCGTAGTATCAGCTTTTCTTGACCTTGGGCTTTATCCGGGCGCCTATCGCGGCATTCTGGTGACTTTTAAGAGCGAAAGTTGTTCAATCACTTCAATGCACTTTGCACTTTTTCCACGCACAGAACGCGGGCAATCCATGTCCAGTTCTGGATTTTGATTCATATCACAGTAGCAACGCCTTATAATTATAAGTAAGCGAGCCAATTAGACATGTTCAAAATTGAAACTACCATAGAAGTTGACAAAAATCGCACTTCAGAAATGCGGAACAAATTGTGATCAGATTAGATTCACTAATTTATTGCGTCCGACCGTGGAAACAAGAAAGCATTTGCTCCTTGCTCTTGACCTTCACCGAGATAAAATGCCAATCTACATTTGTTTTGAGACTGATCGCTATTGATTTTTCATTTAGTGTCACAAAATCGGCGTATCTTGACATGGAACACCACTGGTTCGCCTTTCCTCTTCCCGAAATCAGTGACCTGGAAATAGTCGTTCATGGGCGCGACCAATGGCCCTCCATCTTCTTGAGTCGTCGTGCTTGTCAGATGTCCCAGTCTGAGAGAACTGCCAGCTGATCTTGTTTCCTGAGAGCATTTATTCATTTCAGTGAGTCTAGTATCAGATATTGTTGAATATGGGCGTGATGAAACTTTGTTCTATCAGCTATTGAAGTCCATGTCAATGAATCTATTAGCTAGGAGTGTCATTTGAAGTACATGTCAACGCGCACTGCACTTGGGACGTCGCTCAATGCCATGCTTCAGATGACACCTATGTGTTTCGAAGGATTTTGAATTGATTGACCATGAAGTGCGACGGCACATGAGAATGACTTTGAGATAACACCACATGGATTTCAAAAACAAAAGGGATGCATCAAAGAGAATCCAAAAAAAATCCTGTAAACGATAATAAAAAAAATAATAGGAGAAGCAGCCAGGTGTAGAAAGCAAGTAGCAGCTTAGATAAAAGAAAATGCAGAGATAATAAGAGTCCAAATCACGTCATGACGACGGGCATCATGAAGCCAGCACCAGCCTGCATCGACCCCTTCGCAATCGTGTTCGCCAGAGCCCTCCGCTTGTCCTCCCAACCCTTCAATGCACGCAACAGCTGGACGATCTTGTCCCTCTTACCCTGCCGGATGTCGTTGATGCTCACACTGCCAATCTTCACGTCGTTGTCTAGCAGGAAGTCGAACAGACGGAAGAGCCCATCGAGCTTGTCGTCGTTTGCGTCGACCGGAAAAGCCGAGTCGGCCACAGGAGGAGAGGAAGGCCGACCTTTGATTGATTCGGCGAGACGAAGAAGTGCGAGGCCGCCACACAAGGGTCCAGTTGGGTCAGTGATTTGAAGGTGGTCAGGTAGGTGTGTGTTCGCCCATTCGATGAGAGACTCGTCCCCAGGGTTTACCTAGTGTCATCTATCAGCATAGAGAAAGGTTAGAAATGACCAGAGATACTGACAGTTGTACGCTGGGAATTTGACCGCCGCATCTCTCTTGACGGTCTAGGAGGCGCAGCCGTCCTCCTGGGCGACGCAGGCTGGTTCGCAAAACCGCCTAACGCTGAATTGTCATCGCTGAAGAATGTATCCAGGCGAGCTCTTTCCCGTTCATCCTTAAGATCACTGCCCGGAAGACCCATAAGCACCCGAGCGTCCCTACTCGAGAGCTGATCAGGGTTTTCACGACGCATGGCTTTTTGGGTCGCATCGCGGGCGGTAGGAGAAGGAGGCCGAGGGGCCGGGTTCATGGCTTGAGCAACGACCAAAGGAATAGTGGGGATGTTACATGACGACACCACAGGTTCTGTAAAGGTACAAAATACAATCAGCGAAGAACAATTTCTTCCTTAGCAAGAACGTACTTGTATAATCTCTCCCAATGGTGGCCTTCATGATAGCTTTCATCCAATCACGAACAGTTGTCTTCTCTTCCGAGCTGAAGTAGTGTGTCTTATCGTGGTCATGGTCAATGCGGAAGCCATATCGACCCGGGTCGATGTTCTCATCCACAGTGACTTTGTACCCCACAATATGGATGTACCCCTTGATCCGCGTTTCCTGCATTCGAAAGAGTCTAGCGAGTTCGAAGACACGAACAAAGTCAAAGTGTATCTCACAGTCTTGTTATTGCTCCTCAAGATATACAAATGCGGTCCCTTGAGGATGAAATAGCGCGTCTTCCACGAATTATACCTGTCGCCCTTCTTACGCATCCATCCGATATGATCAGGCTCTCCAATCTGCTCCAGGATGTTCTGGCCCTGCTTGATGGGACCCGAAACACCATTGACCTTCTCTTGAGTCGCATTCCCATTGGGAGTGGCACCAGGAGGAGGAGCAGAAATCGTCCGTTTTCGAAGAGTCTTCGAGTTCCTCGGGCTTTCTTTGTCGTGTTCCTTGGGCGATAGTTCTTGTGTAGTCACCGAGAAGATGTCTTGAGGTGTTTGAACAGGCGTGGAAGGACGTTGTGACGTTGATGAAGACTTGCGTATACTTGGACCGAGCCTTGGCAAGCTGAATTTGCTGCTTGCTTTCTCCAGCGGTGCGTCGTCGCTTGTGCTGCCAAACAGAGGCATCAGAACTCTAAGAACCTAAGACAAAGAAGTAGATATCGTACCTCGGTGGTGGTTTCCTGCTCTTGCCTAAAGTGCCGCCAAAAGTGCCACCAAAGATGCTCAACCTGTCACTATGCTTGCTACCGTCAATGCTCTTCTTTGCGCGTGCATGTCGGCGACTTCCAACACTCGAGGCGTCTTTCTCTTTCTCCTTGTCGTGACCGTCTTTGGTGCTCTCCTTGTCCCTGTCAGGAGTGTCGCGCTGCGTAGGCGAAGGGATAGGCGATTGCCGCGCGACGAGCACAGAAAGTGTCGAATCTTGAGAACGACCGAATATGCGGCGACGCATGCTCGTAGCAGTCGGCACAATCTCGCCCTGTTATACACCATAAGTTAAGATATAGAAGCCAAGAAAGGAGGCAAAGACGTACATCACTCATATGCCCGCGATCTTCCTCGTCCGCCTGTGGAATTGATAGTGACTTGGCAGCCGAGTCTTTCAGCGCACCATCACTGGGCGAGAGGGACAAGTGGGCAGAGCGGTTCTTCTACAGGAATCAATGAGGACGCATCACTCCAAAAACAAAAGTCAAACGCACCCCATTCGGTGACTCGCCATTAGACGGCACCCCAATACCCAGCCCAACACCGACAGCAGTGACCACACTCGCCACAACCGCCCCATTCGTCTCCACAGTCCGGTCCACACTCACACTCGCACTCGGGCTCTCTTGCACAGGCTCAAACTGCTGCCCCTGGCCCTGTCCAGGAGCTCCATACCCAAATCCATTCCCATACCCCATCGGGCTCCCCAGCGAGCTCTGTATGCTCTGCGTGTACCCATGCGTCGGCGCACTGAGCGTCCCGGGGAACGAGTGGTGGCTCTGGCTCTGGCTCTGCGTGCGCGAGTGCGTGACCGAGTGCTGGAGGTGCATGGGCGAGGGGTGCTCGGAGGTGTTGTGGTCCGAGTACTCGATCGACGGCGGGCGGCGCAGGTCGGTGATGGCGTTGGCGATGCGCATGCGTTTGCCGAACGCCATGATCCCGATTTCGGTCTTGAGGAGGTTGACGTCGAGCTCGAGGAGGACGTCGCCTGTTATTTCTTGTTCTGTGAAAAATGTGAAGTTAGTCAGGGATAAATTGAAAGTTATGAGAAAGACCCACCGATGAATTTATCACAGACATCTTGGTCAAATCCTTTGCTCTTCAACCATTCAATGACTTCATCGACAGACCATTCTGTTGGATGTGTCTTCTTCAACTCTTGAGCAGGAGGGGTGGGCGCCAGGTGTTGAGCATGCGGTGCCGGAGTAGTCATCGGAGGTGCTGAAGAGGATGAAACGAGACTGTTATGTTTCGAATTAATATTATTGAAATGAGAAGAAGCGGATGGTGAGGGCAAGCCATTGGCCACTGCAGTTTCTTTGATTGGGATGCTGTTTCGCTTTTGCTCCACCGGTAAGAGTTGATGTGAGGCAGCTGGAGGAGCCTGAGAAGGGGGCGGAGGAGAAGAGGGTGTCGGATACGCATCCCTCGGAGGTGAGACAGATCTAGCAGCCAAACCCGTCGAAGGCGACTCCGCAATAGTAGATACTGGTGGCGGTGAGAACACAGGGAAGGTAAGGGTCGCCGCAGTCGCCGTTGGAACGTCCGTCTCATCCCTAGGAGGGACGACAACTTGATTTGGCTCGGCAGTGGAGGACCTCTGTGTTGCAGTAGCAGACGGCTCCTTGGTATGCAGACCGTCCGGCTCAGTATCTTCGTTTTCGTCCTCCTCTAAAATGTATGGGTGGTGTCTCTGGAATTTGCTGGATCGTGTGAAATCCCCGTCTTCCTCCGCCTCGCTCTCGTCGCTGAGCTCAACCTCAATCGGTGGAGCAATAGACCGTCGGGCAGCTGGAGAGTCGCCCGTCCCCATCATAGCTTCGAGCTTCTCAGCCTCCTCGACTGCCCTCCTTGCCTTGGCTGCCAACTTTCTCCTGGCGTTCTTGTGCCAATCCTCGCCATTGGAGTCGCCCGCAGCGCCGTCGACGTCGCTCAAGTCAAAGTCCGTCTCGTCTGTCTCTGTATCGCCGCCATCACGTGTACTGGCAAAGCTGAAGCTCCTTGCACCGTCGCCGTCCTCTCCAGCGCCACCACGGCCCAGCTGCTCGATAGCTTTCTGGACGTCGGTCATGGTGGCCTTCATTGCGCCGTCAGGCATCGACGCTAGGTGGAGTGAAGTGTCAACTGGAGAGGCGACATCGCTTTCATACCCGTCTCCATTGAGAAAGGCAGCAGGAGGCTGTTTGGGGATGGGAGACGCGATTTGAGGGGGCGATTCCGGTTCTTCATGGAGCGGTTGTAGCAAAGATTTACTCGGCGCAGCACCAGCCGGCGCATCCTCTGGGGTGATTGTAGACGAGGACGATGGAGCTTGGGCAACAGCAGGAGGCGCTGGTGCAGTATAACTCACTGGGAAAAGACCGACTTTTCCAGCAAGGTTGCGTCCCTAGAGGCTCGCTTGTAAGCAGATGATGATCTCGATCAGAAAGCTGACGCACCTGCCACCAGCCATCCCCGTACAAGTCGTCTTTCTCGACAACCTCAATCCGTTCCCCAGCATGAAAGGTGACCTCGTCTTCATGCTCGGGAAGGAAGTCGTGCAGTGCGTAAACGTATTCAGGCATGAGAGGTGAAAGAATGTGGTATAGTCGCTGCGCGAAGGCAGCTAGTGGCTGCGAGCTCGTTGATGGATGAGAAAGAGAACAAGAAGCCTTTGATGTTGGGCTCTATATAAGCTTGTATTGCGTATCGTGTGGAAATAGCTCGGGAATCGGTAGAAATAGATTGTGCCGATATGGTTGGAGAAATAAGGTCGTCCCGAAGTCGTGCGTTGTTCCTTCGAATTCGTAAAATCAAGACTTTTCAGCCGATATTTTGTGCCAGAGGGGGTGATTTTTATCTCTGATTAGCAGCGACACGATACCACCGACAATGAGGAAGAGAGAGAGTCGTCTCAGCTCAACTTGTCTTTCAAATCACACCACAAACACCGCCAAGTTCCGTGATCCACATCGCACGTGGATCGCCTTGCTGATCCCACAACTCTGCTTCTTCGTTGAAAATTCGAAATATCTACATAGAAAAATTCTACTACGCAGCAGCTCATGGCAACGCCCTTCCTTCGTTGATTGCATTGGCGACCTGGCTCGTATTCGGTCGGTTAAACGCGTATCTATTCCATTCAAAATTAGGTCGCTCATGGGAAGACATCAAAAATAAAATGAACCAAGAAGGCTGTACGCACCGTTCATAGCTATCAAGGTACAGCTGGTCCGTGCTGGTAGTCGCTTTGAAAACAGGATGCTCAAAGAGCCGCGTCAGCCACCCATTGAACCGTTCACCACTCGGGAACTGGAATCCTCGGTAATGGGCCAACACAATTTTCGCTCTCAACAACCCTAGAAAATTATTTCAGTCAACAGTGGAGTGTCAGAAACACAAAACGTATTCACAAGGCCCAGCCATAACGTCTGCCCAACCAAGCTCTGTCTCTCCGGGAATCCACAGACCGAGACCCTTGCGGAGCGCCTTGGCTTCTCCTTCGCCTGAAGCTCCTCCAGGCACTACAATTTCTCGCTCTGCACGTTCGAGGAGTGCAACCAACCCCTCGAGGCTGGCATGGAATTCTTTGCCTCCTTCAATTTGCTTTTCCTCTGTTTGGGCTTGGAGGTAGCGATAAAACGCTGGCACAAGGTGACGGCTAACATGATCCCCCTGGAGTCGCGCCAGCCCACGCGCATCTAATGGTCCATAAATTCCACAGTTAGATATCAGTCACTCAGGACACGCACATGGGTTGGAAACCAGAGGCAAAATACTGCGTTTGGTCGTCGTAGCTGCCAGGCTGCACGATCGGGATGATGTCATTGAATGCCAGTCAATTAGGCATATTCACTCACTCTTCCAAGAAATCCAGGATTACTGTGCTTTCGTTCAGAGAACGGGCTGGGCTATACCGATTTAACCTCAATCCCGGTACGAGTCCTTTCGGCGAGACCTCCAACAATTCCTTGGGTTTGGGATTCGTGTACGGGTCAATTTCATCTGAACCCATTTCTCAATCATAGCCTCGATCGAGTCAAATCTATCAAGACTCACAGTACTAAAACACACTCAATCAATATCGAAACAAAATTAATGGGACACGACTAAAAACCTACCTTGTATGGCACCCCAAGAATCTCAAACGCCAGCCAAACTCTCTGCACAAACGGGCAGAAGCAGCTCCCAAACAGAGTGATATCCTCGTCCTTCTGATGCGCTTTCACCGTCACCAACGCATCGCCTGTGCATTCCTTATGGTGCACTCTCCCAGCATCAGTCTTGTTGGATGGATTTGCAGTGGTCATCGGTGTGAACGAGAAGAGCAAAGCCTAGGAAATGTCGCACAGGTGTGTACTCTAATCTGCTTATCTAATCACATACTCTAAATTTGAAGTCAAGTCCTTTTTTACAAGATCTTTTGAACAATTGCAAGAAATCAAAATGAAACAGGTTCAATGTTGATGTTACGTTGCCCGTACCCTTTCAAGTTCATCCCACTCAAAAATATCGACAAGCCGTTGCAGTTTCTCTACATCTTCTTTATTCACGCCAGTGCACCTGTTCAAAGTCAATCTGCGAATTGGGACAGACTGTTCTCGACGCTTTGCAAATGCCCTTTCCAGGAGCCGGAAAAAGTCAGTGGAGCCATCGAAAACGATGCCGGTTGTCTCCAAACTATGGAGAGACGGCAAGAATGGCAGCTTATTCTGATTACTAGAAGGGGCGTCCATAGCACCTAGAAGGCCTACCATTGAGTCCTTTTCAAGCCAAATTTTTTCCAGCTTCTTCAGGGTACCAAAAATTTCGAGCCACAATTCAACCGACACTTGAGTCCAATAGTCTATCCATAGGGATTCCAGATTTTCAAGCTTGTGCTTCATCATTCTGCACGCCTGTATTGTGAAGCTGGACGCATGTGTTTCATCAATGGTATACCTCATTTTGAGAGTGCGATGTGGATTTTCATAAATTGACTCCGGAAGTTGGGTATTACCAAAGGGCATTGAGTTCGCCCCAATTTGAACACCACTGGCAACTCTTTTTTGAATTATTAAATTTCGAATGCTTTGATCAGGGAAACGAGGGTTGAAGATCGACGCGAGGGTGGAGAAATCAGCTTCGACGGTGTCGGTAGATGAACCTTTTATGCATATCCTAGTTTGGTCGGGATAGACCAGCGAAGATATCAGTTTTGCGGATAGTGCGATGGTCGTAACGAGATAGAGCGATCTCAATCGAGGAAGGTGTATTTCGCAGGATCGACAAGTCGTGACTCCCGAAGTAGAGATCGCCTTCCGGAGTTCCAACTCCTCCAAAAATCTGTTTTTTCCAACAAATTGAGAATATATGCCAGGGATGGCCGATGGGGTTCTGGAATGCTGCCGAGTATTAATTCAACCAGAGTATCGACTCGAAGGATTGGCGATCTCAAGTCTATAGCGAGGCCATCTATCTGCACGGATCGCAGACGATCACAATCTGTGAGGACGGTACTGGGTAGGATAGTCACTTCGCCTGGTGAGAAAGACACAAGTGATAGGGATGTAAGCATCGGAGAGGACGATGGCGCGTCCGATAGGAGTTTCTTCAGAGCGAAATCGTTCATACATTGGAGAGCGAGGTGTGTTATACGCTGGAGCTGACCCATCACCGTTTGATTCAAAGGATCGATGAACATTACGTCCGGGTCTGAGGAGTTAGCTGTCATTATGACGGAAAGTGGGGAGTCTTTGGCCCTAAGAAATGACTCTCTGTCCCATTGGCGTTGATATCCTGTATCGATCACAACGTTTGACCAAAGAGAAAGATGTGAAAGGGCAATGTCCATCCAACGCCTGCATACGTGGGTGACTTTGATCCATTCGTGGGGATTACCAAAACCTATCAACCTGGGATGTTCTTCATAAGGTCCTTCTTCGTATGTATTCTGGACACATTTAAAAATTTTGTAGAATACTTCAGATGGAAGTTTAGATATTGGGGATAGTTCGTTTCTGCGAGAGAGAAGGACTCTGATCTCCTCAGAGAGACGCGAGATCTTTTCATCGATGAGTTTTTGAGCGGGAGAGCAGTGAACTGATTTGCTGCGATCGGTTTCCGATCTTGGCTGGGTCGGGTTTTCTGGCATTTTTATCGTCTATAGATTTCAGGTAAGAAGACAAAAGGTCGTGGTCGTGCGTGATTGGTGTAATTTGCCTCCAGGATCACCAGATAACGATAAACTTGAGGTGGATCAAGCGAAGCGCCGCCCGTTGCCGGTTGTGCCAGGGTTTTATCTAATCATACATTCATGCAACCCAATTCACTGTTACTTACGTCGCCCATATCCTTCCATCCCATTCAACTTGATCAACAACCTGTTCCAATTCTTCTATGTCCTCATGGGCATCAATGATACAACTGACCAAAGTCAGTGTGCGAATTGGGACAGACTGCTCGCGACGTTTTGCAAATGCTTTAAGCATGACCGCTAGCGGGTTCCTAGAACCATAGAAAAGGATGCCGTTTACCTCCAAGCTATGGAGAGACGGCAAGAATGGCAATGTTTCATTCTGGTCAGCATCCATAGCACAAAGGAGGTTTATCATCGAGCTGGATTCAAGACGAATTTTTTCCAGTTTCTTCAAGGCGCCAAAAATTTCGAACCACATTTCGAGCGATACGTCGGTCCAATTGTCTAGCCACAGGGATTCCAGGTTTTTGAGCATGTGCGCCATCATTCTGCATGCCTGTATTGTGAAGCTGGGCACATGTGTATTAGGAAGGGTATATCTCATGTTGAGACTGCGATAGGGCCGTATATAAATCGACTCTGGAAGTTGGGTATTGATGCCCTTCGCGCTCGCTACAATTTGAACATCGTCAGTTTTTTGAATCTTCAAATCTCGAATGCTTTTATCTGGGATACGAGTATTGAAGATAGACGCAAGGGTGGAGAAGCTGGCTTCATCCATGTCATTAGATGAACATGCTATGTACATCCTGACGTGGTCGGGATAGACGACTGAAGATATCAGTTTTGCGGCCTGTGCGGCGGTTGTGGCGATATAGAGGGATGTCAGTCGAGGAAGGTGTATGACATGGGATGAGAAATCAGTGTCTGGTGAACGAGAAATTGCATGTCGGATTTCCAGTTCCTCCAAAAGGCTGTTATCTTCTATTAAAGAGAGGATATTTGCAAGGGATGGTCGATAGCGTTCTGGAATGTTGCCGAGTGATAATTTGACCAGATTAGCGACTCGAAATATAGGCGATCCCAAGTCTACAGCGAGGCCATCTATGGAAACGGATTGCAAACGAGCGCAGTCTGTGAATACAGTACTGGGTAGGATAGGAGGTGGGCTCGATGACCAAGGTACGAGATTTAAGGACGTAAGCATTGGAGAGGACGACGGCGCGCCAGACAACAGTTTTGTTAGAGTGTTGTCTTCTATACCCTGGAGTGAAAGATTTGTTATGCGCGGGAGCTGGCCCAAGACCACTTGAATGAGAGAGTTTTTGGCTACTTCGGTCCATTCCGTGGATTCAAAACTCGTCACTTCAACGGACAACGGCGAGTCTTTGGCTCTGAGAAACGACTCTTTGTCCCAACGACGCTTATGACGTGTGTCAATCACCACGTCTGACCAAAGAGAGGGAGTGGAAAGAGCAATTTCCATCCAACGCCTGCATACATGGGTGACTTTAATCCATCTGTGAGGATTACTGTAATGTGGATCCTCGCCTGGCTCTAATCCTGGTGGTTGTGTGCGCTGAACAAATTCGAATATCTTGCAGACTATTTCAGGTGGAAACCGAGAAATTGGAGATAGCTCGTTTCTGCGAGAGATTAGGACCCTGATCTTCTCAGAGAGACGAAATATCTCTTCGTCAATGAGTTTTTGAGTGAAAGAATAGTGAATTAGTTCGTTGCCAGCTTCTGACTTTGACTGTGTCGGGTCTTCCATCTGTATCGCCTATAGGCTTCAGGTAGGGATAGAAGGAGAGTGAATTGGTATACCTTGCAAGTTCCAAGAGGCGCATGGAGAGAAATGTGTTTCGGTCACGACTCGGACTTGGAGGGTCCGATTGCCGGACTCAAGAGTTAATCTAATCTTATCTCCATAAAAGCCTTCTCGAAAACCGAGTCCATTTGCAGTCCATGGCCCTTGTGGCCTTCACCTCACAGATATTGTAGACATCGACGAGAAACTTTTGAAGGATGTGTTCGCTTCGATGATAATGGGTTCATCCGAATTTTGTTCATGACTCTGACAGTATTTAAGTAATTCTGGCAATTTACAGCTATTTTCATATCAATGCGCCGCACTTGGTTTTTTACGCATAGAGTCACTTGGCGCGGAGACGTAATTTTCAACAGAGCCAGGAACCGGATCTCGCAAGCGAGGGAAGGATGTTCCAGGCCGTTGACAGCTGGCATCAAACCAGGACTCGGCCTCCCTATGAGCTTGAAATGTCAAGAGTCCGCCCGTACGTAAAATTTAAAAATTTCGGCGCATTGATATGAAAATAGCTGTAATTCGTCAGGCTTCAGCTAGTCAACACGAAAACAATTTCAGCGGATACCAAGAATCTGGCACAGCCATGGGATACTGGCCACAAGAGAAGAGTAGACTCTGTGTGTGTGCTTCTCTATGATACATTATGGTAGTGTTCAGCATTTCGTTGTTTCTCATACATCCAAGGATTTAGCCGTACGCACCGAATTACATACTTATATGAATCTGAATGCACCAGCGCTTAATATCGGTCAATGATTCGGCGGCCTGTGCTTTGGAGAAAGACTTGGGCAGTGATCCGTGTGATCAGTGGATAGGATATCGTATGCAACAGTCATCGTTGTTGTAAACCTTTGAATGTCCAAATGTTGAATCTATACGACATGAAGAGTTGCAACAGCTCATCATTGCTGCATCCGGCCAGAAATATTGAGAAAATGAGGTGGTATGTATACAAGGTGGTGTTTCTTAATATGTAACATACAAGCAGGCGATGAGGAAGATGAAAGGGAATAAACTAACTGAAGAGTGTCATGAATGCAAAAATGGTCTGAACCTGAACCAGAACGAAAAACTCCATCACTAAATCTACGAAGTTGCCTGAGCAGCCAAGCCTCAGTCGGAAAACGGCTGACGTACCCGATTAAGAATAGATGATATATCGCGCTTATGAGAGCGGCTGCTGGAACTGCTCGGAGAATCGGTGGGGTAACGACGACGTACGCCCTGTCGGAAATGTAGGGGCTGCTCCTCAATCTCATCCTCATCGAGTGTGTCTCGTATATGGTACCACCTGCGGAGAACTTTGTCGGCCCCTGGACGTTTCTCAAAATCTTGTATCCGCATGTAGTCTAATAGGTCTAAGAGGAACTCTATTCCGTGATATTTCTAATCAAGCAGTAACTCATCAGTGACACTACTGGATCAGAGAGAGATTAAGCCAAACCTGGTATAATTCTTTTAAGAAGATATTGCCGAGCGTGTATACATCAAGCTTATAGGGATCGTAGGGCTTCCCAGTGAATAGTTCAGGGACGTCGTCATCGTTCCCTCCGATATCTCGGACCAGAGGCGTTTGATTCGGTGGGATATGGTAGCAGCTCCCAAATCCAATGAAGTAGTACCGCACAGAATGGCTCTTGCGATCTAATGGCGAGATTCTCGTCATGCCATCTGGCTCACAAAAGTGTGAGACGAAGTGCCAGCCTGTTGGAACGATTGATTTGGCATCCATCATGATATGTTCGGGGGTAAGGTTGCTAGTAAGCCGAATGAGTATGAGCTCCATCGGAGGTTGCGTAAGACCCGCTTACTGATGGGCTACGTTGTTTTCATGGAGAAACGTCAATCCCTATAAGTGGGCGCTTATGGTAAATACTCGGAAATACAATGTAATTGACAGGCAGACTCACCTCAAGAACCTGAGAGACGAAATCAACAACCTCACACGCCATCAAAAAATCTGGATCGTCAAAACGTCGCAAAACGGGCATAATCATGAACTGAATATGGGCAGAATATTGATCTCCGAAGGTATCATAGAATGGGACGACATGATTCCGCGAGTCCGCAGTCATTTTGCGCGACGAAAAGTACTCCGTGATCTTGATTTGTTTTATTTTCCGAGGATCCTGGATCATCTTGATGCATACGACCAAACCATCTTGACGCCGAATCCCATCTAGGACTTGAGGGAGCTAGAGGGGGCAATGACGCAAATTAGTGTCAACAAGACTATCAAGGAGTTGTGGGGCGCACAATCTGCATAATATGATCTTCACCGCTATGATGGTGTCTCCCGTTCCCAAAACATGTTGGTGTCCAATTGGGCTGGTAGCGAGGTCGGATCTGGTACCCTCTCTGATAAAGATATACGTAGCGATCACGCCACACTTTCTCGGATGGACTGAGATGCGGAGGGTAGTAGACTGCAGGAAGACCGAAGGCCTTTTTCTTCTTTCTTGCTGGAGAGTCGTCATCACCCTCGTACTGGTCCGATGAGCTTGGCTCTGGAGACCTCTCGCGACGCAGATTGTGGCCTCGCGAGTCAACATCAGACCAGACGACAGGACGCAACGTAGGCCTGATAGCCAAGCTCATAATTGGCGCGGGTGCGAGTCGTAGTGGTGGTCGAGAGATAACAGCGAAGATGTCAAATGCACCTCATCTGTGTCACCAGGTAAATAGCGTAAACCTCTGGAACCCCCGTCTCACGCCCTCGTGTTGGAAGCTAGCTGAGAATGGCAATGCAGCATGGAAGAGTTCGTAGACCAGGTACACTGACAAGTGGACAAAGACCTTTTTTTGCCATCCGGAGTTTCCCTTCCCACGTGTACGGCCGGTTGTAGGTCCATGTTTACTTACAAAGCCGTATCCGCCTTCACTGCACAGCTGGCGCCGGCTTCTGTTTTCGAGAGAAACAGCCAACAAAAAAATGTCTTCTGTTTTTATTGGCTGTTTCTCAAAGAAAAAGCGGGTCGGCGATACTTAAAAAGGAAAGACCGACAGGCTGTTTGTCAAAGAAATAGACAAAGAAAAAAGAAGACCTGTTTTTTGGTGCTGTTTCTTTGGTAAACAGCGACCGGTGCCAGCTGTGCTGGCTGCAATTCCCAGTCCGAGGACCCGGATTTCTTCTTATAACAAAAAAACTCCGTTGTCCATGGACTTTGTTTGAGACAGCCCAATATGACAATCTCGTTCCGTTAATGTGGTCAAAGAAGTTTCCAACCATATGGGGCTTCGTAATAATTATATGAATCCGTGTATATATGGATTAAAGGTACTCGTGTGAACCCTCATTGTGACTCGAAACCCTCATTCAAATTATTATTGATGAGCCTTGTGGAGGAGGTAAGCCAATTCAGAAGGAGTTACTGGTCGGTGAGTTTATGGGGATGGCTGTCATGTCGGCCGGTATGCATTTCATGAGATCGTAAGCCAAACAATGCCGACCTCCGGAAATTAAAACAAGCCTCGTCATTCTAAGGCGCCCACAAGCTTGTTTTTCCTACATTGCGGGGTAGTTACTAAGTTCGCAGTATAGAATGTCTGATTACGACCAGATCAATGGTAGACCTGGAGATCCTACACAATTGGAGGAGAAGAAAGGGAAACGAGACGACAATAGCTGCATTGGGTCTGTCTACCAATAAGAGTATCATTTTATCTCCGTGTCATCTGTCAAAACGCAAATAACTTATGAATTGACCAGATAGCGCCCGTGCCTTGGTCAGAGAGGGTCAGAACATAGACCTCCCCGCCTGCACCGGCCGGACGACTCCCACATCGGCCAGCCTCTTCACCAGGTCTAGAAGCATTTGGTCACACCCCTTTCGCGATACCAGTTGAATTGAAATTGGAATAGGCTCCCACGTCCTGCTCAAAGCGCTAAAATATTGAACCTGGCCGATCGGTATGGTCACTTCGGGCAATTCACCCATTGAAGCTAGGAAATTAAAAAAGTCAGATGCTTTGGCTTCCTTGTCCGCACCAGCGAAACTGAGCAGGAATGGCGTGGCTCCAGAGAGATAGTTAAACTCCTCCACGCGGTAGGAAGGTAGACCGCCCGTGGCCGCATCGTAGATGAAGATAGAGTCTGAACACGATTCTTCGTCATGTTTGAAGACGTGCTTAGAAATGGAGCTGCGAAAAGCGCGTTTAAGAGAGACCGCATCAGCGAAGTCATCCGCTGTAATGGATAGAGCACGGGCAAACATCTTCTCGGGTATGGGATCGAAAGTTGGCGGTCGTCCAAACCGAGAAATAAATTCGTCGGCAGTGGGCTTCCCAACGGAAACCCAGGACCGGTATTCTGCGAGTCTATTGGAAGACAGCTGGAATGCTGGGAAGCTACCATTCGGGAGAAACGGGGTGAGAATGTCGGTGAAATTGACCCGCTTTTGACTGATACCGAGATGCTGACGTAACGCAAGAACAAAGGAGTCAATCAAGTCTTGTGCAGCGCCGCTCCTCACAGGAAAGTGGTCTGTTGGGTATAGGAGTTTCTTTGGAAAACGAGTGGTTGGTTGTTGGCTCCAAACAGGAGAACCTGCATACCTATATCTTTGGATTAATGATGATTCAGAAGGGAGCAAGCAAGTCAAACTCACCAGCGAGAGGCGACGGTGTGGAAAATACTTGGATGACGAGCAAAGAACCCAGCAGTATCCATTTCCTCTGAAAGAGGGACCACACCCGTCAAATCCAAGCTTCCATGAGATGGGCGGATGCCATAGACACCCACTAAAGCTGCTGGCTTCCTCACGCTTCCCCGTGTATCGCTGCCGACTGTGAATTCCAGCCACTGATAGCCAGCAATCGCACATGCGCTGCCCGAGCTTGAAGCAGACGCAGTGAGATGGCCGTCGCCTCTTGGATTCCAGGAATACGGCACGTCCACGAACTCCCAGGGATGCGCCCCGTGAGCGAACTGTGAAGTTCGCGTCTTCCCCACCATGGTTGCGCCAAGTGCAAGTAGTCTCGTTATTGAGGGTGCTGTTCCTTCGGGAATGGAGTGTGTCATCTCATAGGCCAGAGAGCCAGCGGCTGTTGGTAGTCCTTGCGCGTCGTAGATGTCCTTTAACCCGAAACGGGTGCCCGCAAGTGGTGAGGTTGCGCCGGAGAGAACTCCAAGACGAGATGGTACTGGGATGAGTTGGGTATCAGGCGTATCGTCCGCCCATGGACTGGTTATATTGGTGAGGATCCACCCTCCTTTGACCAAGTCAGGAATTGCACCAAAGAGAAAACTCTCGTATTCGTCAAGGTATAATCTATAGACATCGTGGACCATCAACCCTGGTGTGTTTTCTGATCGGGAGATTACGAAAAAAGGACCAGGGGGAAGTGTTCCTCCTATATGATGCGTCGGGATGGACGGTACTTGACCTGAACTTGAAGTTGGTTGAATGGCGCCTGAGAGAAGAACACGAAGAACGCCTCGCTCTTGCAACCAATCGTAGGCTGGCGTGTCCAACCTTGCAGACCCTCGTCCTTCAAAGAAAATAATGAGGGTTTCGAGGAAGTTTTCATTCCAAACGTCGTCCACCTTCCCATAAAGGTCCAGTTGTCGTTCGAGGGAAACCTTGGTGATAGGCGAGTCCTTTATCCAGAGACTCGTCGCTGGGGATATACCATCAAAGGAATATCTTGACAGCTCTGGAGTAATCTCCTTGACTTTCAGCGATACTTGAGACGCTGAGAGGTATTGGGTGTGTGGTTGGTTACTGAAGCTGAAAACGGATCCAGGAGGATAGTCTGCGAGCACATTGAGTCGACCAAAGGCGTAGGGGAGGAAGATAAGGCAGCAATAATGAAGGAGAACATTGGGCGTCAGGCCAGCAGCATCTATGTTTATGAATTGAAGGTGAGAGTAAATATGTTTAGTACATCGGAAGGCACATTAGATCTGACCTGAATTGCGAACCACTTTTGCTAATTATCTGCTCCTTTCAGCCTAGCAGATCTGCAGAGAAGATAAAGTCGAAACAGAGGCTATAAGGGGGCGTGGACAGCAACAGTTAACACCTTGAGAACCCACAACTATCCCTGTGAAAACAACCTCTGTGATATGGGTGTCGGCTCGGAGCACCGGGAGCAGTGCTGAAGATCAGAGAGTGCACTTTTTTGTTACTATGTGATCGTCCCATTTTCTTGAACACCGAAGAAAGGCGAAAAGGAAAAAGAGGCTCAGAGACATTCGAATTTCTAGCAGGAGAGTTGAGTTCAATTTGAGTTCTGGACAAGGAGTCAGGACCGCCGGCAATTCAACTTCGTTGAGCCGGTCAAACGGACCGATGCTCATTGTGATGAACCACCACCACCGCTGGCTCTTCTTTTACCCAACCTCCCATCTGCTTTGTGACAGATAGCTATATCTCTACTTCGCGCATCCCAGCGGTTCCTTGGTTTTTTCCAGTGATATGCTCAGCCGTAAAAAATACCCTTCTCTCGATAAGCTCAATACACACTCCAGTTCATCATTGCTCATTGCCAGCACGCCTACACTTCTTTGTGCATGCAAAATTAGCACATCACTTTCAATGGAGCGTGCAAGGGTTCTTTTTCGGGACACCCAGGCATATGGCATATCTTCTATGAATGAGGCGCATCCATGGTCACAGGACACGCGGCAATGATACGGGGCTAAAGACGGTTCAACTGGTGAAGACAACTTGGAGTTCGCTAGATAGGCGATAACTACCTCAAGATTCCAACTAGTATCTGCAGATATCCCTTTTCTGTCCTCAGAGATGTCTCTGCCGCCATTTCCAAGAGACGGAAACATGGGTCATGATACCCAGTCGGATGAAAAGTCGCCAAAGCAATCCGAGGACAATGTTCTTGTAACAGATTCTGTAGAAGAGACCGGAGGGACCGTTTTCGTTTCGTCCATACATAAGGACGAGCCCATCGTTACGAGGAAGGAACTGTGGGCTTACTATCGTGAGTTACGTTGTGCTGACCTGCCCGATGTCGCACTCAACTTTCTCATTCTTATCTTCTGCTAAGTTTACTACAACGGCGACAATGTACTTCCTAAACGTCCACCTCATGTTATTGTCGTTAATGAAAATTAACAGGGAGTCGGTCCACTGGGGTTTTCCATGACACTCTTTCAATCGTTGGCATTTGCGGCAGGCTTTGACCCAGTTAAAGGTCCAGGTTCTTCTTGTAGTGCGGCTGATGCCTCCGGTCAATGTGTTCTCCCTTGGGCTGGCGGCACAAAAGCCGTTTCAAGTGTTGTATTGATCGCAAATGGACTCAGTTTTGCTGTGAGTTATATTGTTGCCTACCTTCTCAACAGCGCTTCTCATCGTTCACTTAGGTTATGACCATGATATTCACGACCATAGGCTCTGCCGCCGATTACGGAACTTTCGGTCGTTGGTTACTTTTTGTGGTCACTGTCATCTGTTGGGTTTCCCAGTTTGCCGAGATGAGCCTTACAAGTGTGTTCCTTGCCTTTTATTGTGATTACCAACTAATTAACCTATCTAGCACCGTCACGATGGCCGCTCGCTATGGCCTTGTACATGATAGGCTTTATCAGCTATGGCGCTACATTAGTATTCTACGCCGCTTTGTTTCCTCGTCTCGCTCGTAATACCAAACATGCTCGAACTCTGCGTGCCCGGTACGAAGCAGGCGAAGTTTCAAAGGAAGAATACGAAGTCGAAGAAAGTTTAGAGAAAAACCGAATCAGTAACATTAGCACTGTAGGTTATGCCACTCATTTTACCCCATGCTTGGCATTCTTAATCATTTTCTCTCACAGATGCATAGTAATATAGGCTACATTGCTACTCTCTGCTTGAACCTATCGATTTTGATCCCATTGGCAAGCAATGCGAAGGTTAACAACTACACCCTGGTTTTGTAAATCCCCTCCATCCTCAGCTCTCGCGGTGTTCTGATTGTACCTTCTAGGACCAATGCCTATTGGGTCATAACAGGAATATGGTGGTGTACGGATTTCTTGTATTATTGTGACTATGAGGTCCGCTGACTCTTGAGATCTTTTAGTCATATTCCAACAACCCCGTCCTGGTCCTCCTCTTCCAAAAGGAGAATACTATCTGACGATTGGATGGAAACAAGTTTGTTCTAGCTTATTATTCTTAACTTCCATATTAAACTTGAACTTCGCAGATATGGGCGGCCTGCAAACAATATAAGAAGCTGCCTTACACCTTCATCTACCTTTTCGCCTTCTTTCTGCTCGCCGATGTATGCCAACTGATCCTTACTTCTTCTTTTCGGTATCACTGTACTTACCCTTGTGACCAGGGCCTCAACACAACTGGTACCTTGGTGTCAATCTGCCAGAACGATAAATTCTCTTTCAGCTTCCTACAAAACACGTACCTCGGACTTGCCCAGGCAATCACCTCGACCATGAGCACGCTTGGGTTTTGGTACATCCAGAGATACTTCAAAATTAGCACCAAGAGAATGGTAAAGCGTTGTTTCTAACTATATGGACGACGCTAATCATTTTTATTAGTTCATCGTAACAAACGTCGTAACCATCTTCATCCCGTTCTGGGGCATGCTTGGAATTTGGACTGGCAGGGTTGGCTTTCACAACGCCTGGGAATTCTGGTAACAACCTGCGTTCTTAAACTTTGGAAGTGGCTGATTAGATGGTGATACAGGGCCTACAACGTCGTGTTCGGCCTCTTCCAAGCCCCTTACTACGCCTTCTCACAAACCATG
Source organism: Galerina sulciceps (assembly GCA_023014345.1). Lineage (NCBI taxonomy): Eukaryota > Fungi > Basidiomycota > Agaricomycetes > Agaricales > Galerinaceae > Galerina > Galerina sulciceps. Next base: position 1,896,147 of record JAEDXJ010000005.1, on the reverse strand, counting down.
ATGGCTGAACTGACGCCTCCTGGGTTTGATAACATGGCAAGTTGCAGTCACATTTGGGTATCTCCGACGAGCAACTAAAGTTTCCTTTCGGGCTTGTAGTTCTTTGGGCTCTTTGGGCTCTCAAACCGTGCATCGTCCATGATTGGACCCAACGTCATCCAAGCCATCATTGACAAGTCGGGAAATAACTGGAAGGGCTTTCCCTTCCTCTTCGCGTTGTGTTTGAGCGCGTCCTTGGTGATCTGGTTCTTTATCGACGTTGAGAAGGGCCGAAACGATGCTGTGGCTTGGGCCGATGGGATTCGTAAGAAGACAGATTCGGTGTCATCGGTGGATATTATGTAGAACCAATGTAGAACGACATTGACACTGTACAATAAATCGACGCCTTGTTGCTTTTGCGAGAAAATTTGACATAATAATCTATATAGATCTCCAGCCTGACGAAATGGGAGGCTCCGCTCGATTCTACAAGTACGTGAACGAGTCATTTTATCAATTTCGGTCATTCCCGAGTATATAAGAACGCGACACTCTGGACAAAAACTTGACATCCAACCTCATAAGCTTGCTCATAAGCCAACTATCTAGCCAAATACCCATGGCATCTCAAAAACCATTAGGTACGCGCATCCTTTGCAACACGCGATCGATTCTTAAGATTCCCTAGTGTTCGTCACTGGTAACGCGAATAAATTGAGGGAAGTCAAGGAAATCCTTTCGGCTGGTGGACACCCCATCGAAATTGAATCTCGAAATCTTGATAGTGCGTTTACTCACTTGTAGTCATTCGATCTTTTAAAGGGCTGACTGGTGCAGTGCAGTACCAGAAATCCAGGGTACAATAATAGAAGTTGCCACTGCCAAATGCAAAAGAGCAGCCGAACTCGTCAGTTTACTGTCCTCATCGCAGACCATCGCGTCTAACCCACATATTGCGCGGCGTTCATCAGGTCGGAGGTCCATGTATCACTGAGGATACAGCCCTCTGTTACGTTGCCCTGAACGGCCTACCAGGACCTTACATCAAGCACTTCATGACAGAGATCGGACACGAAGGACTTAACGCGCTGCTCGTAGGATTTCCTACAAAAGCTGCTGAAGCGGTTTGCACCTTTGCGTATTCTGCTGGCCCAGGTAAGGTTTATCCTCGAAAAATACCCCTGGTTGTGCTCTAACGTTCTTTTAAGGTACTGAACCTATCATCTTTGAAGGCCGAACGGAGGGTACGATCGTACCCTCCAGAGGACCCAAAGTCTTTGGTTGGGATGCGATCTTCGAGCCAACGGCAACTGGTTTGACGTAGGTTGATGTTTTGTTTGACTCTCTGCTTCCATTAATCGAGTGAACCAATCGCAGATACGCCGAAATGCCTTCGGACCAAAAACATAAGATCTCCCATAGAGGCAAGGCTTTAGAAAAACTTCGTGGCTATCTTCAATCCCTGCCCTAGATTTTTGATTGTTGCGTCCCTTCTTCAAAACTTCACATGACCAATGATACAATGTTGTGCATTTTTGTAAGGGCATAGTTAATTAGGTCCATCCTCTTTTATGACAACAAACATCAATTTTGCAGATCAATTACCTTGCACATTTCCGACAATATACCCTGCGACCGTGCAACAAGATTTTGAATTATAGATGGGGTACAAGTATACTATGTAACAAATTGTAAAGCAAGATACAAGAAAGCCCTATGGATACAAGTCAAGATTAAATTTACATTCTACATAAGGCCAAGAAGTCAAAGTTTTCCTTTGATACTAACATTGACTGTGGAATGTACAGCGGAGATGCACAAAACATTGTTGCTCCAGAGCTAAGCGATAAAATCTTCAATCAAAAACGGAATTTTTCGGTTCACTGACTGCACAGACCTCACACTTCATAGTTCTTACTTTGCCTCTCGCCGACATGGAGGTTGATATGACCGTCACTTCTTCATCTCTAACATCGTCCTGATCAGTTAAAAAGAAATTAATCACCCATCTTTGACTCACAAATGGATCGGCTGATGCCAGATAAGATTCATTGATTGAGACACACCAGTGCCGTCAAAGCCTAATGCTGTCCCCAGCGCCACAAGAGACGACACCGAGCAGCTAAATGGTTTTAAATTAGTGGTCAAACACGACGTCCCATATAGTGGGCTACGAACAGGTCCACGATGTATGCTGCACAAGCACCGTGTAGGGTATGGAAGACGTTGCACATCTCTGTAACACGGTTAGTCTGCCACGGATGTTCTCATTATTTGAATAATCCTACCATTTTTGACCGTAACTTCGAAAGCCGTCTCTGCGTAAGTGGACAGCCCCTTTCCAAACCTATCCATCTCTAGAACATTAATTTCCACTAACTTCAAGTTTTCCCCAATCTCTGCACCGTAGGAGTTGCCTGGGGTGCTCACGAAAAATTGAAAAATCGCTAGACAAGTTTTCTTCGTCTCTTCGGAAACGTTTCCTCTAATGGTAGAGGTGTCCTCTTTTTTCTTGTCTACCCCTTCTTCCACAGTCGGCAAAAGAGCGATTGAACGTCGTCGATAATCCATTTTGTCCTCTAATTTGGCGTGGCTGGGTGGTCAACCGGTCACCCACTGGGAAATGAAGATCGACGATTCTGGGAAATCTAGCTTCACTCCGGATTTTCAGAGCTCCTTTATAAGCGAGTCCAGGACAGCTGTATGTTAGCCCAAACTTTATGGAAGGGTATACATATGGACCCACATACGTATGTTTTTGGTTTTTCAGGTCCAAGTCCGTTGATAAAAACGGATGTTCACACGTGGTTTAAATTAGTTCGTGCTTGGCAGGGATCCGCTTACGTGAGAAGGAGGTCGACACCGGCGGTCCGGAATCTATTTCTACCCGGTCCTCTTTTCTCCCTCTTCCGTGATTCTGGTTGACGATGGATACCCTTTGTCGGTTGCGATTGTTGAATCTTGCCCTCTCGATCTCCTGTCATTTTTATTGGCCTAGTTCCGTGGATTCTCAGTGACAATGTCGAGGTCATCTGAACAGTTGCACTATTTGAAATCGCGTCTACCTGACGAACTTACATCGAGCATAACTGGCAACGTACCTCTCGAAATAAAGGAGCTTCCTGTCAAGTGGCTGGCTATATTCCGGAATAGAGGGAGAGGCTTTGCTGGATCAATTGCAGCAAGACTGAGGGTCACGGATGTATCAGTTGTTCCTAGTGTCGATGATCCCTTGAAGAAGGAAGGAAAGGTGGTCTGTGAGATAGACGTTACTCCAGGTATGAGATCGCCAGCACTGAAGTAGTTGAATGGAGAATTGATTTAATGCCCATTGTAGACATGTGCAACGAGAAAGGCGTCTTGGACGAAGGGTGTATATTTTTTCTTATTGACGAGTGAGGACTTTCCTTTTTATGCTGCCTTCAATGGTCTTATGCAGTGGCTAGATGCTCTACAGTAGCCATGGTTGTAATTAACGCCTATGACGGCTTGAATACTCCTCCAGGCGTTTCGCAGACAATAAATGCATTCTACCACCACCCTGCGCTTCCGTACGAATTATTCTTGCTATTCTCTGTAAACTTATTGTCATCTCTGTTCTATTGCAGTGGTACCAAGTTACGTCTTGTTAACACATCTCTGTCATCTGGATTGGAAACAAACGCGGGGAGGTGTGAGGCAAGTAGCAGAGTTCTAAATCTCTTAAAGAAAGCCTATCTCATCCAATTTTTAGATTTGGGATACAAAAAACATCGTTTGGTCGCATCCGGAACTCAACAGACTATGCCTCCATCTATACCTTCAAAGTGGTTGGCGAAATAAAGGTGCTACATATATTTTAATAGTTATACACCTTTGTTACGGCACTTTGTTGTATTTATACCCAGTCATCTAAATCTGGACACAGCTGAGAATCAAACGTTCAACGTTCAACGCCAACTTACAAGTTGCTGCATCTCCCATTTCACGGATGTCACTTTCTGACTTCGTTTATATCCCATAATTCCCCGCGACTTTCTCTTCTTGTTCGCAGACTAGTCAACGACCAAATGTCTGCTCCTAATAAACATTGGCCGGCTCTCTCAGAGTTGACTCCTGATGACCTGTCGAGCGTATCCCCTGAGGCCATATCAAGGATCTCTGGCAATGCTCCTCTTTCAATCAAAGAGGCCGCCGTTTCATGGTACAGAATATTGGGTTTCCGAGGTGAGACTGGCTTTGGGTATGCCGTGAGGAGGCGGATAGAAGTAAAAGAGGTTGCCTTGGAACCTTCGCCCGACGACGCAGAGAAATTATCAGCGAAGATGGTGTGTGAGCTCGAGGTATCATCTGGTGAGGTGCAGTTTGGGTGCAATGCCTAGTGCAGTCCTGCGTATCTAATTCAGATTGTTCCTACTTCCTAGACATGTGCAACGCAGATGGAGTTTTGAGCCATGGCTGTATGGCTGGTCTAATCGACGAGTACGATGCACATTTCCTGCACGACTATGCCCCCGAGAAGCTTATTTCAATTTGAGGGGCTCCGCAATTGCCCTGCTTTTAATGAGGCTGGCGGAAGGCGGCGACCACGTCATTGGTGTCTCTCAAACTTTCAATTTTTTCTTCCACCATCCTGCCCCTGGAGTGTAAGATTTATTTGAACAGCATTTTATCTTGAAGTTGACGCCTTGTGCTTACAGCGGTTCGAAGATTAGGATTGTCAATCGGTCCGTATCAACACAAGACGAAGTAGGGTGCTGTCAAAGCGAAGTAAGCAATGCCTCCGAGTCACTCAAACCGTGCTGAAATTTACTGACCTGGTGAAGATCTGGGATATAGAAAACCACAGACTCATTGTGACGGGGTCCCAACTTCAGATGATGCCATCGCGGGCTACTCCTGGCGCCGCAAAGATTCAGACCTAGGGAACTTGGCTCAATAGATTTTGTCCTTCATGATTCCGCTTCCAGGACGGAGGGATGGCATGACATGGACGAGTTAGACCTGGACGAGTTAGACCTGGCACGAAGTTGCTCGAAAAGGGAAATGTAGGGAATTAGGAATACGATCATGATCAAAGCCGAGTGTATACGATCGACGATCGTTGAATCTCGAACCGTAAAAGTTACAAACGATCGTTTATTAACATACGTGCAATAACTATCTTAGTACCTACTGACTACTACTATATGATATAGAGGGGAGTCTATCGAAAGGGAAAGGACACAAAAGTGAAGGTACAACCAAGGTGTTAAATCCTGAGCCTTTCATTCTGCTACCTTTTGGTGTGTCGGGTGTTAATAGAGAAGGTGGGAGGGGTGTCGCAATATACGGAAAAGAAGAGGAGAAACCACATCACGATGCTTCTGTTCGCAATTTCTCTCGAACGCGAACAAGTGCCTTTCCAAACATATTTTTGCCTTGTCCGTTGTAACCGATCCCCCAGTATTCGTCGGGTTCGGTATAGATGATCCTTTCTGCCTCACGCGTGCCAAGAAGTTTGATGCGCAGGTCAGGATGTTGTTTGAATTTGATCAAAAGCACTTCTTCCATCTGTGAATGAACAAGAAACGAATACATGAGTTGTCCTATCGAGCAATGCAGCATTCCAGAAATGCGTACCTTATCGAGATGTCGAGAAGACCAGTCGGTTCGTTCATGCTCCTGGTACTTTGCTGCAAGAGGATAAACTTCATTGACGTCGGTACAATTTCTGATAGCCTCCGCAATATCAGGTCGATGATCTATGAACTTCAGGGCTTCATAGAGGTGCATAGCTGTCGGATAGATTTGGTTCCGGAAAAGCACTCGATGAGGTGAATGATTTAAAAACGAATTGTATTCGAACGTCTGTTGGTTGAACCGGACAGCCGGAGGACTGCTTGGAATGGGAGGGACAGGTTGAATGGAGTTCACGGAAGAAATCGAGGAGCGTGGCGAATTTGGAGGATAATAGGTGCCACCGGTGGCCAGGCCTGACGTACCTGTGGGCAGGTGGCCTGTGTGTTGAGGAGTCGAGTTTCCTGGGCCAAGATTTAGTGAAGGAGGCCGCCGACTATGCTGGGACGTCGATCTGTGAAGAGTGTCGGATTGTGACCGAGAGTGTGTCCGAGAAATGGGTTGCTGCTGCTCCTTGGGACCGACAAAGACAGGGATAAACTGGACTTTAGGCTGTTCTGGCTCCTTATTCTTCTCTCGTTTGCTGAAAGCCCTGAACAGACCCTTGGCCGATTTCTTTCTCTTCACAGAAGGCTGCATGGCCAATGCAGTAGTTGAGAGCTGTTGTGGACCGTACGTGGCTGTAAGTAGTGCAGTCGTCTGTGGAAGGGTGAGAAGAGATTTATAGGGGGTCATTTCGTATAGGTCTCTCGGTGGCGGTGGAAGAGGGTTTCTGAGAGTTGTTACAGGCCGCGGTCCTGTGGGTCCAAAAGCAGCAGAACTGGCTGGCTCCAAAGGTTGAAGGACATTCTCTATATCCGCGTCAATCGGTGGAGGAGTGGGATACCGCACGTGGGACTGTCGAGAAGATTCGCGGCGAAGGTCAGCGGAGGCAACCCTTGGACGATCTTCATCCTCTTCATCGTCGTCATCTCTGCCATAAGGCGGTATAAATGGCGTGGGTGCGCGACGAGAGGGACCTTGTTCTCGATGATCTGCAGTACCGGAGGCTAATCAAAGGAATTGAGATCGAATGGAAGTCAAAACTTTAGAGACCGACCAACCTTGAGGAATAACAGGCGCTGTATCGCTTCTCCTACGAGACTCGGAGCTGGTGTGCCTCCTTTGGGCTACAATGAAGCATTAGATAGGTATTTTTGGACAGAATTAAACCAGCACCTTGCGGCTGTGCCACACCTGGTGCGAAGCCACCAGGAAATCTTTCAGACTGTGTTCGCCTTGACCTTCGTTTTCTGCGCTTATCCTGTGGTAGCCAGTTTAACTGAGGAGGTGGTAGAAAGGCCCCTTGTCCATAAGGTCCTGGTGGTATGAATCCCTGGGGCTGTTGTTGAGGATACATCGCTTGCCCATGTTGTGGTTGTGGGAAGCCGCCTGGGCCGTATGCAGGTATGAAAGGCTGTTGAGGAGCGGCATACGGGGGCAAATATCCAGGAGCACCATATGGGTATTGCGTTTGATGACTCTCGCGACGAAATTTTGATTGTCCTATTCCCATGGCTCAAGTATGGATATGGCAGAAGTTTAGCCGTTGGGGCTGCGTTTGTATTAGCAAATAATACCATTATTAAAAACACGGAGCGGGCTTACAGTTGAATAGAACAAAGGTCGGTTTTAGATAAAGAAAGGAAAGTTGAATAGAAGGTAGCGCTTAGGGATACGAAGATGGAGTTCAAGTCATAGAGCCGTTTCTCCAGAATCTCAGGGTCTGCAATGTTGAACGAACCCTGCTAAATTAGGAAATTCTACTTGTGTGGTTTCCACGTGCTCGCCCATGCTACTTTGCCGGAATGTCGAGATATCGATGGGACCTCACGATACAGAAAAAGCGGTTGACGAAAGATCATTTGTTTGGGGCAAAAAAGAAAAGAGAAAAGTATACGGTGCATAGAACGGATTAGCCGTCCGATTTGTACGTTACCCACAGATTTTTTCCCATTCATATCGCAAAGGTTTAGGCGAAAAAAAAAAGAAACACAAAATAAATATAATCAGGTCTTGAATCCTAGTAAGTAATGTGTAATACATTCCGACTGAATAGGTTGGCAGTTACACAGTTTCAGAGCTGTTAATGGCACTGTTCGAGGCGAACATCGAATGACCAACGTTAGTACTCTTGACAATTCCATTGAGTAAAATGTAGATTGAAGCCTGTTTTTGTTGAAAACTCACAATAGTTCTGGCAGTACCTGGTTCAGAATGTGATTCTGATTCTTCTACACGTTTGATGTCGAATGTAATGGGCTCAGAACCAGCCGTATCGCTTATGCTCAACATGTCTGGGCCTATCATGTCGCGAACAGCCCGTCTAGAATCCAGACTAGAAAAAAATATGAGCATGTGCGAAACAAGGCTTTTGGCCTGTCGGACGTACGTGGCTAAGAAGGAGATGGCATGGACTAGGTTGCGTCTCAGAGATAGAAGGTCGGAAACAGCGTATAGCACCTACGAGAAGCCATCTGGTAGCTGAGGAATACGTGGCCAAAGTTGAATCCGATTGCGACAAACTAAAAAGTGTTTGAACGCTTCAATCTGAGACGTGACAGAATTTCATGCGTACCGTCGACAGTTCGACAATGACAGTCATGCTGAAGAAGCAAAAATCGATGAAAATAATATATAAGACAACAAAGAACAGCGATCTTACCTCGTCAGAAGGCCGGTACTCATGATGTAAAGAATCAAAGTATTAATGACACGGTTGGTTCTATCCAGAGGCAGAAGCGTGTCGGTCATCCAGTCCTAGTGGATAACGAGTCTCCAATAAACATACCTTGCCACACGAGTCCGGTGACGGTGCAAATAAGTAACTTGGTAGATAGCGATAGTGAGGTCACAGGCTGTTGCAAAGGATAACCAGGTAATGAACATCCACTGTCATCAAAGGATATGAGTGACGGGAAAATCGAGAGTGAAACCACGCAACTGACCGTATAATATGTGAAATCTGCAAACTCCCTTACACGAATCACTATGATCACAAGTGCCATACAAATTCCTGTGCAATTTAGTCAATAAGTTTCCTTCAGTAAACTCGAAGAATCGCACCAACACCGCCGAAAGCGAACACCAGCTTCATTCTAGTTGAGCTGGGTTGAAATTCATGACGAATGACTCTCACAATTAATCCAGCCAAGGCATAGCTCTTGCTCACTATAAAACGTCGATCATTAGTAACAGCAGATAAATGCAACATTGCACCATTCATTTACAGAGAAAAATGCGATGTGCATAGAAAATCTGAACTCCGATGGACGAAAGTGACTGGAGAAGAGGGAAAAAAGTGCTAAGGTGATCACAAAAATAAACTGACTTGCTTACAATCAATCCCAGATACAAGGCCCACTCCCTGTTGACGAGTCATATACATATACATCATGATAATCAGCCGCCCAGGAGACGTACCAAATCGCCACCGCCAGACGATTGCTGACGCCGAACGAAGTGACGAGGTAATAATAGACCATTTTTGACTGGATGATTCTGGATCAACAGAGCGCGCAGGTCGTGAATACTTGATACAAGCATATTTGGAATGACTCACAGGTTAAATATCTGGAGCATCCTGAACGACATGGTGTTTGAATATGAAATTTTGAATCTGAATAAGCAAGTCTTACACGGTCCAGGCAACCTGGACAAAGCTGTTAAGTTCAAGTCGATTTTCCGGGGAGAAGAATGACAAACTAGTAATTTCGTTGCAAGTCCATCTTTCGGAAAGTTCATGTGATACCGATAAGAAAATACGCAGACAAGTCCAACAAGCCTGCAGGAGGAAAAAATAATCCTTATGAGCTAGTGATTCCCAGGCAAGACAGAGAAATGTCCACTTACCACCCATTGAAAACGGTACCCAAGGCAGCAGCTCCGAAGATGTTGTCTAACAAACTCATCGTGTCGACAAAGGCTTCCAGTCGGCACAATAGTCCGGAGTGAAGAACATAAGACAAAACCCTACAGCACCTTAAGTACGTTTTTCGAGCGATCTACAGGGTGTCGAGTCAAAACTGATATGATTCATGTTCCTATTTTGTTTACGGAGGTGCGTTATAATATCAGTGATGAGCTTGTCACGTATTTCACCCGACTGGTGATACCGGACATCATCCAAACCAATGGCTGCGTATTAAAAGAAATGCATTAGAACTTGAATGAGCTGACACGCGGGTGTATTACCGTGTTGATAGTGGAACTCGAGAAGATGCCATGTAAACTATGGGGCGAGTTCCTCGAAGAGGATCGGTTCGTCTTGCTAGATAAAGAACGTAATAGACTGAACAGGACAGAACGAATTCAAGGTCAGTGTTGAAACCAAGCACCATAGGAACGTGCGACAGAGCAAATCAAATCTAAAATTACGAGGTCCAAAAAAGCACGATCTGTAAGCGAGGTTGAGGGCAGAAGAATTCCAAGTAATTCGAATTTGGATGACTGACCATAATAGTACTGTAACTGAGACGGCGCCGACATGATCATTTCGGTACATCAGCAACAGAATTCTAAACAGACACACTTCCATATAAATGGGTCGCAGTTACCTGTGATCAATGACAAGGGCGATCAAGCATAAGAGAGTTGATGATGAACGACGTAAGACCGTCCCTTGGACGAGGTGGCTCAGTCACCAGTCGAGTCAAGCCGAAAGAAAGTTGTAATTTATCAACAATGGGCATGAGGGCCAAGTTGCCGGGGCCATGACGAGAAAGTGTGGGTAAGACTGGTATGTGTGGACGCGCAGGATGAACAATGCATTGCTCCTGTACTCCACAAATATCTGAGCTCTAGCTAACTCAGTTGACCTGTTTTGGGTGAAATCATAAAGTCAGTGCCCAACTAGCAGTCGAGCAGGAAACTGCGGACCTCTGCCTCTCTTCCGCCGTGTGCTGACTGCATCATCTCCCATACCCTTGGGTTCCTTCTCTGCTGTCTCATACATGGACTTCAACGCTTTTTCTACTGCCTGCTTTCTGACTTTCTGGGGCACCTTCTCCCAATAAACTTCCTCCCGTTTTCCTAGAACCAGTTCGGGTGACATTATCGCGCCTTTCGTATGCTTGACTTCAGAAGCCGACAATTGCGTCCCTACCCCATCCAGGCCAGATTCTTGTGTTGTCGGATGCGTCACGAAATGGTCGATGAAATGGGTCGCATGAAGTTGTGAGCTAAAGCGTACATGACACTGTTCAATTTAGTCGTGGGGATTTTAGAAATCGTTAGTAGCCACATACAGAATCTAGTCCCTTCATATAATCCACGTAATCTAGTCGGTCGGCGCTGACGACAGCGGCCGAATCTAAGGTTGTTTTCCAGGCTTGAGAAAACAACGCACGCAGAGTTGTTTTATTCGTCTCTGGATGGACGTTGCGAACAAATACAAGACATCCAGAAGGGTATGACGAGGTGGCATGGATGGGTACAGGTCTAGGCTGCCCAATGTCGTCAGAACCAGGTGGCAGCGTTGTTGATGTTGCTTCAACGACAGGAGTTAATTCTGGATTAGAACCCTTCGTGATCGTAGAAGATTTGCCGATCATTGCTTGAGCTTCGTTTTCTGTGCTAATTTCCTCGACTAGTTGTTGTCGGTAAAGGATATACTCGGCCTTTAGCTCTTCCCAACGAGCCTTGCACAAGCAACGTAGACCAAACTTCTGCGCTTCACGGATGGAAACGGCATGAGAGTGGGTATCTTGTAGTCCTTCGTTCAGTTTTCTTTTGGTTTCTGTGGTACTTGCATCCCAGGGCCATTCACTTAGAAGGAATCGAACGTCCTCCGCGCTAGAGAGGACAACAAGTGCAAAACCCTTGCATACTGGTATCGATCCAGGTTTGTCGTTGTGGTGAGGTGGGAAGGAAACATGCTGTACTCTTGTAACCGACTGTCCGGAAGATGAAGGTAAAAGAGACAAAACGAAGCGCGTAACTCCAGGTAAATTTCGGAATTGAGTTGGAATATTTTCCTAGAAGAGCACCATCGATTATTGAAATGTCTAGAGGTTAATAAAATAAAAAGCAGACGCACCACATAGACAGTCAGTTTATCCCAATCGGCCTTTCTATAATTTTCGACAATTTCCCCGGTCTTTGTCCTCCTGACTTCATATCCCGTCGATGGTGGAGCATGTTTTGCCCAATGACCTGTTGCACGACCAAAGGGGGAATCGTCAGAAACTATCAGTCTCACATCCACAAGATGGTCTGCATGAGTGCGTATGGCCTTGACATAGAGCGTTTCTGGTTGGTTAGAAAGTAGAGGCAAGGTCGAAGCTAACAGAAAGGCAAAAGAATGCTTGAAAAGATAGGCCAGGGGAACATCTGCAAAAAGCAGCCGTAAAAATTTAAGTTTGAAGCGATGAGAAGAAGAACATACATCCACGGCCAGCTCCACTACTGTTTGAAGCGGTTTCGCTTCCTTCTTCCTGTAGATCAGAAGACCAGTCAATCTTTTGGCGTAAATCCACGTCCGACCAAAGGGCATAATCCGACAATGCAAGCCAGACGAGCAGGCTGAGGTCTTCTAAGGCTGGAACTTTGGCGGGCTTAATCGTCGAAATTGATGGATCTCGACGGCTTTCATCGTCCTTAGCATCTGCTTCTTGGGATGCTGATTCCTTTTCCTTCCCTTTGGCTGTTTCATTGGAAGCTTTTAGGGGAAGAAGTTCCTCACTTGCGATAGGAGCTCCAGTAGGCGTTGGTTTCGAAGCAACGCTGGTACTCACTTGATCCTGTGCTGGCTGTGGGTCAACTTTTCTCCTCTTCACCGACCGTGGAACGAAGGAAATGATTGACATGTCAATTTTAATGACCCTAGCAGTATTCTTGAGGAGTAGAATATCTGAAGAGCGTCGTTAGAGTCCGTTCCGTGAAGGCGATTTTCATACGAAAGCAAGCCGAACGACGTGACGGCCTTGCGTGACAACGCGTGACTTGAGTCTCGTGGGCAATAAATCGACGCGTTTACAAACGCGTCATATGAACGATAGCGCCCTGGATGCGACTGGTCGCTGTAGTTAGCCCGAATCCAACTTCACGTTGAAATGATTTTTTTATTTCAAGTATTGGCGGCCTTGATCATTAGATAATAATTTTTAATCAACCGATTCAGCCACGCCGGAGATGTTGTGCGTCTGAACAGTGGACTGGGAATGCTACCTGTTCCTCAGGCTGATTTTAAGGTACGTTACCTCATCTCAAAATAAACTAAAATGACGCTCAGATCTATTGTATAGCAGCGGACTGTCCAGTCAGTTGTACAAGTTGTCGTGTCAGGACCCGGGACCATCCTGGACCTGGTTAGTGCTGTAACACCACTGTTATTTTGCCAAAAAATAGGGTAGGCAGGGGTCCCGAGCTCCAGGTCCACAAAAAATATTAGCGGCCGTTTTTACTATTTTAGCGGCACGTCCTGGCTCAAGCTGGCAACGAGAGTTTGACTGCGGCAAGAACAAGCGGCGAAATAATTGATGTAGGGACCTTTCTAAACAAAGTCCATACAGCCTTTAAATAAGTCCTATACTCCCAGCTTGGCAGAATAAAAATGGGTCACAGAGTTGACAAACAAACGTGCTCACTAAGAACATAATGGGCATCTTGAGAAAGTATACTGTCAGTCGGTTTTTAGAGCTTCTCCGACAAAATTATGGCTGAAACTGACAAGAAATATAGAACCGGAGCAGCTGACGGGATTAGGCGGTGAAAAGCGGAATGGAGAGCAAGGAACTGTGCCGATTAATTTTTCGGAGGAGGAAAGGTACCCTACCAACAGCCTGAGCATGCTGAGGCGCCAGAGTGCGATATCGTGAGCGCGACGAAGAGGTAGAGCCCCCTTAGACGAGATTCTGCATTAATATTGTACATCGCTGGTTCCTGTCATGGTTTAAGCTAGACGCAGTGGACTCACAACGAAAATGAAGGTGAGAAGAATGTTGTGAGCGCCTGACAGCCGCTCAGAGTCAAAGTCTCCACACAAAATTTTCCGATTCGAGCGGGCACCGCACCACGTCCTTGAATGTCTCGCCTACTCATTAATCCAAAGAATCAGAGGCGAACAAAAAAGTTCATTAATAAATAAAATAGTACATGTTATTTTTCTTCTGCTGTTCCCTGGAAGAACACACCAACGCCCCATCCCGGGCCGGAATGCTACTTTTGCTACGTACGTCCGAACTAGAGCCGACGTTACGCTAATAGGAAGTAGGGCAGGGGGTATTCTAAAGATACCCAAGCGAAAATGATGTGGGAGGGTATGAATCCTACATACTTGGCTCCCGCAGGAGCCTCTAAAGCGAAGGCGAACGAATAGGAAACCTAAGCATAGGTGAAAGGGATTACTGAATAAGTAGATGATAAGATATCTTTTCCTCTCCTGCTGCACTCGCCCCGCCCTCGGCGATAGCGATGGCGAGTGCGGTCCAAGTCCGAGCTTGCATGGGGGTGTCACAAGACGGCGACGGTTTTGAGAACATTCGGTCAGATGGTCTGTGAATGGGGCGACGGGAGTGTGGCGGCGCTTCTCTGAACATTTACATGAGTGGCGGCTCCCTTCTCATGGAAGGGAAGGGAGAAAGCGGCAGAGGGTGCTTCCTTATGAAACATTGAGCTCCCAAATATCTGGGCCACTCAACGTTCCAGAGAGCCCCATGAATCGAGTGTTTCCCATAAGAAGATCAATCTTTTTGATCCCCTTACGCTCTTCTTGCATCCTTTCCTCGCGATCGCGGATGCGCCCGCAGCGTGTGTAGTAGGCGGCGTCGACGTTCTGCCTCACTTCCCCGTCTGGAAGTTCGGCATATTCAATGGGGTGAATGGCAAGCCGCATCTCCCGGTAGAGCTTCTGCAGTACGTCGCTGACAGAGACGTAGGAACCTGCGACGGGTATTGCTGGTATCACGTCGATGTTATATTTGAAATATGGGTGTGTAATGATGAGGGACGGCATCGGAGGTGATGTGGCGGGTTCGGAAAAAGCTTGCGCGGGGTAATGATTATCAATGCTGGATACTGGATGCGCCAGGTCATAGTAGATAGCTGGCTCGGTGTATGGGGCATATGCAAGCAGGAAGTGAATTTGCATGGACTTTGGTGGAATAATGAAGTCGGGGTATAGGTCTAGCTGCTTTGAATATGGTGTGCGCGGGTAGACCGCTGGGTGGTATTCCTCATCTTCTTCTGGCGGCGGCGTAGGAAGATCCGGTGAAGATGACGAGGGTAATGAGGAGACGGTGAGAGACGGTGAGGGTGACGCAGAGCCAGGCGAGTAGATAGTGTTCGTAGGGGCGAAGTGAACGCGCTTTGACATGGTGAAGTTGGCGGGTGGGATAGTAGTGAGAGGGAAAGCAGGTCTAGGGTTTGGTATATATGGGAGCCAATCGTTTTCACCAAACTTTCACCTAATGGGGTTATAGAATCGCAGCCGGAGGTTTTGATGCCGTCACCGGACGACGTCCAGTAGATGAAGGCACACCGCCAGGTTGAGGATGGAGGATAAAGGTACGCAGGAATGGGCGGGGTGTTCGAACGCGCTGAACTGTATGTAGCCATTGAAAATTATTTGGAAAATTATTGGAATTTTACCGTAAAATCATGTTCGACTTTGACGGCGACCCCGGATGGGGTGTCAGCTCGACACCACCAGAAAGATTGGCATGTCAACTAGCACCCACTGTAAAACAGATGGATCAACGGAGGACAAGCATCAAAATTCAAATATAAACGCGTTACCCAGCACCTTAATCATCAAGCTATGCCCTATTACCCGGGATTGCCAGAACTCGCCGCTCCGTCTCAAGCTGCGCAGACACTTAGGTGATTAGCGATCCGGTCAGGCATTTATGGCGACAGCCATCTGACGTAGTGCCAGAGCCGACACCACCAAGATAGAATCAGGCCATCAGCCCGACAGAGCACAAGCCAACTCCGAACAAAGGAAGGCTCTTCGCCAGACGCCCGGGACGGCATGAGACCGCTGGGGAAACGAACACAACTCACCCAGAGACAAGAAAACAATAACGACCATTCCAAGTTCCACTCGCCCGACTTTGAATTTCCTTTTTGTGTCCATTAAAACGCCCATAAGTGTCGTCATACGGATAGCCCCTGAAGAGCGGTGATTACCGTTTTAAGTGTCCACATCGCGCGAATGGTTGAATTTCGAGGAGGAAAAAGGGAGAACTGGGAGGGGAGGCTTGCATGGCGATTCGAATCGATGTTGGTAGTGAAGAAGAAAGGAGGGAGAATCGCTTATGGGTGTTATCGTGATGGAGGTGCCTCGAGGCCTAAATGAGGTGAAGATGGTTCAACTCACATCACGTGACCACGGGTGTTTAGACGCTGTCGTCGCGTCGTTCTCTTCGTTGAAGTTCGTTCACTCTTTCTCAAAGACGACCATGGCGGTGACGGCGTCGGCGAGTTTTTCTTTCAAATCAAACCCATCAAGTATACTATTACTAGGAATTACATGGGTAAGTCTTATCAAGGAAGAGGTCCAGCTAACCATCCGCCGTTCGAATTCGGAGCTCCATCTTCCCCAGCTTTCCTCCAGTTGAAGTTTTTATGAAGTCGTGCAACTTGAAGTAAGTGATAGCTCAGGTGATTTGCTTCGTTGAAATTGACCTGAATTTTGATGTTTTCTGCCAGATCGACCAGCGATATAAAACTGGGATGAACACTGAAACATAGTAGATGAGTATGTCCATTCAAAGTTTTGAGCACATGAAGCACTACATTGCCCGCGGCGGCGGCGCGTTCGGCGCGAACGCAGGGACACCCAAGAACAAACCTCCAAAAACGCCCTCGCTCGATACCACCAAGCACAGGCACAAGCTGCACATGTCCTACCAGGCCGCATTCAGATTGCCGTCCCACAGGTTCTCCGTCATGCGAGGCTCCAACTCGAGCTCGACGACGACTGTGATGGCTCTGTTGGTTGTTGATTGTTGATAGGGCATGTGTATCTTCGGGTAGCTACGTGCTTCCAGCGGTCTCTCTCTCATTCGTCCCTGCTCTTCGTTTTCCTCCCTGTTCTCCCGAGCGATATGTTCCTATATGCACCATTAACCTCATTCACCTGATCAGCTTTCATTGGGAGCATCGCTCTTCCAGTCAGAGTTCTCTATAAGGTCGTGGTGAGTAAGTGGTCGCTCTGTAAGACCTGCATATTGACATTTTCTGATCAGCTATCGTAGGTACAGAGACGGACACTAAAACACAAGATTCAGATATCGGGCATTTGAATATTGAGGTTACAGCACAAATTTCTACATTGCATGTTGCATGAACTTCATGCACGCGCTGCGAGATCCAGTCTTGCAGACGCGCTAAGCATAGGCACGAGCGCCGACCTACACACACGTCCCATCAAGCCAAGCCGCATCCCGATCTCGGGTTCACCGCCATGCGCTGATGCTCGACGGGGGGCGCGGTTTGGTATTCGGATTGATTCGTTTACGTGTGTGTGTCTGTTTCTCCGCCAAGCTATTCCAGCTCTTTCTCGCTTTCATTCCTACTCTTCCCGAGCGATACGTCCCTATACGCATCATTAACCCTCTCTGGGTCATATTTTCTGCCAGCTCAATTGGCAAATCCTGATATCACTAAATAACACATCCCAAACATAAAACAGTTCTCTTCGTAAATTGCTGAATGACCGTTGATCACAGGAACGATTGATTCTGAAAGATCTGAACACCAAGATATATCGATACAAAACATTCAGTACGAATACAATTTTTCTTACATTGCCCTCGCGAATTCATGCTCACGCCGAAGGATTCAAAAACTCAAGACATCAAAAAACACCTCCAAAAAAACACCTCCAATCAATCAATCCCTCTCCATAACCATCGCCGCCTCCCCCATCCCCTCCCCAAACTCATCAAACTCCCCACCCGCCTCCCCATCCTCCCCCATCTCCGCCAACGCGCGCCTCAGCGCGTCCCCCAGGTCCTCCTCCGGCTCGCCGACGGCCCAGAAGGACGGCACGCACATGTAGATGTCCTCGACGTACCAGAACGTGTGTGCTTTTTCTTGAGCTTGGGGTTGGAATGCGGGGTTTGGGTGTGCACCGGAACTGGAGCCGAAGCCGCCGCGCCCTCTTCCTCCTCCCCCTCTGCCCCTTCCGCCGCCGCCGCGAGCACCACGTCCGCCTCGGGCCCGACCTCGACCCCTGCCTCTGCCCCTCCCGCCGTAACCCTCACCCTCGCTGGAAGACGGCTCAGCATCAGGTAAAGGCACAAGCTGCACCCACGTCCCCGCAAGCCCCATCCCGACGCTCAAATTCTCCGCCACGCGCGGCTCGACAAGGAGCGTGATGTCGTCTTTGTGCGCGTCGTGTGCGTATTTCCTCCGACGCGCATCGAGCTCTCTCTCTCTTTCCATCTCGCGGCTCCGAATTTCGTCTTCGTCGTCTCCGTCCTCCTCTTCCTGAGCCTCAGACGACACAGACTTCGCACTCGGTCCTTGCACCCTCACAACCCGATAATCGCCCCCACACCCCGCATCCACGTCCGCCCACTCCACCCACGGGCTCAACACAACCCTCGCGAACGCTCTCACCAGCTCGTCCTCCACCCCTCCCGTCTCTCCCATCTTACCCCTCCTCTCCCTCTCCCTCTCCTGATCGCTCAACACCCCAGCCTTCCACACAGATTGGACGCGGCGCATGCTCCTTTCCGCCACGCCCACGCCCCCGCCCACGCCCAAAGACGCATCCTTCCCCCCCGCGGCGAACCGCATTGGAAAGGCCGACGGACCGAGGAAGGCGAAGAGAGGCTGCTCGGGTGGCGGGAACCATGCGTCGCGCGCGGCTTGTTGTTGGGCGGAGGTGGGGTGCGAGGGGCCGAGGGGGTGGGACCAGTCGGTTGGGTGGGTTGGTGGGGCGGGGACGGGCGCGGGGGGTGGGATCTGGGTTGATGAAGGGGGAGGCGGTGCGGGTACAGGTACGGGTGGGATCTGGGATGAAGGGGAAGCGGACGGGGGCGCGGGCGGGGGCTCAGAGATAGGCGCGGCGACGGGTGGCGCCTCCGTCCGCGGGGTCTCTGGCTCTGGTTCTTTCTGCTTGCTCGGTGGTGCGACCGCGATTGCAGGCGCGTTTTCGCCCTCCTTTTCCACTTCTTCTACTTCCTCGATGAACGCCCCCGCCCCAGTCCCCTTTCCAGTTCCACCCCCACCCACCCCAAACCGCCCAAAATCCCCAAACGCCGCCCCCGACGCCATACCGAACGAAGCGAACGCCGCCGCCCCTCCAAAATTCTCGTCGTCTTCGTTTTCATCCTTGTCCGCCCTCTCGTCGTCTTCATCCTCGTCTTCGATGTACCCAGGCGAAGTAGGTGACATCACCTCAATCCGCATGCCGTCGCCTAGGAGTTGGGTTTTAGGGGAGGTGTCTACGTGCAGGGGCTCCTCGGTCGGTGGCACGGGCAGGGGCAAGGGTAAAGGCGCGTCTTCGTCTTCTTCGGGGAGGCTGGAGAGGGCGGTGCTGTTGCGATTGTTATTGTTCTCGGACGAAAGAGAGAGGGAGAGGCCCGGGTCAAGGTCGAGGTCGACGCCTAGATCGACACCCAGATCGACAGGGTCGGCGGGCATGAGCTGGACGTTCGCCGCGCGGAGCTCGTCTTCGAAGCGGCGCATTGCTTCTTCCTCCGTCTCTTCTTCCCCCTCCTCCCTTTTCTCCTCCTTGTCCTTCTCAACCACCCCCGCCCCGGCACCCGCCCCATTACCCACACCCACCCGCCCACCCCACCCCTCCTCAACCCACCTCACCCCCCACACGCCCCTGGCCCCCCTCCCCACCGCATCCGGCAAATTCCTACACACCCACCCGCCCCTCGGGACCTCCTCCACCGCGCGCCGCGCCACCTCCACCGCCTTCCTCAGCTCCCTCTCCGCCTCGGGCAGCGCTCTCACCCTAACCAGAAACGCTAAAAAGAAAAGCACCAACCTCGGCAACGAGGTCAGGTGTAAGGGCGAGTAGATCAGCCCCTGCAGGCGGATGTAAGACGACAAGAAGACGCGCGTGTGTGCGTAGGGGGAAGAGAGGAAGGCGAGCAGGCGGGTATGGCGCTGGGCGGAGGAGAGGGAGAGGAGGAGCGGGATGTGTGCTGGGGAGGAGAGCGGGATGGGGGCGAGGTTGTAGAGGGCGTAGGGGGGGCGCGGGGGGATGCGTTTGGGTTTTTTGGAGGGGGGTGCGGTTTGGGGCTGGGGTGCGTTTTGGGGTGCTTTGATGGGTAGGGCAGGCGGCTCGTCTTCGTCGGAGTATTGGGTGTGGAGGAAGTCGTCTTCGGAGTCGGAGGAGATGTGGTTGGGCTTTTTTAGAGTTTGGGCGGTGGGACTGAGAGGGGGGGAGGTGTCGGAGGCGTTGTGTTCGTGTCTGTTGTGTGCGTGTGTGTGCTGGTCGCTGTCGGACTCGTTGTCGTTTTGATCGTCAGCATCGGAGTCCTCTTGGGGAAGGTCGGTGCGTGTCCAGACGGGGGTTGAGCCGAGGAGGCCGACGTATAGACGGAACTGCGTTGGGTTGGGTTGGATTAGATTAGATTAGATGTGGCGATGGGAGGGGGTAGAGAAAGGACAGACCTGATCCCAGAGAAAGCGCAGACGCGAGGAGGAAGGGGGCCAGACGCGGCCTGTTCTGAACTCTGTAGCTGCCATATGTATCCTGTCCGTCGCTGACAGGTTTCTACTGTGTGTTAGCTACCCCAATAAAAAAGAAAAAAAAAAGACAAACTCACGTATCATAAATCCTGCCCCTCCTCAGATCCTCGCCCTCCGCCCACTGCTCCCACCACTCCTGCTTGGCAAAGAGCAGCAACCGCTGGCGCCTCTGCTCTTTAGCACGCTCGACGGGGTCCTTGATCGACCGCAGGTCAGGGAGCTCGGGGTTGCGTCTGTACCCCCTCCCACCCGTCCTCTCGCCCGCTTTCGCAGCCGCCTTCTTTCTTCTCCTCCGCCCGAGGTAGACGTCGTCCCTTCTTCCCTCCCCGCCGCCCTCGCCATCCCCATCGGCGTCGGCGTCGTACCCCTCCCTGCCCGCGGCGCCACCCCCAGAGCCAGGGGGCGGCTTAGTCTTGCACACGTCGGTATCGTGCGGGACGCGGAGGCGCACGGTGGGTATGCCGAGCCCGTCGACTTCGACGCCGAGCGCGGGGTCGGTGAAGATCTGGATGCCGTGCTCTTTGAATTGGGAGAAGGGGAGGATGGAGACGCCTGGTGGGACGGGGGGGAAGGGCGGGAAGCGGACTTGGGCGAGGCCTAGGGGGCCGCCGATTTGGGGAGGGGGTGCGGGTGGGGTTGTAGGAGGGGGTGCGGGAGGGGGAGGGGGTTGGGAAGGGGGGCTGGGGGTGGGGTTTGTAGGTGGTTCGTGAGGCGCGGTTGATGTGGGGTTCGGAGTGACGCTTGCGGATGCGCTTGGGGCTGGTGCGGATATGGTTGGGAGAGGGTCGAACATGTTGCGAACAACTTGGCAAGCCTCGATGAGTGGCCTAAGCTGGGCTGCGAGTGGTCTGTCGGTAGATGGGAAGAGAGAGATGAGAGCGATGAGAGAAACTTTTAGAACTCGAAAGAACGCAGACTATATCGCGACGCGTCCAATTCCATCCTTATCTGATCCGGATCCGCATCTTCTAATCTAATCACCATCAACGCGTCTTCTCTGTCCTCGTCCTCGTCCTCATAACTCCCCGCCTCAAGCTCGTCCCGTCTTCATCCTCAGTACATTGAAAAATACTCCATTCACGCCTTTCATTGTCGTCGAGTACGACCACTAATTAACCCTGTCAAAGACAATGTCATGAAACACAACAATACCCACGTGACGTGACGCAACAACGCGCCTCATCGTGGGAACACACACATAAAGCCTCCAGGACTCCGCCCTGCATCCATTCATTCTGCGCACCCCTGCCTCGTTTCCTGCGTGGTATCGAGTACATAATCCCGTCTGCCTCGCTTTGTTTTCGTTAGCGATATCCCTTTCCTTCCGATCTCACTTTACATTACTTTTCACTTTACCGCGATCCTGCACCGACCCTTGCTTGGACAGATTTTTTTTTTGGTTTTGGCGAGCAGATACCGTACGTCAAAGCATCAAAGCAAACCATGGTATTCGGCTTCTTCTCTCGCAAACCCCCTGCACCAGCACCCGCATCGGGACTCGTATCCACATCCACAGACCAAGTCGAAGCAGGCACTTCGACCCAGCCCTTCTTCTCCTTCCACCGCCGCTCCTCCAGCTCCTCCCATATCCCTATCCCTATCCCTATCGACGTCGACGATGCGCCATACGATAGCGCTAACGCCGAATACCCCCCTGATCCCGCGCACATGGGCATGGACGTGGACAACGACATGATCGTCGACTCCGAATCGCGGCCCTCGCACCTGGTTGATGGAGAAGCAGACGATTCTATCTCCCTCGCTCTTTCACAAAGCAAACCCAAAGGCAAATCAAAGGCAAAAGCTAAAACCGACACCGACAAACCCAAACCTAAGCCTAAACCCAAAGCAAAGACCAAAGCACCGACCCTCGACGCCGAAGGCAACCCCATCGTCAAACCCAAAGCGCCACGCAAACCGCGCCAGCCCAAACCCAAGGCCAACGCAGAAACCCCCGACCCCAACGCGCCGCACGCCGCCTCGCCCACGCCGCCCGGTCCCGCTGACTCTCCCTCCCCTACCCCCGCTCCTGTACCAGCTTCGGTACCAGCAATCACCCAAGAGGAAGCCTCCGATCATGAATTCGCTCCAGGAGCAGAAGAAGAAGAGGAAGCATTGATAACAGACCCCACAGCGCTCCATGCACTCATCGCCTCCGTCCCCCCTCAAACCCTACACGCCTACACCCTAACGCACCTCTGCCCGCCTCCTCCCTCTCCCTTCCCCCTCTCTCTAGGCCCTTCTTCCACCTCGCAGTCTCAGCCCTTCATCTTCCCCCCCTCCTCGTCCTCGGCGTTAGCGCCCCATCCCTTTGCCCAACAACCGATCCCGCCACCGACCCCACAAACCCTCACCGCCCTCACCCAGTTCTTCCGCACGCTCACCCCGCCTCCGAAGCTGCACTGCGTGCGGTGCCACCGCGGCTTCTTCGCGCTTGAGAATGGGGATAGCGCGTGCAGGGTGCCGCATGATGATGAGAGTGCGTTGGTGGAGCGGGTGCGGTTTGGAAATGCCGTGGATAAGGATAAGGGGAATGGGAATGGGAGGGGGGGGAGGAGCAAGGACTGGGATAAGGACGGAAGGAGCGACTACGAGACACTCTGGGGGTGCTGTGGGCGCACGGTCGAGGGGGATGGGGATATGGGCCCGCCGGACGGGTGGTGTTATGAGGGCGCGCATACGGTACGTCTCTTTACCTTCCCTCCCTTACCCTCCTTCCCTTCGTCAGACACACACTAACTAACCCCCCCCCCCTCCCCTAACAAACACAGACCGACCCCAAACGCGCGCGCTTCCGCGCCGACTCGACGCCCCAAGACGACAAGCTCACACCGTGCGGCGTGCTGAGGTGCCATGAGCCAAGGGTCGCGCTGGGCTCGCGCGCGAGGAGGCGCGTTGGTCTTGGTCATCATAATAATAGCAGCAGTATCAGCGCCGCGGGGCTGGGGCATGGGCATGGCAGGAAAGCCTCTGGGTCGACTGCGTCCGTCTCTGCGAGGGGAATGGGGATGGGGATGGGCAAGGGGATGAGACCACCTGTGTCGCTCGCTTCGGGGTCGACGGGTACGAACTCTGGTTCGGTGGGGCCTTCTGCGTCGGTGGTGGCGGAGGGTGCGGGTAGTGGTGCGGGTGCGGGGTCGAAGAAGAGGAAGAGGAAGCATAGCGTGTTTGGCTTTGAAGACGCCGCCGTGGAGAAATTGGAGGACGAGCAGGCGAAGGAGGAGTGGGAGAAGGAGGAGCAGGGAGAGCAAGAGGAGAAGGAGAGAGCGTCCCCACCGAGAAGGAGGAAGCCGTCGACTGTGAAGCCGAGACCTGCGAAGCGGGCTAGGTCTGCTGAGGCTGAGGTCGTGGAGGAGGGGGATACGGAGCCTGAGCTGGAGCTGGGACAGGAGGGGGAACAGGAGGGGGACGCGGAGCGGATGGACGTGGACGTGGACGTGGACGTGGACGGTCACGATGAGGATGAAGATGAAGCTCAAGAACGACGTTCGCCTCGCAAGAGCACTACGGCTGCCGCTGCTGCGAAGTCAAAACCCAAAACTAAACCGAAACCGAAACCGAAGCCTAAAGCTAAAGCTACCACACCGAGCCCTTCTAAACGCGCGCCCACCTTCGGCTCCGCCAATGGCTCGACCACCGCAAATAGTAACACCAAACCAGCCCAGCGAAGCCCGCTCTCAGCGTCTTTCACGCTCGTCGAGAGCGGAGCCGATGCTGCTCTGAACCTCGAGGACGACGACGACGTGGTGATCGTCAAACCCCGCCCCGTATCTTCAATCACTCCTACGACCACGCCTAGAAAAGGGACGCCGTCGCCGAGCAGGATGTCCAGCCGGGCGTCGCTCAGAGCGAAGGGCGGTGGTGATACCTTGGGAGGAAAGCAAACGCAGCCAATGGCGATACCGATACCGAAACGCCCAAGCCACTCGAACATGCGTG
Organism: Galerina sulciceps; assembly: GCA_023014345.1. NCBI lineage: Eukaryota > Fungi > Basidiomycota > Agaricomycetes > Agaricales > Galerinaceae > Galerina > Galerina sulciceps. Next base: position 1,871,928 of record JAEDXJ010000005.1, on the reverse strand, counting down.
TAGAGGTGGAGATCGTGTCGAGGAGCCCGCCCAAGACGGGTGTCGGCGCCGGAGTGGGTGCGGGGGCGGGTGTGGGGATTGGGGTGAAAGCGAAGGGGTCGGTTGGGAGCTTGCGGAAAGCCGCAACTGGAATGGGGGCGGGGAAGGGGCAAGGGATGGCGGTGGCGGGGAAGAAGCTGGGCGAGATCGTGGATACGAGTGTGGAGGGGGAGAGGTGGAATTGAATTGAGCTGAGTTGGCGTTCGCGTTTTGTTTTTGGGAGTTTGTGGGCCACTTGTTTTTTGGAGTGGCTTTTTTTCAAGTCTCTCTGATCGCTCGTTTGTTTTGTTGTATTCGCGCATCCGACGCGTCGTCGTCGTCAACTCTCTTTTTTCTGTCTTTTTTTTTGCCATCTTATTGTTTCTTTTTGCCTGCACCATGGAAGTTATGTATCGTAATTATCATACATCATATCTTACAATCACAATCTCTCTCTGATCATGGAAACTCATAAATGAGCGAAAGCATCATATCCTGGCGGAAGCCATAAGTCGGCCAGCGCGTTGCCTTGCAGAGAGCATATGAATTCGGATCAGTGAACTCTTCTTGCCACCCCTCTCACCTCTTGAAGTCAGATTTACAGCTAACCATCGACATCCACGACCTTCATATCCACCCCACCACCACCTCTTCCAGCCTCATTGACAGTAAGTTAATACTAAGACCCCAATTTCTACATCCAACCTTACACTGAAAATACGCCCCCCCCGCCGAGCTCCGAGCTCATGGACTCGTTGAAGTGCGGGTAGGCTACCTCCACTTCCCAGCCAACTCTCCTTGTGATGTTTTCGTCTAAATTTAGATAAGCGCCCGTATGATCAGATTATTGATAATGGATGATAAGGTCTCCCCTCGTACTCCTGCATTTCTACACGTTCTGAGCTCATGGATCCAAGAACCTTTCATCAATCCAAATGTTTCTTTGAATTTGCGGTACCATACTATGTACATAAGATTTTAATACAGCGTGTTCTGACTCTGATGTTTTGATTGATGCAGTCTAAGAGATAGGAGGGTTAATCAGATATGGGGGTGAACAGTTTGCAACAACCGTCCTTACAGTAAACGCCTCCATTTTCTACCTCCATGCACTGCTCCAACATGAGAAAAGAGAAGTTAAGAACTGTTCAGAGGAACTCACGGCTTCGGAACGACTTTAGAAGAACCAGATTTTCTTGCATTTGCACTCCCCTTTCCTGCAGAGCTGCTAGCTCCTCTGGTGGAACTACGATTGTCGACCTCTCCCTCACTCGGAACTTTACGTCGCAATATTTCACTGCCCCTAATCTGGTCATTGGTGTTGGGTATTGCTTTCCTTGAGTTTATTCTACTGGCGCTGGGACCTGGCCGGTTGTCCGAGGCCTTCTTTTGAGCAGGAGGACTCTTTAGACGAGGTATATTACGCTGTCTGGCGTCCAAACTGCTAGTAAAAGAGGGGGACATTGTCCCTTGAGGCGGTGCAGTCTTTGGCGACTGAGAAGTGGGTGTGGAAACTGACCCATTGTCAGCTTGGGAAGGACCACTGACTGCAACTTCTACCAAGGACGACGCAGTGTCTTCCTGTATGCGGGCTGCTGATTCAGACCTCTAGAAAGTGGACAGATGTTGATTTTGCATTGATGAAATATGTATTGAGGACGCGGATACGTACTGAGATGTATGCATTTAGAATTTCATGCAATTTCTTTAACTCGACAACTTTAGGCTTGGAGATTATACTTCTGACTGTCCGAACAAGATCGGGTCGAATGGACGCTTTTGGGAATAAAGATGGAAGAAGATGTTCTGAAAGTACTGCACTGAAAAGCGGATATAAATTATCGTGTTTGAATAAGAAAGATGCTCAACTCTTACTAGCGAGGCAAGCTTGCATGATTTAGGACGTATAAAATGACATCTGTATACAAATCTTCATCAACAAAAAATTGCCCGCCTGGGTCGTTGAATAAATCCCGGAGGAATCGTATCAAAGATAAACGCCAGTCTTCTTCTTCAAGCAGCCCCACAATGTGCAAACCATCAACTTTATCTTTGTCTATGAACGCCAAGGGAAGCTTGAACAGGCCTCTCAAAAGTATTCTAGTCTGAAATTCATCCAAAAGCCACTCTGTGACCACTATAATGAGGAAGTACTTCAACGGTGCGTTCCGGAAATAAATCTGGATTTTAGGCTCAAGAAGTCGGAGGTAGGTACGGAGCTGCCCGCTGAACATTTGCTTTGCATTGGGGAATCGCTGTAAGTGAAATTATTGAGGTGAGCATAAGAGAATCAGAAATTTAAATCATGTACCGAGTGATAAATAGCACCTTCCAATAGCGTCGCGCAGATGTCGACCGGCCAGTAGGCACCATCCTTGTAGGAGAGTTTGATCACTTCTGCGAGGTCGAGATTATTAATGGCTTGGTGGAGACTTGGAATTGGTGCAGCTTCTGAAATGAAAAATAAAAAATTCTCCACGAAGAGATTTGTGATGACTAAATGAATGTCTTGAGTATTCCGCTATGGGGGATGATGAATAATGGGTATTCACCTGTCCTGTTCGGGTGCCGTAAATGACTGATACAATGTTGCGCAAGTTTTGCGTAAACCAAACCAGCGTCAATCCAAAATTGACCAGATCTTGACTTATCGAAAAGATAATCGGATAAAGAAGCATGAAAAAAGTGAATGCGCTCGTCATTGCTACGAACAGTTAGCAATGACTCCAAATCAAACAACAAGCGTCGAATCTCTCCATTTTCTAATTTCAGAAGTTGCTCGAGATTTGCTGGTGAGCGATTCCATTTAGAAGCGTCGTAATATGGAAGTAAAAGGATGCCGAGGACGTTTAACGTGTCGGCTAGATAATTTGTATCAACAGAGAGGAAAATGGTGGAATATAGCATGTCCAGCTGTTCGAACGGCTTCAATGCTCCTGCATCGAGAGCACCAAGCACTATGTCAAGACGCTTAGTGGGGTTGTGTCTAATAGAGGAGATGAATTTAACAACTGTTGATGCAAAGATGAATTGTCCAGAAGACTTTGTCACGAGTTTTTTGAGGTCATCCTTGGACGGCCAGGTGGAGGTGAGAGGGAGATATGAATTGAAGCGGGGGTTTTCGGTAATTTCTTTCATCATTTCAACGAGATATTTTCTGATATCTGCATCTGGGTTATATGATTCGTCAAGGCAGAGCCTGGATGAAAATCTATTCAGGTCTCCGAGGTCGAACAAATCGCGAATGTGGTGTTCGGACCGACTAGCTACTAAAATGGCAAATGGGACAGGGAGGCTTTGTAGGGTACGACATAATACCCGCAGAATCTCGCGTTGCTTGCGTGGTTCGCGACATTCATCAAGGCCATCGACAAGGATAATTCGAGGCATCAGACTTGAGTCGATGGATAGCTCGTCACTTAGGACAGCAAGAATCGGAGAGATAATCAAATTCTGAGCTTGATCCCAAAGAGAGAGTGAAAATATTAGAGGATTGGCTTCGATGGCCATCTCGATGTGAACGCGAGTCGCGGGAATGGAAAGGGTGAGTTGATAGGCGATCGTAGCGATGAAGTGATCTGCTGAATTTCGGCCAGCTGCTGATCGAAAGAAGAAGAAACTAGCAACAAGAAGGCCGCGCTCAAAGAGTATTTGAGCAATCGTTCGTAGAATTGCGGATTTGCCAGCTCCCGCAGGCCCATGAAGCCACTTGATGGGGTATTCATAAGCAAGTGCTGTGGCCCATGTCACCAGATACTCCAGGATTGCAACGCGAGTCCCAGGATGACACTTTGACTGGTCTGACACCTCACTTGAGTTGTGCATGGCCCCAGCTGCCACCTGTTTCTCAAGTAGCTCGAAGCCTGGTATCGATGAAGAGCATTGCAAGTCAGCAGGAATTCACATCAAAGTTGTAGTTATACCTTTTCTGAACCGATCGGCATTGATCATATAATCTCCAGCGACATAGGTTGAAGATCCTCCAGTAACGAGGACGTTGCTATTGTTATACATTGACCACAGCAAAACCCTCCTTAATGTTCACTGGCAGTCGCCTCCTGGCTTGTCCTATGAGTCTGTTTCGGACTCATAAACGACAGATGGAATTGAGCTCTTCTTCAATGGTGCTGTCTTACCTGTGTGCAAGTCGAAACAGGCCGTAGAATCACAGACTTGTTCGATGGTGATAGCTGGGAACGGGGTGAATCTAAGCAAGACTCTGACTCAGAATATTTGTAGGCGGTCCGGTCGGTCGGAGTTGCGGTTACCCAATGCCGTCAAAATTCAGGCTTTCTTTTGAACCACGAAGCAGAGGGTCACTCCCGAGCATGGCAATACCGACGCAGAAACGACGGGTGACTGACGATCGGTAATTCTCCGTTTTTTCGAGTTTGCAGCCAAACTAGCCTTTCAACTTCAAACACCTGTGATGGTAGCGTTGTCGACAGCTGAAATCTCTCAGGTTTTTGCCTTTCAACAATTATTTCCCCACCCCATTGTAGGGTAGAGCGCCCTTCGTTCCTATCCTCTTCAAACAGAAGTAGAGATTCAGATGTACTGGCTTAACACTGAAAGCTTCTGGATCTTGAAATTGTGAGCCGCATCTTCGCCATTTCTATACCCCCAACCAAGCCAACTCGAAAGTGTTTTTACTTGCATAGGCGACATGGGTTCTATGGAATCGACTTAACTCCCTCATTTTCCACGGGTCTATCGTAACGAAGCCTCGAGGCTTTCCAATTTCAATGCCCTGACCTCGATGACATTTCAGTCTTTCCACTCTAAGGTCCCTTTTTGCCACTTGATTTTCCACGTTTTCGTACCACTACAATTGTTGGGCTCACGCCGCTCACACTGTCCACATTTTCTTTCAACCACCCCGGTGTCAAGACCTTAAATCTGTCGTGAATGGAACCTGTGGAGTCTTGCTCCACTTCTTGCTGTTTGAAACAGACGAGCTACGGTATAAACGTGCCTTTGCTCATGTTACGTTCAAGAAAGCCAATTCCGTTAACTGCAATGTAAAAATGCTTGAGATGACGATAGGACCTCCTCTAACTCAAAACGAAGCGGGATTACCACTCCCCGCGTTTTGTCATGAGTTTCCATGACCTCTTGCCATTTCACTCCTTCTGGAATTACCAAGGCGCCTTTTCGTGTACTTACTGCTCATGAAGGCTTGAACTTCTATGTCAACATTGCTCCACTTGAAGGCAATGACATATTTCTCCGGTACAGAAGTCGACGAGGCGCTGTCTAAACCGCACCGCACAGGCATTTCTGGAGAGATAGGCGAGGGGCCGAGTATGAAAGATGTGAGACATCATCCCATTTTCGGATTTATTTCTTCCTACAGTCTCGAAATTCCTGGCCTCTATTTTAATCTTTCTATGAAGAAGCAAGGGCGACCTTGGCAATTTTAATCGCTTCGTATAGCTTTCGCCCTCCTAGTGACGAAAACGTCATCTCCGTTTTATTTCAATGGTCCCTCCGGATGTTGATCAAATGGACGAGCAAATGTCGATCACTCTTGATTTATTTCTACATGCGGGTTCTAAGATGGACAAGATGATACTGCATTTGGGGGAAAGGCAGCCAGGCCGGAGCCGTAAGAGCAAAGTCGGTAACTCGAGGTATGCTGAGGTATGTCCAGCTGATGCCTTTTTCGCATGGTATTTGACTTTGACTCTCAAACCCCCAGGTGACTCGCTGGCAAGACGCCGCTACGTAGAAGCCCGCCAACCATACTCATTATCTGCAAACCAATTCAACGGTCACAAAGCTGTTTGCTCTAATATGGCTGAACATTTCTCATAAGTCGAGGAATTACCTCATGAATTCGAGGAAGTTAGTATGCGTTCTCAGGCTCCAACAACCTATTATCGTACCATTGTTTCAGTGGCGGCGTTGACGCGTTGACGATCCATATAACAATCGCATCGACGCGAGCATTTATATCCATGGCTCTGACGCGCAATTTTCCCACTTCTTCTTGACTTATTTTAATCAGATGATCCTTGGATCCATACCGTGTCGGTGCTTATTGTGGTATTTTCTCTCCCAAGAGGGTCCACGCACCTCTTTCCAGACGCTGATGCGTTGGCTTTCCCACCGACATTTTACCGAAGAAGGCTTCCAACGGTCCCTTGCTGGTATCCAAAATGACATTGGAGCCGCCTCATAAAAACTATAAAATCATGGAGGTCAGTCATCACTTGACGAGAGGAACCCAGTCAATTTCAAATCGCTATCGACATGCGTTCATTGCTCAAATTACCCTTGCTAATTTCTGCGGTCCTCGGTTCTCTCGTGACAGCAGCCCCTGACAAGCTTCCAAAAGGATTCGCGACGCAGAAAAATGGGCGATTCCAAGTGGACGGGAAACCCTTTGTGAGTAACATATTACTTGAACTCCTCTGTCGTAATGTTTGACTGGATTTGCCTAGTCGTTCGTCGGAGCGAACTCTTACGTGAGTGTCACCTAGAATACTCTTTAAAAATTGGACTCAATTGTTCCAGTGGTTGCCTCTTTTGACAAGTCAAGACGACGTCCATTCCACTTTCAAACAAATGCAGGATGCTGGAGTTAAGGTTCTTCGTACATGGGTGTGTAACGTTTCTTAGATCCTAACGCCTTTCTCTCACCAAAAAACGCTCCGTTTTCCAGGGCTTTAACGCGATTAATGGATCAGAGTTGGCGGGTGCTCTCAAATCTGGCCTTACTTATTACCAAGTATTATTTCACGTCCTAAATACTTTGGGTCAATATTAAAATGCTTTCATCTAGGTCTGGAACTCCAGCAACTGGGTTCTTAACGATGGCCCGCAAGGCCTCGAGAGGCTGGATTTTGTCGTCAACACGGCAGGACAGTACGGCATAAAGATCATCCTCGCATTTACCAACAACTGGTATGAGTAAATCTTTATTTACGACTGCGAAAGGTTGACTTTCCATTTTATTGTATAGGGTGGGATACGGCGTAAGTCTCTGTGCATGTATCTCGAGGCATAGCCTTTAACACGCTCTCATAGGGAACTGAATTATACATCAACTGGATAGCAGGCGCTGGTAACACACATGACGTCTTCTATACCGACACTAGGATTCAAGCCTCCTTCCGTTCGTCCCTCGCTAATAATGGAAAGAACATATCAACTCATCTCCTTCGACAGAACGCTATGTCACCACTATCGTCAACAGATACAAAAGCTCGCCCAATATTTTTGCGTGGGAAATGATGAATGAGGCTAGGTGTTTAGGCGATCTTCCCTCTGGCCCGAATTGCGTCCCGGGAACAGAGTTGTTGACAAAATGGTACAAGCAACAATCGGACTTCGTTCGTTCCCTGTGCGTTGATTTGACTTGGTTCGGACATTCTTCCAATGAATTTTGTTCTTAGGGATCCTTTCCACATGATTACGACCGGAGGAGAAGGCCATTTCTTCAAGAAAAATCAGAATATTGGGTTCTGGCTGAATGGAGTTTTCGTCTCGGATTATAATTTCAATGGCCAAGGTCTCGAATTAAGACTCTGTCCATAGAGCAGATTACTGATAACACTTGCAGCTGGAGAAGATTTTGATCAGGAACTACTCCTTGATAATATCGACTTTGGCACATATGTACGTCTCTCCTATTCAAACTGAATGGGCTATTTCTGACACTTTTTAATAGCACATGTATCCTCAAAGTTGGCGAGTGAAATAACCTGTCCCAAGAATTGGCTATGATCTAAACCATCGAATCCTCCAGGTACCCCCAATTGGTACGATCACCGACATCCAAATTTCTTATCCGTGTTGAATTTTGAAAATAGGACCACCCTGGCAATCCGAACTTTACCGTAAAGGACTGGGGTCTGATGTGGATGCAAATGCACGTCGATTGTAAGTCCTTTTTACTTCTCAAAACTGCATACTAACTTATTGACTCGTCCCTGGTACTCTAGCTGCAAAGAAAGCTAACAAGCCTGTTATCCTGGAAGAGTTCGGATTAAATGGACTCCGTAAGCTGACACAATTGTTTGTTTTTTAGAAGTTAGATATTAAATTTTTTCCGGCATATCCCAGAGAACAAGACGGACATTTATCCAGCATGGGTTGACCTTGCATTGAAAACACAGCACGCGTAAGCACATCCACCTTCTGTCACATCATTTGATGCTAGCTCAATTCTCCTTCTGCAGCGGGTAAGCCTAATCCCAAATGACACTATAGCTCATTTTGTGTATACTGACAATACGAAGTATTATGCCTTGGCAATTCGGCGCACTAGGTCTAAAAGAAAACGGCGGCAACCGTCTCATTAAGTATGCTGATGCTCTTATCAACGGCGTACGTCGTACCTTTCTTTGGCTCTTTCCCTTATTCACTTGCAATGAAATCTCAGGCCTCGCCAAACGATGGTAAAGTGATTTTTCAGTGTCAGAAAACGAGGAACTAATTCCTGTATCGAAGGCCTTGCCATATACAAAAACCAAACTGCGCTTTATAATACTTTTACGTGAGTCCATGAGTTTTATGTCCAGTTTATAGTGCACTCACGGTTAACATTTAGCAATGCCGCGAAAGTTCAAGCCAGTAGATCAGGGTGAACGATGGGAAATATAATTTGGATCCTCTAACATGCCTTGCTGGGTAATATTCGGAAAAGGGATACGTATAACACATGATTCGCTGCAATGAAGACCAATTTGCTTTGCCCTCGGGATGTTTAGGGACCCCTGAAGGACGCGTCGGGTTGATTTATCCTTCGCCATCGATCTTAAGCCTTGAGAGTGTGTTCTTCTGCGGCCCGGTGATGGTATGCGAAGGTGACCACTCAATCTGGGCCTAGGATATCTTTATGCTTTCCTTGAGGTTCGACGAGGAACTGGTGTTGGGGTCTTTTCCCAACTTACAGCCTCTCTGGGGAAATGGGAAGCAGGGTCTTCCCGCCATTCGAATGAATGTGTAGCGGATGCTCCTTTGGGCCACTTTCAGGACATTTCAAGAGAAACAACAGCGGGCTCCACTACCCCTGCGAGAGGCCTCACGGGCGGTATCGCCTACGGGACACCTAGGAAAAGAGCATGGTAGGATCTTCTCACATTCGGGGACGTCTAGAAAATGTCCGGATTTTCATGCCTTATCTCTGCATCAGGCCCATACTTAGCATAAAATCCGAATGCTAAGTATGAATCCGCGTTTTTGTGCATGACACCCGATGCTTTATTCTTGAGCATATCAAAGTCTGCATGGAGATCTATGGAACTATTAGCAATGGACACTAGAGGTAGGTTAATTGAACTCACAACCAACATGATGAGGGACGTGCTTGGCATCTGCTTTTGAAATTGGTTGTATTCCCTGTGGTGCAGTCTCTTTTGTAAAATAGTCTTTGGAATCAAACAGTGCGTGAGTCGCTTCGTGGATGATGGTTCCTGCTCTTCCTCTACATGATAGGTCTGAGTAAAACCCATGAGCAAAATGCAGAGTTTTAACTCCCGGTATCATGTACCCTAGAACGCCAGGATTGGACCCTCGCGGAAGATGGACATCCTTGACTTTGAGGTTTTCGAATATGAGCAAATTTACATTTTTCCTGATTTCCCCAAGGTCAGGTTCTGTTCCAAATGACTTGGCGATGACTCTTTTATGATTGGGGTTCTCGGGGTGATCCAAAACCCGCAGCATATAGATATATTGGTCATTCGCTAATTTATAATGAATTAAGCAATCAGACTGCCACTGCTCAAGAAGTCACCTTCATGGTTAGCTTCTTGCAAAATCGCTTCATCCTCCAGCTTATGGTCTCCCAGAGGATCTATGATCAAATCCCCGGGTAATGGTGCGGAGCAGCCACCTGAAAGGATGACAGATTAACAGAGGTGCAACACAGACACCCACATAGAAAACATACTTAAAATGAGAACTAGGAAAATAAATAGGAAGCTCCAAAATACGCGCATCTTCAATGACACTGTCGATTCGCTAACCTTACTTTCGTCCCAGATGGGGTTGGCCGTAAGCGCTCAGCGCCTGTCAATAGGAAGCAAACAAATAATTCAATTAACGAAAAATAGGAAATCTTCCGTCAAGCACACCTTGAATCGATAACAGAAAAAACCTCTGGAATAAAAGGTCGACCAGCGACAGGGTTCAGCAGTGCCAGGTGATTCAGACTTTATATCGACTCAAGATAAATTTGACCCATTGAAATGGACAGATGATCAAGGCATCACCGTATCCATCAGTTTTGACCGCTAGTGCGACAATGACCGTAACTATTGACAGTCATCAAGGAGCTGTGACATCCACTAGTTGCGGAACATCAGAGAGGCTTGCCTGCAGGAATTGAAAATAAGGAACTGCCAGACAATGCATCAGATTACACACCTACCCTAACGGGGAGTATCAACGAAAACGTCGAAATTGATGGTAATGAAAGGATCATTGTCCAGCCTTTCTTTCAAGAGTTTGTCAGGGACTCCCTTGCAACGGAAATAGGCGAGTGGTTGACGTTGAACCTGAGGAATGGACCAACGATGACAGACTGTTCAGTCTTCGAAATGTATTATTTTCAGCAATAGAGGCATAATTCAGCGGTCCTGAACTGGGCATTTACCAGACTTTCAGTCTTAGTGTTGACACGCAATATGCCTACATGTTAGACGATGCTCGCCAATTGTGTTGGTCAATCTCAAAATTCTGACATAGTGGGCTGGGCACTTTAGAGGCCACACGCATACTTTTATTAATACAACCAACAAATCTTTCTACTTTGTAATCCATGTTAGCATACACATCGGCTTCGAAAATGACAACTCACCAGATACAGAGTTCCCAACTTCCGCAATTCATTGACCATCCTTCTTCTTCTTGTCCTCCACGACTTCTACATTGGCAATCGGCACCCCCTTTAACACGCCTTCGCCCTTTTCGAGAATCTCCAAAATTTCATCTGATACATCGCCCTGCACGACGATCTCGTCTAGACCCTGGGCGTTCTTCGTTACTGACGCGCCTGTGGCAAACTTTCCCGCAAGCTGCTTTGCTGCCTTCTTCAGGTCGATGGAAAACGCCTCAAGGCCATGTATAGCCGTGACATGTTTACGCTTCGTGCGTTCGATCCGTCGGATCGTCACCTGGAGATAGTCAAACGAAATTTTCAGTAGTTGCAGCCGACGAGAGTGCAAGAGGGCGACCTACCTGAGACGCCATCTTCTTCTTTAACGCAGCATCCGCCTTAGCCTCCGCCTTAGCCTCCTTCTTTGCGGTGTCCTTTTCGAGCTTTTTCTGAGCTTCAAGACTCAGTGTTCCGATCTTCGTCTGGAGGGCCTCTATGGAGATAGAGAAATCAGCGACGTTAATAAAAGGATTGATGTAGAAGAGAAGGGACGGATCCAAATCATAGTGAAAGGACAGAAAATGAGCCATACCTTCAGAGTAGTACTTATCGTACAGGTCCTCACGCTCCTCCTTCAGCCATTCTTTACATCGTGTGAGGCTTGATCCAAATTCACAGTACTCCAAGGGAAAAGAACAGACTGTAAACGAAAAGTGACTTCAGTTTTCCTCTCACTAGTTGGTTAACCACACAAAGGACCGTAAAGGAGGAACGTGTAACGGAGAGTGCATCCAAATCACACCATGGCCTATGTCCAAGAAGACCAATAGGGGAAGACTCACTGGCACAGTAGAATACCTCCACAGGTGGTGTAGGCTCCTTTGGCGGCTCGACAGGAGGCTGTGATGACGACGCAGCGGCCTCACCGTCTGCAGTGGCAGGTGTGGGCTCTGCTGGTCGTGGGGGTGACTGTGCTCGTTTTTTGCCCATTGATGTTTATCTTGTCTGTATATCTATTGAAAGAAGCACTGTCCGTTTCAGTGAGCGGAGGAGGCTATTTCAACGATTTGGTAATGAGCGTTGAAAGAAAGAAAGATGAAAGTTGTCCAGAAATGGATTCAATCATATAATCAGAGGATCTAATCTAATCTTCCCTCTACCAAATATATATTCTAAAATATTTTCTGTATCAGTACCAAACTATTGTATCGCGACGTAATTATTCGAACATAAGTACACTTTTAGACACCTACATACAACAATATTCCACTCGAATCTGCCGCGTTCTCTTGGGAAGCTTAGGCATGAACCTCAGCTTGGGGGAATAAAGCACACAGGCAATCAGTTCGGCCCAATGAACTGATAGAGGATCCGCCTAACCAAACCCGACAGATGATGAGGATCATTCTGGTATGTGGTCTATAACAATCCAATCAGCATCTCATTTCAACTGCACCTAGACATAAAGCAACGCACCATGACCATCGCCATTCCAATCGCCGCCAACATCGTATCGCCCCACTTGCCAGTCCTGAACACCCAGCCCTTGCCTCGCGCCATCACCCATGCGCTCTCCAAACCTTTCGGGAGGACATACATCGCCAGCTCTCCACGACGTCTCTTCTCCTCGACAAACAGCGAAAGCCCCGACGCGAGTCCAGGAACCCAGAACGAAAATTTGGAAATGAGCAGATCTATCACCCACTGTGGGATTTTGGCCAGTGGGGAAGTGAGGAAAGACGCGGGGATGGCTCCAGTACGAAGGAGTGTGAGGACCTTGTGGAGTTTGTGTTTGTAGCAGTACATCGCTAAGAGTTTCAATGGGATGTTAGCGAACAAGTTTGCTTGGATAAAATAACGGCGTACTTTGATATATAACGACAAAGACACCTAGGAACGCAGAACTCCTCATACTTCCTATAGTGGCCTTCAATAGCATCTGTCCGGGGTCTTGAGCAAATGCTTTCCGTTTGAATAGAACGGCAGGAATAAAGTGAAGTGCTCCATAAATGGGGAGCATCCACTTGAAGACAGAGAAAAAGCGATCAAGAGGCACGGATGCGCAGGAAGAAAGAGCAGGGTGCACTGCAGAACAAGGAGCGTAGAGAGGGAAGTAGGGCGCTACTCCTTCAGCTCCAGCAGCTGCTGGGTTTAAGAAGTGAGAACGCAATGAAAGGAGATCCGTCTTGTTGAAAGGTGTAATATCCTAAGGATGGACATTTAAAAATTAGAAGAAACTTTTAAGGAAGATAAAACTTACAGGTAGCCGGATGACTTGTTCAAGATCCTGTATGTCGAACGTTCCTGTCCGAACTAGGTCATGGTTCATTCGTACACATTCTGGAGGAACTTTAGATGCCATTTGAATCCTGGAAGAAATGGCACATAAGTATTTTGAATCGTCGAACGAACCAAAAGAATTACCAGCTTGTGTATGATCGAGGAAGGGTATCTGGTCGCATAAGGAAACCGTATAAGATTTGCCCGCAACTACGATTTGTCAAAGATTAATGGCATTTTCAGAAAGAGTGTATACTTACGCAATCGAAAACACAAGGACATCACCATGCGGCACACTCAAGTTCCTCTTCGTCGTGATTGCGTTATACGACCCCTGCAAACCGCTGAGAAACATTTCAAAAATGGATCCTCAGATCATGGACAAGACTAATAGACTTACCGTACAAACATCTGCTGGGCTATCCCTGTTCTCCTGCTCCTCTTCTCCCACATAATGGCAAGGCCACCTGCTATAGCCCCAGCAAGCGCAGCATGCCACCTTCGTGTAGGCTTGCGGATCATCGAGAGCTGAGCCCGCCTCGACAGTGATAACCGCCCTTTGCGTTTTTCAAATGGCACTTCTAGTGTCGTTCTAGCTTCTAGGTCTACATTGTCCTCTTCATCTTCTAGAGCAGAATGGTTCGAAGACGGGGCCTTGCGAGGACTAATGCCAGGAATCAGAATTGGCAATGCGTTGATGAGGAATTTGTAGAGCGAAGTAAAGGTGCCTATAAGACATTTTGTTTCAATTTAAGGTAATAATCGTAAAGGATCATATAGCATACCGAGCATAGCGGCAAACCTCCAAGTATCTGTCCCAAAAACAGCATGTCGTATCATGGACAAACGGTAATCCCTATTCAGAAAAAGAGCCAGTGTGTCATTAAGAGATTATAGGCCCTCAAAAAATAACGGTTGACCTTGGTACACGATGAATTCGAATGAGAGCCAGTACCAGGTTGATGGAAGCGCGGATGTTGAATGCCAGAGTCGCAGACCCTACGAAAATTCAGATGAAAAGTGGTACGCTTAGGAACTGAAAACACCCACTGAGTCCTCCCGACATTGCATGCGCCAGACAAGCCTCTAGAGTGTCCAGTTCGACAACTGGCTCGCCCTTGTCCCTCCAAACCATTTTCCGAGCCTCCTTCAATCGCTCCTGGTGGTTGGCCATTGCCACCAAGTTCTCGAACGATGCCATCGCCCGCTTCGGCGTGAACTGAAAGCCTTCATAGTCGGGCTTCTCATCTGGCGACGGGGGTATACTTGGTGGAGTTACACCCCTGCGAGTCGAGTTCAGGGCGGAATTAAGAGCATAGGGGCTGGATCCTTGGTTGTTTTCTGCACTCATTCTCCGACGTCCACTACGCTTAGCCTAGACGTGGATAGTAGAAGAGTCACAAGAAAGAAAATTTGCGTGGTGAAAAGAGCGAAGGATTCGGAGTCGGACGTTGTGAAACGCTGGGGCGGCTAATGCCAATCCTATTTCAAGTTGGGGACAAACAAAAGTGTGGGGTAAGCCCGGAGGCTGTAAAGCGAAAAGAATGGACGCAATGGGCCAGAACAGGCTACGCCAGCCCACAGAGCGAGAGAGAGGGACAAAAATACAAGCAAGAATCAGCAGCTATCACTGACAGCAAGGTTCCGGCTAACGGGGCATTTCTAATTTTCTATTCTCGGACCATCGCATAGAAATCACACGGATCCCTGCATGAATAGATTAATACAAGAAAATCAAAAAAATCATATACATAGTATGACTCCTATGGCAAAAGGCAGAAGATTGAACCATGGAATCAATTTTGTAATTCAAGTTGAATAGAATGGTGCTTCAAGGAGACTTCAATCAGATCTTTGTGGCGACCATCATAAGTATAGGATATGATTTCTAGCATTTTTTCACTTTGCAACTGCGCGAAGTATGGGAGAATATCCGCATCAATGAATTCAGATACATGTTCTGTCTCAAAATGGAGGCGGAGGTGGAAAGAAAACTTGGTTGAAATTGAGGTTGAAGGAAAAATGTACATCGTTGGTTTCCAGTCCGGATAAAATAAATCCAGAACAGATTTCCATGTAAATTTGCGTTTTCCTATGTATGAGAGACGTTTGCGATTTGGAAGGATCTGGTATTGGGATGTCCCATCCTCGAGTGAGATTTGTTTGCCGAGGTGTTCCAAAAACGATGTCCCCATTATGTTCATTCCTTCTAAATGAAGTACAGTGACTGTCGGCAATAATTTCAGAATCGAAAGAATTTCATGCTCGTAAAATGTGGGACTGCAGACGCTGAATCGTGTGAGGGAGCACTGAGATCTTGACAATAAAGAGTACAAGCCGCAGTCAGGAACTGATACGGCTGGCACCGACTCGGAGGAATCGAAATGGAAATCGTCCAAATGAGGCAGCTGAATAGCATTGAAAAAAACTGCTAGTGACTCGTTGTTGAACTCCTCGCTCGTTCCAAAGTGCAATCTTCGTAGAGAGGCATGTACAATCGGCGTGTCTGGAGTTGGGTAGACGCCCATGTGGTCAAAAAGGGATGCGAAACTGCATTCAAGCAGCCGTTTGGCACGTCGTAGAACTTCGAATGCCTCGTCGATCGACAAAGCGTCTGCATCAAATCTGGTCAGCCAATCCAGCTGGACTTGGACTCGTTCGAGTAGGAGTCCTGAAAAGCGAAGAGATGAGAGAGACGGTGTTTCTGGAAGATGAAACTCGTCCTCGTCGTCTACTAGGCCATCTGGTTCGAGTCGAATCGCTTCCAGAACGGGTGCATTGCGAAGATCGCCAACCAATGTCGAATACCAACTCGGGGGAATGTCCAAGGACAACTTTTGCCAACGCGGACTGCATTTACGTATTGCATCAAATAAAGGGGACACCTGGAGCCTGCTGTCCAGAGCGTCCTCTGGTAATTCTTCTAGGTCAAAGTTTGAATGAAGAAAAATGTCCAAAAGCCGTTCTCCTGTGCGGGGTAAATACCAGTTTAATATTTCTACCTGCAGAGGGATTTTGGATAGCGAGTAAATTTGAACATCGACGGACTTCCAAAGTTCGGACGTGCCCAACGCGATCTGTCGCCAGCGTCTGCATATACTGGCCAGAAATAATGCCGGGGACCAGGCAGATTTCCATGCATACGTCTGGCTATCATGGTAACAGATGAATATGTGCGACGCGGTTTCAAGAGGAATCCACGAGAAGGGGTCATGAAGTTGATTAGAGCTTCTTCTCTCGACAGCAGCCCGTTTCTGATCCAAGTCGACCAGGAGTTTTTTTGTGCGGGTTATCTCTGCGTCTATCTCGAACACCTCTGCGCATACCTCGCAGACTGATTCAGCTGAGAGTGGATTGGTTTCGTTGCGCCTATAGCCCGGGCATCGCTGGAAAACACCCATCCAAAGTTCTTTCTTAAAGTGAGGCTTCGAATACGGCGCACAAAATGGACATATTTTATAAATATTTTTAGAGGAAGTATATGATGGCTCACAGATTAAATTCCCAGACAATCCCTGGTGCGGGTATGTAGACGTTCGACGATGAAAAAACTCGGTTGTTGGTTGAGGGAAGTCCTTCGTGATCACGTGAGACAGATTCTCGATTTCTAAGATTGACACCATCCACGACAACTCTTTGCAGAAAACCAAAATCAAAATGATTTCCCTTCTTACGTTTTGTCTTCGTCATCGTCTGGCAAATCTCTCTTTCAAAAGGTCTCCGTAATCAATAACAACTACTGTTGTAAACCGTATTTCGATGGGCTCTACTCAAGTTCTCAATCTCCCGAAACCCCTCCAACTACCTCTGAGCTCCGAAGATCTGTCGACAATCAATGGCTATCTCTCTTCCTTAACCCCACAAGAAATTCTGCAATGGGGTATTGAATATCTACCGAATTTGTACCAAACAACTGCGTTTGGCCTTACAGGTCTCGTCGCCATCGATATGCTTTCAAAACTTACTACATCACCACCACCCCTGATCTTTCTGGACACGCTATACCACTTTCCGGAGACATACGAATTAGTAGAAGATGTCAAGAAAAGATATGGCGTTCCAGTTCACGTTTTCAAACCACAGGGCTGCGAGACGGTTCAAGATTTCGAAAAGGCATTTGGTGAGTTGTACTGGGAAACAAATGAGGCGGATTACGATTATGTGGTCAAAGTACGTTCATTCTCTATCCCTTATTTTTGAAGTAAGGGCTGACCTTGATGACGCCAGGTAGAACCAGCACGAAGAGCTTACGAATATTTCCATGTCCAATCTGTCATCACTGGACGGCGAGCATCGCAAGGGGCAGCGCGCGCGTCCCTCCAACCTTTGGAAGTTGACAGCACCGGGCTTCTGAAACTCAACCCTCTCTTTGCGTGGAACTTCTCGTTTGTGGAGTGGTACATCAAGGAAAACAATGTGCCGCGAAATAAGCTTCTTGACCAAGGCTACCGAAGTGTCGGTGACTGGCACAGTACCCGTAAAGTTGCCGAAGGAGAGGATGAGAGAGCCGGGCGTTGGGCTGGGAAGGAGAAGACAGAGTGCGGATTGCACGAAGATTACTTCAAGATGAAGGCCCTGGCCAAAGCTGAAGCTCAGTCGAAATCAAATTCCACGACAAATGGTATGCCCATTGCCTTTGACAATCTCCACTTTTCATTTTTAAAACTAGATCTAGGCGACTTGGTATCCGCAACAGCATGAAATCTTCTGTCATTTATACGGCAGTCATGTATAATTATTTTTCAAGTTATGCAAAAAGAGAGGCTATTTCTCTACAAAACCGCCTCAGTTCAGAACTGAATATATGAGAGAAATTTAAAGCCATTCTAATTTCAGGAAGCACTTTCACTTGTATTACGGAACTCTCGGTGTATGTCGCCCAACCACAAGAGCTCAGTGTCAAAACCTGAGATTGACATGCTTTCGGGTTCCGAAGCGACTTCCCGTGTTGGTTCCTCGAAGGTCACTGATCATGGCGGTGGCAGAGCGTCTCCTCATATAGCCCGCCAAGGCGGAGTTGGTGGAGGGTCTCCAAAGACCCACCTATCTGTCCCGACATAAAACGATATCGATTTGCGGGGTATCGCCTGCATATTATCCAGGATGCGTGCAATTGCAAAAATATTGCTTTCGATCCTTCTTGTTCCAATCCTTGCTGCCGCCGACGATTGCAATACTGGGGCTATATTATGCTGCAGCTCCTTGATACCAGTAAGTCCTTGAAATGACTCTTGGGTGATGCCCCCTGCTCTGATTCACGGCAAATCGTCAGTCTTCATCCCAGGCAGCGCTCACCTTAGGTGAAGTTCTCGGTCTTCCCCCTCCTCTAGGCGGTGGATACGTCGGCTGTGAGTGAAACCTGGGTATATTGGTTTATCGGGAATATAAAGACAAAGCCGATACAGTGGGCTGCACTCCGCTGAATGTATTTGGCGTTGGGTCGAGCTGGTCAGCTGCTTCGAGGTATCTACAGTCCGATCGTCTAACCATTTTGCAACAGTTCGGGTCAACTGGCATGCTGCACTGGCAACAACTTCGTAAGTAAGTTTAGGAAACGTTTGCCTCTCATTGACACTCTTGTAGTCTGGATTGATGACCTTGGGATGTACGCCAATCAACATCAACTTATGAGCATTTTGAAGTTTTCCGTTCTTCCAGTTGGTCTTGCACTAGAAGGGCTGCAGAACATTTCTCAAATGTCACATAACACGAGTCAATTTAAAACAACTTCTTCCTGATTGTCGTTGAAAAATGAACAATGAAAGTAAGATCGCTTCTGTAAGGAAATTACCATCTTTTTGAGGAGGATAAGCTTTAGATGCAGGTCTGCATCCTTCTCAGAGAGTCCAACGCCAGTTGTTTTCGTAAGGCGAGTGGATTATCACAGCCAAAAACCGACATTTTAGGTAATTGTGGACCCCTTCACCAGTTTTCTTTTGGCGCAAGCTACTCTGACAAGTTGTCAATTTCTAGAGTTAATATAGCCACAAATACAAATGAAGAAAGCCATGCAGAGAAAAATGGGTGCCAGAAATTTGATACTTATAACAACCACCTGAAGTGGCCGCGTAACACGAAGGGAATATTAACGCAATCGAGGGTGCATTGCCAGGCCAGGTCAGAGGCTGAAATACAAGCCGAATTGTTGCCCAGGCGGGGTCATATCATTCTTTGTACACAATTGACGTGTAAGAATAGAAATATAAGTTCTGCTTGAGCCTGTCAATGAAACAAAAAAGCGGTTGTAAATAGTTGTAAATTAAGACTCACCGAATAATTAAACGAACGGACACCATTGACATGGTTTTGAGATTCGGGTAGTCAGACTCTGTTTTCCTTGTGCTCTGAAATATATCGAGCGTTCACAGCAACGACGTGGTAGCCAACGACGGTAATCATGGCGAAAATGCCGAGAGCGTTCGCAAGTTCATACAGAGTGTCATGAGATATCATAGTGAAGCCACTGTAAGTAAAATCTGTCAGGACGTGGAAATATAAAGTTACAAAACGCTCACCGTAGAGAACGAGCACCTGTGGTTTGAGTCAAGAGATGATGAGGACCACGTCTGCGAGACTCACACTGGTGATATCTTTATTATGTAATCTATTAATGTATCATCTCATTTGACAGGCGGCCTCACAACTGTTGCCGCACTGCCTCAGAGTTCTAGCTAGTAGACTCTTCCCTCCTTCTTTTGTCTCTTTTCTTGATTTCTTTTCCTCCGATTTCCCTCATTCTCGGTTTTTCTACCCTTGGCTCGCCCTAATATTCCATTTATCCCGGAATTGAGATCTGCAGACCCACGATAATCCGTCAAAAATGCCCCTTCAATTGCACGGTGTCGAGGCATGGATCACAGTAGACAACAAGGTGCAAGTGCAGGAGTATGCCCCTGACTACGACGATGCAGCAGGGGTGGCGACGTGCTGGATTAATGCAGAACCAGGCCAGGTACGCTTTCAACAATTTCGGGTTTTGCATGATGAATGGAACCTGAAGATCCGTCAAAATGTGGGGCACCGAGCTTCTCCACAATGACTGTCTTTCCTCCGTCTTTGCTTCCGTCTTCCTTCTCGTCGATCCGATCAACGGAAAATGTGATTCTAATTTTTTCATATTTTCGCAATTTACAGACGTTTGCCATCCGCTGGCGCGATGTAGCCGACCCAGCCACGATTCACCAAAGGGATATCAGTGGTTTTGTCGCTATGGATGGCTATGAGCTTGGTGGGCGAGTGCTCCGGGCTCGCAGCTACGCACCGGCAATCTTTTCCCGCATTGCAACGTCGCCTACCTCGTGTCTGCCCTTGACATTCTCAGACCTTCCAAGAACCGCAGGTGGGCTCTTGTGCATTTTCCCTTCAGATCCGTCTTGGATTTACAATTATCGCAGGTATTGGCGCAGACTGGGTAACCCTTGGTACAATTCGCCTTGACATACACGTTGTACAAGTCGGTGAAGACAATAGGCTGCATGAAGGTCTCGCCAGCTATTATAGGCGGGATGAAGGCTCGCCACTTTCATCGGCTACTCCTTTTAGTTCGACAGAGGTAACAAGTGTCCAGAAAATCGCCACCTTCGTTTTTAAATATCGACCTTTGGGTGAGCTTATCTATGCTTATCCCAGAGCCAGGTCATCCAGTTTTAATCAACACAATTTGTTGTTATTGATAGACGTCTTACGCTATCACCACATTGCTCCCCCCAGCCTTCCTATCTTGCCGTGGATTCTAGACCCACACATAGGTGACAAGCGCTTAGCCACCGACTCTGACGACGACGAGATCGAAGGCACCTTTGTGGAAAGCCCGATCGTCATGTACAGCAGTAGTGGCGGTTCAGATTCAGACTCGTCACAGGTACTTGTTCACCGTCCTTCATATTCCACTCTGCTTAACAATTCTGTTTTTAAGGAATATGTCCATAGGCTTAGACCCAGACGGCCTTTAAAAGCTTCATACTATGGTCCTCAAGCCAAGCGTATAAGACTTTAACCGAAACCCCAACATTTTAGCAACACCTTGTAATATGTGCCACCTCATTCCTTACCCATCACTCGTCGCTGTCCTGCTGTCCCTCTTTCATGTTGGTTCATATTTTGATCGAACACCCTCCTACCATGCTGACAACTCTGGTCCCACAGCAGTGTATCACCCCCACACTTCCATGCATTCCATTCGTTGCTTCTATCCTGTCTCTATAATCCTACTCCTAAGTTAATTTGACCTATCTCCGGAACTTGATTTCTTCCACCTTAGAAGGAAGAATACTTTTACAATTTCACACTCATTTTAGCCTCTTGGCTTTGTTCATTCCTTCGTTCTTCTCCCATGAGCGATTTCTGCTTACTGATGTATTACTGGATAAATACTTACCTTTATTTTATTATTCTAGTCATTCCCTATTTTAGCCTCATAGTTTTGATGGCTTGTTTTTCCCCGAGTGCTTTGACAAAAACAAAATGTAAATGAAATGATTAATAGATGTTTTCCCCGGACAGTCTTATTCAATACAGTGCTACCATCTAAGTAGAATAGAAATCTGCAACAGTACAAAGACTACCAGTCTATGTCTTCTTCCCAAAATGCTTGAAGTTCCAAGAGGGTCTTCTCTCTAGCTACTTCAGAAGGCCATCTTGCCAGGCGATCCATATATTGGGCTAATGAGCCACATAACTTATAAGCCAGATAATGTCAGGAAGTAGTGTGTTGCAACTCACGTTTTGGACCTCCTCCAATTGTAGCTGCCAATTTCTCGATCACTTCATTATAATCCTCGTACCCAGGTGTCCATTCTGTCCCATTAGGCATATTGGTGGCGCTTTCGAGCGACTTGACCCAACCATGCATGTAATCAAAGGTATTATCTGATATTCCTGCTTTCTTCCAGTTTTCTAGGATATGGACACGCAATTGGCGCAGATCTTGTCCGCAAAGGAGCGCGATAGGAGGCGGTTTTGGAACAGGATAAAACATCCCCGGTCCGCCCCCTGCATCAATGAGCTGGCGCAAAATAGGACAGATGCGCTTGTGGGGGTATTCTTCTTCCCGCCATGCCTTGGCCTGGCAAATGCGACCACAGTACGAAACTGTATTGCACCTGGCACATCGTTGGAACTCTGTGCCAACACTCTGGATAGAATTTGGACAGAAAAAGGCAGAGCAGCGAGATTCACTATGAAGTTTGCCAACGTAAAATATAACTGCCTCGGGTGCAGACCTGCAGGATGCAGGGGGCGGAAATTTTTGTTTGTCCAATTCGACAACATTAGGATGCATTGGCATGTCGGGGCGGGGGTACATGTGCATATGGAAGAAGCGAAAGAGATCTTGACAATACCAGGTTAGGGCTCTCGTGGCCTTGGCGCGGTTTTCAAGCAGAAAAACAAGAACCGAGTCACCAGACGATAGATACAGCAGCATACAGCAGAGCTGCATTGCCTTGGTCTCACATCCTCGCACGATATCTGCTCTAATGTCGTCGGGAAAATCACAGAATACAACTTTAAGGAAGTTGAGAAAGTCCCCGAGTTGGTAGTTGAATCGATAAATTGCCTGAGTAAGATTCTTGGGGTCCTCCTTCTCCATGATGTCCATGGTAAGATCGACGACAGCTCTTGTTGATTCAACAAGATAGTGAGAGAATTTGTTTTTCATGAGACTTGGAATGATAAGGGAGCGACAAATTCGCAAAATGAGTGCTGCCACGGAAAAGATTATGGGATCCGGCACGAAGCGGTGCCATTGCAGGAGGCTTTGAACAAGACTGTCAGCACCAAATGGCATTAAATCTGACGGTAGGTGCGGCCATGTGTGGACCAAACCTTTGGCAACAGCCACAACACTACTCCCGTCGAGACAACGTTTGAGATAGGTGAACATTATGACAACGATGGCGCACCGTTCCGTGGTATAAACCTCTTTCTTCCCCTCTGGAGCAAAGAATGTCATACTGGTCCTTTGCATGCAAAAGGATTCTGTCGCCTTGCCACATTCATGATAACGAGCGATACTTTTATCTGTAAAGCGACAGGAACACAGGGAAAATCGCTTTAGCAAACGGTTTAGTTGTTTGTCGGTTCGTTTGATGAGAAGAAAACGCAAGAACAAGTTCCAAAATTCGTCGTTCTTGAGAAGATTTGAAGGGAGTTTGCGTGTTGCGTCAGAAAAATTGTCATCGGCCAAAGTGAATATATATAAAGCCCCAAAGAGGCATCGGCCACAGTGTCTGGGGTTATGAGGATCACTGATGGAGAGTAAAAAGAAGTCCAAAGCCTCCTGAACTGCGGCTGCCTTCTCTGCCTTTTGAGCCTCTTCTCGACGTCTTCTTGTCTTGTTTGGCATATCGTCGTCGTATTGAGACAAGTTGCTCCTTCAAAAAATTGCAACTTCAACTTGACACGAACTGTCACAACTCACGTGCACGCGTGTCCTGTAGAAATATTAAATGTAGTGACTAGCAGTGCAGCTCTACCGTAAGTGCACGTCTTTCTCGAGTTCTTGGAGTCGATAATGTCTTCACCTGAATTCCCAGTAGTCACACCCCTTAGCTTGAAAAATACTTACTTTTATTTTATTATTCAGTCACTCCTTATTTGGATGTTCAATACATAGCACTGGCACGTTTTTCCTGCAACTGCCTTCGACAAAAAATAAAATGTAATTGAAATGGTTAATAGATGTTTTTCCCAGTCAGTCTGGTTAAATAGAGCATTAAAAAGACTACCAGTCTATGTTTTGCTCCCAAAAAGGTTGAAGTGCCAAGAGAGTCTTCTCTCTGGCGACTTCAGAAGGCCACCTAGCAAGGCGATCCATGTATTGAGCTAATAACCGTATAACCTATAAGCCCGATAACATCAAGTAGCAGTGTTTTGTTACTCACGTTTTGGACCTTCTTCATTGAGGTCTACCAATTTCTCAATCATCTCATTATAGTCCTCATAGCCAGGTGTCCATTCCGTTCCATTGGGCATATTAGTGGAACTTTCCAGTGACTTGACCCAACCATGCACGTAATCAAAGGTATTGTCTGGTATACCTGCTTTCTTCCAGTTTTCCAAGATGTGCCAACTACGCAATTGATGCCTATATTGTTCGGATAGGATCACGAGAGGGACTGGCATTTGAACGGGATAGAACATCCCAAGGCCGCCCCCAGTGTCAATGAGCTTGCGCAAAATGGGGCAGACACGCTTGTGGGGATATTCTTCCTCGCGCCATGCTTTAGCTTGGCAAACGCGACCACAGTAGGAAACTGTATTGCATCTGGCACATCGCTGGAAGCTCGAGCCAGCATTCTGGATGGAATTTGGACAAAATAAAGCAGAGCAGCGAGATTCACCATGAAGCTGGCCAATGTAGAATATAACAGCTTCAGGGGCAGAGCTGCAGGATGCAGGAGGCGGGAATTTCTCTTTGTCCAATTTGACGACTTCAGGATGTAATGGCATGTCTGGATGGGGATACATGTGCATATGGAAGAAGCGGAAGAGGTCCTGACAAAACCAGACGAGCGCTCTTATGCTCTCATCCTTGTCTTCAATAGGAGAATGGGGTATGGCTTGTATAGGGTCATTGTATGCATTAGACCATAGGTAGAGGAGCATAGAGCAGAGCTGCATCGCCTTCGTCTCGCATCCTCGAATGATATCTGCTTTCATGTCGTCTGGAAAACCATCGTAAACGAGTCTGAAGTAGTCAATAAAGCCCTTGAGTTGGTGGCTGAATCGGAAAAGTACCAGAACCAGCCGCTCGGTGTCCTCCTCTTCGTTCTCCAAGCTGTCTACGGTGAGATCGACAGCAGCTCTGGTTGATTCAACAACGTAATGAGAAAATTTATATTTCGCGAGGCTTGGAATAATAAGGGAGCGACAAATTCGCAATATGTGTGCTGCCACGGAGAAGATGATGGGATCTGGTACGAAACGATGCCATTGCATGAGGCTTTGAACAAGGCTGTCTGGGCCAAACGGCATTAAATCTGACGGTGAGTATGGCCACGCATGGACCAAACCTTTGGCAACAGATACAATGCCACTCCCGTTGAGACAACGGACGAGGTGGCTGAACATTATGACAGCGAGGGCGCACCGTTCTGTGGTAAAGAGCTCTTTTGTCTCCTCCGGAGAAAAGAGCTCCATATTGTTTCGCATCATGTAGAGCCGTTCTAAACTATCAGTGCCTTTATGGTAATGAGAGATATTTTTTTCTGTGAGTCGACAGGAACACTGAGAAAGTCGCGTCAGCAGGCGGTTTAGCTGTTTGTCGGTTCGTTTGATGAAAAGGAAACGCAGGTAAGAGTTCCAAAATACGCCGTTCTTCATGACAGTAGAAAGGCGTTTGCGTGTTGGATCAGGAAAATTTTCATCGGCCAAAATGAAGATCCATAAAGCCCCAATGAGGCACCGACCACAGTGTCTGGGGTTATGAGGATCACTGATGGAGAGTAAGAAGAAGTCCAAAGCCTCTTGAGCTGCGACGTCCTTTTCTGTCTTCGTATCCTCGTCTCGATGTCGTCTTGTGTTGACTAGCATACTGTCGTCGTGTTGAAAAATTGCAACGTCAAAAGGAAAGTTGGACTTGACACGAACTGTCACAAGTCATGTGACCCACTCCGGTATCGTCTGCGTCAAAGCATGGTCAAAGCCCGACAGCTTTACTTATAAGTAATTCCTAGTGGAATTAATTCACGCCTTTCAACAGCTCGCCTTCAAGTAGTAGAATTGTGTAAAGACGGTGAATTATCAGGGAAGTGCATTAGATGCGTCACAACTCGAATAGCTACATACTTACGGGTACAATGACTGGCAGCTGAAGCCGACACTCCCAGTCTACTGCCTAGAACCCAGTGGTGCATTTTAGACTGTCACGGCAATCGCACATTTGGCTGCGGGTTTCCATTCCGAATCTCATCCAAGAGGAGAAGCGGTAATTGGTCTATCTGCGGTGCTGTCAAACTGTGTTCGATTTTTGGTGCAAAATGCGCGAATCTTGTGAAAGTCCTTATGAGGGATTCCCGAACGGGTTGTCGGAGGCTCAGTGCGGGCAACGAGAAAACGACAAAGTCGCAAAATACCACAAGTCATGGAAAGGTATCATGGGATCTAGCCAGTGCGAGGCGATACTTTCGGTGCCCATGCTGACAGAAAATCCAGAGGCAAGAACTGACTCTTCCTGAAGATCCGCCTTCCTAGTTAAATGAAGACTGAGAGGACAGTCGTTGCCAAATTTCCGTCAATGTCGGTCGTGTGGTTGCCCTTGGGATGAGACTGAGATCATGGAAGAAGGTGAATATATGACAGCGGACGCTGAGATATTTGGCTTCGCACTGACTATTTGTCTGAGTTTTCGTGTCCCAATAAGCGCATGAGGCTGGAGCTAATATCTGCCTTAGCAAAAGCGAATCATCGCGAGTATCTGTGAGCCTGACCGTCTGGAGACTATTTGCAGCCTTAGTTTATCCAAGCATTTTGGATGTTAGGATCGACAGATTTCTGACCCAAAATGCCTGTGCTTAGGGATAGATACCCCAGAATCACGAATCGAAGGCTGTATTCCATTAACAGCCTGCGGGCGCTGATATCTGAAGCCCCGACTAGAGATCTACATGGATGGATGGATTTATTTAGGCATAACGAGAGTAGGTCGACTTTGAAAGCTTACCATAGCTGTAGATGGGTTTTATTTACGCCTTTGTTGACCTTCAAGTGTTGAAAGGGTGACCATTTTAGAATTAGCCGACTATGTACTGCCATGACAGATTCCAAGCATCGAAACAATGGTTAGTATATGTAAGAAAGAAACAAAATGAAAAGACAACCCATGATGTCGACAAATTCAGGGGTACGAACATCGAAAAATGTTTTTTTGCTCTGCTTAGACCTGCTCAGAGTCAGAGTCGACTGCGTGGATTCTATTTCTGTCATTGATGTGAGAGCAGCGGAATGATGTGCGGATGGTGGTGTGAATGGGGATACCTTTCAAAATGAGTTCTTTTCATTCTTCTTGCTTCTTGCTTCGGAATGTTTTTGACCGCGCCGCCGTCGGTCGCCGAAGGTTCGTCATTAACGCATCCCGGGCCTTAATAGCAATCCAGAGGAGATTACTCTTGTACGGAATGTGTGTGCGACGCACAAGGACACGTTCGATGACTTGTTGTGACTCGGAGTACGCGTAAAGCGGGCGTCGGCTGCGGTTAAAAACAATATCTGCGCTGTGCCGAACTTATTGGTGGCACCCGGAATGGATCTGTGGGTGTCTTTCGTTGTCCTGTGGGACATTCCGCGGCTCAATATCCTCTGCGAGGCTGATAGCAATTAACCTATAGCCGTTTCATAAACCCCTTCATTGCCATCCGCACACGAGTTAAGAGAAAAAGTAGTTCTGTTTCAAGTCTAGATAGCCACCTCGAGGCCTGATTAAACGGAATCTCGGAGGGCGGAGTAAGAGATGAGGCGTTAGCTGGTTGCCAACGTCAGCAGGATCATGTCAGAAGTGGTGCCCCATCTGCCAGTGCCGAACATACACATCACGATTTGTAAATCGAACCACAGAAGAAAAAGCATTCGCAGAGAGAAAACCAAAAGTAGAATAGTCGTGAATGAGTGGGTGAGACGATGCAGAGCGGAAAACAAGAGGGATGGTGATGACGAAGGGCGTGGGAATGAGACATTCAATGGAACGAGTTTGATTGACAAAGCAGACCCCGTCCTCTTCCTCCGACCCACCACAATCCTTACACATTTCATTTTCTCTTTCGCCCTTTGTCATCCCAGCATGGCACGACTCGGTGCAGCTTGGTAAGCGGGACATTATATTCGTCTCTCCGCCAATGTCTTACGTCTTCTCTCCTTTCCCCCGCCATGCGTAACAGGACTGCCTCCACCCTCATCACCCTCTTTGGCGCCATTACAAACAGCGCACTCACCCTCCAAATCCTCGCAGCATGGCGCTCGATCAAGTGGGAAACAGAGAGCGAATGGGAGTTGTCTCGTGACAAATGGCAGCTCACTGGAATCAGAATCATTTGGGGCCTCTGCTCTGTTTATTTTGCGTCAGCGACCGCTGTATCCATTGTAGGCTTTCACGGGGTGCTCAAGGTACGCTCCTCGCTGCGTTCTGGCTCACTGGGTCATTAACCGATGAACCGCAGCACAAGCCCTCTCTTGTTCGCTTTTACCGCGACTATTCAATCGCCGACTTCTCGTTCTCGGCTTTCTTCACCGCATTAGCGACGTATGCTGCATTCCTAGGGCCAGCGCGTGCTGGCCTCTGCGAGGAATTTTCGCATCACCCAGAATTGATGCGAGATATGCTTGAGATTGGTCTCAATCTCGAGAACTGTGAGCTGTGGATAGAGAGGGCCGTCTTCGCCGGCCTGGCTGTGATGTTTGTTATCATGGTTATTCGCGTGAGTTTTCTTTCTCTTCCCTCACAACCATGTCCGCTGTCCGCTGTCTTCGCTTCGAGGCAAGCGTCTTACCTGCCATGACGGCTATCTTCAATTTTGGATGGCACTTATCTCCCGTTCATCCCCATTCACCCTGAGCCTCGCGCAGAACGCATTCCATGATCCCTGTCTTACGTATGACACCTTTGCTGACCCTTCCATTTGCAGCTGCATTTCCTCCTCACAGTCTCGAACTATTATTCCCATTTAGCAAGACACTATCCCCACCACCAACGCACGCCGTCTTGCTCCTCATCTTCTTCACCTTCATGTCTAGCTTCCTCGGCTTCGCTACCGTCGACGACAAGCTCACATTCTCTCCACTCAAGTTCAACTTCACTTCCGATGCAACGCATCTTCGTCTTGCCTAAGTCCTCCGCGGACCCTGATTTGGAGAACGGCGTCGACCTCGTATACGCTGCTGTTCCAAGACATACTCTGCCTAAGGAAATGCAAGAGCAGGTAACCGAGGCCTGGGTCCCGTCGCTGTCCTCGTCGACGAGATTACAGCATCACCGACGACACCACCGCCATCATAGGCACCGCAGTTCATCGCGTGATACGACAGGCCTGATCAAGCTGGACATCTCGCCTGACGAAGGCTTGCTGCCTTTTATAGGCCGGGATTCAAAGGCTTGAGTCTTCAACGACCTCCTGTCCCTTGCATTTCCTTCTCATTCCTTCCATCATCTTCTCATCACTTGTATATTGCAAATTTTCTCCAGTTTTTCCTGCTCTTTCTCTATCTCTCAGAGTCACTCCGTCGCACGAGCAAGTCCCATTTTCCAATTTCTTATTATTATGACCGTTTTTCTTCCTATCCAACCCATTCTAATGAGCACACTCATCCCTTTCCTACCCTCACCCACTTCTTTCTTTTCAGTTGGCAATGACGTATCACCAGCATGGTTGAGTCTGATGACTCACCTACCCACATCTCCCCACTACATTCCCACCAGCATCGCATCTTCAATTTTCTCAGTGTTACTAGCCTACATTGTATGATCCTTTTACACCTCACATGCGGACCTCCCCCCTTCCGTCCCTTGCTTTTCCCTTTCCGCTCCACGGTCACAGGCCGTATCTCCACACCCTCCCCACCACCTCTTCACCGCACACTCCACACCCCGTGTTTAACTTTATTCTCCCCGTTCGTAGACTCGTATCTCGATCTCGAACCCCCCGTGTACCTAGTAGCTTGAATGACCACTGCACAGTAGTTTTTATGCGCTTTTTTCGCTGTTGAGCTGTGCTTACTACATTGCTCGTTCGTAACTTGGTAAGTGCTGTCGATCTGTGGCAGCGATCCGACCCGAGGACGGATCAAGGAAGGCCGTCCGTATGGGTTGGCTGTCATCCGATTTAAATTTCACCACGATGGTGAACTAATTCGAAAAGGAGAATTTCTAGAGGAACTCGAGCTCAGAGGGCCATAAGGTAGTTCTGTGACGAGTAAGCCACATTGGACGTAATGCGGTTTCTCCTTTCGGGCAGTTATGAATGAGAAGCGCCGAGGTTAATTGGCAGCCTCAGAGGTCTACCACAGCATAAAAGGTATCATTCAACTTGGACCGATGATATACAATATTAGTAGCAAAATCAAAAATACGCCGAAGTTCAGTGAAAAGGTGGAAGGACGGCGATTGCCCGTTAAGCGCCGGCGCATTTCCAAGATCATGTTTTTCACAAATTTGTCACTACTGTTTGTTCCTTGCCTTGTATGCTGAAAATTAAGAGGTGAGACCGACCTGACAGGATCGTCGACCTGTAGTAGGGAAAGTGGGAATGGCCAACGACACTTAATACCCTCTACTGCAACTGCATAGATAAAAACAAGCTGAGCTGGAATGTCCGACACAGCTTTGCTCTTTCATTGTAAAATCTTCCCAGCTGGAAAAAAATGTACCAGTTTGATAATCATAGTCATAGACTCAAGTACAAGCTATTAAGTAAATTAGATGTCCGGATTAATATCAACCTCGCAGTCCGCAGAGCCTTCTCGAGTCAAAAGAACAGCGTATTTTTCACATAACTTTTCCGCTTGGTGCAATAGCGCCTCCGCCTGCACCAACTGGCACAGCTCCACCCATTCCGACTGCGCCTCCGCCTGTACCCACTGGCGCAGCTCCACCCATTCCGACTGGTACAGCTCCTCCACCTGGTCTCATACCCATAGCTCCTGAGCTTGTTCCAACTGGCACAGCCCTTCTGCTTGGTCCCATAGCTCCTTCGCTCCTCGAGATGACGTACCTTGAATTCTGTTGTCAGGCGAGTTAAATATTCATGAAGTAATATCACCTACCAAGCATGTAAAACTCCAGGTATCCATCCGAGGATCCACAAGCAAATGTTAATCCAAAAATCTGCCTTTTTTTGAGAACAAGACTGCGAAGAGAATTAAGACCGCGTCTTACCTGCTGCACATCCACGCTTCAAGAACACGGGTATAGGAGGAACAAATCTGTTCTCGAGATAATTAAGCCGCCAATTAGATTACAGGCATACGAGAAACGTACATCGCGATGAAATAGAGCAATACGTCGGACGTAGAAGAAACTACCTTGGTCATTGTTGAGTGGGTATTTGGGATATTAGTTTTTGATGGTAATGGTATATTCAAAGGAAGTCGAGAGTGCTCCGCACCGTATTTATGTGCTGAGCAAGGAAGGCGCGTAATTCACTGCGTAATCCAGGCAAACAGAAGTACAGAAATAGCACTGACGTCATTATACCTCCGACTTCTAAATATAGACTGGCCCAACTTGTGTCGTCATAATTGATGGCCTCATCCTACAGACTGGAACCGTTCAACGTTCTACTACATTCAACGACAACTCCTATGAAATGCCTTTGAAGAGACGCGACCCCGACAAACCTGAAGTGTAGGTCTGCCTGGCTCATCTAATCATAAGATTTTCCGGTGGCGCGGTCTTCAAGCTTTATAGTATTTATCGTTCTCGTCAAAGAAGCGACCAGTCGACTTGCAAATAACTTTCTTGTAGATTGAAATACTCCTCAAAATATGTCCCCCTGATCACTGTCAACTGATTTTTTATTGAGAGTCTATCTAACTTCAAATTAGCTTCATTACAGGGCAGCGAGACAAAGTCAATTCAAGTTCATGCCTAGAATATTCCTTCTTGTCTCTTAACAAGACGCTGCCAGATACTGGAGACAATAACTGACCAGTTCTTGCTGCAATTTTTGCCCATGAAAGTGTAATCGCTAGCGCTTAAAATGCGGTTTTCGTAATCTGCGTGGCAAACCAATGGAGTGCGGGGCGGACCCTGCAGATTCAAGTAGTACTTGTGACTACTGTGGACATTTGAGGTCATTCTTGTTGTCGCTAGTTTTTTTTCAGGTTAATCACCGTTAGTGACAGTTATCAGCTGCTTGTCTACTAGTAAGCCGGACTGGTTGGCTCAACTTCGTGCTTTCAACGGCAAAGTAATCCCATATGGAATAAAAACGTATCAGCTTGATTATGCAGAGGCCCGGGAGACTATATTACATGTCCGAATCCTTGTCAACTTTCCCGCAGCCCGCAGCCTCATAGTCATCCTCAATAGAGCACTTCCAGATCCCAGGTTGAATGTCCAAGTGATTTTGAACAATATATCCCGTTCAAACTGCTATTCTTTCCAAATCGAAAGAATCTTGTTTGTTACATAGCCCCTTCGCTCCTCGAGATGATGTACCTAAGATATAGTCATCGGTCGAGTTAGACTTCTTATTCATCATCATGAAGTAATCATGCGTACCAGGCGTGTACGACTCCAGGTATCCATCCAAGAATCCATAAGCAAACGTTAATCCAAAAGTCTGCATTGTTTGAGCGGATGAATACAAAGAAAATGGAGGCCACACCGTACCCGCTGCACATCCACGCTTTAAGAAGACGGTCAAAGGAGGAATGAATCTATTCTCGAGATAAGTGAATCAATCAATGAGATTGAGGATCAAGAACATACATTGCGATGAAATAAAGGAATACATCGGAGGTAGAAGACACTACGCTGGTCATTGTCGAGCGATTATTTGGAATGTTATCTTCCGATGGTGGTGGTGGAGGTTAAGGAAGTTAAAGTGCGCTGCTCCTTATTTATATGATGTACGATGAAGGCCGTAATCGTCGTCCACAGCGGGTAGAACTGGCATTGACGTCATAGTAGCCCCTAATTATGGGCATCTTATTTAGAAGCCCGATTCCAGCATAACTTGATCAGAACGTTCATTTACGACAGCTTCTACAAAAAAACTTGTATGGACGAACGAAAATCCATCATCCATGATCTTCAGGCTCTGAAAGTACCCAGCCACCGTCTGGCTGGTCGTCTGTGACTGGAGTATGGAGAAAATTGGAATAAAGTGTTCTCGGCGCAGGTGGAGGAAGAGGCTCAAGTCCATCCATTGGAGTCAACCAAGTTTCAACCCGAAGGCCTGAAGGTCGAGGCGAAGGCTTGAGAGTTGCGAACAGACGATGAATTGAGTACGTAAGCAAAGCAGCGACGATGCTGCCTATTTTGGATCGTTTCATTCTACAGTACTCACATCCTCCTCGACAGCTCTTGAGGCCTTGAAGCCTTGAGGAATCACCGAAAGACTTCGTAGAGCCTCTTTTTTCCCCCCTCTTCTTCCTACTAATGTGACAAAATGCCAACGGGTCCCACATTTGAAGCGATCTCTGAGGCTGGCGCCGTTAAATTTTTTCTAGACTCTATACAAGATGTCAACCACCCAAAGCATTGCGGTCGGTGTCTCCTTGGATCACTATCGGAATCAATTTCTCATGAAAAAGAGGCTGCGACCACAATGTTAAAAAAATCTGGCCTGGAGATAAACAAGAATGCCAAATTTTGGAATGCTGTCCTCGTATTCCTCTTCACAGAAAGGACGGACGACCAAGTCGAGATGCTTTTGACACGGCTTGCAACGTGCACTTGTCAATTACAGGACACACTTATTTGTGATTTTCACATCGAGGGATATCTTCAAGAACCTGATGGGATGGACCGGACGAGAATGGCAGAATGGACGCCCAAAGGGAAAAAAAAATCCATACACAGCCGAGCGATGTGCACTCATCGTTAGCCTCTTCGCCCTTCTCACCAGCAATCTTCGCGCAAGTAATGTCAGGTCAGTTGCGAGTGGGTCAGCATCCACTTGGCCTAACCAACCCCAAGATGTTCTCCCCTTTGGAGCTGACAACCTGGTGCACGGGCTCCTCCGGTGGTATCGATTTGTTCCCGACCCCGTTGTCCTTATGGTTGCTGGCCTGCTCTTACCGCTCTGTGGATCTCTTCTTGTGCCAAGCCTTATCAAATATCACTTCACGAGTTTCGTCGTTTATGCCACTCGTCGCCTTGCTATGAAAACCCTGGAAGGGTTTAAGAAAGACGATCCAGTCGTGGAAGAACAAACAGTTGAAATGTGTCACTTTCAGCATGTCAGTCTCAATCTGTATTATATGACGATTTGTAACGGGCTGCCTTTGGATATCAAAGCAGCTCTGGTGCGCGGCTGCGAGACAAAGCTCGTCCAAGCTTGTACTTTGCTGATCCATGTCACCGCTCTGCCCCGCGTTCCTATAGTGGAAAGCTATCCAACAATCTGGCACGAGACCATATTCTCTGCATATGACATTTTTCGTCTCTTTCAAATGCAAAAATATCCACCCTTCCGTATTCATCCAGCCAGGCATGCCTTTCAGACGGCCGTCATCCCTCCGAGACACGATTCTAGGCCATTGCGTCCAGGAGTTGTCTTCGATATCCGAAGTCTGCGGGTGTGCACCCAGTGTTTCAACCGAGGATGCCCCAACTCACATGCCAGTGTTGGAAAACACCTCACAGATTTCTGCAAAGCTTTGGAAACTGTTTACGATTTACCTGATGGAGAAGACAAGTCTCCAGGATACCTGGACTACGATGATGTATTAGACCAAGTCAGGGATGTAGTAGACGGGTATGTCCGTAGGTTTGGCTTTTTACATCGAGAATAAGGACTTATTGTATCATTTGTTTTAAATAACTAGCTTGTACATTCGATGCTCAAGTCGGAATATGGGTCGAAGGTTTTGATGACCATGACGAGAATGAATGTCCTACCGACGTCAACCTGGACTCTGAGCAGGAAGACTAGCTGTGCCAACTAATTCCTTCAGCTTTAATTTGAAAAATGCGACGGCAAAGGTCGCATCAATTCCTTCGTGCCAATGTGAAGCAGCGTCATAGAGAAGAATGTTCCGAATATATATATATATATACATACATAAGAGCTACCTACGTGCAGTACAATAGTTCAATGGAAATGTAGCCTACAGTTGACCTACTTATATTTTTCGCTTCCGGTCCAACTGATGTCTTGATGCCTGTTTCGGAAACTAGGTGTGTGAAAGGCTCATCTCATGATCGTCAGCTCTCGTCTCTCAACGTCCTCCGCCTGAGTACTTGACCTAGATCTAGGAGGCTCACGAAATGTCGCAATATGCGGACAGAAAGGAGGCGATGAAATCGTACCGACCCAAAGCCGGTGTAAGCACCCTTTTCCAAACATTCAAAAGTCGCGTCTGGGAATTGACGGTATCTTGTTTCTCTTCGCTCAACCAATAGACAATGTCACCAGGCCTCAAGCGTGCACGCGAGCCCTATCGCCTGAAAAATGCCATCCTCGGTATATCGCTTGCCGCCTTTGCGGTCGGCGTGTGGGCGTATTCGATCAGCGCTGTGAAACAGGATGTGTTCGACGACGTGGATGAAGAGGCGGAATCTTTGGCCTCTACCGGCACTGGCACCGGTTTGGGAGTTGGCCTCCTCGTCAAAGCTGCAGATGAAGTTGCAGATGCGAAAAATCTGACAAGCGCGCCTTCAGCAGTTTCGTTTTCACAGGTCTCCCCTTCGCCCATCCTGCAGGAGGTAGTGAGACTGGAAGGACTACCGAAGTCTAGGGGTCTGTTACCTCAGATAGAGCACAGACTTCCGTGGCTGCTGGATCCAGAGAGGAAGACCCTTGTGTGGGGTGCTCCTCCAGTTGACGACATCGGGAAAATGGGTTCGCCTTGAAGCATGTTTTTTTTTTCAAACTAGAATGGAAAAGATCTATCCCACCTCATGATCACTCTTACCCGCATTTTCAACTATGCATCACATTTTTGGGGCAAAGCTTGGAGGAAAGCAATAAGAAAGCACGTTGCAAAGCTGAGGTACATAAGATAACGACAGCAAAATAATTTATCCACATTCAACACATCTTCTTTTCAGAGTCCGTTTCCTGTCCATCACCAACCACAGCACCTTCTCTCAACCCAGTCCCCAGATACCAGCCTTCCGAACGCCCTCAACCAGTGCATCGACATTTCCGAGCATAGTACCCAGCAACTGCTTCTTCTCTTCAGTAGTCTTCCACTTCCCATCGCGACCAGAATTCTTTTCTAATTCCTCCAGATTGAGTCCTGGATCTGTACCAAGGCGACCAGTGATGATATTGTCATCCGTAGCCACTCGTCTTACTCCTTGTTCGTTGTTTCCTGATTCCAATGGCGCCAACTGTGAGCGCGAGCGCAATTGTAAGGGTGTAGACAAGCTTTTCCTATGCGTTGGTCGCGGGCTTATTCCTGCTGGCTTCTTCGGGCTCTGTGGCACATAGTCAACATCCTTTCTCAGCATCATCATAGAACGCAGCTGCGGGGGCTTTGTAGCTGAGGAAAGTGGTGGCGAATTCGGTGGTGTACTGCGCTGTTGGTTCAATGGCGTGATGAATCTCTTTGCTGGAGACTTGGCTAATGTTTTAGGCATAGTTGGGAATGAATCCCTGACAGGAGAAGCTGGAATTGACGACGCGTCCGTGGAAGAGGAAGCATTTGATGACGTTGAAGAAAAAGAATGAGATGAGCTGCCTGATGTTGACCTTGATGAAGTAGAAGACGAAGAGGTAGATAAGCCGGCTGTAGTTGAGGATGTAAATGAGTACGTCGAAGAACCATAACGCGATGTCGGGCGCATGGGTGTAGCTGATAGGTATGGCTTTGGTGGGCGAATGGGTGTGGCCGGTCTTGTTGGAGGTGGCGAGGGTTGTGTGGATTTCAAGGCGCCTGACGTCGGCGTTTCGTCGAGCAGATAAAAATACAGGAATTCTAGGCATTTCATTCTGGTCGGAGAAGTGAGAAATACACATTCGAAAAGCAAAAACATTTACTCACCGAACCCCGCGAGGTGTTCCGGCGCGTTTGAGAATCTTGACAACGGCTTGAACGCCGCTAGATTCTTCAAATGCACGTAGAGCAACAGTTGAGTCAACCAGTATGCACAGTAGCGTGTCAAGGACAACAGATGTTAACGGTGGAGGGCCCGACGTCTTAGATGCCGATTCCGCGCTTTCAGCAGGCCCTGGAAGATAGCGAGAGGCAAGTAGTAGGTCTAGCAATACCTAAGCGAGGACGTGAATAAAATCCCAGGAAACCCTCGGCCTTGACTCACCTCCAGAGCCCCTTTTCTTCCAAGGTATACCTTGCTCGAGGCATGATTTAAGACAATTCCCTGTATAAGCGACAGACACAATGCAAGATGCGACGCCAACTCTTCAGCTTCAGAGACTTGATCATCTGGCGACATAGACACGTAAGAAGACATAAGAAATAAATGCCATGGATACTCACCTTCCATCAGGCCCCTATTCGTAATTGTCTCCAGCCTCGAGGTGGATATCATTATCAACGACAAAAGATGTGAGGGAACTATGGAGAGAGTAAGTATTCGCAGAATCTAGATACCCAGTTCAGTTGCCGTACCATTACATTCGAAGGTGTACTGGAGCGCAAGGAATGAGTCCTTTGCTTCTGAGTCGTTCTTGGTGTTGAAACAAGCGTTGGCCAGAACTTTCTCGAGGCTTTGAAGCGACTTCATCTTGGATTGTAAGGAGGAACGCGGCGAAATGAGCTAGAATAATAAATTCGTTTACCATGGAAGTTCCCAATAATTCAACTGCGCCACGTACCCCATCTAAGGCGCTTTGCACGCTGTCCCTCATCGAATCCATCACCTCCTCAAAGGACATGGAGGGTAAGAATGTTAATATACAAGGCAGATGATACAAAACTCGAATAAATGGGAACGTGGGTTGTGGTCGTCAAAAAGTTGACTGGTGGAGGCCTTCTATTCTTGGTTGAACGCGTTCGCTTAGGAGCTCACGTGATCGAGATTCTCTCTCCGTTAATATTTAAACTCCGCTTCAATCTCCCTGACCAGTGAACCTGACCTTCTTGCAAAAAAACGCCTTCACGCAACCTTCACGATGCCTAGACTTTCGACAAAATATTAAAGCAGTTATCGGTCACTTTTTTTTTTCTACAAAAATCGTTCAGGACTCGACTTATACCTCATCCTGAACTTCCGAATGCCGGTAGCCGAGTCTGCTCTTCTACAGTCGTGCAGAAGTGCTTATCGTTTGTTGGAGGCAAAAATACACTTACAACCGCAAATATTTTTGGTCACGGAACAGAACAAACGCTTCTTCCACGGATTACGGTCATCCGACTTCACATTTCTGGCTAAGACCAGCAACCGGAGATTGTGACGAACCCGCGGACCGTGCTTGTTCTCATGTCTATTTTTCAGTTTTTCTCGCGGATGGACGCCGCCCACTCTTTGTGTTGTACTTTTAAGTAGTCGACAAGCTTGTTAGTGGGTACAATGGCTCCAATTAAAACGGTATTTCGAGCTTCACCTGCTAGAGGACGGATAACTGATGTTGATCCACAGCAATGGTCTCGTCTCATCCGTTTTGTTGCTGTCGAAACCTCGCAGGTCCATATCGGCCAGCCAGTTGATGCTGGTCTTGACGGTCAGTGCAATCAAAACTCGTCAAAGCAAGAGGTCTGATTTGCCTGTAACTTTATTAGTTGGCCTCGCAGCTTTCGAAGGGAGGCCTATCAAAGCATTCGAAATTATCGGCTCCGCATTGGATCCTGCATCCAGTGTTTCCAAGAACGTGCTTACGGTGTCGAAGCTCCTCACACCCTTATCCAACGACGAGATCAAAGTTGTTCGATGTCTGGGTTTAAACTACTCAGATCATGCAGTATGTTTTAAAGTTGTTATAGCCTTTTTACTTACATAACCCTGGATTAGGCAGAAGCCAAGATGGCCAAACCTGCGTATGACTCCATTGACCATTTCGGAAGACTCTTCTAAAGAAACTACTACTTCTAGGTTCCCTATCTTATTCTTCAAACCCGTCACATCCCTCATTGGACCACTTGCAACGGTGACCATACCAAGAGTTGCCCAGCCACCGAAAGACCACCTCCCAGACTATGAAGTTGAGCTTGTCATTGTCATCGGCAAAGCCGCAAAGAACGTCTCAGAGGCAAACGCCCTCGATTATGTTCTTAGATATACTGGAGCCAATGATGTCCGTACTTCCGTTTGGTTGACTGCGATCATATACTGATATCAAAGCCTTAGGTATCGTTCCGTAAACACCAACTTGCTGTCTCGCAATGGGGTTTTTCCAAGGGCTTTGGTAAGTGCTTCAACTTCCTTCTGTTGTTGTACCAACTCACATTATTCCTTCAGACAACACCAACCCACTTGGACCATGCCTCGTTTCCAACAACATTATTACCGATCCCCAGAACGTGCTCTTGAAATGCACAGTCAATGGAAACGTCGTGCAGGATGGAACAACAGCGTGAGTTTCCTTTCTGTTGCATTCCTTCGTCCTTTTCCGCTTATCTGCGCAATAGTGATCAGATTTTCAACGTCCGTCAAACGGTTGCGTTCCTATCTCAAGGAACTACACTTGAGCCAGGAAGCATCATCCTCACTGGGACGCCGAAGGGAGTCGGTTTCGTGAGAAAGCCTCCGGTGTTCCTCAAGGATGGGGATAAAATGAGTGTCTGGCTTGGGAACGGAATCGGTACCCTCGTGAACGATGTGAGGGAAGAGAAACCAAGTGGGAATCTCGTAGCCAAACTGTAGATGCTTTTAACCCAATCCAAGAGTCGTCATTTGATAAATTGATCCCTTACTTTATTTGGAAGTGTTGCGAGCGCGTATAAGCATCAGAAAAGCAAAGAAATTTTCACAGAAAGATATACTGATACATATGATGTCCTTTTATTTTGACCATACGGCACGTCTTTTAAGCACCAACCCCGCCGAACACAATCAACTTGGTATTCAAATACTCCTCAATCCCATGACCGCCTTCACGTCCGAGTCCACTCTCCTTGACGCCACCAAACGGAATAACAGCTTGACTCAAAATACCCGTGTTCGCGCCAACCATGCCAACCTCGAGCCTTTCTGCCACACGCCACACTCTTCCAACATCACGAGAAAAGAAGTACCCGGCCAAGCCGACGTCTGTGTCATTCGCGAGCTTGATGACCTCTTCCTCAGTCTCGAATTTGCACAGCGCCGCGAGCGGGCCAAAGGTCTCTTCCGTGTTGAGGAGAGCGTCTGCAGGCACGTCTGATAGGACCGTCGGCAGGAAGAAGGAAGTGTCAGGAATGGATTTGCCACCGACGAGAACTTGGGCTCCTTTTTCAACGGCATCATTTACGTGTCGTTCGACTTTTTGCACTGCGCGAGAGTGAATCAAAGGGCCGTGGGTCCTGCATTAGGCTGAATTCGAGAGGTTCCGAGTGACGGATGGTAGCTGTCAACTTACGTTCCTTCCTCGAGACCATTGCCAACTTTGAACTGTGCTACACGCTCCGCAAGACGAGACGCGAAGTCAGCATACACTGAAGCCTGGACATAGATACGGTTGGCGCAGACGCAAGTTTGGCCACTGCCTCGGAACTTGCAGATAATCGCAGCTGAGAAAGAGAAAGTCAGTGAGAAGGATAAAGCTTAGAGTATCAATACTAACCTTCTACTGCCTCGTCGATATTTGCGTCATCGAATACAATGAACGGTGCGTTTCCACCTGCTTCAATCGATACTCTATGGAAAAAATCAAGTTGAGGGACGACCCAACCAATGTCAAAAGTTCATACTTTTTTAATGTCGTAGAAGCAAGGCCATAGAGTAATTTCGCAACGGGGGTAGACCCAGTAAAGCTGACTTTCTTGACGGCCTTGTTCTCGCACATCTCTTTTCCAACTTCGATAACATTCTTATGAGTCGTGACAATGTTGATTACGCCATCGGGAATACCAGCGCGTTTAGATAGCTGACAACATCATTAGTAGCCCTTCTGTGTAGAAGACGATCTGATCACCTCTGCGAGGGCAAGACAAGAAAAGGGCGTTTCGGGAGGAGGTTTGATAACAACAGTACACCCTGCCGCTAAAGCCGGTCCAAGTTTGCGCGTGATCATGGCAGAGGGGAAGTTCCATGGCGTCAGGATGGAGCTAAAATAGCTTTAGAAGAAAATATGACGTTTTCGAATGTCGGGACGCACACAACACCTGTGTGTAGTAGAGTTGGATTTTATATGACAGAATAGAAGTAGAACATACCAATGGGTTGCTTAATCACAACATTCCGGTTTCCGGCGATGGGGGACGGTATTTGTTCTGTGTAAATCTTAGACCTGGGTTCAGTGGTTCAAAGAAGGATGAAATTCACCTCCATAGGTTCTCACGGCCTCTTCAGCTACTCAAGGTAATGAGAGTTGGGTCGTCTTCAAATCAAAATCGCATACCGAACCACTGGTGAAGAAAGTTAATTTGACAAAAGCTGAGAAATAATAACAGTAACCTACTTCTAGAAAGGACGCGCTATACGCATTTTCTCCCTGGATTCCATGTAAGAATAGCGTATTGTTCAACTTCCGTATTTACCTTCCCCTCTGTGAGGGTTTTACCATTTTCAAGTGTCTATATTAATGGGACATGGGTTAGTTGATTCGTCTGTGACGTCAGGATATGGAAAAACGCACGATTAACCTGCCCAAATCGTCATGGTGCTCTTGCATGAGAGCAAAAAATTTCATTAGGAGGTCATGTCGATGCTGCAAGTAGGCAGGGATTAGCAGGCGGGAATGACCAGAAAGTGCGAACCAAACCTTTGCAGTCGTCCGGCTCCATGACTTGAACGCCTTTGATGCTGCCTCAATGGCTTCCTGGGTTTCGGCTAATCCCATTTCCGGGACAGTTCCAAGCTCCTCGTTCGTTGCTGGGTCTAATAAGCTGGGTTAACCCTGGGACTGCGACTAGCTTAGTAGCACCAGCGAAGAGACGCACTGTTCACGACAATTGTTTCTCCACTCTTTCCGTCGACCCATTTTCCATCGATTAAAGCTTGAAACTTGATCAAACTCGAATCCTTCAAACCAAACTACCAATCCAAAGGCTCAGCATGTGCACCCATCCATATGGAACCCTTGCACGAACCACAGAGGCTTGTGTACTGGCCATTCTTTGTTGGTAGCGACGTATGAGATTCGAGGAACCGACGCAATATCGACTCTGGAGAGAGTAAGAGGCAGAGAGACGAAGTGAGAGCAGTAAACGCATCCGGACTAAATGGTTCACTTCAGCCGGGTTCTTGTGAACTTGAAGAGGTCATATTTTAGGATCAGGTGCTGAGGTAAATCGGCCCGAGTTCCCGTGACAGGTTGAACTTAGAAAAGTTACAACGTTGACCGTCATGAGGCAACTATTTCCTGATCCACGTCGCAAACTTGCCTATGGCCCGTCGAAAAGCTGGAAATTCAACACATAAAGGCACCCAGGATGCCGCTAAAGCGTCAATATTTTTTACTTCTTCTATCCTTGACCCCCACAATCCCCAACACTGCGGTGTGTGTCTTCAAGGTGCCTTTCTCGAATGCACCACAGCTGAAAGGGCCACGCCCACGCCCCATACCGACAAAAAGTCTAAAACGCCTGCTCCTACCATGATAGTCAATGCTCAACTTTGGACTATTGTTGTTTCCTTTTTATCACTGCCACGCACGGCCGAGCAGATGGAAAAACTGTTGGTCAGGCTGTCAACATGTTCATTAGGGTACCGTTGAAAAGTCAATGTTTATAAACACTGTTAATAATTCGTGTTAATAACATGTTATTAACATGTTATTAACACGAGGGGTCTTGGGACGGCTTTTACTGATGTTAAAAATTGTTAGAAATTCGGCTAAATTTAGAAGAAAATACCGCTTTATCTGGGACAAAATAGTGCGAAGACGAGAACAACTGGGGACTTCACCTTGTAAATAATTGCCACCTAACTCCAACGCTCATTTTAGACCCTCAAAGCACGGTGTATCTTCGCACAGAAAACCTCCGAAGGCAGATCTAAGCAAGGATTTGAGCAATTTTTTTTGACAGGGTGGTTGTGCGTACTTGAAACCATGATACGGCCTCCTTTGGACTTTCTGGAGGATTTTTGGCGAATTTTTAACAATTTCTAACCCGCCAAAATGTTTATAACACGCTGAAAATTCATTTCTAACGTGTTATTAACGAGATGTTTATAAACATTTTCTAACCGCTGTTAAAAATTGGCCCAGACAGACGGATGTTATTAACATTGTTAGAAATTTATCTTGAATTTTCAACGGTACCCTAATGTTCATGTCAAATATCGGACGATAAAGCAGGAGATCTCATGAGATATCATGCAGAAGGCAATAAAGAAGCGGCTCGCGTTATGTCCAGATTACATATGGAAGAGCTAGGAAATTCGGACAGCAAAACTAGGTTCAACTTACAAAGATGTGCGTTTATAATCGACCTCTTCTGTATCTTTTCCTTGGTCATCAGCAGGAGCAGTGTCAGGTCTGCTGCAAAAGGCTCTTCTCAGTCCTGGCCAATATCCGTAACGGATCTTATCCCCTACGGAGCAGAGAAATTCGTGCAAGCAACGATGCAGTGGTACCGTTTCGTTCCAGATACAATTATCTTTCGTGCGATAGCGCTCGTTACGAGTCCTATTTATAGGGCTCGTTCTTTTATCCTCGAGTCCAACCAGGATTTTGTCACGCTATACGAGCCGGCAAACCCCGTGAGTGCTTCTATTGATAAGCCATCAAATATCCGTCCTCAGCATCTTTTCGTCACTATTCCCATTTTTTCTCTGAATAGAAGTTTAT
Source organism: Galerina sulciceps (assembly GCA_023014345.1). Taxonomy (NCBI): domain Eukaryota; kingdom Fungi; phylum Basidiomycota; class Agaricomycetes; order Agaricales; family Galerinaceae; genus Galerina; species Galerina sulciceps. The sequence continues at coordinate 1,828,308 of JAEDXJ010000005.1, read as the reverse complement.
TCTTTGTACACATTCTTAATCCCCTTATTTTTGCGAACACAACCATGTAATTTTTTCCCACAAATTTCGTTGCAATGAGATGGATGCGCATTCAGGCATCCGGATGTGCTTATTCAGATACGATAAAAATAGACCACCGCGCAAAACGACACTGCACGGGTCAACAGGATTGAACTTTGTCTTCAACACCACCACCTCTTCCCTCTCACCTGTACGCTCCCTCAAGACCTCAAAAAACGTAGGATAAGTTATTAAGTATTCTTTTGTCTAGATTCATTACTTTTAACTCGCTATCTTCTCACAGATTTCTACGACAACGAAGGCGCAGCCACGTTGTAAGCCCCCCTCCACTGTGAGGGCCGTGGGCCAACGTTTGGACCCTCTAGGACGTTGGAGGGGATAAGCAGGACTAGGTGAGACCTATGGTGTGGGAGACCCAGCAGGTATGCCGTGAAGCGAGTCGAAATGGCTTGTTTCACTTCACATTTCCTCCTCCTCCCTCCACGGTCCCTAATAATCTGCCCCCAAGTTCACCCTTCACCTCGTAGCCAGTGCTTTCACCTGCAAACATCACCCGCGGCCTCTGTTTCCGCCTTCTCCCACCTCCGCTCGCCCCATTCGCCTCCCTCGAGGTCGCCGAGCCCTAGCCAGGAGCTCAACCCACGAATTCCCTCGTAGCCTGACCCGCACCTCCTCGAGACCGCCGAACCGTACCCAAGAGCAGTACCGCCGTCATCGCTATGTTCCGACGACTGGGTAGGCGGCCCCTTCCCGTCAGTCCTGCCAATCAGCAGTGTCGCTTCCCTGCTTCCTCGTCTGCCCACACCAGTCACGAGCTCGAGCAACCCTAGCAGTAGCAGCAGCACTTGCATGCCCAGAGTGTCAGTTGCTCACAACGCGAGCAGCGTCGCGGTGCTGCTTGTGGTGCTGGGGCCTACCTACAACAACTGACGCAATGACAGCAGCAAAAGGCTGCTGTCGGACTGGGCAGCAAAGGTGGAGGCTCAAAGAGCAACGGACTGGTGGCGCTTCTGCGAAGCCGTTCGTGTGTTGTCTGTCCGCCGGTCAGCCTGCCGACCTGCCACACCGACGCGGCCCACCCACTAGACCTTTCTCACCACATGAACGACGTCTCCCAGCTCTTGGACGAAGATTGCTGCAGCCACCGCATCTCGCCTTACGCTATCAATCCCCAGCACAACGAGCAAGGTCAGTTGGTGGGGTTTGGGATGCATGCCCATTCCGAGCACATGTATCTTTTAACTAACAGAATACATTTATCTGTATAGTTAATAGTATAATATATTCTTTTAACTGCTCTCTACACATGCCAGAATTGAAAATTAAGTTCTGAATACGGAAGGTAATTTGTCAATTACACTTTTTTCAATGAAATTTATATCATTAGATTTGCAATTACAGAGGAACTTCAGCTGCATACTAAGGTAGATAAAATTTTGATGGGAAGCAGGGACGAAACGCGAGGAGTAATAAAAGAGGGCTCGTACATGCCATGCGAAGCAGTGGCTTACAAAACAAGTTTCTCGAGTCTGCCGTTCACTGGTTGTTCCAAGCCTCATCCAAAATCAAGTCTCGCACACGCTCATTGAATCTACTAGGCAACTCGTCAATCTCACAATGACCGACATTTTGTCGCCAGATGAAAAAAGAAGATCGTATGCTTTGCGCAGGTTCGAGCTTCACGTAACCGACTTGCTAATATTCCTCAGAGTTATCATGCGAGAACTTCCCCCAGATTGTAAAGCAGCTATTCTGCGCGGATGCGAAACCAAGGCAATGCAAGTTTGCAATATGATACTTTACCTTTCGAGAGACCCTAAAATGCCACCCAATGGCGTCTCGGTCGAATTTGATGACCTCGTCATGACCGTGCAGGATCTTTTTCGTTTTTACCATATGCACATGCCACCCCGTCCCTCGATGCCTGTCCATCCTCGGGTCCACCAACTCGATTCTAATACCTTCCCACCTCCTGCATCAGTCAGAGCTCCCAAAGAAACTGCTCTAAGCTATATTCAGGATTTCCGCACCGAGGCGCGGTGCTCGGCCCAAGGATGCCCCAATTCTTTGCAGAGCGCAGGTCGGGAGTTCCAACGTTGCGGACGGTGTAGTATCGTCTCGTATTGCGGACGAGAATGCCAGGTAAAAGCCTGGAAAGGTGAACAGTATCCACATAGGCGCGTTTGTCCCCTCCTGAGGAACCTCATGGAAATGGGTGGAGGCTCCGCTCTTTTTTTGGCCGGTCTTCATGAGCGGCTTGTTGGAGATATCAAGGGCAAGGAGAAAGTGCCGCTGTTTCTGAGAATGGACGCACAACAGATGATTCTTAGCAATTGGACGGCAGCAAATATCAGCGAAGACGACCTTCTACTCATCAAGGATTGGGGGGAACTGGTTAACAGTTCGAGGGGTTATCCAATGCCCAATGGGACGGAATGGACGCCAGGGTACTCCGACTATGACGAGGTGATTGCTCAACTGAGCGCCAAAGGAAGGGGTCCACGACGTATGTATTTAGCCTCTTCTGGAATCAATGCAAATAAATAACGTCGATTTTAGCAAAATATTTGAACCGGCTTGCACGATGGCCTTCGGAAGTTGCAAAGGAGGAACGGTTACTGAAAGTTCAACCCTTCTGGGACGAAGAGATCGAGTGTTGGTTGATTCGACTTCATCAAACTGGACCCCACACACGACTGTAACATACCAACCCTGGTCAAAATTCCTTCCTCGTTTGTCTGTACTGTTTTCTGCTTGCAGAAGACTCCTTCCTGGGCACTACTTCCAGAGAAAGGTCTCCAACAAAAATTACTTCACTCCGCAATGAGTCCATAATCTTTTCATGTTGTAATACCTTGCACATCAGAAATGAAATTTTGAGATGGGAAACATGATACAGTCTGTTGGCTACATAAATGGAATTAATTAACAATGGGCAAGTTTACTGTAGAGTTAGCAGGTGAAAGGTCATGATTCATGATTGTAATCGATAGGGTACGAAAGTTGATACCAGCTCAATGGAAGGGGCAACAACCAGTGTGTCAGGAATCCACTAACATATATCCCGACCGTCTGTCCGCCCTGATCTTAACGGACCGTGTGGGTTCACCTGCATTCTTAAGCACGAGCATACCGTCCTTAGGCATTCCTGTTCCGGGCTGCCATGGGTCTACGCCATGACCTTCTGGTGCAAGAGAAACCGCGCTCGTGTTCAACCAGAAAACGGCCATAGTCGTGTTTTCGACCCAGGGATGTTTGCAGTAGCTTTGGATGTAAACGAAAAGAAGGCCTAGGGTGAGATATAGGAGATGAAGCCACCCCCAGAGGTATACTCTCCATGGGATCACATGGGCACGCAGTGTCGGCAGGGATATCTGCACGGTTGTATTCTCCAACTGGTTTCCAAGGTTGATTGAATAGGCTGCCCATGCAGCCTGGTATGCCCGTGAGGTCAACTCGATGGCCATCGTTCGGTTAGTTGCAGTGTTTTGGGGAACAGCATAGCCCGTAAACCTGAAATAGGTACTGATGACGGGTGCCAGTCCCAATGCCATTGGAGTGAATGAATCTGGAACAAGTGGAAGAGGGGCCTGGGCTTGCACCACGGTCGGAGAAATGATTTTACAGCTTTCGCAAATGGCTGCTCCAGCCCTGTATGTCACATTTGCAATCGCGAAGCAATCGTAGTAAGCCCCTCCCTTAAACTGGTGCAAATTGACGACCGAGCCGGGGTCGATCGAGTAATTCTGAGGGCATGGGCTATTTGAAGGCCGTCGTTCAGCGCGAAAGGTGAAGAGTCTAGACTCTGACACGACAATAGGGTCTCCTAGTTGTTTTGCCTGTGGTGGTCCCCATACTGCGTCAGGCAACAGTCCACCCATACCACTGAGGGAAAAGTATGGGCTTGGCTTCTTATAATCGGAAAACAAAGGCAATTGCTGCGTTGTCAAGATCGAATCTGGGTCCCCAATCCATTCGAAAGCATCCACCACAAAGTAAGGCATCGTAACGTTGGACAGCGTGGAATTGACGGGAAGGTATTGCGTGTTGCTAAGCGTACGCCTAAACGTTGTGGATGGTTGCGTTATGTTTAAAGAGTTCGGCTGGATTGTCAACCAGGCGAGGTTTCCAGAAGCAGTGCCGATTTCGACGACATCATCTTGCCATTCAGAATATTGAAAATAACCCGTCAGATCCACACCATTGATGCCCTTCGGAATTCCTGTGACCTGGGGACCTCCTGGTATGAGCCTGTTCGTGCCTTCCCATACGATCGAACCAGTCAGCGCAGCAGAGAAATAATCGATGGCAAAGGTGGCGAAGAGAGTAATGAATATGATGACCTGATTGGTTCTTCGAGTAAAGTTGCGAGGCGGTGTCGGGACGCTTGCGATGACCTGGGATACACCCTCCAAAGAGATTCCACCTCTTTCCATCGCCACGAAAATGGATCTCCAGATGTATCCTGCACTCCACCACCCTCCAGCAACGCGAGTAACCGTAGCCGCCAACGAGACAAGTGTAGTTATGTCAGATTGGAGAGGCGCATACGACGCCAGATGAGAAATTGAGCCATCACTTTCTGTATATTCTGGTCGACGTGAGTTGGTGTTAAATGTGCGGCCATTGAGTACGAATAGAAAGACGGCAGCTATAGCAACCGTCAATGAGAAGTGCACCCCGAATGGTAGGTACTTCCAAAATACGATGCTAAAAAGGTCATTAATGATATGGTGACAATAAGTACTGTGATAGGAAACGCACCGCCAGGAAGGACGGGACAGAGAAGACTCTATTCGGGTTTTTTCTATTTTCACGTCCATCCGCAGAGAAAATATATCGATGAGGGGTCAGTGAGAGAAAGCACTTCAGAAGCAGTCATGCGTTAAATGTTATGGTTCGTTCTGGGACACAGCTGGAACAGCACGAGCCCATCAGCAGCCTCAACAACGGCTCCACTGCCTCATTCATAGACAAAGTCTGATGAAACGTCAGATCAGGTCACCGGGTTTGGTTGTGGAGGTCGCAGATAAAAAGAAAATAATGAGTAAGCGACGGGCAGTAACGGCGTTTGTCAATTCGATACTTCTGCGTTCTGTATATAGGGTGTCACTCACATATCTCCTGGGCCGTCAACACGAACAATGAGTGGCGTGCACCCGTGAGACTTATCGTATATTCAGGCATTGTAATAGACCCAGGGACATTCCTTCAGAATCAACGCAAGCGATTTCCTCGACGGTGCACACGCCTGCAATACGACTGGACCGCAGCATAGGTGACAGAACACATAAGCTTTTCCGCGTATCGCGGGCTGTCGAAGGCATTACATCCAAAAGCCGCTGTTCAAATTAATCTAGATCACTTCATTGCTGAATTTAGGAACTTACAATTCAATTGAAGGTAAACTACTGACACCAGGCAAATGGCTGTCATTTCACTATCGACTGAAATAGCACGTCGACATTGGCGGTACGGTGTTCAGCGGGTCATGGAGGTACAGCTGCAAGACCACGTTTGGAGAAGGGCACAGAGAGCCCAGGAGGGTCATAGACTTCCTCGTTTGAGTCTCAAGAAATCCACGTGAACTTGGGAGAAGCGTTGGGGTCCTCGTATGTTTCCATGGACCGCCCTGCTGAGGGTAGTCGAGGTAAATTTGTTTAGGGCCAGGCCAGATAAAGGACTTGGATTGGGTTGGAAACTGAAGTACGTTGATGAGATGAGACCGACCAGCAACTGATCCTGTCGGGATACGCCACGTGATAATAAACGGAGTACTGCACATCTAAGGTCCGTCAGCCTTTGACATTCTCCAAATCTTCGAATAGTGACGGAGTCGTGGTTATTGGCCACAGGCTTAGCAGTGTCGATATTATATTGGTGAGTCCTCACTTTCCGTTCGCTAGACTGATCATTTTATCCAAGTTCGTGTTAGAAATGTGCTAAGATTATTCCAGGGATGTGTACGAATCGCTTTAAGCTGTGCCATGGATATCCGTGCAGCAGCGCTTTACATGACTTGCTTCCCAACGGATGCCCAGTTCCTCGAGAGGAGCTTTGCAGTACATGTTTCGAAGTCGCGGACATAGATGCTCAAATAATCCATACACAATCCCTGCTTGTTGATCTTACTCAGAAACGGATTAACGCAAGAAATAAGAGTCTCAACGAGCTCCATGACCCACTATCATCTATTCCATTGGAAGTTGCGTCGCAGATATTCGTTTGCTTCGTTGATGATAGCAATAGCTCGTTTTTGGATTGGCTAAACGCTCGCGGCCAAAGAAGATTCAAATGGTCGCCGTCGTTGTTTTTGGCCAGTATTTGCAGAGGATGGCGACAAATTGCTCTGATCACGCCTGAACTCTGGACATCAATAGCTGTCCAGATCTATTCTCTTTCACCATCGCTACTGCAGGCTGAAATTTTAACCCAGTGTTCCGCTCCGGAAACCGGTCTTTGGCCATCGCAGTTTACGCAGAGGACGGAATGGCTAATGCAACATACGACAGAGTCAGGATTTCTTATTTGTTTGACGCGCTACGTCGATGTGCTCCGCGTTGGCGAGAATTAGCAATACGGATTCCAACTGAGTGGTATAAAGACTTTATTTCCAATCTTTCGCACGCGCCACGGTTGTCATCCCTTCAACTCATGCATGAGCTAGGAATTGAGGGCCACCTGTTCAACCTACCTGGAACTCCATGCCTCACCTCATTTGATATTTCGTACCTCTTGCTTTCTGAAATCAACGTCCACTGGGACCATTTGACGATCTTCCAGGCAAGAGCTGTCAGTGTTGACGAAATTTTAGAGGTATTACGACGTGCTCCACGGCTGCTCCAGTGTAGGTTGGGATCTATCACGGAAGATATGGGTGATTTTCCCATACCAACTGCTCCTGTTGCTCACTGGTCGCTCAAGAAATTGCACCTCGAGTTTGGGTGCACTGGTGCAGAAGTGGCATCGCTTTTCGATTTCATTCAACTCCCCTCTCTGAATGATCTTAGTATCGACTGTTCTTCTTTTGGGGGATTTTCTGACCTTTGGCGTAGCCTCCGGTCACTATTGGAACGGCTTCAAACCCCTCTCCTGAAGTTCAGCCTTTTGGATGAAAAAATTGACGACACCGACATTCTGTCGCTTCTGGAAGTGTTACCCTCTGTTACAGACCTTCACCTAGAAGGCGACGAGATGTTGACAGATTATGTTTTGGAACGTCTAGGTGAACACACCTTACTGGACGATGGAACACCTCAATTCCGGATATTTCCAAACCGTAGAAGTCTCACGTATAAAGGAAATTGCGCATTTTCATGGCGAGCTCTACTAGATGCCTTTTATTTAGGCTGGGAGGAATCATCGGATCCAACACAACCTAGCAGACCGGCAATTGTAACGGCTTCCACTGAGAAGGCCTTTTGTTTCCGTTTTCTTCAAGCCCGCCGTAGATTTAATAAATTCGGCTATATCGACGCTAAAGTTGCCTCACACCTCGCACGGCTCCAGAAAAAATTCCCTTTGGAAATCGTAGATGCAGAAGGCGGTTTTGATTTAATTCAAAGTTCCTTGCGGCACCACGGCCATGACATTCTCAATGATGACATTTAGCTGCTATGTGATAACGATTTGAACTTTGAAGGACTTTTGTTGCGCTAGAGTTGTTTTGGTGTGAAACCTTGAAGAGTAGTTACTTTGCCCGCGGTCGGACGTGAAATTTACAATATTGCTCCCGGATTGCTCAAACGAACTCCTTCGTACCTCGCTTTTGCTCCATCCACTGTATGCCACTGCAAATACATTGAAGGAAACTGCCACGCCCCTTGCATTTGTCAATCTAGAGGAGTGAACGGAGAGCGGTTAGGTTATTCAGTTTGGGTGAGCACTTTTATGCTTGCTTCGAATTCTCAGAAGCAACGACCACAACCTTTGTTGATAAAGTAGAATTCGCAGCACCAGCTTAGAGAAACCCTAAATTCAGAAATGGGTCTCCTACAACGATGTCCCGGCCATCTATGCGATAATATATCCCACCGTAATGGATCTGACGTTCCCCAAGGAAACCTCTGCAATATATGCTCAGAGGTCGCACAGATTGATGCACAGATTATCCGTACGCAAGACCTCCTGGTCGATTTGATCAGCAAGCGGGCCACCGTGAAGAATAGAAGATTGAATCATCTCCACGACCCCTTGATGTGCATTCCTGTTGAAGTCGCTTCGCAAATTTTCGTCTTATACAACAAGATCAAGAGAACTGAATCAGGCTTCTATAGTTCTGCCTTCAATAAAGAAATCGACTGGTCACCGTCGTTATTTCTCGCCAGTATAAGCCAAGGCTGGCGACAGATAGCATTGGCCACCCCAGAACTCTGGACGGTCATTGATATTCAGGTTTATTCGATATCCAAAATCCCGCTGCAGGTCGAATTATTGAATCAGTGTCTGGCTCGCTCTGGGAGACGTCTTTTAATGATTCATCTCTTTGCAGAGTCGAGAGTAGTCTCTCAGCCCGACAGCAAGATATCAATATCACCTTTATTCGATGTTATACGGCAATGTGCACCGCGATGGCAAACCTTGTTTTTATATCTCCCCCAGCATTTATATGCAACCTTTGTCGGCGATCTAACTTGCGCGTCTTCATTGGTGCATCTTAAAATCAGACCTATGGGTGAACGCGTCACACTGCAGAAGTGCTTTCAACTTTCTGAGACGCCTTCTCTCACACGCCTCGACATCTCAAGCCTTTTTATCTCAAAAATTGACGTTCAATGGGACAATTTGACAATATTTAATTGCGATGCTCTGTCTGTAGATGGGGTGTTCGAGCTATTACGACGGTCCAAACGACTACTTCAATGCAGTCTCTTTATCCTCCTCGACGATTTCGGGGATTATTTTTTTCCAGAAACGCCCATCGTACACCAGTCACTCCGAAGGCTGAGCTTGGTAGCAAATGACCTGGCCGACAACAATACGCTAGAGGCCCTTTTTAATGGAATCGAACTACCTTCCTTGGATGAAATCTACGTCGATTGCTCCGAATCCCCACACATCGTGTCAGTCCTCTACACTAGCCTCCGTTCCCTATTTAATCGATCTCGGTGTCCTCTCACACGATTTGGTCTATGCAGTGACCATTTTAGCGGACATAACGTTGTTTCGATCTTGGAATCCCAACCCACAGTAACGATTCTCCACTTGGAGGGTCAAAAAATGATGACGGACATTGTTCTCAAACTCCTTGGTGAACGCACCTCAGAGGGTGAGACATCCCAATTTCGAATTCTTCCCCATCGGAAGATATTGGTTTTCGTAGGAAAGCGTGGTTTTAATTGGCGGTCTCTACTGGATGCATTCTTCCCTGGCTGGAAAGCACCGTTGGATACAAGACCGTTAATCGAATACCCAAATCTAGAGCCATCTCCTACGAAGCCCTTTACTCTCCGCTTCGAGCTGGCTCTCACCGAGAGCAACGAACTCGATTACATTGACGCAGATATTATCACATATCTTGTCAATGTCCGGCAAAAAATGCCATCAATACAACTTGAAATTGGAGTTATGGAAAGACCCATCGACTTGATTGAGGTCTCTTGGGCGAATCGTTTTCCGATGCCAGAGGACGATATTTAAAGACACTCTCGGCTGCTGTGCAATGGCAGCAAACACCATGTCTTCGGGTGGAATAAATACAACAAACAGGAATGCAGAACTAACATACTGAACTGGTCCTCCTGGAAAATTGACATCTAAGTCTCTGGCAAACTCTGACCTCAATTTACGAATTGGATCAATGTTTCCTGGGTCGTCCTATAGCTTTCTTAGTTTCAGGAGCATCTAGGAATCTGCCGAGGTCCAACGCATTTCGGGCAGCTTGGTTTATGTGCTTGAACCTATCAGGTCCAAGATGAATACCACCAAAGTAGCGAGTAACAACAACAAGGACATTGTTGACTTCCTGTAATCAAGCAATTATTAATCAGAGGTCAAAAAATAAGATTACGAACAAGAATTTGCAACAAGTGGGCTAACCGACCACCCGCGGCTGTTTCACCATCGTCGTCATTATCTGTGCTTTGTTTTCAATGACTGAAAGCAAACATCGACAAACTGGAGACTAACCTTGATGAACGACACTATCAACCTGACATCGCCATGCATTGATAATAGGATGTGCAGCTCGAGCTATACGTCGATCTGACATTAAGTGAGATAATATGAGCGGAACCTGGATGTTTGAGGATTTAGGATGAAACAACGGGTAAGTTGAAATTATAAAGCCACCTCAGAGGGATGGTGTATTCGACAAGCTCGTCCGATGAATGCACTTTTCCGATCTGTGATTGGTTCGGCCACGTAAATGTCAATGCCTACAGGGAGAGCTGCGGGAACTGTATCGTTTATGCTTGGTATATGGTCCTCGACTTGTGCATTTGGGGTCTGTGAGCGTGGTATGTCCTTTATGTCGTCTCGCACAAGTTCGCCGACTTTTTCTGCACTGAGTTTGTCTTCGTACCATTTGACACAACGATCGAGGACGCTCTGAAGCCCATCGAATACACAAACCGTGTCTTCGGACCATTCGATCCCGTTGACAGATATGTACGTCCGTAGTATCGACCCGAAGAGATTGGAATCAGCTCCAAATGACCCTATGTATTTGGAGAGAAGCTGCAGTTGAGGTGGGGAGGATTTAGGATATGTTTCTGGAAGAGATACGAGAACCTTAATTGACACGTCCTCGTGAGGTGAAGAAAGACTACACTTTATTATCTTGTCGCATGGCAGGGGACCAAGAGAGACGCTCACCTCAGAGCCACTTCATAGCGTACTGCACTATCCTTCCTTCCTTTATGGGCTTTTCCGTTTGTAGAAGGTGGGTGCCAAAGTCTGATCGCATCGTCCCCGTAGATTGACTGAAGAACTGCGTTACATTTCAGGAATTACCCATCCACCTGAGAATTTAAGAAGTCATACCCAGTATTTCTGATGCTACAGCCTCTCGCTCTGGATCTTGAGAAAGCTCTGCCAGAAATCCTGTAATTCAATGGCGTGGTCGTCATCGTTGTCACCAGGTGGTGAAGAAGAATGAGGCATTGGGAAATTATCTTATCAGTTTGTCAGTTTGTTGATGTTGAAACTGCTGATCGTGATCTGTCCACGAACAAAGGGGTCCCAATTGGACTCCCATGGCGCAACTACCTGGTTTTCTCTCCTCTTAGTAGCTGAGAATGCCTACAACTCATCCAGTACGCGTCGTCGTCAAACTTCCCTACAATCGACCGGAAAACCCACCGAACGATCCTCCAAAGGTGAGTCTTGACGATGTTCGAATTTTCATTGCTGATGATGGTATAGATTGAATGGACTCCTGAAAAGGCAGATATTCTCTGGAAAGTCATTGAGAGGTCTCGGTCTGTAGACAGCGCCGGTGCTGATTGTGTGTAATATGATCCTGACCCATGTTCGAAATACATTCTCATATATTTATTTCGCAGGGAAAGGTTTGGCTGCTCATCTGGAAGTGCCTCTGCCGTACTTGCTTTATCGTGTCAATGCCAGGTTCCAGGAGGAAATACGCGGTTTACGTGACATACAGGGAACTCTTAGCCCAACTACTGCTGCTCAACAGCAGAAGGCCTATGACTTTCCATCTGGGGAGAAGCCACCGTCGTTAGTTAGTCGCGCCGTAGCAAACGGCCGCTTATCCACGTCAAAGATTGTTGCGCCTCTCGGTGTTCGTGCACGTCTTAGCTCTCTCGGCAATAACTCACCGCGACCTCGGAAGGCAACGTCGTCTTCGACATTGACTCTGCAAGGTGCAAAGAAACAGTACACCCCCCTTAAGCCAATACTCCTCCCACTTCTGAGAGCGAGTCTGAAGACGAAGAAGCGATCAAGGAAGAAGAGGCAGAACGAAATGCAGAAGAAGAAGAAGCCCTCACCCGCAAATTAGCAGACCTGCAGAAGATGATGACAGTTGACACTTTGGGGCTTGTCACTGGGACCAGGCAGAAAGGCAAAGGCAAAGATCGTGGGCGGCCGGCACCTCTCTCACCACCGCGGTCGATTGGAAGTTCTAGAATGGACACGCTCTCCAGCAGGAGTGCAAGTCAAAGCATCTCTAGCACCAGTTCGCCTCAAGGCTCTATCCCGGATATGCCATCCCCGTCATCGGAGTCACAGCCCCATTCACCTGGTAGGAACATACCGAATAACTCTTCCAGTCCCTCGGCGATTCCCTCGCGGCCTGCTTTGAATCCTGTACAACGTCGGTATGGCCCCTTGGTTGACAGGACCAGTGATTTTGGGAGTAGCCATGGGTCTGAAACATCCAGCTTCAGCGATTTAAGTGGTAAGCTTATTGGATGTATTGAGTTTTCCATCGTTGATCCATGGCCACTGTATTTGCAGATGCGAGCATATCAGCATCAGCGCTGGAAAGCGCTCTCTTATCAAACCTTGGAACAAATGGGTCGCGCTTGTAAGTCTCTCCTAAACACTTTTTGTGCAGTACTAGCTCATGAGCTTTCGGCTTCAAGTTCACAATTTACACGAAGTCGAGCTTCGAATCGCACTCACTCAGTCGTGCCTCAATGACCATATCAAATCAAGCTTCGTAGGACACACCACTACCAAACTCCGTGCTCGAGTGATACGCCGCTCCCAGTCGCTTGTCGAGTTAAGTGTTGGAGCTCGGCGGACGTCGGTTAGTCATTCGTGCACAATAATCTATCAAGTCCTTTGTATTTCTAGTACTCAAGCAGTACGTTTGCATACTCTGTGTCCTTGATATGGGATTCCAAGCTTCACTCGGTACCTGTTGGAAATAATTAGAGCATTGCAAAGGGCATTGACGCGTAATCGCGACGCGTCACCCGAGTACAGTAATCATCATGTCCTTTGTCTTTCTAGCACGTTCCCGCACGTACTCCGAGTCATTGATAAAGGACGTGATATAAAGCACACAAACCTCAACTGCTTGCATCAACGGTCAACCAAAGCCTGTGAACTTGCCACCATCTTCCGAATCACACTCAAGAAGCCTTTCATCTGCTTATTCTCGTACTGACACTATTATTTCACCACCGACGCTTCTCCGATGGAGCTCACGTTCGTGACCGATCTTGGCCAGACCTTTGTCGTCGAAATTGACCCTAATATGGAGCTGGAAAACGTCATGGCTCTCCTGGAAGCGGAGGTGAGCCACTTCTTGATCCCGACGTACCATCGTGTTTCTGATTCCTGGTCTGTCCCGATCTTTCACAGTCCTCGATACCTGTTAGCGAACAGGGAATATCTTATGAAGGACGGGAACTGAGCAACCCAAAGGCTACAATCCGAGAGCTAGGCGTACTAGGCGAGAATGCGATGCTCTTGCTCCGACGGAAAGTGGCCAGCGTCGCTGGAAGGTATCTTATGTTCTTACTTTATTTCCAATGCAACTAAACATTCCAATGAAATAGATCAATAGAACAGGACACGGAGATGATGCGATTGCAATTGCTCGGAGATCCGCAGCTAATGGCTCAACTGCGAGAGGTATGTGGCTAGGTTCAACGGCCAAGTCAAGCCTCGACAACTCAATAACCGAACTTCTTTCAGACCCAACCTGAATTAGCAGCAGCAGCGCAGTCTAATTCTGCTCGTTTCGCTGAACTGCTGAGACAAACACGCGAGAGGCATGAAAACGCGGAATTAGCCCAACAACGCGAGATCGAACGGCTGAACGCCGATCCATACGATGTCGAGGCTCAAAGAAAGATCGAGGAGGCCATCAGGCAGCAGGCCGTCATGGAGAACATGGAGCACGCACTTGAATACTCGCCCGAGTCTTTTGGGAGGGTGACGATGCTTTAGTGAGTCTTCGATCACTGTTTTGTTGCATTTATCAAATGTTAACAAATTTTATAGCATCAATCTCGAGGTCAATTCTCATCCTATCAAAGCTTTCGTTGACAGTGGTGCTCAGCAAACCATCAGTAAGTTGCCTCGAGAAACTGTACCTGCTACCTGACATGACCTCATTGAAGTGAGCCCTGATACGGCGGAAGCATGCGGGTATGTTCTTTTTTTTTCCCTTCAGTTATTCTCCACATATTCATATTATTCTTTCATCCAGTCTGATGCGTCTGCTTGACACGAGATTCTCAGGTATTGCTCGAGGAGTTGGCACTGCTAAGATCCTGGGAAGGATACACAGTGCTCAGCTAAAAGTGGCAGACCTGCATCTGCCTTGCTCTTTCACGGTTATGGAGGTAAAAACCTAGTCATTTCTCAGTCTTATTAACGTTCTTACTTTCTAAATAGGGTCGCGATGTTGATCTCCTACTCGGCCTTGACATGCTAAAAGCCCACCAAGCGTGCATCGACCTCGAGAAAGGCGTGCTCCGGATCCAAGGACGCGAAGTCCGTTTCCTCTCAGAACACGAATTGCCAGACAAAGCCCGCGACCCCCTAGAACCTCCTGAGTTGGCGGTTGCTCCACCATCAACCGCAGGTCCATCGACTTCGGCTAATCCAGGACCAGCATCTTTCCCTGGTGGAGGCAGGACAATTGGTGGAGCACCTGCAGGTGGGCCTCCAGCGCCCGCCAGGGCTGTACAACGACCATCGGCAAATCACCCAGAACAAAGTATTCAGATGCTGATGGACTTGGGCGCAAGCCGAGAGCTTGCAATAAGCACTTTGGATGCTTCTGGAGGCAATGTTGATGTTGCAGCCTCATTATTATTCTGAAACGATGTAGAGAGCTCACTATCTTTCCACAAAAACTTGAGTCATATAAGCAAGCTGTAACACTAGTGTACATTTATTTTGGTAGAAATGGCTGTGGGTATGAAGCGGTATAATAAAATACAACAAATGGATAACAATACGACAAACCCCAAAGCAAACAAAAGAAAGGAAAACAGGTTAGATAAGGCTGATTCTAGTCCGTACAAGACCGCCACGCCAGTTATGCATGCCAGCTGCACGATGGTGCGACCATTCTCCTTGCATTCTCGCAAATGCATCTTGGATATGTTCGGGACGGAGAGCGGTTCTTGCCTCTGGCGGAGGCAGGAACAACGAATTTACAGGCAGGGTATACTCCGCATCGTCGTCAGGAGAGCCTTCGCGTCTCCGTTTCTCAGCTGACCCGCCCATTGAGTTGGCCTTCCTCTTTCCCATCACAGGCGAAGTATAGTCGTCTCTCAGGAAGGACTCCTCCAAAGACTTCTTGACAGCCAGTCCAGCTAATGTGAGTGAGCGAACCATTTCGAAGGCCAAAAATCCGACAATATCAACAGTGTCGTCGTTGGCTTTCAAGTCTAGCTGTGGTGGTAGGTTGAGGAAGTCGCGAAAGCGTTTGGCTATTCAAAATTTGAGAGTCAGGTGAGTTTCATGAAAAAAGTGGGGCAAAAACAATACCCTTTCTGTATGTGAAAGACGCCTGCCGACAGTCTGAATAGTGTTGGTATTCCTCTCTCGTCATTTGTCGCGTGGCATCGTCGGCTTCCTATTTTGAATGTGAGAATCGTTAATCCACCACGAAATACAGAAAACTCACTTTCAAACGTTGGATAGAGGCTTCGTGAGCCTCGATATCATCCTCGTCTTCCTCATCATCTGACTGATGACCACTTTGTTTCAGCACCTCGGAGTAGATAGTGGTGATTTCCCAAGGTAATTTGATGGTGATTTTCTGCGCTTTTGCAGTCAATTTATCTAATGTCTTGCCAATTAGAATTGATATGAATAAGCAATGAAAAAATCAGGCAGACCGTCTGGCCCATCTTCCAACGTTTCGACTTCTACTCCTCCACCTCCATCGCCTCCCGAGTCCTTGGCGTGCTTTCGTACGTCTTTCCATGATAGGTATGTACGTAGTCGATTGACCTTTCCTCGGTCATGTCGAATGAGGAAGATAAGGTCTTCCGCAGAAAGATAACGAGCCCCACGACGCGTAGCAAGGGCACGAGCTTGTACGATCTATGAATGACATGCGACACATGGTCAGCGAAACCCAATAAGAGGAACGGCGCGGGTGAAACCCACCAGCTCGATAAGCTGGCTACGGACAATGTCTTCTACCAGATTGACAGTTTCAATGAGGGGGTCTTGCACTTCTCCGAAGACGAACATCTTTGAACAGAAATTATAAGACGCGAACGCGACAACAGTACGAGGAATAATGGCACACCATCTGAGAAATTTCTTGACTGTACTTGTACTCCCGAGTGGCCACCCCATCTGCCATGGCGCCATTTCTCCTAACTGCCATTGGGTAAAGTTGTGGGCAGTACCTGTAATTAATAGAACACGGGCACCGTAACGCAGAAAGCGTTCAAGATGAGGGCGGTGTCTTCTCAGCCAGACAGACCCGTTTATTTGAGCCTCGGTGTCTAGTTTTGGATGCGCGTGCTTGCTATAGACTGACTAGTCAAAGTAGCTAGCCTAGCTCAAGGAAAAAGCTTAGAAGTGCAAGTTGAGTGTAGAGGTTGCCTCGATTTCGGGAACCCAGATTAGCAGTCCCGTGCATACGACAAACAAAGACAAAACATACTATGTCATTTCTTTGCCGACGCTCTTCAGACTTGCAACCCAACCATGGCGGCTCTGCCC
The DNA here is from genome assembly GCA_023014345.1 of Galerina sulciceps. NCBI lineage: Eukaryota > Fungi > Basidiomycota > Agaricomycetes > Agaricales > Galerinaceae > Galerina > Galerina sulciceps. The sequence goes on along the minus strand of JAEDXJ010000005.1, from coordinate 1,811,673 downwards.
GCATTCTCGCTTCCTCTCCCATAAAATGGGCTACACATCAAATACGGTTGGGAAGGACGCGATATATCGGTTTTGTCAAGCACCACAGCATTCAACGATGGGATAGATCAACGAGACATCCAAGCGTCGATGCGTGGTGTGCGGAGAGAGCTCTAGCTCAGTGCACTAGCATTGCTATGTTTTCGGGGATCCATACCCAGAAAATTCAAGTTGAATGCTTTCTGAGGTCTGTCTGGCTGACGTGAATTGTAGTGGTCCGACCTCAAGACCCGAAGGTGGATCCCGTCGCAGGCTAAAGCCATCCTCGACATGAACCACATAATTGTCTACTTATGTGTTCTATTCACTTTATTCTTTACGAAGCATATGATTTTTTCATACGTTTCATCCCCGATGTGAGTTGAATTCAGTCTTTTCTTTCCCCAAGCATGTATAGGTACAGATGTTTGTGCTCTGATCGACCATCTCTTGCACAATTCCATGGCAAAGCTGTCGCCCTTGATATCAAGGACCACCATGCGCCGTTCTCTTCCAACCCATTGGTCCCCGAGATCAGTAATCACGTTTGACAAGATTGGGTTTATTCCGACGGCGTATTTGACGACTTCTTAGACTCATATGAGCGGGACAAATTATCAGACAAAGAACGCAAAAATGACGACAGCTTTTCTACACAATCATGACTCCAGCTTAACCCTGCGACGACGAACCAAAGTCTCGCTTCCGCTGATGGACGCCGAGTTGTGCTGATTGAAGCCGTTATAGGTATTATCCTCGCGGCGACACGTGCGGAAGGTCTGTCAGGTGGAAGGTACAAGCTGGGATGGTACAGCCGAGGAAAACATACAGAAACATCTCTTTCACTGGCATACAAGACCCTTCAACTTGATACCTGCTGATCCAAGTGGTAGCTGGATGTTATGTGACTTGGCTGTCTGTTCTGCAATCTCGTTGACTGCTAATTTCCTCTTGGAACTCTTCACTCAATTTTGGACTGCAAATCTTTCTGTATGACAGAGCTATGGCCTGAACAAAATTTCCGGTTACCTAAATGCTAGATTTTGATGAAGGGCTATCCTTGGGCTTTGTTAAAGTCGTGGTTCCATCATCAGATGTCGGTGACAGAGATATTTCATACATTGTGATTACACTACAACATCCAAAATACATACACGCAGTTAAGATAGAATACTTATACATTTGGTCACAGGACAAAGTACATTGGAGTGGAGTCATCGGCGAACTAAGGACGGATTACCAGTGCCATTTCGCTGGTGGATGGAGGGGGATATGGACATTTCATCAATCTTTGATATTTCTTCTTCTCCCTTTTGCTCTTGAAAGGAACAAAGGTGCTGACATAGTTGAACAGGTTTCCCTGAATGCATGCCATATGCAAGGCTGGAGGGTCCCTTTTTGGATCAAGGAAGTACTGTTTGTAAACGGCTTTGAGGTCGGTTTTCTCTTCTTCGGTTTTACAAATTTCAAAGCCATAGTCGCCAAAGACCGCTGGAGTGATCTGATTCAGCCCATCATCTGGCTCAAAAACGAGTCGTCTGAGATCCCAAACAGATTTGAACAGGTATGGTGAATTCTCGAGGAGTCCTTCGAGATATGGAAAACGTGAAAACTCGGATTCTAGACCTTTCGATTTGAACAGATCAGCAAGACCCGAAGTCTCATACGCTGAATAAAATTCTTGAAAGGTGCACAAATGCAGTAACCTTGCATAGAGATGCGCAAGTCCCGCCCCTTCTTTCCTTGAGCTGCAGGTGCAAAATCCAAAATGTTTCCATGCATCGGTGGATGGGAGTGGACGGGTACCACTGAAGAGTATTTGACCACAAAAGAACATGCATGTCATCTTTTCCTTCGGCCACTCCTCAGTGATCTTCGTGATCTGGCTTGTCGATGATCTAGTTGTCCGCGCAGCTAGGTACTTGACTTGAACTGAGTCGCGGAAAGAACTGGGGCGAAAGGCGCAGAGAGAAAAAGACGAGAACTGAATAAGGTTTTATAAAAAGGATGTCAGCATGACAAGTCAGGCAATCTAAACTTAATGGCGAAGGCAATGACCATGGAGCGACTGCGTACCGCAGAGAGTTGAGGTGTCTGCCTAAGTATAAGAACTCACATTAGATTGGCTATCAGCACAGATATGAAATGGGGACGTGAGTCGCAGGACTATGCCTGGTGAGGATTGTCGACTCAGGAGGTGATCACAGGAAGGGTGCTCACCTCAGTGAAAAAGCAATGAATGTCCTAGTTCAACGTCGGCGGCCTGACAGGAATTTATATGGGGCCTTCTATGGGTTTGCCGAAGTTCGATCGTCGGCAGGTGCTGAAATCACCACATAAGGTATTCAAAAGGCGGTCTGTACAACGAGCAGAAATGCATTAGTGTAGAGACTCATAAAAAGCATCTTACTCTCGAAGTCAGAGCTAGCCAGGAACTGACAAGTATCAGGTTGAATTTAAAAAGTGCTATACGTCGTACAGTCTGATACACACAGCAGAAACAACAAACGAAGTTCAGTAAGTTCCTGAACACCGTGTCGCGGTCCAAGGAAAATGGGAGAATGTGCCACCCAAACCTGATGAAGTCTAAAATGTAGTCTTACGACCTTGACTGGGGATAATAGCAGCAGATTCGCGTTTCGCCAGTGCCAGTGCCGCTCCTGGTTTTGGACGAGTTTTAGGGCCTTTATGCCTGATACCTTCTGAGGTGGCTGCAGGTCGCTCCTTATCATGTTGACGCATTCTTGGTTTGGACTCCGCCGAGGGCTCTTCCTCCTTGTGAGTAGACTCAGCAGCTTCTTGCTTTCCATGAATTTGTTCAGCAGATGTAGATTTGGATTTGGCTTTAGAGTTGTATTTATCGGTGGTCCGTTTGGGCCGGTCGGCGCGAGGGGACCTTTTGCCTTTAGGCGCAGTACCGTCAGCGGGTTTGCTTTTAGGTGCTCCACGGCGGACGGCATCTGGGCTCGCGTATTCTACGACTAGATTTCGCCCATTTAGGTGATGGTTCTTGGGGTTGATGAGAGCAGAAGTAGCGTGCTCGACGGTCATGAAGTCAACAAATGCGAAGCTGGATGAATCTTATTGTTGGCCTTCACCTTCGGTGAATATAAGATACTCACCCTTTGCATAAACCAGAGTCCTCAAAAGTACCCATCCGAACTTTTCGTATCCAGACATCTTTCGACTTTTGTTCCCCTTCCTCGACCTCGGTAGCAGCTTTTTTCTGCCCTTGTCGGTGTGCTTCAAGTAATTCACGAATGGAGGTATCTGTTGTTTCAAATCCTAAATTCCCAAAGAAGAGTGTAGGCGCAGGCGGTTGCTTTTGAGCTCGTAGGATCTTTTGTGCAGTTTTTGAGTGCGTTTTATGCGCAAGGGCGGGGTCATTGATAACGTGCTCGCCTGTTATCGCAGCAGGCCGACCCGCAAAATCATCACCTAGTCATGGAACCTGGCTTAGAATTGGTGACGATAAAACATTGATGAGCATATCGTACCGTCTTTGATGAGCAACTTGCGGCCAAGTAATGGTTGTTCAGAAAGACCTATAGCAGCTTTTTTGGCCTCAGATGTCGCAAAATCGACGTACGCAAATCTGCAGTTCCAATTAATAAAGAAAAGTATTAAGAAAGACAGAATGAATTGTACCCTCGATTTTCTGGTCGCACCCCTGGGCCTGTTGGAGCTTTCGTCGGCATATTAATTCGCGTAATCTCGCCAACATCTTTGAAGAAAGCTTTGAGGTTTTCTTGTTGAATTTTAAACGACATGTTCCCGACCCAAACTGAGTTCTGGCGTTTCGTTGTGGTGGAAGAAGCATCGACAACCTTTGTACTGCCATCTTGTAGCTTGCGTTTTTTTAAAGTTGAACCCTGTTCCTTCAGTTTAGCAGCCAGTTTTTCTTGCTTGTTTTTACGTCGACGTTCCGCATGAGAGAGGACAGGGACATCCTCTACTGGTGGTTCTGCTTCCTCCTCCTCAGCTTCGTCCTCCACATCCGAGCCATCGCTGGTTTCTGTTTGTTCGTCTTGGACAACTTCTTTTCTTCTTTTCCTCTTTCTATCCCGAGCTTCAGGTTCCGGACTACTGTGATTTAATGATGACACCGACGAGCTCATTGCAAAGGTATTGAGAAATACCCGCAAGCGGGAAACCACGACTTTTCATTCGTATCACATGACGCCGTGCTCCGCCTTCGTTGTTTTCACCGACAAGCCGCCATGTCTTTCTCTCTCTAACGTCTTTCTCTTCTTTGGGTCTCTACGCGCCAGCGGTTTTAGTTTCAAAGCTCCCTTGTAGGCCCGCCGACAACTGATACTGAACACGCAAATTTTTATCGCCATGTGAGTACCATTGATCTCAGGAGATTCGATATGTTCATGGCATTGAATCAGGGATTCTGATAATGAAAAGATGCAGACAGAAAGCGATGGCGATTCAGAGGAGGAAAATAGTGAGAATGAGTCTCTTTTCTCCAGATCTTCCGCGGTGGAAGGCGAGGAGAGGTGGAGATGCTCTCCACCACCGGAAGAAGTCTTCGGTGAAGGGGAATGGGGGTTCCAAATCATTGGAGAAGAAGTGAATTGGGAAGGAAGAATAGTGTGAGTCTTAAAATACGTCTGCTATTCTTTCATTTTTTGACGTTGTATAACGATCAGGTATGAGGTACAATTTACTTCGACAAGTTACATCTATTCGTGGCGTTGATATTTGACTACAGGTACGCTGGGATGACTGGAATCGTGAAGACGGCACGAACACCACCTGGGAAACGACGGAAACGATCGCTGATAAGAACTGGAAATTTGCGCAACAAAGGTCGCGTCTCGCAATGCGCAACGAATCCCTAGAAGTTGATGTTATCACTACTACGGATATTCACAATACTGAGACATACTTGCGAAGCCAAGCATACAACGAGAAGCTCGAACGATATTTAAACGAACCTCAGGCGGACCCTTTCGCAGAAATGGGAAAGCTGCTTGGAAAGCATCAAGAAGATGTTCAATCCATCATACCTGGCCGAAGGCCACGTGGAACCCAAGGCTCGTCGTCATCCCCTCTTCTGTTGAGGACGAATCAACGAGCGTCTACTCGCCAACAGACTGAGAGTTCTCTTGCGAGTTCGTCTACTCTTGTCCGAAGTTCCTCGAAAGTTTCTGTCAGCTCTTCTGTAACGTTAGGATCAACGAGATTGAAATCCCCTTCTGCTCCTTCGACTGCGTCGTCTATTCCGTCTTCCTCCAAAGCCACATCGTTTAAAGCTATCCAAGGTCACCCACCGCCTGTTCCAAAAACGACGACATTAAAAGGCAAGGGCAAACAAATCTACCAGCCCCCTCCTGAAATTACTGACAACCATAACTCGGCCCATACACAAAGCTCTCGAAGATCAGCACCCATGGACGTTGATCCTCCTCTTCAACAGGTTGCCAAAGTAAAAGGAAAGGGAAAACGAGCCGCACCGCCCACGTCTAACGAAGAAGATTCAGAAGATTCAATGTACATTACACCACCACCACAGCGTCCATTCGTTTTGTTGACGTCGAGAAAGAAGTATAGGCGCGTCATCAAGTCAGAATCCTCCGAAAACTTATCAGTACCAACTCGCCCATCTCCGGAACCATCCCCTGAGCCAGTCCGAGTCGGTCCACCACCAAAGCAGCAGCGGAATGTAGAAACACCTGTAGCTCGGTTTGTAGTCACTGGCTTATTTGTTTACACCGAAATCCTCATACTTTATTCAGGCGAAAAAATTTAAGCGAGAAATGGACAAGTTATGCAGAAAAAGCAGGCGGTGCACCGATACGCTTCGTCAATGAAGTCGACGACGAAGCAGTTCCCAACCTTAGCCCTGGCTTCCGCTATCTTGAGTCTACCTATGAATAGTAAATCCTTTCCTTGTGTCCGACTTTCATTCGTCTAATGCTTTTGTTAAAGTGCTCCAGGTGTTGAGAGGCCAGATGAAGCTTTCCTAGTTTCGTGTTCGTGCGACTACTGCTTTGACCCACAACACTGCGACTGCCAGGTCCCATCCGATCTCGTACACGAGAATGGGTCTCGGGTATTTGCCTACACCACTACGGTACGTATCCACGTTTTTACTGACTCCGCTGAAGTTTACTTTTTCAACAACAGGGTCTATTTGCTTTTACGTCTCCGAAGGGCATGGAGGTTGTCGAGTGTAATAAAGTAAGTCATAATTGCTCATTGACCTTGTTATCCGGGCTAAATTAGGTCTTATATCAGCGCTGTAATTGTTCGCTATACCAGTGCATCAACCGCGTTTCGCAGCGGCCTAGAAACACCACTATCGAGGTCTTCAAGACCGAAACACGTGGATGGGGGGTCAGAGCAACCACAGATGTTAAACGAGGGAAGATTTTGGGTATTTATACTGGGTGCGTACCCTGTCTCTGGAGTCGTACTGACGACGCTGATGGCTTGCCTTTTATCCAGTCTCGTAGTGTGAGTTTAAGTGCAGCTCAGCTTGGCATCTTCATCATTGAATCTATGACCCCAGACATCGAGAGGACGCCGACGCCATTCCCCCAGAGCTATCTGCATACCGCTTTGATCTCGACGGCGACGAAATGGAGGATCACGAGCCGACCCATGACACATTCTCTGTGGATTCAAGAGTGCATGGTAAGCAGTCTTATAAGAAACCAGTATGCTTCTGTCCTCATCTTGCCCGAACTATTTCAGGTAATTGGACACGTTTCATCAAGTCAGTTCTACTTAAGCAACAAACCATACGAGCACTGACGCCTCTCACTTCTCCAGTCACTCCTGCTTGCCAAACCTCCAGATCTTCCTCGTCGTGCACGACACGCCTCCAAACGTACGTTCCACGTGTTTCATTCTCGTCACACTCTACCCCATCTCAAAATCTCCATTTGTCCAGACCGGCCTCCCGTACATCGCCTTCGTCGCAGGCGAAGAAATCCCCGCACGCACCGAGTTCACATTTGACTACGACCCCAAAGCCGCCGAGAAACAAGCCCGCACACAAGCCAAGGGCAAGGGCAAGGCGAAGGGGAACGGTCAGCAGTCCATTGCGATGCCGGTGGGATCGAAGCCGTGCCATTGCGGCGCGGCGCAGTGTCGGGGGTATATCACATTTTAGATTGGTATATGGCCTGATCTTTGCTTTTTGTTTTCTTGCTTTCGTTGCTCGTATTTTTTTGGATTTTAGATTGTCGTTTCTGGACAGGTGTATCTTGTTATCCAATCGCTGAGTTATTTTGTTGTTTATTGTATATAGGAACCTCATTTATTTGCTTGGAAATCTGACTTTTGCCATCCCGCCAACGAGAGGTATAGCACTGGTGTAGATTAAGTAGGAAAGAATACTTGTACTTAAAGACATCCTGGAATGTCCTACGTGTTACATACGATGATAAAATGAATATGTAAAAGCAAGAAATGAACGATACTATAGATCCGCACCTACCACCACCAACCTCACCTCCGCCGTGCAACAGCCCTCCGACCCCGTCCACTCGCACCCTCAGCATCAGCAGTAAGCACCGCCGTCGGGCCCCGCTTCGCCATCGCATACACAAACACGAGCACAACGATCGCGAACTGGAACCACAGCCAGAGCTGGAGCAGCAAGCTTGGGTTCGTGTCCCTAGGTGTGCCTAGTCTTTGGAGTTGGGTTTGTGGGCTCGGTGTGCCCGCCTCCGTCTCTCGGTCTGCGGCTTCTGGAGGCGGAGAAGGCGAGGGTGAGGGTGAGTTGGAGTAGGTGTCGGATTTGGCGTCGTGGTATATAGGCGTAGCAGCCCGACGAGGACGAGGACGAGGACGAGCCCGAGCCGTCTTCGGAGGCGCGTTCGTCTTCACCTTCGATGCCTTCCGTAAGAATGTCGGCCCGTCTCCGCGATTTTGACCTTGACCTCGACTTCGACTTGGACCTCTCACCCCACCCCGACCTTGACCTGCTCGAAGTAGGCCGCGCCACCACCCCTCTCGAGAACGTATCAAACCGGTCCACAAGCCCATCCACGACAAGCGAGAGCCGGTCGCCGATCGTCGACTTCTTCTTCCTGGGCCTCCTCTCCTCCACCTGCTCTTTCTCTTTTTCATGTTTTCGCTCATCACGTTCCGCAGGCTCGGGCCGCCCAGTCCCCACTTCATCCCTTCCCTCCCCATCCCGCCGCTCATCACTCCGGCTCCGACTCCTCGACCGCGACCGCCTCAACCGCCTCTCAACCCACCGACCCGTCCGCGCGCGGAGCGTCTCCGAGATCATCTTGATCCGTGGCGACTTGGTCGCCTCCAAGTCCATATCCGCGTCCATACCCATGCCCGTGCCGAGATTCAGACCATCCACGTCAGCAGGCGTCTGCCCCGCCGCACGAACGCGAAGAGGCCTGTTCGGCGTCGGCGGCTCGACGGACAAGTGGACGGAGTGCGACTGGGTCTGGGTTTGAGACTGGGACTGGGCGGACATTAGAAGGGAGGCATTGAGTCCGAGTCCGGGGCCGAGTGTGAGCGCGTCTCCATTTCCTGTGGTCCCGCTCGCAGCTTCGTCTTTGTCTTCATCCCCATCCCAGTCTGACACTCTCCTCCCAGAGGCAGCACCAACCCCAGTACCAGCAGCAGTACCAGCAACAGGACGCAGCCCGCCCGACCCAGGCAACGAAGACCCAGACAGAGGCGACGGAGACCCCATCGGCGACCCCGCATCCGACCCCGGCGCAGATGCAGACGCCGAGAACTGGCTGATATCATACAAGCTCGACGCGCGCAGGTGGTGATTATGCCTCGCCCAGCTCCCATTTCCCTGCCCAAGTCCAAGTCCGAGCCCGTCGACGTCCCCGAGTTCTTTGTGCAGCTCCGTCTGCAAGGTCGGACGCGAAGTGAGCCCAGGCAACGGGGAGAAGGAGAGGAAATGCAGTGGGGAGAGGGCACTGCTGTTCAGGTTGCTGTTCGTCGTGGTGGTGCTGGTGTTTCTCGAGTGAGAGGCGCCAAACACGTTATCCTCCTCCCGCTCCTCCTGGTCCTGGTCCTGGTCCAAGTCCTGGCTAGGCGCATCAAAAAGCCCCATCACGCTCTTCCTATTCTTCGGCACCGCCGCGGAAAGGAAGTCCGGGCGGACGATACACGTCCCAGAGCCGCCCACGTCCAAGCCGAGCGCCGAATCCGACTGCGACGCCGCCAGCAGCTGCGACACCTCCATCTCGTCCTCCAGCGTCCGGCGCAGACTCGTGAACCGCATCGTCGTCGTCGGCGTGCGGTTCCGCTCTCTTCGTAGATCTGAGGAACCCTCGAGCTCGGGCTCAAGCTCCAGCTCGACAGCCTCGGGATCCGCAAGCGTCTCGTACACCTTCGCGATATGCGCCGTGTCGCGCTGCACCGCAGACAGCTGGGTCGCAGTCTCGGACTGCTGTTTCAGTATGCGCGCGTTCGTCTCCTCAAGTTCCTGCACTTTGACCAGCAGCTGCGCGATGAGCGTGTGTTCGGGTTGCGAGCCTTCAGATGGAGCTTTCCCGACGTCGTCTGCAGCAGGGAAGAAAGAGGTCAGCTCGGACGGGCCTCCGAACCCTGATCCTGCGGGTGCAAAGTCGCGTACTCCGAGCCCAAGCGAGGGGTCCGGGTGGACACCAGCGGTCCCAGCAGCAGCAGCAGCACCAGGCAGCACCCTCTCCCTCCCAAGTCCACGCATGCCCCTAAACCGCGCCTCCCTCTCCTTCTTCCGTCTCCACGCCTCCCCAACGACCGCATCCTGCACCTTCTCCTCCAGCTCCTCGCTCTTCGCCTGCGTGCGCTCCAGCGCGTCTCTCAAGAACGTGATCTCCTTCGCGAGGCGCTTGAGCTCGCGCCGCCCGGCGTGGTCCGCGGAGGTCGCCTCTGCCTCGAGCTGCTCGAGCTTGGAGAGGAGCTCAGCGTTCTGGTCGGCGAGGTGGGAGATGTCGGCGGTGGCGATGGAGATTTTGCGCGTGTGCGTCGGGGTGTGCGGGTGTGGGTGGGGATGGCGTTTGTACAGAGGGGAGTGGATGAGCCCGAGGGCAGAGTCGGAGGTGGAGGTGCTGATGCTGCTGTTACGCGACGCGTCGCGGCGGTGGTGCGTTGCGTATGCATGCTCTGGGGAGGGGTTTGCACCGGGGCCTGGGGACATGGGCAGCCTGGCGAGGAGGGCCTGGTGCTTGGACTGGAGGGCGACGGTGTTCTGGTATAGGCCCTTGTACGCTGCAGACACCATCCCCAGCTCTGTTATTGAGGGTGGTTAGACGTTACCCGGATAATATGAAGCAATACACGCGTACCGTTCTCTCTCTCCTTGATAATCCCATCCGCTTTGACGAACAGCCCCATAAGGTCATCTTTCTGCGTCGGCCACTCCTCGTCCTCAAAGCCAAAGCTCTCGTCCTCGGGAGGCGGCGAAGGTAGCTGTTCCCCAGGATACCGATCCGTCTCTGCACCTGCGTCCCATCCCAGATGGAATGCGCTATCTAGCTCACCCCCCGCAGACTCTGACGGCCCCAGGCCATCAAGGTCGAGGTCGTGCAGCCCACCTTGACCCTGACCAGGGCGAATGCGATGCGAGGGAAAGGAGAAGGGGGACCCGTATGCTGGCGGGGGTGTCGCTGAGAGCTTCTTCATCGCACTTGCCCGTCGGGCCTTGGCCGGGGGCAGGGGGCGGGGTGTCTCTGAGCTCGCTAGCATGTTCGGGTCGATGGGGGTGTTACTGGTACTGTGAGTAGGTTGTGAGGAAAGGGGTGGTGGTGGTAAGTGAGATGGAGGCGACTGTGAGTAATAGTTGGACAGTTGGTCGAATTGCGAACCCGTCCAGCACACCAAGATTGACGTCCTGGGGAGAGAGGCAGAATGGAAGAACTGAGACCACCTCCAGCTCCCTATAATCTCGGCTAAATGACACGTGAAAGCCGTCTCTTCAATGTCTCGCAATAATTCCACCGCAAATCCCTCAAAAAATAATCCAACCCCTCTTTTGCAATTGCTCTTCCTTCTTCAAAACTGTAGAATTCTTTTCGAGAACTGCTCTTTCAAATTTCATCGAGTTGGTTCGGTTGTTCCGTGAATGTCGTTGGTCGTGGCATGATCACAAACCACGTGATTTACGTAACGAAAATACACCCCTATCCCAACACCATAAGCTTCATGATCTTGTGGAATTCTGAAAGGCCTCCAGCCCTCAACTCGATAACACAACCAGCCAAGAGGTTCTGTAGACAAAGTGCCTGCTTACGACAATGAAAGATGCGTGTATAAATATGCATTGCAGCCATGAAATCGTCACTTTTAAATTAATGCACTCCTCGCTGTCGGCTCGCATTATATAGGTGTGGTGGGGCCGAATATTAAATAAAATTAAATAAATTAAATCGGAATAGAGGAGAAGAGAACAATTAATTATGACCTCTAACATTGAAATAAATCTCCAAGAACATGAATATCCCCTCACAAGGCCGCAGGAATGTATGGTGCGAAATAGGTTATTTTTTCGAGACGCGCTTCGCGCGTGGAGGCTAATAAATGTGTTTAGCCTGGTAAAATGTACCGGATATGCAGCAAATATACACAATTTTTTTCTCGCGCTTCGCGCGCCTATTGATGTTTGCGCTTCCTTGAAGAGTGCGTTCAATGAGCTTCTGTTTATTTAATTTTAAAATTAAATATGGCACGTTTTCCCTGATTTAAAAAATTCTTTGTCTCCGGCAAAATGGGAGAAACATGGCTGCGACCTATTTTTTTTCAGGCGCGCTTCGCGCGGAGCTGTTTGCTTTTAGCCATCTCAATGTTGTAATCAGTACTCCAGAGTACTCTGAACAGCTTTTTTCTTTTTGAATCTCTGAGCAGTTGTTCGTATATTCAGTGATAAATGAAGTGCACTAAATCTGCAGAAAATCTTCACTGGTGGCGCATAAATTCATCCAAAAATTCCCATTTTTTGGTAGACTCCTCTTAAGTAAATTTTCATTCATTTGGGTGGTTTGGATTTTTGAATACCCTCGTCTTTCACACAGGAGAAAGCCCAGTATGATATAATTGACCGAGGTATGGGTCATGTGACTGTACCTCCACGTGAATTATATCATTCAAACTCAGTTAGGTCTTAGTTGGCCCACACCTACCGAATGTGAGCCTCGCTGTCTACTTATGCCCCTTCACTAGCATTATAGTACAAACTTGTCCATTACAACAGGGTATGGTATGTGATGTAGAATAGAATCGATGGATGGATGGAGGAGAATCAGAAAGGAAAAAATGCAACGCAACGCAAAAATTGATAGACACAGAAAGGAAGGGAGAAAAAAAGAAAAAGTTACAACGACAAAGCAATATGTAGACTCTGATTCTGTGGACATTGACGATTGATTGAGGATAGGCAGGCAGACAGACCGATGGATGTATAATGAGAAAACGCACAGAAAAAAAAAGAAAGATGAGATGAAAAGGAAACAATAAGCAAGCACCTAAAACAGCACAACCCACTTCGCCTCCTTTCAACTTTCAAATTTTATTACCACACATGGGTAAGCAAGCAAGCCACACACAGCCAGCAAGGTTACTTCGCACCACCCCCAAACACACTCCCACCCGTCCCAGCCCCTCCAAACCCACTGAAAGCAGACACAGGCGCAGTCCCGAACGGCGACGACTGCGGCGTCGTACTCCCACCAGCAGCACCCGCACCCGCCGTCTCGCCAAACTTGAACGTCAAAGGTGCAGCTCCAGTTCCAGCTCCAGTCCCTGACGCAGGCGTCTGCGGCGCTCCAAACGAGAACGTCGTCTTCGCAGCATTCGCATTCGAACCCGGCGTGGTCGAAGCGGTGTTCCCAAAGCTGAACTTGGGCGCAGTGGAGCTCTCACCACCTCCCGGAGCAGCAGGCTTACTCGAAGCCCCAAAGATACTCGTCGTCTGAGCAGCCGTAGCTCCAAACGGTGAAGGCGCCAAACCCGCCCCTGAGCCCGAACCAAACGCAGACGTCGCGTTGTTGCTGTTGGTGGCATTGTTGCTGGCGCTATTACCCCCAAACACCGACGAACCAGTGTTCCCAAACGCAGATGGCTTGCTCGCACTCCCAAACGCGCCTGTATTACCAAACACGTTGGTTGCCCCAGTGCTCCCAAACGCAGACGTCCCATTGGTAGTGCTCGCTCCAAACACCGACTTCTGCCCCTCCTTACCCGCCTCAGCACCCGCACCCGTCCCAGCACCCGCACCTCCAAAAAGCGACGATGACCCCGTCGCAGGCGCCCCGAAACTAAACTTAGGCGCACTAACAGGCGTCGTAGTCGCAGCACCAGCAGCAGCACCAGAAGCAGGCGTAGCAGGCACCTTGAAGAACCCGCCCGAGCCCGACTTCTGGTCCGTCCCCAACGCACCACTCAACGAGGACGACCCACCAGGGCCGCCACCAGGCGTAGTAGTGGCGGTGGTGTTGGGTTGGAAGTTGAAGCCCTTCACCTCCGGACCCTTCACAGGAGCCGCAGTCCCTGTGGGTTTACTGGGAGGCGCCCCAAAGCTGAATTTAGGCGTCGTGGTACTCGTCTCGCCCGCCGGAGCCGCATTTGTATTCGTCGTCGAAGCAGCGGGCTGGCCAAATGGAGAGGGTCCCGCAGGCTTGGCAAAGGAGAACAGCGGAGTTGTCGTGGTCGTGGTTGTGGCAGGCGTTGGCTGTCCTTGATTTGACGTTGAAGGCTTCACAGCTTCAGGCTGAGGCTGCTGACCCATCCTCGACAACAACGATGCCCCGCCGCTCGCACCAGCCCCTTCCTTTTTACCGTCTGCGCCAGCAGCAGGACCGAACGGAAACGTGGCTGGCTTGGCAGCAAATGTCCCGTTAGTAGTTGGTGCAGGAGCAGCAGATGTACTTGAAGCCGACGGGCCAAACGAGAAAGGTGCTGCTGGGGCTGGGGCGGCCTGAGCAGGGGCAGCAGCGCCGCCACTTGAAGGGAATGCAAATGGTGATTGAGCAGAGCTGGATCGCTCCGTCTTGGGCGCGAAGAAATTCGGCACAGCAGTGGCTCCACCCGACGACGTCGAAGACTGAGAACCCGTCGTCGCAGTCGGAGCCGTCACCGTAATCTGAGGAAGTGTTGGTGCAGGCGCAGGTGCAGCAGAGGCAGCAGCAGCAGCAGCCTTCTGTTTCTCCGCCGCCTCCTTCGCCTGCCTCTCCCTCTCCGCTCTCTCCATCTCCGCCCTCGCCGCCTTCTCCCTCTCCAGCTTCTCCCTCTCCACCCTCAGCTTCTCCGCAGCTGCCGCCCTCTCTCTCTCCTCCCTTTCCCTCTCCTCCTTCGCCTTCGCCTCCCTCTCCGCCTCCTTCCGCCGATTCGCCTCGCGGATCTTCATCATCGCCTTCGCCTCGAGCTCCTGCTTCTCCCACTTCGAGAACACCCGCTGCGGCTGCGCCGTCCGCGGGCTCCCATTCGTGCTGTCCGACAGGCCAGGAGAGCCGCTCAAGCTCGTCGCGCGCGCGTTCGACGCGATCCGTTTCGTGCTAGGCACCTGCGCCGTGCTCGCGGCGACGAAGGGGCTGATGGGCAGCCCGACAGTCGTCGCGATAGAGTGCCGGTACGTTTCTCTGTAGCTCCGGTGCCTCGACGGCGCCATGTCAGGGAATGAGGTGGCTTCGGCGGACGGGGACTGCGAGTGCGCAGGAGACGCAGTCGGCGTGGTTGACGTTGATGTCGACCATAGGAGACTCTTTCCTGGCACGCCTTGCGGGAACGGCACGCTCTCCTGTATGTATGTACGAGATCGTGAAGTATATTGTGAAGTGGTGAAAAAATAAAATGAAGTGCGTCAGATGTGGGGCCAACGAAAGACATGTGGTCAGAAAATACATACGGAGGTAGATGTGTTCAATGACAGTTTTTCAACATCCTCATTCCGGGGTGCTGGAGGCGAGTCCTGCCATGCCAGTATATGTTGTGCTTTCGCGTCTTGATATTCCTCCTCTGTAAGCCACGTCTCAACGCACACTTGCAGATTCGCATCTCGATCGGGGTGCTGAGAATCCTTGGGCTAGGAAGAAACACCACAAAAACTCAGCGCACTAGCCTCATGCAATGACTGGAAACAATCGCCTACCATAACGAATTTCTGCCTCGCCTTCTTCACGAGGGCCTGACGAAGTCGTTGGCCATTGAGACCAATCTTATATTTCACGCCATTGCTCTCCCACTCATCGCCGATATTCCTAACCTTGCTCCTATTAGACGTCGTAGACTCGTCCATTGAGACATCGCTCCTGGACTCGCGACGCTCGATGTGCGAGTGCCGCTTGCCCTTCTTTCTATCATGCGACGACTGCTGCTTCTCGGGCGTGGCGCCCTCGCTGCCGCTATCGCTGGCACCATGCTCGCCGTGCTTCTTTGCACGCAAATAGGTCGCCTCGGACTTGCGCTTCGCCACAGTTCTCCGTTTTCTGTGCCTCCGTGCCTTGGCATCGCCTTCGACCTCTAGCTCTACACCGCTGTCCTCATCGTCTCCGCCGAAGGTGGATCCGGCCTCTGCACGATCCCGTTTCTTCCCGCGCGAAGTCGACTTGAGCTCTGTGATTTCATCGGCCTCCTCGTCGTCCACATCCATGCTCGAGTCTGCTTGCATACCCTTCTCGTGGGACACCTTGCGGGCGCGTTTTCCACGCACCTTCTTGGTGGAGTCCGCGACGTCTTCGCCGTCCTCCTCGTCCCGGAGACCACGTTTTGAGCCTCGTTTCGGCGCAAGTTCCTCAAACTCCGCATCCTCATCGCCATCGATCAGCTCGTCGCCTTCGACTCTCGATTTCTTTGCCTCGTGTTCTGACTCATCTTGTTCCTCATCGAAGGCACGTTTTCTGCCTTCGCCGTCAGACATGTCGGCATCGGTGATATCAAGATAACCCCCGTGGCGAGTCAGTTCAGCGGGTTTGTGAATTCCATTGGTGGTTGGCTGAACAGGATGGTAAGGATTGCTGCTGAAAAAGTACGGTGTTTACGTAAGCGGAGGCAAGGAAGGGCGAGGCAAGTAAAATTACTCACTGATTTATGCCCTGGGCGTTCCTTATTTGCGCCGGCAAGCGAGGCTCATAAGGACCTGTGTTGAATCCGCCTGGCACAGGAATGACTGTGCTCCGCATTGCGGAATCGGACCGTTGTGGCACGCCTAATAGTGAGTAAGCAGACAGCGAGGAGTGGTGAGTGGGCCACGCCGCGACAACAGATGCGCAAATGAGACTCACCTTGACGATGACGAAGGTTTTGGTCGAGTGGCTCACGCTGGTGGTCTAGGAGGGACGGCTGGGGACGAAGGGCGGGCTTGGGTTTTCCCTGCCTTCTGCTTTCCTCCTCGCGTGCCCTCATCATAGCCTCCGAATATGCGACGTTGAAAGGGCGGAGATCGCTGTCAGGGATACCATGTCTCCGGCGCGTTGCCCTAGAGAAGGGAAAAAAGACGCGTTACCGAGAAAGTAAGACAGAGTGGCACAAGGGGCGCCTCACAGCTTATACGACCTCTCCCGCCATAGGAGAACTCGCCTCCAGAGCCGTCTCCCTACGATGTAGATGCCGAGGCAGAGGGATGACCAGACGATGACCTGCGTCACGGAGAGCGGGAAGGCGCGGCGCTCGGACCCGCTGCGGACAGGCATGGTGTCTTGGCCCAGAATGTCGGACGAGTCGTGCTCCATGGCGAGAATGGAGAGCGAAGGGGAGAAAAGGCCCTAGAGGCAGGTCTGCAATACGGGCGATGATGGTAAGAGTCAAAAGCAGACCGACACCCCAAACTCGCACACACTGTCACTTGTTTGGTCCTGTTACTTTTAGTGGCCTGTCATTCAAGAAACCGTGTTTTTCGCATTGTCCTCCTTGTTCTCGACGTCGACGACGAAATGCTATTGTGTTCCCCGTTTTCTGTGGTCTGTTCTTCTCCTTCTACTCCACCTACAAATGCCTAGGAACACGGCCTCCAGTGCCTTCGTTGCCTCAACTTGTGATGTGGAAGATCGATGGCTCTTGGTCCACGCTTGAATGTCCAGCTACACCGTAGCTCGAGTCCATGGTCATTCGAGTACTAAACCGAGAACACATCTTCCTTCTTTATAAGTATATCGTAGTCGTTATTGTGATTGTGTCATTATCAATTGAATCCACATTTTTGACCGCAATTTTACTGAGGTCTCCTAAAATCCCGGACGCAAAAAATTTCAGCGGAGTAAAATTTCTCGGGGTACTTTCTCTGCCCCTCCACTTTCTGTCAGGCGTCAGTGCGAGAGCGCCGGCCGCACTGAGCGTACCCGCTAACAAGAAAATAGACACGTGGGAAAACCGCAATCATTTTCATACAAAACGTAGACTCCCACTCTGGACCAAACTCACGCCATCTCCCCATCCATCACAACCACTCACCCGTCCTGCTCTCCATACCATACCACAATGGCCACTAAAATCGTCACCCTCGATGAGCTCCGCGCGAACAAGTCAAGAGACAAATTCTACATCCTCATCCACGGCAAAGGTACACCCCCCAGCCAATCACAGCGCCTCTTTTTCGCATCTGATCCCATTTTTTTCTCTTTGTCCAGTGTACAATGTGACCAAGTTCATGGACGAGGTATGCTCTTATCTACACGAACAGCAACACGAAAAATAACCTAGCAAACGCGCAACAGCACCCAGGAGGAGACGAGGTCATCCTAGCCGAGGGTGGTACGTGGCACCCTTTTCACATTCCTCCCCCACTTTTTCCGTGCCCTTTCCGGCTATTCTCATTTCATTCCCGTTCCAGGTCAAGACGCGACGGAAGCCTTCGAAGACGTCGGCCACTCCGACGAGGCCCGTGCCCTCCTTCCCGCAATGCTCGTCGGCGACTTCGAGCAAGGCTCCGTGAGTACCCGCCTCCTCTCCACCCCGGCCCCTGCTACACCAGCGCACATGCTAACCATTCCTATCAGGGCATCTCACTCAAATCTGGTGCAGCCGCCGCCCAAGCTAACCGTGTATCTGGCGCCGTCGAGCAAGGATCAAAGTTCGTCTCCCCTTCTCACCCCAACCAACCACCCCAAACTGACCACTCACTAACCCCAACAGCCTGATGTACTTCCTCCCCCTGGGCTTCCTAGGCGCCTACTTCGCCTACCGGTACTACACCACCGGATCCGCCTGAACCCTCCCCCTCCTGTCAACGCTGTCCTCCTAAGCTATTATCGTAATTACCACACTCCTACCGCCCACGTATGTCGTATATTACCCCTTCCCCCTCCCCTTACCTCGGCCCAGGCTCACCCTCTGCCTTGTATGTCCGCTACTTATTATCGCATACGCTCATGCAACATACACTTTACTCTTCCCGCTGCATTATTTACACCGTTTTCAAGCTTATTTGGATAGACGGAAAAATAGAGTTACTTTCGAGTCTGTCTTTGCTTATTTTCCGCGGACCCGATGTTTGCACGGTACCATGGCTGAACAGGCCCGTTTTGTGTGCTTTCGCCCAGCGGTGGTGGGTCAAGAGACCTTGCAGGTGTAGGCTGGCTGTCATGATCATCATACACTTCACAGTTCACCCTGCAGAAGCCGTCATGCTTCTGCTTCCCGAGTTCCTATGGCATCGCACCCCCGCCCTCTCCGCTGACAAAAACACCATGACACTAGCCTATACAGCTCACCCGGTCACGTTCGCGCATCCTGGGCGTATTTCACGCTCGTCCGGGCATGGCTTGCTGGGTTCCTTTTGTTAACTTGGTCTATTCTTATTCAAAGCCTTGCAAGTACGTGATTTCTGGTGACCGCCGGTGAGTACCCGTAATTATGCATGACATATATAAAATGGCTCTATAGCCTGTCAGTGTATCGAAAACAATAGCCCAGCGCCACTTTGGTGCCTAATAATGAAGGTGGAAGGTGGGAACGACTTGACAAAATGCGATAACTCCAAAGAACAATTTATTCAAAATTTCCAAGCAAAGTCAAAAGTGTACAACAACTATCCAAAACGATCACAAAACATACGGGTAAAGTCATTTAAACAGTTGCAAAGCCAGTAGAAGAGCAAGTAGAACGCTGTAGCCCGACACAGTCATAGGTATGTAGCAAGCAAGTAGGAACTGTTCTAAGACTCGAAACGCGATAGCATGATGAATAGAAAAAAGTGTAGTAACAAATCTACTCTTTTAAAGAAAGCAAGGAGCATGTACAACATAACAAGAAGAGCAAACCCAAAAAGCAAGAGTACACAACAAAAGAGAACACAAAACACACGAAAAGAGAAACTTACAATCTCCAAATCCAAATCCATTCCATAGTCTTTTGATCTTGATTTTCCATAAATACAAACGATGTCGAATTGAAGACCGAACAGGGACGACGGCCTCCTGCCCCACCCACATCCACTGCACACCTGGGCTAGCTCGGGCTTGGGTTGTCTAGCGCAGGTCTGCAGGGGGTATGCCAGGCCCCGCTGAGC
This sequence comes from Galerina sulciceps, assembly GCA_023014345.1. NCBI lineage: Eukaryota > Fungi > Basidiomycota > Agaricomycetes > Agaricales > Galerinaceae > Galerina > Galerina sulciceps. The sequence goes on along the minus strand of JAEDXJ010000005.1, from coordinate 1,792,235 downwards.
GATAGTCGATCAGCGGGATCACTCCTGTCATCGCGCTCTATCTGACAAGAAAGAGAAGGGGAGGAAAAGCACACAAACGGCATCGTCAGAAATACTCCAACAATCACAGGGAGAAGAGGCAAAAAAGAACAGAGAAAACCAAAATAAACGCCGAAACTCACCAAACCTCTATACCAAGCTTATACAGACCCTCCTTCGCCGCCTCGTTCCTCGCTGCCTTCTTCGTGTTCCCGCGCCCGCGCCCGTGGAACTGGCCGTCCACCATGACCTTGACATACCACACCGGCGTCACCTTCGTGCCCTTGATCATCACCTCCGGCGGGAGCCCGACGTCAGAATACCCGTTCCCCGGGCGACTCGTTCCCGTCCGAGTAGATCCACTCGATCTGCCGGCCCATCTTCTGCAGGAACTGGTTGAACAGCGCCAAGTGCCCGACGGTTGGCGAGTTGCTGCTGAGCTCGGCTGGCTCGAGGTGCGCGGCGCTGTCTGGAGCGGCCATCTCCTTGTCGCTCGAGAGCCCGTTGGCGGATTTACTGTCGGCGCGGTTGTGGTTAGGGCCGAAGGAGGGCGGCATCGCGGGGAGACCGTGCTGCTCGCGTGCGATGCGGTACGCAGCGAGGGCGTAGGGCTTGAAGAGCGAGAACACCCATTTGTTGACCGCGTCGAGGCCTTGGTCGATGAAAACCCCGCCTACGAATGCCTGTGCGGGTGTGGGAGTTGGTATTGCACGTCCAAGTGTGGGACAACAGATACGTTACCTCGAACACGTTCGCTGTAAAATTAAAAAAGGTATGTTAACCGGTTCTCACACGAAAATAGCGAGATAAGGGAAAAACCTCGGATGTTGGTGGACGCGCGAAGCGTGATGGCCTGCGCTGGGTGGAGGCGAAGTGAATCTGGGAGTCGGTATTTTAGGGAACTATGTAGATAAGCGAGTCAGGATATGGAGGAGAGGAGGAAAAATTGGAGGGAGGTACATCTGCGCCAGGGTGACGTTCGCGACGATCATGGATCGGATTTTCTGTAGGTGGCATTTGAGGACGAGCGGGTAATATTATGAAAGGAAACACTCTGACGGTAGCTGGACCGACTCTAAGTCCAGGAAAGTCCTCCATCAGCATAGCTGTAATGGAGGTCTGGAGCACAGAATCCCCAAGATGCTCGAACCTAAACGAACAATAGAGTTCAATGCCGTACCCAATGGGGCGTAAGTAATTACGAAGACATACTTTTCGTTATCTGGGCTGAGATCGTCCTTAGGGTCCTCAAACACATGGGCCGCGCGCGCAAAGAAGCTGCGATGCGTGAACACCTGCCTATAGGTCGCTGGCGAATGGATCTGCGGCAACGGCGGGAAGTGACAGTCGTCTTTCCCGAAATCCGGCCTGGACGACCAAAACAAGGCTCGCGTCAGATATCGTTATCCTCGTCATCGCGGGCGGCCGTAAAAGCCTAAAGCAATATAAAATAAACCCGGGAGACTGGAAACTCACTGGAGAGTGATGGTCATGTTGAATAGATCAGGCGTAATGCTGTGAGAGTCAGCTGGGACAAAGCTTGCTCGTCGTCGGGTGGTGGGATCTGCTATTAGTAGCGGCGTTGGAGGGTGGCCTGGAGGGGGTGGTGGGGATGGGAAAAAGAGAGAAAGACGGGAGGTGTGGGTATTCTGTGCTCTGAGAAGAGAAGGAACGGACAGCCGCATCCCTGCCTCTCTTTGTGGGTGCCTCTCATTTATTTTCAACGACAACTTGAGCTCCGCGTCAATACTTGGTGGCCGCCGTAAGGAGACCTAATTATAGATTCCCCGGCTCGGACTCGGAGATTTTATAAATTAAAAAGCACGTGCCGTATGTCGGCCCCGGATTTGCACTTGGCCATGTTTCTCGACTTGTGGTTGCCCCCAACATTCAAACACAGAAATGCTCCCGTTAACACCTTCCTCTCGACGACCATCGCTCTGTTCAAGGCCACGATAACATACACTCGAAACCGCAAGCTGGAGGAAAAGAAATTGGGAGATCGTCCAAATTTTGACACCGAATCAACATGGCTCTTGCATCGCAAACGTCTATGCATCAATTGTTTAACCAGTCAGACGAACGTGTCTCCTGTGCGCGATACCGTCTCGGGAGGATATCCACCTGGGTAGACGATCACAAAGATGACAAGGATGACTTCACCGCCGCTTTGTGCAAACATTTCGACTTCTGGAACTCCCTCATGGAGTACCTATTCGAAGACCGGACAATGGAGCAAGTCAATCAGCACCTTCAAGATATCACCGCCAGCTGTTCATGTTCTATGAGAGATCCCAACATGCTCAAGCTTCACAAAGCGGCCAAGTCGACAGAGGAGTTTTTCACCGGAAGACCTGGCTCAGAGGATCTCGCCCCCGGCATGGGCCACATTCTCTACTACATCAACATGATCGTGATCGTCCTGTCGCACGCTCACACTAGGCCTGTTGCTAAAGGCTGCTCGACTGTTTGGCCTCGATCTCCAAAGGATCTCATGCCACATGGCCCTTTGAAGCTTGTCACCTGCTTGATACACTGGTCGCGCTTCAGTTGGGGTGCTTCTTCAGTCTACAGGCTGGCAGGAGAGTTTATTCGACTTGCCGGGTCCCTTGTTATTCCTCATTTCATAGAGGAGGGATTCACGCAATATGCCGTTGACGCCGGTCGACAACTCGCTCTTCAAGTAGGGTCTGCACTTCGCGGTGCTGGTGGTCTGTCGTATAGGGCGAGGTTTAGGCTGTCAACCTCAATTTGTTCACAAGGAGAAGACTTGGTTTTTTACTTTATTCAGGCCGTCGAAGCGCACTCTTCGATGTACTGGAAAGTGTTCAGTCTTCACGGTTGCGAGATGAAGGCCGTTCAAGCGTTCTCGATGCTTGCCTACGTCGTTTCGGATCGTAGACTGCCATTCGTTCCCGACCATCGAACATATCTTCTCTCAAGACTTGTATTGAGAGGGGCGAATATTTATCATCTAACTCGACTGCGCGTAGTGAACATGCCCGAGTTCCCAGTACACCCTGGTATTTTCGAGATCTTGAGTGACGGGGTTGAAGACCCCGAGACTACACAAAAGAGACAAGGTGAGCTGTAAGGCTATTCTGAATTGACCTCTGTATATATATTTATCTTACTTCAACAGATTTTGGTTAGACCTCGACTCTTCCATCGTCCGTTGTCTGAGCTGATACCCTTGTTTAGCACAGCAGTCAGCTGATCGCCTGAACGCTCGATTTAATGGTATACTTACGATTTGGATCACACCATGAATACTGACTCATACTTTTCTAGACCCTCAACTCGACATTGAGGACACATCGACACCCTTACTCTCAGATGATATGCTAAACAGAGAGAATGTCAGAGCCGTTGTCACCTACATAAGATCCGCCCGATCAAGCCTCCTCTGCTCAGCGCGAGCCTGCCAAAAGACCATCCACAGCACCGGAAGAGAATTCCAACGATGCGCGCGATGCAACATCGTTCTTTACTGCGGAAAAGAGTGTCAAACGCGTGCATGGTCCGATCCGCCCTACCCACACAAAAAGATCTGCAAAATATTCGTCAAGCTCCTTCGAGTCGGCGGCGGAGAGGATCTGTTTTTCCTGACCACAAAAAAGCATCAGCACGACCCGAAATATCTCTCGCAGGAATTGGAAAACATCATCGTGGACAACTGGGAGGCAGGCGGTGTGACCAACGAGGAAATCTCGTCCGTCAGTGATTGGCGGACGTCGGTGATGCTGCCTGCGCCGTTGCCGACGTTGAAGGAGTTTAAGCTTGGGTACGACGACTACGAGGAGTTTATCAAGGAGTTCAGTTGGCGGGATAAAAGCTTGAAAGGTGCGTCGGGATAGAGCTTGATTGGTTTTCTTTGTTCATCGTGTGGTTTCACTTCAGGAAGATACATTCCGCAGGCTGTGTGGTTTGATCGGCCCGTCTTGGAAAATGATACGGTCGACCCCGAATCTGCACAACCTCCAGCGTCGGACTCGTAACGGGTAGCTGTGATTACCCTTCGACCTTCTGGATAATTTCTAGACTTTAATATTTTTATTATGATTTTTATTGAATTTATAATGGAATCGGCCCCTCTCAGCTTGGTTATGTCCGCACTGGTTTTTAAGTTTCAATTTTCGCCTAATAGCCGTAAGGTTGTAAGCTATACATGCGAAGTGATTTCGACTAGAACTCGAGGAAGGAGGACCATTCGCTCTTTCTTTTGTACGATTCCTCCAAATTTTATCTTCTTGAAAACTCATGTCCAATGGAATGCAGCTTTATTTGCGTGGATTAATCATCAGGCCACTGCGAACTCTCAGCGAACTCGTCTATGACCTCTAGAATTGGCGTCACTAGGTCTAACTGTATCTGGGACATGCCATGTCGTATTAAAATAATACAAGTTGATAATCACTCGATTTCTGCGCTTTCAATCGCGAGAATCGGTAAATGAAGGTACTGCTAAACGCTGATAAAATCTAGGTATGGCACACAAACATTGGTGAGGACGAAATGACCTTCCCCAGACTATCGTCATATGCCTAGATAACAAAACGTCATGAACTCTCATCATCTTCCTGGGCCTCTTGAACCATCCCGACTTCATATTCTCCACATACGTCCCATCGCGAACCCTCGGCGGCGGCTGATACATATTTCACAAATCGCATGACCCGTTCGTCTCGGAGTACAAGCAGGAGTCTATTGAAGCCAGGCTGCACGGCTAAGAGTGTGCCATCTTCCTCTTCCTCGTCGTCTTCGTCCATGGGTTCGCCTTCAGGAAGGCCCTCCTGTTCTGTGTCCTGTTCTGCATCTTTTTCACCAGCCTCCGTTGCACCATCGGGCAAGGAGGATGGTATTTTATCCGACACTGCGAGTTCGGCACCGTTGCTTTTCTTTGGGGTTGTTTTCGACTTTTTGTGGCTGCTAGAACGATAGATAGCAGGGTCGTCTTCTTCATTGTGTGGAGCCATATAGCACTGGATGGAAAAAAGAAAGAGGTCAGACACGATGAAAGGGGGAAATCAATTTCAAAAATACCTCCCAACCTCCCCACTCCGTGTTTGTCCAGCCCCGCTGGTGCTGCGTAAAGCGATCGCTTTCGTCATCTGAATCGGCCTCTCTGGCAGGAGGCGTCAGTCCGAGCACAACATCCAACCTTGCTTCGCTGTCCTCGCTTGTCGCCAGAGTATAGTCTAAACCTGGCCTAAACCTCCTAGCCTCCGCTGCATACCGCATAGGCATCAAATGTGACACAATAGCCAACCAAGCCCGGAACGCCACACTAGCGAAGAGTTCATCCTGCAGACTGCGCATGATCTGGTCCGTCGATGACGCATGGCGCGGGGTAACAGCTTCGATTGGCGCGCCTTCTTCGTGCGGCCGCAGTACGCAGTACCGCCATTTATGTGGAGGTCCTTTGATGGTCCAACCAAGGTGCGTACCATTGGTGTGTTCAGGAATGCGACCAACACGATCTTCGCCCAATCCGTCTCGTGTGTCTACATCGCGTAGTCGTTGCTCGAGCGATTTAGCCAGAGGTGTATTTAGGAATGAGTGCAGCTCTAATGAGGATTCCTCGACGAAACGGGCAGAAAGAGCTTTCATTGTCCGGGGTTGGAGGTAGACGGGATTCAGAAATTCGGAGAGGAAAGCGATGTGGTCTTCCGAGAGAGTGACGTCAGGGAGAACTTCGGGTCCAGCATAGGATAAGCTTTAAAGACCGTTGACGTCGAAGTCTGGGCCAAGAGTATAAATAAGATGGCATGGGAGCAACGAAAAAAGCCGTGAGAGGGAGGACAAGGTAATACGCACCAGTTGCTCACGGGAACTTTTGATATCCGTAGGCTCAGGAACTTCAGGCACGTAGCCGTCTTCACCTTCCTGGGCGGCATGGAACCATCCACTTATACTAAGTCTCTCTCGTCCATCTTCATCTCTGCCACCAACTACGACTTCTTCGACCGAGTGAAAACTTTTTCCTGGCTGAACCTCGAAGAAGATAAATTGGTTCCAGCTTGGCGGTATACTTTTTGAGGGAATTGATTCAGGCTCTGGTTGGCCCTCGTCGTTTATCCGGGCAGGGTAGAGTTCAAGCGCTCCTCCCCAATCTTTTTGCCATAGTTGGTAGTGGGGAAGGGGCATGTAAAGAATGTAAGAGACGCGTCGAGTTCCAATAACATCGTCGTGGTTGAGAAGGTGACAACCTCGGGTGTACGAGTTAACGGACATGTCTTGCTTTTTGCCTGAAAGAGGTCCGCAGCCGGTAACTGAGCGTAAGAATTTGCGAAATTGGAATGAATAGAGCGCGTCGCGGAGGGCTAAAAGATTTGGCAATCGAGCAATCTGGGCTGAAGTAAGGAAGTTCAAGGAGGCAAGATCGCCAGTTTGGTTAACCTGAAAGATGCTTCAACCTTGCACAACTTGAATGAGACGCGCTTGTTCCGTGCAGAAAGTTTACCTTATAGATATCTGTTTCTTTTTCCGTAAAGCTGAGTTCGCTTAGGCATTCGTCCTTGACCTTCTTCAACAAGTCGTCCTGGAACAGCTTTTCAACAATGACGTATTTGAAGGGCGTACTTTCCACGTAATTAGAGTTCAAACAAGCGATGTTGTTGTGATCGAAGAGCTCGTTGGCAAAGTGAGGTGTGGGATCGGTAGGCGCGAGGTCATTAGACGGTTGAAGACATTGCTGAGGTGCTTTTACGCTGTCGCTGCGGATTGAAGGAGGTACGTGCGTAGTTTTCATTCGCTTTAGCACCGATGAGGGAGATGATGGTTCAGCAGGATCGGAAGAGGGAGACCTTTCGCGTATCCGCGCCATCGTGTGCCAGCTGATGTATTCTCAGCCGATCCGAACCGAAGCAGTGAATTTAAACGAAATGCCTGTGTGATCAGGACTCGCAACCACGTCCAGTGCTCGAGCGCAGGGCCAGTGCGAAAAATAGAGGAGAGAAACGGGAGAAGAGGGCAGACCGTCGGCACCAAGAATATTCAATTGTCGTGGCTGAAATAGATCAGAAAAAAGTAAAAATATAGAACTAGTCGAAGAATTCAAGAACGAATCTCTTTGGACTGTCACCCTGTGTACCTTCGGTGGGGAAAAGAAAGATCAAAAAACAAGCAGAGTTTTATACTGTAAATGTTCGGAAGAAATTTGATCGTGACCAAATCTGGTTATTGGCCAGGGCGAGACTCTTCTGGCCTTCTCTTTCTCATGAATCCCATCACTACTCACCTCCGCTTTGAGACACTCAAAGGGCAGCGGCACTGGGCGGCTGAGAGACTTTCATTTCAGGACCATTCTGGGCCCAGAGGAAATGCTTATTAGTCGACCATAGGCGGCTCCATGTCCTCTACACATGTGTGTATCGTGAGGAGTTTAGCCAATGTACTGGGGAACGGAAAAGTACCACCTCCGACTGGTTTCCATCTTCTATGTTCTGCGATAGATCTTGAAGAGGTGAATTGCTCTTCTAAATATATTATGACTCGTGTCTTCAGGCTTTACCCGGCCGCTAGGAAATGGCAGTTAATGTGCAAAAATTTAGGTGCCAGACTGCCGCCGATACCTCTGTTGAACCACTCCACCATTGACGTATATTGGGACGACTGAACCTTAACGAGGAGCTTAACCATTGGAGGCTTTTGGATGCACCCCTGTGTCCGTTCCAGCACACCTATTGGCCGGAGACTCAACTTTACTGGATCAAAAAACAATATCTATACTGCCTGGTCACTGCACATCTAGAACATGTCAGAATCCAACGAATCGGCTTTGGCTTTTTGATGTCTATGTTGAGAATGTTGCGTGTATCTTCTTTTGTCCAGCCAATAGCAGCGTTTTCGAGGACGGAGCCAGATTTTGAATGACATGTTGCTCATGTTCGGCGCCACCGCCTTGTCGAGACTGTTTCAGCCATAACAATGGCCAAAAAATCCCCAAATCGCATGTCATTATGGGAAGGATCTCGAGAGATGGAACTTGACTGACATGTGGCGCGGGCTCCCACTTTACGGGAAGAAAAGCAGGGATTTTGTTCTACCTAGGGCCTGGACCTTATACGTCAATCTCCAAGAGTCATTCCAAATTTGTGCCGCTAACTGCAGCTGAATCAGATCTTTTGGATAGACCACTCCAGATTCTGGGAAAGCAAGCTTTCTGTGGAGCTTATCGATAGAATATAGAACAGCTGACCCCTCGTCCTAACTGCGGTTTCGTGGCTGGTTGTGCCAGCCTCCGAAAATACCTCGACACTTGTCTTACATGACCCAACTTGTTGTTCGCCTCGATCACCAAACAACTGATGGTAGGCGTGAAGATATTTACTGTTTGTGGAGATGCACTCAATGATACGCAATCATATTCAAGTCTAGCAATTGCTGTTTGGTAAGATATGGCTGTTCACACAGTTTGTCAGATTCAAACAACGTCTCGGAGAAACCATCGATTTCCTTTCTGTCTTGCACGCGGAATAAATTGAATCCCAGAAAACGATTGGTCTTTGAGACTCTAAGCGGCGGTGATTATTTTTCATATCGCTTTCTCGACCCACTCGCAGAAACATTATGACCATTGTTATCACTCCTACGAAAGCGTGAAGGCTGGTCCTCCGTTTCAGATGGCCAGTTATTCCAATCCTGTAGCCCTCTAACTACGCACATTTTGAGTCTTTACACGGTGCCCCGCGGCGGTCGTGGGCGGCCCACATACCAAAATGTGCAGTTCACACGAAGGGGAATGAAATCTGCCAAGTTTGCTGGATTTTAAAGTTGGTAAGAATTCTAGGCCCTGGACAATTACTAAATGGTTCATTGTAAGCCCTTGATTATAAACGCCAAAGATTACGGAAAATATCCCCCAGAGCCCTCGGTATTCATGCCAAAGCAACTGCCATGAGGCGATGCGCAGAGCTTCTAAGATATCAACATTTGCAACTTCTCTGACGCTTTTTCATGGACCACATCTGGGTGTGTAAGTGGGGATTAGTTGTCTGGATTATGTGACACGCTTTAGACGCCATACTATCGGTTTTACTGAGGCTAATCCCTTGTACAGGGCCAGGGAAGGTTCTGGCAGTCGAATGGGAAGAACTCTGATTTGTTGGGCTGTTTCCCCTTGGTTTCCCCAACATCTCGCAATCGGAAATTCATCACCGGCCGATTATTTATTCGGCGTATCTCTGGCTCGAGGAAGACATATTTTCCACCCTCATATCTCATATTTCATTTTAGGAAAGTGGTCTTCGACGAGTTACGAAGGCCCAGTGAAGGTTTGAAACGCACGTCGAATAGGTCCAAAATGTATACGAGGAACCTCTTCAGCTCTTTTGATTTAAGGTTTTTAAATCCTCAGTCTTTGTCCCAGATGGTTCACCTGCGGTCAATAGGCCTTTTCCAAAGACTCCGTGGCGCAGTCCAGATTTCTCGCAGGTACACCATGGATGGGTGCCGAATAAGATCCTGAGCTTGCCTTGACGAATTAGAAAGTAAGTATGTAATCTTTTTTATCAAGGTTGGAAGCTGGTTGCACTTCGGCGATTTTGGGTTTCATTCAAAGCCTAGAGCCTAGACTGGTCTCAGAACCCACGGTGTTCATTGGCTGAGTTCAACTTGAACGTTTTAGTTGAGTGCCGACTTTTATTGGACTTTTAAACGTTGTCTAAACGAGCGTTTATGTACCAGTTTGCTGGCAGTAAATTGCAGTAGTTCCAAGCATCCAGAAGACTGTCAAAGGGTGACTTTTATGAGTTTGCTACAGGAGAAATCGACGAATGGAACAAGAATGGAAAGTCACCACTCTCATTAGGTCTATTTTTGGAAGTTCCTTTATTTGGTTTGGAGGCTGTCACCCTCAGTTGACAATTCCCATGAACAAATTTGGAAGTCCACTGTGAGTCCAACTTTGCACGGACCTTCCAGCACTCTTCCATAAGCCATGGCGAGTCTTGGCTTACAACGGCTGGGATTGGCATCTCGTAGTACGCCCCGTCTCCTTATGCAACTCTGCTCTCCTGGACGAGGACGCCCCAATACCGCGCGTCGTGTCTTGGCTGCCACATACTCCACTGCACCTTCTTCCTCTCAGAATGGCTCAAGTACAGAAAACACGGAAGTCGTTGCTAAACTCCCAAATAACGGGACGAACCTCGCTGATACTGTCTTGCCTGAGGCAACTGCTTCGGACGGCACAACTGACTGGTCAAAGAGTTACGCTGGCCTCTCCAGTCAGCCCTTTCCAAAAGACATTTCCGACATCCTTATGGCTCCCATCGAACCATTAGATGTTGAAATGAAACCTGGTGAGCTAAGAAGGCGTTTCTAATTTGTGTTCGGCGACTTACCCAGCTCATACCTCCAGACGGGTTGATTTACCTGCCAGAAATTAAGTACCGACGAATTCTCAACCGCGCTTTCGGACCTGGCGGTTGGGGTCTCGCACCTCGTAGTGAGACCAATGTTGGGCCGAAAATTGTTAGCCGAGAATACGCGTTGGTTTGCCTTGGGAGGTACGCTAACTACTACGATTCTCCATGTTCAGCAAACTGAAACCAGATTTAAGACTCGTTGCCATTGCCAGAGGAGAACAAGAATATTTCGATCCAAGTGGGATCGCGACTGCAACAGAGGCCTGCAAGAGCAATGCCTTAATGCGGTGCTGCAAAGATCTAGGGATTGCCAGCGAATTATGGTGAACTTTCTGCTTAATTTAGGCGCCGTTTTTCATACTTAGTTTTTCTCCAGGGATCCGCGCTTCATTCGCGACTTTAAAGCCCAACATTGTGTAGAAGTGTTCGTCGAACACTTACCCACCAAAAAGAAGTATGACAATTCACCGATGCCTACTTGCGTGTGCTTATCACTTCTCTGCAGGAAAAAACTCTGGCGTCGTAAGGACCAGGGGAAGTTTGGATATCCATATCAAGAGTAGATTCATCTACGAGTCCTCCTCTCCATAATAATATCGCTATGTCGCGTTGGTCACAGTCATGTGCCTCGTTACCTTCCGAGTACGGCACATTGACAACTCTTCTGAGCTCGACACTCATTTATAATTGGAACCACTCTACTCATATGTGCCTTCGTTCTGATACGCTGTAATTACAGCATTGCATTGATCTGAATAGTTATTGTAATCGTCACGCCCTGACAATACTTTTATTCTTTATGTAGAGGAACAAATCACCTTGCCCAACACCAACCTCCATTGTAAAGCAGTCAAAATTGTCTTCCTATTAAAAATTCAAAGTTTAACCTCAGCCTTGCGTGTAGATGACAGATGTTCGAGTTTTTTACACACGCTGGGAATTGGAAATCGCCCTAATTGGCACAAACTTCCTTTCTTGACAATGCTTATTCCTTCCTCACGAGTAATGATACCCTCCAGCAGTTCGAGCCTGTCTGTGAAGAGCCAGCCCACTCGGCCACTTTCAAGCCTATCGTCACGACCACCTTCAAGGAATTCGATTCAGCGTACGGTATCCAGCCTTACTACACGTCCGGCCTCTAGCGCCTCAACTCGACCCCACTCGCGTTTTTCACAACGGCCAAGCTCTAGGCAGGCTCGATCACGTCTGATTCCAATATGCCAGACGCTTGTTTCTCATGTCACAGGTTTGGAAGAGGATGGCACGGAGAAGGACGTGGACGGTGAGCAATTCCGAGAGGCAGTGGAATACGCTGTGAAGCATCTCGAGACGTCGACCATCAACAAGGCCTCTGCGAGTGTAGATTTGAGTGTTATAGATCGGCAAATAAGTGGGTAAGTTGCATACTCTCTTTTGAGTTCAGAATGGCTTACATTCTAGTCAGCCTTGCTTTGAAAGCTCGAATCAACTCACGAGACGTTTTCGGAGTAGCTTTGGAGACTGCATACCAAAGGCTCAAATCTCATGTCGAAGCGCGAGAGTCCGATCTTGATGAGGAAATTAAGGCAAGGAAACCTCGAACCGCCCTTTCCATCTTAGATGTAACAGCCCTTTCAGACATCACGGTTACCCGACCATCTACAATTTCTGGTTCGTTATTTCGCCCTAGGGCAATAGTCGGGTATCTAATTTCTATTGCAGCTCGCTTTAAGTCGACCACCATCAGATGTTACGGTGGAGAAGGCAGAGTCGTACCTTGAGGCTCTTGCTAATCCTCCTTCAGCCCCTCCGACTCTTACCTGGGCGGACATCCTCGCAGAAGAACCATTTGAAGGTGAACATTGGGAAGGGGTCTATGGACTTCCTCCTGGTAGCGTGCGATCCACATCCCATCCAGACGTCACTGGCCGGGGTGATCTGGATAGCAGTCCTTCGCTCTCTCCACTCAACTCAGATGATCTGGCTTTGGATGATGAGGATTCATTCTCGTCTGAGGAATATGAGATCACTTCAGGGTCAACCTCACCTCGTTCTCCTTCGCTTCATATTCCTGATGGAATGACGACAAGTATCCCGCATTCTTACGAAATTAGGAAACAATTTGAAGAGCTGCAGGCCAAGCAATACTGGAGGGATAATTGGCACACTGATGCTGCCATTAACTCGCCGTTCGATATTGGTGATCCGTCAACACTAGGTAATCATCCTGATGTATCCCATTTCATCGATTCTGACTTAAAATGGTTCCAGGTCCTACTCTGACACGAGTTCTTGCTCAAGCAAGTGGGTTTCAGGATGCGCAGGCCATGCTGCAACCAGAAGTACGTTGTTCTAACGATAGATTTACAACATTGGATGTGACAAGTTTACCTATTAGCGTTATATCGATGAAGACGACATGACTCGAGAGATTCTCATGGCGCTCCAAGGCAACAAGAATACAATCCTTGCATGGAAAGACGAATCATTCACTGTAAGCTTCATCTTTCTGTTACGGCCAAAATTCCAACCTGCATCCTCGATTTTACAGATGATACCGAGCACACCGAGACTGATACATCTAACTCTGGCTTCTCAAGAGTCTATCATTTCATCTTTGGCAAGGACCGCCACCACTGTTCAAAATCTACGTCGCTTCACTTCTGCCGTCTTTTCACGTTCGATTTCCGGAAAGCAGGTTAATAAGAGGGCGACTTCAACACGAACTTGCGAGGCATTTGCAGACGCCATCGACGAGACCATTCGAGCCTTCAATAAGTGGTGCGCTGCACGAGAGGAAGCCATGTGTCGCGCCTATGCCGGCGTCGACGAGGAACCACTTGTTGTAAGTCTTCTGAACACAGAGACGGCGGTTCGTGATCAATACGGGGGTTCGTTTGAGGTCCTCCTCGAGATTGTGCAAAAGGCCTTTCAAGTCCAGCCTGGGGGCGATTTTTCACTGTTCGATGAAACCACACAAGTGCGACAACCAGCAGCCCTAACCACCATTCTGTTGGACACCCTTTTTTCCAGTGTGCAGCAACACATGGAGAGAAGAGACACGGTAACGAGCGATACTCTTATGCGGGTCTTCGTATGCACCGCCGAGCCAGTTTGGAGTATGATAGGGCGGTGGCTCAAGGACGGAATGGGTACGGGCTTGGGGGTTGGCAGTGGGGGAAAGCATGGCATGGCTGATGAACTCGACGACGAATTTTTCATTGAAAGCAGCGGAGTTGGGGCTGGAATGATGGGGTTAGGTTTGCTAGACCCAGAGTTTTGGCAAGAAGGATATGCTTTGAGAGAAGGGGTTGTATTATCTGGGGAAACGATTCCTGTTGAAGGCGGATCAGCTCCGCCTGCATTGGCTTCGACTCGAAGGGCGATTCCCCTCTTCCTGGAACATGTTGCCGAGCTCGTCCTGAGCACCGGAAAGGCGGTTGGACTCATGCGTGCGCTTCGAGGACCCCTTTTCTCCAATCTGTTTAGTGATTGGAAAACTTTCGGGTCACTAATCGATACCAACTTGGAGTCACCCAAGGTGGATGGAGTCAAAGAGAGAACTTCTGGACTTTTTGCTGTGTCAATCGACACCCTGTCTCGTCTCGTCTATGACGGGTTACTGTTACCTTGCCAGGAAACAGGAGCCCGTCTTGTGAAGGTTCTTGTCGAGGACTGCACGTTATGGAAGCACCTGGAAGCGATGGAAGACCTTTTCTTAATGAGGAAAGGAGATGCGATGAGCCATTTCATCGATGTGTTATTTACCAAAGTGGGTTTTTTCTTTTCATCGTTAATCTTTGTGTATTGACTGTTTGTCGTATTTTTTAGATGGACTCTTCTCTTCCTTGGGGCGATTTCCATTTCTTGAACACTGCCTTCAACGATGTTATCGAGGCCAACATGAACGCCGGGACCAAAGAATGGGTTAACACTTCTCTTGTGCGGTTCTCCTACAGGGGAAGCAAAGATAAGGACCGGTCCATAAAACGAACAGTGAAGGCGATTGATGGGCTTTGGCTGGAATACGCTGTGCCATTCCCTTTAATCTACATCTTCCAACCGAAAACGATTCAAGGATATAGCGACATTTTCGTCTTCTTACTACAGATAAGAAGGGCCAAGAGCGTTTTGGAAAGAATCCTAGTTCGAGACGAGCGGGGGAGGTCCAAGAGATTGAAGGAAGAGCTGAAGATTTTTTATGCCATGAGGAGCAGGTTGAGTTGGTTCATCAAGTAGGTCAGATTACTTGAGTACTCTCGTTCAATGAATTAACGATGTTGCAGTACGCTACTAAACTTTCTGACAACATATGTGAGTTATTCCCAGTTACGTGTAATTTTCAAATTTAACCACCATCTCATGTTAGGTCATCCACGCAGAAATTTCACGGTTTCACGAGGCTTTTCGAAAAGCCACGTCTCTTGATGAGATGATCCGAACGCATGACGAACAGTGAGTGTTCATTTCTGGCGTAGAATCTGTCAAAACCCACGACTTGAATAGCCTTGAGAAAATTAGAGGTCGTTGCCTTTTGAAATCAAACGTAGGCAATGTTCACTTGGTTCAAAGTTTTGTTTAGACATTCTTCTTTTCAGACATCAGCTTTGCACAGATCCATTCTCACTATCCTTGACATGTGTCTTCACTTCAGTGATGGCTTCGTTGCATTTGCAGGCGATACTACAGCGACCTTAGATGTTTCTCGCCAGTCCATTATCATGAAGCGACATCGTAGCCGGAGGCAACGACGCCAAAGAAGAAATGTGATTGGATTCTCCCAGTTTACTCAGGGCGAGGACGATAGTTCGGACGAAGAGGATGACAGTCCTGATGCACAGAACGGTGACCATATCAACGAACCACCAGAGACCTCATTCTCGATGACCGGGACGTCCGTTACCTCGGAAGAGGACTTCTTTGCTCGTGTTGAACGAATGTCGACAGAGTTGGATGGGTTGGTGCGTTTCCTGCGCCGCGGAGTCGAGAGTCTTGCAGGAGGAACGGGTGAAGCAGCTTCTGCGTTCGGCGTTCTAGCATTTGCTTTGGAAGATTGGGATATCTGACTTCATACTTGGATTTAAGCTTTCATTGGTTCTTACGTTGCGTTGTATAAGGTACTTGCTCCATTTCAAGCCGTTCTACACAGGATTGTAGAATGATTTGTTATTGGCGCATATCATTGGTCATTCTTTGACCCAGGCTGTCGGGTATCACATACCGCAGACGTCTGAGCATAGCCATGCCCGTGCCTCACTGGATGGAGAAAGGACAGACGTCAGAGAAAAGGACCTACACGATCCAAGACCGTTTACTTAGTAAAAGAGGTATCACTAGTTCCATAGTCTTTGGACACGAACATAGATGGCAGGATTCTGTCGACATTTTACCATGATGGCAATGGGAAGGAGACAAGTCTGCGCTTGGGTTCGAATCAGGGCCAAAAGTAGACTGCCACGGCGCACGTGACTTCCTAGATACTGAACTGCCATTCCGTCTTTAAAGACATTACCAGCGCTACCAGGGCCAGTTCCTTTTCACGACACCAACGAGATGTCTGCCGAGCAGTACACTCAGATAGAGCAAGATCCTCAAGGAATTCCGGGAGAAAATGAACTTCCAAGTTACGATGATCTCGCTACCCAGAATGGTCCCAACTCAAGGTATTTAAAGAACATCCTTCGTACCCGCGAACCTAACAAATCGCTGTGCCAGGTTCGGGAGATGGAGAGGGTGGATCGAGAAAAGGTGAGTATCAGAAACTTCTATCCATGTCCTCCGCCAATTCTTCCCAGAGCGGCAGAGCGTTACATGGATATAACGCCAGAAGAGCGTGCACGAAGACGAGAACGCGGCTGGGGAAATGACGAAGATGGTCCTGTCAGTACTTTATCTATCAATCAAGGAACCGTTCTCATTGGAAGCCTCAGGTTGACCGTGAAACCCCTCCCTCATTAGTCGGCCAGACTCCTAACCCACATACATTCGAACTACCTTTGCACATACAAACGGCCAGTTTACACATCCAGGAACCACCCCCAGACTCCGCAGATGATACCTCCACACTCAGCGCACCACTTCCATTCATCAGTCAGCCTATTGAACCCACGCATCTCAAGATCAATCATTTTGGGTCTCGATTTCTACCTCACACAACTGCTCAAATTCGCTGTGTACTACCCTTACTAGCAGACCGGATACTTCTTGTTGGACACGACGATGGCCTATCTGTTCTTGACATGTTTCCCCAGGAATGGACTGAAGCAGGTGATCTAGTTACCAAAGGCCCCGACGAAGCACAATGTCGACTCATGTGGCGAGGAGAATGGCAGGTCGTTCCGTCTCTATTTTTTGTCTTTGTCTAATGAAACCTTTGGGGTCTCAGTGTCTATCAGATGTCCGTTCTTGAAGCCGAAGATCATGGCACTGGGACTCCTCAAGGCGTCGTTTTAGCCGTGGTCGGGCCTTCGCAGCATTCCTTGGGAAAAGATCCTGAAGCTCCTCGAACAGCCCGGATGTATAATCTTTCAAGTTTGATCAGTCTCGCTCGATGGGCCATCGCTCAGAAGGTAAATGGGTTGTATGATCATCCTGGAATAACTCTTATCAAACAAACCTCTAGGGATCAAGGCCGCTAGATTTACACAAAATGTCCACCTGGCAAACACCGAATACGCCATCTAAAAAGCATCGAGCCCAAGGGAGCATAGCTCGTGGCATCAAGTCCCTTATTGATTCACCGCCAAACCCTGCATTGGAACCGACTTCCTCTTACCAGTCTTTTCTGTCGCCATCAGGGTCCGTTGGACCGAGTCTTGCGAGGTGTCCGACTCCCGAACGTGGCAGTAATCTCCCTAGACGAAACTCCGATGAATCAGGATGGGATATGGTCGAAGATCTTCCGCTCAGATGGGCAACCGATTTTGTTCCACTGGCATCCCCCGGTTCTCGTCTGGCTGGCGCTTCCGTAATCGCATTCACGACATGGACCGACGAAAGCCGGAAGGGCAAAGGTACAGGAGGCCAATTGCTGGCCATCGCCACCAAGTCCAATATTTTTTTGTATGAGACACCAAAAGGAGAAAGAGCTTACAGATTTGTCAAGGTTGGACGTTTCATATTTGGGTCTAAATACTTTTAATCAGCTCCTTCAATAGGAATTCTATACACCTCTGCAACCTCGTAGCTTGGCTTTCATTCAGCAGACGGTCACGGACACCCGGAACCCGTTGGAAGAACGAAGTCCCAGTCGATTTCACTCGCATAAACGATCAGACAGTGGAGGCACTTTGAAAGGAGTTGTAAGTGGCGCGTCTACAGCCCCTCTAAGCTACGGAACCCACCTCAGCATTTTTGTTGTCTTCGACAAAAAGGCGGGTTTCATTCGCTTGGCGGATTCTGTTGTAGGCGAAATCGAGCTCGGTGAAGACGGGGGACCTCAACCTGCAGGTCTTCTTTATTCTCGGGACACCTTCTCGTCGACGGTAAGCTCGGCAAGTCTACGACAAAGAGCAAGAGTCTCCTTCGATATCCGCGAATCTGCGTCGAAATGGATCTTGCCTGTGCGGTGTGACTTGCCCGTTCCTGGTCAAGCGGGGTTTACACAGCCGGTGCATATCGTTACACGCGGCAAACGGACCCATGTTCTGCCCTGCCCATTGCCTACCAAGTCTTCACTCGCACCTCCGCTGCACGCTGTCTTTTGGAAATCACATCCAAAACATGTTTCAGCGCGTTTCATCCCGGAAGGACAGGACCCCATCAACGATCCAGCCCTTCTCCAACTAGTCGCTTTCGGTGAAAATGGCCTTGAGATACAGGAAATGGGGATATCGTTCATGAATACAAAGGGAAAAGGACGCGCATTCCCAGATGACATGGTGCGAGCAGAAGAGGATTTCGGGAGCGAAGCCGGGTTTTTAGCAGCAGGCGGTAACTGGGACCGACTAGCTCAGATTTATGGTTCATCAAGCGCAGCATCTGTGTTTTCTATGGATAGTGTGGACTCAACAGACATCTACGGAAGGATAAAACAAGAGGAAGGACTTTATGGATGGTATCGGAAGGGCTTGGAAGATTGGAGGGTGTTCTGGGTTGGAGGAGGAAGCCCACACGTCTCGGAAGGGGCTACGGGTCTCGCATATCGAGATTCAACATCGAGTAGCATGTATCTCTAGGAATCAGGATGTACTATAGTACTGCCCATGTAATTGCTTGTAGTGTTGTACTTGACCTAGGCCACGGCCCTAATAGTAATAGTACTGCCACGACGAATGGCATGCATTGCCAGAGACCACCTCTTTAATCTGTACAGTATGTTTGCAGAAGCACAATACATGTCTAAAATTGCGTTTGAACAGCTTATCTTGCAAGCAACGACACATACATAATTGACGGACCAAGGCGAATAAGTGATTATAAGGTACGTGAATAATGTGGATAAAAAGATTAGTCCTTTGGGCAGAGCGTAAAAATTGACAACAAGTTGAGCAGGAGGTTGAGAGTGCATATGAACTAAAAATCCAAAAAGGTGTAAAATCCATGACAATGCAAGACGAGGACGGAAAACAAGAGAGGAAGAAAGGAGCCAATCATGTTCATGAGGACGTAAAGGAAACTGTCTGTCTATCTTGTCGGAGGTCGTGATGATGCTTTGGGATACGTGGCGTTGCCCTGGGTTGGATTAGGATCACTACTGCCTGAGGCTGCTTGATTCAGTCGGCCCATCGATCCAGGTGGTTTACGGATGACTACAAACGACCTTTGAGGTTGAGGTTGGGTTATTCGTAGTGCCAATTCCACCGAGTTCTTCATCAACGCCAACTCTGCCCAAGTCTGTCATTGAGGCAGCTGTAGACGTCCGGCCTTCACTGCTGTGTGCTCGGTTCCTTCCCAAATGGTACCAAGGTTTCTTTTTCTTCTGCTGATCCCGCTCATCTGTCGAATCCTCATCGTCGGCTCCACCGCCTAGTGTAAACTTTGAGGCAGCAGCCAATGCCTCCGGAGGGCGCAGATAAGTATGCTCAGAGACATGCGTTTGTCGTAGAGTACCGGAGGATGGTGTTTGTTGTTGAAATTGTTGAGCCATAGAAGTAGAAGACGGCGGCTTGACAGGCAGATAGTCTTCAACAATTGCCGTCTGCGACTTCGTTCGTATATGCGCGGGTTGCATAGCACCAGACGGAAGCCCATTCACGCCGATCTCAACGTTGGACAACGCAAGCGGCACTTCTTCGGCTTCATGGTCCAAACCTTCCTCGTAGAAAAGTGGTGGGCTCGCTAGTGCTGATGTGCTGTGATTCACTTGGATCTGACTTTGTTGACCGATTGAAGGGAAAGTGTGTGTCGAGCCAGTGGTGATTGCATAAGGGGTATCAATGTGTGCTCTGCCTCCTCCGACGCGAGAGAAGCCTGTATTTGGCACTGCGGTAGTCCCAGACGATGAAGTCGATTGTTTTTGGTGTGACACTGCTTCATCAGCCACGGCCGCATACCCTGTCCTCGGGAAGGGTTGCCAAGCACCCATAATATAACCTTCATCTTCGGCATCCGTAAGTTCCTCCCTGTACGGCTTGTTCGCCTGCTCGGGTTTCAGTACAGACGGAGGTTGAGAATTGGCGGAGTTCTTTCTCGAATTGGAGTTCAGGAAGCGCGGCGGGGTTACAGTCCCCTCGTAAGGCTGAATCCCTCCAACAGGTGGTAAATACGATGAAAGGTCTGAATCTCTTGTCTGGGTTTGAGACGGTGCAGTATTAGTAGATTTGCGCTTGCTTGAACGCCGGTGCCGACTGCTTCGTTTCCGGGGACCGCAGCACCCCAAGAGTCCGCAAGTTCCCCAAAGGCCACTATCCACGGTATGACGACTACGGTCGAAGCCAACGGCACCGATGATGCGGGTAATCCCTTCTAAGACCTTTACAAGGAGCATGAGGAAAAGAGCTAGATAGACGAGAGCAAGGATCATGAGGATGCCGTAGGCGACCCATCCTCCTGGAGCCGGACCGATTGAAATCTGTCGAATATATAGTCAGCCAACTCAGCTAACGACCATTACTTCAGAGGAAGACATACAGCCTGAGTTAAAATGACCAGCAAAACCGCGATGACAATCCTGGCTACACAAAACAGGAAACTAATCAAACCCATGCTTGCCCCACTGCCCCACGGGAGCCATATGCTTGTCACCAGTGCGGAAATTACTTCAACGACCAGAATGATAATAGCTTGAGCTGTACCACTCTTCTGACCGGCTCCTACAGTGATGCCGAAAGCGATGTTTGTGGCGAAGAATAAACTGGCAAATAGTTGCGAGCCATGTCGATAATGATTGTACAAAGGTCCTAAAGAGAGTAAAGTCTTCGTTTCGTCGTAGAGCTTGTTGGTCGTTGTGAATGTTACTCGAATGACGAGGTGTGCAGGGATGAGAATAGAAAACACGACGAAAGAAAGAGCGGCGAGAACAACAGATGATATAGGGACGACACTTCGCGGCAAAGTCATTTGATAGCAGGAAAACACGGTGACAGGCAGATGGAATAAGACGAGAATCCGGACTATGTTTCCGTGAAGAACACTGCCGTGGAAGGTACCAATGTCGGTACGAAGTCGCCACCACGATCTATGCGAGTTAATACCACGTTCAGAAGAGACACCAGAGCTCGCTAATGGCAAGGCAAATCTCGCTATAGGAGATTTGCCTCCGCGTCCTGAACCTGTCAATGATTTGTTTTCATCCATTGCTGTCGAGGCAGTATTATCTCCCAAGTCTTTGCTACCATAAACCGGACTCCGGGTCCTTCCCAAACGATTCATACCGGCATGTCCTTGACCGCTAGGATCCACAAGCACACCAATGGTGTAGTCGACAAACCAAATAAAGAATGAGATTGCTATGGTTCCTCCAATGATACCCAAAAAGAGGATCAAGCATGTCGGAAATAGGTCCTGTGGGCGGATCCCAAGAGTGTAGGCAAAAGAGGATATCCCCTGAGTGGCGTTTTCCGGCAACGAAAAAAGAACGTTGGCTACCGATGGATCGATGAATAAAGGGGAATTAGGGTCAGAGAATTGGTCCGCAAAGCCTGGCGGAGGCGAATAGGGGGTAGAGCTGAGAGCATTCCAATGATGGGGCTCCGAGGGGTGGATTAAAGAGATATCTATGGAAGAGAGTAGGGGGTAAGCATCAATCGACCAAAAAAAAGGCTAGGAAATACTTACTGTAAGAAAGTGTTGACCACGCGGTTTGGGTCAGTAGAGGATCTGAGTGAGGTCATGAGAACTAAAATAGATTTTTGGATTTGAGAAGAAACGCACAAACAAACTGAGGCCACTCTACTGCCACCATGGCGAGAACTGCACACCACTGCGTGTGGAAAATAACGTCGCGCATTGAAGGCGTGCCTGGTCCAACTGTCATGAAGATGTGCCAAGCTGAGGATAAGAAGACTTACAAAAACGCATGAGGGCAGGGCTTGTAGCGAGACGCTCTCCACTGATGGCACTCGCGAGAATGTACCCAGCACTTTGAGCACGAGACCATAAACCACGCCCGGGGCGTGTTATGCCGCGACCCCATGCTGAAGCAATCCTTGCTAAACCAACAAAAACCCAGTATCCAATGGCGAGACCAACAGTGGCCCAAAATATAATCACTGCATTCCCATACGGTGATGTAGGCCGTGGAGCGAGTGGTGTGGTAAACATATCAAGACAGACAAGTTCTTTTCCAAAGGGATCCACAGCACGCAGGCGGGTGATAAGAGTAGTCAATTCCCGATTTCTTCCCCAGGGAATGGTGGATGAGAAGGCGAAAGGTCCACTAGGAATTGGACAAAATGAGCCATCCGACGAGTTTGCTGCCGGAAGCGGGCTCGGCGGTCGCAGGTTTTGACATAAATACGTGCTGTTCGACCATGCGCTGAGGGTCAGGACGGACGAGGTCGTAAACAGTGTCGCTTTTGTGACCGTCAGGCGTCCAGAAGCAGTAAAAGCAACTGATTGTTTACTTACACAAGCTCGTGCTGGTATTCGTCAGACCCACTATGTCCCGGGGACTTGTCCCGACCACAGTAAGGTTGAGATATCTCCCAAATTCTGCATTTTGGAGAACTTGGGCGTAGATAGTGCTGACATTGAACTTTTGATCGACGCTGTCGGGTTCGTCAAAGCAATCCTGGAAAGGTATCGACGTGGGGTCAGCTGTGGCAGAGGGCAATAGCAGGAGTATAAGGGAGAGCAGAGCGGGAGGCAGATATGCCCTCATCGTGTTACACGACGACTACTGCCACTTCGTCGACGTAGAACGAACGTGAAAGGCAGGCAACTCAACAGCCGAGAGTGATCACATTACGTCAGGCAAGGATGTTGACCTTTGGTTCAAAAATAAAAATAACGCGGCATGTTTGCCCGCCGTTTCCATGTGCACTCTCTGAAGAGTCGCGCATTTCACGACCTCCGGGCGTACCAGGAGGATCCTCGATGGCCTGGGTGGCAGGTTGTAGTCGGAATAGAGACCCACGCTCAGATAAAGTCGCGTCGAAAACTTTTTTCAGGTAAGAATAGCCTGACTCGAAACGATTCCCTCTCCCTAATTCTTTCTAGAATCTCTAACTTCTAATCCCGATGACCCTCCGAACACGAAAGTCTCGCCATTCGATGCAGCATTTCCTGGAACGCTTCCTGTCAGTGAATATAACTGACCAACCTCTGACGCTGAACTCCTGAAATCAGAGAATCAACTCAAAATGCGTGGATCTAGCCCTCCGAACTGCATTGGCTTTGAAATGCCATATATCTCTGCGTTCATCTTTTGACCGAAAGCACTATTTTTATGCCGACTTGCCCTCTGGATATCAAATTACTCAACAATATGGTAAGCTTTTTCAATCATAAAACATACAAATCCCTGGTAACGTCGTAATTCACCAGCTCCCATCGCCACTAATGGTCAACTTCAGATTGAAATGCCCGGCTCTCCACCTGTTATGGTGCGAATAAAACAGATTCAACTTGAGCAGGTTGGCTACAATGTTATGCGTTGGCACATCAAAACTTGATGTATATTGCAGGACACAGCGAAGTCAACGTTCAACCCGCGCACACTCAAATCTTATATTGACCTTAACAGAGCGGGTACTGGGCTCATGGAAATAGTTTCAGAACCTGATATCCGGTAGGTTTAATCACGTTTCTGGTTGACGTCTTTTGAATTGGACGTATTTGCAGTTCACCAGAAGAGGCAGGAGCGTACGTTCGCACTCTTCAATCCGTCCTACGTGCTATGGGTTCGAGCGATGGGAATATGGAACAGGTATGAATCCTCTTTTTCTCTTGTCGCCATTTTGACGTTCCGTCAGGGCTCACTTCGCTGCGACGTCAATGTTTCGATAAACCGGAAAGGCGATGCGCCTGGTACGCGTTGTGAGATCAAAAACCTCAACAGTGTTAAATTTATGATGGCTGCTATCAGTTAGTCTCTTCCTGTTTCTGAAGTACTCCGATCCTCGGTGCATCATAAAAAAATTTAGCCCACGAAATCAAACGTCAGTCCGAGTATCTCGTTGCCAATCCGGAAAAAGCAGTTCCACAAGAAACGCTTGGATTTGACGAGAACACCTTCGAAACCTTCCGTCTTCGTTCTAAGGAGGACGCACCGGATTATAGGTACATGCCCGACCCAAACTTGGGTGTCTTGGTCCTCAGTCAGGTACATCCCACTTGTGCTTGTGTTCCTACCTGTTAGTGACAGAGTATTGACACAGTCCCGACTCGATGAAATCCAAACCAACTTGCCACCACTTCCATGGGAAATCCGCTCTCACTACTAGAGAGATATCCTTCGCTGAAAAGCAAACCTCAAAGCCTGGAGGTCTTACTTAACGTGGACAGTGGTCGAGAAGTCGCCTTTGATGGCGAAGATAGCGGAGGGGCAGTTGATTATTTCGAGCGTTTATGCCAGACACCAAGCACAGTGGGGAAGGAAGGCGTGAAACGCGATCCTGTCGTTCTTTTGAATTGGTATTGTCCTTCCTCAAGTTTGAGTGAATTACAACTGACAAAAATAGGTTAACACATGAGTTGCTTGGGCAGTTGGCTGCACGGAAAGACACATTCAGCAACAATCCGCTGACCACTGATCAGTTTGGAGAACTGGTTGATCTAGTCCAAAATAGAATCATTACTGGTTTGTGGACCTTTCATCTCCGTCCAACCTCTGGTCTTATGAATTTACAGGCACGTCTGGTAAATTCCTCCTTCGTCACATGCTCGCCAAACCATCAAATCGTTCCTCCAAAGAAATCGCAAGAGAACTGGATTTAATAGCTCTAACGACCTCATCGTCTTCTGAGTCCTCGTTATCTCCTGTCTCACCGACTTCTGAACTTGAAGCATTATGCAAATCCGCAATTGCTAGTCTGCCCAACGAAGTGACAGCCCTCCGTTCCGGGAATCAAAATGTATTGAACAAGATTGTCGGGCATGTGATGAAGAAGAGCAGAGGTCGGGCGGACGCCACTGCCGTCCGGAGCTCGTGGAGAAGTTGGTCCTAGGAGATACATGAGGTGGGCAATCGCCAGCCATGGATGGCCAATCCTGGTTAGCTATTTCCTAATTTTTCTTGGTCAGAATATAGATCTATGACCATCGCTTTATTTAATCTTATTGAAAGATGTCCATTGATCTGCGCAACAGCGGAGTGTGGACGGCGCATTTACTCAACGACACTTCGACTGCCAGTTCGTTCAATAAAATCACCTCCGTCTAGCTAGGCTGGCGCATGATGCAGTTGTTCTTCAATTGGAATCTAAGCTGCCAACTAAAGCACGGCACGGCTTCATCGGCCACTTTCATTGTACTGCCCGTTCTCTTACGACATCGAACGCCAATATTGCCGCAGACCAATTTTCAATTTGATCGACCCGTCCAACAGCCAAAGTAGTACTTCATTTTGAGTTCCAGGTCGTTCCCACTGTAACCCAAGATTAACCTTGCCGCAGGAGTCTTCGGCACCGGCAGTTCAATGATACTCTTATCGGTCAAACTACCTATGAATATGTAACTCGCCCTACAAAGCCCGATATAAACGCTCGAGAACCATCTTATGAGAGGTGCTAAACAGGAGCTAGCCCGATGCTTCACTAGTACCAGTGGACGAGGAATGGGCGGAGAATTTTGCTGGGCGAACTTCGATACTGGTACCTAGAAAGGTGTAGCTAAGTACAGAGCTTTTCGACAGCACCGCTCCAATCTCTAGCAAGACTTTGGTGTATAGGTTGAGGCTGTGTGCGCCCCTTGAATTCAGGTTCTCCCGTGTGGCGCATTCTATTTGCTAGAATATCCAAACACCTCGTAATGATTTCTGGAAATTAGAGGTGTCTGGGGTAGGGGCTACTGGTCTAAGATGAGATTTTCTTTTGAGCTGGAAAAGGAAGAAGAATATCGTGTAAGAACCTGTGGAGTGCATGTTGTTTAGAATTGCGCACTTACTCGTTTCTTTCACGGGGACTTCATACTGCCCAAGATTTGCAACGATGTAAGAGTGTTGCATGTATACTCGGTAGATCTCGAAGATCATATTATTGAAAGGCATCTTCTCGGCCAGAATTATTCCATAGCTGTTGCTGTCTGTGGATCTCACCTTCGTTATTAAATTAATTGAAGTCGTCGATTGGCCTGGAGGGATGAAACACTCACCAAAAGAGTAGTACACTTGCTTGTACTATCAATTTCATCCTCCAATAATGAAACCACAGGCATTGACGGCCTAAGTATAGTCTTCTTTTACACATGACAAACTTTTTGGTATCTTATATTATTAAAATCGTATCGTTGAAGGCTCCCAAAGGCAGTAAGAAATGATCAAAACTAATAAGATACAAAGTTCGATACATGCGATGATAGCGGGATGACGGGTAATGATACAATGAGACAGGGAATGGAAGAGCGAGAAGAAGAATACAACTGCAAGAAAAGGAGCTGGCCATACATGCTTCCGACGGAAGACCGATTCAGAACAAGATACATGATCGACGCTATGCGCGGCTTAGTGACGGTGAAATCGAACACAGGAGTTTGGGAGATACGAGGAGGTGTACGAAGCCGCAATTGAGATCATCGACGGCTTAAGAGAACGCCAATCCCGCCCACGTAGTTACTGCGCCAACAACTGCGCCACCAGCAGCCGTCCTGAAAGCTGAATTTTGTTTACAGGGCTGTTGGACTTGTCCGAAGACGGTTTCCCATTCTCATATTTCATCCTCCGCAGGAGGGCTTCAACGCATGTTGGTCGCGTCCAAGAATCACAAGTGCCTGGGGGTCGTCATCGTCATTACTCATGCCGGTATGTGTGATGAATTTGAGAGAAGTGGCTTTGGCAACAATGTCGGTCACATCCACCTTTGGAATAATGTAGATTGAGGCACAAGCCTCGTCGGATAGTTTGGACACGAAAATATCACGTTCCACAGCACTCATGGTGCGAGCCAGTGGCTGGGCGCGTCGTGTGGTCGTGGACGGTGTAACAGTTGACGCGTTATCAACTTCCATTGAGGCTTCGCTACATTCTGCAGATATGATTTCTTCTTTAGCAGGGACAGGATCATGCGATGACGCGAAACTAGTTTCCGGTGTCGGAGGGATGAGTGTTCCGGGCATGAGAGTTCGAGCAGCGTTGCTGCTTCTTTTCTTTGCTTTAACGGGAGAGGCGGCGACGGTTTCCTGCCAACGCACGATTCTAGATGCCTGCGCAAAGCCAGCTTCGTCGTGATCTTCGTTGGTGGCATCAAACATGCCAGGCTGCTTGAGACGCGCGATAATCTCGTTGGAACTGGTGGAGAGGGATAGGAGACTCTCGCTCGGTACAAGAGGAGGTTGGGCGGACAAGCGACGGCGATTTCGGATGAAAGCCTTGATTTCTTCATCGCGTTCGACAACATGCGGCGGAGATGCGATAGCCATAGATTCCAACGCGACTGACAAATGCCCCTCCAGCGTGTTCCGGTTATTCTTGCTTTCTTTGGAGGGTGACTCCGTGTACGGACATCCTGAACGGGATGACCCACCCTCGGCCGTTTGCATTTGGAACACTGGGGCACTTTTCGAGGGGAGGCCGAAGGAGTGCCATGCGCGTCCATCCTGGGACTTCCTTTGCTTGTGGCACTAGGAGAACTCTGGGCTGAATTGCTGGACCGAAGAGTTGGTGGCATTTGTGCTGGGGTGTTTCGTAACTAGAAGCCTGTGGGTTTTGCAGTCGTAATAAGGTAAAGGAGCCTGCCTGTGGAAGTGAAAAAGCAGGTTTAAGATTTAGGATGCGCCGCTTTTATGGCAAATTTGAGACAAAAGGTTAGCGACTGATCAATTTACTGCCTGACCGATTATCTTTCCTTTGTTAACCCTCGAGCCTGTCAACAAGGATGGTGCCCGAAAGACAAAGAGTCTGTGTACAACACAAGAGTAACCGTGAGTCATTTCAAGTATTTCCGGCGTAATCTCTTTCGCACAAACATCATCGTCCCCTTGACATTCAAGAAAGATTTTCAAAACAAACGTCTGTAGTAGATTCCTGGCCTTCCTTAGGCACCGTCTATGTCCAAGGGCTCAAGAATGGCTCTCTTTGCCAGCTTCACGAAGTAAAAGAAATGGCCGTCAGACAGCCCTGACCTGCTCTAGGCTGTCATGACGATCATTTTTTTTGACTTGCGCTTCCGAAGGAATAAACCCTGGCATGGCAAGTGTTTCTATTCAACTTGACTCAAACCCTGTTATTGCCAGCCACGGGCCAATGTTCGCCTGAGTACATAAGTTGTGCAAGATTTAACCAGCTCCTCCAATCTCAACTGTCCTGATCTATCCTCATGGTCTCTGTGAATGATTTTCGAGGGAATACTACTCAGAATGCTAGTCCTGCTCATGTCGAGTCTGAGGAATTCACCACTTTGACGAACCTCGCCTCTGAATTCCAAGTTACCGACCGCTCGAGCTTGCCTTTCCGTTCTCTAAAAGAGGAAGACATCCAGAAGCTTTGTGGTCATCCTCGACGATACGACGAGGACTACTTTTTCGTTCGGGGTACGCCTTACCATGCATAAGAAGGGTTTTACATATGTTAACAAATGACACAGGGAATTATGTGGCAGGCTCCATCATTCACGGTCTGAGAAAACAGGCGAAGGCCAGCCCGATTTGTTTTCCTGATTTGAAAATCATTCTTGATCTACCAACTGAATTGGTGCAAGAAGTTTGTTTATCACTCCTCGGTTCCTGGCCTCAGAACTGAACTGATGTTTTCTGAATCCAGATTTTTGAACGCCTTCACCCTATTGACTTGTACAACATGATGCGCTCATCGAAGGGTCTTCGTGGCCTTTTGCTGAGCCGGAAGTCATTCGCAGTATGGAGCGGGGCTTTCGCAAGACATCCAGAGATCCCTTCTTGTCCTTTCGATATTTCTTTTCCACAATGGGCCTCCTTGTTATTTGGACCCAATAAATGTGACGTGGGTGTCAACTTCAATCGAGGTCACTTCTACGAGCTTACATGTTTCCGCCTTTTAGGACTGTGGTAGCCCCGAAGCTATGCCGGACTTTACTTTCCGAAAGCGCCTGTGTCAATTCTGTTTGGTGTGTGTCATTATCGCCTGAAAGTTTTTACAACTTAAACATGTACCAGGACGCGGGCCTCCGATATTCAGGGGATTCTGAAGACTTGCAAGACAAACTCGGAAACCAATCTGGTGTCTTCTGGACTCTCGTTAACCAAAACCATCGATATGGTATTTATTCATCTTTCTTTGTCGGACACCATTTTAACATTACTTCTTGTAGTATCCATGATATATCCCTCGAAGAGTAGCATGTCGTATGAAGGCAGGTATTCAACTAGCGAGGTTGAAGATCGGACAAGGCAAATTATGGGCTTTCTTTCGGCCATCGAGGACAACAAGCCAAACGCAAGGCAGGAGTACGAAGCATTTAAGACTCAGGCCGCTGCCCTTGTTTTCGAGACTCTAAAGGTAATTTGCATTTCCAGTATCGTCGTCATTTATCAGAACAGATTTTCTAGCACACCAAAGCCTGCAATGAATGGGCCTCAGGCATCTACAATGAGATCGAAGAGACTTTCATTGAAAAGTTAGTTCCTTTGTGGTCTGAAAAGTACGTTTGGCTTTTTTGGTTGTATAAGCAGAGTCCTTATGCCATTCATAGGTGGAAAAAGTACCTTGTCTTCACTGGTCACGATCCTCGTGATGTCGCTGCCATTGAAACGGATTTGGTTAGGTTACTCCAGACATATCCTCTTTCCAAGTTTTCTAAAAAAGGTGTGATTCTAAGAGAGTCGTTGCATTGAGGTCCTAATCTCTCGTACGCGAAGGTCTTCGCAGTTATACCCCCACAATAAAGGATTCGCTCTGCATGGCCAAAGCCCATCGCCTGAGTCAAGAACGTCAAGAATTAATAGATGCTCGTAAAGCGGAAGTAGGAACTTTATATTTAGCTTACCAGCGAACTTTGGACCCGATGACATGGCATCAGCTCCCTGCACTCCCTAATATCTGTTTGACGAAAGCAAGCTCAGATTACATCTTTTCGGTTGACCTATCGCAGACCATACCTGCAGAGGAAATCCGGAAAAGTATCCGTCAGTACGTCGAGAGGTGGTTAGAATACGGGAAGCGACAGCTCTCTGCGACTATGGCTAACAATGACAAGCTTCATCTGAACACGACGGCAGTCAGCAATGTTCTGGAGCTTGCCCTGGCTACCTTTATTTGCCCATTACACAATCCAGGCATGAGGCATCATCGCACTTCAACTGTCCTCATTGGGTGGCACAATGCTGCCCTTCATCTCAACTGTTCCTTGCCCCATCGCCCTGAACAGCTCTTTGGTAACATCACTCATGAATCCGCGATTATGTACAGTCAGGTTGCGCACGATACGGTCAAGCATCTGCTCCAGCTCTTAGGCCTGGATCCCGACACAACTCCAGCAAGTGTTTTACCTACGTTGAAGGCAAGATTCATGTGCAAGAGCTGTGCATGGGAACACCGAGCGAAGGGGCGCTACTCTATGACACTTGAAGAGTGTGTAAGTCTTGTCTTCCTTTACCTGGTTGGCCCGTTGTTTTACCTTTTCGTCATCGCAGGTCACCCATGTCGTGAAATATTCATATCATGATCATACTCCACAATCGTTCGGGTTGTTGTCAAAAGAGTTTACAGAATCCGTATTATTTCATGAAAATGCATTTACGCAAGCAGGCGAACCGTCCTGGTGCTGCAGGCACTGTCCAGAACATTGTCAAGCCGCAACTACCCGGAAGGCCGTGATATCTCACGTAAAGGAAGCGTCAGTCACTCTTAGAACAGCCCAATTTTCGGTTTGAATAACGAACTTGGTCATATCTAGGCATTGTATTGACATCCCAGTCGCAACGACCGACTTTTTCTACGCCCGACGGCTGACCAGCCAGAACGAAAGAAATTTTTCGTGAATTTGGACCCGTCTCAGTCTTACCGTTGCCACAGATGCCAAGACGTGAATAAACCTCGCCTTTGGACATTTAAGCCCTTGCTTGGTCATATGAGAGATAAGTCAGTACGTGCTTCTGATATTTTTTTGCCATACTGATTGGGCCACGGCTAATAAAGGCATGGAATCCTGGACCCTATTCAGAATAAGGATTGGATCCAAGTGAGGCTCTGGGAGGACTCGTCCCAAGAAGATTTTCCTTATGGTTCAGGTTTCTCGTATGATTGGGTGGCTTTCCCCGACGATCCAGACCTGCAAATGTTTTCCTGAGAGTTGAACGTACTGTTTAGCTCAGGAAAACCAATTCCAAGAGACGATATTATTAATTCCAAGCCAACAGGATCAAAAAAGGATACATCGATGATCATACCATATACCACCTTGCCACGCATGTCGATGAGTTTTTTATCTTGGACGATGTGGAGATTGCCCTTGCCGTGGTTTCCTTCAAAGAACAGATAGTTTGACTCATGGAAGTTCCCTGTTATATGATGCAAGAATGTTATAATATACTCTTATTAATATACAGTTTAGTGTCTCGGTATATACGAGACTGGAGGAATACAAGAAGCAAATACGATAGACTGTATTATACGAGCCTAAAAAGGAGCAAAAAGAATTTTGGGCCATATTTCCTTCATGCTCGGATTTGGGCCGAATGAATGAATGATGCTCGATCCCAGAAGTCAGCTTGCTGAAGCAAGGTCCCTGTTAAAACAAACAGAAAAATAAACCAAGTACCGTATCATGATATTAAAAGTTGATGAATTTCTGGATACGACTTGCTTCCTATTGAGCAGCGATTGCTCCTGTTGCAACAGAGACATTTTCTCCAAAAGGCAGTTGAGGCGACTTGAGGTCCTTTGGGACACAGGCTTCAATCAGTGAGGGTAAATTTGGTGTTGATCCAGTTGACCCATTTTCGGAAACCTTTAGCGGAAGATCTGATGTCGATTGGGAAGAGCTGGAGAAAAAAAAAGATAAGTAAAACATATCCGCCAATTAAAACCCGAGTCTATGCGCAAGACCAACCGTTGGCGTTTGTTTGGCATGTCTGGTGAGGTGTTATTTGCTTTTCCCGATCCCTTGCGTGTCAAGTTTAATTGGAAAAGAATTACGCCTTTACCTGCCAAGGACCCACCTTAACACGTTTCTGGACAAGCTTAGCAGGTCGTTCGCCTGGATCAAAGACGTTATCAGGCAACGCCGAGCTAAAAGTCGAGGCATTAGGGACACGATGAAGGGGAGGCAAAAGGCAACAAACCTCTTAATATGTCGCACAATAATCCCCATCGTTGCTTCATCAAATTTCTCCCACATCTTCACCATCTTGGTAAATTCTGTTGTCGGATATGATATATCAAGCCTGCGTGGTCCAACAGCGCCGGCTTGAATAGATAAATGTTCAATGATTGCTGGTAGTGAGGAGAAGTTTTTGAACATACCCGGCTTAGGTTCGATAGCGAGACCAATATAGAAAGTCGTCGTGTAGACAGGGACTGTCCCTTCCTTGCCGTCGACGTCTTCTTTTTTACGATTTGCAATTGCATCAGATATTTCACCTTGAGCGACAGCGCTCACTTCTTCTGCTGACAAGCAATACGAGACTTGGTCAAAGCCTTTAGTGAACGGGTGAGCAAGGATTAACGAATCAACATATTCCAGTTTCATAACCAGCTGACGAAGCCGCGATTCGACCGTTCCAGCCCTGTGGATGAAATTGGCATAAGTTAGAGGGAATGATCTCAATCAAACGGACCATTTCATTTGTAGATCATAGTTTCCTGTGGATGCAATGACTTGAAGGTAGTATCGGTATTTGTGAAAGAAGTCGTGTTTTGTAAACAATTCGGACCATTCAGCAGTACCCACGATGACGCGGTCGACAATTTCAGCACCTGAATCGAATTGGTATGTTGATTAGATTTGTACTGAAAATACACAGACCTCTTTTGAACTCCTCAGTAATAATCATTTGTGTTGAAGCAGTTACATTGTGGGTGGCGCACATAGCGGGATAGGCAGGGGTAATGATTGGCATTCGATGCGCTCGATCAGAAGGATAAAGCTAAAGAACGAAATTTCATGCCGTCTCTTAGGCCATACATTAAGATGATTTACCTTCGGATTCCAAACCCTCACTTGCAAAGGCCCTTCTTCAATTTGCTTCAAAAGTACAGGTTGCGGCCATGACCTTTAGGAACAGCAAACATGAGGAAGAAATTTCTAGAAGAAAAAGGTAGTACAGACCATTGGTACATGATAATGAAAAACCGGCTGACTATGGCACCTGCTGTGGCATTGGGATAAAGTTGACATATTCGAGCAACGAGAAGTGCCCATGCTACTCCACCAAGGAAACCATTGACATTGGAGGAAATGGCTCTCCCTAGAACCCGAAAATAATGACAGAAGGAAGAGTTGGAGGAAATCACGACACACGTTGAGCCCACAACTTGATACACCGCAAAGCATCACGGAAAACTTGTACATTTGGAACTAGCCGCAGAACTTCATCAACTACCCGAGATCCTAAACTCATAGGATGAGACCTGTCACAGTGCGAATAGTAGAGGCGCACCGTTTAAACTTCGAACACATTTATCGTCTAGAGTTCGCAGGAGATTGTCGTCTTTTAGTGTTAGGTTGTCTGGTACTGAAGAGAGCGCAAGACGGGCCATTAGAAAATCGAGTGGGATTCCAGATATTTCAGCTTTTATAATAGGCACGAAAGCTTCCGGCACGCCCTAGGCAAGCTTTCGATATCGCTCGCATTATATAAAAGAAATTCCTACCGAGACTTCCGTTACTCCTTCCACTTCTCTTAACATAGGTTCAAAGACGTCAAAGAAGTCCTCTCGAGATACGTGTTTGGGCACAACACATAGGGTATCGATATCGGTGCCTGGCCCATGGACACCTAGTCGGTATGATCCAAAAGTGAAAATTTTGCCCCCAGCTGCATTGGCCGCTGATTCTGAGAGACCTCGATCCATAGAGACTTTCTTGACGAACTTCTTTACCAGAGCAGCCACGCGGCCAAGAACGAGTTCCCTGTCGCAAGTGGCCCAGATAAAGATCAGCAAAACAATTCCAAGGATAAACACAGCCGGAAAGCCCCCGCAAATGACATGGCCGGCAGAAAACAAAGATGGTCGTGCCTCAGGCAAATTTAACATTGGAGCGCTCCGTGTCAAGTTCAAGAATTTAAAGTGTTCACGTAGTTTGCGTAGTCTGATCCACACAAGACAAGGAGATGCTTACCTTGTTTTTGCCTCTTCTTCAGACTCAAAGGTATTCTGTCTTCGGAGCTCTGCCATCAGGGTACCTGTAACCTCTTTTTCCCTAACGCTTGACTCTGCTGTTGAGATAGGCGGTGTAACTCCAAGATATCTGAAGTGAGACGATTAAACCCTTGTTTGCAAAGATTGGAGGTCATAGTCATGCGTACCCTGGACTATTTTGATTCTCGGAGGACATTTTGTAGATCTGTTCGCGTCTGGGGGGAAGAGATTATACGAAAACTAACGGTATGCAGCCTAGACAGATGACAAGAGCAACGGAATGGTCTTTATTGACACTGTCAGTCAGTGGCGGATTGAGAAAGAGAATACGGAACTGTTGCGTTCCACCACTCGTCAGCCAATTCCTACAGCACGTGACATTCTTTCAACATGAGCCAATAGAAGTTCGCCGTTCTGAGGTCCAACCCAGTCTAAGACTCAGAGTAATAAAATACGGATAGATCAATTGTCCATGAAGAACTCGATATAGTACAGGTCTCAAAGCATAGTTGTAAACGACGGGGTAGCGTGCAGATGCGAAGCAATGATACTGTATATTGGAATGTGTATATAATAAAATAGAGGGTCTAGACGGAAGCGTAAAAAACAGTTCGATGGGTTCCAAAGTGTAGGCTTAGTAGAGGAGAGTATAAAGGCCGCTAAATCTTCTGGGTATAGTCCGCTTTTGTCGAGTTATAGAGCCGGGACGATTCCTGGCGAGACAGAACATACTTACGGACGAACCAAGCGGCAATCCCACAAGCAATGACGCCTAAAACAACACCTACGGCTATGCCTGCACTACTCTTAGAACTGGAGCCTCCATGGGCACCAGCACCGTTGGTACCGGAGGTCGTACCAGATCCTGTAGTCGTCGGAGAGCTAGAGTTGGAAGGGTTGAGACCATATGGCCAAAAATCACCGCCGTTGGGAGGTAGTACACAGGTTAAGGCATTACCGTCGGCAATTAGTTGAAAGTCGGATTGCAGAGACGACGCCGTAGTCGTGTTTTGGTCCCATATGAATGGTCCGGGTGTGGGAACAACATCCGTGTCAGAGCAGTTCGGGCCACGAGCACCAATGAAAGAGGTATTGCCAAACATGACGTTTCCTTGAACAGTGAAATTAGTGGCGGAACTGACAGCGATTCCATAGCTGAAGGCGCCAGAAAGCCTATTATTTTGGATAACACCACTTTTAACAACATTGCTGCCGTATTTGTCGCCAAACCAGGTTCGAGGTCCGACAGCTATCCCAATCCTAATTCACAGATCAGGAAGGACGATCCAAAGAGAAACAGAAGCCTCACTTGATGATAGCATTTTCGAAGTTGTTGCCTTTGCTATCGTTATCGTCCTTGTCTGTAGCAAACCCGCCAAGAATAACGTTGTCGTAGACAACTGTTCCAGTAAAGTCGCCATTCCATGGATCATAATCCACGAGATTAATGCCACCCAATAATGTCGCCTGCAATTGGATGAGTCATCGAATTTCAATATAGAACAGGGAACCCACATTAAGAATCCAAATAGTATTGTTATAAACCTGGGTACCAGGAGCACCAAAGATGACAATACCTCCATCGGTGGGGTCTTGAATCATATTATTCCTGACAACAGCATTACGGCAGCTCACACTAATTCCATCAGCCCATTCCTGGAAGGCATCAGAGCCGCACGGTCCAATGTCGTTGTTTTGAACGGTAACACCATCACAGGTGAAAGGTCCTTCTGCGATATGGAGGCATGACCAACTCCTCGGATCGTAAGACCTTACGAATTCCACCAACTGGTCTGAATTTCCGCCACCCATTTCAATATTCGCGCCTCCATCGGTTGGAGGGGCACCTCGTCGAGTGCCATCGATCTACAAGAATGACGGATGAGCAAAAGATGATGATATCAAAATTTGGAAGGCAACCTGGATGTGTCGTAGCTTGACTCCTGAACATGTGCCGCAAGTTCCATCAACGGCTGTCGTATGACCTTGCCCATTGGAAACAGGACCAGAAACAGCGAGGACGGCTCTTGCGCCATCTGTAGGGTAGCCCTGGGTACTAATTTCCTGGTTCGAACTGGCGAAAAGAATGGGCGCTTGAATGAGATAGGTCTGATTGGGACAAAGCTGGAGTGTGTAGCCAGAACCGCCGTTCGACAGGAGATTATTCAACCGATCTGTCACAGTATTTGCAGGATCTGCTGGTTCACAGGGGCCGTCTCTGCGGCGAATTTCAGCGAAACTCTGTCTGAATTCCACATCGTCAGTACAAGTCATTAGAATGTTTCCAGATTGGCAGTTGCAGACCGTTTCCATTGCCCACGTCCGACTCTCTTGCCAAATAACTCCACCATTTATCGGGAGGCGTATTGCTGAAAAAATGTTCAACTTGAACCGTAGAAAAATGTGCGTGTACAAAGAAAAGAAAGGAATGTGGTTTGGCCTCTGGAATATAGTTCGTTTCCTTCCTAAAGGTGAACAAAAAGGTGTTAGTGACGCTGGGAGGGCGCAGGGGATAAATCAAGTGCAAAGAACCGCGAATCACCTCTATAACCTCTAATGAAGGATCTATGGATATCTCTAACTCATGGGCAATTTGAGCATAAGTAGAAGTGTGACATTCGTACTGCCAAGCTGGGCAAACCTTATGCTGCCGAGCCGGCCCGTTACAGACCAGGAATGATCAGTCCTTTTGTTTTCAACTCCAAGTGCAGCTCG
This sequence comes from Galerina sulciceps, assembly GCA_023014345.1. Taxonomy (NCBI): domain Eukaryota; kingdom Fungi; phylum Basidiomycota; class Agaricomycetes; order Agaricales; family Galerinaceae; genus Galerina; species Galerina sulciceps. The sequence goes on along the minus strand of JAEDXJ010000005.1, from coordinate 1,755,341 downwards.
ATGGCAGATTGCAAAAACTGTGGATGCAAGACCAGGACGATAGCGCAAGAAATACTCTCTACTGGACTATACTTATGGATAACCTTTCAGAAAATTTTTTACAGTTGTGAATATTAATTCGGGACAGCGCAAGGTAAAATATCTACTAGCCCACTGGCACTGGCACGGCATCTAATTTTGAGCATCTGCGGTCATAGGGGGCCACCGAGGAAGAGCTTCGCAATTATAAAAGGGAGTATTGGTGGAGAGGAGTCATCATATGTGGCCATTGTAGTAAGTAGGGATTTTGGGAGTCCTCACAACCGTCAAGGAGTTCTGTATTATCAACTGCAATTCGTTGATTTTCAATTACTTGCTCAGAGTTATGAGGATGGAGTGCAGTACTTTCTTCCAGCGAGAAATGGTGTATGGAGACACCGAGAAACTGATGTCAGAGGGAAAAGGTTACCAACACGTACAGCGCTATTAGAGAGACGTTGGAGAGACGTAACAACCAATAAATGTCATCCTCCAAGGTCTTAGGTAGAAGACTCCGAAATGCACAGGGTTAAACGACTTTCTGTTTGATATGGCAGTTACAGAACCTGGAGTACGGTTTTGCAATGGCGGACACACGGCTGTCGTATCTTGGATTCAATTGGCCAGAAAGTAAGTAAAACAATATCACGGTCATTGAACGACAGCACGTCAGGAGCCTTTCTGCAATGCCTCCTTTACTTTGGTGGAAGACCCGCGGAACGATTATTATCAAAGAAGAATAGAACGCACCCAGATCGCGCAAGATAAGGATAGCAGCCAACAAGTCGCATATAAGAGCGCAAGTGGAGAGGGAATGTTTACACGGGGTAGCGGTCAAGACTGCGTGCTGTAACCTTTTATGGGCAAAAGTAAAGGGTGCCCAAAGACAAATTCTTGAAGGATAAATGAGATTGACTGCGCAGTATAGTAAATACATGCTGACAATACCAGAGAAACATACAATCTTATCATCAACAATCTCACGTAGATCAAGGAACGTCTTTCAGTCCCTCAAGCTTCTCCCGCTTGAATGATGTCCGTATGACCGGTTATTGTCGTCGTCCAGATGCCTTGAATGCCTTGAGTGGTGACGCTCCTCACCATGTGGGCTGTGGCGAGAACGACTCCAAGAACGACGTCTGGGAGACCGACTCCGACTCCTACTCCTTCGGCTCGGTTCCGGAGAGCGTCGTCTTGTCCTTTCATCTCGATTGTCTGAGCGAGAAACGCCAATGTCGGGTCTTCCTAAACTGTTCAGAAGCGCTTCCACGCCTTTCATACCAGCTGACTTGACTTTTCTCGCCTTCCTCTCTTTATTCTTAGCTTTCCGGGCTTTCTTTTCTTCTGGCGTTTCGTCTTTATGTTTTCTTTTTCCTTTTAATTTCTTATCTTTTTTGAGCGCCTTCTTTTCCCTCCGTTGCGCAATCAGATAGTCTCTCATTGGATCCTCGGGGTCGATTGATGCTCCTGTCGACGCTGAAGAGTCGGAATCTGCTGCATCATCTGTGAGTAGTCGCGTTAGAGAATAATCAAAAGAGGTGAACAGAATTCGCACCATCAATCAATTGGGGCTTGGCATTAAAGCTCTGCTCCTCTGGTTCGACTAATTCGCCATCTTCGTTCCGAACCTTTGGTTGCGTATAGTTCTTAACATGGTCCACGCGGAGGGTTTTCTCTAATACTTTTGCTCCGTTGAGATTGTCGACGGCAAGAACTGTTGACCTTTGATCTTCGTACATGAGAAAAGCAAAGCCCTTGCGAGCGCCGGTATCCTTGTCTCTAGGCATATTCAAGTCTAATACTTCGCCATATCTACTGCAGTTATTAAATGCCAGTCAATATCAGGAATAGACGCACTGGGAGAAGATGGTAATCACGTCGCCCTCAGTCAGGTCGTAATGGAGACCACCGACGAAAATGTACGCAGAGTCTTTGTACTCATCGTGCCATGACGCGCCGCTAAGACCTAGATCAAGTTCAGCCTGGTTAATTTTATTGATTTCCTTGACCACACTGTAGAGCTCGTTATTTCAATCGTTATAATTTGGAGGGAGAGAACATACTTCATCGCGACTGTGCAATACAAGTTGCATTTTCTCACGATGACTTTGTGAAGTCCTAAATTTTTTTTGAGGATCATCATCTCTCGACAATATGTCTTCATTTTCGTTGCCGCCCATTCAAGACAATCCTGACGGTGGTTGGGGTCCGTCGACGTCAAACTTTCCAGAACAATTCAAATTCAAGGATATTCCTTATGCTCCTTACTCAAAAACCGACAAACTTGGTCGATTTGCCGATTGGAACGATCTCTCATCTGATAGTCGACCAACAGTAGCTGGCTTACCCCCTACTCAAAGTACCCGTGGCGGTGGGCCAGGTGGCCGTCGCCGAGATGGAAATCAAGCATTTGGAAGCGGCACAGCCAGCGCCTTTGCGTATTTCCATGTCGAAGATGAATCTTCATTCTCTCTTGTGGATAACAAGGCAGCTCCAGCTCGTCGTGGTACTGGTTTCAATAGAGGACGTGGCGGTATGCGCGGCGCATCTACGTACAATGCACGTGGTGCTGTAAGGGGTGCGCGCGGCGCTCCTTTCCGAGGAAGTGCGAGTCAACGAGGTGGAAGCAATCAGCGACGAGGCTGGAGAGACTGGGACAAGGTAGGTATTTGCTCTTTCAACAAGTTACACCTAATGTGGTGTATTTTCTAGAACAGCCGAGCTCGGGAGTCGTCAGTTGTTATTTCTCCTCAATGGAGCATGCTTGAAGAAGTCGAATTCCATCGTCTTGCAAAGTTACGCCTGGAAGTTGACGAACCCGAAGAATTGTAGGTCCAAAAGTATTACCGCTTCCTACCTAACTAATCCAAAATAGGGACTCATATGGTCGACTTTTTGCCTATGACAAATCTTACGATCGAGTTACTACAAAAACAGAGAAACCTCTCCAGTTGGTCGATCGTATCAAATACAACACGACAACTTCTGACGACCCGGTCATTCAACACGTTTGTTTTTGTTCTTTTTCTGGAGACACATTTTGATTCTTCGGTAGCTCGCCAGCTCCGGTGTCGCCAAAGTTTACACCACAGATGCGATTTTGAGCGTTTTGATGACTGCCCCTCGATCAGTATATCCATGGGATATTGTGATTGTCCGTGAGGGTGATAGTCTCTTCTTGGACAAACGCGATGGCGGACCGTTTGACACTGTTACCGTCAACGAAAACGCTGCGGATCCCCCTCAAGATCCAACGCCTCCCAATCCGAATAATCCAACCGAAAAGGCGGCTGTTCCAGAGACACCGTCCATAAATACGGCTACATCGTTGTCGCTGGAAGCCACTTATATTAATCAGAATTTTGGTTTCCAATCTGTAATCGAAACAGCGCCGCCGCCTCCCGTCGATTTCGCTCACCCAAATCCCTTCTATGGGCCAGAGGAAACCGAACCACTTGCCTCATGCGGATATCGGTACAGGCTATTTGATCTTGGGATCACGGAGGATGAAGACATCAAAATTTGCGTTCGTACCGAAGTCGATGCTTACACACCTGGAGCAGGCAACCCTCGCGAAGGACAAGGCCTAGTTACCATCCGAGCTCTGAACGAATTTGATCCTCGAGCTCAAGGAGCTGGAGGAGCCCCCGACTGGCGATCCAAGTTGGATTCTCAACGAGGTGCCGTCGTCGCTACCGAGATGAAGAACAACAGTTGCAAGCTCGCCAAATGGACAGTTCAGAGTGTTCTTGCAGGCGCTGACCTCATGAAAGTTGGGTATGTCGTGTTGTTCAGCCCTTTACTTTCTTGTCCCTGTTTCGCATCATTCTACCCGTGGTCCTTTCGTTTCCCACTGTATTTCTCCATGTTTTGATGAATTCGGGATCATTCCCCAGCGGTTAAACCTTACTGATCATTATTTCGGGCTTAGATATATCTCGCGAGCGAACCCCCGCGACAACACTCGACATGTCATTTTGAGCACAGCATCAATGCGACCAACTGATTTTGCTGCTCAGCTCAATGTATCTCTGGCCAACGGGTGGGGCATTGTTCGAACTGTCACCGACATGTGCATGAAAATGCCTGAAGGAAAATATGTCTTGGTGAAAGATCCCAACAAGGTGTGTATCCTGCCTGATGACAAGTCGCCTTCTACACTCAGTATTGGGTATTGCTGACTATTGGTCATTCTACTCATAGCCGGTGATCCGTTTATATGCTGTACCTTTGTCAACTTTCACTGGTGATGATGAAGAAGGCCCTGTAGGCGAGGGAACCGAAGAGGAGTAATTCAATGTACTCTATGGCAGTCTTGCAGCATTTTCGTGTAGTTGCAATGCTTATTGCTGTCATGTCTGCGAGGTTAACAATGTCTCAACTGCTGCTTCGATGTTTGGGCTTAATAAAATATTCAGCAAGATCTCGAATCAAATTGTGAGTATTAGCTTACCTTCTTTGGAGCGCACCAACTACTACCTCCCTTTCAATTGTCGGAAACATGCTAGTTAAATGAGTAATCTCTGACTCCGCAGGCACACGAAGGCCAGCATTTGCACGATCAGCTCGTCCAGTTAATTCATCCACCCATTCCCGCATGACAGATTGTGCAGGTCCTTGATTCGCGGTTTCCTGTGTCCGCGATGCTGCTCCACTGGGTCTTGGACTTCGAGCGGTTGTAACTACTTCTTCATTGTGTTGTGCGGTTTCTGCACCCTGCCCAGTACTTCTTAACTCGTCGGGCAATGCGCGATTAGACCTCCTGGGCGGACGGAGTGACCCAATAAGAGGAGACAAAAAGCGCGTGGACAAGCGGACAAGGGATGGCGGTAGGCGGTAGGTATTGAGACTTGCCAGGTCCGAACGATATATCTGACCTGTTAAAATCCCCAAAATAGCGACCATTGCCGAACCAGGCAGTCTGCCAATCGCAAGCTAATAAATTGTTGAGGGATGACCCGACTCGAGTTCGAAAGTGGACAAACCTGTGACGCAAGTAGATAATTGGTACTCTTGTTACTGAGTGGTACTCCGAAGATCTTGTAGGCATATCCAGAAGGTACAATCCTAGAGTACTGATATAAGATGCTAAAAACCAGTGGTGAAGGTCCCATAGAAATGTGGTTCAGCCCAACCCGATGAAATAGAATGAGGGAGATGAATTCAAGCAAGGTCGTCACTAAAAGAGACACGAACGCAAATGACTAGACAAAGAATTGACATCAATTCTGGAAAAAGAGAAAACAGAGGGACGCACGGCAAATTTGAGGCTTCCAAACTGGCGCTCTATCTTGACGCCAACATTGTACAGGATCAACTCTGCGAGGAAAAGGTCACTCGAGCTTGAAAATGCGAGATGATGGGTTATAAGTCGCCAGTACTAGATCAAACTCGCTTTTATTCTCTGGAAGGACTGCAGAATGTTTACCTGGTGATGGCGTGATATGTGGGGCACGAACTGCACAGACTACATTAAGATTTGCATTCATGTTGGAAGGACTCGAATGACAAACTTGAAGGTGGAAATAGTGTTTGAGGTCGAAAATTCCCACAAATATGGACGAGAGAGCGCAATAGATGATGAGGCCTGAATGAACATAAGGACCAGTATACTGAAGTAAAATAATAAGAGGCACGGACCTTTGGTTACTGAGGCATGTTCGAAAGACATCGACGTCTGCAAAATTGGTTCAATATATGTGCCTGGAAGATCAATGAAGTCAATTGCAAGAGTGGATTAACTCAGAATTGTGTCGATGAAAAAGGGAGTCTATTCAAAGCCAGAACTTGAAAGTTACGACCCGTCATGATGCTCATGCATCGCGATCACGGTCAGGTGATTGTGAGTCCTTGACAATCCTTGTTATCATCCGCTGTCCTGTTTATTCATTCCACCCATCCGACTACTTACTTACTATATCTGCTCAACGCTAGCTCTACATTCAGACTCATAGGATGCAACGTTACCTCTCGAAATTCTGGCAGTCAGCCTTAGACGGTTGTTGAGCGTTTAACCATTATAATCTAACTGCCCAATAACTATCTGTCTTCTCTGTGGCAAGAGTTATTGACCAAGGAGTCGAAGACGTTCCAAGAAGATATCAAATTCCAAGTGATTTTCCTGTATGACTACCTTCACCGATTTCTCTGGCTGTGGCCCTGAGCCAATATGCCGTTCGAATGTCTGTCGCCTCTCTCTCGGCGGGTTTAGGAACGCATACTCAATGACGACTAATTAATCGATGACTATCTGCTCCTCTGTGGACAAGAGCTTATGATGCTACTTGGGTACCAGTGTGCTGAAACTGGAGAAGTGGTAGTCGCTGACCTGCCTTGGAAATGAACTACGCCTTGATCATGGAGGAAAATGAGACCCATATTCGCGCAAGCCTACACGAATTCCACGCACAGGGTGTTTCCTTGATTTCTCTAGCCTCTGGTAAATGTGGTCACAGGCATTACGGTGACTAAAAACACGATTTTCTTACTGGGAATGTGACCCTTCCAGAAAATTATTAAATCTCGTTCCAAAGGAAACAGTTTGGAGTCCTTACCTCAAAGATAAACTCCGAACTATTTCATGTAGGCTAACAGTGATAACAGGCTTTTTACTTGAACAGAACACTATTTCGGGATATCAGGTTCAAGGGGCTCGGGGATTATAACCGCTCGGCTGGTTAAAATAAGAACACTCGATTTCTGAGCGCTCAGAAAGTGAGCGTTTTTATTTGAACAATGTGCCAGCGACCAGTATAACTGTGATCTAGGTAATAATAGGTTGGCATCGCAAATATTCTATCGGCGCTACGGTTGAACGTTGACCAGGAACGAAATTGCGTTCTAACACTCCGTATGACAGAAAGAGAAGCACATAAACAATGGCAGTGACTGACATTGTGAGAACACTGGCACAGATGAAGTTTCAGAGGTTTGACCGTAATATCACCGCTAGCGGATTCTGGACAGCAATTGGACAGCATGTGAGTAATCCCAGACTTCAGTAGAGTGGGAAAGGTGGTTGGCAGTAAAATGAATCGGCGGAACATAACCCAACATAACCCAATGGCGTAATTCTTCAGCCAGTTTATCTTTTTTTTTCTTTCTTTTTTGTGGAGCCGTCACGGTCGACTCAACGCCTTGACATCGCGCGTAGAATGCACACTCCACTTCGGATAACTCCTTGTACTCATATTATAGGTCGAGTGGCAAGAAGTCAAATAGAGCCAATACCTTCGTGGAGTAAGAAACTGCGAGACTAAACCCCTATTCATCTGTGAATAAAGTATACTATCTTGCCGCAACACAGGCAGGTATATCGATATTATGCGTACTAGTTATTTATGCAGATTTCATTGAATCATGATACTACGACGTCGATGTACTCGCCCAAAATACATGCAAATAAATGTACATTTCCCGCTCGCTCACAAATCTTGCCCAAGGGTAGTTCCACTTCTTCTCCACACTCTGAGGTAATCCTCAATCCTTTTTTCTGACCAAATTTCCCGCGTGTCCAGCAAGAACAACCTTCCCTTATCGTCGTTCACATCTACATCCTATTTGGTCGTCGAGATTGTTACGGACATTCGTGGTACGGAAGCGCCCGAGAGATCTACCTGCCTGAATTATGTATGACTAACGAAGAATGCATATTCTTGTAACAGGTGAACATGAGCCTGGCTACTTTATCTGCGCCGAATTTTGAGGAGGCCGCTGTCGTTGCTTCCGAATTCATCACAAGTCAGTATTTCGGTGTCTACCGCTCCGCCTGAGACATCGGGCTCTTGTGCGAACAACTTGGCTGTGGAATGGGCGATTTATCTCCCACATGAACATTAAATTTTTTGCGATGAGCTGAAGCACCAGACATCAGCGCATCAGCTGCCTGCTTTCTTATTGGCGGGGTTTTTATTTCTCCATCATGATCGTTTCTGTGATCCTTATCGGGCATTAATTCCCATTTTCATACAGGCTTAGACAATCTCCCCAACGAAGTTCAACACCTCCTTCAGGAGATCAAACTGAAGGAGCAACGCTGCCAAGGTTAGTCTCCGACTAATATCTTGATCTTAGGCAATAACGAATTCACCCTGTTTGGCGGACATGTCCTACTGGTAGACCTTCAACAGGACATTGCTCGAGACCAGTCGAAGTACATCAAATCAGCGCTGAAGCAAGGGTCTGCACCGTCTACTCCTTCAGCAAATGCGAATGACCAACGAAGTGCCACTCCGTCTCCGACGTCGACCAATCTATCTGGCTCAAATTCAAAAGCTCATCTGCCGGCGCGCATCTCAGCCGCTTACATGGAAATAGATCTCCTGAACGAAGAAAAAGCAGAGCTTGCACGACGCATGATCAATCTCCTAACCCGCACCCGAGCTCGCCTAGATGCAGATCTGGCGAAGGTGCGAACTCTGCAGGGTGAACCAGCAGAAGATATCCGTACTAGCTATCTAAAGTCCACGAACCAGCTGCGTTCTGTTTCTCCTTACAGCATCAAGCGGCAGGAAGGCTCGATTATCGATCTTGCTCCTGTAATTCAAATCGGTGAAAGTTTGCGAACTGCTATGAGTGGAGCGCAGCCGGACAACATGATTTCCATTGCAGCTGCCTCAGGAGCCGCGTACAAGAGTAAGTCGCTTATTTTCCAGCGTGGATGCATTTTTCAGTACTTTGACTTGCAATTTATGCACTGGTATACTTTGTTTCTAATTAATTTTTTTCAGAGCGACGTTTGACCACCAATACATCCATAAAGTTGCCAAGCCCAGCTCCTTCACCTGTAGCACAGTCGACGACTTCTCATTCGCGTTCTCGCCTATCTCGCCAATCTCAGACATCCCGAATTCAGCAACTGGAAGAAGAGGATCTCGACGCCGATGCTGAAGGGGACGAAGACATTGAGGGGGAAGATGCGGAGGAAGATCTAACCCTCTATTGCTTCTGCCATAAACAAAGCTACGGCGATGTAAAAAAATACACATTACTGGGAAAAGGGCTACGTTTACTGACGACCGTCTTCATAGATGATAGGCTGTGATAATCCAGACTGTCCATATCAATGGGTGAGTCTGAGTTTTGCTTTGTCTTGCTTCATTCCATGTGGCCCAGAGTTTTGTAATTGGTCCAAGTACCTGACTTGAGGAGGGGTACTTTGAAGGCTTAGCTTTCGCGAGAGAAAACCCACTCTTCTCACAGACACCTGGAAACGGAACAATATACATATCACAAGGCAGAATCATAGCTCGGGATCAGGTAGCTAAATATAAACAACTCTACTCATTCTGCTTTCCTATTCTTTGTCAACAAAACGGCTTATCCCTGTTTGTTCTTAGTTCCACATTACATGCGTCGGCGTGAAAACACCGCTTCCGGACAAATGGTACTGTCCTGAATGCATCAAGAACAAAAGCATTGCATCAGAAAGACGCAAGGGACGAAAAAAGTAAGCAGTTAACAAAGGTCACACTTTTAAAGTCAGGCACGTCGAAGTCACCCGTCTTTAAGTTTCTACATTTACTTTCAATCCAGTTTATCGTCGGGAAATATCTCGAGATACAAGATCACTTGTCTACTGAAAAAAAAAACATTGAAGCTAGATACAATTATTGCCCTCTGAGAAGCGTCTTGATTGAGTAAATAATGAAGCCGGATACCAACCACCAACTGGAGGTTTAACACACATACACACATGTACGTGTGCGTGTAATTGAGGCTGGGTGCAATGGACTCATACATATTGTTCTCTTTTGAGGATGGCCCCTTCTGAGCCGGCTGTTTATTAATATGTTGTGGGCATGGCTATCTCGGTTGATATCAATATTCTCGAGTGAAACCAGAGTTCTGTCACCATTTGTCTTTATTTGACCAGTTACCGTAAGTAAGGGGAATGCGCTAATCTTTCAAACGTCCAAGATTGAAAGCCTGCATGTTTCTGATAATAAAAATAGCCGCGTAGAACAGATCTGCCCAGTTGGTCGTTCGACGCTCATACGTTCAGTCTACCGCTTAATACATCGAATTAGAGTCAGGCCCTGAGTCAATGAAAATTTCGGACTCGGATTTTTACTTGATACGGAGGTGACTTTCCTGTTTATTCAACAAGCGCCCGTACCGTCAGGGCTCTTGTCATATATTTGGATGTTACCAAAAGGGGTTTCTTGGACCTTCGAGATATTTGCACTTTGGCATCTTTCTTGGTGATATTACCTCAGATATGCGATGACCTCCGCGGATGGGCAGGTCAACTAAGAAGAGAAAATCAGCTCACCTGACATACATATCACCAATGACCTAAATGCCGGACTATCGGCAACTATTCCAAAAGTCAATAAAAGAGATCCCTTTCGTTGAACAGTCCGGAGATACCATGATGATGAACAAGGCCGTTTTTGGGCAGAATCAGTGGGGAATTCTCCTCATTATCCTTCCTTATGGACACTATCTTGATCAGAATTTACAGAAATAACGCGTTTCATGCTTGTGTGCAAGACATCGCGTTCAAAGTTTAGATGAACAATATAGAAGATTGCCGTATCCAATGAAATATGTCGCCATCTTGAATCATAGAAGAGTCGTTGGACCTGTGATACGCGTTCTATGAGTTATAAGAAAGTTGGCTTACTGAAGTTTCTGGCATTATTGTTGTATGAAAAAAACAGCTGGGTTTCACGCACTTTGGTGTCGATATCTTTCAAAACTATACGCTAGTTCATAGGCTATTAATGATATTCCACGGAAGTAGTAGACGACGACATTATGTTGTGGTCCGCACGCCACTTTAATGAAGCTGATTGATCTTCTACGACAGGAATAGAAAGTTGGGCGTCAGGATATCAATATCAGATAAGTACTGCCGCCCCTGATCAACAATGTACCACGGCGTCTAAGTGCATGTTGTAATTTCATGCATCCAATATCGTAAGAAAGGACCTGGGGTTAGCCTTCTTTTGATACCCGCCAAGCATTCGCGGCTGTCCACATCCAGTCTTTGCATAACGTACTACATGATATGCATTCGACAGATTATATATACGAGTCACCTCCTCGAAAAATAGTAACATAGTATTTGGTGAGGGATTGGGCGCATATGATATGATGTGTTCAGAGAATTGTCATATTCAAGCGTGGAATGGTCCATTTCATTAGAACGAATAGGATAAAATATTTGCTGTGTGACCTGATACCACCGGTTTGATACCCACGGAGAGATATCGAGGGATCCTCATTAAGAAAATGGATTGCTTGATAGAAGCCTCTAGTGAGTCAACATCTTCGGTACATCTGATGCGAAAAAAATATATTTGAAAGCCGATATCGTCGCAGGCTCGACTACCGTAAGATAACGGGAAAACGAAAAGTTGTAATGAAGTGCCACTGAGAAGACGGGAACATGAGTTGGGAGTAAAGTATCTTGATCCTTGGAGAGATCGAAAGTTCGTAGGGCAAGGGTCACCAAAGATCGTTGTTCCTCGAATAGTGAGTACCTGGGGGTTTTTAATATACCTATGAGATCAAGAGATGATTCATGACCTATTACATTGAAGGATATACATACTATATTTTGGCAGGTATTCGAGGTTTTGCGATAAGACCATTTGAGGGACTTATGCTAGGGCAAATGGAAGCATCGAAGGGCGATAGATCATCGAGAATGAGCCTCCGAACCTTGATCCGAGCTCCAAAGCTCAATTGCAGATTAAAGATGTCACTTGAACCCTGAGCCCAGGGTAGTTCATTTAAAGGAGATGTCGATTGTAAACCCGCGAACCGGATTATAGGTGGGCAGTATGTCGTACATCTACTGCAAGAGCTGGCATTGCCACGTTTGATTGTCTAACTGTAAAAAATAGAAATTATGCCAGTGAGAATTTGTTAAAACGTGACTCAACACAGGAATATCTACCGCGACCAAAAAGCAGATAAAGCAACCCACCGTGGCAGATGTCGCCAACCAGGCCAATGAAACTGACACATGAACCTCTGCTTTCGCGGCCCCGGCTGTGCATTATGGAAGTTGCGGTAGTCAACGCAAACAAGCCGTCGATATTCTCGCACTGCTGTGTTCCTTTGATGCTTCGTCGGATCCTTACTAATCTCATACCAACATCGTCCACATTATGAGACTTGATATTGGTCAAACTTGAGGAAGAGTTCCCTTTTATATAAGTAGTTGATGATGTAGTGGTACTATGTTCAAATGTATACCTCACTTACATGTAGATTTCGACTTCACTGGAACGAGAGGGCGAAAAATGACGTTTTGCAATCCAGTGTAGCTGCAGGGGACCCACATATATATGAATGAGCCAATCCGAAGAGATATATACCGCGCCTAGGAAATGCGAGGTCATCTTGACGAGCCGATTTAACGAAAAGGGCATATGTTTGGTGATGTAAGACTAGAAGCATGCCGTGGACGAGCCGAGCAGGAGCGGGAATGGCGGAAACACTGAGATATCGATCAAACCCCTAGAAACTTGATGCACTACTGTCCTGGGCTTGGACAGCTATCGCAACGTCCAATACCTGACGTTAGGGTTGTACACCCATTGACCTCCTTCGACGGCCGTGTTTCATACCACTCGGTCCGTAGAATGTAAGTTGAGGTGTTCGTATTCCAAAGTAGGGGTGAGCGACAGTCAGTGAGTGAAGGAGGTCAAGACTGTGACACAGCGATGATGACGAAGGACCGTGACAACTCGGATTCAACAACACACTCTGTCGCCTACGATTATACCTTCACGACTGATTTTCACTTCCATTGAAACTTCAACAACAAGACTGACAGCATAAGACTACCGGAATTACTGTTGAGTGCCTTAGGAGACATTCGGTGAGTCTCCCGTTTATCCCGAGGCTTGCGGCATTTCGACTGGTGGGACGGTTGAAATTGAAGGAGTCAGGTAATTGCCACCTCATCCCCAACTAAACTTGGTGCTAAACTAGATATTTTGGGATTATCAGTGCCTGTCTACACAATCAAGCAACGGAAAGGTATCCCAGGAGCCCAATTCCGTGCGAGACCACCGAAAAGTTTTAGCATGCTGAAGTATGGTTGGTCGAGGTCCAGATATTGGCCAAGGAGGATGTGCCGATGCTGTAATGGGACAAGAAACCTGTCATGAAGGTCAAAGGTTTTCAGCCTTGCAACGGAGTAGGGGTGCCCGAGTCCATGTGTCGGCAAGTTTCAAAGCTGCTTGACTAGCTTCGCTGACCTCCCTCGCGACGTCCAATTGTATAGAGGTACTTTAAAAATCACTCCACATCGTCCAGTTCATCTATTGTTACTTACATAAATTCAACTGGGGCTTTGCGGCTATGATTCGCTATGAAGCATTGACGGACCTACAAACCCCGCCCCCTTTGGCCAAATGGAATTATCGCCTGCGTGTATGCGCGGAGCAGTCCTATTCTGCGCTCCAAGTGCGCGGAAAGTGAGGGAAAGACGATCTGCATGAAGAAGCAACGGACAAAATACTCGAAAGCAAGGAACCTCTTCGAGATAAGCTCTTGAACGATAGGCGTTTCAAGGATGGCTTACATGCAACGCTCTTTGCTCGGACCACTTAGGTCTGACCACAGGTTGTCCACGACATAGGATTTCTTTACCTTTGCAGATATGAAGCTTGACTTATGGTGGTCGTTCACTTTGCGTGCCGAGCAGGTAGCTTCACCTCCGTAGTTCTTGGTTTCTACATAGCCTCATGCGCTCCGCCAGGTGGATCATGTCAACGGATCTCGAGTCTTTTCACAAAGTAAACAGGCCCCGATCCCTCTCATGATTATATGTAAGCATGCTTTTATGAGCCCTTTCTCCATTCTCGCCATGCCGCCATTTATTCATGTTATAAACGTGCTGCTTCTTACCCATATCCATATTCGGATGTACGCATCAAGGAAGTCGATTTTCTTGGTGCGGTCCGCTCTCACTTCGGCAGAAGCTCGCCAGAACTCGTTTTCACACGGACGCGCACCTACGCGCACACGCAATGAATACTGCCGCACTTAGCGCACGCACTCGCCAAAACGGTTGAAAACCCCCACGCGTCGCCAGTCGTCTTTATCTCGCACGACGCACGTGGTTGTAATTCTGTTTCATTTTTTCTGTCATATTCTCTAAATCATTTGCAGGTCTTGCGTGTTTCTTAGAGAGGCATGCAAGTCGTAGTCTCTTCGACCCTGGTGTAGATTTCTTAGCTCGTGCCGCCAAAAGAGGCAAGTACTTACATATGCGGTTGACCACGACCATGCCAAGTGTGGCAGATTGTGGTCGGCTCGGATATGTAGATAGACTTGTGGCACGTAAAGACGTCACCCGGACACGCATCCTCCACAACGAACCCTTATACAGTGGGAAACCAAGGGTCATTCGATATATAGACTCGACGACGAACAATCTGCTTTTCATTGAAACCTACCGAACAGTAAGTTCAGGTGATGCACTGAAGGGACGACGACAAAGGGGTATTCGGGTTGTCGGTCGACATCATGCATTTATTTTGACCGGAGACCCTCGACCGGCGACCAGCTTTATCAACTCGTGTCTCGACGGACCTGATATCCTCTAAATCTTTCAATTAATTGATTTCCAGAGGGGTTTGTGGCTTTCGTCGGTGATAATGGAATACAGACCTCCTATGCGCATGCAATCTCGGTGTCATGTCCCGACCTTGGCTTTTACAGATGAAGTTGGGAAAAGTGTACGTCCATCTACGTTCGTTTATTTCGTACGCTGACAACCTCATCATAGTCAAGGAAGGTTCAACGATGACCCATTTTTCTATCGGTAGAGAGGATCTAATGTTCCGGTCGGTTTCTGTTGATCCAAGCTGATGACTGCTGATCATGTCGGTGATGTTATTCAACATTGCACCCCAGAACCTACTGGAATCAGTCTCCCAAACGCGAGATAGCTGTACTGAACAACGATGATATCAGAACCTGCTTTCCATTCCTAACAAACGGTAAACATGAATAGTCTTTCGGAAGGCCCAGTCAAATATCAGTGATTTGTCTGTCCCTCGAAGGTGCCGTCTCCTTTCGAATTTTCATAAAACCTGAAACCTCTTCTCCCGCTTGCAATCCACCGCGCCGAGTTCGGGTAATCGTGGTCATGTAATTATAGTTAAGCAGTTAGCTAATAGCATGTATGTAGACTGCCATTGCCCATGAGAGCGTTCACAAGTGACAAGCTTCCGTCATCGTCCTGACCTCCGGACCTGTGCGAAATCTGGCTCTCTAATGCTAATTACAGGCCGAGCAGTACTCCGTTTAGATATCTTGGTAAGCTCCCTTACCTCGTACATGGGTCCTGGACTCGGTGGGCTCCTTTGAACTTCCCTTAGAGACGCATAACATGTGTTAGAGAGTATACAGGCTCAATCCGGCGCCTTCACTTCGCCTTCTCTCTGCCCTCTTACAGACGCTGATATGGACCTACTTCTGGTTGGATACTTTTTCTCCCAGGGCGCATCAGGCGCATCTTATTCCGTCGTTTATATTCCCACCGTGCTGACCCTGCTTTGACCCCTTGATGCCTGATTCCGGAGTGTAGATCCATGTGGGGTCGACAGATCCCATGGAGGACACAAATGTTACTTCACTCTTCTGTCCTCATTGACATCCCAGATGTCATCATCGTGCTGTGTCTTCAACGACGGGTCCGGATTGACTCCTCTGAAGGCCGGGTGCTTAGTGGCTTTAGTGCATCCTGCGAACGTTTGACTTGTGAGGCGCTGCAGCTGGTAACGATTGGCGGTAGTGTAGGTAGTGTCCGTAGGAAAATATGTCTAGTCGAATGGTAGCAGCCCTAGCGCTTGGTAACTCACATCTCTTATTTTTTTTTTCACCGTCCTTTGTCATATTGACAGGCTTTAAATTCTAGCTCATGCCACAACCACCCTCGCGACGAATTACTGTTAACAATACCGACCCAAAAACACTGAGCGGAACGCATTTGATGGTAAACGGCGAATAATTTTTATCGCATTGTAGAACGTAGCCAATTCGCTTCTGATAAACCCTCTTTTTTCTGTAAATACTTAGTGTAAGCCATCTGGCGCGGCGACCCAGCCGCAGCTCGGGTTCCATGGAGTGAGCGCAGTGAACTGAAATAGACGCCGGGGTTCGATGGCGCCCCGCGTTCATGGGGAGGGCCATGGAGGAATAACGTCCATCTGATTAATCCATGATTGCCTTGTGAAATCCCAGTGGCCTTGGGACCGTTGATTGGAGACCTCACGGATGGGGGAGAGTCTCATTATATTGCAATAAGCTTTCCGCCGAGGTCGAACGTTTCAACGTTCCAGACCCGGCTACTACCTTCCAACGACGACGGTGAAGCTATTTAAAAAAAGGTAGAACGAGAACGAAGCGTGCTTATCGTCGAACGTTGCGTCTCACTCCAGGTGGAGACTCTGACATCCTGTCAGTTGGCAAGGGCTTTTCAGACCCAGCAGCAAGAACTGCGATGGCATCTCATCGCACGCACGTACATCGAGTGGGCGGGAAAAGTCGTTATATCCCACACCATGTATTTTCATTATCAGTGGTTTTATCGCAGAGAACTTTAGGAATATTTTGTCAGATCAGAGCTTGACATTATATTTAAACCTTGGGTTTCAATAGATTACCTCTTGAATCGTTTAGCAAGTCCAAGGCTTACCAAAGGTACCAGGTGAAATCAAGCTGTGGCGCTTCATGGAAGTTCCTCGTGGAATCAAGAGCACGGCTGTTCCGTTCAGTAGCCCCGTACACTGCTGTGTTGAGTGCGCATCGCGGTAGACGGGGACGGTTTGTCAAGGTGGACTGTGGACATCTATATTTAATCCAAACTTGCACATTTTGGATTAGAAATAATCTCATGGAATGTGTACGTACAGACGGGAAGAATGAAGGGAACGAAATTCCTGTTCAATGAATGAAACGATAGCTTGATGGCCGTGGTGTTGAACAATATCCCAGACTACCTAGATGACTTGATCATAAGCTCATGGAATCGACGTATATTTGCCAGATGCTTTAGATGGATAGTCACGGATAGCTTCGCACTAGATGCCAGTGCGGAGTGAATCTTGGATGAATATGATAGGATAAGGATATTTTTGGGTACGCACGTCGTCCAGCCTCGTTCGTATGTGTTTCAGGTGCTTTGAGGAATCCAAGAGAAGGGAGCTAAAAGTATCGCATGTTCATCAACTCCCCCCCCTTCCGTCAGAGTTCACCTTTTCGGTAGTCTGCATCATTTGAGTGAGCGTGAGGAATTGGTGGGAGAAAATAGATATTAAGGAACCGGAAAAAGAAAGAGAAGTATACCAGAAAGCGGACGAAGGATGGCACTCGCAGTCTCGCACCCAAGGGCGATTTCGCCGTTTTCGGCATAAGTGACGTGATTGAGGAGTGTGAGAGCGTGTTCTGTTTTTATTTTGAGGTTTGAGGGCCTGAGAAAGAAAAACGAGAAAGAAACGTCGAAACGCGAACGGGCATTGGGGTTAATAAATTTGTCTTGGGACTTGGCTGGACAGGTGTATACGAGTGCGGTGCATATCTACAGGGAGTGACAAGGAGTAGATTCGAATACCCGGATACGGTCTACTAGGAGGATGACTGATTGTCTTCGGACGCGGGACGCGCAGTGTACGAAAAGAACAGTTTGTGGACATGCCACGCACTGAAGCTCATCGCTCACCTATCTTGGCGGGCGAAAAGACGAATATGGCGTACGCGAGCGCTAAATACGGTCCCATGTTGGCTCCATGTGGATGCAATTAGAAATAGGAGAGAAAAATTCAAATTTTTATCCGTTTCAGAGTTGCAGAGTTTGGCCGACGTGGAGTCGATCCTCATACTTCCAAAGACTGCTTCCTCTGACCCGGTGCCTCTTGGGCATCGGAGTGGCCTTGTGACGAGGATAAAGAGGCCAATACACCTTCCGAGGAATCGACAGACTGTTTGTCAAACCGAGTCATCCCGAAGTAAAGTGGGCGGCCAAATTGTGTGGCAGCAGACAGTGGCAGCCAGACACGCACTGACTCGCAGTAACGAGCTGAAGCGCACGGGCAGTGCCCAAGTAACGTTGACTGTGGGGGCACTAGAGGAGAATGTTTATTCTTGCACACTGTGACCGCGGTGATTGGAGGACCCAGAAGAATGGAACTGTTAGTATGTGTTTGGAGGGGCGCATGGTGTCGGGGGGGAAGGGACAGGACTCCGGGGGCCGCCACGGGGATCCCCATATGGAAAGGCGATGAGATCTGATCGACTGGCAGAGATTTGAGAGTGAGTCCTAAATAGGAAAGACCCTAAGTATTCACATAGACCTGCGCGCATTGAAAACGACAAACGGAAATTGCAAACAAGAAGCAGACCCTTGGCCAGAGAACATGGACTCCCTCTCCTTCGACGGCTACACCTCCTACTCTGACGCCTCCACTCCCCGTACCCCCTCCCCTACAGACATGCACTTCCAACCCGCCGACTTCAAGCAGGACATCGACCATCCCGTCCAGAACATCTTCCACCCCGACGACGATAACAGTGGCGCCGTCCTCGTACCTCCTAACGATAACGCGTACTGGTCCCAAAATTCCAGCCCAAATCCACACCCCTTCTCCTTCAACAATACCAGCAACAATTCCCGCACCTCTCTTCTCCAGGAGCTCTACGAGCCCGAGATGCAAGAGCAGCATTCCCTTTCCCCTAACTTTCAGCACACCGAAAATTGGAGTCACCAGCAGCAGCAGCAGCAGCAGCAGCAGCAACAGCAACAGCACCATCGGTCCTCGGAATACCCGATGATGCGTCGCGCCACCTTCCCCTACGTTCGCCACGACCGTGAAGACGGCATGCCCATGCAACACTACCCGCCGTTCATGCAGCATCATCATCAACAGATGTTGCACCACCCACAACACCACCTCAACCATCACCCCGATAACCTCGTCCAATACTCTTCTCGACAGGAGCTATACGGCGAACCCCATCCCATGGATCACGGAGAGCCTTTCATCCCCTCCATGTCCAATTCCCCTCACTCCTCGTACCATGAATTCGACGAAAACAACATCAAGCTGGAAGACGGCGCACCTCTTATGGTACCCTCGCAAGGTTCCTTCTACCGACCTTCTTCCTCCAACGGTTCTTGCCACCCAATGACAATGTCCTACCTTTCTCCACACGCCGGCGTTCCTGTCCAACACACCGACGATGCTGCTTCGAAAGAAACGCAGTACCTTCGTCGCCGATGCTTCAATTGCCACACCACCGAGCCGCCTTCGTGGAGGAGAAGCACCCTCAATCCGGGCAAAATCGTCTGCAACAAGTGCGGTTTGTACGAGCGCACTCACCTGCGTCCGCGTCCGCTCCGCTTCGACGAACTCCGTGCCGGCAACAAGGCGCGTAAGCAGAGCAAGGCAGGTGCGACTGGAAGCCCGAATCCGAGCCTCAGCCCGAAGCAAGGGAAGATGGTGAAAAAGGAGCCACGCGAGTATAACCCTTCGCTCGTCCGCCGCAGCTCCGTCTCTTCGTCGAGTTCTGTGCATTCCGGCAGTGGTGTGAGCGATTGGGACGACAATGGTGTGTTTCTCAAAGCCGCTCTTTCTCAAGTGCCAGTATGCTGACTTGCTCGTCTTCAACCTTCCTTTGAATTCGCTCGTTCAGTCTCGATATACTCGTCCGGATCTGCCCCACCTACCTCTTTCAACTCCCCTGTCCAACACGAGTACCCATTATCGCGAGACGACTCGCAATCGCCCCCACGCGACGGCGGGATCCGCCTTCCGAACAACCCCCTTTCGGACATCGCCTTGCACATGGGACCGCAAAGCCACCATCCGACACCACGCAAGTCGCACACCTCACCTGGAGCGTACTTCGCACCTTCTCCTGCTCTTTCGCAAAACCCCTTGCCCGGCAGTGCAAATGGGAGCGTGAACGGCAGTCCGGCTGTTAGTCATGCGCAGCTGCACTTGCAGCAATCGCAGGATTATTTCGGTGTGGAGTCCGCGTCGGCTGGATCGAGTCCTGTGGCCATGCCCGCAGCCGTGGCTGTCGGATCGTCATGAAGACGATAAAACTCACCTACTCGATGGGACTCCCGAGGGAGATGAGAGTTGGGAGAGAGAGAGAGAGTGGAACGAGCGAGATTGATTTTTTGATGGGGCAGTGATCGGGAAGTGTCTCGTTTGCCATCACGCCTTAGGTCATCAACACCGTCGCGTCTTTCGACATTTTATTTATTTTTATTGCCACCACCCACCACCACCTAAAATTCGACGACGACGACCTTCTCGCTCGCACCCTGCCTACCGCACGCACCCCTACATACCCGCCTACACACATACCACCCACCCCCTTTATACACCAAACACGCTACCACCACCCACCCACCCCGTTCTTTATCTATCTATTATTTATTCGCGTTCATACCCAAGCCAAATCCTTGTACACAATCTCAAGCACAGAACACGATTTTGTATCCATTTTTTGTTTTTGCCCATTCCTTGCCTGCCGTTGTCTCTATAGCGATCTGCGCGCACCTCATCATCATCCCTCAGCCAGACTGTAGCTTGAACATTTGCATATTTATTATAGGGTTCTTCCACTGCACCCATCCACACAACTCTTTGAAAGATTCGTCTTTTGACCCACCTCCGTTTCGCTTGTTTTTTCTCTTTTTGCCTTCGACTCTTCGATTTCACATTCTCTTGCGCGTAGCTCGCATTTTTGCTACCCCCGGTCTTGTTTCAACAACTGTTGTACTAATAGTCCACCGCCATAGACCTTTCCACCGTAGTCAGTAGTAGTCGTAGTAGTCGTAGTAGTAGCATCATCTATGTAAAGACCCATCCAACTCACGCATTCATACAATCCAATTCATACAGCATATGTATGCCTACATGCACCATCCACCGTCTTGGCTATCTATTCATTATTTCTATTGTTACAAATTGGAATTCCAATACAGTCCCCATGAAAATCGGGCTAGTCTCTCTGAACAGAAGCGCTTCTTGGGAATGCTGCGGCGTCGTCATAAGTATTTACCCAGCAAACCTTCTCTTCTGTGGCGGCCGGGTAATTCGTCGCCTTAACCTCTCGTTATTTCTGACATTACGAAAGTAATTCTCTGGCGAAGCCCATGCATCCCAAGACTCCATGTGTTTTACATACAACCATGACACTCAATTTTTTAAAGTTTTCGGTTTCCTTATCCTTCAGTAATTGTCCCACGAGCTCTATCTTTGTGTCCTCCTTGACCAGTTGACCTTCCATAAAGCCTGTAAAGCTTTTTGAAGCTCTCGGCTCGGAATTATTATTGTTGCCTTTCAAATGTTCTGTACTTACCCTATGCCGGGGTCGTCGTTCCGTTGGTACGGGCTGGGCTCTCAGAGTTGCCGTTCTTCTCTCCCTTTAGCCGCTACAACACCACTAAAAATTTAAGTATCGCCGACCACATAACGGAATCCATTTCGCCCAATTCACATTATTCCACCTCCTTTGTATTCAAAGCCTCATTCAAACATCCATTCAGGAGCACTTGTTTGTTAATTAGAGTTATGAAATACAAAATACGAAATTCAACCCCATATGCAGATCATGGATACCCCCATATTTCTCCAAGGGTCGATATGGACCCTCTCTGGCTGGTTACTGACCCTCATCGTTGTCTCCTTTTTCCCTTTCGCAGCCCTCCCTTGTCTCTTGCCAGCACCAACTCTTGCCTTTCGAGTGTCCGGTCATTCGTGCGGTTTTCAAACGCAAACTCGGTCGTCGGTCACTGTGCACCAGGAAGCTACACGCTCCCACCCTTTGGCGGGTATTCACTTCTGCCTTTTTTGAATTCTCCGGGAAATTTCCCTCCTGTCCCTTGCGCCTCCCCTCCTCGCCCCCCCACGTCATCAGTTCTTTCACTCGATCTCGGCCGGCTCTATTTCATTCGGGAAGGGAGTGCTCATTCTCGTCGAACCTTTCTGAAACATGGAAATAATTGACTACCCTCATGAAGAAAAATGCCGCTGTAGGCGAAGTGTTCACAGGATGTAACACAGAGTACTTACCTAAATGCTTCTCGGCACCAAGTTCTAGACCTGACCCGAGGCTTCTTTTCCTTTTCTTTCTTCTCTCGCTGTGAATGGCACACCGGACAACATACCCCTGGATCCCTGAGCGCTAAGTAAATCCGTCGCGTGAAATTTAGTCAGGTCGATTGACCAACGCGACCGATATCGTGGTACTCCTATTTGAGTCGCATATAGAGCGATCGTCGCTTTCACTTACTCACCCACAAGGACACACAAACTTTGGACCCGAATGGAAATATGACCTGATCCTCGAGCGATGATGTACATACGTACCGTTCCGGATGACCATCCACGCGTCCGAGACGGCCTTTGAACCTCAAAAACGCCATCGTCAATGACATCTCCGCCGGCCCTTCGACGAGTCAAGGTTGGTCGACCTGACGAAGGACAAGCACGGATTAGCGCGGGGAGATTTCTACCACTTCAATTGTAAATGTGAACCCTGTTACAGAGCTTGACGCCATATTTTTTTTTGAATGAAGGGCTTTGCGCGTGGGACTGGCCGCCGCACGCGCCTGGAAACGCGCACCCCGCACGGCGAAGCCCATACAAGTACCGTGACCGTGCAGTCAGGGGTGCTTTCCGGGCTGAAAATTGCCAAGGCAAATCTGCTCCTTTGGGTTTTGTCGAATTGACCCCTCTTGAAGTCTTCAAGTCCTTACCTTTCATCCCGCCACTGTGAGCTCCTTCGGCTCCATATTCATTTGACTCGCCCATTGGCAGGTCTGACGATCCTTTCTGTTCAAATGACCTCACGCTGCCTTTACTGACAGCAACGATGCAATGAATGCCAATGTTAATGGACTTCTCAAACACCTATAACCTTATTCTAAGCCACTAATTGACCTCGATATCTCGGGCTAGATGCACAGATGGCGCTTATTTCTCGCAAACTTTTGGCGGAACCTTCAATTGTACGTGTTTTTGCCCAAGTAAGCTGGTCGGGTTATTTATAATAGCACAATAGCGGGTGTCAATTGGAGTACGGTGGCTCCGGACTGCTTTCGGAACCTTGTAATGCCAATCTTACCTTCTATATGAAGCGCTCAAAGCATGTGCTACAAAACCTCCAAGGGTTTTCAAAGCATCGTCGGTCTACTTTGCAATGAAGGCAAAGGATCGAAGTCCCACACAGACGCACGGTGCCACATTCTAAACCGAGAACATCGAATAACGCCAACGGTAGCGCCACAGTTGGACATGGCGCTTGCACATGCGCCCTTTTGAAAGTGTGAGTAATCTACATTTTTCACCACGATTTCACCGCATACGTTCGGGTGTTGTCATCCATTGTGCCAACAAGACCAGGGGGTAAAGTGACGCCAACTGCCCAACCGGTCCTGTCGCGACTGTGGCGTCTGTTTGTCCACAAGCATGGGATCCTATCATCCTGGAAGTTGGGAGAGGACATTTATCCTCTCAAGTCATAATTAGTATTCTGACATTCGTTTCTCAGCGCCCCGACATCTAACATCACTTATTTAGAAAGCCAAGTAGGAGAAACACGGATGTCAAATTATTCGCCTCCGGACCCGCGCCGGAGCTCAGGCCTCATGCTGAGCCGATCTGATGTCCAGTGATCATGTATACAAATGCGCCGCCGCAATTTTCCACGTGCCTTTAGATGAAAAAGTCTACTTGCTTTAAACCGACAACCTCTAAATACCGCGGGCCATACTGAAGATATAGATCTGGGATTGACCTCGGCGGAGAGGAGAGTCTTTCCTATGGACTGGGAATATATAGTTTGAATGCTCGTCTTGCTTATCTGGCCGTCTATCTCGGGGATTTGACCTGCCTATACCTGTTACCGCCACTCCGAATCCCTCTGTCGTTCTCTTCTCCTTGAATTGCCTTTCCGCTCGTCCTTCTTCGATAACTTCGTGGATGCGATGAACTTCTGAGAGGCTTTATTTACACGGATCGGGTTCACATTTTTTTTTTGCCAGACCGAATATACAACTTGTAGTCTTTTGCCACAACGACGATATTACCAACAGCGGTGGCGCCGATTCGCGAGCTCTAATCTATTGCCTCTGCCTTCCTGTAAGAAAGGTTTGATTCACGATTCACCGCTCGTGTATGCGCCCTGTCACAAATTTTCGAGCCGCACTTTTTCAAGACCGAATGGGTATCTCCTCTTGCGACATGGAATGGAGTCTGAATCCATTGGTGCTCAATTGGGACATTGACTATCGTGCATGTGCTTCAATGCGTAAGTGTTGTATTCTGTTGTCGGCGTCTGTTCCTCGTTGACGTGACGATTGTGGATCCCTTCTATTTAGTGAGTGAAATAATACCCGACCTTCTAAAAAAACAAGGCAATGTTCACAGAAGAAAGAAAATACAAGAACCTCTGGCTTTCGTTGCCCTCACTGGTGTCATAACAGAATTTATCATTTGACCTTCTCCCCGAGTCGCCTAATACCGAACTATAGTTGTTGCCAATTTTACAACTTGGTTTTGTTTCTTAACTGTCATGGCATTGGGAGAGCCCTCTCCACGAAATACAAGTCCACTCTGGCAAGTCGTGTGAGTTCAAACTCACGTAGTAGTTCGCATGAGAGAACCTTCATCGATGAATCCGCTAACGAAAAATTCGCCCACACCAGGACTAATCTGGGTTTCGTTCGATATTACAACGGTTATTGACCCAGACCTCACCCCGAATATCCTTATCCGAGACTAAATGCGCACTCAGATACGTGGAGCCCTTGCCAGAGAAAGGCTCCAAGGAATCGGGGGCAGGTGAAAGTGGTTCACAACTGCGGAGCAAGGTGGATTCGAAGCATTTCGTGTTATATAATTGCAATGCAGCCTATTTATTCACTTTCCTGCCAATTTCCTGCCAGGCAATCCCGTTCAATGGGGCATGCGTGACTCAGGCCACGCGCAGATTAATTACAGATATGTACTTTGTGCATGTCCACGCTTGAAAGGCGAGATCAGAGATATAAAAATGTTCGTACTCTGTATTTTGATTCTTTCAACCTTTAAGGAGCCAAGGTAGTGGATTATAAGCTTTGAATACTTAAACTGCCATTAAGCGCTCGTCAGTTATGACAGGTGACCGGTGAAAGTTTACACGACCGCCGACTACCAGAATTCGTGGTTGGAGTAACCCCAACTTGAAGTCATGGCTTCTTTCTTCTTGGAACTCCCTTTTGGCCGAGTGCTTACTGAAGGACCTTTCCTTAGGCTGCTAAGTTGCGACTTTCGACCAGAATGGAACAGATCTTATGACATAAAAGCACAAAATTTCGCCACCTTGAGACCACGGATTTCCCTTTGAAGTGTATGTATTGACATATGCACAAGTTTGTCCCGACATTACCTTACGCGCTCTTTACGGCATGACGCGATCCTTGTAAAATTGGGAATACTGGGACGCTCTGCTATATTCCATACCGAAGAAATGGGGTTACGTTAACTCGACGTGTAACTTCCATAAATTATCTATCTATAAGTAGATCCGGAGGTACTTGTGTCTGGTAAGGCTGTACGCATGCAGCTCAATATTTGGAGGCTTCATGGAGCAGGCTGTGTGATAAAAAAAACGGGGACTCCCAAATGCGCCACTTCCACTGCGCTCAAACTGTATAGTAATTAAGTGACGACTCCAAATTTCAGAGTCCATGATCACACCACGCCTACGGGCTAATCATTAGACAGAAGTAAGATAGTAAGTTGGAATCACGGCCTTTTCAAAGATGAACGGATTTCAATATGAAACATAGAACCTATGTAGAGTGCAATCGAGGCATGCAATGCAAATGAAGGAGGCTTTTATGCTATAATCGGGGAGGAAGAAGCGACGGAACAAAGTTGTATGCAGACGTTTTACGGTTTTCGAACACCGCATTCCATGTTACAAGTCACAAGGTGCCTAAGGCTAATCGAAAATATTCCAAGCCCCCTGTACACAAAAAGCATCCATACCTAAGCCCGAAGGCTTCGGGAGAAGTGGGAACAGCTATGAAAAGCCTGACATCTCAGGTAACACGTGTGAGGGAATTTGGGAAAGAAGGCCAGCGTTATCGTAGGGGCGAAAAAAAGACTACATATGCACCTAATCTCTCAAATAGAAGACAGAGAGAATTTTGTCAGTAAACCATGAGTAAAACAAAATGGTTGTGGTAAACAATGATGGTACAGACCTGGACCTGAGCCTATGCGCTAGTGCTTCCCTTCGACCCCTAGACCAAGAACCTAAGTATCACAGCATTTGCAAGCTAGCTTCAAACCAAACGTTAACATGAAGCACAATGTCGTCTGACTTTGTGTTTCTCATCACAATGACACCTTGGTTGAAGTAAAGCTTTCTGCCACTGTGAGCACAGCAGAAATGAAACGCAGGAGGTACTGGAGGAGTCAAGAAGGGCGTAGACTGGACGAATTTATTTGCCCGTTACAGTTCACAATTTCATAACCCAACGTTCGCGGGATATATCCGGTGCCAATGACAAAAATAAAAAATGACAGTCATGAGGATCAAGGGAAATAGAGGAAGGTAAATTCAATGCCTGACAGTAACGACCTGTAAGTTCATTCAGTTGGATATTGACGAACGGTCTTACCTTCCTGCGATCCGTCATATAAAAGGATATCCTGGACATGCCGGCCGTGGACCAAGAGTTTGGCCCAGAGCGGAAGAAGTAGAGCAGAAAGTGCAATCGAAGAGGCCTCGCGCTTCATGTTACCTTGCCATCTTCTCCACCTTTCCTAGCGAGACAAGAATCTAAGAATTGTTTGGGAGACCCGCCAATATCGGGGCAAACTCTCCAGTGAAAGGGAGACCTGTTCGAGCTGGCGGCACGGAAGCAAGCGAGGGTTTCTCATTGAGGAGATCAACCCGCGGCGTCATAGATATCTATGTCTGTTCAGACGTCACCCAAGGCACCGATTAAAGAAGTCTTTCCAAAGAGGCAAGATGTGACCTGAACAGAAGAAGCTCGGAGACGTACGAAGTCAGAAGAGTTTCCGAGATCCTGCCTATTTTTCTCTGTCCAGAGCGCAAGGCGTGCTATTGCCGATTTCTAAGATCCATTGACTATTTCGGCAAGCGCCTTGACAGTCTTCACCATTTTGTCACCCAAACTCCCGGATTGTCATGGGAAAAGTGCATAAATTATAGTCGCCTCTTCACCTGTCTTCGCAGGTGTATTCTTAAAAACGCGATCCACTGTCGCCTGTGGTTGCTTTCCGGAATTACTGGCTCCGAGAAGGACCGCGAAGGCATTGTGACAGAGAAATGTAAAGCCAAGTTCATATGCCTGGTGTTCATGGATAAATGGCAATGAATCTAGGGTTTCATCGAGAACGAGTTTCTAATCGTCCGTAAAGGAAATGTTCTATACATGGCCTCGCTTGATTACGGGAAGCGGTGTTCAGCAATTGGCACGCTGGGTATTCTCAGCCACTACAATACGTACAGCGGTGGGTAGGAGGATATGCAAATTTAGAAGCTGTCATACATATTATGAATACCAGGGGACACCCATGAAACACGACTAAAATTATACAACTATGCTCTCACCGGAGTGTACAAGTAGTGCCTGTCGAAGACCTCCTTATGCACAGCCTTGCAATGCCGACCGCTTCTGTCACATATGTACGAATGCTGGCTTTAAATGGTAGAAGTTGCGCGGAATCCAGAAGCTCTCCGGGGTAACCGAACCCATGTCAATGCGATCATAGTACGGAAGATAGTCATGCGAGATTTGGCCTTATCTGGTGAATAATTGGCCATGCGGTACATCGGGGGGACTGGGTCGAGAGCCACGCTGTTGTCAACTCCTTCAAGTTGTATCCTGCAAAAACAAAGGCGGCGACAACCATAATCGCAGTGGACTCGGAAAAGCAAGCCGGAATAGTGCCGTCATTTTGGCTTTCGTCAAGTCCCAACTGCAGGCAGCTCAGAACCACGAATCTGGTCCAGCTAAAAGCCTACTTTGGCTCTGCGGCTAATTCATCCGAGTGCATTCTTTGCGTTTTTTGCGAATTCGACAGCCAACTACTGTCGCCGTGCTCCAGGTCCACTACTTCCAAAGAATGTGGCGCGGTGTATTCTGGATAAGATTCGTTTTTGCTCCTCGGGAAGAATTTCGAGACGTATGAGAGGCCGGTTGCTGCAATTCTAGTGCCAATCCATTGCGCTAATGACACTCCCGGGAGTAAGCCCATGACATCTTTAATGTCCCATATATCCCGATGATGTGTGACGAGTCCTTGCTCATTGAAGGACAATCGTGTGACTATTCGCAACTTGAAATGGAGAGGAGAAGGAAACGCTAGTGAAGTTCCGGGGATGGGCAAAGATGGAGAAAGGAAGGGTTGCGGATGCGATGGTAACACAGGAGAGCCATGGGTGTTTACAAGCGAGTCTGTCGAGGAAGGAGTCCAGTGCCAAGTCGGTCCCTCGCAGTGGATCCCGGGCAGAAGCAGAATATTCAGGGTGTGTTCGACGATAGCTTTTCGGTGGCCATCTAAGGTGGTACAATGAGAGTACCATTCCTGCAAGGACTATGCTAGGCACGTACCGAATGATTCGTTCTCACATATATCCAATATGTCGGTCCAGACGCGTAAGGCATGGAATAGCACGTCATCCGACCTTGGTGGTCGGAGACGAAAGAGTGTGCAAACCATCGCTAGTGGTCTAGGCACATCAATCGCACTCAATTGGCGAGACAATCTATGTATATCGCCTATAACCGAGCGCGATGTCGCAGTAATGAATGGATTTTCGTAGCTTAGATGTCAAAATGGGTTGTCAGAAAGAAGGATTGGGTCAAGAGATAAAGTCCTTACACTGAAGACAAAATGGCAGTTAGATTTGAGCGGTCAAAGATATCTGTGGTACTTACGAGCATTAGTTTCGTAGTAATTGTCCACGACGTCGGATGACACAGGACACTCTCCGTAAACTGAGTAACAAACATCTAGCGCTGTCGCTCGTGTAGACGTTATGGACACGTTGGGAGACCTGGTGTGAAGGGAATGAGAAGGAAATGGTATAATATTCGTCGATATTTCGTTTGTCGCGGCCATGAGCACGAAAGATGAAGCTTGTAGCTTCAACGGTTGGACGACGTTGTTGGCGTCAACAAACCGATTGTCACTGATCGGACGGTTCTTACCGATCAATAAACACGTGCGATTGTAAAAAAAAAAAAGCGAAAGAAAATATGAAAATTGCCCGTTAATTCTTGAAGGGAGTGCACAAGTCACTGTACAAAAGAGCCATGAATGTGCAAAAAATCATGATATTTCCCTAATCAACACTGCGGGTAAGAGTTGAAATCTTTGAAATTCGACATCTGTATAGCGGAAGCACTTCCTCCGTAAAAGGCAAAGTGATGAGTGATGTCAGTCACGTTTTGTCAGTCACAAAAAGTTTCCTCAGGTTTCGTTCATCATGGCCAAGGGCTCACAGCTGACCCAGCTTAAGGCTGCTCTAAACCAAGCAGGCATTACCGGACCAAACCCAGGCAAGAAGCGCAAACGCACGACCCCTCTAGAAAAAGACAAGGAGAAAAAGGCCGCAAAACTTGAAGAAATCCATCAACGTCTGAATCCTTTCGACGTAAAGGTTACTAAGTTGAAACACGATGTAGGAGGACGAAGGCTCAAAGGCATTACTGGGAAGCCGGCGCAGAGCAAGCAAGCCGGCATTGAACAGGTACTTCTCGCAAATAAGGTCATGCCACTTCTTGTCTCAATGATTTATATTTAGAGGAAGAAAACATTATTGAAGGAATACGAAGAAAAAGATAGAGCTGGCGGAATCATCGACCGGAGATTCGGTGAAAATGATCCAACTATGAGCTTGGAAGAGCGTATGTTGGAGCGCTTTACGAGAGAAAGGCAACGCGCCTCCAAGGGAAATGCATTCAACTTGGAAGACGAGGATGACCTTACGCATTATGGTCAGAGCCTTTCAAAGCTGGATGACTTCGACAATGTTGGGTTAGAGGTGGACAGTGACGAGGATGAAACTTCTGGCAAGTCCTATTCAACGCGTTCAAATTAATTTTGCAGCTTATTGCCCTTCAGGTCAGATCGGACGTGATATAGTTAGTAAAACTCATTTTGGCGGTTTTGGAGAAGATCAGGAAGAAGACGTGGAAGAGGGAGTAAGTCTAACGGTTGCAACTTACCCTTCTATCCCTTCGCTAACGCATTGTAGCCCCCAAGGAAGAAAAGCAAGGCAGAAGTTATGGCCGAAGTTATCGCTAAGAGCAAGGAGCACAAGGTAGGATGCTGATAATATTTTTTTGGGAAGTTACACGTTCCTAATTGCCGGCATCAGCTTCGTCGCCAATTGGAGCGCGATCAAGAGGACAATATCAGACACGAGCTGGATAACCAATTCGCGACGTTGCGGGAACTGATTTATGCGCCGGATCCTTCCGCCAGTGGTAGTAATTCCGTACCACTTGGCGTGCGCGAACATGCTGCGAAGCTTGCTGCAGAATCAGGTTCGGTCGCTGTGAATCTACCTGAAAATGACTACGACCAACACGTTCGTGAACTTGCCTTCGACAAACGCTCCAAGCCGAAAGACAGAACAAAGACCGAGGAAGAGTTGGCCTTAGAAGCGAAGGAGGCATTAGAAAAGGCTGAAAGGAAACGACGAAAGCGAATGCTTGGACTTGATGAAAGTGACGATGAAGACGAGACAGGCGAGGGTAAGGGTAAACGGAAAAGAGGGGCAGATGACCTGGATGACGATTTCGACGAAGGTTTAGCAAGTTTCAATGATATTGGAGTGGGTCTCGCTGGCCCTCACATATCATCTGGTGAAGAATCCGATGGGCAAGTGGAAAGTTCTGAAGAGCTCTCTGACGATGAAGAGGGGGAGGAGGAGGAGGAGGCGGGGGCGGATTTGGACAAATATGACGAGGTGTCTGCGGAGGAAGGGGAGGAAGGGGAGGACCAGCAACTTGTCGCATCATCAAAATCTCAAAAAAGTGAAACGAAGGGAAAGGGACGTGCAAAAACCGAACTTCCTTTTACTTTTCCATGTCCCTCCAACCACGACGAGTTTCTAGAGATAATCGAAAACGTGGATGACGAAGACATATCCACAGTGGTTCAACGGATAAGGGCTCTCTACCATACCAGCTTAGGCGTCGACAATAAGTCAAAACTTCAGGTTTGCAATCTATTATCTGACCGTTGATTTGGGTCCTTATCTATTCTCAGAATCTAGCGACGATCCTTATCGACCACATCCTATATATCGCATCTCCTCCAAATCCTCGGTTTTCCCTTATTGCATCACTCTTTCCCCACATACGAGCAATCTCTCATGCTTATCCAATCCCCATAGCCCGGCATTTCAATGCTAAGCTGAATTTAATGCACAAAAACCTGAAACGTGGTTTATCTCACGGACCTTTGGATCAGAATGCAAAAACATGGCCAGGCACTCCAGAATTAACGCTATTACGTATAATCGGACTCATATGGCCTACCAGCGATCTCAATCACGCAGTTGTCTCTCCAACGCGCGTGCTATTAGGTGCTTATCTTGGTCTTGGGCGCGTCAGGTCATTACACGATCTCGCGAGTGGTTTATTCCTTTGCACAACATTTCTTCAATTTGAGGTTTTCTCAAAACGTCTTGCACCAGAAGCAATCAACTTCGTGATCAACGCTGTTCTGCACCTGTCGCCTCACCAATACAAGGACGCGTCTTCCCTTCCTGGGTCTTTCCCCGCACCAGATTTTGGCTCTGAGTCATGTCGTCCTCTCGCCATGAATGTCGAAGCTAAGAAAACCCTTGTGGTTCAAAAGGCCAATTTGATGCACCTCATGACATCGGATTATTTGAACGAGCAGGCAAAGGCAGATTTGTTGTTACTTTCCTTCGAACTGCTTGCAAGGT
The DNA here is from genome assembly GCA_023014345.1 of Galerina sulciceps. Lineage (NCBI taxonomy): Eukaryota > Fungi > Basidiomycota > Agaricomycetes > Agaricales > Galerinaceae > Galerina > Galerina sulciceps. The sequence goes on along the minus strand of JAEDXJ010000005.1, from coordinate 1,723,349 downwards.
TTGCCGACCTATACAAAGGCATTGAGGGTTTTATTGAGCTATTTGAACCCATCCTGGAAGTCCTAGAGCACATTGAAAAGAAGCACCTATCCGACGCGTACAAGGTATCTTCTTTCCTCTTTTCGTCTTCCAAAGCAAAGGTTCTAATCGCTCTCCAAGGCCCAACTTACTAAGGTCATTGATTCCCTACAAAGGCTACTCAAGTTTTCGAAGCAAGCAAGGACACCTCTCCGCCTTCAAGCACACAAACCCATTCCCATCCCTACATTTATCCCTAAATTTGAGACTACGACGTCGAATTACCTTCGCCGACAAGACCCTGATCATGAAAAGAATCAGGCTGCGAAATTGCGGAACCAATACAAGCAGGAGAAGAAAGGTGCTATTAGAGAGCTAAGGAAGGATGCACGGTTCCTTGCTAGTGTTGAACAGAAGAAGCAGATTGAGAAGGATCATTTGTACAACGAGCGTATGCGGCGAGTTCTGGGGTCCATCGAAGGCGAACGGGCAGAGGAGAAGGCTATGGAAAGAGAGAAGATGAGGGACAAGAGAAGAGCAGGAAGGAAATAAGTGATTTTGTTCTGTTCTTTTCCTATATTAATTTCATTTTTATTAAAAGTAATATAATGATCTCTCGTTTGCATAACCTTACCGTCTCTGAATCCCACCAATTTAACGCCAGATTTGCGTAGCTATCAACATACTTAGTGTAAGTTACGAAAGTGTTAAGACGTTGGATGGTCATGTGACCAAGTGTAAGTCACGGTGACAGAACGTGGGACAGCACGCGAACTGCCCGTCGTTCAAGGGAGGTCGGTAAATCAGCCAAAACAAAGGTCGGCCGGTCGGTTTTTTGAGGTCGCCAACTTGAACTTCGCACGTGAACAGCCACTAGAATGGCTCAACAGAAGGTGTAACCGATTACTGGCCACAAGTTCATTGAAACAGTAGTACCCTCAGGCTCTGTAACTCATTACATTGATAAAATAGATTTACACTGTAATGTATTACTGAGTAATTAAATACTGAGTGCTCCAGTATGTAGCAACAGTCTTTCTGGCCCATATACCTTGAGTAATAAATTACTGAGTAACCCATTACATTTTTCTACCTGAGCCAAACCTGTAATAAATTACTGAGTAACCTATTACATTTTCTACCTGGACCAGACCTGTAATAAATTACTGAGTAACCCATTACTCTTTCTACCTGAGCCAGACCTGTAATAAATTACTGAGTAACCCATTACATTTTCTACCTGAGCAAGGTCATTTTCTACCTGAGCAAGGCCTGTAATAAATTACTGAGTAACCCATTACTCTCTCTACCTGAGCCAGACCTGTAATAAATTACTGAGTAACCTATTACTCTCTCTACCTGAGCCAGACCTGTAATAAATTACTGAGTAACCTATTACTCTCTCTACCTGAGCCAGACCTGTAATAAATTACTGAGTAACCTATTACTCTCTCTACCTGAGCCAGACCTGTAATAAATTACTGAGTAACCTATTACTCTCTCTACCTGAGCCAGACCTGTAATAAATTACTGAGTAACCTATTACTCTCTCTACCTGAGCCAGACCTGTAATAAATTACTGAGTAACCTATTACTCTCTCTACCTGAGCCAGACCTGTAATAAATTACTGAGTAACCTATTACTCTCTCTACCTGAGCCAGACCTGTAATAAATTACTGAGTAACCTATTACTCTCTCTACCTGAGCCAGACCTGTAATAAATTACTGAGTAACCTATTACTCTCTCTACCTGAGCCAGACCTGTAATAAATTACTGAGTAACCTATTACTCTCTCTACCTAGGGCAAGCCTGTAATAAATTACTGAGTAACCTATTTCTCTCTCTACTTGAGCCAGACCTGTAATAAATTACTGAGTAACCTATTCCTCTCTCTACCTGAGCCAGACCTGTAATAAATTACTGAGTAATCTATTATGCTTCCCACCTCTGCCAATCACATAATAAGTTACTCAAGGCTCAATGCCCCGAGTGCAAGAGGGGATGCGAAGAGAGGCCACGGGAGGCTCAACATGTGAAACTGAAGGGGCTGGCCCCATTGGTCATGATACACAATTGCTGAGGTTGCAGGACTCAACGCCGCCCTGAGGGCACGATTATTCCAGGTCACAAGCCTTGACCGGAGAGACACTGGCCATACGAGGGTGCAGGGAAGCAAGCGGGAGGGCCTCATGAGATTAGAACCCATGAACCCAACAAAACCCAATCCTCCCCATCGTTGTCGTCGCCGGAGCTGCGGGTTCGACTCGCCGTTCGAGAAACTCAGAACAAACTGGCAACTTGAATGCGCCGCCACCGCCATCCCGCTCCTCCGCTTCGTGCTGCAGCTGCACTCGCAATTCCGATCCTTTGCAATGTCGTCGTCACTGTCGGAGCCACGGGGTTCCAGGGGTGCGGAACGAACTGGCAAGACGTTAGTAAGTAGGGAACCGGAGGAGTGAAATTAGCAGTCGACTCTCTCTCCAGAGTCTCCACACACCTTGTGGGTCTCCCTCCTCTTGTCACTCTGAGCCCAACATTCCCGCCTAAATTCATAATGACGTCTGCATATGGGCTCACGACGTGGCGCGACTTCATCCGCGGCAGATAGGATCTGAGAGGTAAAGGTAAAGTGAAAAATGAAACAATTGAATAAAAACATACTTACCTACAATACCATGCCGGCCTACATCCATCAACGGAGGAGGCGGGTGACTAGTGGCCAGCCTGCTCCCGCGGCGCTGTTGGTCATTGGTGTGGCAGAAATGACGGATGTGGTTGGGGTGTAGCTTGAAGGGCACACAGTTGGTGACAAGTTGGTGACGGGTTGGTGACGGGTTGGTGACGGGTTGGTGACGGTGCCGTCACCAACTCCGTGCGGCACTGTGCCTCAGGCTGCGTCAGGCAGCACAGGTGGGCCCATGAAGCTCGCGGCGCGGCATAGATGCCAACTCAAAAAAACACCCCCAAATGCCACATGTAATGCACTGACAGTGACCATATGTTTAATAGGTCAAAGGTCTCGGATAATGCACACTGGTATGTATCATCCCCGGATTGATTGTATTTTTGACTGTCAACCCTCCACCTGAACTTTTGCCATGCTTTTGTAAGTATATTTGTGTTAGACTAGTCTAGTGGGGTCTTTTGCAGTCTTGCAACGGGTTAATGCCGGTTACAGTGATAACCAGTTACAAACAGGTTGCAGACCGGTTTTTTCTAGATAAATGCCTCAAATCCTTTCAGTATTTATACTTAGAAACAAAAGTAACTGTCTATAATACATTTTGATTCTGTTCGCTCGTTTTTTACCTTCGAAACAAGGGTCTAAATAGAGAAATCCATTGAGAACTAGTGTAGTTAGCTTTAAATTATATTAATTTCGGTAGATTTCACGAATTTGAATGTAACATTGTCAGTTCTTATCCCAAAATTATGACCTTGGGGTCATTCGAAAGATAATTACAGCCGCTATCAACGCAAAAATTTGTGGCTTAAATGACCGGTTGAGACCGATTGAAACCGGTTTTTCATCGGTCTTTGTAAATTTGAGAATCTACATCAGTCCTTCAATTTTGCGGTCCTAATTGGTCTGGGTTTGGTTTGGTTCCAGTCTTTTTGCAGTCTCGTAACTGGACTTCCAAACACTATTAAAATGCAGATCTGATATAAAATCAAAAGGAGGGATTAAGTAGGAAGCATAATAGGTTGTTGAGAAATTTATTACAAGGTCTGGCTCAGACGGAGAATGAACACTGAAATGGGCTACTCAGTAATTTATTACAAGGTCTGGCTCAGGCAGAGAGTGAAATGGGTTACTCAGTGATTTATTACAAGGTCTGGTTCAGGCAGAAAGTGAAATGGGTTACTCAGTAATTTATTACAAGGTCTAGCTCAGGTAAAAAGTGAAATGAGTTACTCAGTAATTTGTTACAGGTCTGGCTCAGGTAGGTAGTAAAAAGGTTACTCAGTATTTTATTATAGGCTAGACTCTGGGAGAAAATGTAATGGGTTACTCAGTAATTTATTACAGGCTTGCCTAGGTAGAGAGAGAAATAGGTTACTCAGTAATTTATTACAGGCTGCCCTAGGTAGAGAAGAAATAGGTTACTCAGTAATTTATTACAGGCTTGCCCTAGGTAGAGAGAGAAATAGGTTACTCAGTAATTTATTACAGGTCTGGCTCAGGTAGAAAGAGTAATGGGTTACTCAGTAATTTATTACAGGCCTTGCTCAGGTAGAAAATGACCTTGCTCAGGTAGAAAATGTAATGGGTTACTCAGTAATTTATTACAGGTCTGGCTCAGGTAGAGAGAGTAATAGGTTACTCAGTAATTTATTACAGGTCTGGCTCAGGTAGAGAGAGTAATAGGTTACTCAGTAATTTATTACAGGTCTGGCTCAGGTAGAGAGAGTAATAGGTTACTCAGTAATTTATTACAGGTCTGGCTCAGGTAGAAAGAGTAATGGGTTACTCAGTAATTTATTACAGGCCTTGCTCAGGTAGAAAATGACCTTGCTCAGGTAGAAAATGTAATGGGTTACTCAGTAATTTATTACAGGTCTGGCTCAGGTAGAGAGAGTAATAGGTTACTCAGTAATTTATTACAGGTCTGGCTCAGGTAGAGAGAGTAATAGGTTACTCAGTAATTTATTACAGGTCTGGCTCAGGTAGAGAGAGTAATAGGTTACTCAGTAATTTATTACAGGCTTGCCCTAGGTAGAGAGAGTAATAGGTTACTCAGTAATTTATTACAGGTCTGGCTCAGGTAGAAAGAGTAATGGGTTACTCAGTAATTTATTACAGGTCTGGTCCAGGTAGAAAATGTAATAGGTTACTCAGTAATTTATTACAGGTTTGGCTCAGGTAGAAAAATGTAATGGGTTACTCAGTAATTTATTACTCAAGGTATATGGGCCAGAAAGACTGTTGCTACATACTGGAGCACTCAGTATTTAATTACTCAGTAATACATTACAGTGTAAATCTATTTTATCAATGTAATGAGTTACAGAGCCTGAGGGTACTACTGTTTCAATGAACTTGTGGCCAGTAATCGGTTACACCTTCTGTTGAGCCATTCTAGTGGCTGTTCACGTGCGAAGTTCAAGTTGGCGACCTCAAAAAACCGACCGGCCGACCTTTGTTTTGGCTGATTTACCGACCTCCCTTGAACGACGGGCAGTTCGCGTGGTATCCGCAGAACGTGCAACAACCACGCTATTTACCTTTCGTCTGGACTGCTGCATAGTACTTGCTCTAGGAACGCGATTTCGGGTGAATATCAACACCGTCAATGGATCTCACTACTCGTAATTTATAATGCAAGCCGTTCCACCTTCAACACCATTTCCAGGTCTCAAAGGGTCGGATAACAACAATACTAGCCCAGCACAATTCCTGCAATTTTTGCGGTCTCTCACAGCACAATATCTGGGTGATAACGCTACTCGCATACCTGCATCAAACAAGGATGCTTGGGTTACTATTGTCGATGGACTAACAGACCATCTCCTCGGATCATTTCCATTGCCAGACATGGTTTCCTGGGCCACTATGAAAGAAAAGATTGTGATGACAGAAGCTACTTTGGATGTTATAAGACGCGTATTTTTACGTGTTGAAAGCATCTACAGCTCCTCCGAAAATTTGGTAAAGAAACTATTTGTGAGGTTGCTAAACCTTTGCGGAGTTCTTGACCTTTGGGGTGAAGTTGAAGTCATTCCTGGAGACGATATATTTACTCCAGCTCACATGAAGGAAAAGGCCCTTGGTGTCCTCGTATCTATTATTCGCGGGCTTGGAGACCATAATTCCCTAATCCCCGAAGGATCTGAACCTTCTTGGAAAATGCTGCGTGGAATTTTGAAGGAATGCCTGGACGTTTGCAATGGTGAGGCAAATGTAACACTCATACCACCATATCTGAAACATAGCAGATCTTATTTCACCTTCCATTTCCCTTGTCGATCTGTCAATGGTGGCATTTTTTACAAAACCAAGAATTGTTGCACCGAATGGCCAGAGTGTGGTATGTCATCCGCCCTGTCTTCTTGTGTCGAATAACAGAATATTTCAAGGAATCTGGCGAAGGTTCTTTGAATATCGTCGTTTCTTCTGTTGCCACGGTTCCTTCATTTGTAGGGGTAGCCCTCGATATTATGGTCAAAATAATCTGCCCCCCACTCAAGTGTCAATGGTATCTTGCAGATATAGGTCGATCAATCGCAGAACTTTCCCGGAAATTCTTGCTGCATTGTTTTAATCCGATTTGTTCCACGACACCTTCCATCAGAGCCAGGGTTGTGGCTGGAATCCTGTCCACCACTACTGTTCTGCGTCGACAAGCGGTGTATCGTCCGATTTTGGGTGACATGGTGGAATACTTTCTTCAAATACGCTTGGAATCTGGGTTGAACCTTGACTGGGATCTTATTGACTTCTGCATAATCGATGCTTTGAAAATGGAAGTAGATATGCCAATCTCCGATCGACTTGTTCATGGTGTTGCTCGTCAACTTGGAATGCAGAATGGAGACCCTAGGAATATAGCAATTCAGGTGTGTAGGCTCTAATCAGCGGATCTCTTGTTCTCACGACCGACACCAAGGACTCTCTTTGGTCATATCTGAGGAATTCTCTCCCCCGCATGAACCCCGATCTTATAGGAATGTTGAAACGAAAAATTGGAGAGCTAGACACAAGTTTGGAACGAGACGCGTTTTTAGGCGAAATGAACAACTTCCCTGCCATATCTGGACCCAACCAAACCAATGGACGCTTAATCCTTGCGCCCCACCTCTGGAGGCAGCGGGTGCATGACCTCGTTCAAGATATTGTTGCCCCGGACTCGTTATCATGGATGGACGATGACACAATCTTGAGCGTTCCTCATCTATGTAAAAGGTCACTCTACGAAATCCAAGTCCGATTTGAAGGGTATATATTACGATTCTGACTTATTTTCGTGTCTGATTGCTCTGTAGACGTCAATTAGAATCCTCGCAAAGGCTTTCTGTCATGAATAACTTGATGGATTTGCCATGTCTTCTCGCTCAATGTGACAAAACGGATTGTTTAGCGCAGACTACGAATAATAATTTTCTCACAGTGGGCGAATACCTACCTTTGGTCAGGCTTCTATTGGATGGGGCAGTGGGAGACACGACATCTGACTTTCGTAGAAAAGTATACCTCGTCCTCGGCTTCATTGTACAGCATCACTGCGCAACCGAAAACTTGGATTCAGTTGTGGACCTCCTATTCCGTGGCATAGCGGATGCTGACAGAAGCGTTCGAGTGACTGCCGGGTAAGCGTCTTGATTGAATTGGGGAATATCCGTTTTACTTTTTTCTTATAGTCGTGCACTGAGCGGACTGGTTCAGTTATATGGGTTGGGGGGTAAAGATGGATTCTTTCGAGCAGAACAGATTTTTACTCGTTTATATCAGTGCTTTGAGCAGTCAAGGAATCCCATTCGGGAGACTCTACTTATCACAGTTGGCTCAATGGGAAAGTGAGCTTTTGTTCCTATATTAAGCTCTTGTCGATATTGATGAAATCAGGACGACCAGTGGAGAGGCGCTGGGTCAAGTACTCTGCCTCCTAATTGCTCAGTTGGGGAAGCTAAACCCAGTTATTAAAGGTTCTGCTTGCATGCAAGTAAGTCGCGCTTCTCGTTAATTGGCACCGTTTTTGATGGCTAATTGAGGTCATTAGATATTGTCTATTGCGAAGCATTATCAGAAGGCCCCATATTCACTTATTCTTCCATATCTTGACCAGGTGGCCCCATACATCGTTAAACAATTGCCAATTCAAAGGGACCTCCTTGGAGAAGCATGTCGTGTCATGTCTATCGCCCCTGCAGACTTCATTGTCACTACTCTCCCTCGTACACTTCCTGAGTTATTTGCGACATGCGACCAGAAAGTAATAGATTCCATCACGAAAGAGCTTTCTACCAAGGCATCTTCATTAATTGTCAAACATTCTCATTGCATTTTGGCACACATATTTTTGCTTCCTAGTCAAGTGTTGACAACGAAAGCCCTTCACTTCGTTATCAAGATTTTGAATGAAGCGACGAGCTCCGCTATTGACATTCAAAGTGTGGTTAAAAGTTGCGTCGTTCCGTTGTTAGCAGAACTAGTGGTTGTGATGGGCGATGAAAATCCCCAGGTAGCTCAGCAGGTGTGTTCTTGATTTATACTGTCAGTGCAGTTTTTAACATTCCTGAAGGCAATCATTGCCCTGAAGAAAGTTGAAACCACCTTGGCTCCAGGCAAAAAGAGCGCCTTAAATTCGTCAAATTTAGGAACCTTTCTTAAAACATACATGCTTGGTCTAATTTCCGATATCAATGATATGCTGCAGGACGTACAAGGCAAAAAAACTGTCGCAATGAAACGCAAAATACTTCGAAGTATGGGTCCTCTTGTGGAACAAATAGGCCCAACAATTACCAATGTAGCTCCGCAGGTATGTTAACGCAGGGCTTTTGTCTCTTGTTTTCAATAGTCTGACTATCTTCCTAGATAATGGCAACCTTCCAAACCATGGTCAGCATCCCTGAACTTTCAGAAGTGACACTAGAAAGCTGGAGTAAATTTTTAATTACCTTGGGCACCACCGAACTCGGCCCACATGTCGGACCTACAAGTGCTGCAATTGTGACTTCATGGACAATTTTTTCCTCCCGCGCTCGCGAAACGGCTATCCACGCTCTGAAGTACATCATTTGCACAATGGGAGACAACCTTGGTCAGTACCTTGGGGAAATTGTCGACTTATCTGTGATAGACGATCTACAGCCACTTCATATGCAACTCGCGAGGCTTCGCGGTGCATCATCACCAGAAGAAGAGTTGGAACGAATTCTCAATCAGTCTGCAAGCGATAATCTTACTGTCGCAATGCAGGCTTTGCGGGAGCTGAAAACATTCATGTTCAAAGACCACAAGGACTACATGCTTAAAATCACGTCTGGAGCTATGTTTGATCCCAAGATCGGTCGGATTCTATCCTCACTGTTCGCCACCGCATGTCGTGATAACGGAGACGGTACTGAAGTATTGCGCCTCCTTTCTTTTGAGTGCATCGGAGTTTTGGGTGCCATGGACCCAGATCGGTGTGAAATTGCCCACCACAACACTGGTGTGGTTGTCATGAAAAATTTTGTAGATGATAGTGAAGCAGTCGTCTTTGCTCTTCACCTCATTCAAGACCTCCTCGTTGGCGCCTTTCGGTCGACCAGCGATATCAAATATCAGAGTCATCTGGCTTACAGCATTCAAGAGCTTCTCAAGTTTTGTCAGTTTGGGCCTGCACTTGTTGCGGCTGGTGGTACAACTTCAGTCCCGATAAAAGTTCGAAATAGGTGGAATGCATTGCCAAAGCACGTCTTGGAGACCGTCACGCCTCTGCTAGAAGCTCGCTTCACTCTTAATCAGAGTTCTATGCCTGTCACTCGCCATCCGATTTATCCCACTCAGTCCACTTATCGGGAATGGATTCAAATTTGGACAAGTCATTTGATTACCAAGGCTTCAGGGCCTACCGCTGCTAAGCTATTCGGAGTGTTTCGGTCTGCAGTGAGAAATAAAGATGTGGTAGTAGCTCATCATCTTCTGCCCCATCTGGTCCTGAACATCCTCATATCTGGTAATGAGGATGACGCCCTTTCGATTCGTAGCGAGATGTTATCTGTCCTTGAAGACCAGGTCGATCTGGAAAGCAAATCAACGTCAGATAAAAAGCTACTCAGTGCTCAGGTAAGATACCCGTTCTCTGTCACCGCAAGTACAACATTTACCCAGTCTTTTAGGCGGTCTTCATGCTTCTTGATCACCTGAACAAATGGGTGCGCCTCGTGAGGCAGGATATCGCTTCGAAAAAGACAGACAACAAGCGGCCAAGGCCCGATCAGATGACTGTTCAGCTGGAAGATCAGCTATTGCGTCTGGATTCTATCCTAGCAAACATTGATCAAAGTTTGATGGCAAAAGCTGCATTTCAATGCAAAGCCTTTGCACGTTCCCTGATGAATTTCGAGCAACAGATTGTGACTCTTCAAGAACGTGGTATTGGCCAAAAAGACTTACCCGAACACTACGAAAAGTTACACGAAATCTATGCCCATCTAGATGAACCAGATGGGATGGAAGGGGTGTCTACTTTGATCTTGTCACCCTCCCTTGAACACCAAATCCGTCAACATGAAAGTACAGGGCGTTGGACCTCAGCACAGAGCTGCTGGGAAGTACGTCTCCAAGAATCCCCGGACAATGTCGAATTTCATCTCGGGTTATTGCGTTGCCTCCGGAACCTGGGCCACTACGGTTTGTTCATCCGCCAAAATCTAATTCAATGCCTCCTGACACCTTTTTCTGCCAGACACCCTACGTACACACGTCGCGGGAGTCCTCACTCGCCATCCAGAGTGGGAGAGCGCGATGGCGGGCTTTCAAGTCGAAAGTGCGTGGATGGTTGGCGCGTGGGACGACGTCCAAAGGCTAGCTGAGCGGGTGGATATTAACACGTCCTCTATTGTAATGGCTCGTGTTCTTTTGGCCATGCGAGCTGGAGAGAAAGCCGCTATCTCTGAAGCCTTATCTCAAGCTCGATCGGTCCTTGGGGCTCCAATCACTGCTGCGGGCGTAAAAGGCTACCGCCGCTCTTACGAAGCCGTATTAGATCTGCACAGAACCCACGAGCTCGAGCTCATTTATGAAGCGGCGTCCAGTATTCAATCTGGTTCGCAGGATATTGTCCGACATGACCGTCGTCGTATACTCTCCGAGTTATCTCGGTTACTTTCCGCTCGGCTGGATATTACCCTTCCAACGTTTCGAAGCCGGGAGCCTTTGCTTAGTATGAGACGCACTGCTTTCACCCTATCGTATGACACTTCGTTTTATATTTATTCAAACTTTTCAACTAACATGCTTTCTCCCTCTGCAGAAAGAACACATTGACTGGACTTGATCTTGAGATTGGAAAGTCTTGGCTTGCCAGCGCCAAAATTGCGCGAAAGGCAAAGCAATGGCAAACGGCCTATAGCGCAACGCTTCAAGCGCAGCAAAGCAAGGCACCTTATTATTTCATCGAGAGTGCCAAACTCCTCAAAGCCTCCGGAGAACCGTTAAGAGCACTCCTCGAATTAGAAAATTCAATAAAACTTCTTGGTTTGTTTGATAACCAAGTGTTAGACTTGACTGCCGATGCCGAGTCAGAAAGGATGAAAGCCAAGGTGTGTGTTGACTTCCTTTTCTTTGATGGCACTTGGAACTAACACAAAATCGCAGATCCAGGTATTACGAGCTCGTTGGATGAATGAATGCGATAGATTTGACATATCCCATATCTTTGGAATATTCCAAGAAGCCACTACGTTGCAGAAGAAGTCAGTGTTTCTGTTTCCTTCCTGTTTCTATGTTTAAATGGTGATCCAGTTGGGAAAGTGCCCATTATTATCTTGGTCAATTCCACGACGATTGTTTCAAAGCCCTTCCTCCCTCTGAGCAGGGCAAAAGGTTGTGTCTGCAGATATCCGCCACATCCTAATACTGAGACTAAACCCCACCAGAGGCCTCAAAATGAACGTTTACACGATCCGATGTTTCTCCAAAGCAATCATGCACGGATCTAAATTCGTCTATCAAACAATACCACGAATCCTGACGATCTGGCTGGATCTCGGAGAAGATAAGAATTTAGCATCATCAGACCCATTCAAAAAAATGACAGAGATTGTGGCGAGAGCCATGAAAGAAGCTCCTGTATTCAAGGCATGTGTATCATATGTCAGTTCCTTGGCTGGCATTAACACCTACTCCAGTGGTATACGTCTTTTCCTCAAATTGTTTCTAGGGTCGCCCACGACAATCTTGAAGTCTACAAATACCTAAAGTTGCTCATCATCACTGTTATGGAGGCATTCCCCAAACAAGCACTGTGGCTTTTCACATCAGTAGTAAAATCAACACAGCCGAGTCGATCAAGCCGAGCAGTCGAAATCCTGAACCAACTTAGAGTATGATACTCATCCGTTGAACATATGTGACCTTTTACTCAAGATTTATCACAGAACAATCCTCATAACATCCGGAACCAGGTGTCCAGGCTCATTAACGACTCCCTCACTATGACCGACCAACTCTTGGCCTTGTGTGACCAACCCATTGGCGAAAACAAGGTGACTCTAAGCATGAGCAAGGACTTCCCCAGGTTAAAGGCATTGGGCTATTCGAGCCTGATCATACCTCTTCAAGAATCTTTGACTGCTAGCCTTCCACCCACTTCTGCTGCTGAATCAACCCATCAACCATTTCCATTAGATGTCCCAACATTCCACGGTTCGTTGTTGCTTTACCTGAACTTTGTATCTGCCTTCTCATATGCGATGACAGAGTTTATTGACGATATTGATGTTATGCGCTCAGTAGCCAGGCCAAGAAAGATCACAATAAAGGGGAGCAACGGCAGCATATATATGTTCTTGGGAAAGCCAAAAGACGATTTGCGGAAGGACGCTCGTCTGATGGACTTAAATTCTATTATCAACAAGCTTCTCAAAGGAAACTCTGAGTCTCGAAGGAGGCAGCTGCGTGAGCGACCAAAAACGCGACGACGTCCCAAGATATATCTAACCTTTATACTTGAAACCAGATATAAGGACCTATGGTGTTGTAGCGTTAAACGAAGAGTGCGGTTTCATTCAATGGGTGCCCAATACCACCCCAGTCCGCCCTGTTCTACATAAGTACTACGAAGCACGGCGTGTAAAGACCTGGGTATGTACAATTTTGTCACCGACATACGATTACTAAAAGCCTCTCCAGTCAGGAGAAATGGCTGATGTGTTCAAGAAAATCAAGGAAGGTCGAAAAGACGTTGACCCTGCTGAGCTGTTCCGAACAAAGATATTGACAATGTACGTAAGCACTTCCCTCTCGTTGTCCAATAGTGATGGTTTTCCGTGTCAGATTCAAGCCAGTATTTCATGAATGGTTCATTGAAACGTTCCCAGAGCCAACTGCTTGGCTTGCCAGCCGCCTGACTTTTGGTCGTACAGCCGCCGTTATGTCGATGGTTGGGTTCATCCTCGGGTATGTGCTCTGCTGAACGTTTATTGATCTATCTTTGAATTGTGTCTTAGCCTCGGTGATCGGCATTGTGAAAATATTTTGCTTGATACCAACTCAGGAGACCTTGTACATGTCGATTTTAATTGTTTGTTTGAAAAGGTCATCCTTCCGCTTAGTTCTCCGAGCTCAGGTGCCTGACCATCTGACAGGGAAGATTACTTGACACACCAGAAAGAGTTCCATTCAGGCTTACCCAAAATATCGTTGACGGGCTCGGTGTTGGTGGCGTTGAAGGTATGGTCGGAGACCTGCTGAGAAGTGCTCTTGTAATGACTAATAATTCTGTAGGGGTCTTCCGGATCTCTTGTGAGGTTACTTTGCAACTTCTTCGAGACAATAAAGATTCTTTGATGAGCGTTCTGGACGCATTTGTTCACGACCCGCTTGGTGAATGGGAAGACGAGAAACGGAAATTGGTACAGCACAACCGTCATTTCTGGCAAATGAAACTGACTGTATCCATTCCATTCAGGAACGAGATACTCGCAGGTCGGCTAATGCAGCAGCAGCTAAGAACAAACTTGACGCGCGTCTACTTGCGAAATCTGCCTTAAATCCAATAGAGAAGAAGCTGACGGGCATCTACTCGCCTGGAAACAGTAGAGAAAGACACGAAAAGGTGATTTCGACGAGTAACTTGGTGCAGATGTTGATTGAAGAGGCTACGGACCTCTCTAATTTGGTGAGTTATTTTGTCGCCTGATTCTTTGAGAAGTTTTGACAATCTTTCTATAGGCTAAGATGTATCCTGGTTGGGCACCATGGCATTAAATCGGTCACTCCACAGGAACTTTCACGGCTCTGAATGTATTTTGCTGGGATATTTCATAATTTTACAGTGTATTATACAATAGTAGAAACATAGAAATAGCACTTAGAAAACTAATAGCAATAGCAACGCATTAATGAAGCACTCCTCCTAGCCTAAGGCATCGACTTCCTTCTGTAACCTTTCCAGTTCTTTCTCCTTCTCAATTAACTTCTCGCGCCAACGGTCCTGCTCAGCAATAACGGCCTTCCGAGCTTCTTCCAGTCTGTCGGCTTCCTCCTTCTCCATAAGAGCAGTGAACTCAGGTACGCCACCTCTAGAGGCCTCTAGAGAGCCTGGATTTGCAAGGTTGAACGGGATAGGCTTTTGTTTCGTTTTAGGTAAAGGAGTTGGCGGATGAAGAGTCAAGAGATTGAGGAAATTTTGATACGGATCGTTGAACACGACCTCGTCGTATTGCCAAGAATGGACAGGACCGAGCTTCATGGCCACCTCTAGGGGTGGAATTTCTGGCTCGCCAGTCGCTGTCCATGGATGAAGCTTGAGATGATGGTAGAGTAGTATCGCCTTTTCGCCTGACTCTGGTATAAAGGTAATCCGGATTTGAATCTCGAATTCACCCCAGCTGCGATGAGCAGTGTAAGCATATAAAAAAGTCAATACTATATCCAAAACCCACCCTGTTTCCGTCAACTCGAATGGAGCTTTGTCAATATCTGATTATAAGAGTGTTGAATATGGAATGAATCCAGAGGAACACCAATACGACCTACTTCGAGACGGGTTTGGATAGGTATCATGCAACTTGAACGTCACTCTTTTAATAAAGTAGCTGAGGTCGTCTGCCCCGCCGACTTGCTCTGAATCCGGTGCAGACGCAGCGCTGCGAACGGCTACTGTCCATCGATGCGTGTGATCAGCATTGGTCGAGTTTTCGCGTTCTTTTGGGTTCAGAACGACCGCGGTGTTGCCATAGATGATTGGACGAAATATGCTTACACCCTAGATGAATATAAGTGGGAAATGAAAGGCATATTTCGAGTGTGGATTGCCTACTCTGACACGGACGCGTTCATTGGCCATGGTCTGAAAAAGGCCTCGGCTCGGAGTGCCAAACTCCGCAACCACCCGTAAGTCACGCCAAACTCAAGTTGCTCGTCTTCAACAACATCTACCGCAACAAAACATGTCTCTCCTCAGCCCCCTTTACAACCGTGCGTTTTCAGTGCGCCTAACCTAGTCTTCGCTGACGGACCTATCACCTATAGTGCCCAACAATGTCATTAAGCAACAACAATACTACCAGGTCTGCACCAATGCAGTTTTTCTACGTGTTTTGACTTGCTAAAGCGTTTACTCAAGGGATCCACGAAACCATTGATTATGCGTGGGGCCCGTGCACCCATTTACGTCCGTTAGTATCGTCATTCCCTTCCCAATGACATCTGCAAGCTCAACACTACAACGTCGTCCTCCATAGGCGCATACACCACTCTTTGGGTCGTTGGAGTGGCTTCGACAATCTACGCAATGACGTCGCTGGTAAAGGTATGTACAGTCATTTCTCCTAGGTCCCTTCAACTGAATCTGTTGCAGGGAAAGTCTTCATAGATGCGTATCGTACTGGCTCGCAATTGTTAGAAGCATCTCGCCTTAAACATCGTGTTTGTCTACAAGGACAATAATATCTACGATCCGTCCCTCGCAAAAATCACTTTCTGTCTCCAACACTTGACTGAGGATTTACTCGCAATTAACATGTCTGCAAAGATGCAAACTGTCGAGCGTCGACCAATCAATGGCTTCTTTAGATTTGACGCTGCCGATGTCCAGTGACCGAACTTGATAGTATTGCATCGTAAACTGCAAGCTCCCTGTCGAGTCGTCTACATCCCGGCTAACATTGAGGGACATTATTTGTAACACCTTCCAATCAAGGAACTTGGGGAACTTGGCTGGGCAGAACTACGGATAATCCTGAAGATGTCATCCACAGCCATTTAAGGGATAGCGGCCAGTGATGAAGCTTCAAGGACGTACGAAACCTATGTAAATTTACAAGTTTCAAAGAGAGTTGCTGTGCGGGAACACATGACATTTTGATGCGCATCCCGCAATGATGATCAATACATAGATATGCACTCACATTCTCACATCTTTGCATGATTACATGCCTGCGGGCTTAATAACCCCAGCTTTGTGACTTCAGCGAGCGATGTCCTTGTCGATCATGACCACCATCGCTGAGCGCGATGAGCGAAAAGCCCCTCCACCAACCCTAAACGACGACGAATGTCCAAACTACGAAACAGCTGTGAGCAGAAGGTGCGCCTCAAGCCTCGCCTCGTTCATGGGATCTGAATCCTGTGCTAATGCAACCCTCATCACATCTCTTTCACCCCTCCTTGATATGAAGCAATTCCAACGGCACATCGAGCAGTGTACGATACGGAAGCCAATTTGACGACTACCGAACCGTTTCTCCTTTAAAGTCAGTCATCATTTTCTCGACAACTGTTAGGAACCATGTCTCACCAAGCCTCTACTTCTAAAAGTGTATCCGCACGACGACATGCCAGGCCTCTCCCAAGGCATGAAAAGTACGTCTACACCTATCGACTAGTAGGGAGCAGCACACCCATGGAATTCCTGGTCTCGTAAGCGCCTGCCCCTAAAGCTGTATGCCTGTGTCCTTACATCTCATACCCTAAGAGTCGAGCCTGACTCGGGGAAACCAAAACCTGGAAAATACACCTTCCGCCTCTCTTTCAAAACTAACGGAATCGAACGTTCACTATGTGAGCCAACTACCAGAAATCTTAGCGTCGACCCGCGGAAGCTCGAATTTGTCGTCTTGTGGGCTCCATCTTCTAATTTCTCTGATCTTATCTAACCGAATTGTTACAAGCATCTTTCCAGGAAAAGCAGGCCTACCAACTGGAACTTTGTGGTCACTCCGTGTGTGGTTGCGGGTTAATTTCGTCGATCACCGGCTGTTTGGAGAAGACGAACTGTGGGTTGGGAAAGATCCTGACTTTCACTCCATTAGCGACGCATCTTTTGCGAGGTTGAAGACAGCGGATGCTGGAGAGCAGGTATATCAAGCTTATGTGGGGAAAGCGCTCGTCACTTTTTTTATTCGGTGCGCACCTTGGCCTGGTATACTTTCATTCATTCGCTCATTTCACGTAGATGGCAACATATAAACAACAAAGTGTACAAATATTCAATGGAATATGAAGCGAACGGAGTTGGGGATACGCTTATGGAGGACTTCAGATTACGGCTTGACGGTGACCCAAGGACGATAAGCTTCCTCATATTGTGAGTGTTTTTTCTACCTGTGCTGTGCCAACCCAGCACCTCATGCTAATCTGGGTGTGGTAATACAGCTCAATGCCGTCCAACTCAGTACCGGCCGGCGCCTCTCATAAACTACGTCTATGGATTCGTTCCCTTATCCAGTTCCCATTGGCTGACCCAACATCCTATGCGCTGCCGTTCAACGACTCGTATATCTATCAACGAATATGGAAATGTGACAACTTCAAGCTTGGTTCCCGGCTGGACTTCCAGTCCCTGGGCAATAAAATGGTCATGGCATTCCCTTCTGGCATTCCCGAAACGATTGTGACGCCGAACCCGCCTCCGCCTTCCGAAGATCTGCATAGTCCGCGATCTATTTATAAGGAAAAAAGAGGAGGATATGATTTCTGACGATCCTATGCGGTATTATTCCCTTTCCAACTGTACAACCACACCCACAAGACTGTTCCTACTGTATTTAAATGGCTTACGGTACTAGCTAGATATAATCTGTACAACGTGTACTCTTGTAGATAAGTATTACTGTATTGAATGTTTGCGGAATTCCAAAGTAGATAAATAGCCCATGGGAAGCGGAGAGTTAGAACGAGGCTGAGATTCCTACCACGCCTATTTGAAGTCTTTGTTAGATGACATCTCGGACTCGGAGAAACTCATGACTTTCAAAGACGTATTTAGTTGACAGGTTGTGGGCGGCTCTAAGATGAGATAAATACGCTACAATTGAATCTGCTTTGACAGATACTCCTTCCAGTCTCCTTCCTCCCAGGAACTCCCTACCTGGTTTTGGACAAGTCCGTCCAAAAGAACGGTCGGCGATACGTGAATGCTATTTTGTCTGGAGAATTTAACTTTGAAAGGACATGCAGAGTCAGAGCGAATAAAGGCGGGGGCCACGACGCAGATAAACACTTACTATTGTACTTGAGGTCATCAGTAACTGCATTTCCTCCATTTAGGGAGCCCTTGAATGCGAGGAGGTCCTTGAATTTTTCGACCCCATTGGGAGGCAAGAACTCCTCCGCGAGCTGGGCAAGCTTCTCGCGGACTTGACGGGTGGTCAGATCTTGGGAAGGAATATCGAAATATTCCTCTTGGTGCTTGTAAAGCTGTTGTCAGAAGTTATGTGAGACAAGTGTGGACATTCAAGTTGAAAAGATATACTTACTGCAAGGCTAAAGGCCCAGAAGTTCTCAGGGGCAAGGCGAAGTACCTGATGGTTCGCGTAAATGATCAGTGAGAAAAATATACTTGCAGCACCGTTCATACCGCAAGACCCGCTTCGCTGGTCAGCGTGGACATGGCATGCCACGGCTGTACTTGAATCCGGTAGATGATCTTCACTTTACCCTCGTACGGCCCACCAGGCCCAAGGAGAGGTTTTAGAATTCTGTCAATCTTGAACGCGATTTTGGCACTGCAGTGCAGTATAGAACTATCAGTGCAAACGGATTTCATTGACAAAGGTGCCCAAGAACCTGTAAGGGCAGACATAATCCACTGCCAGTGATACCAGTAGTTAGACTTCGGCGCGACGCGACGCGACTTTGTGGTTAGGTAAACTCACAGAAGATATCCAAGCTGTGAGGCGCGTCAGGATGGCCGAGGATGATCTGGGGGCGCAATGAGGGTTGTAAAGCCATAATTCTGAAGGATGGGGATGAGGGAAACTATCTTTCAACCCGGTCCTCGATACTTTATAGCTAATAAGAGCCTTACCCCAAGTTATTACGCGGAGGCGTCACAGTATTAGGTTTGTAAGAGTTGCGTCTCGTTTTGTAATCTCCCCTAATGACCTCACTATTCGGCGTGTCTCTTCACGTGACCTGCGTCATGTCGAAATGTCAAGATACCAAACCACTTGTGGGTCTTGCTCACAGATCGCTTTATTCTCGAAAATGCCGATGGACTTCTCGACGTTCATCGTTCAACTCAACGACGCGATTGTACTCGAAAATGGCCCAAACTTGGCCTACCTTCTGCGACCAACTAGTCCACACGGGAAGGATCTCGTAAAGGAGTTTCGAAATCCAACCGTCAGTGGTCATTCTCAGAGGTGTATCTGAATGCTGAAATACATCCTAGCGCGCGTCGTTTGGTCCTTATGAAGGCTGCATGGAAAGTCCATGGGACGACATTGCTATCCAATACGTCCTGATTTGCACGCATGTGGCCAAGAAGAGATATATTGAGGCGTTCAAGGAGGAATCACAGCTTGTGTCGTCAGTTTACTTCCCTTGGTTCTTGATCATCTTTTCCTGAATTGGGCATAGATTTTTCTTTCGGTTCTTTACCGAGAATCGAGGGTGGACACTTCCTGCATTGTTTTCAATATTGCGGGATCTGAGAGACCTTGCTATGGATGTAATTATCACACCTTTCCGGTTGTCCTACTGTTCTGACTATCTGTAACTCAATAGGCCGACTTCCACGCCAAGTACAATAACCAAAAAAGCGAGTGTATGGAGGAATCTGCCAGAATAATTGCAAAGGCATTTGGAAACTGCATAACTGACAGGTATCGCACGACTTCATTTCACGGTCGTTGGGTTTCTCAGCGAATTTGTAGAACGTCACCGCCCGACCAGTCAAGGAAATGGGGAGTTTATTATGTTGTCGGCCTCGTGTTGAAATGTTATTTTCGGGCAAGCATGCTTTTTCTGATCATGACTTTGCTGCGCAGTGTTTTATTTTCCCACAGGTCAAGCGAATATCGCTCTCGAAGAATATCCTACGTGCTCTAGAAGCCAACAGCGACATCCCAGCATTGTCCTTGTTCCCAAGATCGCATCAAGTAAGCTGGTGTCAAGCAAAGGAGATGTTCTTGACTCAACACTTCAAAGGTCACGTACAGGTATTATCTAGGCATGCTAAGTTTCTTGAATGAGGACTTTGTCAAGGTTTGTTTTCGTTCGCTCTTTCTTGATTTTGTGTGACTTACAGTTTTTACTCAAGTCTGAAGAAGAACTGACCCTCGCTTTCTATAACTGTCATATTGATGCTCATGCCAACCAGGAGTCAGTTATCTCTGCTGATCACTTCTCAGTCAATTGCCGACCTTGATTCTAGACGTATACTGGCGTATTTGATTCCCCTTCGGATTTTGCGAGGTCAACTTCCCTCAACAGAGTTGATGAAACGCTTCCCTGTCTTGGACGAGATATTTTCTCCTTTCACTACAGCTATTAGAATTGGAGATCTTAAAGCCTATGACGCGGCTCTTGAAAAATGGGAAATGCGGTTGCTTGAGCTAAACCTTTGGCTCTCTATAGAAAAAGCCAGAGAACTCTGCCTGCGAAGTCTATTCCGGAGAATGTAAGCATTCCACTACTATGCTTCCAATGTGATTCATCACATTTTATAGGTGGGTCGCCACAGGAAAAGGGACTCGAATTCCAATTTCGATGTTTCACAGTGCCTTATCAATATCAGGAATTAATGTCCCAGAGGAAGAAGCGGAATGTCTGGTTGCGAACATGATATACAGGAACTTTGTACGCGGCTATATCAGCCATGAAAAGCAGATGGTCGTCTTGGCTTCGACAAACGCTTTCCCTCGAGTGGCAGATCGACCTTCACCGCTGGCCATGATTTGATACCAGCCATTGGTCTTCTGTCCGTTTTCTTCAACGACGTCGTTGACTAGGTACTGTGTAACATTTCTTTGATTGCATTTGATTTTATAGGACCAATGAAATGTTTATGACCCCACTTTTGCGAGCACTTACCTCTCATCTGGATGAAGATGTTGGATCTTGACTAACAGCATTTGAGGCTCCCTGTCTACAAATATTCTAGGCGACACGAAGAGCAGAATTAAAAAATATCACATGGGGTCACCGCGGATTGAACGCGGGACCTTCAGAACACACCAGCCGCCTCTCTTCAGTCTGCTGCTCTCCCAACTGAGCTATGACCCCGTCGAATACGAGCTTTTAGCCGCCGTTCCTGATCCGGTACGAATTTGCTTCCGGTTGGATTGGGGATCTAATTTAATTTTTGTGAAGTTTGCTTTATGCCTCCTCTTGTATTGAATGTTTACTTGTGGCGAAAATGGGTCTGCTTCAACGGTGCCATGTCTTCTGGATGGTTCCATTGACTCGACTCCAAGAACCCGATGCAGCCGACGAGTCTCATTGTCCCGATCAAGTCCAGAAATAGAAATTTTTTCCAAAAGTGAAGTTTATGCTTTTATTTCTTTGTACCTTCGACCTCCATCCCGTGTTGGCTCTCAAGACCTAAGCCAAGATTGAATGTAGATGAAAAGTATTTCATTATTGCCGGTCAGTGTGCGCATTGTGAAACGTCTTTCTTTTCTTTGCGAACATGCATCCTCGTGCAGTCTTGAACTTGAGACATAAATTTCTCTGGATTTGGGATAGCCAGTGAATGGTAATTCAGATGCCTCACTTAAGTCGGTAAGTACCTCAGTTTTTATCCTGAGAAAGCGCTTCAATGCAGAATGATTATTTGCAGGTACAAGGGTCGACTAGTGGATTGGGGTGGACTTGATTTCATCTCGTTTGAAGTGTCCGAAAGAATCAAATTTTATCCTTGGATTCGAGTTTGAGTAATCCAAGGTTAATGGCACTTTAGGCTCCGCCTGATTTTTTTTTCGAATACTTGTTGGTAAACAACTTCATCAGGACTGTCGAGTCATCTGCCATCATCAATGCATCATTGACCAAGTCATTTTCTTCAGATCAAATACATCCGTGCGGAATATCCAAAATTTCACACAGACAGTATTGGTCTGCCCAGCAGGGTGTAAAACGAAAGGAGATAAGAGACACCCAAATCCGTCACATCAACCATCGATGAAAGGACGCGTTCTGTATTAGGAACTTGTAACTTTCTCTTGAAATTGCTCGTCCATAGAGAACGCATTCCCTGTCGCTGTGCATCCGTATCAAGTCGAGGCTCGTCATAAACAAGCTTCCCACTTTAAGAGGAATGGCGCACCAGGATTTAGCTCGGGTATTTTTGCTTCTTCGCTGGTAGGAGTCCCTCTTCGGCAGATGACTTTATTATTGTCCCCGTCTTTCAACCTCAGCGCGCCCACACGCATTCCATGAGGTGACAGATCCTGATAAATTCCCTCGTGCCCTACGCGTTTTCTGTAAGATAAATCCACTGAAATCTAGGAAGTTGTCCCCAGACTCCTTGACTACATTGCAAGCAAAATTAAACCACTTCCAAACCGACATGTTATCGCAAAAAGACAAAGATCGGAAAGCTGGTGCGTTTTCCCCCACAATTCGTCACCTGAGATTTTATCTGATTTACAGCTCCAGGTCTTCGGTCTAGGACAGACGAGAAGACAGACCAAAAGTCGATCTCACGCTCAACTAAGGTATGGCTACCGATGCTCTCGATGTCGAGTCTCGAGGCTCAGCGTTGTTTAGGTTAAAGACGACGGACATACTTTCTATCCACACACAGGCGCTTCAAGCCACGTCGAAGGCCCTCATTCTCTGGAGCCGAGCGGTCCAGCTTTTCTGGATGATGGACGTCACGAATTAGAAGTTAAGGTATTGAGAGATCTGGCAGGTCTATCAGCAATGTATGACTTGATCCTATTTTGCAGCATGGAGATTCATTCCACAAACACAAAAGCAAAAAACCAAATGCCTCGCAAGGTATTTCACGAAACATCCTTTTGTCTACGACGGGCTATCCACCTTCCAGACTAGATCCTCAATATGCTCAATATACCTCCGGCCATTCAATGACTCTTCCCCAAGCCTCCAATTATGCCCAAGATATAACCACGTATTACAGTCAAAGGGAAGGCAAAGATTTCCGAGAAACCAAACGCCGTCATGTTAAGGTTTGTGTTTGGCCCCTATTCCCGCCATTTATCAATTCTGATTTGATATTCTTAGAACGCTGAAGG
Organism: Galerina sulciceps; assembly: GCA_023014345.1. Lineage (NCBI taxonomy): Eukaryota > Fungi > Basidiomycota > Agaricomycetes > Agaricales > Galerinaceae > Galerina > Galerina sulciceps. Next base: position 1,700,190 of record JAEDXJ010000005.1, on the reverse strand, counting down.
TGGTCCTGATCAGCATACCATTAGTGCTTCTTCACAACGTCCGGCATACCAGCACGGTAATTTCGAAATCCGAGATATTTTCCCTCCACATTTTGACTTTGAGGTACCTCCTGATTGTTCATCTTAACCTCGTCTTGTTTAACTTTTTCTGTAGCCCAGAGATTCAGGGAAAAAAACATTCTTGTCCCATGACGTATCTAGCCATGCTCAATGGGGTCCTCCTGCCCAACATGTTGGACACGACAACTACGCAAGTGCACAACTTCCCAAAAAAGAAGGGAAAGGGAAGGAACGCGATCGAGACCCCGATCTTAAGGTTTGGATTCGGCCTTTGTTTCTCTCGAACATAACCAGTTGTTATTGGCAAGCAGGTTCGCCGACGAATCGCCGTCAAGGTCAAGAAGTAGGTGCCTTCAGCACCCACGCATCGAATTATTCAAGGGAGCTCAGTCGACGTACAGAAGACAACGAGACCGACAACCTCGGTGCTCGCAATTCATTGGCTGATTTGGACCATTTGGCTTTCAAGGTATCAAGAGACTTTTGCACACCGTCCTGGACCGTCTAACCACAACTCCTGATAGCTCAAAGACCACAAGCCTGGGATGTCATCGTCCTTGCAATATTTGCCCAATCAAAGCACTGATTTTCCATCTTCTGGCCCACCGCTAGGTGCATTTCAATCAGAAATCTCCCCGCATGAGATATCTGCTGCCCAGCGTAGACACCGCGTGACTAGCAAGGCGACTAGTCGCAGTAATGTATGTTGGTATTATTGTGAATAAGCTCAGAAATTCTAATGTCAATACTAAGCAACTCAACCTCAATACCAATGAAATCGCCAATGTCGACAAGTCATATCAGCAACAATCGATGATGCCGTATTCACAAACTAGCAACATGAACAGTCACAACGTGCACAATTCTTCGACGTCGAACGCAAACAACGATAACAGTACTAGAATGACGAATGTGTCAAACGCAAACAATGATTACACTCAGAACACTACTTACAATATAGAAAATAAAATTTTTTATGGTTCTTCAGGTTTGTTTTAGTTCTTGCTTTTGCAGACATGCACGTTTACGCCAAGTGCTCCCCCCTAGCATCTCAAGTAAGTCCATTGTTTAGCATTAGCATTACCAGTCTAGCAACTAATGGACCATTTCAATATTGCAGAGCTACTCCATGGTCATTCCTCAAGTGCGATTTTTCTTTCTAAAACTAGTTGCTCGCTTTTAAACCCTTTTTGCTTTTAGCTGAGTTATTCCGGAGGGGTATACCATGCACCTGAAGTATAGTCTTATTTTTATCCTCGTTCATCATTTTGCTGAAAACTCGGATCCTTATTAATCTTAGCACGGCCATCCCGATGGGCTACCAACGCAGAATCAGGCGACATTCCCTCAGGTATGGGCTTCTTTTCAGGAGCTAATCAAGCTTCTGACGTCCTACCAGTACCGTCAGGCAGCTCCCCAGGTAAACATTACTATTTTCCAGTTTATATTCAATACTAGATGGTTGACCTCTTTTAACGATTGCAGTGGACCAGTTCAGTAGTCACCCAAGCTGGCAAACATTGTAAGCTCGTTATCGTTTACTTCTGTCCAATCACCTACCGAATCGGTTTCGGCTAGACCAAGCGTATTACCGATCTCAAGACCGTCCTCCAACCGCTGGTGCCACCGAGGCACATCCTACGGCCTTCCAGAACACAGCCGCCCAGCAAACCTTCGTGGCTACTTCTGATGCCAAAATCGATGCTCAAGCTTTCCGGTGGCCGGGCGGCGCTAGGGTCCGTCACAGTTCGACAATCCATGATTCCGGTGACTTACGTCTCCGTGTATTGAAGTACAAGCACGATCATCCCCTTTCCGGTCATTTCGGAGTCAACAAGACGCTTGCGCTCATCCGACGTGAATACGTCTGGCCGAAACTCCGTTCATTCGTCAAAGACTATTGCACTTCTTGTACTACGTGTAAAAGGTCTAAGACTCCGCGCCACAAACCCTACGGATTCCTTAAACAGCTTCCCGTTCCGGAACACCCTTGGGACTCCATTTCCATGGATTTCGTCGAAACCCTTCCAGACTCTAACGGTTTCAATTCAATCCTTGTCGTTATTGACCGCCTTTCAAAGCAAGGCATATTTATTCCCTGTCACAACACTATCACCTCTCCCGAGCTTGCTAAGCTCTTTGTTCTCCATGTCTTTTCGAAGCACGGTGTTCCGTCGCACGTCACTTCCGATCGCGGTCCTGAATTCGTCTCTCGCTTCTTCCGTAGCCTGGGTACTGCGCTCGGTATGACCCTCCACTTCACTTCCGGTTACCATCCGGAAGGTGACGGACAGACGGAACGCGCCAATCAGACTCTGGAACAGTACATTCGGATGTATTGCAATTATCAGCAAAGCAATTGGGCCGACCTCCTTCCCTTGGCCGAATTCGCTTACAACAACGCTCCGAGTGCTACTACCGGTGTCTCTCCGTTCTTCGCAAACAAAGGCTACCATCCCCAACTTGCGGTGCATCCGGAACGCGACCTAGCGTCCCACCAAGCTCGCGAATACGCTGTCGACCTTAACGCCCTTCACGAGTTCCTCCGTGAAGAGATGTCCGCCGCTCAAAAGCGCTATCAAGGTCCTGCCGACCTCCGTCGTTCCGCTCCTCCCGACTTTCAAATCGGTCAACAAGCATTCGTTAAAGCTAAGTACATCCGCACCACTCGTCCGACTCCGAAATTCTCTGAAAAATATCACGGTCCTTTCGAAATCATTGCCCATCCTTCTACCCTTTCCTTTACACTCCGTCTTCCGGACTCTATGCGTTCTATTCATCCCGTTTTTCATGTTTCTATGCTTGAACCGTACGTACCTTCTTCTATTCCGAATCGTGTCCCGGAACCGCCTGGCCCTATCGAGATAGATGGCGAGGAACGTTTTGAAATCACGGAAGTCTTAGACTCCAAGATGGATAGACGCTTCCGAGTCAAACTCCGTTATTATGTCCGTTGGGCCGGATACGAGGGTACTTCGGAAGAATACTCTTGGATCGGGGCAGATGATGCGATAGGTGGTGCCCAGGAAGCTATTGATGATTTTCATCGTGCGTATCCTGACAAACCGGGCCCACAGCCTGAGTCCTGATCCGAGCGTCTTCATTTTTGGTTTATTTTCTTTTCATTTTCATTCCGTTCTCATTCCGTTCTCTTCTGTTCCGTTCCGTTTTCGCATTACTTGCATTCAAAATTTATTCCAAGTTCGCCTTCCGAGTTCCAACGGAACTCATATTTTGTGTTTACTTGTCACTTTCAATTCAACTTATAATTCATAATTCAAAGTCGACAAAAAATTTTTTTCCGAGTCGCAAAAAATTATGATACAAAAAAAAATTTTTTTTAGGAGGGAGGTGGGCGCCGTGGATTTTCCGTCGCCTCACTGACCGTGTTCTTCCCCGCCCTCCGACCCCACATCTTCTCCATCCGCATCATCCGACGGATCGACGGAACCCGGAACGGACGAGCCCGCTGTGCCACTTCCACTCGCTACATCCAGTCCTGACGGAAGCCCAACTACGACCGTCTCCCTCTTCAACTCACGCGCTGCCGGGGAGAAAGGACGCGGTACCCGAGGACCCACGACGACCCCTTCTTCTTGATTGTCCCAACGGAAAGTCGCAGGAGGAACTTCTTCCGGATTGCCACCCTGGTTGTCGAGGATAGCACGGAGCAAGTTGTTATGCTCCTGCCCAATCAAGACCAAGGCATGGATTGCACCGTGAATCCCGTAGAGCTCCAACCAGACAAGTCGGAAGCCGGCGTTTACGCCCTCCATGGATCCGGTAACAGCGTCGGTCAAGGTGTCCATCGATTCGACGACGTCGTTGTGAGAGTCGAGGAGGACGTCGGCCGTGATCATCTCCTCAGGCTCGGAGGGAACCGTTCGCGCTTTCTTCTTCCGGGTCGTCCTTCCTTTTTTCGCGCCCGCGGATGCACCAGACTCCTCGACGGAAGGCTCGTCGTCGTTCACCTCTTCCTTCGATTTTGTCGACCGACGGGGCTTCTTGTTGTTCCCCGGACGTACGCATCTGGTCTTCGCGTGATCGCACGCATCGCAGGAGCTGAGTGTCTCGGGATTTTTGTGCTCCCTTTCGGTACGGCAGATCCAGTTGTGTCGTGTGCACCGCTCGCAAGGCGCCCGATTCGGTCCCTCCGTCGGTCCATCCTTCCGTTTATTCGACACGGAAGGTTCGACGATTTCGATATCCGGAGAAGGGGTGGGTACGAGTTTAGCTAAGGTGTTTTCAGTACGAAGACAGCAAAGAAAAATCAAACATACTTACCTTTGCCCTTCGACAATCTAGTCCGGGCTTTCGGAGTCTCTTGCGGATCGGTTCCCCCGTCGTCCGCTCCATCCGCTCGTGGTGCTCCCATCTCAATGTCCGCCCCGACCGATGAACCCATCCGTTCGACCGCTGCCCGTTCCGCAGCCGCCCGACGTTCTGCAGCTCGGATTTGCTCCTCACGTTCCTTTGTCGCGCGTTCTTCGGCCGCCTTCCGTTCTGCTTCCTCTTTCTCCCGACGGATCCGTTCCTCCTCTGCCACTCGGAGGCGCTCCATCTCCTCGGCCCGTTTCCTTGCCTCTATCTCCTCCCTCTTCCTCCGGAACTCCGCCTTTTTTGCCTCCAATTTCTCCATTTCCAACCTCATCTCCTCTTCCAACGCCCGCATCGCCTCGTCGTTGTCGATATCCATAGCGGTGGGATCGGTATCGGACATGGTACGGAAGAATGTAAGTGGGGGAAAAAAAAACTTTTCAGAAGGCCAGGTCATTATATACTCCAGAGGACCAAACAAAACCATACAAAGCTTAATTCGGATCCCCAAAGCTTAATTCGGATCAACGGAGTCATGTGGCTTCATGGGTTCAGCCATAAGAAGGAGGTACTGTCACGATCCAATCTCAAGTCCACCGACCGACGTTCCGAATAATCTCTTCCGAGTTATCGACGCTCCGTTCCGTTCCGTTCCCTCCGTCCTTCCGACGGAACAGTCTCATTATACGCCCCACATGGTAAACAGTCCTCATGTATCCCTCATGTTGGTAGGCATCGGCTTCTTAGCTTCTATGCGCAGTTCTGTTCTCACCGAAGTGTTTCCGTTCGTCGGAGCTCGCGGAGTTGGTACGACTCCGCTTATATATTTAAGCCGCTAAAAATGTAGTAGTTCAGTAGTCTGAATATTAAGTATTCTACTGGATCGTCCTCTGCATCTAAGAATCCTCTATTCTATATCGCGCTTCCGAAGCCTTCCGCCTTAGGGCGTCGTGCTGTCCGTCCGTCCCGAAATTGGGGCACGTCGTTAGGCGCGGCACAGTTCAAAGCTGAGGCCAAAGCCCTGCCCGACTTCCGTACCGTTCCGTGACTCCGTTCCATCCACCATTCCGTTCCGGCGTTCCGTTCCCACGGAACGTCGGTCCCCCTAAGCTCAGTTCTTAACAGGATCCTGAAGCCTCCTTGCTTATTCTTCCTACGGGTGCCTCACGCCAAGATGTTATTGCAACCCGCATCCACGAGTATGTTAGAAAGCATGCTCTAAATTGGTTTCAATATTTTGATTATCATGCCAACATGGGATTTGCCATGCCAAATGGCACAGTATATATCGTCACTGGACACGACAAAGCAAGGTCTTGCACGATGAGCACATTCCCTAATATATTTTCTCAAGGACTGCGGGACATGGCGGCTAAATATTACTACGATAGTGATACATTCATCCCAGACCCCCATGCCAGTCATAAGATACTTCGCCCTCTGCCAAATAACGGAGAGGACCGCTGCGTCTTCCTTCGGGGAATAAGGATCGCTCTTGGACCAAATGAATGGCTTGAGAATTTTGACAGTCTTCCCGAATTTATGACTCCATTTGCAGTAATCCCGCCTACACCTTCAGCTTCAGAGCGACCCCTTGGAAGTGATCAACGGTCATTGATCAGTGCTAGTTCCAAATCTTCTCTTAGTCAGTCGCAATCCTCAACTGGTTCGGGGGTTATGTATGTCCAACAGGTATGTAAACTCCACCGAATAGACAATGATTTCACTTACTTAAATCTACAGCACCCTTTCCACCCATCTGATATAATAGGTCAAATCATGCTCTTCCAGGTAGATATGCTAATATACCAATAGATTTATTTATTGGCTGTCTGATAATCTCACTTGTAGTGTCCAGAGTCATCTTTCGCATTTATAGATGACCATATATGGTCTATTCAATCACAACCCGGAAGAGGCATAGTTGTCGAAAACTCGAGATCGTTTACGGTCTTCCAATGTGCCCATGGTGCTTTTATATCTGACTTCGAACAGTCAATCTCTCAACTTTTTTGTTCCTACGACATACTCGATGCAGGTGGTAAGGTATTCTCAATAAATAGCTTATATGCTGTTCTTATTCAATAGCAACAGGTGTCTTAACTTTGGTACCCACTGCTAAATCTGTACCCAGGAACCAAATTGTAAGTCCTGGATCATGATTGTTTCTCTTATCCTTATTTCTGGAGCAGAAGCTATGGGTCCGAAAATTTCAACAGCTATTCGCAAAAGATACAAAAGACGGAAAGCAGGAGTCATCCAATTGGATGGATAGCCTTGTGTTTGACCTGGTTCTTCAAGGTGAAGACCTCATGGATGACAATTATCACCTGCAAGACTGGACATAGGATATCAAGCCATATATTTTTAACACAATGAATCCGGAAATGGTATACTTATAATAATTTGTGATTGTGACAATAAATATGCTAGTGAGGGCACCTAATTGTCTGCAGAGCTGGGGAGGGATACATTTCGAGAAAGAATAGAGGAAGACGGTGAGGGGAATACACTATTCTTGGAGATTGCATATGCGCCAACAGCTATACATTGGTCCGGCAAAACTGGATCGTTAAGCTTTGAAGGACCGCTGGTTGACTGAAGTTGTCCTCCAGCACTGTAGGACCATTGATACTTCTCGCTCCTAACTGCAATCTGGTCTAAACGGGCTTCCAAGGGCGGTTCCACTTTCCTTTTGCTATGAAAGGTAACAAAGGCCCAAGTCTTCACGACATAGAGTGATGTTATGAGTGCGAGCTTCTTGCCAGGGTTGGTTCTCTTTGCATCTGCTTTCCAGCTACCAACTTGACTTTCGAAGTATTGCTGGAAATGAGTTGTCTTGAAATCTTGAAGATTGAGGCTGAGATGAATGCCTCCCTTCGGAACAGCGACTGCAGAAGCACCGTGATGTCCCTTCGCCAACGAGAAATAAAAGGATCTATGACTGAATGTCGTGTCACTGTGTTAGACAGTAACTCAGTTCAATAGGGCTGTAGTCCGTACCCATGGCTGCTTATTTTCATTTCTGTCACCCACTTGCGATCTGTATAGGTGGTTTCATCCCCGAGTTCATTCTCGAGGGGAGGTTGCATAGTATAGGGGAACTTGCGAAACTGCTGCAGTGGCAAAAAGCCACGGCCTCGATTCTCTTCGGTGCTATAAAACATATTCCATAATGCCTCAAAGCTACCGTTCTCTGTGAATACGCCGATGTCTCCAAGTTCTATGGAACCTGGACGTCGTGAATTTTCATTTTGAAAGGAAATATCATAGCCTATGCATGGTTTCCAAAGGGGAATATCTAAGGACGAGTCAAAGTTTGCCAGAGATGTTTGTAAAAATTTCTGAATGTGTCCATGAGTCGATTTATTGGGGTCACGGGGCATGTACTGGTACGCAACTCAGTCGAAATTATTAATCAAATTTGCAGACTTTCTTACCTTCCTGTGAAACTTTCTTAAATAGACACTAAACACCTTGGAAGAGGACGTATCTGGTTTTAACCAATCTCGTGTCAAAAATTTGACCTGATGCAAAGAAACGGAATAACACCAACCCGAGCGCTCATCAGAACGAAGTGGGCTCTTATTCATCGTGTTGGATTCCTCGGGCACGTAGATGCGTCCGTCAAGTCGGAGGAAGCCTTGCTCATCGACTGTCCAGCGCGGAAGCGTAGGGGTAGGAAGATGTTGAGCAGCAACGGGATCGGAAGGAAGAGCGGAAAGAATGTCAGTGTGAAGTTGGTCAAAGTCCATGGAGACGGAAGCACGGAGAGCAGGAATGATTAAGGAAGTGGCACGGAGGGATGAAGAAAGTTGTTCCTGGGTGAAAATCGGACGGAAGTTCATAGGGTTTTCGGAGTCGGTACCTCCCTCTTTAGGGGTACTGCGACGAGTAAGAGAGTCGGGTTTGGTACCGAGCTTCCCAGGACAGAAGCGGATGATGAGGTTGAAACCGGAAAGATACTCGGACCATCGAGCTTGTCGGCGTGTTAATAACTTGGTAGTGGCGAAATATTCCAAGTTTTTGTGATCCGTAACAACGTCGATCGGAGTGGCAGAACCTTCCAAATAGTGACGCCAGACACGGAATGCTTCGTGTATAGCAAGGAGTTCCTTGTCGTGGACATCGTAGTTGAGTTCCGCTCCTTGGAAGGAACGGGAATGGAAGGCAACGGGATGGATAGATTCGTCCGGAAGTTGGATGGAAAGGATAGCGGCAAGGGCGTAATCGGAAGCGTCAGTCTCCACAATGATAGGTCTGTCGGGCATCCAGTGAGTGAGTACAGGAGCGGATGTAAAAGCCTTCTTGAGGGTTATAAAGGCCGTCCGACATTCCTCGGAGAAGACAAACGGAACGTGCTTCCGTGTGAGACGGGTTAAAGGAATGACAATGTCGGAATAGTCGAAAATAAAGCGTCTATAAAAGTTAGCGAAACCAAGGAAGGACTGAATGTCCTTGACTTTCCGTGGTTCCGGCCAATCCAATATGGTCTTGATCTTGTCGCCGGACATGGTAAGACCTTCGGGAGACATTATGTAGCCAAGATATTCGACTTGTTGCGTGTGGAATTCGCACTTGTCGAGGCATCCATAAAGACCGTGTTTCCGGAGTCGGCAAAGTACCTCTCGGACGTGCTTTTTGTGTTCGGAAAGAGAGTCGGAATAGATGAGAATGTCGTCTAGATAAATGATGAGATAATTGTCCAGTAAGTCAGAAAAGATGTCGTTCATGAAGCATTGAAAAGTAGCGGGAGCGTTGGATAAGCCGAAAGGAACTACGAGCCATTCAAAAGAACCATAACGGGTACGGAAGGTGGTTTTCCATTCGTCTCCGGGAGCTATACGGACGAGGTGATAAGCATGACGGAGGTCGATCTTGGTGTAATATCGAGCCTTGGCCGGAGCGTCAAGCAAATCGGAAATGAGCGGAAGCGGATAGCGATCCTTTTTTGTGATTTTGTTGAGTGCACGATAATCACAGCAAAGGCGGAGACTTCCATCCTTCTTTTTGACAAAAAGGATAGGCGCTCCGTGAGAGGACTTGGAGGGACGAATGTAGCCGAGGTTGACGTGTTCGGAGATGAATTCGCGGAGTGCTTGTAACTCGGAATTGGAAAGGGAGTACATTCTACCGAGAGGGGGTTCCGCGCCGTCTTCCAGTTCGATCTTAAGGTCGTAAGAGCGATGTGGAGCAAGACCATCAGCCTTCCGTTTGTTGAAGACGTCTTGATAGTCGTGGTAGTCCTCCGGAAGCATAGATAGGTCAGGCTTCGCATCTTCGTCGTCGTCATCGTCTCCGACGGAAGCAGAGCGACCGGACGGAGCGTTCGGATCGGAAAGGGACATCTGGAAGGACTTGGAACCGGGTTCAGAGCAGGCACGGACGAATGCGGCAGCACCTATGATGGAAATGTTATGGCGGTTTTTCGGAGGGGGATCAGGGAAAGGAATATCGGAATCTAGGTTTGAATCTGAGTCCGCAGCATCGTCGGGGAGGTCCTCGACGGTAGCCTTGGGTCTAGTAGAAGATGAAGGAAGAGGAGCCGGAATGGAAACGGAAGGAATAGGAGCCGGAATGGAAACGGAAGGAATAGGAAGAGAACCAGAGTCGGACGACGGAGCGGAGCTGGATGATACGGGAGATGAAATCGGGAGGCTAGCAGCACGTCCCGAAATCGAAGTCGACGGTACGGAAGGGAGCGGAAGTCGCCGGAAGTGGGAGAGTTTGCCTTCGTGCCAGTTGATCAACAGATCAAAGTGGTGAAGCCAATTGTATCCAAGAACGAGAACGCAGTCAGAATCCAGAGGGGTTACGAAGAATTTCGTGGTCAGAGTGTCGCCGGTGGGATAAGTAATTGGTAAATCGACGGCTTCGGAAAGCCAAGCGTTCACGGAACCGTCTAATAGTTTAAGCGGAACACGGGGGATGTCATATGTAACCAACTTGTGTTTACGGACAAAGGAAGCGTTTATAAAGCAATGAGTTGACCCGGAATCTATCAGGGCCTTAAGGATAACCAGGAATCCAAGCAAAGGGGTCATAAGAGAGAGAAATAGAGCGTTAGAAAAATACATTGCTGCGGCGTTGAGTCTGACCTCCGAAGAGGCACTTCCTGGGATCGCGCAGTTATCCGGAAGTGCGGGGCACGGAAAACTGCTCACCCTTTTTCCTCTACCGACTCTTCCATCTCCGCAACTTCTTCCGTGATAGTGGCGGTTTCGGTGGTAGTGGAAGCGCGAGCCTTTGGGGCGGGTTTGTTCCGACGATGAGGACAGTCGGCGGCAGAATGACCTTTTTCTCCACAGATGAGGCAAAGGCCTTCCTTGTAACGACGGTCCTTTTCTTCCTTGGTGAGTTTCCCGTCGGGTCCGAGGATGTTCTTGAGGTTCTTGGTGTTACGGGCAGAATGAGTATGAGTGTGCAAATGACCGGAATGACTACCTCCACCGCCACCGCCTCCGCCGGAACCGGATGACTGTCGGGACGAAGGGGTGGTCGATCTCGGAGTAGATGAAGCGGTAGAGCTTTGAGAGGTGGAGGTGCGTGGAACGAATTTGGTGGACGGAGTGGTGGACGGAGTGGTCTTCTTGTCGCGTTTGAGTTCCTCTTGGCGTTCCCAGTACCGGAGGTCAATGTCGTCGGCCATGTCCTGGAATGCCTGTAAAGTGGTCGGACGACCACGACGAGAAATTTCGTCCTTGATGCGATCCGGAAGGCCCTTGTAGTACTGATGCATGAGGGCGGCTTCGTTCCAACCGGTGTCCAAGCAGTAAAGGTTGAAGTCCCGGTTGTAAAATGTTGTCTTTCCGTTGTTGGCCATTTCCAGCTGTTCGATTTTGTTGACAGCAAATCCGACGGGGTCCCGGGGTCCGAAACGAGTACGGAGGTCCTTTACAAAGAGTTGGTAATCGTCGTACCATGCCGGATGGGCTCCTTTGAGCACGGACTGATACCAGGTGAGAGCGTTGTCCCGGAGTAGGCTAATAACCCACATAACTTTGCTGTTCTCGGTAGGAAACTCGTGGCCGTGAAGGTTGATATAAATTTGACACTGAAAAATGAAATTGTCCAGTTTCCCGGACTGTCCGTTGAACGTTTCCGGGGGTGGCGCTTTCGGTCCCTTGTTTGACGGAGGACCGGGAGTAGCGGATGCACGGAGTAACAAGGACATGCCCGAGATTGCCTCCGCCAGTACAGCGAACGGGTCCGGAGCAGGGGGCGGAGGTGGAAGAGGGTCTGGAGTAGGCGGACGATTTTCGCCTTCATGGGAAGGGCTTCCTTGACGAGACATTGAAAAATGCGGAGGTTGTTCTCGCCAGATATCGTCAGAGGTGGAACCGAAACCGGTCGGAAAGGTAGGTGAAGTAGGTTCAGGTTTGGGTAGTACAGAGCGACTACCGAGACTAGGAGAGACGTACGGAGCGGAAGGGTGCGGAAAGTTCCAGGGGATGACACGGGAAGGTTGTACGGGTTCCGGTACACCACCGGAATGATGCTGAAATGGATTGGTAGAACCACTACCTTGATGGGTAGGTTGCAACGGAGTGTGTGGAGTAGGGGGGTGATCTTGTGAGGCCTCGGAAGGGGGAATAGGAGCAAGAGGGTCAGGGAATGGGTCCGGAGTAGGGTGTTCGGGATCTCTATGAAATTCAAAACCGGCAGCTTGCGAGTTATGAGTTCTGCGTCTGCCTAAAGGGGGCGTACGGTGCATAAACAAGTCGTTAGACGAGTAAGTCTGAATATACTGTTAAGAACTGAGCTTAGGGGGACCGACGTTCCGTGGGAACGGAACGCCGGAACGGAATGGTGGATGGAACGGAGTCACGGAACGGTACGGAAGTCGGGCAGGGCTTTGGCCTCAGCTTTGAACTGTGCCGCGCCTAACGACGTGCCCCAATTTCGGGACGGACGGACAGCACGACGCCCTAAGGCGGAAGGCTTCGGAAGCGCGATATAGAATAGAGGATTCTTAGATGCAGAGGACGATCCAGTAGAATACTTAATATTCAGACTACTGAACTACTACATTTTTAGCGGCTTAAATATATAAGCGGAGTCGTACCAACTCCGCGAGCTCCGACGAACGGAAACACTTCGGTGAGAACAGAACTGCGCATAGAAGCTAAGAAGCCGATGCCTACCAACATGAGGGATACATGAGGACTGTTTACCATGTGGGGCGTATAATGAGACCGTTCCGTCGGAAGGACGGAGGGAACGGAACGGAACGGAGCGTCGATAACTCGGAAGAGATTATTCGGAACGTCGGTCGGTGGACTTGAGATTGGATCGTGACAGATCCGAAGACTCGAATAAGATATGACTGATGAAAAATGATTTTCCCTTATGATAAACTTTCGAAATGCAAGAAAAAACTGCTTACGCGGGCTCATCTGCAGATTGAGGTCTGGGTGTGACTTCTATTCCTTTGCTTACAATGATTGAACCTGGGGGGAAGTGATCTGGAACAGTTTGAACCTCTGTAGGCTCTAGAGGTTCCAGTGGTACAAACTCGCTAGGGAGTTCGCGAATTTTATGCACGGGGTGATCTCTTGGTAGAAAGATATTGAAGACAAAGTTAAAGTCACCATTGCGAACCAGAACACCTACGTCCCCGATGCAGATACCACGCTGCTTAAAGGGTAAGGGTAGACTTGTCACTGTAGTAGGTGTCCACAAAGGGTATCCATTTCCAGCAGGAAAGAGAGAGCGACTGTATATACTTGCTGGTTGAGGAGGCTCACGGGGCTTGATAAGGTTCGTAAACCCATCAATGTGACGGATTTTCGGACTGAACAGGGCTTTGAACCGCGCTTCAAATCGGCAATGAGACTTGAAGCAATTGAATCTTGATAAGCAGGCTTACTTGAAATTTCTGGGTTAAGTCTCGCTTTCCATTGATCGCGTTGTGTGGCATCTTGACTACTTTGCATTGCGAAGTGGGCAATTGACTGGGAATTTGGGACAGGTCAAGGCCTTTGACATGTTTTAGGATTTTATTGATAGTATTACCTGCAAGCATAGGGTTTCCTTGGCCGCTAGCCTCTCTTCTCTGAGCTCTCTTCGTGGTTTGATTTCGATGACCAGTTCAACCACAACCGTAAACAACTGCTTATGTGTTACGTAAGTTCTCGACAACACCAGCTCCGTCACTTCCAACTTACAAGTACATAATTTTTAAATTCTAAACTACTTACAGGTGTTACCATCTACCAACAAAATAACTAATAAATTACTAGCGATACTTTGTCATAAATTTTGAAGTTGGAAAAACAGTGTCAGATACAATCAAAGTATTCAACCTTGATTCAGCCCTTTTTTGGTCAGTATTACTCGGTATGTAACTAAGTATTCCATGATCTCCGTGAAGATGATTAGTTAGAGGGAAGAAAGAAAGGAAGAAAGGAAGAATAATATTATACTGACGTGGTCCCTGACACCTGACCAAGGTGACCCGAGTGGTATGGGCCTTGTAAGGGAAAACGTAACCTAAGTGCTCTGGCGCGGGCCAGGCAACGGAGGAGTCAAAAGTTATCACTCCTAAGCCATGTAGATAACTAGGTGACTTAATTGGCATAGTTTTGGAACTAGGCAGGAGGTCATAGCTTAAGTCCAGTTCTGCAGATGATAGCTGTCGTCGATCAGTTCCTCGCCTTGACGAACTAGATCCAATACGAGGGCATCCATCCAACTGGATGGCTCTTGATTTCTGACCTTCGAATCCTTTGCGAATAGCCGTTGGAATTTACAGAGCCACAGTATCTGTTTCGAATAAGGATAAGAAGAGTGATTTTGACGTCCTGTGCCTGTTTGGGTTTTTGGACGCAGCGTTCAGGACCAAAGTCAGAACACCTATTGTCAATAAGAACGGCATTCGACCCATTTATTTGGAAATACCTTACCACCAGAATTAAGTATATCGTGGAGGTGCAAAATTTGAGAGATCGACTTGGCAAAGCCAGGTATAAAAGCACCGTTGGCACATTGAAAGACTGTAAACGATCTTGCGTTTTCTATAGCTAGGCTTCTTCCGGATTGGGAATGAATAGACCATACATGGTCGTCGATGAGCGCGAGAGACGATTCTGGGCACTGCAAAGTGAGGTTGTCAGATGCGTCACAAATAAATGAATCAGCCTGCCTCGAAAAGCATGATTTGACCGATTATATCAGAAGGGTGGAAGGGATGCTGTGGGTTTGAATCAATGAGAATAGTCGTATATTCAATGCAGTTTCCTTACTTGTTGGACATACGTGGCCTCCGAACTGGTTGAGGATTGTGACTGACTATGAGAAGATTCCGAAATAGCGCTAATCAACGACTGTCGGTCACTTCCAAGGGGTGGCTCTGAAGCTGAAGGTGTAGGCGGTATTACTGCAAAGGGAGTCATGAATTCAGGAAGGTCGTCGAATTTTTCAACCCATTCATTTGGGCCAAGAGCAATCCTTATCCCCCGAAGGAAGACGCAATGATCCTCACCATTATCTGGAAGGGTATTGTCACTGGCGTGGGGGTCAGGAATGAATGTATCGTCGTCGTAGTAATATTTGGCCTTCATGAGCCCTTGAGAAAATATATCAGGAAATGTGCTCATTGTGCAGGACCTTGCTTTGTCGTGTCCAGTGACAATATATACTGTGCCATTCGGCATGGCAAATCCCATGTTGGCATGATAATCGAAATATTGAAACCAATTTAGAGCATGCTTTTTAACGTACTCGTGGATGCGGGTTGTCACGACATCTTGGCGTGAGGCACCAGTTGGAAGAATAAGCAAGGAAGACTCAGGATTAGAAGATTTGAATGAAATATGACTGGAAAAAAAGGATTGCTCGAAGGAGAAGCTTTCCAAATGCGAAAAAATTGCTTACGCGGGCCCTTCTGCCGACTCGGGCTCAGGAGTGACTTCTACACCTTTGCTTACAATGATTGAGTCCGGAGGAAAGTAATCAGGAATAGATCGGACCTCGGGAAGGCTTTAGGGGTTCCAATGGCACAAAGTCGCTTGGGAGTTCGCGGATTTTGTGCACGGGGTGATCTTTTGGTAGAAAGATGTTGAAGACAAAGCTCAAGTCACCATTGTGAACCAGAACACCTATGTCCCCTACGCAGATGCCATGCTGATTAAAAGCCAAGGGCAGACTAGTAACTGAAGTGGGTTCCCATGGAATATATCCATTTCCGGCAGGAAAGAGAGAGCGACTGTATATACTTGCTGGTTGAGGAGGTTCACGGGGTTTTATAAGGTTCGTAAACCCAGCCACATGACGAATTGTTGGACTGAACAGGGCTTTGAATAATGCTTAAAATCTCTAATAGAACTCAAGACCAGTGAATAGTGGTAATAAGGCTCACTCGAGTTTTCAACCGAGTCGGGTTTTGCTCTCCATTCGCTCTGGGTGGCTTCTCGACTATTTTGCATGGCGAAGTTGACAATTTACTGGGAATCAAGAATAAAATGATCAGCGCGCTCGGCTTATTTCCAGGTTAGATATTACAAACATAAATGGGATCTTCCTTGTCGAGAACCTCTTCGAAGCAGCGCAGCGCGCTCTCTTCGTGGAGGTGGTTTGCCACTTGATGAATGTCAAGTTCGAATCTCGACCACCTTTACCTATATTTAAGCAGTGTTACGTAAAGGCCCAATTAGGACCAGAACATAAAGAAATTTAAAGAGTTATTTGGTGGCGAAGTCGCGAAAGTGGACAAATTAAGACGATAGTATATTTGAAGTAAGTCTATATGTATAACTCGCAGCAAGGGGGTGTCACTAAAAAAAAATATGACATGGGGTCAGATTTTTTTTTAAGCCCAAAGTCGGTGGACTAACTAACCAACGTGGGAATATATACCTTTATATAGTAATATTACATAATATTATCGATTTTTTCTGTGCCTCGCCCCAATCTCTGACCTTTTCACTGACCCCTTCGACGTTTCCACAGCCTATCATCTGTTACCTGACAGGCCTGACACAACACACATCTCCAATTATCCACGGCGCACTGTAAATCCATGCAAATTAGGTGAAACTATCTTACATTGTGAGTAAAGTTTTGCATCGTACAAAGCCGTCGGGTTGAATGTCAGACTCGGTAGGTATTTCGTATTCCAGCATGTCTGCTGGTTAATATGTAAGTTTTGAGCACTGTGCAGCTGAGGGCAAGTAGGCAGGAAGTTAAATAGAGGAAATGCCACATATTTCGCAGTTAGTTTGTTATAATACAGCTGTGGACGAGCGACTGGGGCCATTGGCCCAACGTCGGGGACACCTTCAACAGCCGGATAAGGTAATACATGGCGTTCTAATTATGGAAACCAGTGATTTTGAGGCTCATTGTTCGAGTGGAAGTTAATTCAGACAAACAATAACATGTCTATGCTCTCTTTCATCGAAATCTTGCTCTTAGAAAAATTTTTTTTAACGACCACTTGGCCTGGACTAACTAACCAACCCCATGTCACGTGTTTTTTTAGTGACACCCCCTTGACTCACAGAGAAAGGTATTTGGTCACGCCAGTGGGAGACTTCAAGAATAAACGACCTAAGTACCCTGTCGTTTTCCTTTGACGGGCTTCAGCAGGCTGCAGCGCTGGCAGCAGCACCTCTAAACGAGTCTGGCAGGTGATCATCCAAGTTTAGGTTGTAATTTTGGGACTTGGTTCTGTCTCGCGGGCTATCCTTAGACAACAACGGTAATTAATATTATATTTCATAGCAATCGCTTTAGAACTGGACAAAGAGAAAAATAAATAACACCTGCAAGATGCATAATCCATAGATATGTACAGAATACACACGTTACTTACTAGATAATGCACATGTTATACATTAGCACAATCGAACATCTCCTGAGACCATACATATATTCCTTCCGCTAAAGAACAAGCATCTAACGAGTGTTGTCTATTTCTTGTTCTTGCGCTGCCGCGTGCTGGCTCGCTTGGCAGGTGCTGGCGCGGTGGACTCGTGTTCACTGTCTGTATTAGCAGGTGTGATGTTTGACGGAGCGACGTTCGTGGAGGCTGCAGTATTTGGCACGCTTGGGGGTTGAGGCTGGGCCTGGGTTTTAGGAGCGGTAGCAGCAGCAGCTTTCCTCGACGGCCGGTGGAGGACACCGATGATAACAGACGCGAGGCCGCCAGAGAGGAGCATCATTAACCAGCGGGGAACGTAAACCATGACGTCGTAAATTTTGGTGAACCAAGCGGCCATAAATTCCATGACATATTCCCTATGAATTGAACGATTCAGTATTTTATTCGAGAAAGTGTGAAGGAAGAGTCAGCATGCCTTTTACCTCCTGGGGCGTATGCACTGGACCAGGGTTTCGTGACCCTCCAGCCTTCGACTTTCAAAAATTCACGAAGGGCATCCTCACGGAGGCGGATTTGATGGGGTCTATAGAATCGGAGGCTTTGTCCTCGGTCTGTCGCGATGACGAGGTACGGAGCTCTGGAGATTAAACATAAGTACAATGAAAGACGTCTCATAAAGATATACGTACTGCCAGACACCCCATTTCGTGGTGATTGCCGTTACGTTAAGGTAATCAATACGACCCCATTTGACATAGGGTAGATCTCCAGCCTGCTGTGTTTCATTGAACGCGGCGTCGAAGACATTATCCAAGAATTTGGAAACGCCATCCTGCTTGGCAGAGGTAACGGAGCTGTTGAAAGAGTGTTTAGCACGTGTGCGTTGATAGCGCAAGTGACAGTGCACACATTACAAGAACCCAAACTCTCTTCTTCTCTTCCTCTTCGGTCAGGGGCTCATTGACTATCAAATCTTTGTAGTTGTGGTCCGTGATAAGCTCAACTCGATCATCCCAGATCTTGACGTCGAGAGCAGCTTGAACTCGATCCGTAATGTTGATGCCAAAGTTATTGAAAAGTGCAACCGCAGGCTCAGATGTCAGGAGTTTGTTGATATCAAACAAGCTCGAGAAGCTGAATGGGGTGCCCTTTGGCGCGGGCGCATTCACAGACGCAGTGGCGGTAGACGATGCCTGGGGCACAAACGTGGCAGCGGTCTTCGTCTCTTTCTCGACTTTTTGACCAGGAGTCCAACCTGCCGAGAAGTAGTCGGCACTGACAGAGCTGATGAGAGCAAGGATACTGAGAGAAGCTGTTGATAACCTCATGATGGTTGGAAACAAGCGATAGAGGGCACCGAGGAGGGCGACCGTGCAGGTTTTAAGAAAGCAGATAGACGGAACGCAAGTCGTGTGTGCAGTGTGTACCTCAACACGCGTCTCACTCTGCCCTGTGTGAATTTTGAAAAGCGCGATCCGGGTTACTGTCAGTGCACTGCCACCTCATTCCATCAATTGGCACGTTGACCACTGCAGTGACACACTCCTACATATTCTTCCAGGTTGACCAGACTACCACGACCTTTCAATAAAGGTCCTCATGGTCCTCATGCCTCGCTCATGGACGAGCTGGGTGCTGCTTAATGTCACACCTCTATTTTATTTCCTGCTCCGTGCAACGGCGGCGCCGACCGACAGTCAGCTTCAATGATAGTTTGGATCTACGAATACTAATTGCAATCCTTCTGTCTAGTACCATCTGCTGCATCCTTTTACATTCCCTCAATACCATACATTCACCAAAATGCCGAACACCCACTTAGAATGTACGGCGGACACTTGTCTGCCGACCCAAATCTGTCCAAAGCATCCAGCACAGACGTAACTTCGCATCTCTATTTCTTTATGGTCAAGAACAGACGCACAGCAGACAGGGAGAGGATTATCTTTTGGTTCAATGTGAGTCTATACATTGTCAATCCAAATTTCGATTTCATAGTAAAACGTTTAGGGAGGTCCCGGGTGCTCTTCGTTTGACGGAGCCATGATGGAGGTGGGGCCATGGCGGTGGGACCCCAAGTCAGACCACGAATTTTATGTGCAAGAGGGTGGCTGGGAAGAATATACGACAATGGTATTTGGTAAGTCGGCATCGTTTTGGTCTTTGACCCTCCACTTCTGACCCGATGTCAATAGTGGATCAGCCCGCAGGCACTGGCTTCTCGTATACTGGAACGGATCAGTACGTTCATACTATGGATGAGGTGTGTCTTATTGTACCTCTGTCTCTTCTACAAAAGTTGTTTATTTTACGTAGGCTCAACGGAACTTCCTCGAATTCCTGCGAAACTTTTATCTCGTTTTCCCAGAATACAAAAACGTTGATGTAAGTCCCTCGTCACCTCGTCTTCCCACTTCTGTTCAAAATGACATTATATAGACTTACTTCGCTGGGGAAAGTTTTGCTGGTCAATGGATACCATATTATGGTGAGTGTATTTCACAGCTTAAAAGAAACGGCAGTTAACGCTATGCAGCCGACGCTATTCTAAATTCTACAATGAACGTACCACTCAAAGGTTTAGCTATTGGAAATGGATGGATAGATTCCGAGCACCAATATCCTTCTTACTTGGAGTACACTCTAAAAACTGGATTGATGGAGGAAATTAGTCCTGTAGGTTTTCTTTTCCGTTTCATACCGATTCCACGCATTTTACATGAATGTTGCAGGAGTTCAAAACGATAAAGAAGCAAGCAGATATATGCACCGCACATCTCCAGAAGTTGACCAACAATCCCATGCTAATTGAAGACTGCCAGGGTGTTCTTCGCGCTATTATGAAGGCCAAGTCACGAAAGTAAGGACTTCCATGCCTTGTGTCTGTCTACTTTGTCTGAGCCACAAAAGTGACCACGGGAAGGAGCTATGTATTAACATCTATGACATTCGGCTTGAAGATACGTCACCAGAATGCGGGATGAACTGGCCTCCTGCAATGAATCACGTAACAACCATGCTCGGAGTACGCACCTTTTCCTTCACTTCTTATTCTGAGTTACATCTTACACGAGTCAAAGCGCCCCGAGGTTGCACGCGCACTGCATGCTACAGCACATCCTGGAAGCTGGAGGGAATGCCGCTCTGATGTCCATCTCGCCTTCCATGAAAAAACGTCCGAGTCGGCTAGTAGTGTCCTCCCTCGGGTGCTTGCCCAGATTCCGGTCTTAATTTTCGCTGGTGACCAGGATTTGATTTGCAATTATGTTGGTCTGGAGAACATGATAAAGGCTCTGGCTTGGAACGGCGCTACAGGCCTTGGAGTAAGATTGACATCTTTGCCAGAGTTTACCTGATCCTGATTTTTTAAAATTAAAATAGACCGTTCAAACGCAATCATGGACTGTCAACTCCTTGCCCGCTGGAACGTGGGTGACGTCAAGAAACTTAACCTATGTTAAGGCGAGTATTTTTGTTACTTTTGCGGGTCTTGCTAATTTCCAGCGGACTTCTGACAGATCTTCAACGCTTCACATATGGCACCAGTCGATGTTCCTCACGTAGCTCATGACATGATCCTTCGGTTCATGGGCGTCAACTTCACTGCCATCGTCGATGGCTCCGCAAAATACCCAGCACTATCGGAGCAGATTCTAAACCCAAGTTTGTTGAGGAGCATGAAGCGAAGCCGTCAACAGCCGTCCCAGCCAAAACACCGCAGCAGGACAAAGCCATGTGGGAAGCCTATTACAACGCCGGCTCTGCTGCGCTGGTTCTCGTTCTCATCATGGTTGTCATTGGATCCTTCATTTGGTGCAGACTACGAAGAAAGCCTGTCGCTCTTCCCTTCAACCAGGTCGAGGAAAGCATACCCTTGAACGCCACGATGGGCCGGGAGAACGGGAATGGCGATGACGATGACGATATCATGAGAAAGCGAAAGGGAAAGGAGCGAGGCGAAAACATTTCTGAGCCTCCAATATTCGATGTTGGGGATAGCGATGAGGAGGATTATAAGCACCCTTCGACCAATACCCAGTAATTTGGATTAATTTATGGCTGGGGACTAATTATTGTGCTATAGATGTAAGGCTTACTCGACCACATATTTATAATTGCAAAAACTTACAAGCACAATGCACTTGAGGACTAATGATTCAGCGATAATGCGCTAAGTCTCTCGATAGCTTGACGACTTTGTTAGGGATAAATGAGTATCATATTTTTATTCAGTAGATATAAGCAATGCTAAGTATGTGTGAGGAAAAACGATGTTCTCGTCATGGTTTGACCACACCGTCAAAGCCACGTAGTAGCACATCCTCCGAAGAGAATGGGGTACGGCAGGTACAGGAATATGACGATGCACACATCCCCCAACGTCAAGCCACCCGCAATCCAAATCGACACCGGAGTGGACTCGAACGCAAAGAGGCGAGCTAGAAAACGCGGCTTGCTCTCGTGAGCGGAAACCCGTGAAGGCACCACCTCGCTCCGTCAACCAGAAAGTGTAACGCCATGCAGATGAGTTAACGCCTGTCGCTTGCGCTGAACGCTTCAGATGGTTGATGCGGACACTTGAAGAAAAGAAAGTTTTCGGCGCGACAGATTTATAGGTCAGCGGGGTTTCAACTTTGTTCACACCGCCTCAAGGATCTCGTGACTTGAACGATTTTCGGAATCATCCAAATGCGGACAAGGCATACTCCTGCGAACCGCCATGTCCTGCTTGTACTGCGTTAGGCAGTCTTTCTTTTCGTATCCTCCTATCGACCATGTTGATGATTCCCTATAATTGCGGAAAATAAAGGGACCAAGCGACATTATTGTCACCCGCATTGTGTGGACGGTCTTGCCTTGACCTCCCGCTCCATATCTACTAGCGCTTTGGCCTTCCAGCCTGCCTTATAATACCTCGTGTTCGACTAGTTTTCTAAAATTGCGCCACCTCACGCGACGAACAACCTATCACATACCCATAATGCCTCGAAGCACCCGACACAGACGCATCGCACGATGCCCAGAGCCTCCTCCTTCACCCTCCTCAACCGACGCCACATTTGGCAGCGATACAGAGTCCTCTTCAGATTCTGAGGAAGAGATCAAAGACGTAGATGAAGTCGCGGGACTCCTCCTTCAGCCCGACCCGGAACCAGAGACCAATTCTACAAGGATCAATCCCCCATTCAATTTATGCAGCGTTCCCGGACCTCTCCTCCTCCAATTGCTCCATTTCCTACTTCTATACCTCAACCTTATTCCATCCCACACACTATATCCCAAAACCGCCCCCAAACAACCACCTTCACGACACCTGCTGTTCAAGTAAAAATCGGAACTTCTAACGACCTCTGGTATCACCCAGGTTTAAAACGTGTCGTACCAGCCATGCACGAAGAGGACGATACGGAGTACGTCGTCCCTCCTACTCCTGGCTCCGACGAAAGTCCCATCAGGATCACCGTGACCAAGAATTGGAGCCAAGCAAAGGTCAAGACCCATCAGAAGAACATGCTTCGCATTTATCGCGTGCCCCATGAAGCGCGTCGTTATTTCAGGATTATTGTTCTTAAGCACGATCTACTTGGGTATCCTATGCGCCGGCCTGTGGATGAGGATGACGCTGTGGCTGTCTTTCGACATGAAAATCATAGTTGGGATCTTGGGCCTAAAGACGAGACCTGGATGCTGCTCGGTACGGACCACCACCTTATCTGGGATATTGCCAGGAGATGTGAATACCGGAAACCACCTTTCATGCGGAGGGTGATAAAATTCATATGGAGATGTGCCGTGAAAGTGACCTCTCCTCCTATACCTTCAGGTTGGGCTTAAGCGTAGAATTTCGATTGACTCCATCACATTCTAGCATTTTGCATTATTCATATCTTATCATTCGACATTCTATCTTTTCAACTTTCTGCTCTAGGTACAGTGTATAGTAGCAACAAATTCGCAAGCTGATGAATTACGCAACTCAAATGAACCTTTACATGAGTGTCTTGAGGTTGCAGATTGTGCGCCTCAGTTGACATTCTCGTACAAGTGGCTCCGTTCGATCGTTGATAGCCTTACAAGGGTCGGACTCATCGGAATACAAAGACCCTTGTCCCACCCTCTCGACAGCCACAGCAAGAGCATTTGTACTGCCTTGAACTTGACCCTTTATTCGTAACCAATGCCAACCAAAAACAGCTCGCTGATTGCTGGTGTCATATATAAAGAAAGTTCGAATGGCGGTTGATCTCTCGTGGCTGATTTGAGTTGTTTGCAGATTCGCTTACTGCTTTGCTGTGCAAGAGGTAGGTGTCTCCCCAGGGCTCTTGATAACTCTTCACTGATCAGTTATCAACACCCACAGTATTCCCTTTGTTGAGCCTCGTCCGGAATTGGTCCACTGATAGCGCGTTTTCAAGATGTCTGCACGCAAAGCACCTCAATGTCGCAAATGCTTTCAGCCCATGAGAGGCCACAAAGCAGACTTCTGCTCCGTCTCGCCCTCTCCAGGACCCAAAGTAAAGGAAGAAGAGGATGTAGCAAGCCCGTCAACTGCTCACTACCTATCCCCTCCTCCCAGTCCACCACCGCCTTCGGACACGCCGTCCCTAGAGTCTTCATCGTCAGGTGGCACCACTAAACGACAACCCGTCCCGCTCGTTCGCGCGCATCGCGAGTACACCCCGGTATCTTGTCGGAGGCCTCCTTCACCATCCCTGAGACAGGGTTCTTCCATCGACGAAACCCCAAATTCCAACACATCCTCGGACCTCAAGTCATAGAGGTCCCTCAAGCCACCGGATCTCTGGCTCCCACAGAGATAATCGGATCTGAGGACGGACGCACCGTGACCCCTAGCGTCCGCTCCGCGAGCCCGACAGCAAGCGAGTGGCGACAACCACCCCAGTCTGGTCGGAGCGAATCACTCACAGGCGAGATTTATCGAGGCCTTGGTGGGTTGTTTGCCGTACAAGCAACAAACCAACGGGGCGGTCGCGTCAACCAGACCCACGAGCGCGCTGGGAATTCAACGCTGCACACAGCTGTCATGGCGCCTCCAGGGACGTTTGGGAAGGCAACGGTAGACGACACGAATTCCAGGGTCATGCACTTTATCCATGAACTGCTTGCCTTCGCCCCTCTGTTCATGGTGTGCCTCACTGCATCGGTCCTTGGTGGATATATTTGCAAGACATATCTGTAGCAGTTCGTCAAGTGGATGCGTCTTTGTTGTACTTTAAGATCACAGTGGGGACTTGTTCATCCACTTACATCCCTTCATCGACTTCGATCCTTCTCTCAGAAAGTCGTCGTTGCAAGATTAGAAGGTGGTCCCTTATCCTTTCTTTTCCAAACTTGCCACCATTACCAAATATCAACCCGTGTCCAACTCGAATTTCTTGACATCCATGTACATGTACACAGCAATCCGCAGGCCGTGCTCACATTCTTACTCCCCATCATGTCCTATCTAGCCTTTACCTCCTCATCCTTGGCCCTTTCATCCTCGTCTGCACCGCCTTTCCGGCTATCATCATACAACTTCTTAACCATCTTGTCTTCCGTGCAGACCGTAATTGCGCGTCACTTTATGTTCTATGCCTTATGCCATCCATTTCCACGCTTGTCGTTATCGTTATTCGCATGATTATTCTTCATCACGCATTTCCCCAATCCAACTCAGATATCCAACTACCCTACCACCACCACCGCTTGTTCCGGTCAACGTCACCTTCACACTCCAGCCAGTCAACTTTGCCACATTCATTTAAACCGCCTGTCCGCCTATTTCCACCGGAATATGTGCTAGGCGACAATCGACCTACTATCCAGGGTTTATCGAGACCCTTCGATAGGTTTGTAATGCACGTTCTGTCAGAACTTCACTCGAGCTCATGTACATGATGAAGTCTCGCACAGACTTCGCCATATATGAACCGCCACACTCCTTTTGATTTTGCCATGGGCATCGGTCTCTGTCCTTACTCCTCCTTGTGCTGTATTTGTATTTGTTATCTTTATGGTGAAAGTTGTTTCATTTGAAGACATAACAAATTGTCTTGGTTAAAAGGCATCTTTCTGTATTTACGATATCGCGACATGATTCAAATAAGCGCCCAGGGAAGCCCTCGACCCGTGTGAATTATACCGTCCTCGTCATGTGATGGATGAAATTATTGAAGCTTTTTCAAGAGCCTTTTCACCACTTCCTAACCAGATTCAGGCCAATTGTTGCCTGAAATATTACGGCTTTCCACTCTACGCGTCTGAGAAATCGGGACTAGAATCAAAACCAACAATCGGAGTCCGCAACTAAAAAGTATATACTTAAAGTTATTGTTATGTAATTCGTAATGAGGTCGTAAAATGTGTAGTGTAGTCGTGTATGAGTATGTGGATACATGGGCAGAGAATCGTTCCGAAATAAATCCCATCCATGTACCTAAAGGTTCGAAGATGTGTTATGTACAGAAATAATGATACTACATCAGCAGTAAAATGAGAAACACAAATATAACAAGAAAACCGTGATAAGCACAACATGGCCAGAAAGGAAGTAACACAAAACATGAGTAACAAATCGTCCATGGTCCCCAATTTTACACAGCCCATTCATCCAACCCGCCGCCGCCTCCAAAGCCGGAATTGATCCTCCCGCCCCAGCTCCTCGTCATCCGGTCCTCCATCTTCTCCTCATGCCGCGCCAAGCTAGCACCAAGCCCATGCAGCCCTGAGCCAGTCGCAGGATTCAGCCAGCCACCCCACCACCCGCCTACACCTGCGCCCATGCCCGCATCCGCATCACCGTCGTACCCACCAGTGCCCCCAGCGCCGCTCGCCGCCTTGCCCTTGCCCTTTCGCTTCGACTTGCTGCCCTTGCTGAACCGCGACGACGGGGGCCGCGTGCTCGCATATGACTCGGGCAGCTCCGCGAAGCTGATCCGCTTGTTCGGCGTCGACTGTCCCGAGCTCGTCGCTGATGCGTTGCCCCCGCGCGAGAGAACCTTGTTCACTAGATCAGGTATGCTGAGGGAGGTAGGCATCGGAGAGGGCGGGTTTGTGCCGTTTGTGGAAGTAGAGACGGAGAGAGACGGACTGTGAGTCTTAGAAGAAGGCGCAGAGCGCTTCATGGCGGACTGCCGAGGTGGAGAGGGGGCACGGGTGGACGAGGAATGGGTGCCTTTGGTGAAAAGTCGCGAGATAGATGCGGTGGCCGTCGATGTGCCCAAATCCGCGGCAGGGGCGGGCGTACGAGGCATAAATGCTGGCGCCCGTAAGTGTTTTCCATTGGTCAATACCGATTTCGACGGCGCAGGTTGGTCGTCGAGAATCTTGCGCAAACTCTGCATGGTGCGTTTTGCGATGAAGCCGTCCGAAGAGGACGCCGACGACTCCTCAACCGTTGGCGTCATCGGTCGGAGTGTCGGTGAAACACCGCGTTTCGGTGTTTGGTGGATCTGTCGATCCTGTCGATGTATTCTATCCGGCGATTTGTGTGAAGCAGGAGAGGGAGAGGACCGACGGCGAGCGGTGCTTGTACTCCTCTCAGTGCTCGTGCTTCCATTACTTGATCCCCGACGAGGGATCTTGAACGATGGCGTGAAGGAGGTTGAAGGTGTGGCTGAACCAGAGGACGGAGCGCGATAAACAAATGAGGAAAGCATGTTATATGCCGGAGTTGAGGGTTCAAGCGACTTATCAGTGAGCTTTGGGGGCAATGAGGACGTGAATGGCAAGGTAGAAAGAAGACTCGTGGTAGAGGACGAAGCCAGGTCAGACAGTGGCTTCCATTCAGGCGTGTGGTGTATAGAAGGAGTAGCTCGAAGACCTATTGTAGATGGAAGCAAAATCGATTCTGCGTCCTGCGTCGAGGCGACATATTGCGTCAGCGCGCGTGGTGGCGGCGCTATTAGGTTCGAACGGTTCTGCTGCGAGTAATGCAGTCGAGGAAGGCCTGAATCTTCAGCGATAGCTGCTGCGATCGGGGTATGATGTGAATCCAAGGAAGGACGCCTTCGATTCCTGCGCATGGAGGACAATGACCCAGCACTGGGAAGGCTGGAGCTCACACTGCCTTCGAACGAAGGGTCAGAACGAGCAGTGTGCCTCCGCGAGGCTGGTAACCCGGAGCCACCTGCGCCTTCGATGAAGAGACCCTCCACGTTCCTGCTGATCTCCTCGAGGTCATCTGCCCATGTTGTTCGCGCATCCCATGTGTCTTTAATTTTAGATGACAGCCCAATCGCACGCGCCTCCAGAGTCGTATCAGCAGCTGAGTCGTTGGCCAGTATCGCAGAAAGGCTGCTCTGTGTAGAGATCGAAGACTGCAGGAGTGTGTTTGACATCTCCAAGGCGTGCACGCTTCGTTCTAAAAGTGCGTCGAGGTAAGGGTCGCTGGCCTCGGTTCCTTGTTGGGCAGACTGCCGCCGCTTGTGGGTTGGGAGGAACCGTTTGGAGCGCCGGGGCGAGGCGGTCTGTGGTCTCAGAGACGGGGAAGCGAGCGGGGGCAACTGCTGAACATAAACGACGTTGCTGTCCGTGTCCGTGTCCTCGTCGGCCTCCTCTGCACTGTCTGGATAGTCAGGGGGCTTGTCTTCCTCTTCCTCTCCGAGACGCGAATGGTGGTTATGCCACCCTCCTGTTGTCGCCGCTGAAATGTACTCTGGCAGCGTGGATGTTGTGTCTGAGGACAGTCTGAGTGCAGAGACTCGTTTCCTGTGCGTTCTTCTATTCGGATTGGCGATGGAGTGGTTGTGATTCGGAGTGGAGCTGGACATTATGAATAGATATAGAGAATGAAATCTCCGAACAGAGCGCTAACGCGCTGCCGTCCTTGATGGAACGGGCGAATTCGAGTCAGTTTCTGCGCAGTGGTGGTGGAATGGGAAGGAATTGGATTTGTTATATCGGTTCTGCTGTGTCAAGTGTGCGCAAGACCGCATGGTGGCATTTGATGGCATGAGTATAATCTCCTCTTATATTCTCGGTCCGAGTCTCACTCCAACAACCTGGAACAACCATATATTCATCATAAAATTAGTAGAGCGGCGGCGCGACCATAGACCATCGTACAAAAAAACAACCAAAGCAAGCGTCAAGACAGAAAATGTCAAGAAAAGAAAGCAAATGAAATCTAGGCGAAGTGGTATAGATAATTGCGTATGTGTATATCCTAAGAACCCAAGCACGTCACCGATTGGGTTCTGATATAGATCTATGACTCGGATAGCTACCCAGTTCTATGAAAAACATGACTTGACAGGTCGCGATCGTATAATCCGTATCCGGCACTGTGGTCGGTAATCAAGCTTGGGTTTCGACAACCGTGCTGACGGCAGCTGGCTCATCGAAAGGTCCACCAATGCTCTCGAGATAGGACTGAACCTTGACATTATAAGCGCGGATAACAGGGGAATAAAATTTGAGGGTGGTCCAGAGGAAGAATCGTCCATATTGGGATCCGATCTTTTCGTAATCCTCTTCAGGAAAGGAAGATTTAATAAATTGAGTAATAAGCCTAATATGAAACTCACTTTGTAGACCTGAACGGAGATCTAACCAAGTTTTGGTGACGTCTGTTATAATGGCGGTCACTTCCCATCTGACGGCCTGTATATACCGCGTCAACTCTCTGAAGCGAACCATGACCCCAAAGCGCGTACCTCCATCATATGGTCAGGCTCGTTCACAGTCCACACCATCAAACTCTTGTCTGCAGCTTTACACTCCGCAATGAATCTTAAAAAAGCCAACCATCAGCTCTATTAGACGCCCATTACGCCCACATACAGATCACGTACTTTTGGCCATCCATAGTCGTCAAAGATGCAAACGCCATCGAGAACGCGTGACAATCCTGCCAAAAGTACTTCCTCGCTACGTACGTGCTCAGGCCGATGTAGGACCTGCGACAGTAGGGCAGACGCGACTTGGCGAAGCCAATAAATCGAGGATGCCACATCCCCAGGAGGATTCTCGGCGCAAGCACGGTCTCCCAATCAGGCTGCGCCGAAATCACGTCGTGCATGAGGGAGAACAGTCTGTCGGGGTCGTTCTGCACTTTGACGTCCACGTTGAACTTGACGTGTTGGTTCTCGGGCTGGGTGTGGATGACAGTATGAGCCTAGATTATATGTGCATGAGAAGGAATGAGAGGCGCACCTTCATGAGCAGTGCGACCGTCTCCGCAAATGTGGGGATCGACTGTTTGGGTTGTTTGATAGTCCTAACATGCTGCATTCCATCCGCTCCATACCAAGTCCTCTCCTTGATTTGACCTATGCAGCACAACCGGACGGAACTCAATGTTAGCGTCGAACGGCAATAATGCAGGGTCACAACACCCTGAACAATTACCTGTCGAGTCCGTCGTCCTGTCCAACGCTGCAGAAAAAAAAGACCAACAGTCAATGACAAAGCAAGAACAGACGGGATGACGCCAGCACACCTGGGTCATGGAACATGACGACAACATCATCCTTGGAAACATGGACGTCTGTACGTTGTGTTACGCGGCGCAGAAGGGTCTATACGCCAACATGAAATACCGCTTTCTATGCCTTCCGAGCCGTCTCGAATGGCGGCCTCGAAGCTGGCAAGCGTGTTTTCAGGAAACCGGGATGACGCCTACACGAATACTGGTGAGCAAAGAAACTTTGGGGTGGCCCAAGCG
This sequence comes from Galerina sulciceps, assembly GCA_023014345.1. Classification (NCBI taxonomy): domain Eukaryota; kingdom Fungi; phylum Basidiomycota; class Agaricomycetes; order Agaricales; family Galerinaceae; genus Galerina; species Galerina sulciceps. The sequence continues at coordinate 1,670,320 of JAEDXJ010000005.1, read as the reverse complement.
CAACATACCCCACGATGACCCCAGCAATCTAGACGACGAAGAAGACACGTTGGTCAGCAGTAACCTGTGATATACGCGAGAGTATCATACCAGGCAGTGTCCTGGAAGGTATTGTCGACATTGACGAGAACCTGGGGCGGGTATTGGTGGTTAGAAGGCGCGAGGGAAGGACTGGGGATAAGAAGGGAAGAAGAAAGGGTCTGAGACCAACACCGCGTCTTATAGAAATAAGCATTCCGCCAAAAAAAAAGCACGGTTGATGAAAAAGAGCCCCGCTCTCCGCTCTTTCGCGTAAACGTTTCCTTGCTCCGGCCCTTGGGCTCATTAGCTTAAATTCTAAAACCCCCTTCAACCCCGGGCGTAATACCCATCTTTGTCAAATTCCGTCGCGTATTACTTTCTCTTGAGCATGCAAGGCAATGTTCCGGACCTACAACCATGCCATGGGACCGGGCCTGCCCCCTGTACACCCTGTATCGAGTCAGCCGATCCCTCTGCGCTGCGCAAGAGTACGAAACAGTGCCCAGCATGCATTTCTGCAGAGCCGCGGGGTTGGCATCATTTGGCACAGAATCTAGACATGACACGGCAGTGGCACCTCCCGATCGCGATACTTCCATCTATGGCATGCCGTCGCAAATCCTCATCCCAAGCCGTCCTTATCTACTCACCAAACGCAAACGTTCGTCGGGCAAACCTCCTCTAAAACTCCAACTACCACCACCACCAAAATCTATTTGCAGGCCTCTCAACGCACATGTGCGTTCGCCGATTGGATGTTTCTTCAATCGTGGATTTCTGTCATCTACTGTCGCAACCGAATTGGGAATGATATCCGCAACGCGTTGTTCATCAGTTGTGGCGACTTGAAGCCACTGGCGTCGAAAAATAAGCTTTGCGGAACGTAATACCTTCTCCAGACATACTTAATCCGGGGTGTACGTTTTCCTGCCAATCCACAAATTTAGGAACTCAACATTGGTCATGCCCAACAGCACGAGTTCGTATTTTTTTCTCTTCCTTTGGTTTCTCGAGTTCAGCACCAATCTCCAGGAACTTACGAGAAAGCCAAGTCCTTGGAGACCCCGGACATAGTTCTGCACCAAGTTCACTTGATTGACACTCTATGGGATCTAAGAATTAGATGTCAGAATGTCTAATGTAAGATCCATCCTTGCACAACACCGATGATAAAAATGAATAGGGTATGTTGTAAATTAAGCAATTTGGATGGTTGTAAATAAGTTTCCAGATCCTCGGGCTTGCATATATAGCCTTCCGCATTTAAAACCCAACAAATTTTTCAATGTGGCCGCCCAACTAGGATCATGCCTTCGTCTTCTTCCGTCTCCGTTCCAGCCTCGCTCGCGGTCTGCACTTGTCCGGTTGTAGACACAGAAGCAGACACTGCTGACGAGGCGATGGACGAACTCGAGCTTTTCTTCTGCAATAGAGCATCCAGGACTCGGACCCAACGCCGATCGAAGGCGACAGCAACGAAGCCGTCGATTCGAGAGGTCCTTCACCAGATTCAGAAGATTTTGATGACGTATCCTTGGGTTGAATGGAATGCTTTTCTGGTGATCCAATACCGGCAAGATCGTGAAGAGCCTCGAGCATCTGACCGCGTACTTGACTAGCTAGTGGGCCGACGTCAGCAACTGTCAATCCTGTAGTCGGGACCGGAGGAAGGACTGTCATACGAGTTCTCGAAATAAGTCACTTGGAATGCGCCGCAAAAACTCAAGAACGTACCTCGGACTTTGATAGTGCCAGAGTTGAACACGCCCTTTCGATATATATGCCAATAATTCTCGGTCACGAGTGGGATGATCGGGATGCCTGCGTTGATGGCCAGATGGAAACCGCCTTTTTTCAGAGGAAGCATGTCAGGCGTTTTCGACAGGTGCCGTGTACCCTCGGGGAACATCCATAATGAGGTTTTGTCCCGCTTCATCTTGGCCGCAGCTGCGTCGATGGAACGAAAGGCGCTTGCGCTGTTCCCTCGGTCGATAAAGATGGTGCCGGACATGGTCATGAAAGGCCCAAGTGGCGTATATTGTAGTGATTTTTTGGACATGATGGCAGTCTGCTTGGGCATTAGCCTAAGAGTCTCGGGTCAGAAAATTGAAGGATGAAACAAAGAGGATGAATAGAAGTAAATAATAGGTGAAATGGAACTTTTTTTTTTTTGGAATGACAAGATAAAAGGGACCAGAAGAAACACACCTGCCTACGATGAGGACATCAAGCATGCTCTGATGGTTAGCCATCAGGACCGCAGGTGATGCACGGAGGTTCTCCTCTCCTTCAACTTCGACTTTGAGTTCAAGAGCCCGAGAGATGACGCCGTAGAATATTTTGGCCACGATGTTATTTACATCCGTTGATCGACCGATGAGGGACATTCCAGCTGCAATGAAGACGCTACATGACGCCACGGTCATGAGAGTGCCGACGTAGAGCACGACACGCGCATAGTACCTCCCCACGGACGACGAGACTGCGATTTGACGCACGAGAATTACTGGAAGGGAGATGTAGGCGAGAGGTTTGAAGACGGCGACGAGAAACGACATGGTAGATGCAAAGGCAGGTGTGCTCGCGAGCCGCTGGACGGGTAAGCGTTATATGCCAGTCGGATGTCGCCGCTGCACAGCTGGCGAGACAGCCTGGATTGGTGAAAGAGGGAGCCGGGTCAGTCAAGGAAGAGTGTTGCATCGGCTCACTTGGGACTTTTCTCTGATTCTGACCGGAGTTCGAAATAGCTCCCTTTTCCATTTGCTACCACTTTTCACGAGGTCAAAAATAATATGGCAGCGTCTTCGTCTTCTGCTCCGGATAAATCAACTGCTGCTGCTCGTGGTACATACAGTTCACTCTGAAGCTCGTTCTACGCGAAATGTACTGAACCGTCGCGTTTCGCAGGGAGGAGTGCTACGTCCAAACCTCTCAGTTCTTCGTCGGGCAAGTCAAAATCGACGGCATCAGCGTCTGGAAGTAGCAGCAGGCCTCCGCGTGCGCCTAGTGCGAGTTCGACTTTGTCTTCCAAGTCTTCTGTTAGCGTATCGACGTCCGTAAAGGCAGACAAAGCTGCGTCGATCAGTCGACCACCATCGGAAACGGGATTCAAGGTTACCAAATTGAGCTCGACGACTGTAGCTCTACAATCAACATGGACGCCCCAAAATGTTTGTCCCGTCTATACACTTCTGTCGTGCTCTCGTTTACGCTTTGATACCTTTCAAGGTGCCAGGACCTGCCGCAGAGACTCCCCCTGTCGCAGAACAGGCCCAGACGCGTACTGCTGACCCGTTGCAAGTCGCTGCCCAAGTTTACCCATGGACCTATATGTCGTCTACTCTTGACGCGTGCTTCCAAGGTGCAGAAGCTGCTGCTGCTGTTCGTATCCTTTCTTATATGACCTTCGTTAACTGAACTTGTGTCCAGAATGACCTCGAAACCCGCACTAATGAACTCGCAGCCCAAGAATCACAGATCTCGGACCAACGCGATCGTCTTGAAGCCGAGCGTTCTATAGAATTCTTCGATGAGCTACAGTCCGACCCAGTAAGTTATGGTTGTAACATCAATTTTTTACTACTGATGGGTCCATCTACTTGTCTTAGTTCGCAAAAGAGGCTCCCGCTATTATGCAACTGTTCCAGTCACACGGAGATGCTTGCACTCGTATAGAAACGGAAACTCTCAGACTGGCCTCGCGTAGTGCGCCGGACCCATTAGAGGAAGAACCCTTGAAGGACTACCAAGATATGCTCAGTGAACTTGGTGAGTTCAAAAACTTGAATCAACCCATTTATCCAATGTAATGTTAAAACAAATCAGAGAAACTTCATGATGAAGCGACTGACCTCCAGAATTCTATTATGAAATTAACTGAAGGTCATCCCTCTGCTGCCGAACCTACTGTGGAAGGGGGAGAAGAGGCAAGATTGACAGTCACAGAGTCGTCTTCCGCCCGTTCTCAAGTAAGCGGCGTATTTGCTGCATGTCTCCCCGTCCTCCGGATGCGTATTTCCAATCTCTCCGTTGCCCAAGAATTGATCGACGTTGCACTGGAGAATGTCAGCCTTGGTCTCCGAATGGAGAGCATGGGTCTGACAGATTAAGTGACTCTCTGACCTGCATTTACTCAATCCTCAATCCTCTGTCTACTGTACTTTTTTGGCTATTGGCATTATTTCTAGATACCCTCACACCTACGAATATACCTGTACGATACGTCTTAACAGTTTCAATTTCGGTCTTCAGTGTCAATTCATAGCTTACGTAACCACTTTGGGCTTTCAACAGTGTCTCTTTCAGTTACCGTTCTGTCCACACGCATTCAGCTTGCTCGTATATCCCAATACCCACTTCTTATTCACAAAAAGGACAAATTCTGTTATACGACGTCCCTTCTCGAGATTAAATTGACCAGTCGTGTCCAATGTCGATAACAGCCTACAGGCAATTGGCCTCAAATTGGCCTTATTTTTTCAGAACAGAGTCATTTCCCTATCCGACAATACTTGAACCAAGGTTCAGGACACGCCTTCTTGAGCAGCAATTGTATGGAATCTCTCGAATTCCCCATAGTAACAACCCGCAGCGGTCAGAACTTCACACCACATACGTCGAGTCAGGTCTACTATTGTGTTTATTCTTGTAACGATTCTCTTGGAGTTGCACCTACCAGCCATGATTGTCCTCCCGACTACTTTGCCTGCCCGCTATGGATGTAGATTCGAAGAGTACAATAAGGTAATGCTCGCTTCATTCCAGTTCACGTCAACGGGGACAAAGAACCTCGATGGACGTCAGGTAACGAGCTGAGCATTTTGTTCATACTTCGAGTGGATTTTGTGGAGCGTAAATTTCCCTTCAAAAGACTTCTTCTTTGTCTGCGATAGCCAGGATTTCGTTCTTGATACCCCACTATCCTTCTCTTTATCTCTGTCTCGGCCCTTGGATCGGAAAAGCCTTCATTTGCATCACTGACGTTCGTTCTAATGTCCTTCATTACCAACTCTCTGTCTTTGCCCTCAGACGTATCAACATCTGGGGCGTCTTCAGAACTACCGCAGCCCCAAGCTGTGTCGCGTCTTCGGAGCAGGAGTGTCGCAGAAAGTCGCCTTCCTCCCAGATATTCAACGCTAGCAGGTATTCTGCCGCCAGGCGTCACTCTAGATGCTCTTGCGGCGGTGCTCAACAACAATGAGGCAGACCTCGACGGTCACGCCCCGCTTTCGTCCCCTCCAAGATATTCCAATGTTCATCAGGCCAGATCCCGACAAACCAGTCGTACCGCTCACCGTCGGCACAGGAATCATTCCGTTGAGCGAGGTGCAAATGCCATTGCAAGTTCCTCATCTGTACCACAAGTTTATGAGTATCATGTCACCAGTGGAGGAAAGGCTCGACCATGGGCAACAATCAAATTACATGGTGGGGCATCCTCAAGATCCAGAGCTGCCCCTCGTGGACAAAAGGTTCCTCGCTTCAGTGGGAGTGACCTTGCCTTGGGGTGGTTGGAGCTGAACCTTGACACGCCGCAGAACATAAATTCAATCAGCCTCTCAGTAAGTTTCTTCAAGTCACAGGTTTCTTGTATCCTTAACCAAGAATGATTGACCATCCGCTTTGCTTCAGTTGCGTGGTCAAGTGATAACAAACTCCTATGATGATGGTTCCTGCACTTTCCTTGACCAACCTATCATATCCTGGACTCGTACCAACGGCGATCCTCGTTCGATGATTCTGCTACCTCTTCGTGATGCCTCCGATTCTTCTCCTGTTCGGCCGAAGAAGTTTGACGGAAAGTTCTCTGGTCAATATATCTGGCCCTTTTCCTTCGCTTTTCCAAAAACTATTCCGATACCTGGACAGCATGACCAAGGGGTAAATCCATCCCTTATTCCACAAACTTTCCTCGAACGGGACACGAAAGGAAGTGTCAAGTACGAATTGGTGCTACGCATCACTCATGGAATTCTTCGGGTCGATTCCAAGTACGTTCCTATCCAGAATCGCTTTTTCTGTCCTTGATGGGTCCTTAGGTTACACGTCAACGTCGTATATGTACCTGACATACTGCCCGCTCCGTCGTCTGTCCTTCGTCAACTGGCCTATTCCGAGCATCGTCAGCCCCCTGGTCCCCAAGATGACCCATTGGGCTGGTCTGCTCATCCTCCTGTTGTTAGTCGTGGTAGGTTGTTTTCAGGAAGAGATGTGAAGTTTCAATGTGCTGTGGGTTTACTTCCTTGAAAAATTTCCAACCTTCACTTGCTGACCACATATTTCGCAAACCAGCTTTCGATTGCGAATCCTGTGAGTCCCCTTATTTTCCTATCTACCCACGGGTTCCAATCCCACCTTTTCCCATTATACAGCGGTCATACACCCGTGGTACCATCATCCCATGTCATATCTCTATCAAGAGCCAGGACGTCGAAGGCCTCGACACCCTCGCCAATCCTGACTGTGTTCTGTGCGCCTAGTAAGGCGTGTGCAGTACTATGAGGATGCAGGGCGGAGCCTGATGTCTTCGTCAAGTAGGCACAGCTCGGGTTCGGGGGCTCAGCAGTCAAAGTCAGTGCCGATGGTGCACAGGCCCCCGTGATCGTGGAGACTATGGAAGTAGAGAAAGTGTCTTGGTGGTGCAATCCTGATGCGAGCTCTGAGGCGGAGAACTCGAACGCGAGGAATTTAATGGGTGAGATTCACCTGAGCAAGGAATTGCAGCCCTCTTGCGACTTTCCACTCTTCCAAGTATCTGTAAGTGTCTTGTCCACGATATTTGAGATGATTGAAGCCTAATATTCTCATCACAGTACTTCGTTGAACTTCTCCCGTTCAATTCTCCTGTGTTCAAGCCTTCTGGCTCAAGCCTTGGCAACAACGGTCGTAGTGAAACTACCCTCTCCGATACTTTACTCTCGCTTCCCGTTACACTTGCAACTTTGCACGGCGACGGACCGCTGCCTGTGCCTTTCACAAAGCCTAGGCCTAAAGAACCTGGGTCCAATGACTCCTACTTCGTGGATCATGTCACAGCTGGCTGGCGTGGTTTCCGAGTCTAAGTGCTCTCTTATCCTGAGTGTTGTGAAGCCTTGATGGCAATGATTGAATTTTCAGGAAGTCTTGCTGGCACAAGAGTTTTCATAATTAGTGACCTCACCAGCTTTCCTTTCATGACCCATACGATTTTTGAAGATAATCATGACCCCTTATCAATCCCTGTAATTTTAACAACCTCCTCTCTAGCATCAATTGTACTTAAAATTATGCAACTGTAAGCAGCAATCTATAGTGGAATACATTGTCCATTGAAGTCATAAGTGAATATTATAGAGTAAATGGTTCAGTGGTCTAGTAGCTGGGACACCTATATGAAAGTCGGTGCTATTTTTAAGTTTTATGGTACTCAGGCAGCTGTGATAGCTGCGGGAACACTACCACTTGAACGGGCGGCGGCAGCAGCAGCAGCCTCCTCCCGACGGTCACGTTCTTGTTGTTCCAGCTAATCATGAACCATGGTAAGCAGTTGCTTGGATCAAAAACATACAGCTACGAACCATATCCATCCAAGAGTGATCGTGTTGGGCCGCTTCGGCCATCTGTGCTCGTTTCGTGTGGGTTAGAGCACCAGCAGCCATAATGAGACCAATTGTCAAGCCTTGGGCCCACATACGAGCTTGTACAATCTGAAGAAAGTCAGTGATTAACTCAGAGTCGATTGCAAAACAGTTGTATGCACCTTTTGTGGGTAGGTTTGATATCTATAGATAACAGTAAGGTGAGTTCACCGTATGAGATGAATCTGACGAACAACCCACTTGTTACGAGAAATGATGAGAGCGGCGACACCCAAACTCGCAGCCCAACTACCCATGATTATGCTGTACTGGTGTCTAAAGGACCAGTCTCCGATCTTTTGACGGAGGCTCATGGCATCCCATTGCTTCAATCGCTGGAGTTCCTTCTCATCCATAACCCGTAAACCTTCACCTGTCCTAAGGAACAAAAGTAATGAAGGTAAGCTATTATGACATGGGGCGTCCTTGGAAAGACAAATACCATTGAGAGCGTTCGTATTGGAGACCGCGACGTTCGGCCTGAATAGAAAGGGCTGGTGCGACAATGATGACAACAGCAAGTGCTTTCAGAGAAATTGGGAGGCGCTGATAGGCATGCCAGCGTCTTTGAGCATACAATGACCCAGCCAGAGCGACAGATCCGCCTGCTAAGACACCTTCCAGCGCACCACGGCGGGAGGCAGCATCATGCTCTTTCAGTTGTGTATCTGTCAAAGGCTGCAGTGGGCATGAGTCATCGTATTTTGTCAATATTCAAGAGAGAATTGCGTACCCTCATGTTGGTAGATAGAGGTAGTAGAGAGTGTTCTTGTGAGCCTGGGATTGCCTTGGAGAATGTTGTCAAGACTGACGAAGAATGTTTAACTTTTAAGTGAAGTAGAGTGGATGATGAAATCCCGATTACTCACTGGGAAAGTCATCATTTCTCCAAAAGTAGCGACCGGAATCAGCTTCCGTCCTCATCCGATGCGTTCCTTTCCGCGGCAGCACGCCGTACCTCATCCGATTCAGTCCGCTCGACCGCTCCCGTCGGTGTAAAGACGTATGTATGATATATTCAACAAGTGTATCTACTACATTTGATCGGCCAACAGGAAAATGTGAATGTGCTACAAAAGAGAGGATCGAGAAGAATGGAATAATTACACTACTTTCATGGGGAGTTGCAGGCTGTACGCAAATTGCATAGGATGATGGCGATATGTGAAGGAAATGGGGCAAGCTGGATGAAAACTGAACATGAACAATCAAAGAGCACGACGAATATTAAATGGAGAGACTAGGAAAGCGACAGAGAAATCCCATCCACGGCAGATGAACTGCAGTTCCCGTTCAAATTCTCAAGGCATGGCAAAACTAGATACATCAGAAATGGTCCACGGCAAACGTCCATGTTCCAGTCTTCATATCAAAGTCTGCAAAGTGCGTATCCTTCATATTTTTTAACCTCTTCAGATGCTTGACAGCACTGGGGTGGTTGGAGTCTGTGATAGGCTCTCTTGTGGCTTTGTCCACAGCCCAGCACCTTTCTAGCGATATCTTGGCCTTGACGTTGAGTCCTGAACCGGGTGGTGGTTTGTCTACTTCCTCACTGTCCGGGTAAACGCTACACTCCTTGTCATCGAACCTAACCACCTCGCCGAGGAGCGCGCCAAGTTTTGGCAGGCCTGTAAGGTCTACTGGTTCCAAGAAGTGAATTTCACCGTATCCCTTCCGCCCCACGACAAGTCCTTGGAATGCAGAAAGCTGATCATAGCCGGTTTTCTTCAGCGTTGCCAGGTCTGGTTTCACCCAGTAATCGCCATCGCTCAGCTTTGTCGAGCTCGTCTGTTCTTCGACTTCAGGAGCAGTTGCGTCTCGTGTATGCTGTGCGGTGAAACGATTGGGACTTTTTTGTGGTTGCGTTCGCGAAACAGGGGTTGGCGAGTCTTGTACTTGAGGTGCAGTTGCAAGAGCAGCATCTTTCTCTCGAGACGCCACGCTCAGTGCTGGACTGAAAGTAACCTTGCCGGTTCGCAAAGCACCTGGGCTACCTGACTTGACAAATAACTCTGTGGGCTCAACTTTCTTTTCCAGGATGACCTTCTTCACGCTATGCCGATTACCGCTTCCCAGTGCTGGACTCCCGCTACGCCCTAAGAAGTCAGGTCCCATAGATGACGACAGAGCATCCGATTTGTTGAGACTAAGAGCGCCTGGCTTTCCAGAAGTAAAGGACATGGACGCGCTTCCACCAGCTCCCGAGAGGCTCATAGAGGCAAAGCCACGAAGCTTGGAGTTGGCAGGAGTGTAACCAAGCTGCACTCTTGCAACAGGAGACCGCGTAGGCATGTCGAGGAAAAAGGCTTTTTTCTTTGGAGAATTGTCGAGATCAACAAGGCGCGGGCCGGGGGGGAGCATAGAGAATATGGGGAGATTCTCGCTAATTGGTTGAGCAATGGATGCAGTCAAAGTACCCTGTGCCCCTGAGACATTGGCAGAGGCGTTAAAGATACCACCAGTAGACGTTCCCATTCCCTGGCTGCCAGACAGTGAACTGCCGAGCAAAGGAGCTGCGACCTTGTTTCCGCCAAATAAGGGGTTATTCTGGGTTGACTGACCAAATCCGCCACCGAAAAGCGAATTTTGTTGCGGTTGAGCAGCATTCGTTTGCGGTTGACCAAACAGAGGAGCGGCAGGTTGAGCAGGTTTGTTATTGAACAAGCTCCCAAAGAGGTTGCCTTGCTGCTGTTGCCCTTGCTGCTGTGGTTGCTGTTGGTTCTGCTGAGTGTTACCAAACAGGCCTGTACCTGTATTTGTATTACCGAACAGGGATGGCGCAGGGGCAGCAGCTTGTCCACCGCCAAATACTGTGGACGGCTGGTCAGAAGATGAACAGAGTCGGAGGATAGAATGAAACATACATGAGTTTGGCTGAGCTCCTTGCTGCTGTTGCTGTTGATTTTGTGGTTGTTGTTGCTGCCCAAACAAGGAAGTGCCACCGCCAAAAATCGACGGTTGCTGGGTTTGTTGAGGCTGAGCCTGCTGTTGTTGGGTATTTCCAAACGCCCCGAAACCTGTCGTAGTAGGTTGTGCAGTGTTTGTAGTACCAAAGATTGAGGGTTTATTAGCAGTGTTCCCTGGGCAAGACGAAGTAAGATAGGCACGAGGATCACATCGATAAAGAGACACACCGAAGGCACTAAACGCTGACTGGTTGTTGGCGGGTTGGGGATTTCCGAAGAGACTCGTAGTCTGAGCGGGCTGTTGAGGTTGTTGCTGCTGCTGTGTGTTACCAAACGCAGAAGTGCCCCCACCAAATGCGCCAGTTCCACCTGATTTGAGACAAAAAGAATGTTAGTCACCCAAATCAAGACGATATTTGTAAAAAGAGAACTGCGTACCACCACCAAAAGCAGAGAAGGCAGGTTTATTGGCAGTATTCCCAAACGCCGAAGTACCTGCATTGGCGCCAAAAATGCTGGTCTGCTGTTGAGGCTGTTGTTGTTGCTGCTGCTGCTGCTGGCCGAATGCACCTGTTGCGCCGAATGCATTTGGCTGCTGTGTTTGTGTCTGGCCGAAGGCACTAGTCCCACCGAACAGAGGGTTGGTATTCGTGGTCGTTGGCTGGGCAGTGTTTTGTCCAAAGGCACCGAAACCAGTATTCGTCGAAGTAGTGTTAGCGCCACCACCGAAGATAGATGTTGTCGGTTGCTGCGTGGCTGGGGCTCCAAAAAGACCGGTCGTGGTGGGCTGAGAAGCACCAAAGGCAGTTTGGCCGAATGCTCCTGTTGCTGACGCAGTTTTTCGATTTTGCTGATAATCTTGGTATCGCAGTTCCTTTATATATATCGAGATTAAGATTTGAAGAGAATCAATGCTAGAAAGAGTCGCTGACCTCAAATGAATATCCAATATATGCAGGCATACATGTGACCGATTGGAACTGGAGAGTCGTATTGCCGTCCTTCTCAGTTGCAGCGCTGTAAGGAGGGTTAGCAGTTCCGGTCGTCACGACGGGATAGCTTGTGCCAGCAGTGTCTAAATGAAAAGATGAGATTGCGATTACAATGTCAACGCGAGGAACTCACTTGTAGCCCCAAATTTGTTACCACCACCAAACAGGGAATTCCCTCCTCCAAAAGCGTTATTAGCGGGTGTAGTTGAAGGTTGTCCAAAGACGGATGTGGTAGCGGGAGCAGCGTTGGCGGCGGGTTGGCCAAATGCACTCGTCGTTCCACCTCCAAACGCGCTCGTCCCCCCACCAAACGCGCCGAAGCCAGTGGCCGGCTTCACTCCAAAAGCGCCTCCTGTGTTTGCAGTGTTTGGGTTACTGAAAGCACCTGTTCAAGCTATGAATTAACATAGTTGCAGAGAGGTGAAAAGAGCTGCCTACCGAATCCTCCAGTGTTCGTGTTGTTACTTGGAGTCGCGGCCAAATTTCCGAACATTGGATTGGCTTGGGGTTGTTGGGGTTGTTGCTGACCTTGCTGAGGTTGACCAAAAGCACTTGTGGTTCCGAAGGCTTCAAGGCAGTTTATATAGGGCTTAGTGACTCAATCAAAGCAACTACTCACCATTATTAGTTGTGGAACCGAAGGCAGATGGTTGCCCAAATGCACTAGGTTGCTGAGGTTGCTGATTTTGTTGATTATTTCCCCAAGTCGACGTGAACATCGTGATAATTGGGGATGGAAAAGGGATAAGGCGGTGGTGTCGTCGTCGTTCAACACGCCGACAGACCTTTCAGCTTGATTCAGAAATTCAGCCGAGTCATTTGGGGCTCCGCTTTGTTTTTTTCGCACGATTTTATTGGATCAAAGCACGTGCACAATTTTTGGAATCCCAAATTGGGATGATCGAAAAGTCGTTTATGAACCTTGGATAATACTGTCACTATGCCGGACGGGTCGGGAAGAACAGTGCCTAAACCCACGTTCAATACTCTCGCTCGTGAGGCAGCCTTCAGAAATCCCCCAAAAGATGGATCAACATACAATATTTTAAATGAATTTGTTGCTCCTCACATCGAGTCTTTCAATGCTTTATTTGATGATTCCGGACTCCCTTCTGGGGATGGAGATGGTCGCGGACTCTTGAATTTGGCACTCAAGGATATTGGAGAACGCGTTGTTTTTGATGGAAAGGTGGGCTCGGAGGGTGAATCAAGCGGTTGGGGAAATAAAATGAGAAGTGAGTCTTGAAGGATTCGGTTTTATGTTTCGCTGCTCATGTTTTTGAAGTATGGATTGACCAGGTAACAATATCGAGACCCATGGTGCCCGATAAAGACAAGACTGCGAAAGAGCGGAGAGTATTTCCAACTGAAGTCAGTTCTTGCAGGGATTTTTCATTTTCCGATCTGAGAACATAAATATATAGGCTCGTGAAAGACTTACATCTTACCGCGGCCGCATGAGCATGAAACTCTGTTGGACAGACATCTCAGGTTTGCAGCATGTTGAGACGAAAGATTGTGGTCTTGTGCCGATTATGGTCAGGGTATGCTTGACCTTTCCCTTCATCGCGCGAAGATGCCATCTTACAGACTGTTTTATTAGTCAGTCAGATGCAATATACGTTCTATGTCCTCTGCAGACTTGGTCCGACATCATGAAGAACCAGAGGAATTCGGGGGTTATTTCATCGTTAATGGAAATGAGCGCCTGATCCGCTACCTCATTCTACCGCGACGAAACCACGTAATTTCACTTCTTCGTCCATCTTTTGCCAATCGAGGGCCATCATATACAAAATATGCCGTCCAAATTCGATGCGTCCGCCCCGATCAAACAAGTGTTACGAATACACTCCATTACCTGCAGAACGGCAGTGCTATGTTACGATTTACTTGGCGAAAGCAAGAATACGTGATACCTATCATGCTGGTTCTTAAAGCCCTCGTAGGCGCATCCGACAAAGAAATTTTTGAAGGCATTATGATGCAAGACTATGAAAATACATTTTTGTCGGACCGAGTTGAACTTCTTCTACGAAGTTTCAAGATGTTCACGATGCATACCGGTGAACAATGCTTGGAATATCTTGGGGACAAATTCCGTGTAATATTAAATCTGCCTGAGGATTGGTCGAATGGTTCTCAAGGCGCTTGGTTGTTACAAAAAGTGATCCTTGTTCACGTTGATTCCCCAAGGGACAAGTTCAGGATGCTGTTGTGAGCACCCATTGCCGAGAGTTTGGGGCCATTTTTATAACGCGCTGCTTTAGGTTCATGCTTAGAAAACTCTACTCAACGGTGTCCGGTGCATGTTGCGCGGACAATCCGGATTCTCCTCAACACCAAGAAGTTCTGCTTCCCGGCAGTCTTTATGGTATGATTATCAAAGAACGCATGGAGGAAATTTTGAACACTATACGGGCGAATGTTATGAGTGATGTCAGAAATGGCGTGGTGGTTGATTTCAATGACAGTTAGTCGTTGATATTTTCTTTCTCAAATCGTTACTTGAATTTCCTTTTCTAGAACGCTACTTGGCGAAAATTTTGTCTAAAGTCAACTTTGATATTGGTTCAAAATTATCGAATTTCCTAGCCACCGGCAATCTTATATCGCCAACAGGTCTTGATCTCCAACAAGCCTCTGGCTTCACCATTATCGCCGAGAAACTCAATTGGCAGCGCTATATCAGTCATTTCCGATGCATTCATCGTGGTGCATTCTTCGCAGAACTAAAAACAACGACTGTCCGCAAACTCTTACCTGAGGCTTGGGGTAAGGTGCACAAATTTCACTACTAGAAGTCATTCGGCTAAAACTTTTTCATCTAGGTTTTCTCTGTCCAGTTCACACTCCGGATGGTTCTCCATGTGGTCTTCTTAATCATCTTTCTCGGACATGCCGTATCGTAACCACCCCGCTGTCGGTTGCGAACATCCCTGCTCTCCTGGCTGCTCATGGTATGACTCAAGCATTTGCTCCATCGATTGACGGGCTAAAAAATGTATGTGTCCAACTGGACGGACGAGTCATAGGGTGGGCGCGCCCACCAGTCGCCGCACAGCTCGCGACTAATCTTCGAATTTGGAAAACGGAACAAAAATTTGACGTCCCATTAGACCTTGAAATTGGCCATGTACCTGAGTCCAAAGGGGGTCAATACCCAGGTTTATTCCTTTTTTCTACCAAGGCTCGAATGATGCGACCAGTCAAGTACCTTCCCAACGGTCGAAATGATCAGGTTGGTTCTTTCGAGCAAGTGTATATGGATATCGCTTGCACGCTGGAGGAGATTGAGCCTGGAATCTCTAGCCATGTTGAACATGACCCTACTAATTTTCTATCAATTTTGGCCAACCTTACACCATTCTCCGATTTCAATCAGGTAAAAATTTCAATCTGCTCAAGGGCACTCTGACTAACAAGTCTTCAATTCACCTTTATAGAGTCCGCGAAACATTTATCAGTGCCAGGTATGCTACCTTTGAAAAGTCGTCTCCGTAATTCTGACTAAAATGTGCAGATGGGTAAACAAACTATGGGAACACCTTCTACATCTCTTCAACATCGGACTGACAACAAGCTGTACCGCCTCCAAACTGGGCAAAGCCCCGTGGTTCGACCTGTTCTCCACAACACGTACGCTATGGACGCCTTCCCTAATGGCACCAACGCTGTCGTTGCTGTAATCTCCTATACAGGTTATGACATGGAAGATGCCATGATCTTGAACAAGTCGTCACACGAACGGGGCTTTGCATATGGGACAGTATACAAATCGCAAGTAGTCGATCTCAAAGACGTGCGCGGGGCTTCCAAATCTGCTTCCTCGCCTACTCTGCACTTCGGCTTGGGTAAAGATATAACACTATCTGGCGAAAAAATACATCCTTGTCTAGATTTCCTAGATCTTGACGGACTTCCCTACATCGGGGCTAAATTGGTATCTGGCGATTATATAGCTGGCTACATCGACGATACCACGGGTCGCACAAAGTTTGTCAAGTATAAAGGTGATGAAGCAGGTTATATTGATCAAGTACGGCTTCTAGGTCCGTTGATCCCCTATCATGTTTTCCCTCAGTTCTATTTCTGACAGTCAGGCAGGTAGCGATGCCGGAGATAGTGAACTACAAAAGATTCACATAACCTTGCGCATCACCCGAGCGCCTGTCATAGGAGATAAGTTCTCATCTCGTCATGGACAAAAAGGTGTATGCTCTCAGAAATGGCCAGCCGTTGATATGCCTTTCACCGAAAGCGGAATGCAACCGGACGTAATTATCAACCCTCATGCTTTTCCCAGTCGAATGACTATTGGTATGTTGGTTGAAAGCATGGCAGGTAAGGCTGGTGCCATGCACGGCCTCGCTCAAGATGCCACGCCATTTAAGTTGGTTCTTAGTTTCTGGCATTTTTCATCGATGCTGATGAAAAATTAGGTTCACAGAAAAAGATACGGCGATCGACTATTTTGGTGAACAACTTCTAGCTGCAGGCTACAATTATCATGGCAACGAGCCCATGTACTCGGGAATAACAGGGCAAGAATTCGCAGCAGACATTTACATTGGCGTAGTCTACTATCAAAGGCTGCGGCACATGGTATTAGACAAGTTCCAAGTTCGCACCACAGGCCCGGTCGATCCAGTAACGCGTCAACCTGTCAAGGTGAGTTTACAAAATTAGTTATCAGTGGAATAAAGTTTATGACAATTCAACCGGCTTTTAGGGTCGCAAACGTGCAGGAGGTATTCGTTTTGGAGAGATGGAACGAGACGCCTTAATTGCACACGGCACGTCATTCTTACTCCAGGACAGATTGATGAATTGCTCAGATTACTCGACGGCGTGGGTCTGTCGAACTTGTGGAAGTCTGATCTCTCTTGGTTACGAAGACATCAGTCTTGGGGACATGGTGGTTGGTCACTCGGGGTCGTTGAAGCCTACAGGTCCTGGGGGAGAATATTGCCGAGTCTGTCGAGCCGCCGCGGAAGAACAGGATGAACAAGAACGACAAGCATTGGCCACTGGACAAAATCTACAACGCCCACAAGCTGACGTTCGTGTGGCTATTTCAGCGCAGAACGTGCTCAGTCGAACTTCAAAAGGCGGCGATCTCGATGTTGTTGCTGTGCCATATGTATTCAGATATCTGTGTGCAGAACTTGCATCAATGGGCATTGCGGTATCTCTAGAAGTAAAATAATTAGCATTTATGTATGCTACCGTACTTTATAGTATGTACAGGGCAAAAATTGTAAATCTTATTTGCATCCACAATCTTATTACAACTACTACAATTTGCCAATTACAAGGAGCTTCAACAAGCGTGACATAGGCTCCATCCGCCTTAAACGAAAATAATAAGGAAAGTCTGAATGAAACAGAGAACTGGATAGATAGGGTAGTGAATAAATCCAAACATAAAGAAGCTGGAAGCGGTATACGGTATAACGAATAAGTGTAAAGTTATGCTTGAACAGGTATCACCTGAGGGTTTTGGATAATAGAAACGCCGGGAGGTATATCGGAGTTTTGAGTGATACCAATGTCAGATGCATCATTCACCACCGGCATTCCATCAATCTCTCGTGTTTCTTGGGCCAGCGTAAGCTGAGAGGCTAGCTCTAGCGCGGCCGAACCGCCAAGAAACAGCTCCACGAGAGAGTTCTCTAATGATGCCTCACCGCCCGTATAAGGCGTATGTTTGATAACTGAAGGGGACGGGGACGGGTATGGATGGCAGGCGCTTTGGGTTCTCTGGATATACCGTTCCGCGCCATGTACATGTCAAATATGAGGCGACATTCATCAGCAGTGGTTGCGCTGGAGAGGAGTCGCTGCATGTCCCGAACGTCCGATTCTCCGATGGAAGGGGCAGCTGTCACAAGGGCTGGAACAGGCTTGCGGGCAGATGAGGCAGTAGACGTAGTTCGAGGTGGTACAATAGGGCGGGCGTCCATGAGAACGTCCTTGACAACTTTGTCATTCCTTGCGCTGCCATTACCGCTGACGTGATTAACGGACAATGGAGAAGACGGTAGTGGAGAAGAAGGCAACGGAGAAGAAGCTTTTGCATAGTTCTCCACCTTCGAAGGCGGAGATCGTGGAACAGGAGGGACTGGAATTACTGGTGATGATCTTTCTGAAATAGACCTGTCGATTGGGGATACATCCCTAGAATAACTTGTCTCCGGATAAGGCTTGCGCGATGAGCTGCGCAAGGACTTGTTCTCATCAGAAGAATCGTGAGGAGATGAAGGTGGTGAGATAGGACGGGGTGGGCGAGGCGGAATGGGCCTGTTTGCAAGAGAAGACAAGGTTCCGACAGATGGTTTGGGCTGAATTACATTGTTCGGGCGATTTGGGGTACTCGGTTGCTGCTTCTGAGGTGTCTTCGGACCGTCCGATACTCCTTTAACTTTCTCGCCATTGCCCAGATTCAACTTCGAGATCATCCTCTGTAGACGACCTGCGCCTTTGGGCTTGGACGTATCCGACGGGACTGCATTAGATTCATGATCGGGAGGTCCGTTCGCAAGAAAATCTATAAATTCTCCGTTCCTGCTCTCAGGTGGTCCTTCAGCCAAAAAGTCCATCAATTCGCGTGTGTTCGCTGAAACGGCATGAGGGGCTTTCGCACGCCGAGGGGTTGGAGGAGCACGGGGTTGCTGATGAACCGGAATAGATACCTCTTGATCATCATCAGAGCCATTCATGATATCGTCCAAATCCATCGAGTCCCTGTTATGCTGCTTTTTTCGGGTGCGAGGAGGGAACCCATTATTGTCGGGGAGTTTAGGATGGCGGCTTTGGACCATGTCAGTACTTGGAATAGGGTGATTAAACGAAGATGGGGCCGCCTGAGGGCCACCGGAGGACTTTCGTATAGGACTGCGCACAACGCCAGAGGTAGAAACAGAGCGAGAACGAGGAGGTGCGACTCCAGCGAAAGCCGCGGCTGGCGGAGTTGAAATACTGGCTTGGCGAGACCGTCCTTTAAGGTTTTGTTCCTCTTCGTCCTCAACAATGGAGTCGACTGGGCGGACAGGCAGCCTCTGACTGTTTGGGCGAGGGATGTCTGGTTCAGAGTTAGAAGAGAAATGGGAGCCCGGACGTCGAATTGCGCGTTGATCTTTTTCTTGTTTGTACACCTAGATGGGAACAACGTTTATACCGGCTGACTAAGCAGAAGATCAGGGACCCACCTCCATCGTTTTCAAACGGTCAGGAGTAAGGGACACCTTCATGGTTGATGTCGAACGCATCAAATCATCGAACTCCCGAAGCATGGCGGCATCCTAAATGTTGGTCAGACCAATTGTGATATGCATAAACGAGGGTCGCACCTCAGCTGGGCTAGGTGCATCATCGTCATGGAAGGGCCTGATGCTTTCGCTCTTCACCGACTCTGATTTTTTGTGACCGAGGTGGCTGTCTCCTTCACCGAGCGCTTTGCCATTGGAAAACATTCTGATAGCTCTGGCCTTTTCGAAGGAAGTTCTAGAGCCAGTTGTGGAGGGAGGAACAGGTGTTGCTGAATGCCCGTCCGAAGACTGTCGCGACCGAGAGCCAGAAGAATTTACTAATGTGAGATCGTTTTGAGGAGAGGAGGTGCGAGATGTTGACATGCGATCATTCCGTGTGAAGGACTTGCTCCTCCGAGTCTTGGGTGTTTTTGACATTAGTTCTATTTGCTCATAGACTAGACATGAATGATAGAAGGTTAATATCGTGCGATCAAGCTAGTAACAAGGCAACGCTGACCTTTCATCGTCTTAAAGAGACCGTATATCGAATCATCTTCACAAAGGGCAACGAAGAGGTCGTTGACTGTCGCGCTTGTACGACTGCTATCACGAGCGGCAACTCGGCCAACATTAGAGAGTATATGCCTGTGAGCCATAGTCATTAGGCGAGAAATAATGAGATCATTAACAAGAGCACATACTCGCACATCGACCTTCACGATTGAAAGATTAGGGTCCAACAAGTGCACGTAGAACAAAAAAAAAGCTCACTCAAGGATCGCCGTTAGATATAATGCAGCTGGGTCTAATAAAGCGGAAATCGGAGCGTTAGGATGGGATTTGCTGAACTGTTCGTTGATACGAGTCTCCGAAGCGGGATCCTCGTCTTCCTCATTCAGAGTGGAATATGCCTCGCACTTCAGACGTAAAAGCTAGCGGAGACAGCCGTTTGGAATCAGAAGGTGTATTAGAGAGCTAGTACGCACCGCAAGAGCCCATTCTATGTGGAAAGACCTGGTGTCGTCCTCAACCGACGCTTTCGCTTCCGTTCTCTCCCAATAGGCCCTCAGCTCGACTTCAGCCTCCAGCAATGCTTCCTTCCCGAGGCTAGTTGGAAGCAGACTGAGTAAGCTCGCTCTGAGCTTGTCAGTGGCGAGAGAACAAGATGTGCTGAGAATTTTGTTCAAAAATTCATCGAGCAGAGTGTTGATGGCACGAAGGGCCTCAACTTTGAGCTTTATAGGGCGAATATCGGAGAGAATAACATCTGCGGAATGCGCGGAGATGTAAGAGGGACCTGGCAGAGTGTAAGTAGATCCAACAAATTGAAGAAAATATGACTTGAGCTCACCACTACCGTCGCGCACACCAGGCATTGTCGGGGGCCAGCAGAAAGAACGGCTCGTAACCAATAACCGAGACTTTCCAAAAGAGACATGTCACTAAACCAAATGTGGACATGCTAAAAAAAGAATAATTTCTCACATCTGGGTCCATCACCTCCTCGTTCGTATTCTGATGCAACTATCCAGATATTCCATCAAATTCCATCCTTCTAGGTATTATATATTGAATCCTCCTACTACATAGATAAGGCGACTAGGTTCTGAGCGCGTTTACCCCACTGCCCTACACCTTAACACACAGATTCAACCTAAACAGACGGCAGGAATATGCAGCAGCATCACGAGGTCCATGTCAGGTCTGTCAGCATGATCTCAACCGCCGCATCTTCTTCAGCACTGCTGTGCTCGTCGTGATGTCGTCCCAAGGTGTCGTTACTCGGTCCGTCATCTGCTTCGACCTTGATCGCGCCACGCGTCCGTGTTGGCGTGAGCAGAGGCGATCCAGATGGCGACCTGTCTTCATCGTCGTCCGTCTCAATATCGCCACCATCTGAGCCCCACAGTGTTAGGCCATTGTCGATCATTATCGAAATGTTTGCCGAATCAAGATCTGAAAGATCTATGTCGACCGGCTGTGAAATATACGAAGAATACCTCGTCGACCGTGTATTCAAGAATTCATAATTGTTGCTGGTTTGTGCTACAGCCGCGTTGTGATTTGAAGACCTCGCAGTCTTTTTGGTCCGCTTAGGCACTTGATCGGATGAGGCGATATTACGGAGCACCTGAAAGGAACCACATGCAATCAGGAGGTTGATATGTTACGTTGTGAAATAAAGCCATACGTCTTGAGCAAGTAACTCATGACGCTCTTTGGAGAGTAACTCTCGGCCAACTGGACTTGTGACAACCGAATACGAAGGAACGATACCTGGAACAGGCGGCAGGGGCTGTAAAGACGGAACGGAAGGTTTGGCTGATGGTTTCAATGCGCTATCTTTGTGCTTTGTCCGGAAGTGTTTGAGTAACTGTGCTCCGGATCGAAAAAAATCGTTGCAACCTTTAGGAGAAAAGTTAGTAACGTTATACTGTAGCAAACTGTTATCGCCGGTACCTAGGTAAGCGCACCGCAACGGCAGCGAGGCATGTTTCTCTAAATGTTTCTCCTTGAAATTAATCCCTTGCTGCCCGCACTGAGTCCATCTGCACATAAAGGATTTCTAAATATTAATTAAATGTCAAAGTTCCGTGTCAGGTTCAGAGCCGGACATGTCCAACCTTATGCGGACTCGGTTCCGGCTTGTGCTGATTGAGGTGACGGATCAGTGCATCAACCGAATTCAATTTACAGTCACAACCGTCCCATCGACACGACAGCTGTTGCAATCGCGAACACGCCAACTGTACCGCCTCGCGCTCTTCTTCATCTGAAGATATTCCATATTAAAACCATAAACCCGTTTCACAACTAAGACACCCCAAAATAACACACCTTGAGGAGAATTACGTGGGATCTCAAAAGGATAGGGAAAATCTAATGAATTTGGTACAACCAAGAAACAGTCAAAAATATCGGACAGCTATCTAAACTGTCACACACCTTCCTCGCCAACAACAGACGTAGGTACTGAATTTGTCCGTGATCCCTTCTGCAATATTGCTTCTGAGCTCGAATCAGATGCCTCTTTTCCTGCTCTCTTCAACTGCTCACGGTAACGAATCACGTATTCTGGCGGTGGAGGCACCAGAACAAAAGGAATCATCTTATTCTTGGAGCTAGGGGCTTTACTGCTTTTCGTACTGTTCAAGCTAGACGACGGCGCCACTGATGCGTCAGACGTGGATTCGAAAGGCAATCTGGAAGGACCTGCGACCATGCTTGGCTCGGGAGATGATGAAGGCAAAAAGAGAGGTTCTTTTTTCCTGATCGAAGAGACACCTGAAGAAACCAAAGGAACAGGACGAGGAGGTGACGTTAAGTCAATGACAGTATGTGTGGTTCGCGGAAGTGGGATCTTTGCGGGAATAGCAGAGTTGGGCCTCTCTGCGTGGGCTTGTGTTTGGCCTACAACAGGCTTGGCTGCATTTGTGGTCGACAAAACATTGGACTTCGGGCTTGACGTGGCGGAGGGTAAAACCACTTCCGCATTGGAAGCTTGAGCTTGCACAGAAGAAATAGATGGTCGTTGCATCATAGACGGTGCGGGTGCGGGCGCCGTGTCTCTCGGTTTAAGATGACTTGGCAATTTCATAGAACCGTTGGATGGATTCGCTTTGTAGCCCTCAAGCTGGGTCGTAGTAGAGGTCTTCGATGTATCCAACGAAGGCTGCGAAGCCGAAAGTTGAGGATTGCGCCCATTGGGTTTTAGATTGTGCGGTGCAAGACTTGACGTCAATGGCAAAGCCGGAGCTGGGGGAGTGGTCCCATTGGCTTTTGGCTCATACTTAGCTTCAATATTAGTTAAAATGTTGTGGTCCTGACGAGCAGCTACTTCCTGGGGTGCTGTTTGAGAAGGGTCCACAGCATTTTCAGCCACAGAGGAAATAGATTTGTCAGAGATCGTGGGGTGGCTATTTGTTGTTGAACTAGGCCTACTTGGCACATGAGGGGTAACAGAAGTTGCAATAACTGCATCTGGCACACGCATTGCAGGCATTGACATGGATTGAGCGATAGGCTGCCCCGATTGCATCATATTCGGAGTAGAAAACCCATTAACCAAGGCTTCACTGGCGTGCCTCTTGGCAGGTTGAGCCAAGTTATCTGTTGAACTTGAACTTTCCCGTGGACGCTTCCCAAGGCCGAACATGATATCCCTAGCCAGGGTCTTGCGGTTAGCCCCACGGGGAGAAGGCAAGGAGCCGTTGAGGTTGATTGTCAGAAGAGAAGGCGGTTTACTAGGAGTAGCCGGAGGGGGGGCTAAGGTCGCCCCTTGGTCAGTCGCTCGATGTGGCTCGGCTGGCGTCTGACTTGCCATATTTCCTGATGAAGCAGCTGTTGTATGTAAACCGCCTGCACCGGACTTGTCCAATGGGATTACAGGTGGGGGTGGGGGTGGGGGTGCCTTTCCTTGCTGCTCTTGCACGGTGATCATGTGCTTCAGAACTTGGTCTACAAATAAAGGGAGTTCCATATTGACTATCCTTCCTTCTCTCTCCAAGCGTACTTGAATATCCCCAGCCGAGTCTTTAAAACATTTGACACGCCAACCGTAGAAATTGAAAAAAGAGTTGGCATAGGCAGGGGCAATCGTATCGTTTCCCCATTTAATGAGATGTTTTCTTGCATCAAGGAGTTGTTGATTGGACGGACTTTTCGATAGGTAGAATACAGGTATTGGAAGGCTCGCAGGATCTTTAAGCGGTGCTGATATTGGTGTAGACACCTTTGAAGAGGTTTTGATTGACGAAGGTGTGTTTGAAGAAATGGAGTTATTCGGTACTGAAGGGTCGTTGACCAAGACTTGTTGCGATGCTTTGGAGGATGAAGCATGCTGCGAGTTGATTGAACCCTCCGGACCGCGCAGTATGCTTGGTTTATTGTACGAACTTGTGGCTAATATACTTGAATTTAATAAATTTACAAGAATGAAGCATTACTGCACATACCAACAGGATACATTGGTTGATGAGTTGGCTGAGGTGCAGGAAATGTAGCAGAATGACCAACTGGAGGTTGAATTGCTGGTCGTGCCGCCTGAATAGCAGGATTGTGCGCCACAGTTGTCGAATTTGAAGGTGTGCTCGCGCCAGTCGTGTGGTCACGATAATATCTGAAAGATGATGACTGCTGAGACGCTACATGCCCTTGCTGGGGATACTGTGGCCCATGTGCGTGATGCGGCGTCTGTTTTTGATAACCAGAGACCGAGGATGACGCATTTGAATTTGTAACAGTTCCTTGATCCAGATACTGAGGATAAGACCCATGGACTTGGCCATATGGTTGCTGAACGTAGGGAGCAATATTCTGACTCTGGTAACTGGGCTGAAGATAGACTTGAGGATTAACAGACTGCTGGATATTCTGAGGCGTAGCAGAGGTATTGGGAGGATACACCGGCTGATGATCAGGAAGGCTATTAAACCTCGATGCCTGTAGTCGTTGTTACAAGCATCCTGGATAAAGGCGTTGAGACTTACTCCTTGATTGCTGAGCCCTACTTCGGTTACTCCTGATACATAGGCAGGATCCTTTATTAGAAGGGGGGGATTCGCTCCTCTGGAGACATGTTTCAGTTTTCACAGATAAAAACGTGTGGCAAAGTAACATACCCAACCCTAGACTTCTGCGACTGAATCGCCTTCAGCCGCTCACTGCGAATCGTCAGCAACGAGGTCCACAATCACAAAAAAGGGACATACAGGGCGAGTGCTCCCTCTTGAATTTTTCTCTGTAAGTCGCGTTCCTCTTGCTCCAGAATTTCAAAATTTCTTCGGCCCTCCTCGTTCGCCATCTCGAAATCCTCGACAATGGTCTTGATCCTTTGGAGTTGTTCTACGTTCCGGTGATAAACACGAGGAGGAATGACTTTCGAGGCTTTAGGGTCGTGGCCTACTTCTGACATAAATGAGAAACGCGTCTGACGTAGGCAATGGCGCGGATGCCACAATGGGGGCAGACTTTAAACAGTCAGACCGCTGACAACGTCGGACCGTCGTCGGTGAAGAGAGCAAGTTCGTTGATACGTGACGATCTTGAAGCGTGACCGGCTGGCAAGAGAACGTGATCAATCTAGTGGCGCGCCGGGTTACCAAAGACGCCATGGCCCACATTCGATCCCTCTCCAGAATAGTCCATAGCAAGGATACAAAACGATCATTTGCTGCTATTTCTTCCAACTCACCTTCTCTCAATCTGAACACCACTGGCCCGTATCAAGTCTTTGATCGTAATGTCAAAAGAATCCAAAGGAACAGAGCGGCTCTTAGGGATGGGGGTTCACGAAGCAGAACTGTGGATTACGTTCGAGAAGAAGTCGCAGAGAGAATGATGGAAAGATTTTTAGTATGCGAGCACTTTTCGACGCGGCCACGTCTTTAATCCCCATGTTCAGGATATCAAACGCAAATTTAACACTATACTCGACTTCGGTTCTGGGCCTGGGCATTTCTCTAAACTTTTGGAAATAGATAAGGTGGAAAAATCCATAATGCTCGACTCAAGTGGTGCATATATTTTTCTTTGTCCGCTTTTTCTTCCTGCTTAATTGTTATCCAGAAACCACCCTCCACCGTGATCCCGACTCCGAATTTGAAGGTATTATACATACTTGTAATGGTGCCTCTGCGCTCATTCACTACTGTGTCCAGTTGAAGTCGAACGAATACACGGAGACGAAGAAAACCTTCTCAGAAGTATTTCTCCGAATTCCCAAGAAGCTATACTGTCGTGTCTTAGTCTCCACTGGGTCAATGACCTTCCCGGTGAGAATCTGTGCACAATTTTTGCGTTTTCCTATAACACAACATCCAGGTACACTTGTGCAAATACGAGAAGCCTTACAGCCTGACGGACTTTTTCTTGGAGCTATGTTTGGGGGTGATACACTATTTGAACTAAGGTTACTTCAAAACTATTCGCATTATGCTGTTTCCAATGGTATATCTCTCAGGACATCCTTACAGCTTGCTGAAGTTGAACGACAAGGAGGAATATCACCCCATATTTCTCCTATGACAGGTTGGATCTCTTATCCTCTCGTTTGTCCATCTTCATCAAACCTTATACTATTCAGACACGCGCGACATATCTAATCTCCTTGGTCGTGCGGGATTTAATATGCTTACCGTCGACACTGACGAGGTGAAGGTAGCTTATCCCAGCATGTGGGAACTCATGGAGGATCTTCAGGATATGGGTGAAAACAACGCGGTGATCGGACGGTAAGTCCACCCCCCAAAATACATCATAGTCGTTATCATTACAGATGTTGCAGGCGCAATATTATTCACCGAGATACCCTGGCTGCTGCATCGGCTATCTACAAAGGTTCGTAAGTTTGCGTGTTAATTAATTATTTGGTACTTTACAACACTTCGCAGAAATGCATGGCTCAGGCGATGGTACCATCCCAGGCACATTCCAGATCATATACATGGTGGGTAGCACACTTAAGCTCTCATTCACAGGCCTCATTTTATTTTCAGATTGGCTGGAAACCGGCACCTAGTCAGCCTAAGCCTCTTGAGAGGGGAACAGGCAAAGTCAACCTCAAAGATGTCCTGTGATGACTGCGACTCCTTTGAGAATGCGCCTAGAATAGAGGGGTGATGATCTAGATGTGTTGACTGCCAATGCTTGATAATGGTGTTCTTTGTTTATGCTTCCTTTATTGTTTCTCTTAGTGTTTCCTTTCTGATTCCCAAATGAAGCGACTCACTTCAATCCTCACCCTCCCTTTCCTTCACGTTCTATTTTGCTCTTCTACATCCGCGGGGTCACAAGCCTCACCTTTATGTTCGGCTTTATAAGACAATCTTTATTGCCGCTTATATTGCTCGTGGCTCTCATGGCAATCCGTTTGGTGTTACTACCCTACCACGAGGCTGGCTATTCACCGGACTGGGGTTCAAGACGGCATTTATTGGCTACAAATTAACCGCTTTCTTCGACATGCCGGCGGTGATGAAGACTAAGTTATCTTTATCATCCAAGCGCCACTGGCTTGGTTGTACCATGGCATTGTGAAACGATCGCCGGCAAAGCATTCCCCATGGGTTCAATCTCTTCTTATGGGAAACCCGACACGAGCTTTGAAGGCCTGTGAGACGTCAGTATCTCAAATGATATCTACTTCACCTTTGAACACGGTTGCGATACATGGTCTCTGTGCACCAGAGACTCCTTATATGGTCCATCAATTGCCAAAAATGATTTATATTTCATTATCCGCTGCCAATCCTTCGCGCTTGACCGTAGATTAAAATGACAATTGCATCTAGACCTTTTTTTACCTGAACACCCTCAGGTATGCCACATCTTTTGAGGCACCAATTTAAGGAAATATGACATGTCATTGGAAGTCAAATGGGAGACCTTCAAGGTCACTTGTACCTAGCATGAGAAAGCTCGTCATCCAATTGCAGATAATATCGCATGATCAGGACGGTGGTGATAAAGCCCTCATCTTCATCATGGTCTTGTTATTCCATGTTCGCTGTGCCCTCGGATTATGTACCCTCTTCTGCATGTCGTACTACTTCTTCTTCTACATTGGCATCACCTTCCACCACTGGATCTATATTTGTGTCGTGATTGCCTTTGCCCCCTTGTTGAAATTTCCGTTTGGGAATGACTGAATATAAGGACTTCTCCCAGTCCTCAGTTTCAACCCACTTGACGAGAATCTCGAAGACTTGGTTGACTGTCAGGACTTTGCGAGTGGGTAGGGAAGCAAGGTAACGCCCAATAGGAAGCCTGGCCGTCCGTATCCCGGATTCTTTTGCTTTATCGAGACAAAGGTTCTATGACCGATTAGACGAGTTGATAAGAAAGAAGGAACGATCCTTCAAGGAGAAGCGCTCCCACCCACCTTGTAGCGATTATGGTCACATATACCGCCGATTATGTATACTTCATCTGGCCTGAGCTCGTCTAGCTCATCCTCTGTGTCGGCTGTAAGGTATACCACTCTGTTTTGGGGCATGAACGGCGGATTCCCAGAAGAATTTGTTGTCCTTTCCTCTCTTGAGGTTCCGGAGTCTGCAACAAGTTTTTCCAAATTGTCCTGATCCGATAATTCGGCTTCGGGTTTGGCACTTGTGGGTTCATTCGAGTCCAGGGGACCTACTTGGTTCCTCCAGAGGCGTTCGTAGCCCTCTGACCACCATTGCGTATTTGCCCACCTTTTGTAACTGGCTTCTCCGAGGCTTTCAAGGCGCTGA
The DNA here is from genome assembly GCA_023014345.1 of Galerina sulciceps. Classification (NCBI taxonomy): domain Eukaryota; kingdom Fungi; phylum Basidiomycota; class Agaricomycetes; order Agaricales; family Galerinaceae; genus Galerina; species Galerina sulciceps. The sequence goes on along the minus strand of JAEDXJ010000005.1, from coordinate 1,642,299 downwards.
TATGTCTTGCCATTGAGAGAGGTGAAGGTTAGAGAAAATGGGAAGGACGCCTGCCTGTTGGCACTGTGCGTGTACGCCAGTTGTGAGCATAGAGATTTAATTTCCTGAAATAAAAAAAATTAATAGGCAAAGCAAACGAAACAGAATGGGAAGCTGTCATACATGATGCTGCTCACCTTCTCGTTCATCATGTCGTCAAATCCAAGGTCGATGACGACCATGCCACCGAACTGGAGTCTTGGTTTCTTTGCACGCCTCTTCCTTTCTTCCTCATCTTCCTCGTCGAGCTCGCCTGCAGCTCGTTTCTCAGCCAGCTCTCGCTTCTTCTCCTTTTTTGCTGCCTTTTCACGGGCACGGCGTTCAAGTTTCAAAGCCGCAAGCCGTTCGGCCTTGGCTGCCTTTTTGAGGGCATTTTTGGACATGGGTTTCTGCTCTACAGTAGGTCCATCCTCTGCAGGACCAGGCGCAGGTGAGAGTGATTCAGGATCAGCCCTAACTGCGCGAGATGGTTCGGCCATAAGACGAAGGAAACAGTTATCTCTAATATTTTCCGCCGCAACCTTCTTTGTTATTCTTGACGTTATCGGGGCGTATAAATACTCCTGATGAGTGCCCCTGTTTTCCTTAAGAAAGGTAGCTCAGCGCTTGGAGGCAGAGATTGCGAAAGATGTTTTCTAAGGGCGGCGGACTAAGGGGCTTCGCATCTGGTTGACCGGTAGATGCCGATTACGCCTGAGATCGATTATATCAGGACGGAGGTCTTCTGAATGTTCTACTGGACAATCATAGTTGGTATCTTGGCCGCTCTTCTTTACCACTTGGCATATCCTCTCCATCCTGCACGATCGAGCGAGCAGCTCATAGTCGAGCCAAAGAAGACTGTCTACGAAAAACAATCCATGGCCGCTGCTCCTATTCTCAAGTACCTGACTGTCCCTGCAGTCGCTAAACACACCGCGACGGTTATCTTCGTCCATGTAAGCGTTTTATCGAGTGTGTGGACTGTGGGTTATGTCTCTTAGACTTTCGGAATTTTCACAGGGTTTAGGCGATACAGGAAATGGGTGGCGACCCGTTGCCGATATGTTCAAGGTGGACCCTGCTCTTGCCCATGTTAAATGGCTGTTACCTCACTCGTATGTCTGGCATGCGATAAAACTTATACATACATGCTAATAGTGTCTCCTCGCTCTCCTTGATCCCTTTCTTCAAAATACCTGGATTCCTAACTATTCCTCCAACATTTAATTAATAAGACCCGTCCGTCCCGTCACCGCTAACATGGGTATAACAATGCCATCATGGTAAATTCTCTCCCAGACACACGGTTATCTCATACTGACATCGTGGAACATATGACTATAGGTTTGACATATATTCTTTTGGATTTGATACAACAGAGGATGAGCAAGGAATGGTAAAATCGGCAAATATGATCAACGAGTTGGTCAAATATGAAATCGAAATCAACGGTATTGACCCCAGTCGGATTGTACTTGGCGGTTTTAGCCAAGGAGGTGCCATGTCGCTACTTTCTGGTCTCACTGGAGACCCCAAGCTTGCTGGCATTGCTGTCATGAGCGGCTGGTTGCCTATGAAAAATAAATTCAAAGAAGTTTGTCGTTGCCAGACACCTTGCATAATCTCCAACATCATCTGACTGTTTTCCTGGCAGATGGCTTCCAAAAATGCCGCCTCTACACCCGTGTTCTGGGGCACCGGCAGTGCTGACCCGCTTGTCAAGCTCCAATTCGCAAAAATGTCGTCCGAGTTCCTCATCGAACAGCTGGGCATCCCCCCCGCTAAAGACGGAGAACTCAAGGGCCTCGATTACAATGTATACGATGGCCTCGGTCACGAAACGACGCCTCAGGAACTGGAAGACTTGAAGACTTTTATTAAAAAGGCCATCCCAAAGTAACTGGGATATTGTACAGGTACCATGCACAAGAAATGGATCTAAAAAAAACAGCAATTGGTTTTTCTCTCTTTCTCTGATTTTTTCTCCTGATGTATATACCAGCTATCCCACTTTGCATTGCAAGTCGATCTCGGTTCCAGAGTTCTGCACAGGATAATTCTGTTGTACTTCCATCCGTCATGCTCTGGCTATTTTTCTTTGCTTTCCAGCTCAAACATATTAGGTTAAGTCATCATATACAATTTGTGTTGTACGATAGAGTGTTAGGTTTCTTAGTAGGAAGGAGGGCATTCCAAGCGAATGGTGCCTCTGAGGATGTTCGGACAGTGAACGCGAAAACTTCTGGCATTTTCTGGAAGACCACCGAGCTTTCGGCCTTTTGCCGTCTGTGTTCTATGACTATTTACTGTCGAAAATAACCAAAGATGTCGAGTGGTATAAGAATACCTCTCAATGCTTCTGTTGTCCGTTCAAATTAAGCAAGTTAAAAATAGTCTCTCATGAAGTTATTGAGAGTCACCCAAACACATTCTGACCCCTCAAAATGGCTATAAATTAGGACCTTCCAAGCGCAATACTCTCCCCACTTTCCTTCCTCACAGAATTTTGGGAGGGAAGCAGAAATTCTTCTATTGTGCCCATGACCGGGCCGGTCATTTGGCTCCGCTTCATCACCTAAAACCCTCTTGGTGTGAGCATCAATGTCGGTTGAACCCGCGATAAGCTTGGGGGACTGACGTCTGGCTCGAAGACCCTGCCTATCGTTGTCGTCCTTGTTCCTTTGTCCTGGTCGTTTCTTAACCGGACAACGCATTTTCCTGGCGTTATCGAGCCCGTTGAGCAGTTGCTCAGGCAGACTGTTGAATCCCTTGCTTGGCCGCCCACACCTGTTTCACTGGCACCCGACCTCAACTAGTCCGGGCGAAAGCAACGAGGCGTGTTGTACATAAGTAAGTATATCTTTGACAGTTTGACGGTGTGCCATTGTACCCATTTTACATTGTGCTGAAAGGAAGCCCGAGCGGGAGACTTGAGCGTCCTCATTCCTTCCTCCCTCGTTCTGCTACTGTTTATCGCATCACGCTAGGTCCTCGTATAGTACGGAACCTCAGGGTTTGGAAGACGATTGGAACTGAAGAAGACATTTTATACCTCGTTTTACTCTCGCCTTTTGATTTAGAACCAACCCAGAGCATCGGACTCGCCCCTAAGCTTCAGCTTCCCAGTTCTCGGAGAAGTCAGATATTCACAGAGTTGAGTGTCAAGCATTGTCCGAGAATCAAGCAGTTCTCTCCCACCTCGTATTTTGGGATCCCAGCCCTTCCAAGATCCCCGTCCTTTGTCAAACTCAAAGTTCTTATTCCAATTCTTCACCTGATCAATTTGACCTCTCAATTTGGAAGAAAAAGTTGTAACTCATTGGCACGCCTTTGCGGTCCAGGAACTCTCGAATAGCCGCAGTCAACTTGTGATCAGCGGCTGGATAAATATTTTCAAAACTCTTTAACCGGTACGGCGGTTATACCTTGCACTTCGAATCCGACCATTCCACATCATTGACGTCATAATCTGCTTACCACCCACAAGACTACTCGTCAAGACGCCATACACCCACTTCGCGGACATACGACAAGGCATCTCATTTCGTATCAGATCAGTCACTCAGACAGCCACATCAGCAACGACATCGACATCGACGTTGAGCGCAAAAACGCTATTTCTAAACCAGCCTTCTAACTTGATCGGGAGTGCGGAACTTCCGCTGTAACTCATCGGACGGACTCTATTCTCGATTTGTGCCGTTGGCTCACGCACAGGTCCTGCACCTCCATTTTTGCAAACCAAATCTCGCACCCAACTCCCTTTCTACCAACAGAGCCGGAGAGCTCTCGACGAGCCGAAGTCCTGCCATTCTCCTGCTCTGCTCCATAGAACCCAACCACGCGTACGTACACAGGCAGCAAGGCAGGACACAGACACGCCTGCGCGCATCATCATTATTATGGCACTGGAAGCGAACGCTCTGGCACCCACGCCGAGCCAGCACCCACACCCACACCCAAACTCAATCTCGAACCCAAGCCCACATGCAGACGGAGAGACGCCGAACCCGAGTCTCACTCTGAGCCCAGATGACGCGTATAATAATACTTCGCGTGGAGGTCACGGTGCTCGTGTTCGGAATGGTATAAAGGGGCACACCCCACCACCTGCGTATGCCTCTCTCAGCCCCCATCCGGGCACCCCGTCTGCCCTCCCACCTGCTTCCGACGCGTCCTTTCCTTCTCCCTCCCCCTGGCAAGCCATGTCCTCTGATCAGCCGTACGTCTCTGACTCCTCTCCGCCTGTATACCCCCATACATCGTCTGGCTTCGGCCCGACGCCTCTGACGTCGGAGCACCCATTACTGGCAGTGCCGCACGCGTATATCGGTGCGCCTGGGGCAGCGGACAGGCGGGCACGGTGGCGGTTTGTGGGGAGCTTTGTGTGTGCGGTCGTGCTGTTTTTCGCGATTGGCGCGTTGTTGGGGTTGGGGACGATGGGCGAGTGGGGTGGTGGTCCAGGTGGGGGTGGTTGGGTAGGTGAGAGTGAAGGAACGTAAAGAAGAGAAGCATGTTAGAGGACTGTTTGGGTCGAGGAAGTGGGGAGGACGCGATATACTTATACCAAGCGATATACTGGTATTTTTTATTTTGGTTCTTATCTGTTGCACTGACGCCACGGACGTCTTGGATACACTAGTGTAATAAATATATTTTATCGGTATGTTGCTCGCTCTCTTTCAGTTAATCTGTGCAATGTAAAACTGACTGGATAGACTTTTTGATTTTTCTTTCGTAGAAGAATATGATGGCATTTCTTCCCGAGCTCCGTTTGATACCAGTGGCCTCGGAACGAACTTGATGGCGATTCCTGGTCAACGATCTCTGATAACTCGGCCACACGGCATGGATTTGGTGGTGAATTACTAAGATGCTAAGCATACGAGGTGCGGTAAACGGACAACAGGCAAGATGATGCCACTTTTTTACATGGTATTGCTTTGGGGCATGGATATCGAGTGAAGTTGCTGGGGAATCAAGTGGGGTACACACGAAACACATGCGGTCAAAGAAGGAGAGCATCTCGATGGTGAAGGACAGAGACCATGGCAGAGAAGGCGAAATTGGCTGTTTTTATAGCTGAACAACAGCGGGGACAAGGTTCGACTGAAGGCGGATATAATCCTTACGGAAGTGGGATTGGTACACCCCTTTTGATGGTAGTGTTGGATGTGGTTAGGTGGTGGAATATAAAGGTGCGTCACCACCTATTTGCTTATCACCAATAAAAAAAATTGCATTATCTTTGGCAAAGTCACTACCGGAACAGGGGTTGAATGGGGCGGAACACGGAACTACATATTGTAATGAAGATCGACTGATAATCAGGGTGAGGCTGATGAGGTTAGGAGACAGGTGGAATGGAGAGGCAGGTATGGAGAGAGTAGGAGTCATACATAAATTCTGGCTGGAAGAGGCAATGACGCCCACAAGCACCCCGTGTGGACAAGGATAGAAATAAAATAAAATATGCAGCTAACCCTAAGGATGTAACAATCTGGTTAGTGCCGAAGATTGCAAGTTGAGTGGTCACACGGAGTTGGCAACTCTTTGTGCTACGACGACCACTGCGCCACGACCTGGAAACCACGGACGACATTCTTGCACACACACTGGCAACACAGGCTATGCTGACGGTCTCTGAGCTGCGAGATGGCTTGCTGGTGAGAGACACCTGCGACAGAACTGGGCAATGGGCAACTGGAGGGTGAGCCAATGAGGAGGGATCCGAGGAGACCGGAGGCACGTGTTGTTTACAAAAGGTCAGTGCGTGGGAGGATAAATTGGGGAATGTTGTTTGTGTGAATTGATTTGTTAGTGTGACAGTCGGGGGTTGATCACCCTCGATCGTCTCTATCTTGTCCTCCGTCCCCAATCCCATACGCGTCCGCGCATGTCCCTGTCCCCCGTCTTCTGAACACAGCAATGCCCTCCGCCGCCCTCCTCCACCAGCAGGATGAGGATTTCATAAACAAGTCTCTCCTCGCCTCCCTCGACGCTCAGGCAGACGCTGAGCCCCTCGACGACTCCGACCTCCACGACGACCACGACGCCCCCTTCCACCGTCAACCCCTCCATCGCCCAGACTCCCCAGACCCCTCCGCTTTCCACCACATGCATGTACACCACCCCCACCAGTCTCTCTACGACTACAGCGACTACGAGCAGCCAAAGTTCCCCGCCAAGCTCAACGGCTTCCCAAATCCAAATTACCGCGCTACTTTCACCTCGTATCCCAACGCAACCCGCTCTAGACACCAGGCCAATCAGAACGCCCTCGGCAACAACCCAGTCCAGCAGTACCGCGATCCCACCGCCTTCTATCCCTCTGCTGAGGCCTTTTCCGCCCAGATGACATCTCCCGTCCAATCTCACATGCAGGCGTACGACCATCGCCAGTCCTACGACTACAATGCCCAACCCAACGGCTCACACAAGTCTTACCTCGCCGACCCATACCCAGGCTCTTCCCTCCACAATTCCAAGTCTGCCACTCAACAACAACAGCAGCAGCCATATCCCGCTGCACCATACTCTACCAACGGTGTCCAGCTCCAGCTCTCCTCACAGACTCCCTACGGCCCCCACGTGCCTACTATCGGTGCATCCTCCAACCCAGCCGTGCCACCCGGTCTTACGACCTCTGTGAGCATGAATATGGCCAACGGTGCCAACACTACCTCTAACGGGGAAGAGATCTCCACCATTTTCGTCGTTGGTTTTCCCGAAGATATGCAGGTCTATATTTTCCGCCCTTACCTTGTTTACCGCCGTTGAATTTACATTTTTGCAGGAACGGGAATTTCAGAATATGTTTACTTTCAGCACGGGCTTCGAAGCAGCCACTTTGAAGATCCCAAATAAGGAATATACCGCCTATGGCTCTCTTGTAGGCGGTCCACCTGGTAGTTCCCTCCCCAACAGTGTCGGTGTCAACCCTCTTCGAGGACCTGGTTTCCAGTATGCCGGCCCCAATGACCCTTACAACCTCGTCACCGTCAACCAAGGTGGCGTCGTCGTCGATGGTGGCCGTGACGGAACCATGGCATCATGGCCTGCTCCAGCACCTTCTGCGGACGACCTCAATAGCGGACACTACCTCGGTGCTGGACCAGGCGGAGCCGCTGGTCTTGGGCTGGGCATGGGGCTCGCCGGCGCCGGCGTAGGCTCCAATCTTAACCTGCCACCTCGCAAGCAAATCATCGGTTTCGCCAAGTTCCGCTCGCGCGAAGAGGCCCTTGCTGCCCGAGATGTCCTGCAGGGGCGACGAGTGGACATCGAGAAAGGCGCTGTCCTCAAGGCGGAGATGGCGAAGAAAAATTTGCACACGAAGCGAGGTGTTGGCCCTGTTCCTGGCGTTGGCGTCGGCGTTGGTGTGGGAGGGGGTTTACAGCACCAGTCGCAGACGCAGCCGCACATGAGCGGGCTGAGCGTAGCGGGACTTGATGCGTTCAGCGTCGAGCCTGCATTTCCGAATCCCGCCAACGCCACCAATGCGACCTCAAGCTCCGCGACGACCTCGAATAGGGATAGCATCGCGCGTTTGGGGTGGCGTGATTCTGGTTTGCAGCCTTCCCAGGCTCAGGGCCAACAGGATTCGACCTCTGTCAATGGTTTGCCGACGGGTCTGGGCCCCAACGCTAACGGTACCGCGCACGAGGACGAACGGAAGCGAGATAGTGTGCTGTCGTTGAGTTTGGCTGGGTTGTCGTCAGTGACGTCTGGTGTGACAGCAGCTTCGACTTCTGCTGCTCCAGGTAGTCAGCGTGGCGCACGCGAGCGTGTGGATGATGATGATCAGTTGAGGAAGAGGAAGGAGTCCAAGGACAGGGAGAGAGAGCTAAATTTGATGCGTTTGAGAGCGAGCAACACCGCCGCGTACGATGCTTTCCATGGCATACCCGCGTCTGCTGCCTCTCCTGCGAATGGAATTGCTTTGGCCGTTTCAAGGCAGAGCTCAACGACGAGCACAGGCACTGGTGGCAGCATTTCGGTTTCTGCTTCTGTGTCTGTTTCTTCATTGTGGACGCCAAATTCGACAGCCCCGACGGCTGGAGCAGAGCCCATTGCGGTTGCGAGCCCGGTATTTGGTGACGTGGAGGAAGAGGGACAACACCAAGAGCCAAAAGAGCAGCAAGACGAAGGGAATGGAGAGGAACCTAACAACCAGCAACCACACCCACAAGACGAGATTGTCGGTCCTTGGGACCGCATCAACAATGCGGCTGCTGTCGCTCGACCTGCGACGACTGCGTCAGAGCGGTCCGCTTCTCCTGGGTTCACACCCCAACAGCAACAAGGTCTTGGGCAGGGGTATCAGTACTCTCAGCCGCAGTATATGCATTTACATGAGCAGCAGCAACTTCAGCTCCAACAACAGCTGCAGAACCAGCAGCAACAGCAGCAAGGCTACCACGGCTCGTCGCAGAGCGAGTCGAGCGAGACAGGGAGCGTTGTGGGCGCCGCTGACTCTGCGCCAGGCAGTGCGAATCCAATTGGATACGTTGGCGCGCGGCTGGGGTTCACCACCGGCCCCTCTGCCACTGGGTTCGGAAGGGGGCTTGCGGGATATATGACGCCTCCGTCGTCATCTTTAACCCAGCAGCCCATTGGGTCTGGCGGCACCAGCTCTACTGCCATCAACACGAACACTGTCGGTGCACCGCCGAGCAGCGGAAGCAGCGCTGCTGGGAGTGTGGACACGGGGAGTGGAGGGCATACGTCGCCGCAGCTGCCATCGCCGGCGTCTGGGTCGGGTGGGTCCGGGTCGGGTGCTTCTGCGTCTGGGTCGGGCTCTGGGACGAGCGGGGGCACGAATGGCGGATTGGGCGGGTCTGTTGGTGTGAGAGGGACGGTGGACCAGAATCCTCCTGTGAGTGTCTAGTTGGCAAGCGTTTTTGTGGCTTCGCGATTTTTGCACGGCTTATTGTTTAGAGCCTTTTATCTTTTTGATATGCGTTTATCACAAGTACGAATGACGACGTCCATGCTGACGTATTTTCTTTTTTGTTGTACTTTTTTTGTGCAGATCAACACGCTGTATGTAGGCAACCTGCCGACCTCTCCCCCACCAATTGGGTACCCGAGCGATTATTTGGAAGAGACGCTCCGCGAGGTTTTCTCCGCTCGCCCAGGCTACCGGAAGCTCTGCTTCAGGCACAAGGCCAACGGGCCGATGTGCTTTGTCGAGGTAAGTTGTCATTTTCTGTTCTCCATTGTCCACTTGCCGTCGGGTATCCCACTCCATAATTTGCAGCATGCTGATGGCACATGTTTGTCTATTTTTATTTCTCTTATAGTTTGAAGACGTGCAACACGCAGCCAAGGCGCTCGTCGAGATGTCGGGCAACACACTGCGCGGGGTCGTGAAAAACGGGATCCGGCTGTCATACAGTAAGAATCCGCTCGGTGTGCGCACACCGACGAGCGCTGGGAGCAATGCGGGCGGGCCGACACTTCAGCAGCAGCAACAGCTCATGCAGACGCTGAGCCATCATCAGCACCACCAGTATCATCATCACCAGCAGCAACACCAGATGCCGGCGCCACCATCGTCGGCGTCGTCGTCGAACTCGAACTCTACATCGGGTCAGGGGCAGGTACAGCAGGATGGATTCCAGCCCAGGCAGCCGGACGACTTCGCGCTGCACCATCGTGGGCTTCCGACTTCTATCCTGAGGAGGGACTCTGTGCTCTCGCCTACGGCGCCGGCGTCGCTTGCTCAGGCCCAAGCTCAGGCTCAAGTTCAAGTGCAGCAGCAACACGTGTACATGAGCAGTGGTATTACCAGCACTGGTGCTGGTGCTGGTGTTGTCGGAGGAGGAGCAAGCTTCTTCTCTTCGCCTCCGCCAAGGTTCTACTCGGCGTCAACGTCGACGTCACCTGGGCCTGGTATAGCGTTCGGGACAACGTCGTCGACGCCACTGACGGGAGCTTCCACCGCCTTCGTGCCAAGATCCGCGGCCAATGGCGTCGGGGCGATATATGGCCACAACCATACTCAAAACCTTGGCCACAACAACGGTGGTGGCTTTGGCGGGGGGTATGGCGGTGCGCAGCAGGCGACGTTCTCGCCGTTTAGCGTGCCGCCTTTCTCGAACGAAAGTCCGTTTGGGCAGCCCACGATCCCGCACTTGCAGCCGTTGTCGATACCCGGTAGCGAGCAGCACCAGCACCAGCCCCACCAAGGAGGCGCGGGCGAGGAGTAAACCCTTGATCCCGTCGTCGTCGTCTTCCACCGTCTTCCTCATGCCATCATGCTGTCGATAATTGATAGAGGGTCGGCTGGCTGGTCGCTATGGGTGGACGTCATCATATTTTTTCTCTTTCTCTGCCCGCATTATTCAGCATCACATTCAACATGTTTTCAATCATCTCACACACGCACTCACACCATCCGCATATAACAATACCAGCATTCTTCACTCGCAACGCATCTCGCAACACCATTATCACCCCGCCTTGCACGCATACACGCAATCGCACGCACGCACGCAATATCTATGTATTACATCGAGGATGTCGCATGTTCACCTGAACCTTGCATCCACGCCGGCGATGGCATAACCCACGCATACAAGCACCAGTCCCATATATGAAAGCATCATTGCATATCCTGTGATATTTTATTTCGCTTTTTCCTTTTTCTGTGTCTTCTGTGTTTTCTTTTCTGTGGACTTGTTGTTTGTTGTTTTGTCTAGTATCTCCTCTCTCTGTCTCCGTCTGTCTCGCCTCTATCATTCTTATCTATTTTGCACTTCAATCCAACAACCAAAGTAAACCAACAAACCATTTGTCCACCACCACCACTCCTCGTTACCCTTTCATTTCAATTTCCCTACGCTTTTGTCGGCATATTAAAGCATCATTATCCATCATCTTCTTCCACATTGATCATCGTCATATATAACCCCTTGTCCTTTTTTCTTTCTCTATACATGTTCGCTGTCCGTCTGCCTGCTCATCTACATGCCTTTCATCTTCAACCATTAATTCAGCCCATCATCGTATATAAACTCACATCCCATGTTATCGTCCATAAACATTTCCCCCAATCCCCAATATCATATCATGCTTCCGAATTTTCTTTCCCTTTACTTTACTGCTGGTTATCGTTTCCTATGACTGCCAGTGCCTTCTGTCTGCGTTTCCTACTTCATCTGTGTCCTTGCCGCACATCTACATAGCGTAGCTTCCAACATATTGTTGTATATTTCTTTCCCTTCGACTCTCTTCTCCTTTCATACAATACCACTTCATGTGTTGGTTTTGATCGCCTGTTACGTATTCTCTGCACGTTTTTCTGCCTCCTCTGGTTGTTTTGACTAGTCATCGTGTCCTATGTCTGTCTATCTATTTGCTTATGATGTGTATTACAAGATTGCGCAACAAATTTTTTATTCTCCTTATGACAACTCGAGCGAATCAGGTAGACGGAGAGCCAGTGTGATTGCTTTCAATGGCTTTAGCACGTTGGGACACTGGACTCTAGCGCTAGCTCTGGCTCTTACTTTCAACGCCCATGTCAATGGCTCTGGGCAAGACCCTGCCTGACAGTGAAAAACGGGCTTTTCGAGACTGAGCTCCTGCATCTACTGATCTACTTCTCTACATTGCTAATCTCCCTCTGGCTCGGCCGCTGGGTAACCATTGAGTCCCACCAGTCTTGCCGTGGTCCTTAAGCTTCAAGTTCTTTTTAAGCAGATTCTATTGGTCTGAGGATAATCGTCCGGTATCTAGGACTGGGTCTGGCTGTCCCGTAGGGCTCATAAATGTTGAACTATTCTTTCCAACGCTGCTTCAGGCAAAGAAGCTAAGGATCGCAGCAGACCGGGCTAGGGCATCTCAGGAAGTTCTGCTTGAATCAGTTACCACACCGGCTAAACCCAGACAAAAGTTGTTGAGTCGGCCTTCTATCTGGCGAGGTTAGAGATGACCAAGTTCACGAGTCTAGCCGCATCACTTTACAGTTAATTATTGTCGTGTGTCTCGGGGTGGGTTTTTCCAATAGGCATTCTCCCAAAGAGCTGGAGTCAGAGTCGTGGTCGAAAAGGGCGTTTCACGATTACTTGCACTTCACTTATCGTGCTGTTACCCTGACCGTTGATCAACTTCGAATTCTACAACGACCTACAGTCAAGAGCACGCACATTTCGCTGCCGCTCCTGCATGACTGAGCAAAGCCCTCCTTTTTACATTCGCTTGTACATTTTGGCAATCACGTAGGCATACAGGACATGAAAACCATGACATGGGCGATAATAAAACAACTACAAACGTGAGCCCAACACTCAAAGGGGAGGATGAAAAGTCATAATTAGCTCAAAACATAAGGTCATGAGTGAGGTCAACGTGAGTGGTCAAAGAGGAAATGTCTAGCAAAGTTAGCGATTACAATTAGTAAAATTGAAGGAGTGTGTCGAAGTTAGTCCGGAAGGAGTAACGAGATGCAGAAACACAAATGTAGGGTGGTTGACTATCCGGTGTCCCCATCCTTTTTGTCTGGTTCTGACAGTGACGAAGGGTCGTTTACCGTTGACGTAGCCGTTTGGCTAGGAGGTGTAGAAGCCACGGCTAGACCGACAGCACCGAATTTAACCTTGATCTTCTTCGAGGGTGGATCGTCTCCACTTTTAGACTTGACACCTAGTGTCAAAGGAGAACCCTCTTTCTGACTTTTGGGATCAGGCTTCTTTGACTTGCTGAGGTGCGCGAACCGTCCTTCCTCGTCGTCCTCATTGTCAGTCCGTCGCCGTTTTTCACTGGACCGCAGTGGTCCAAGATTGGGAGATGGGGATTGGGAGCGCGCCCTGGTACCACGTGCTAGAGCTTCCAAGCTGTCTTCTTCGTCCTCGTCTTTGACCGATCGTTTTGGTGGAGGCCCTGAGGATGTTGATGTTGAGGCTATTGGGGAAAGCGGCCTCATTGACGGTTTTGGGCTACTAGGGGGAGAAGCAGAACTTGAACCTGAAGCACGTGGGGCTGTGTCTAGAACCTCAGTGGAAGTGGAATCTTCATCGTCTTCACCATAATCGACCAAGGCACTGAGTTGCGGTGTTTTGAGAGGTGGCCGGTAGCCTTTTGGTGCGCTGGTCATACCCGGCCTTCGTTTTCGTTTCATTCCAGTGTTGTTAGGGGGCAGGGGTGAAATTAAGGCGGACCGGCTTAACCAGTGCACCTGTGGTGTGATAGAGGGAAGGGGCCCGTCGTCGTCGTCCGTGTTGAAATAGTCCTCTTCCGCGAGATCAAGCATACGACCCGGACCTGACCATCCGCGATCGTTATTGATAGAACTAGGGCAGATCAGTTAGACTTCAAACGGCCATGTAATGTTCAAATGACGCACTTATCAGGGGTCGGTTCTTCCGGTGGTGGCGGCGCAATGTTCATTTCCCAGCGGCGAATAAACAATTCAAACCGTTGGCTGCCGAGGGGCGTCTTGGCAAGTTTCTGAATCTCGGCCTCGTGAGTTGTCATGCAGAACCTGATCAACTCCTTAATGTTCTCCTATCGCGGGAACAGCCTCGATCGTCAGATGGTTTAATTAAAGATCACAAATGGACCAACCCTGCGTATGTGCTCAAAATACTCCTGACATGAGCAGCTGAGTAAATTGTCTCTCGAGGATTCTTGGATAGTCAGGTCCAGAATCGGTTTCAGGATATCGTATTTCATGATCTGCGCATGGGAGTTGTTGTTGCCTTGCTTCAGAAGCAGGCGGAATATGCGGAAAGCCGCTGAAAGAGAATCGAATTGACAAAGGCTCGATAATTTATAAGAGCACTAAATAGACTCACAATGACGTAGATGCTTGTCCTTGGCTTTGAACAGAGTTGCCACGCGAGAAAGAATATCGGAAGCCATGAAGTGGAAGTGACTGCGGAAACTATGTTGCTGGATGCAATTATGGATTAGATCACAAAGATAAACGAATCGGTTTGTCTCTTCTCGTGTTAGCTGCAGGACTGGGTCTTTGAAGTTACGCCAGTCTGACAGATCAGATATCGGCTTCAACATTCCGCTTATGCACTCTTTGTAGAAATAGTCGGTGAATCGCTCTAGGCCGGGTTCGTCCTTCCGCGACATTGCTGGAATTTTAGGACCCGCCTTCAAAAAAATCTCGTTTCATTGTGTGGACCCGTCAGAAAAAATGGCTTCACTCACCTCGGAGGGAGCACTCGGCCCATGATTAAGATCCATTGTCGGAACATCCAACCAGGTCTTCAAAGCATCTCCAATCTGACTCTGCACAGCCAAGTCCTTGCTCTGCGCCATGATCCTGCATGCCATCTGTAGAATAGTCTCCGCCTTGTCCGCACCCTTCTTCGCCGCCTCCCGCTCCTTGTCGATTGCCATCACCTGCTTCAACACGTGTGCTCTCACCCCATTGATGTCATGGTCCAACAGCGCCGACAAAACCTCCCCACCAGCGCTGATCATCTGCTTGTTCGCCACCTCCTTTTCAGACAGGTTCATCGCCCACTGCACGGCGAACAGGATGCCACGGTCGACGAGCGTGCGGAAAAGTGCCATTCTTGCCGGCATTTGTACAGTCTTGCCCATGATACACAGCTGTTGGAGAAGCATGACGACCTCACGGCGGAGGTTGATGTCGTCTTCCGTAAGATCGTCAGGAGGGGAAAATGCATAGGAAGTCGACCATCTACCTCCACGACCATTAACAATGGCAACTGAACCGTTTGGGGGCTTCGGACTTGCGGTGGCTGCAGGCTTTTGATCGACGTCCATTTGAGGAGCGGGCGGTTCTGTCTTGGGGTTGAAGTTGTCGCCATTTCCATTCAGACTAATTATCATGTGTTGAGGTGTTTGAGGGGAGGAATGTTGTTGCTGTTGCTGAGGGTGTGACTGAGGTTGGATTTGCTGTGGCTGGAAGGTGGCGGTCCGTCGTCCGTTGGAACCACCTCCGGTCAGCATGTCCTCGTCAACGAAAAGCCGCACGACGTCACGCAAAAAAGTTGCGTCCTGTTGGATATGTGAAATGATGTCGATCTGGTTGAAGATAATACACGAGTTGAGGACGTTGAATGTAGAATCATCAAGGGCGCGGGCGAGGACGACGTCTTTGAGGAATTGGAGGCGGTATGTGTGGTGGATCTTGCGCTGGATGGCAATATCGCGCATTGGGATGGGCTGGTGGAACTGCGCTGTGTTGTGCAGGAAATCACGGTAGTTTGCTTTATGTCCTGGAAAGTCGGGATCGTCTGTAAAAAAAATTGACGTTCAATAAACCAAAATTTGGAATAGAGTCACGGGCATACATTCTAACATGCCGACGACGCCAAAAAATATATCGTCTTCCAGAATATGTTCGTACATTGAATGGTCATTTAACATCACTGCAAAGATATTGAGCCGATAAAGACTGCAAGAATGGGAAGCACGACATACATATTGTTTGCATAAGACTACAAAGAGCATGCAAATTTTCCAGACTTTCCAAGTCTTCAGCAGTGTTCATAACGTTAATCAGGGCCTTGATGTATTCCTAGCATCGCAATGAAGCACAATTCCAAAATCAGTTTGATGGTCTTATAGAATACATTCATCGCTGCAAAAAGAGAACGAATGCATTCTATTTGCTTGACAAAAAGTAAAAAGTAACAAAAGGAGGGCAGAATGGGGGACAAGTACAATGACTGCTGACAGGTAAAAACTGAATAAAGCAAGGTTTTCTGGACTCACCTCTTGCTGAATATATTCACATATCCGTTCCTTTACAACTTGAGTCCGCGCCAATGATTTGATCGCCCTCTCAATTTCGCTGATAATCCCTAATTGCGGTTGTGGAAGGTGTCCAGAGCGAATAATGCTTGCTGTGGTGACAGAAGCATCGAGCATAGGCGAAGAGGCAACTGCGGTAGGGTCTTCTGTCGGGTAAATCAGTCTGTGCTATACATAGCCTTCGCGTCGCGCACCAGAGGAGTTCATATGCCGTCGAACTTCTTGAATAAAATTCCACACTTCTGCGCATCCTTCGGGATCTTGAAAGCTTAACGCGTAGTCAAGACCATTGGGCTCAGTCCATACAATGAGCGTGTCTGCACAATGGAAATTAGCTCTAGCTCAACGCCAGTTGTGGGAGCGGAAAAAAGATCGATCAGGGGTTTGTAATAGTGGTCGTGTGCAGGGGGAAAGATGCGCCGACAGACAAACAAATCCAGCTGTCATTGATAGGTACGACTCACCCTGTTGGCGTTGATACACGTCGTTTGAGCGAATAGCCGTCGACAGAATGACCTCGGCATATTCTCTCTCTGAACGTGCAATAAGGAGCGCTTCGTTGGTCTCTTCTGAGAATTGGCCGAAGCAAAAGGCTGTTCCTTGGTCTATCCATCGCGAGCCAACGAGTTCGTAAACCTAGCAGGGTGTGTAAGCATTGAGTCACTGGGACGAATACGAGTGCGAGAAATGGTAAAGTCGGAGTTGGGTGCCCTGTCGGTGAACCAAATTGGCACGTTGTGCGCTTCCAGCGCAGCAGCGGGTCCGATATGAAGGTTTGGAAGACAGAGTATTGAAGAACTATGAACATGGACGCACCTTTACGCGTTTCAATTCGTGATCGGCTTCTGACAGCCAATCATGACCATCATCGCCTACGAAGCTCGACTCCCCGGAACCCACACCATGCTCTGGCGTATGTTCAAGCAGCTCAATCTGACCATTGACATGCCCAAGCAAGGCCTCGTCCTCTTCCTTGATTAAAAGAGGTTCAGGATTGGGGTGGGCAGTTTGGGGGTCACCACCTTTGTCCTGGACATCGCCAATTAGTTCCGGTGTTTGAATCACTTCTCGTTCCGCGGCGCCGGGATGTTGTAGCAAGTGAGGAGGATCTGAATCAGAGGGTTCTTCCGGGAAAATATTTAGAGCGTCAGGAGGTGGTGGGTTCTGATCTAGAGATGAGTGGGAATCGTGGATTGTTGAGTGAGGGTCTGAAATGGCGGTGGAACCAGCACCAGAGATAAGAGGAGAGCCAGCGGGAGAGTCGGATGAATGGTGAAGGAGAGACTGGGGTTGGGTCGACGCGCTGGCTAGGCTGTTCATGCCCAGCGACTCAAATTAATGGTCAGTGGAAGACGGAGAAGAAAAATGAACGGAGGTTAGTGACACACAACGTGGGTAAACTTTTTCCGCCAAATAAACCACCGGTCCGGATTCAGTAACAGGCAACCAACAAAACCCAGAGTTATTGCCTATACTACTAACATATATACTTATAATATAGAGATATATACTTACATACGAGCTATCTATCACAGGAATCCGTCGAGAAACACGCCCCTCATACCACCCCTGCACGTTTTTCTGACTCAATTATGTAAGCTTGCGAAAATATCCAGTTCGGTTCTTTTAGAGCCTCTGCTTCCACTCACCATGGCCAACCGGTCCACCACCTATATCACAGTCGCTGCCGTCACGATAGCAGCCGGGCTCGCTGCTTACGCCGTCTACTTTGACTACAAGCGCAGAAACGATGTTGAATTCCGCAAGAAGCTCAGTACGTTCTTTCACAGACATGTGTCATTCAACGCTCACAGCTGTCACCAGAAAAAGAGAAAAAACGCGTCGAAAAGGCCGTAGCGCAGACGAAGGAGTCTCAGCAGGCTGAAGCCACCAGCGACATCACTCCTGACGCCCTTCGTGAAGTGCTCAAAACCGTCAGAACCGAACCCGGTCCACAGAGTCCTGAGGAGAAGGAGGCATATTTCATGACACAAGTCGGTCTAGGCGAGCAGTTTGCTGCCCAAGGTATGTTACACCCTGTTTCTTTCCAGCTTTTATTCTAACCATTGGTCAGGTCCCAAATTCTATCTAGCTGCTGCCACAGCATTCTTCCGCGCTCTTAGGGTGTACCCGGCGCCTGTTGAGCTGATCGTGATTTATGAAAAGACCATCATCGAACCCGTATTCAAGGTATTTCTATCTCTTATTCCCCCTTCGACAGCGCTCTCAACCCTAATATCACAGATCATAATGGACCTGACGCAATTGGATGTAAGTAACCCCAGTTCACCCGTTCATAACACCGTTGGCCTCGACGACACGAGCCCAACCAGGGGTCCACCTTCTGAAACTTCTTCCCAAGAGTGGGACAGAATAACGGATCCCGGTTCTCGTACACCAGCCTAGTTGAAGGGGAAAGCAGTTGGCATTGTTGCTGGATTACGTCATATGTGGATGCTGGTGCCTCCTCTTCATCAGAGAATCGTTGGGGTCGAGGAAATTTGCGCGTTCGTAGGACAATTACATCCATCCGTATCCTTCTACTCTCCCTCACCGCCGTTTGCAACACATGTTCTAATATATTGTTGCATTTTCCGCGTCTGTTTCTTGTGTCTAGGTGAAATACCGAATTGAAGGTGAGCAGTGCAAGATTGTTTCTGAGATCGAAACAAAGGCTTAAGGTTGTTCATATGGTGGTTCTGCAGCGTACTATGACTTCTTCCCGCCCAAGAAAACAGGTGTTTCCGTCGCCACTCGGGAATTAACTCCAGGACAAGGCAATCGTCAGATGCTTGTTTTGAACAAAGATGTTGCTGCTGGTGAAGTCATCTATAAGGTTTCTCATTGATTTCCTCCATCTTCCGCCCAAGTCTAATGTCTTCTCTAGGAATTCCCTGTTGTCACCGCTCTGGACCCTGATCTCCAAGCCAAAGGAACACATTGTGGCCACTGCCTTCGCCCAATTCAACCCGAAATGTCTCTCCAAATGCCCAAAGACTCCAGCCCAAGCCCATTCCACCTCACCTACTGCTCAAAAGCATGCATGATTTCCTCTAAGAAGCAAACACACTCCCTCCTCTTCACCCTGGAAAATCCTTTGCCTACCGAGATTCCCTCCGCGCCTCCTACCTCGACGGCACAAGAAGCCCGCCGAGAGGCGCAAGCAAAATTTGCCGAGTACGTCAAGAAAGAGAACTGCGCTACACCACTGCTCGTCGCTCGTTTCATCGCACGTCAGGTCGCCGGTGAGACCCAGAAACTCGTTCAGGCCGCCGTACCGAGTGCGGGTGTCGCTCCAGAGAACGACTTCATGGACGCCGACAACGACGTGGAGAAATATGTCCTTGCTGACCACCTGGAACGCCTGAGGTACCTCGAGGTCGTGCCGAACAAGGAGGAGACCGCGTTACTCACCAAGGTTCTGGCCACTGCGCTACCTGGCTTGGAGGAATTTATCACCGAGGAGAAATACGCGACGATGGCGGGTAAAATCGCGTACAATGCCTTCGGCGTCTGCTTCGGAGGAGGCCGTGATGATAGAGTACGTTCATTTTCCTCTATCCTTAAACCCTGCTGCTGATTACTTTAACACCAGCCTACTCCCTCTGCCCGTCCAGAAGAGCTCGAGAAAACGCGCACACCATACGGCACCAGCCGCCAAGTCGGCAGCGCCCTCTACACCGTCTCGTCCTATCTCACCCACTCCTGCAAGCCCTCCGCCCGGCCCTCCTTCAGCTCCGGCACGTCAGAGATATCCATCATCGCGAACCACGACCTGAAGAAAGGCGATGTCCTCACCGTCGCCTTCGTCGACGTCACGCAGCACGCCGAGGAGACGGTTGTGGAGGCCAGACGCAGGCGCCGCTTCGAGCTCGCTAGGGGGTGGCGGTTCTCTTGCGCCTGCGAGCGGTGTGAGAGTGAGGCCCAGTCGTTGTCGGAGGAGGACAAGGCTAGCGCCAGTGAGCAGCAGAAAGACGAGTCGAAGGTCGAGGAGTCCGTGAAGAATTACCCTGCTGCTCAAGCAGTCCAGGTTAGTGCTTAATCGGCCTTCACTGACTTCTCTACCGTCGACGTCGATTTCCTTGTCTGCTGCTCAGCAGGGTAATTTCATCACTGGCATCTCGACTTTCTGCTCTTCCATTAGTTGCTTTCATCTTCTTGTATTGCTCGGATGGTGGAACCTCGAATCTTCCCTGCCATCTTGCTTGCTATCTATCTTCCTTGACATACCAAAAAAAGTAGCCACATACATAATTTGCTTTCGTTAAACTCTTGTCCCAGTCTAATCACGACATGGACTCACAGCATCAATTCCCTCACTCATAGTAAAACAACCTCTAGAATAAATTATAGATGCTATTGCAAGTAACGTTAGATAACAATGGTTAAATATTTGTGCAGACATGCTAGTGGGAGGTGTAATTAAACGTACAAGTATTTTAGAGGGCCATTGGTGACACTGAAAATGAAGGGACAAGGGAGGGCCAAATGTGCTGGTACCAGTCCCCTAAGTATTAGCAACAAGGCTGCTAAAGCAGGAGAAGAGGGCTATACTACAACATACAAAAAGCGAAGTGAAAAACTATGCACATTGATAGGGTAAGTATGAATGAGAATGTCAGTGCTGTGTGCTTGTGGGGGAATGGAAAATAGAGTCATTAGTGAAAAGATTGTACGAGAATCGCCGTGCAGCCTCTCGATTACGCTTTGATGAAAGGAACGAGCCAGGGGCAGATCGTTTATGATAGAATGGAGCCTAAAACACTTTTCCTATGCCGAACATAGGATAAATGCCGTTATGCCAAACTTCTCCACATGCCCTCCCCAGGCAGCTCACTGCGGGCTTGAAGAATCTTCAACGCATGTCTTCGAGCCTTCTCGCCAGCATCCGGGGCCTCAGCATTTGCCTGATCCGCCTCGTTCTCACTCTCCTCTTCCTCGTCGTCCTCTTCAGTGGCAAAGTCAAGAGCACCGGGGTCCATCGATCGGTTCCGATCTCGCTCAGCATAAGCTGCCCTGCGAATCGCAGAGGATGAGAGCGCCTTTCCAGGAGCGCCTGGTGAAGGTGGCACAGCTGCTTGCTCAGGAATGGCTCCTGGCGAGCGGTAAGAAGCAAGAGTCAGCTGCTCTTTGACTTTCGTTTTTCTGACAATGGTCATGGGAAGAGACCCAGCCAGAGGTAACTTGGAACTTGATTCTGCAACTTGGAGGCGTATTGATAAACATGGTGAGTGGGCATAATTCCAAAATTCACCTTGTTCCTCATCGTCATCACTCTCGTAAACCCTCGCGTTCTTTCCTATGGGTCTAGCCGCCGCAGCAATGGCTTCAAGCTCTGATGACTCGCCTTCCTCACCCTCTCGTTCTTCGGGTATGTTTTTCAGATCTGGATTGTCCTTAGAGTCCTGCCGTCGAGTAAATGCTTGCCACGCTTTACTTTCCGGGGTCCAGGCGCCACGATGACTTGGGATATCGGCAGCAACCAATCGTAGAAGCGCAGCATCGTGTTCATTTGGAGGTGTCAGCGGAGGTGATGAAGGTGTCTGTGGACGTGCTTCGCTTTGAGGTGCAGTAGGCGGTCTAGGCATAGCAAGTATCACTTGTGAAGATGAATCAACTCCTGGCTGGCTTCTCATAGGTCGGATATGGGATGGATTAGGCAATGATGAAGGTCGAAGGGACGAGAATGCATCAAAAGCAGCGCTATTCTGCGGACGAGTAATCCGAGCCCGGGGTGGACGAGATACGGATTGCTCTAGAAGTGGTAGGGTGTTGTGTTTCTCGTCTGTGGATTTGTCAACCTCTTCTTTCCGTTCAAGGTCTTCCAATGGAAATATCATATCTAGATGGGATACCAAATCAAATAAATCAGCCTTCAAATCTGCACAAGTAATGCGACCAGAGAAATAACCTCGAGACGCCTCGCCCTTGGCTTCTTCTTCCTTCCCGTCATCTTTATTTTGGATGGTGACCACAGCGGGCTCAACGTCAAACGTGACTTTTCTCTTGCCTTTATCACGTCCACGTGACGAGTTCTCCTCGCTTTCCGGATTGGCTGTTCCATCATCTGTCGTGGATGACTGAGGATCCACAGATTGTGACTTCCCAGACCTCGTGTTGCTATTAGGGCTGGGTTGGTGATGATCTTGAGATGGCCCGGCGTCTTGGGTACGATTGGCCAATTCTGCTTCCCTTTGCTTCTTCAGCGCCTCTTCCTGGCTGCGCTTATACCGTGCCATGTCCTCATCAAGGTTTATCAAGTACCTGTAGCTAGCCTGAGTGTTAACGGTATCATTAACGCTCCGTTTAAATTGCAAGATGTTCGACACTTCTGCGCGGGGAGCAGGGTGAACAAGTGTCGATGACCCCGATCTTGGCGTTGATAAAGTGCTTGAGCTAGATCCGATGGACCCATTATACTCACTGACTGAAGCAGGTTCTCGTTGGGTTTCTCTTGGATGATGGAAGCTTGTAGTTGCCAATGACGCTGAAAGGGCCGAAGGCCGGGGAAGAGATGAGGACGTTGCGAGAGGGGCTGGAGAAATGGGCTGAGGAGTAAAATTCCTGATCTTTACGGACGCGGAAACTTGTGAGGGACTCGTGAAACCGTTAGATGAAATGTCCCTAACACGGGTGGGAGAGCGTGCAAGATTGGCCGGTCGATTTCCATCTTGTTGCACCATACTGAGATGTTGCCTGAAGTTCTTCCATAAGGATTCCACCTGACTTTTGAGTTCTTTTTCTTTGACCTCGATTCCGGCAGTCTCGGCCTTTACGAAATCCGAGATACGCATTTCAGCAGCTGCACGTAATTCCTGCGATTGCTTGGTGGCTATTGCTGCCAGATGAACAAAGATTGGATGGGACGACGTGAAAGGGGGCGGTAAGAATAGTGGTCGCATGTCTGAAAGGTAAGAAGGCAAAGGCGACTCGGATGAAGACGTCCTCGAGGTGTTTGAATCGTCCAAGTCATTTTTCGGTGATGAGGGCCGTGAAGATGAGTTGGGTGGCAAGATCAAGGAAAACAAGGGCGAATAATTGAGAGAGGCATACGCTTCAGCGGTGTTTTCTCCAGCCTGACACAAATAAAATGAGTCAGATGAAGTCAACAACTCTCATCGAAAGTGGAACGAATAGCCCTGTCTACTGATTGTGGGTCGACAAGAAAGAACAATTTTCCATATTCGTGCCCATGAACCCCGGCGAGAAAAGAGGCGTTACATACCAGCTGTTTTTATGCACCTCAATCCAACCGCTAGCGCTCTTCATGATCTCGTTTTCCACCCATTCTTCGGTAGGCAAAAGAGTCGATTCATTTCCTTCCACATCGAGAGATATAACCTGGTGCACGCGATAGATAGCAAGGTTGCAAAAGAGACAGGACAGAGCGGTATATCGATTACATCTCGAGGTGCCAGGTATGGTTTCACCCTTTGAGGTAAGCCTAACGGTGACCTGAGGGTGGGTCTAACGACACAAAAAAAGGTGAGCATCTCGTTGATTTTTTAAAGGATAAAACCATACCACTGAAATACCGTCGTCCTTGACAAAAACTGGGGTATAATCCGGGTTGTGACCGTGGTTTGGTGGAGTAGTGTCTGACTGAGACGTAACTATCCTGACATTCAGACACCTGCAGGCGTAATGAACCGCAGAATTGTCGCTGGCCATGAGATGGCACAATAAAAAGCGACTTTGCTGCGCGGTGTCGTTGCGGGCGTCGGACGTGGTTTTGTGTCAACTCAAATTCGGAAGGAACAGTCCCGGATCGGAGAGCCGGACCTCAAAGCGGACATTTAATCTGGACATGAAAATCACAAGCACACATTGTTCGCCATATCGCTCTCATCGTTCATCCCATCGATCTCACTGGGGTATGCTCGAGTCCACACGTTGAATCCATACCGCTCTAGGAATGGCAGCCGGTTCTCATATTCTACTCTATAAACACACGCGCAGGGTCTTCTCATTTCTCCGAGGAAATTTATAGCTCTACTTGTCTTTCTTGCTCTCTCCCTTCTTGCTCCCCTCTGCAGCCAGATCTGCATCTGTGGCCAACACCTGTCCATATTCGTTAACTCGTTTCGGGTCAATACGATATATCCAACGCTGAGTGCGAACGATCAATGAGTGCGGTTAACAAAAAATACATAAATTTTACCTGGTACAAAAAGATGAGGAAGACGACGTCGTCGCTAAATAGCCACAGAAAATCCCGGTGCTTATTAGCCGCACAATCGTTTATACACCGGTGAGATCACTGTACCGGAAACAAGCCAGACGGTGAAGGAATGGCATCTTGATACAAAATCTAGTAAAGCGCATGAATATCACTCGTTTCGAAGTGAGAATGGGTCATCGTACGCAAAGAAGTCGTCGACAACCGTCGATAGCGTTTTATACACCATCGCCTTCATTGGCATATGCGCCACACTCTGTGTATAAAAATAAGACATTTGGGGAATCTGGCATGGGAAAGAGACCAGGAACCTTAAGTTTATAGTTGATGATCAACTGGGGAATCAATTGCGCCTAGGCGTTAAAAGATCCATGAGGAAATCGTCATGGACGAGTTCATAGTGACGACTTACAAAACCAAACATGTATACGAAAGACGTGAGGGTCGATATCACGAAACTGTACCAGCCTCTGTGTGATTCATAGATGAGCGAATAGATGGTATATCCTGCGAGCAACGGTATCGCCACGTAGGAAACGTAGCGGAATGCCAGTTGGTCGTATCTGTCAAGAACGTCAATCCCATTATCCCGCAAAGGTGGTTACAAATCCTTACTCCTGGGTTTTCTTCTCATCTTCACTGAGAACATGTTTGTCTGCAGGGTAATGGCGTAGTTACTATGTTGTTAATTCTGAGAAATTTCAAGAAATTTTACCTTTGATGTCCAGTTTATAGGGAAAACGGGAACCTGCAGGACTGGGAATAATACTGATATCCACAGCTTTTGTGATCTGTTTGAGTTTGTGAGAACTACGGCTGAATAATGCATTGCCGGAGCATACCTTCCAGGCCTCGATTAAAACACCCATTCCGGAACCCATCAGGATCATCCAGCTTGTGTTCTCATTATTGTCGATGAGGTACAACAAGATAACAGTTTGGACGAAGACATTAGTAATAATCTGAACACCGTGATCAGTATGAATACGAGGACTTGAAGATGTAGAAGCTTACAGTCCTGTGAAAAGCATAGCCGTAAATAAAATATTGCGAATATAAATTTTCCCCGACTGCTCACCGAACCGACACACCGACCATCTCTTTCTTCTGTCTCCAATGTGATACGTCGGACTTGAACGCCAACATCTCAAAACTTCAAGAAGTCATGTTAAGAAGAGCGAAAAGTTGGGAAAATGAATGGTGCTTACACAACATGCAGAACACTAACCAGCCCTGTCAAAGCTAAAAACCAAGGATTTGTTTCCAAAAGCATTCGCTTAACCTCGTCAAGCTCAGCCCCGGACGTCTGCCCCTGTTGCTTCGCAGCCTCATTAAACCCATGTGTCATAGAAGCGAAAATCTGAAACTTCATATATGACATGGGTTGGAACGTAATTCGAACAGGCAGTGAGGGTGTTGTGTTGTTGATTTCGACGTAGTGAGACCGAAGATGCCAGAATTCATTAGGGAAGATAATTGGCTTGTAAAAGCCTTTCGTCCCAGTTTCGTCTCGTTTGTCAGGGACGGTGTGGATGACTTCAGACAGTCTGTCAGCGAAGTAAACGAGTGATACGCGTCGTTTAACTAACATTCAGCGACCGGGGCAGGAATGCCAGAGTAGGGAATTCCAGCTGCATCGGAAATCAGAGCTAAAGTGACATTCTATAGACGACCCTTATAAGCAAGTATTGAAAAATGAGTGTTTGAAGACGCACTTGATGCCAATGAGGCGCAATGAAGTCGGGCTGAATACGTTAAATAAAATAGTCAAATATACAAATCGCAAGACATACCTCTTCAACCTCCTCCTCTTGATTCTCATTCCCAGTTAACAAGTTCTTCTCTTTCCTGACCTTCACCCTGGGGAGGTAAGGGGTCAACACTAAGGGTATCATAAGTAAATCCCAGTATCAATGAAGTTGATGACATACGCTTGCGAACATAGTGGATACGCGCTGGATCAAATGGAACTCCGTGGATCAGGGTCTGCTCCATCCCTGGTAAGAACGATATCTGCCCATAATGAACCGTTCCTCAACACGGACTATGACAAGGTACATCGTTAGTCCCTCCAGTCGCAAATACCGAATACAACTTACATCAGGGAATTTGACTTCAAAATCAATTACACGATGGTCATTATAATCTCCGTAAGTTATATTCTTCCACACAAAAGTAGGTAGGCCGTGGTCTTTTCGTGCCCATTTCGCGAACACGTCGCCATTGGGTGACGTCGAGAGATGCACGTGCATATCGAGGTTCAAACCGAGGGGCCAATACGGTACAACTTGCACAGGAGGTAGACTCCATGGGTCAACGGCTCCTTTGGGTATAGGTTTCCCTTCCGAGTCTGCTGCAGGGGTGACGGGGCCATCTTGTTTGCCTGCGAAGAATTTTGTCGCTGGAAATGAAAACTTGAGTTAGTGTGGGACCGATATATGTTCAAATTGAGCTGGAGACATACCGAGGTTAGTTATTGCCCAGATCATGAAGACTTGCTATGAAGCACCAGCATTGTTCGTTAGTTGCATGTTATCTAGACCACTGGTGGTCGCTCGGAACGAACCTGAGCAATCTTGATCCATTTCTGTATCGGAGTCTCTTCCTGTTGTCCTTGAGCTGGTGCAGCTGCAGGAGCAGGCATGGTGCGAAGAGGGAGGAAGGAATATTGGAGAAAGTACTTGACAGCGGAAGCAAGAAATGAAAAGTTCAAGAAGCTGGCCTTCACGCAATCGGCTAACAACGGCCCGGCTGGCCAGGGCGATCAATTTCTAATTGATTGATTCTCCCACTTCTAATTTATCTTCTTTGAAATCTATGGTCTAACGTCGTAATAACTTCATAAAATAGAATATGAATATCATATCAATAGAGGAAATCGGTATGGTACAGTAAAAGTATGTGAACAATGCAATGGTTTTTATCATTAAGTACGCCTTGGAACTTGTAAGGTTGTTGGATTCATTTGGTCCTTGGAAATTGCTTGGAACTGACTCTGGGAGACAGACTCTACTTGCCGTAGCTCCCACTGAACTTGAATGTACCGTCATCCGGTTTCCAGTGGATGTTTACTTCGGAGGTAAGTCGCAGAGTATCGTACCTAAATAACAAACTTATCAGAGACATTCGCGATCAAGTCTGGTCAACAAACCGAATGGCAACACGCAAATCCCCAATCAATTCCTGGAATTCAGTCGCAGGCATCTTTTTGGTCTTAAAGGTGGGTGGACCATCCAGGCCGAGCAACTTTCCAAAGACTTCCGCATCGCTGCAAACGCCATCGTATAGCCACTTTGCCCTGCCTTCTTTGCAGGTTGGCTTCCACTGCAAGGCAAACAAGTGAGATGAGAGTATGACATTCAAGAGTGGCGCTGACGGTCATCTGTTTTCGAATGCCACTTCGAGCAACGTTCGCCAGTTTTTCGGCGGCGTCTTCGAGTTCTTGGGGAGATTTCGCTTTCGGCTTGTATGACTCCACCTCTTCTTCCAAGCTACGCGCGTATTGAGCGAGACTCAAAATTAATGCACGTGTATCCGTCAAGGTTTCTGGCAAAGAAAAGTTTGCCGCGTCAGACAGGATGTTTTTGACGGTTTCGGCATGAGCAGCAGCAGCGAGTTTGGCTTTCTTCGATGCTGATGAGCTGGACGCGTCGCTTTTTCGTTTTTTTGTAGCTGTGGTGGTAGGTGCCATCGTGGGGTAGAATAGATATCAAGAAAACGCGTCCAGTCGAAGAGGACAACAAAGAAAGTTTAACTTGGCCTCTTGACGTTTACGTAAAGCGCAACAAGGTGGTGAAAAGACTCCGAGACGAGAAACCAGCACGCGCACACCCTGGTGAATGGATATCCCTCGCATCCTTAAAACATGGCGGATCTCCTGAAGGACAACAGCTGGCGAAGGTCACCCTTGACGCTTCCACTCTCACTGGCCGCCAACGAACATTTTAAGCACTCAATCAATCGACTTCGACGACATTTTCCCCGCATATCTTATACTTCAGAACGGGAGTAATTCCTGCGAAATGCCCTGTTGATGAACCAATAACAGCGACAGCAAAAATCTATACGCGTGATGACAAGGGTTTGTGCGTCGTCCAATGGATTTCAAGATTAAATATTCGAATCTGGTTCCAATCCAAACCCGCCACCAAGGTGCATAGACTCCGTGTCAACTCGCTATCGGCAGCTAGTTTCTGCGACGCATGGTGTCCCGTTTATTTGAAATGGGATCACCTTCATGCTACTTTTGTGGGTTCCATGAAAAGTAATGGGTCGCTCCGGTATATACATGTCAATCGGCAGTTCCTTTAGCTTCGAGGAGCCACACATGACGGATCCCTTCCCAGAGCGACTGTCGTTGGACACTGGCTTTGATGAAACGACTCTCCGCTTACATGGTCGCATTGCTGCCAGGCCGTTGACTCGGAGCAACAACAGTCTGCACTGAGAAATGACAAAGTCGACTAGACGCTAATGGACATGATGTCGAAATCTGGGCTACCAAACTTGACTGCCTTGAAGACCAAAATAACTCTGTAAGCCTGTCCTGTATAGTTGGTACAGCCCAAATCCCAATAGTCGGTTTAGGTGTCGCTCGAATAAAATAACGCACAGACTGTCGGTAAAGGCATGTCCATCTACGCCGTATTGCTGGAAAGCATCTCAAATCTAGGCGCTCTTCTATTCGTACAGCAGCGGAGACAGCCAAGATAATTTTGTCAGTCAGACTAGACACTTGGTTCATCGGCGAGCCAATCGTCGGACTCGAGCTCAAGTCGTTTTCACCGACTGTTACAGCGTCAACTGCGACTTGTTGATCAATTCTGTTTAGAATAAAAATCAAGATTTTCGAAATTGTTATTTGATAGACCAGCGATTTTTGACTAACAGCACCTGAACAATGCCATCGGCCATGATAACAGTTCTTCTCTTCTGGCGAATCAGATGGTTTCACTATGATCAGGTGTTGTACACATGGATGGGGGATGGAGGCAGTGTGCTTGATGGTGCTGAGTGGATTGTGAGTTCCATGATGACGCCTAACCCTCCACCCAAGCATGGCCTCAGAGTTATTGACTGATATGGCACATTCGGGTTATGCCGCTCCAACGTACTCGAAATTTTGGGGGTGCTGTGCTTTTCTTGATTTTACGTCGGTACCGTAGTAGACCGTAGTCCAGAAGAAAGCTTTGTCCCCCCGGATAGATCGGCGGATTGTTAGGTGTGAAGGAAACAGCTGGTTTGATGCAGACACACGTCAATCAAAATATGCCCCACTAATTTGGGCTCAATATAGATAGGAGGAAAGACAGACATACGAGGCAGTCGAACGACTTGTCAGGTCAATGAAAGAACCCTTTGGCCCGTTGTCTGGGTCAAGGGTGGTTATTATGTTTTGGTCTCCTTGCTCTAAAATCCCTTCGGTGTACCGATTCCGACAGACAACAAAAGAAAATAAGCGCTTGTTCAATTTAAAGATAAGACAACCGTGAGGCATCATGTAAGCTGTGGGCGGTTCGAGAAGGGTAGAGAACGGGCTGTCTTTATCAAATAGAGTTGGACCAATGAAAATAGCTTGGAACTGCGACCATCTTCTAGTCGACGTGGTGGATGGAGCACCTCTGCTGCCAGTCAACATTAAGTCTGATCATAACATGAATGCAAGTGACAGTGTTTGCATTCTGCGCAGACAAATCGAAGACAACCCGAAGGAGTCGTAAGATCGTTTATAACCAAGTCGCAGCGTCGTACTGGTCGAGACTGGGCCATACTAAGCAGCTACTTTAGACTATGCAGCTTCAGGAGACATGGTACCAGAACAGAATGATGAGATCAAATGATCTGACAAGGCAGGTCTGCAGGACAAAAAGATAGATACGACGTAGCGGACAAGGAGAAGGACTCAACTGCGAGAAAAGACAGATGAATGAAAACCTCCTAGAGCTGAGAAATCGAGAACAAGTGCAACGGACCAAGTGACGTCGTCAAGATAACGGCCTCGGGAAGAACGGATGTGGAAATCGAATCTTCCATTCGAATCGGACACGTGACTGATCCAAACCCTTTGCCCTGCGATCCGATCACGTGCTGTAGGGTATAACCCTCTGCCCAACCTGCTTTATTTCAGCTTGCCATTTCTTGCGTTTTTTCACCCATCAACTCCATACTCCAGTGTGAGTCCCCACCTCGTTCCCGCCGCCCCCGCCGAGCTCATTTTCCTCCATTGCAGTACCACCCCCTCACCCCCAATCACCACCAACCCATCCTCCATTCAATGTACGTGTCCGACGCGTTATATTCGCGTCGTTGGCCACGTATTCATGTTTTTATAGATGCCTGAAACCCGCGAAGACTCCGTCTACCTCGCCAAGCTCGCTGAGCAGGCTGAACGTTATGAAGGTGGGCGAGATGGTGTAAACGCTCGTGTGCCACTTTTTCTCACCTCTCTTTAGAAATGGTCGAGAACATGAAGCGCGTCGCGTCGTCCGACCAGGAGCTCACCGTCGAAGAGCGAAATCTCCTCTCCGTGGCATACAAGAATGTTATCGGTGCTCGTCGCGCATCGTGGAGGATCGTCTCCTCGATTGAGCAGAAAGAGGAGTCCAAGGGCAACGAGGCTCAGGTTTCCATGATCAAGGGCTACAGAGAGAAGATTGAGAGCGAACTGGCTAAGATCTGCGAGGATATCCTCGATGTTCTGGACAAGCACCTCATTCCCTCGGCTGCCTCAGGAGAATCCAAGGTCTTCTACCACAAGATGTTGGTGTTTATCAGGAATGATCAGCGTACCCCTGACTGATTCTTATCCTTAGGATGGGTGACTATCACCGATACCTTGCCGAGTTCGCTACTGGCGACAAACGTAAGGATAGCGCTGACAAGTCACTGGAAGCCTACAAGGCCGCCTCCGACGTTGCTGTCACTGAGCTCCCCCCAACACACCCTATTCGTCTTGGTCTTGCGTTGAACTTCTCTGTCTTCTACTACGAAATCCTCAATAGCCCCGACCGTGCATGCCACCTCGCCAAGCAGGCATTTGATGATGCTATCGCTGAGCTCGACACCCTATCAGAAGAGAGCTACAAGGATTCCACTCTGATTATGCAACTCCTTCGTGATAACTTGACATTATGGACCTCGGATATGCAAGACTCCGGTTCGTCGTTATTTTTTACTTATATATTATCAACACCTAATAAGGTTTATTATCCAGCAGACAAGGCTGCTGATGCCAAGGATGAGGCCGAGGCACCTGCTGACGAGTAAACTATTTGTCGCTTGGGTTTCTTGTTTTCCTCTCGATTCTCGCCACCTTCTACTCCTTGTGCGACGTTGTTTGTGACACGCATGCCATGACCCGCGCTCATATTTTCGCCACGCCACCACATACTCTTCATTGCTGCATGCGTATTATCGAGATGTTCCTACCATTTTTATCCTACGTCACTGTCAATTCAAATTTCATCGTTCCAATATCACGCATATAATTGAGTCCATTGTTTGATCTTGAGTTGACCTCGGAAAGTGAAGGATCGTAAATTTTCCTCTCTGGTATTTTCTAAGAGAATAGGTATGATATATAGCCTTATAACTCAAAATTTGAAATTCGACCTCTCTGAACGTATGGACCTGAAAACGTTGCAGTGACGGAAAAACCGCAGAACTGGGTATAAAATCATTCGGGGTATGAATACCAACATCCTTTCCTTGATGCCAAACTTCGTCACTGGGTTTCTCGGAATTTCTTCATTGGTAGCCGCCTTGCTTTTCTATCTTGCCAGTTCCGATATTTCTGAGAACCTTTCTCCACAAGGATGTCGAATGTCATGGATGTCACCTTCCTACGTGCTGCAAGCTGACTTTAATTCGAGTTGGAGCCCACTAGCCCTTAGGTACAGCCTGTGGTTGTATCGTGAAGTTGCTTGGGATTCCGTTCAGGTTTCGTTATTCTCTTTTATTGGCAAGTTACAAGGTTTCAAAGCTTCAACTTGCAGGAAACAGGTCAGCGAAAGGGTTCTCTGCCAGTTCTCTTCATCCCAGGCAACGCTGGTTCGTCCCACCAAGTTCGCTCTATAGCGTCTTCTGCCACAAGACAATACTTTTCGTCTCCCTACGTGGTGTCAGCGAGCTTTGAGTCGCGTCCTACGAAGAAACCCTTAGACTTTTTTGCTGGTCAGTGTCGTCATCTTTCTCAAGTCAGCGCTGAGCTCAAAACATAACATGCATAGTGGAATTCAATGAAGACCTGTCTGCCTTTCATGGCTCGACCCTTCACTCACAAATTGCTTATACCTCCCAGGCTATATCCTATATTCTCTCCCTCTACCCTCCAGGCACGGCCATAATCATCATGGGTCATTCCATGGGAGGAATTGTCGCAACATCGTTGCTCCCGTCAGAGAAAATTTCAGCCATCGTCACTATGTCAACTCCTCACACACTCCCGCCAGCTCGATTCGACTCTCGTATCGACGCGTTATACGCGAGGTTGCAGGAGACATTGGAAGCGGACCCTACTCCTCTCGTTTCTATTTGTGGCGGGGCAACAGACATGATGATTCCATCTGAATCTTGCATTTTGCCGAAGACACCAAAGGATACTTACAGACAAACTATTTTCACATCTGCTTTAGAAGGAGCGTGGACAGGAGTAGGACACAGAGAGATGGTCTGGTGCCATCAAGTTCGTTGGAGGGTTGCTCGCGCTGCCTTGGAAATTGGCGGGGAGAACAACGTAACCCTCAGAGCCGTTGCCCTGGATAATGGCTACGGGACGGACACAGAATCCCTGCTGAATTATCTGTGGACGAGCATGGATTTGAAGTTTTATCAGCCGACTGGTCAGCACTCCCCTCTGGGAAGAAGCTGGTGCTTCAGAACCCAACAACTCCAAAAACATATCTTTTACCAGTTTCGGAAGACTCTCCAAAGCAAAAAATCACTGTCCTGGTTTCACAAGGAGCGATACCCCCTGTGTCACCAGAGCATACAAGTTCGCTTCGGGTCTCTGTCTTGAGCTGCACCGACACTTTCTCGGCGTCCGTCCGATGTTCACCGTTGCAACCAGAAACACTCAGACTTATTCCTAACCCTATTCCTGGAAGGAGTTTCCCCGTTCCTCAAGAAGGTTCTGACGAATCTGAAGGGGTTGTACTTTTCGAGACCCATGTCCCAAAAATTAACGGGCAATGGATCGGCATCAAAGTCGATCACCCAGACCGTCAAGGCTGGGTCCTTGCTGGATTGAACCATGACAAACCTATTGTGTCCAAAGTAAACACCTTTTGTACGTTCTCACTTCTCGCTTTTTTGACAACACTAATTTACACTGATAGCTCTACTCATGGGACCGTCATCTGTTGCTGTACCTGAGCACAAGGGGATGAGTGCTTCCTTTACGTTTCCCAACCTCTTATCGAACGCTCTGGTCGTGTATCGTCTGATGCCTGAGCGTCATTTGATGTCTTCATGTTTGGGTTCGCATATTCAGTTCATTTCCGTTATCGATTGATCACTGATACCTGCCCGTAGATGTCCTCCTGCCTCCATTGCTTATCCATACCTCGCATCCCGAGGAAACCCACTATTTCCCATTGGCGAGAGGTCCCAACAGGCGCATTCTACTTCACACACATTTAGCTGCACCGTTCATAGACCCAGCACGGCATTACCCGTCCGCGTTAAACTTGACCATTTATTCTTCTGGCGAACCTGATTGTAGGAATGAGTTCAAGAAATTCGACATTGCAATTGATTGGACTGCGACAATGGGAAGGGTTGCATCGCGGTATCTGACCACCTTGGTCAGCTGGTCTGCAGGAGTTGCGGCCACATTAGTTTTTCTTGCTTGGTCACGTCATGACCACAATGGTAGGTTTGTTCTCTTCCCGCAGAATCCCTCATTCAAGAAATTATCGTCCTTTAGCATATGTGCCAACCGTTGGACAATCTCTGACTCGTTATACTTCTGCCCTTATCGCCACCTCCTTCCAGCGTCGTTTGTGTTATCCGCTTTTCCGCTGCCAGAGTCACTTTACCTGGGGAATGAAGGAGTTTTGTTCCTTTCCCCAATAGCACCCCTGATCTTATTCATTGCAAGTGGGCTCGTATGCATCAGCTGGTGGATTCTATTCATCCTCCTAACGTTGATTGGGAAATTCAGTAGCATCCTCTTCAGAAGGTCTGTGAAGTCCCAAGCATACTTGTAATGGCTGTTAATGACAAAACCCTACATTTAGTCGAACTGAGAAAGTTAGCGTTCCTAGGAGCACGATTCTTTCTCTGACAATTGTTTGCGCTGCTATTTTTCTCTTTGTTCCCTGGCAAGTCGCCTACTTGGGCTGCTGGCTGCTTCATCTTTATACCTGCGCCTTATCGTTACAGCACTTTGCCACTGCTCCAGATGGATCAAACCACGACGCAGTTCCTCTTATACAGCGCTCTGGACGTAGGGATAGCAATGGATCTCTGCCAGAGACTCCAGTCATATCTTCGGACCGGCGCCAGTCAGAGGCTTCAGATATAAAACGAGATAACCTCAATCACAATCTACATATCCTATTGCTCATGACCTGGCTTCTGCCTTTGACTGCTCCTGTCCTTGCAGTCTGGGTGCGAACACTATTAACCGCTGGGTATACGACTCCGTTTGACGGTGATCATAATTTCCTAGCGGTCCTTCCATTCCTTATTCTTGCTGATTATGCGTCGTGGGCTCCTGGAAAACTGTTCGATAGCTTAAAGTGGGTGTTTGAATCATACTTTGGTGGATGTGTCTGATATAAAATATAGGTTTGAACACTGGTTGTCTTCTCGTTGGCTATTTGTCATTGTTGCAGGAACTGCCTTTATCTGCGGTTCTCGTAAACCGTACCTTGTTCTTGATGTCGGACGACTCGCAGTGTGGATGATCGTCGCTCTTAAAATTGGGCGTCGCTATTGGGGTGGATCGCCTTGGTCGCTATGAAGAAGTCGTAAGTGATTCAAAAGTTCGAACATCTACAATGACTGTAATTTATAATAAGTATTCCAATGGATGTTCCAAGTTTCCGTCATCTCTTCTGAGTTGTTGTCGTTATGCTTGATAGACCAGGATGATGGCTAATGACGGGCGGTGATTCGAATATTGCATTTAATTATCTAGGATCTTGAAGGCTGTGTGATTCTGGTGAGTTGATCTTAGAAAGATCAACGCGTTTGGATCAATCAGTTTATATACATCATGTTACCCTTACTAGGTTCTTCACTTCCCCCCTCTCAGTAGGTTGTCATCGATCATCGATAACCATAACCGTGTACCCACGAACATTCCAGGCCTCGGTTAGGCTTTTAGTCGAGTCGCAGTAAAACTACAGGAAA
This sequence comes from Galerina sulciceps, assembly GCA_023014345.1. NCBI lineage: Eukaryota > Fungi > Basidiomycota > Agaricomycetes > Agaricales > Galerinaceae > Galerina > Galerina sulciceps. Next base: position 1,606,997 of record JAEDXJ010000005.1, on the reverse strand, counting down.
GCCACCAGTGGAACCTCCACAACGCTAGCGCCCATGTACGTTTCTCTCTCCCGATCTCTTTTAGTTGACCTGGGACAATTCAAACTGCAGTATGCCGTTCGATTTTTTCCGCTCCAACGACGATGAGCAAGAGGATGAACCTGAAGAAGAGGAACCCGAGCAAGAGGAAGAAGAGCCTCAATCCGAGCAAGAGGAAGTAGAAGAAGAGCCAGAGGAGGAGGAAGAGCCCGAACAGGAGCAGGAGGAGGAAGAGGAAGAGAAGGAGGCAGAACACGAGCAAGAGGAGCGTGGATCTGAAGACGAAGAAGAATCTGAACCACAGTACGTAGATTATGTCTTTCATCGATTCACCAACTCTTTCTTCTGCGTCTATAGCCATGAAGCAGAAGGATTCGGGTACGCGTTTAGGCTCAATATGTTACAGACTTTCGTTGACGCCGTTTACTGCTCAAAGGAGCCTCGCGGAAGGTATGCAGCCCTGGATTTCCTTTGTATTCTCTGACTAATCGACGTCAAAATCGTCAAGCCCTAGCTGCCAGGCCCCATGCCCCTCCTTCAAAGATCCAGACTTATGGCGGCCGTGGCGCGGAGCAGTCTTTCCAATACTCTCAGTGTACGGGGACGAAAAAGGCGCTCCTCGTACGTTTCGTGCTCCTCAATTCTATGCCAAGTTAATCTGTTGATGTAGGTCGGAATCAACTACTTTGGACAAGAAGCAGAACTCAGTGGATGCCTCAACGATGTGAATAATATGCAAAACTTCTTAATCAGTAAGGATTTTTTAAAGTTTTAGGCTCAGCGTGTTTATTGATGTGACTTCAAAGATGAGTATGGATATAAGGCAGACGACATGGTAGTCCTTACAGATAATTCCGAAGACGAGAACCGGCAACCTACTCGAGCCAATATTGTACGTTAAGTGACCTGTCGCCAGTCGAGGAGATTTGTTGATTCCTTTCAAAGCTTCGAGCCATGGGGTGGCTCGTAAGGGACGCGAAACGTCACGATGCTCTGTTCTTCCATTGTAGGCGGCTTTTATATAAAGTCAAATTTTCATTACTTAACATTCTTCTTAGACTCTGGTCATGGAGGCCAGAGTAAGGATTTAAGCGGAGACGAGGCTGATGGATTTGACGAAGGTAAAAAAAAATCGATCCATAATCTCAGTTTTAAAAACCTTATGATTTCTATGCATCTCAGTTATTTATCCTGTGCGTCTGACAGTTAGAAGTCAGCTTTTTCGCTTCATCAAGCTTTCACTGCCCTGTACAGGTGGATTTTAACGAGACGGGTGAAATTGTCGATGACGTGCGTTCTCGATAGCTTAACCCCGAGCTCTGTCATATTGACTCTTTACAATATTATGAAGCTCATGTACGAAACATTGGTAAAACCCCTGCCAGCCGGATGCCGTTTGACAGCAATTTTCGATGTCTGTATCTCATTTTTCTCTTTCTCGTTTTTTGTTCACCTTTGAAATCTGATAGTCTTGTCATTCGGGATCTGTCCTGGGTAAGTGTTGAAGTCACTTTTTGATTTTTGATAAAACTGAAACACACTCGCATGCCAGATTTACCTTACATAGTAAGCTCACTGTAAATTTGACTTCAATAGAGGAGCTATATCATCGCCATGTGCAGTATTCAACGGAGGGAAAAATCAAGGAACCCAACCTGGCAATTGAAGCTGGCAAAGGGCTTCTCTCTGCCTTTAAGGCTTACCAAAAAGGAGACAAGGGCGGCGCATTTAGATCTGCATTGGGGGTTATCAAGCAAGCCTCTGGCGCTGCCGAAGCACAGAAAGCCGATAAACTTGCTAAGGCAACGAGAACCAGCTCTGCCGATGTTGTAAGTAGGGGTCGAATCTCTGATACATCTTCCGCTCATATATTCACAATAGATTTCTTGGAGCGGTTGTAAAGATTCTCAGACAAGTGCCGACGCAGTAGAAGATGGTAAGGCAACCGGAGCCATGAGCTGGGTGAGCTTTTTGACGGTGTTCATGGTGTGACAACTATCTGATGAATTCCTAGGCTTTCATCAAATCCCTCAGTGGAGTCGCCTTTCCTCTCCCGATTTATGCTCCTTATTGATTTTCGTAGAATCCAACAAAGAGCCAAGCTACCAACAGCTACTTATCAATATCCGTGGACTTTTAAGGGAGAAATATGAACAGAAACCTCAGGTGCTTTACCTTTATGTTGTCTGTTTTTAATCTAATGTACGCCGCACTTCTAGCTCTCAAGTTCTCATCCTATGGTAATGTTTTTATGATCTGGTTTTTACTAAAAGGCTGACTCGTGTATGACAGGACGTTGGTATTGTCTTTATTTGTTAAGAAAAGGACGGAGCCAATGGACAAAAATCTAAATTTGGTTTCTACAAGGGGTCCGTTGATGTCCTGTACATATATATGGCAAACTGCTGCAATGAAATGTATACTGCTTTATCTGCGTAAAATATTTTGTCCATGCAGAAGCGAGGTTATATTTAGATACGCCACTTTAATGATTGGAGATAATTAATTGACGATTCTGGAACTCCTCGAAAACTTGCTCACAAAGCGGAAGAGGAGTTGGGCTATTTAGCATCAGGAAAGGGGAAATTGCTTTTTATTCCTTTGGTTGAATCTCACGATCGAGTCTTCCTTGATTATAAGTAGGTGGAACATGCGCGGCCGCGTATCACCACTACTTATCTAACAGAGATATGTAATACCTATTGCCAGATGGGCACTTCATGCATTCACAATTCACTGCTTCCCCAGGGGAAACTAGGGGTTGACTCCGACGTTTCAAATAATAATAAAATTTATCCCAACACCGATATTGACGGTACTTCGACGATACGCCGATAATTTAAAGAAATAAAAAGGATCTTAGTCGTCGAAATATCATCCGGATTCGTGGAATGCTATCACTCCCAAAATAAAGGGCTCACGGAGCTCCATTAAACCATGGATGAATCGAAGGTTCTCTATTTCTAACAAAACTCTTCCGGACTTGAAGCAACTCAGCCTGCAGAGCTATACAAATCGAAACAAGTAGCCATGGCTCGTATCTTAGTACTTTTGGTCATAAATGCCCTTAATACTGATTAACTATTGGTGTGTGTCGTGGCCACGAATGAGTATTGCATCTGAAGTTGCGTTTAGCTTTGGTTTCAATACGAAGACATGCACTGATCGCCATGAAGACAAAGGTGCCACAACCTTTCTATTTCGGGCAATTCCCACGGAGAACCGCCGCCGCCTAACATAACCTAGCAAATTTGAACTCCGACACTTACTCTTCTACACCATTACTCCCAGAAAGCCTGGAAGACGAGGTCAGGTCCTCTCAAAAATCCAGTCTTCCTGACATAAATATGCACGGCAGTCCGTCGTCCACGACCCCTCGTGGTACCCCTTCTCGGAGGGGGAAATCACCTCGATTTTCGTCTGACAGCCTTCCACAGGCGGGCTCCAGCACTCTGCCAACCAACTTGTCCAATAAACCTGCGACAACCTTCATATCCTCACTTGATATACCTGTTCAAGGCGCAGTTCCGATTGAGACCGAAATTTCGAAGAGTACATCAAGCAACGATGTTGTCGCGCCCACCACACTCGAGCCAAAACGTGCGCCACGAAAATCCAAGACTGACGCCCTCGCTGCTTTGAATACTCAATCTAGGTCATCCTCGGCTGGACCTGACGAGATGGATATTTCTGAGGATCTTACCGAGAAATATCGGAATGCGCCTCCGATCCCTGTTCCTCGGCACCTTGACTTATCAACAGTCAAAACAACAAGTTCCCGAACAACAATGGACGGCCCTAGAGATCCTCGACCGTTTGGGCTCACTGATTGTCCAGAGTTCTTTCCAACCGTGGAAGAATTTAAAGATCCGATGGCATATATCAAGTCGATCTCTCTTCGTGCACAAGAATATGGTATCTGCAAAATTGTTCCTCCAGAGGAATGGAAGATGTCATTTATTACGGATACTGAGGTTTGAGTTCAACTGGCTGTCGCATAATTGATTCCCGCTAAAAATGATGGTAGAATTTCCGCTTCAAAACTCGTTTACAGCGACTAAACTCTATTGAAGCTTCTTCTCGAGCCAAGCTGAATTTTTTAGAGCAGCTCTATCAGTTTCACAAGCAGCAGGGTAATCCTCGTGTGGTGGTACCAACAATAAACCACAAACCATTAGATCTCTGGCTGCTCAGGAAGGAAGTGCACAGGTTAGGAGGATACGACGCGGTAAGCAACGGATTCCTTTGAAACAGCTTAACAATTCAGCTGATACATCTGATAGGTGACCAAAGGTAAAAAATGGTCCGATTTAGGTCGCATTTTAGGCTATCGAGGGATTCCAGGACTCTCCACGCAGATCAAGAACTCGTACACTCGTGTCATCCTTCCTTATGAGCATTTCTGTGACCGAGCTCGGCCTGTCTTGTCACCCGCACGTGATTCCCACTTGAAAACCCACACCAACATGCAGAAACCTTCTCGGTTGAGTACAACTGTTACTTCGGTGGAAGACGCAAGCCCACCAGCCAGCCCATTAACTGCGACGTCTAGCCCTCTTTCAGAACCGCCTGATGAATCAGAAACCAAGGACGCAAACGGAAAACCGAACTCGAAACTACGAAGAAGTACTAGAATGGGCTCCCAAGAACAGTGTTGGTCACAATCCAGTTTTAACCTAAAAAATAGTTTTTGACATGCACCTCTTAGCCCCGAAGAAACCCACACCTACTGTGGTCAATCCTTCGCCTGTCGCTCCACCGATTTTTTATGACAAGGAGAAACCCGATATGAAAATAGGAACACCTGAGGTACGGATCACAAATCTTCAAGCTCTCAACACTCCTTCGCCAACCATTTACCGGGAACAGCAAACTTGTGAAATATGTCATAAGAAAAATCGCGGTGAAGAAATGTTACTTTGTGATGGTTGCGACTGTGGTATGTTTTTTTGATAGTTAGCCTTGAAAGTTTCTAGAATCAGAGCCCTTAGGATTCCACATGTTTTGCCTTGATCCACCTCTTGATTCCATTCCAAAGGATCAATGGTTTTGCTTTACTTGTCTTTCTGGTACTGGTGGAGATTTTGGCTTCGACGAGGGCGAAGAACATAGTCTCTCCAGTTTTCAGGCTCGCGACAAGGAGTTCAGGCGTCTGTGGTTTGAGTCGCATCCACCACCCAATGCTGAAGTTCTGCCAGACGAAGGAGATATCACCAAAATTCGTATTGGTAACGTTACCGTATCAGAATACGATGTCGAAGAAGAATTCTGGCGCCTTGTGCAGTCACCCAGCGAAACTGTAGAGATTGAATATGGTGCAGATGTACACTCAACCACTCATGGAAGGTAAACTGACTTTCGTACAATTTGGCAATATTTAATATTCGACACTCTAGCGCAATGCCAACTATGGAAACTCATCCTCTGGATCCATACGCAAAAGATCCATGGAATCTCAACAACATTCCTATTTTACCTGACTCCCTTTTGCGCTTTATTAAGTCTGATATATCTGGTATGACAGTGCCATGGACTTACGTGGGGATGGCTTTTTCGACATTTTGTTGGCACAACGAGGTATATCTTCCCCTATTTTATTTTTATATTGTGTCTCAGCACGTCACTTAATTTCCTTAGGATCATTACACATATAGTATCAATTATAGTGAGTATAAATTATGTTATTTGGACTGTCCATTGACTGTAAGTCAGTGCATTGGGGCGAAACCAAGACTTGGTACGGCATACCTGGTCAGGATGCAGAAAAGTTCGAAGCTGCGATCAAATGCGAAGCGCCGGATCTATTTGAGGCCCAACCTGACCTCCTATTCCAGCTCGTTACCCTTATGAACCCCAAACGATTGACCGATGCAGGGGTTCAGGTTTACGCATGTAATCAACGACCACGCGAATTTGTTATCACTTTCCCCAAGGCATATCATGCCGGTTTCAACCATGGGGTAAGTGAGAGTTTTAATGCGAGACTTCGTGCTTATATTCCATTAGTTAAACTTCAACGAGGCTGTAAATTTTGCCCTACCTGACTGGCTGCCTCTTGGACGTGATTGTGTGCAGAGATACAGAGAACATCGAAAACTGCCTGTGTTCTCACACGACGAACTCCTCATTACTATTACACAACAGTCGCAATCAATCAAGACCTCCATGTGGTCGGTATCTCTCTCTTTGTATTTTGTGTCGTATAATCTACAATTGACTCATTTGGCACAGGTTAATCGACAGTCTGAAGGAAATGACTGACCGTGAGATGGCCGATCGCGAAAAAGCCCGATCCTTGGGCCTCGGCGAGATTTTGGAAGAAGAAGACCGTCCTGAAGACCAGTATCAATGCAATATCTGCAAGGCATTCTGCTATTTGTCGCAAGTAACTTGCCAATGTTCGACGAAAGTCGTCTGTGTGGACCATTCGGAACTTCTATGTGAAAATCGTTCAGCGAACCACCTAACGTTGCGCAAGCGCTTCTCGGACGAGGAGCTTCGCGACACTTATAACAAATTTGCTGAACGGGCGTCCATACCATCAACCTGGCAAAGCAAGCTCTCAAAACTTCTTTCGGAGAGCGCACGTCCAGCACTTCGTTCCCTCCGTGCTTTGCTAGCGGAAGGCGATCGCATAAACTATCCTCTTCCTGAGATGACAAGTCTCCGTAAGTGTGTCAGCAGGGCCAATGAATGGGTCGATTCTGCAAATTCATTTATCATTCGTAAACAAAGCCGGAAGAGGTCCCGACGTTCCAAAGGCCGTCCGTCTGCGAACGAGGTTATGATCAGCATAGCTGAGGACCCGGGAGACAGACCTGATCGTGGCTTGGACGACCTCTATGGGCTTCTTCGGGAAGTGGAAACTTTGGGCTTCGACTGTCCAGAAATTGGTGTCCTTCGTAATTTGGCTCAACACGCGGAAGAGACTAAACTGAAGGCCTCAACACTGCTCAATACTCCACCACCAGAGCAGGAGCGCGAGGAATTTTTGCAAGAGTGTAAACGCCTCCTTGTCCATGGCTCATCGTTGAATGTCCTGCTTGATGAACTCATGGAAGTAGAAAAGATTGTAGAAAGGGAGCAGTTGGTCAACGAGTTAGAAGAGAAGTTAGAAGACCCTGATGCTGGTGTGACGCTCGAAGAAGTTCGCCAATTCCTTACACGAGCACGTATGTGCGGACTGCCCAGCGACAACAAATTTATGCAGATGCTCGACGCGAGGCAAAGGGAGGGCGATGACTGGGAAGCAAGAGCTAGGAGCATCTTGGAACAACCCATCAAGACAATCGAGGAACTTGACGTGTTTGTCGACATGGACCCAAGCATTCCGATTGACCCGACTGTCGTCAGTCGACTCATGACTGCCCGTGCAAAGGCTATAGATTTCGAGAAACAGGCCAAGGCTTGGCTTGCTTGCGAACCAAATGGCACAAAAGCGAGATTACCGGACGTCATGCGGCTGGCGAGTCGCGCATCCAAAGACTTCAGCATATATTCTGTTCAACTACTCAAACGAAGTGCGGATATCGCCGCTGATTTAGAATCACGATGCGAGAACGTTTTACGCAATCGTTATCCTATTGGCGACGAAGATGTCTTCCAAGCAATCGCAAAATGGAAGGCATATGCGCAAGAACATCTCAACATGTTCGTGCTTCCGACATTCGACAAACTCGAGGTTCAATTGCGTATGCACGAAAATTGGATCAAGGATATACCCTGGTATTGTGCCGACCACAAGCAAACTCATAGCCAGTCGGTTTTGGAAGATGTGTTAGAAAACACGCGTCCTGAAGATGATCTGCCCCCTTCAGACGAGTTCTTCACCTGTATCTGCAACATGTCAGTGCGACCACCCCCAAATGGTGCCCAATCGGATGCAGTGCAGTGCGACCACTGCTTTGCCAGATTCCATGGTGAATGTGCAAAGAATGGTGGTTCATGCCCTTTTTGCGACCACCATCATTGGAATGGCGCAATTCACAAGGAGAGAAGTTACCACTTCTGCTTCCTTCCGACCATCCTGGCCAGCGCTCCAGAAATCTCGAAAAATTATTCGGATGATTACAAACAGCTGGAAATTATCGTCCATCGCGTTGACCGGTTGTCGGCAGTTATCGGACAATTTTTGTCGTACACCTCAGTTGCAGAAAACCAACGACCTGAGTACATTCCCCAAGTACGGCATTACATGCGTAAATTGTACAAGATTCAATTCGCTGTTTCACCTAATCCCGACATATCATTCGGGCTAGACCTCGCTGGTCTGCATCGTATCCTTGCTGGACGTCCAGCCTTGACACGACCAAAGAAGAGGAGACGACCCCGCTTTACATTTGGTCAGGATATTGATCGAGATGCGAAGGATGGTACTCGGTGTATCTGTCGCGGCAGAACCTCTTATTTGCTCGATACAGCGTCTGTCGAGTGCGACAATTGCAACAAACGCTACCACTATCAATGTGTCTTTTACCCGCCAGAAAAAGCGCATTCTTTATCTGGTCCCCGATTCACTTGCCCTATCTGCTGCTTACGCAAGGGAAAGAGCTTCCCTTACTCCGAAGTCAGAGTTTTGCCTTCTGGTGAGTATAATTTTCTATCGTGATGGCATTGAAGTAACTTTCATTCTACTAGAATCCCTTTTATCGCAACCACCCCCACCGGACACCTTTGTCAACACCAAGGATATGCTCGATACATTTAGCAAGATGATTGTCTTGAAGAAAATCCCGCCGCCCAATGTGAGCACCGTTTATGTCGAATTGATCTCGTTCCAGCCAGGCTCGGATGGATGCACGACGACGTCTCCCAGCGTACCCGTCCCTCGTTCCCAGATGGCTAATCACCACTCCGCACCGCCTCCGCCAAGACCACACCCGCCAAACGGCGTCGGCTCGCCAGTATACCCTCCGCCTCATCATAGCCCACACAATTCAATGTCTGCCATCCAGCATTCTTCCTCTGGAATGAGCACGTTCAGTGCTGCGTCTTCGTCGAGCACGTATCAACCCCCACCGCCGCCGTGGTCGAGGTGGGGCACGATCTCAACACCATCCGTTCCGCCGTCGACGCAGCGGCGGAGCGGGAACGGGGAGTCATCGAGAGCAAACGGCACCCCTCAGCCGTCGGGTTCGTCTGCATCGGCAGCACCACCCGTGTCGAGGAAGAGGAAGCACGTCGATGACGTACCTATGCCGCATCATCAGCATCACCACCAGCATCATCCGACAACCCCAGAGGAGGATATCCGCCCAAGTAGCTCATCGTTCCCATTGAAGAGACACGCGGGACCACTGACACCGACACCGCTATCTCCGCCGCGGCCTGTGCAGACGTTGTCACCGTCGCTCGCGATGATTGTGTCGCCTACCAATCAGGCGGTACACACGTCGCCACGGAGTAACCAGCTGGCGCCGCTGAGGAATGGTCCAGGTGGCTCGCCTCTTTTGCCGCCTGTCAAGTCACTCATCTCTGGGGACCCTCGTCCGATGTGATAGGTGGGTTGAATGGACTATGGGACTATGATTGGTTATCACCACTGATTATTTTTTGTACGACTACTGGCCTTTGTAATACTCGCTTAAGACTTGCATTTTCTCCTCTCCTCTTCTCGTCCTTCCTTTCTGGTTTTTCTCACTATGATATTTTACTATACTTATGTTGTTATCGTTCACATTGCTTTGCCTGCCTTCGACTTCCATGCCAGTTAGGTTGATCCTCGTCGATAGTAATGTACCCTGCCTGCCGTGGTCTTCGTATTATTCACCACGTACATACAAACCTACTTTATAATTATTGTGACTGTTTATTTAGATGTCTGTTAGTGTAGTTCACTGTTGATATTCAATGTTTCAAACCGTCCGCCATTACATGCAAGTATCCTGGAATGGACCTTGAGTTGTGTGTATGCTTTATGAGGTGTGTTTGTAAGTGTACATGCAACTGTAGATGTATGTAGGTTAATGTAGTTGTGAATGCAATGTAGGCGTAGAGAAATAAATACATGTGAAATGCGAAAAGAAAAAATAAGAATATGAGGAGTAGGGGTGCAGAATGACAAGTAGGCGTAGTGTACTGTATCGGCTTCCTTCTATAAATTGAAAAGGGCAATGCTAAAAGTCATGTCGCGTCGTTATCATAAAACGTGTACTGTTCTTCCGATTTGTAATGACACCCATCTGTGTGTCGTCTCATGTCGTGAACTACTTCGCTCACGAAAAAAGCGGGACCATCTCGCGGTGCCGATATGGACGACGGACAGTCAAGTCGACCTCATCTCTTCCTAAGCCCAGCGCCAACGCCAACGCCGAGTCCGACACCAGTGACCGTACCCGTCCCCGAGCTCGTGCTCGTGCCAGTGCTATCCGCATGTGCCACCAGGCCAGACCGGGCTCTCCCGCCCCTAGGCGTCGGCTGGGCCGGTGTCTGTGTCTGGCTCGGCACCTCAAAATCGTGCTCGTCAAGCTCGTCCAGGCGCTCATGCTCATTTTCTTGATCGCGCTCACGTGCGAAATACCGGTCCATATCCTCCTCGTCAAACTCTACATCAGACTGTAAAGTCGGCGAGGACGAGCCTCTCTCTCCTCCTCCTCCTCCTCCTCCTCCTCCTCCTCCGGCTGGGCGCATCCGTTTCCGGCGCGTGCCACTCCTGCTCTTCTCCTTATCCTCAGCCAGCAGCAGCGGCTCCACCTCCGGCGCCTTCCTCCCTCCAATCCGATACGTCCGCTTCCGCCGCGCCTTCACCGCCTGCCCATGGCCCGCCCTCTCCGCTGCAGCGGTCGCACTCGCACTGTAATGCCCACCCAACCCGCCGCTCGCACCCCCACTGATACCCCCCGACGACCCGCTCCTCGGCGGGATGCTGCGCACGGTGAAGTGCGAGAGGTCGCGCGTGTACGGGCTGAGGGTGTGGTTCGACGTGGAGAGCGTGGAGAGCTTGTGGATCGAGGACGCGTTCAGCGGGGTGGGATGGTGCGAGGGCGAGGTGGACAGGGAGATGTTCTGGGTTTGCGGCAGGTGGGAGGAGGAGGAGGACGCGTTTTGGGCGTGGTTTTGGGGGTGTGGGTGCCTGTAGGGCGAAGGGTGCGGGTGCGCGGTGTTCGAGTGCGAGTGCGAGTGCGGGCCGGAGCTGGTGTGCGTCGTGGTGAGCGCGGAGTACGCCGTGCGCGCCGTGGCTGTTGTGCTGGCGGACGCGACGGACATGCGCCGCTCGGACGGCGGGCGGCGCATGTAGATGGCAGAGGTGGCCGTCGCGCTTCTAGGCTCCATCTCTCGTTCTCTTTCCCTCTCCCGCTCGAGCTCGAGCTCGGCGTCTTCCCCGAGTGCTAGCGAGTCGGTGTCCGCATCCGAGTAAGCTTCCGGGTGTGGGTAGGTATAGCCGTTCATGCCGAGGGAAGACAACGTGGGCTTCCTCGTCGACGGCCCGCTGCTCGAGCGCGAGTTTGAGAGGGACTGGGATTCGGGGCTGTCGCTATCGGGGTAGGGGTACGCTCCGTACCCATTACCATTACCGTACCCATTGCTGTATCCATAATTGGATCCGTACCCATATCCGTACCCATACCCAGGCGGCGCGGTGCGCAACGGCACACCCGTCGTGCTCGCCGCTGAGCTGCTAAGGTGAAGGTGCGACGGAAGCGGCTGCCTGCTCGTGCTCGTGCTTGGCCTAACAGCAGCCGACGCATGCCCTGGTCCGGGAGGGAGGCTGGGGTACTCTGGGAAATACGGGTTCGAGGCGGAGCGCGATAGCGGCGGCGGGGGCAGGGAGGAGAGCGACCTCGACAGGGCCGAGACGGGGACGGCGCTGCGCGAGTGCGAGTGGGTGTGCGTCTGGATGGCGGATTGCGAGTGGTACACCCGCGGACGGGTGATGGTGCCTCCGCCGACGGCGGGGATCGTCTCGTACTGCACCTCCGGCTCCCTTTGCTGCTGGTCATGCTGCCCGCCTCTCCGGTCCGGCTCGTCCCAATCGACAAAATCAAAGCTCTCGCCCTCGCCCTCAACGCTCTCCTCATACTCAAACTCACTGCTCGCAGCAACGCTGCTGCCCTCCTCCGTTTCCGCCTCTGCCTCCTCCGCGAGGTCCGCGAGCCCCTTGTTCGGCGTGAAGAGGCTGCTGAAGCCCTTGAACACGCTCTTCGTTGGGAGGCCTTCTGGGCGGAGACCGTATGTCGGGTCAAAGTTTTCTAGATCGGGGTGGGACGAGGCGGGGGGCTCAGGAGGCGTTGGCTTGGGCGTGGATATAGGGGTTGAGGAGAGGGTGGAGGAGGAGGGCGGGGAGGAGTAGGAGGACGAAGAAGGCGGGAAGGAGGGCCGGTGGAGGGAGATGCCGGAGGTGGATGCTGCGCGGGGCAGGCGGCGCGTGGGGGGTGTGTGGTTGAGGTTGAGAGAAGGGGAGGCGAGTGGAGGTTGGTTGAACGGGTGCTGGTGCTGGTGCGTGCCGCTGCCGCTGCTGATGCCGAGGTCGGATGTGGGGTGCCGGTGGGTGACGTCGGGTGCGGACATGGCATCGAATGTCCTCCTCCCCTGGAGCGGCGCTGCTAATGGCCTCTTTGCCAGATACGGGGCCTCAACCTTTGCTTTCACCCACTGCTGGCTCAGGCGGTGGATGATACCGGGCAGGTCCTCTCTAAACATCTGTCTCAGCTGGCCCTCAATCTCGCGCTGGATGAAATTCTGGATGACGGCGATGGAGTCGAAGGTGCTGTTGATGTCGACATGCTGGAGGGGGTCGGTCTTGAAGACGAGGGTAATGCCCTTTTGCTTGGAGACGACGAGGACGACGTAGGAGGAGAGACGGAAGTGGGAGAGGCGGAGGAGCATGGGGACGACGAGGGGCTGTTTGGCGGCGAGCATGCCGCGGGAGCCGCCCATGAGGTGGATCGAGGTGTCTGGCTGTTTGTGGTTCAGCGGGTTGGCCTGAGGGGGTAGTCGGTTAACGGTGTAATGGATAGAGTGTGTAGAAACAAACGCACCTGGACTTTTGTCTTGAGGACGAGATGGGCATCCCCCGCGTAGGTGAGCCTGAATATTCCCCTGAACTGGTCGACGGTGAGGTCGCCGATGTCGCGAATCTCGAGCTCTGGGGGCTGGCTCGAGGTCAGCTAAAGCCATAAAAAAGAAATAAGGAGACCAACCTGGGTGCCCATTTCCAATTCTACGACCTCGATCTTGTCTGCTATGATGGGTGGTTTGCTGCCTTTGTTAAGAGCGGTGTTGAGCATCTGGATGGCATCGTAGTGGAACTGGTCAGAAAATCTGGGCCAGTGGAACGTGAACGACATGACCGCATAAAATCATCGACTCTTTCCAAAAACGGTCACAGTGCATCATTTACCGTAGGTTCACATGACTCATCCTTTCCCTTCAACCATCATCAACCCCAAATAATTTATTGACTATCGTATCCATCACAAGCATCTTGAAAGCATAGCAAGACATTTAATCAAAGCGACAGAAAGCATTTCACACACACTACGCAGTTCCAAGAAGTCTAGAAAAACGATAGTAAGTGTGTATCCCAACTTCGAGCCTAATTGCTTTCTGAACTCACCCATATTCAAGATTACTATGAGAGTTCATTCACTGGTTGACACTGGTTGTCCCCGACTGTCCAGACAGTACGAATTGTTCGTCTGAATTCATTAAGAACGTATTCGAGCTTTGCCCCGGCCCTATGGTTATGGCACTCCTGGATATATCCCTCAGCGTAATTCTACAGTGTGGCATCGGAGGTGCGAGATGATATGGTGAGGCTTGATATCCACACAATGGGGGATGCGAGTGGCCAAAAGGAAGAGATTGAGGGCTTTGGGGCGGTCCATCCTTCCTTGGGTCTGGAGGTGAGCCACCATGTTCGTGAATGATCTTACCTTCGTCCTCCTTCAGTGCCTCCTTTTGGTCCTTGTCGTCTTCGTCGAAGTTCACTTCCCCAGAGATTTGAGTCTCCGCGTCCGGTCCGGAGCAGTTGACGGCGAGCTCGGACCGGGCACGGTAGGCTGCGCGCGCGAGATTGTCGAGCTGCGTTTGCATTTCTGCCCATGTCGCTGACCATTGCGACCACGCGCGTATAATAGCTAGCTCGAAACGCAGACGCTGAATTTGGTGCCCCAGTTTGTCGAGCGCCCTTTGCATTTCCGTCCAAATCTGGCCGCCATCCGTCCTGGCGGCAATTTCGGAGCGTATGCGCTGAATATCGGTCGCGAGTTTGTCGAGCCTTCTCTGCATGATTGTCCTCTGCCCATGGTCATTACGGTTTTCTTCTGGACCCGGCATTGCAGGCACATCGACAGAGACGACTTTATAACAGCGGGGTCGGTGTCGAATTCCTTCTCTGCCGTTATGGATCTCCGACCGTGCGACGGTGTCTATGAACTGATACCAAGGTAAGAATACAGTCACGTCGATGATAATATCTCTCACAGTACTCTCTGACCCAGATGACTGAACGACACTGATGATTTTATTTCGAAATAAGAAATGATGGGGCAACATTAGACAAACTGTTATTGACGCACAGTATAATTGTATCATTTCTTAGTGAGCTATTCGATGTTGTCTGCCTTGAAAGTATTTGACCCATCGAGTGAAATGCGGATTTTTTTTTTGGCTCTCTGGTGAGTGGGTGGTAGTAAAATCGCTAGAGGAGGGGGCGTCTGGTCCTTGACGTTTGTGGTAAGCCAAACAAACAGTCGACCTCAAATCAAACGCCAAATAAATGAACCATTAGGGCACGTTATATTTGTTTTTCAGGATCAGCACTGCCCAGTGCCATGACTTACATTCAGAAAAATTTGAATTTTGCCACACATTTCACTTGTGGTTTTCCGCTGAGAAATGGTCGTCTTGAGTTTCTCACTTCATGGTGTACTTGAGAAATACGCAAACCAACCGATTTGAGGGCGACTAGGTTTTTTTTTACATCGATTTTTAAAGTATAAGAATATTTACCTACTGGCAAAGTTGGTGACTCCGATCCCCTCGGCTGCTTTGATGGATTTTGGTAGCCTCGTGTTCCGTTTTGGTGGCCTCATGTCAGTGTAATGGCTACATTTGGTCTTTGGTAGCCTCGTGTAAAGCCTGCATGCAGATTTTTGGCAGTGCTACCCTCTGAAAAGCCGGTCGAGGAAATCGAGCCTTACCACGGGCTCTGTGTTGCTTGATCTAACTGGGCTGGCTCAATTTCTGCACTCAGACTCGGATTGAAATATTTTGGGGCTATCCAAGTTCAACTGACATCCAGGTCCCACCACATAGAATACCCTTGATCATGATTGATGGATAGCATTTTGACCATTTTTGCTAGCCAGTCCACTGGCTCGTCCATTCCCGGCAGTTCACTATATTGGGACCACGCCGGTTATACCCAACCAACCAACCAACCTATGGCCTAGGTCCTGAGGGAAGACGTATTCAGTAGTGTTGAGACCAATTCAGAGTGAGGGACCAGTGACTTGCCTTGTGTACAGTCAGCCAAATAAATTCACCTCCAGTGACCATTACGTGCGCGCCAGGCAAGTGGGGTTGCCGGATTAACTTACCAGCAACTTACCAGACGCGGTGTTGCTTCGGGGTCAGAACGTATCGCTCTTATAATTATTTGACTACCCAGTTGGCCGCGGCCAATTTTCATCTGTTCATTAGTGGTAGGACTGAGAGTGTACGTACTTACAAGATAAATTTTATGCAGGCTATTGTGGTTAGCTGGTCCACTCACGGTGACTCGCATACCTACCATTCATGGTAGACGCGTGGGCGCGCCGTCTTTTCTAGTTCTGCAGTCATATATCCTTCAGTGTCATGATTGTACTCGAGCGACTTCCGGCACTTTGTGGGGCCGGCGTGGACTGTCCCAACTATCGAAAGGTGAGGGCAATGGAACTATCTTCAAGAACTTAGTTGTCATTGTCAATGAAGAGGACGAGATGTACACGTGATGACCTTGGTTTATACTATTATAGGGTTAGGGTCAGCACATAATGTGAGTGAGGAATCTTGCACTTGACGACCATGTACGGCGTGCGCAAGCTGCTAGGCGGCGGCGGCGGGCCCTCGTCGTCCCCTCCTGCCCAGCTAGAAAAACCTCTCACCATCCCCCTTGCATTCGCCCCAAAAGCTGGTCCCACCTGGCCCCCGCCTTCTCCTGGCCCTGGTTCGGCCTATACCACCACCACCACCCCAAACGCAAAGAAACTGAAAGACGACAACAATGGTACGCCTGGAGCCCGCCAGTCCACGGGCACGTCTTCGGCACTCAACAACTCGAAGAGATACACAAATCTTACCACCACACCGTCGCCTACCCGTTCACAAACTATGCCAGACACGCCTTCTTCATCTCGTCCATATTCGGCTAGAAAATCAGTCAATGCGCCCTCGAAGCGCCTCTCGAGCCCACTGAACACCCGCGATGAGTTGCTCATGAGTCTCATGGCGAGCGAGGCCGTCATCGACAGCCGAGACTTCCCCATCCTCACCGCCGAAGAAGTCGAAGAGCTTAAAAAGGTACATGCCTTATTTTTATGAACCCAGCAGCAATTAACAATTCCAAAGGAACACCAAGTCCTCTCCTCTCGTGTAGAAGCACTCTCCAAAAAGCTCGCCCTCGAGACAAAAATCCGCGACGCTGCAGTCAACCTCTCCCGCGTCAATGCCTCCCACAAGCAGGTCTCCAAACAGACGGCCGACCAACTTGCTGCCGCCAACACTCGCGTCGACAACGCCCAGACCGAGCTCTGGCGCGTCTCTGACCGCCTCAACGACATCCACAACCGCCTCATGGAGCACCGCGCCGGTGTCCTTAGCTTCTCCGTCCGGAACATGGAGAAGAAGATGGGTTCGAGCAGCACCGCCGAGGATTCGGGGTACGACTCGTCTAACCGCAGCACCCTCCTCAGCCCCGCTACCACTGCCACGTCGGTGTCGTCTTCGACGATGGGTCTTGGCTCGCCTGCCCAAACGCGTTTTGACGGTGCCCACCTCTTCGCGGGCCATGCGGATGCCATCGTACCTAAACGTAAACTCTCAGCCGAGGCTGCCGCAGCCGAAATTCTCGCCCTCGAGGCAAAGCTTAAACAGGCCAAGGACGCCCTCTCGGCTGCAAGCAAAAAGCAGGTCGAAATGACCCGCGAGCTCAGCATGATACGCCTCGAGAAGCAGGAGGTCGAGACTATTATGGATATGGACTTGCAGGCTGCACAGGACACCATCGCTGCATTGGAGAGCGAGTTGCCCAAGGCTCAGCAACTAGATGGCGAGATAGGCACGTTACGGAGGGAAAAGGAGGTGTTGCAGCGGGAGAAGGAAGCATGGCAAAGGGAAAGGGATGATCTATCACAGCGGGAGCGGGAAAAAGACGCAAAGAGTAGCAAGGAGGCAGAGGAATGGAGCCGACGGCTGGCCGATGCAGAAAGGAGGCGAGGAGAGCGAGAAAGCGACGTCCAACGCGAGCTGGAAGAACGAGACGGAGAGATCCAACGTCTGCGCGATGAAATGGATGCCATGCGCGTCGGGTGGGAAGAAGAACGGCAGGTCTGGGAGGACGAGAAACTCGAGGACCTTGCCCGCCTCCAAGAAGAGATGGACGCCGCCCGGCGCGCCTCCCAATCGCAGGCCTCTTCCACCGTCGAGCGCGAGCGTCAACGCACGAACGAGGAGCTCGAGGCGGGCCTGCTCGCGGTGCAGGTGATGGTCAAGACACACGGCATCGTGCTCTTCTCGCGCGACAGCTCGCTGCAGGGCCTGCTGAACGCCATTGGGATGCACCTCGACTCCGTGCACACCCGCCTCGAGGCGCATGCGAAGGCGGAGGCGGAGTGGGATGCGCTGAGGCGGAGGCTGGAAGAGGATGTGCGGGGCGGCTTGGACCGGAGGGAGGCAATGGCGCGGGAGCTGGAGGAGGCCAGGAAGGAGCGGGATGTGGCGAGGAGAGAGAGGGAAGCGGTGGAGTTGGAGAAGGGCGTGGGTGCGACCGGCAATGGAGAATCCGTCGACATGGCACGTATCAACGCGGTCCTCCAGCCTCTCTGGGCTGTGCTCCCGTCTCCGGAAGCCCGTGCAGCCAAGTTCGGCGCAGGCAGTTCCAGCTCGCGTCCCTACCGTACTGGGTCGCCCACGCCCATGAGTCCAGGCGGTGCCAGCTCCAACATCCCCTCTGGAGTGGTCACCTCCCTGTCCGACCTCGACGTGCGCTCGCTCAAGGCGCTCTACGATACGCGGAACACCCCCTCCTCTCCGCGTCCAGGTGCTAGCAACAACTCTAATACAACTCCGTTCAGCATTGACGCGTTCGCCGCGCGGGTGCAGGCGCTCATGGCGGACGACCGCGCGCTGATTGAACGGCTGGTGCGATTCGCGCAGGCGCATGATCTGTTGAAGAAGAATGCGGAGCGCGCGCAGAAGTTGGCGCAGGACGGTACGCACGCCCTTGAGACTTATCAGAAGCAGGTCCGCACGCTGGATGAGAGGAATCAGGGTTTGGGGGGACGGGTCGTTGCACTGTGGGTCCTCTTTTTGATTTTTGATTTTTGATTTTGATTATTCATTGCAACATTTCTTTTCAACAGACAAGAAGAGCTCCAAATTCTACACGAGACCATTGAGCGCCTCAACTCGGAGAAACACGAGCTCGAAGCCCTCGCCGGCGAGCAAGCCGAGACGTGCCGCCAACTCACAGACGCGAACAACACCCTCTCCGCTCGCACGCTCACCCTCGCAGAGGAAGCCGCCGCCGCCCCTGAGATGGTGCGCAAGAATCTGGAGGCGCAGATTGGGGAGCTCAAGACACAGATCGCGGCGCTCGAGAAAACGGGGGCGGAGATGAAGAAGGAGCTGGAGGACGCGCGGGACGAGGTGGAGGCCATGCGAAGCTCGGAGCAGAGTCAACGGATCGCACTGCTTGATGAGCTTAATTCGATGCAAACGGAGAATGGGAGTTTGAGGGCGCAGTTGAGGGCTTTGAAGAAGTAGATCTTTGTGTGGGGGATTTCTTGGATTGAACATTTGGATACCATAGTCTATCTATACCGTTAATACTTGTCGATTTGTTTTCTCGTCCTTCTTTTTTTCATGCTGGATTTTCGTAACCATAACCATGTGTATATTACGGCTGCTGAACAATTTACCTGTGCATTTCGAGTGGAGGAAAACCTGCAGAACCTGGAGATTGGGCCCCTATAATTTATAGAAGTGCAAAACCCGGCCTTTTGGACAAGTAGTGGCTGCAGCGCTGAGGAGGTTAGCCAGTGAGATGCACGACTTTTGCGTCGTTTTGTTCGTTAACGTTGTGGCACCGTTGAACTTCTGATCAGCGTCTCGTTTAGGTCACCCTCCGTTCTTGCCGCCAGTGAAGGAGGAACAAAGAAAAGAAGACGACAGAGACAACGTGGTGCCCAGGTTGTCATTGTTCAAGTATAGCCCAAAC
The DNA here is from genome assembly GCA_023014345.1 of Galerina sulciceps. Taxonomy (NCBI): domain Eukaryota; kingdom Fungi; phylum Basidiomycota; class Agaricomycetes; order Agaricales; family Galerinaceae; genus Galerina; species Galerina sulciceps. The sequence continues at coordinate 1,587,556 of JAEDXJ010000005.1, read as the reverse complement.
AACAAGAGACGAGGGAAGCTCTCAATTTCATCCAGAACAAAACATCAACGCATCAACGTTCATCATGCGAAAACCTAACTCAATCCCGCTTCGCTTCTGTTTCTTACTTATTTGTGTTTTGTTCTCCCTAGACCCTACACTCAAATTCACCCTCTGAGCATCATAACCATTTAAACCTTCAGATTCGACGAGAAGTGACAGAAGCCCATATCGACCTGCAGTACCCAGCCCTGACCCAGCCCATACCTGTGTGGACAACTGGGCAAGATCACGATATCTCTTCCAAATTCTTCAGTGCAATGACTGCTATCAGCTCCCAGAATACAGATGCAGTGGCCCAAACCCATGGATTGAACAGCCTGAAAAAGACGCGGTATGGGCAACCGTATTTTGAGGTGCGTTGATACTCTCTCTTGGCTGACGCTCTAACCCCATCCTCCGGTGTTCAGGATACACGGGATCTCTTCTTGAGCCTATTTCTTTCCATGAAAATTGGCACTCGGAAACAAACATTCAAAACTTTCCCTCATGCCTTCACTGGGTGAGCCTCTCAGTTTTTCAGTGGGTCCACCCCAGTTTACAATGTGATTTGTGATCCGTTAGCTATGAAGCCTTGAAGAGCCTCGCTTCGCTGAAATTCTATAGGCCCAAGCATAGCAGAAACCAAATGTTTTCCACTGCGACTGCGAAGATATCCTTAGAAGAAGTTGACGGTACAACGTTGATGCAACACTTCCTTACAGGTAGTATGATCAAGGAAGCTCGTACCGAGGACTCACCGATTTTCAAAAAGAAAGAGGTCTATCAGCTCACTATGAAGGGCCTTCGTACTCTTGAGCGATGCATTGAAGATAACGGCATTGAAACTGAGGCCGATCATCTCATTGCCGCCCTCTCTACCCTCCCCATGCCGAGACCGAAGCTTTGGCGCCTCGAACGTAACAAGAATGACGACGATATCGTTATCAATCCGTCAATCATCACGAATATCTTCTGCCGTGTTGTAGGTCAAACACCCAACTATATCGGCCGTGTTGGCGTACGCCTCATCCCGAAAGCTGAAAGAAATTCGCTTTTAGAGCCGCTTTATAGAGCGGGGACTGAACCATTTATTTGGAAGGTTACCCTAGTAGACACCACTCACTGTTTTCAAGTGCCAAAATTGGTCAAATATCTTTGTGATCATACAACAGTAATGTCGTCTTCGGAGGCAGCAGAAATTGCTGCCCACTTCGTTCGCTTGGGCCTCATTACGTTGGTGGTCGACAAAGCAAAGAAGAAAGACTTTGTCCAGATATTTACAGTTAACGGATATGCCCCAAGTGGCAACCCATTCATCAGTGTACGTTGTTCTTTGTAGTCGTCATTACCTTCTTACAGATTCGTCACATAGGACGAAGGGACATTTCAATACTCCCGGTCTGCTATCTACGCCATTACAGATGAAGGTTCTCGTTTGGCAGGTTGGGCTGGTGTTAATGTTCCTACATTGCTGCTTCCGCCTCTAGCACCGTCCAACAGCGCCAGTACTCCCCTTCACATTTCTACTTTTGAGCCGAATCTTTGGTCGCAAGATCGTGTCAACGAGATTGTCAACAGTGTCGATGGTGCCCGCCTGGAAAAATTTATGAAGAGTGCCAATCTCCGTACTCTTTTCATGGAATACTTGAGGAAGGAGTCGTGTGAATACCTCATATCCTTCTGGCTTGATGTCGATGATCTCAAGAATGAATTCAGAGTGGCGTCAGCAATGACTCCAGAGATGCCCCCAGTTGCAGGTAGCTCTCGGACACCACTGGAACGACTGCCATCGCAACAATGCCATGGGCCGCTGAATGATAGGCCATTCTTCATCTACAACGCTTACCTTGCTGTTTCCAGTGAATATCAATTAGGAAATTGGATTGCTCGTACCCTACGAACCGAGTTACAGACAACTTTGGACAGGATGCTGGAAACCTTGACAAACAGGGCCTTGGTTGCCAATATGGAACAGCAAGAAACGCCTAGTTTAGATTCCTCCCAGCTAGAGATATTACTGGAGATATACAACCGTATCCAGGCCCAGGTTTTCTGCACTTTGGCTTTGGATTTTGTTCCAAGGGTAAGCTGTCACCTTTGAACTCGGCATACCTCCTATTCTAACTTCATGAACTGTTAGTTTATGAAGTCTCAAGACTTCCTTGATAGGCGCTTGAATGCTTATACTCAAGATTTTCTGGACAAATGAAATGCTTTTTAGAATTTGCGTGGATACAAGCACCAGCTTATTACCAAACTGTGGTACACCGAGACTCTGGACTTTTTTTGTAAATCTATGGGCTCTACACACCCCAAATGCTCAATATGGCAAAATGCATTTTCACATGAAGGTGGTCGCTCTGATATGAATTTGTGAAAGGCCCCCTCTTCAAATCAAGCTATATATTAATGCGACTAATGAACCGCCTTTGTATCATTAAAGTAGGTGACAGGGAAGCACTGTTGGCCCTCTGATTTTGGGCCTTGGTTGAATGTCTGGATATTCTGAAATCGAACAAGTACATATAACTGAGTAAATATTCCAATTAGCTCCAAGTTTGGTTTTTTTCGTACCCCTGGTTTTTTTTGCACTTGCTGTGGTTTGTCACTACTCAGGCTGCTCTCCTGAGTTTTGAATGAAGCGTCCATCTTGAAGCAAAAGAAAACCCCCGGCGAGACTCGAACTCGCAACCTCCAGATTCACGCAGTGTAGAAGTCTGACGTCATAACCATTAGACAACGAGGGCTGTAATAAAATGTTGAAACGTGGGAAGATGAAGGAGGTGCGAGGTTGCAGCTGTTTTAGGAGATGAAAAGAGGAAACTCCTCTGTGCTTGAAATTGGCTTCAATGTCGTCTCCGGTGATGAGCTCGCCTGTGTCGATCTCGCCCCCGCGTCGACGAAGCTTGTCGCCTGGCGAGATAAGCGATGGAAACTCGATGCGGCCTCCCCGGCACTCGCCCACTCTCACTCGCTCATACGATCCCTTCGACCCCCAGGTGAGGGAGAGACAGCGCACGATGGACGTCGACATGGCCATGCAGCTCTCCCTCGCTCGCAGGGACACTCTCCATGCGTCCCCCGTCGCCACCTTTGCCAGCCCCGCCACCCTCCCCGCCCATCAGCAAGAGCACTCGTTTTCTCCTGAACACGAGGACGAGCACCACGATGTCCACCAGCTCACCCCACCCTTTGAGCATGAGCTCGAACACCATGGCCACGACATCGACGCCGATGTCCTCTCCGACCATGATATACAGCCAATGCACCGGTCCAACCCATCCCTGCATCTGCATCAGGAGGACCCTCAGGCCAGCAGCTTTGGCTTGCCGACCTATCAGGCGAATGTCTCTCAGTCCGCGTTTGACTTTTCCCCCATGGAAGAGTGGGCTGCAACAGAAAAGACAAGACTTGGCCTTACCTCGGCTCTCAACACCCGTTTCTCCATCACCAGCCCCCTCCGTTCTCGGTCTAAGCCAGACCCCGACTCCAAGCCCCCTGCCCCGATGACGACAACTAACGAAACCCCATCGTCCGAGCCGTATTCTATTGCCGCTACTACACTTAATGACGCCGCCATCGCCTCTGGATCTAACCTCGTCGCTCAATCTGACCAACCGCAAGTAGCCAGCGTCGCGGGCGACGACGCCGTTTCGGACCGGCCCCTGCGTCATCGCAAACTAAGCCAGAGCAACCCCCATCCGCGCTCTCACCGAAAAGGCATCGGCGGCAAAATGGCCCTCTTCGAGTCCAACCCAACCGACGCGCCCTCCTTTTCCGCCCGCCTTGGGCTAGTCCTAGGTAATCAAGGCTCTCATGTAGCCGATCACATCACAGGCGGACCTCATGCAGGCGGCGGTATTCTTAACACCGGCCACGATCGGCCCTACCGCTTTTCATTTTACTCCAACGCCCTCAGTGCGACCATCCACGCGCGGAGCCTCAGCGAGCTGCCGGCTGATGGCCAAACTTTCGAGCAGCTTTTTTCTGGCATACAACCCACTTCGACGGCTCATCTCGCAGCGGACAGTAAATCTAGAAAGGACCATGGAGCTGCATTTTCTCCTCCTTATACGGCGACAGCGAGCGAGAGAACCAGTACCTATTTTCCGCACACCAATGGTAATAGCCTTTTCCTCAACCACAACCGGCGCTCAGTCAGCGGACAAGGGCACGAAAAAGGCGGACATGGCGGCGGCGGCGGGGCGAACGCGCTGACGGACGACCAAGACGGCAACACTTGGTGGCTCGATGTGCAGAACCCAACGGACGAAGAGATGAAGATGCTCAGCAAGGTCCGTATACCCTGCTCAATCTTTTAACTCGCCGTCTAACAGCCTGCCAAGGTATTCTCCATCCACCCGCTCACAACTGAAGACATTTTGATGGAAGAGACGCGCGAGAAGATTGAGCTCTTCAGAAACTACTACCTCGTGTGCTTCCGCTCCTTCGACCAGGACCCGTACAGCCCCACGCATCTCGAGCCCTTGAATATGTACATCATCGTCTTCCGCCAGGGCACGCTCTCGTTCCACTTCCGGCCGACGCCGCACCCGCAGAACGTGCGCCGGCGCATCAAACAGCTCAAGGACTACATCAGCGTCACCTCGGACTGGATCTCTTATGCGCTCATCGACGACATCACCGACGCGTTTGGACCGCTTATCCAGAGCATCGAGTACGAGGTTGACAGTATTGATGAGTTGGTGTTGATTTTGAAGGAGGCCGAGCAGAGCGATATGTTGAGGCGCATTGGGACGTGTCGGAAAAAGGTGATGGGCCTGTTGAGATTGATGGGGAACAAGGCGGATGTGGTCAAGGGCTTGGCGAAGAGGTGTAATGAGAATTGGAGGGTCGCGCCGACGTCGGATATTGTACGTCTTTTCTTCTTTCCTTCGTGCTGTCCGTAAACCTCAGGCGTCGACCACAGGGCCTCTACCTCTCCGATATCCAAGACCACTTGATCACAATGACACAGAACCTGAACCACTACGAGAAGATCCTCTCGCGCTCGCACTCCAACTACCTCGCGCAGATCTCGATCGAGATGACCGACGCGAACAACCAGATCAACGACGTGCTGAGCAAGCTCACGGCCCTAGGTACCGTACTCATCCCCATGAACCTGGTCACTGGCCTGTGGGGCATGAACGTGCATGTTCCTGGGCAGGAGACGCCTGTGAGTCGCCTGGTTTTCTGTCTAATTTGTTTTGCCTTCGGGTCTGCTTTTGTCTTTTCGATGGACTACGGACTACGGGTCTTGCTTTATTTGCCCTTCTATCTTTCATTTCGTGACGTCCTTGCTAATTTACGGATCGGATCCACAGGGCTACGCGTGGTTCATCTCCATTATAGCCTGCCTCGCCGCATTCGCGCTTGTTGGGGGGTACTCGACGTACAGATTCATGGTCCGCAGGTGATATAATGAATCATGGATGATCATGGTAACTACTACGACGAAGACGACAAATACGACAAATGCAGCGTCGAAGAGGTTGTGTCTTGAGACTTGCTCGGCCCTCAACAGCTCAAAAAGTGCAAGGCCGTCATCTTTTGTCTCACACAGTATCTTTATCTTTACTACATAGGGAAGTTCTGTTTGAGGACTTTGAATAGGTTCCATGATCCGTCATGAATTTTACGATTTGCTGCGTCGCTTGCACTTTCATGGGGGTGGTGGGTACCGGTCAGTATTCATTCAGTGAGCATGCAGAGTCCGTGGTCATTCTTTCATCCTTATTACGTGCCATGTTTAGGTTTTCTTTTACACGTACCTACCGTTGATTTTCCTGCGTTGGCTCCTTCAAGTAGCTTTCTTCGCTCCCTTGCATTATTCAATATCTCAAATTCGCCTTTGATCCAAAGCTTGAACGTTTTCTTATTCTCATAGTTTAGTTTCCGCATGCTTTGCTACGCGCCCATGCACATTGCACACGGGCACTGTACAGTCTGTACTGTACAAGAAACTACACGCACACCCAACTAGACTATGTACTGCAATGCTTCCAGAAATAGATTAGGCCTCGCAAACAGCAGTCTGCTTTCGACCCTTTACCAACCATTTTCCCGCTTGTCAAACCATCATGCTACCGCAGAATGACTTTGCATCATGTGATAAAAATACAACGCAAACCCCACAAATATTAAATCCAAACTTATATATATCATACTATACATAGATCTATCCCTCAAGGCCTTCCGAAGTCAACCTGGTAAGAAACCCTGAAACGCAGCTGTTGCAGCAGCTTGGGTAACACCAACAGCAGAAAGGTTGATATGTGCCGCAGGGAGCAGCTCTGGAGACTGAGAAGCGTGCTCAAATTCCTAGAATACGTGGAATTGAGGACGAAGGAGGAATGAAAGAGGGGGAGGGGAAGTATGCGTCAGTGGAAACTCGGGTCCGAACGACCGTTGATACCTACATCGACTGAACACAAGGGACAGCAAAATAAAAGTTAAATACGACAAGGTCAACAAAGTCAGCTTAAGAATATTGTCTCTGGAGAGAAAATAAATGACCACCCACCATGTGTACTCGGCATTCTACTTGTATTTAACCTCGTCGACTGCACCTGTCTAAGCTGTCGGAAGTCGTTATTCTGATACGTCTTGGTCAGGCCTGTAGCTGCAGGGGACCGCAGTATTGCAGCAGGTGGAGAAATTACTACGCCTAAAATATCTGGCGTCTTGTTTCCTCTCTTTGGCGTGGACGGGGGCTCGAGCGTCCTAGGGTCCAAAAGGTTCTCGACGGATTGCAGGGGCATCGTCAGCGAATCCGGCAACTCCGTTGCAGAAGGAGGGAATAGCTCGTCTTCGTCGACGTTGAGCTTTCCCTTCACGGAAGAGAGAAGTGCTTGACGGGCGTCGGGGAGGGTGGCGGCCAGAGTGGTGCACAGGTGATGGAAGGCTTCTGTCGATATACCAACTAGAGTGGTGAGCTTGGTATCCACCTGCAACGTAAGCCATTCCAGAATCTGCAGCATTATGTCTGCATTGTCAACTTTCAAACTTGACGCATGGTCCGCATAGGCTGATATCATCCGTCCAACTTCGTTCTGGAGGCGTTCCTGGGAGATAGAGCTTGACGGTAGGCTATTTAGGATTACAGGGACCGAGTGTAGTGCGTCGAGTGCAGAGGGGTCGGCCTGCGCGTTCCGCAACACAAGAAGCAAAAGATTGAAGCGCACATCTGGGCCGAAGTCGTTTGCGTGCTTCCCTAAGTGTCGTATCAACTTCGCCAGTGGTAACAACCGTAGATTGGTATCTAACACGAGGGATATACAGTGATCCAGCTGTTGCGAGAGGTCTTCGTTGGTGGACAATGAAGACACAGCCCACTTAGTGGTTTGGGTCGATGATATAAGAAGCTCGCAAAAATGGATAGACGAATATACTTGGTATTGAAGAACCAGCCTATAATCCTCCTCTGCGACGAGTCCAGACAGTTTACGCAGGACTGCTGAGAGTTCTTTCAGCTCTTCCATGAGCAGCCATTCTCCGATTCCAATTTCCCCTTTATCTAAAGTGACTAAGCGTTCAATAAAAGTTGTCCGTTTCTCAGCGTCGAGGAGCCGGCAAAAAGTTTTGAGTTCGGGGAGTACTTTGGGGAACACTCCCGTCACCCAATATTGGGCATCCTTGTCAGAGGGCCCTCCAGGCAAGATCTTCTCCAGGAGATCGTATATCTGCAAGATATGATGGACTGGATCCCGAACTGTCTTCGATATCAGGGGATCCAGAAGGACCCTCAAATAACTTGAGGGCCAGAGGTACCAGACTCGGCCTCGATGCAGTTTGTGATGCTGCGAAGAATCTCAGGGCAGGACTGTCGGATGTTTTGCGCTGCCAGGTAAGCAATAGAAGACTGGGAAAATCTCGCACTTGCTGCATCTGAGCAGGCGTATAGGTCAGAAATTGCTGCTGTCATATTGCGGAGGTCGCGACTGATAAGTGGGTATGTCGCTGTGAAATGCAATACCAGATGCAGAATGTCGTCTGCTGTTCGGAATAAAAGTTCAGAAAGTGTTTGGTTCATGCGGGACGGGGGTTGGAGGGGAAAGTGGTGATTCAAATCGTCTGAGATGTCAACAAGGACGGTGAGGAGTCTCGGCATAATGCCTTGAGATCGTTCTAACCAGAAGCTCTCCAACACACGCCAGTCACCATCATCGTACGTGAGTTCTTCTGCGACGATGGCCAGAGAAATACGTAAGACACGTAGACGCCGAAGTGAAAATGGGCGAAGGCTTGTGTAGGCGAGCTCTTCTATGGCGGATGACAAACCGTCTCGAGCTACCCTTGCAAGTTTGCCGATTTCCATCAATTCCTCCGTTGATATAAAGGAAAAGGGTGGCTCTAGAGACAGCACCGTATTAATAAGGTCCTCGCGGAGCATTGCCTGCGGATCCTTTGCGAGTCCGACCAGAAGACGTTCAGCAAGTATCCCGAGCTTTCTTGGAATGTCGTCACTTTTATTCCACCCCAACCGTCGGGTTATTTGTCTTAGGAGGAGACAATGATTGACAATCTGGGAGAATGCTATGAATTGAAGTCTGAAGGCATCTCACGTAGAACTCACCTCTCGATATCCATCGATGCCTTGCCACAACAACAAGACAGCAAGAGACCTTTCTCGACACTGGTCATTGCCAATACTATCTGCCCATGCGAGCGAAGCAAGAACTGTTAAGACACCCATAAGCGCTCTTACGAATACAATGAAACTCTCGTGTGAAATTGCAGAGGGCCGTTCTTGAAAGAGAAGTGGGGGAAGAGAACGTGAGTCATTTGGAGGAGTAGCCGCCAGTTTTGCCGCCAGGTTGTCGTGATTGATCATGCATTCAAGCCAACAACCCACAGAATGTTCTCCTATAGTGATATCTTTCAGAAACGCAGCACTACCGGCGAAGTCACCAATCGAATTTGTTAAAGCATCTTCAAACAATTGCCAGCCACGTATCCTGGTTAAAGCTTTTTAAGAGCCTTTTTGACGGGTTTTTCAGTCTTTGGACTCTGATGTAGTTCTTCGAGGCTGCGTAAAAATGGCCCATCTTCTGAGAAATACCGAGAAATCTCAATGTTAGCAGCGGCGTCTCGCAACAAAGTCGTGTTCGTTTCGTCCAGCGTTTTCTCGTTGAAAACCCGTGGAAGATCGAGATGTTGCTAGAATTAATTCAACCGGTTAATTAAAATATGATATAACATAAGAATAAAGTCACCAGGATGATCCTCGAAAACCGTGTTTGCTGAGAAGCAGTGTTATAGAGAAGTTTGCCCACGTAATAAGCATCATCTATGGCCTAATATTTTATCCTATTAGCATGGCAGCTCTGTGTCATAAACGGCTTACATTTGAACCCAATGAGTCGTGCATTATTGTCGCGAAAGTGGATATAGAATCTGTTGAGATATCATCTCTTATGGGCCTCCCAGAGGAGTGAACGAGGCCCTCGAGGTCAGAGTCCTCTGCGACATTCAACTCCGTATAAAGATTCGGAAATTCAGGATGGTCCCAATCCTCGCTTTCAGGCTTTAAAGAGAAAAGTAATCGTGTCGCAACAGGGAGGGGAGGAGAAATAGGTAGCAACTTCAGTAATTGCTCCGCTAACAAGACTGGACTTGGGGAATTAGCTGGATCCACGGACGAAGAAAGGGGCAGAGATGCAGGCACTGGAAGAGCTTTTGGTTCGTAGGTCGCAGCTTCTGAATTTTCGGACGTAATGGTGTCCCCATAGATTGCTATAAACATGGACCTGAATTCTCCATGGAAGATGATCAATCGTGTTGCACACTGGTATATTTAATCAGGGTGATAGCTAGGTAATATGCCAATGTTGCCAATAACACACCTCCGTGCCCATATCCACCGTAAACTCAGTCTGTCCACCAGCGTACGCAATCCGAGTAGGAGCTAACGCATTCTTTGACACGCGCTTGTCTTGCGAATCCTGGCTATTGGAAGGTGGCGTTGAGGTAATGTTGAAATAAACATCTAGAAAAAAAGCTTCTGGTTCTGTCAGGCTATTCAATATTAGACTCGGGTTTCATAGAACAAAATAACAATGCCACAGACGCAACAATATCCGGAGACTGGTTGAACGGTTGCGCGCCTGTTGGAAATACGCGTATTGATGAGACTCTCACTGGTGCAGGGTATAGAATGGCAGCGGTAGAGTTTCTCGAATCAATTTGATACCACCCCAGTAGGCGCATTTCGAGTAGAAGAACTGAACAAATTGTTCAATGATATGAGTACCATTGATCAATTGTGAGTGCTCGACAATACGAGCCAAGCCCGAAATTTTGGTCACGTGTTCATGCATCCTACAGGTGTCCATTGAGTTCTGACTTTTGCATTCGTTCTGTTACCAACCTGGCCTTGTGATCTGCTCTTGCCGCAGTCCGGGATGAGTCGCCCAACGACAATCAAGCTACCTGCTCTAGATCTTTCGTCTACTAGGTCTCCTGCTCCTCTGAGGAGTCGCGGTCGGAGTGGCAGTCTAGTCAAAGTAGAGGAAGTCGGCGATCGGTCTGGGGAGGAACTGCTGGATCGAAGTGCCTATGCCAATATCAATGCTGACTGGGTCAATGCAAAGGGTACGTGGCCTTCATTTCATCTAACCTGTCTTTCCTAAATCAACTCTTGTCAGGTGCATGGCTTATCCACGTCGTCTTGATCATCCTTGGAAAAATTATCGTCGACACTATTCCAGGGATGACTCAACAAATAAGTTGGACTTTGGTGAATTTGCTATACCTAGCGGTACGTGTTCATAGGTTCCCGCATTGTGTCCTAAGGCTAATTCCTCCCGTCGTGTGTCCTTAGCTCTCCTACCTCATGTTTCATTGGGTAACCGGTATCCCGTTCGAAAATGACCTGCATGGCGGTGCTTATGACGACTTGACACTTTGGGAACAAATTGATGACGGCGCTCAGTATACACCATCAAAGAAATGGCTTTTCTGCGTCCCAGTCGGACTGTGAGCGTTATCCATACTGCCCCAGGCGCTTATGTGTGCTAAATAAATGCAGATTCCTAGCATCTACCCACTATACAAATTACAACCCATGGCTGTTTGCGGTCAATTTATCTGCACTGATATTCGTCCTAATACCAAAACTCCCACAAGTACGTGTTTTTCAATACCCGTTGTCCGGCCCGGCTCACACGGAAATGTCCAGTTGCACCGTCAGCGAGTGCGCTTCATGACTGACAATGCCTCTGGTATAACTACGCCCTTAACGCCAAGTTTTCCTAATTCCGGTAGATCAACACCTTCCCTGGAGAAAGTTGGGCCTGACGCCATCACAGAAGCCCATTTCCAGTAATCTCCGTACTCCAGAAACCCTGGTCAAGTAGGCATGAAGACCTGCCCTTCGCTACGAGCGTATAACCGTCCACAGAATGTGCGATGGCCTATAAATAATATGGTCAAGTCTGTAAGGAGATTTACTCCCCCTTCCTTCTCTATTGCCATCATATCTACCTACCTCCCATATGACCATATATACTTTACAGATTCTATAATTCTACAAGCAGCCTTTAGAGTTGTTGATACTGTTGCAATCGCAAACTAAAAGACATCGATGTAAGGGAAAGCCCTTGAAACTAAGAGAGGTAGCTCACAGATTCCGGAGCAACATGAAGATGGTCACTTTTCCTACAGCTGGGACATAAATGGACGCCTAAGATACAAGGTGAATGGGCCAAGTAAAGCCTTTCTGTCAGAACTTACTTTATCTCGAACATCCTTCTCAAAATTCTTGTCAGCAGCCACGTTCAAGCAGATACAACCATCTTTCAACCAGTCTGTTTTGACTTTGTAGGACGCACTGGGGACAGCAGAGACAACGACATCTGACATTGCCAGAGCTTCTTCCAGTGATAGGTTGCTTGGATGAACGATGTGCCGTGGGTGATATCTTTGAGAAGCTACCGACTCAGATGAAGGATCAGAAGATATTCTAGGCCGTTTAGTGTATTCCTGATTGGCAGACTCTCGGTGAGCATCCAGAAATTTCTGCCAAGGAAGCGGACCTGGATGGAGTCTATGTCGACAGATATGACGCGCGCCCCATCGTTAGCGAGTAGAGCTGCTAGCGGTCTGCCAACGACTTCCGATCTACGCATCCAAAATTGAACAGACTGTCTGCTCTTTGACATTCAATGACGAGTAATATGACGTGACACACCTATTTATCACGGTGATAGTTTTGCCGTATGCTCTGTCGCCGTATGGAAGGATCTTGTTATATACCCCAAGGAATTCGAGGCATTTGACTATGGCTAATGGCGTGCAAGGTATAATCGACTTCACGGTACCTGCTGGTGGAACTTCGGTCTCTGTCTCTTTCTCTATGAGCTGAGACGGTGGAGCAAGAATGGAGGAAGCGAGTGACTTCGGCTCAATAAAGCGAATGCTGGGAGTCGATGAGCCAAAAAAGTCCAACAGAACAAGTCGCGTGAACTGACTTATGATACAGATTATAATGGAACTTGAAATGCAACCCTTCAACGTCCTTGAGAGGAGAGACGATCTATTCAATGATACTTTAGTTGAGAGGGAGTATACCAGAAGGATTCAGAAAAACCTGCCTGTTGCAGATAGTGATCCTGTACATGTGTCCAGCAAAATGCGTTAGTGAGTCCAGGTTAGCTAAAGCTTGGAATTGTTGACAAACTTGCTGGGCTCCGAAAATCGGGAAATAGACCTTTTTGCAATGCGGTCTTCGTGAGTAAAGACTAAGAATGGGAAGTTTTCGACTACGTACCATGATTCCATGAATAGATGGGTCCTCATTGGCTTCGATGATCGCCTCTTCCACCCCTTCTCCTTCGCCCAAATCTGGGGAAATTGCCGCACCGACCTTCTTCAAAATAAATTCCACGCCCAATTCTTCGCATTGTTTTCTTGTAAACTCAGCGTAGTTGTTGCTTGGCGCAGATGTTGTCGCCAGAATGCCGACAAGCTTTGGAGGATGCGAACATTGTTCTAGAGCGCCCTTCACCTCATCGCGAAAGGCCGCAGCGATGGGATCGGCTTTGAGGAGGAGGCCTTTCCTTGCTTGAGTGCTGGCCATATCTACGGTCGGAAAACGGGTGCACTGATGCTTTTCAAGAGTTACACTGAGCAATCTATTTTTTTTTGGATACCCGATATAGAGGCATCTAATCTAATCCGATCTAACGAAGTCGCTTGTGCGCCTGGGTGTCTTCGCGGTAATTTCATGAAAAGAAATCCACCACGTTGGGTTTGACACCTACGATTTACCAGCTTCTCAAAGTAACACGAGAGCTCAAGTCCGATGGTCTTAAATGAATAGCTTAGACCACAACAACAGAACGTGTTCCAGAAATGGAATTATCTATCGTACAAGCTTCACTAAGGAGATAAGATGCGCCGTGAAAAAAAAAGAGAAATGTCAAAAAGAATCAACTGATGGACGGATGGGACGTAATGAAAGTCGAACCGCCGGAAATGCAATAACCATAGGTGTATGAGATCAAGCAGTGACAGGTACACGCTGATGCGATTATGCAGGATGATGGTTGATACCGTTGATAATTACACCGTTCTCAAGTGCAGTGCTGCTGGTATCCGTGCCGCTGTTCAAGCTGTCCTCGTCCGTGTCATCTTGGTTGCGTCGAGGGATGGGTGGAACGTCTTCATCGTCGTCCTCGTCCTCCATCATCTGAGCAGCGCGCTACAAGAGTGAAACAGTGTCAATATAACTGCAATACAAGTGAAGACTAAACAAGCATACCTTCATCGCTTCTGCTTCATTGGAATAATGTCTTCCTCGAGCTCGAACGAAAGCGGCATGTTTAGCAGCGGCTAAACTTACTTTAAACATAAACTTCTAAAGGACACAAAGAAGAACACTGACTTTCTTCGTCCATTTCTTCCTCAAACTCCACCTCCTCGCCGGGCGATCTCGAATCAGCCCTAATGGCAGATCGCGCATCATTCGGGAGATTGAAGCTCGTGCTCCTGCTGGAAGTCCCGCTTCCAGAGCGCGCAGACATGGAAGTCCCTGGACGGCCATTGCTTGAGATTGACGTTCTGCGTGACGATGGGCCAGATGTGTCTGCACCCGTCGGTGAAACAGACATGGCAGGCGATTCAGGACGTTGCTCCTCCACAGGCGACCTTGGGTATCCCAGATCAAGGTTTGGGATATCTGCAATGAAGTACAATCAAGACAGAAAATTGGATTAGAATATGGCATATGCAAACCTCCTTCAACTTCATCTGTCTCTGCATTGTAACGAACATAAGGTGTTTTAGGTTCGGTGATCTTCATCAGGCTGTCTTTCCCGATTTCAGTCAATGCCAGGTTCTCTTCGTCCCATTGTAAGCTGCTAAAGGAGAACGGATATATTGGATCTAGCTTCGCTCGTCCAGACAAGATAGAAATAAGACTCACTGTCCATTAGTGCTGGGTGTTTGAGGTGTGTTCTTCAAGATCCCTTTCGGTTTTGGGAGAGACGCGGAGCGAGGCAGAGGGGGGAGTGAGGGACGGTCATGAACGACGGACATGATGGTAATAAATCGAGGGGAAAGATAGAAACCTAGGGTAAGATCCAAGAGGAATGGGACAAAGAGGTGAACTCCTTTTCAAAGTTCTAGACTGCCGTAAATGGCAAGGTCCGTGTCCAGTGACCATGCGCAGTGCACGACGCCAATGACATAAGTGCATTGCACAGAACCGTTCACAATACTCCAATTGCCAATAGTATTAGGGTACAAGTGCCGAATGCTAAATTACATGCCCGGGGTGGGTATCATTATCCAAAGTCTCTATGCCCTCAATTCCAGCAATGCACCAGTCAAGCGCTCAGCGACGTTCTCTGGTTCTTGCCGTGCCATTTCAATGATACTCAAAAGTTTCTTGATGCCAATCTGAAGAGTGGGATTCAGGTCGTCCCTGCCCCCAAACCCGGCTTCTTCTAGCATTCTAATGGCTCTCTTCCGATGCTGATCAGAGGGGAACAACTCCACTTCTTGCACAACGTGTTCTAAAGCGCGAAGCGAGGAAATTGGGGGTACACGGAGCTCTGAGTCAAAGGTATCAGAAAGCCCGAGATCGGTGAGGATGGGCCGTAATGACGACGTTGCGATGATTAGTAGGCGACGGCCCTAACAGCTTCGTTAGAGTTAGCTCAATATCAAATAAAGCGTAACTTACCTTCGGCGGTCGTCGATTAAATAAGACCAATAACGTCTGCAAAATAGCATTTGAAACCTGGCACCCATCGGCGTCCAGTCTGTTATAGTTTATGTGAGCCCAAAGTTCTACAAAGAACTGAGTCGAAAGAAACGTACCAATCAAACGCTCGATGTTATCAACCACAACGACACTTAGCGGACTTTTGTAGCTGTCTGCGAAGACTTTGGTGATAGCGGTAACTTTCTGCGCCTCCGAGTACCCTACCATGTTATCTGGTGAGATGAGTTTGATGAAAGGATATTCTGAAGCCTGAGCAATGGAAGCCCCGAGCGCGGTTTTTCCTGAACCAGGTGGACCGTGTAGCAATATGCTGACAAGTGGTGTGCGCGTTGACGAGCGTACTTGCTCAACTAGAAGCGAGCCGGATTTAAGAAGTTCCTAATGATTGATTAAGTGGGCTGAAATTGCCTGATCTGACATTGTGCTCACATCAACAACCGCGTCGTAATGGATGATGCCGTTTTGAATGACTTGCTGTAACTCTTCCTCGGAAACACCAAAGGCAGGATGTACCTCATCGAGGGCTCTCATGAAATCGTCTCGATTGACCCGCAAATTCTCTACATCATCAGAAATGCCGGCCATAGTGCCAACTTTGACATGCCGATTGAATGCAAAACTGGTAGCACTTTTGATCAGGCCTCCAATCTCGGCCCCAGAAAAGTTTTTCGTCTGTTGTGCAAGTTCTAGGAGGTCAACATCGTGGTCCATAACGCCATTGTTCCGCATTTTCGCGGTATGGATGTTCAGGATCTGGAAGCGACCATGCTCGTCGGGAAGGGAGATTTCCATGTGCACCTCCAGACGACCAGGACGAAGAAGAGCTTCATCGATCATGTCGAGACGGTTAGTCATACCAATAATCAGAATATTGTTCAGTTGGTCAACACCGTCCATCTAGAGGACATTAATACACTGTAGCATGAAAATATCCAAACAACGTACCTTGGAGAGCAACTGATTGACAACGGTATCACCAACGCCCGTTCCGTTGTTTGTGGATCCACGTTGCTTGAAAATGGCATCTAGTTCATCGAAAATAATGATATGTAGACCACTTTCATCGCCCTTCTCCTTGTACTCTTTCTCTGCATCCGCGAAGAGCTTTCGGATGTTCTCTTCTGAAGCGCCGACATATTTGCTCAGTACTTCAGGGCCATTTACCACCTTGGGTTCTCGCGCATTCAGCATTTTCCCAATTTGCCTTGCAATTAAAGTCTTTCCTGTACCCGGAGGACCATGGAGAATGATACCTGGACGAGAGGTGATCAGGTTTTCGGGGTGAAAGCGTGAATGTTACCGACCTTTGACATGCTGGATTCCAAGCTTTTCGACAAGCCCAGGAGGGAATACACGAGAGGCGAAAGCACGTCGGAAAATTTCACTGAACTCGGAGTCAAGACCACCAATACCCATGTCTTCAAACTTGAAATTGGGTGCCAGAATGGCGTTCGGTGGAGCTCTGGGTTTCCTCAATTAGCCACTGCGTGAAAAACACAAAGAATAACCAACTTCTTTGCACTAGACTTGATTTTAATCAAACTATCTGGTGCTTTCAGGATTGTGACATCTGTCTTCTCGAACAAAATTCCCATATGCTGGTGACCGATTGTCCGTTGGCCAGCTGGAGGCACACCTTTCCGTTGTTCGTCTGCGATATCCAGAACGGAAACTGATTTCACGGTCGCCTTTAGGTTTTGTCCATGGAACTCGAAGACGATAGTCTCATCGGCAGACATGACGATTCCGCTGAACGCTTTGATGAAGTTCTTGCCCATATCGTCTGCCGAAAATTGTTCTGGTATTTCATGACGAGGGCGCAAGAATCCAACCTCTAGGTCGATGGCCCCAAGAAATGATGGAGCGGCTGGATGGGGTGGAGGCGGCATGACTTCGACAGTTGCTTGGTCTCCAGTGAGCGACAACCCGATCCACTGACGTTGCATGGCAGATGCGCCGATAACTCCTGGTTGTAGTTTCCCCGTGTTATCATGGCTGATGTAGATTCAGAAAGATATTTTTTGAAGACAAAGATTGGACGTGCCGAACGGTCAAAGCATAGGTTCCGTTCACCAGAACATGTTGACCTTGCTGAAAGTCAGAAGGGTGCACGATTAGACAATTAGTCAAGCAAGAGCGTCGCTTGGAGAGCTTGCGATCCCATAGCTATTAGGACCAATTTAATCAGAACAATAAATGGCAGATAAAGAGAACATGCCTTCCACCGGAACGGGATGGAGGCGGCTTCCTCGAGTTCGAGTATCCTCCTTTCTCAAACAGAGCGCTGGACGGATCGTTGTAACCACTTTGCGGAGGTGCGAATTGGGCTGATGGCGGAGGTCTCCTCGCCGATCTCGGGGCTGTAGGCAGTCCATAATCTGAGCCGTCAGTTGACTGGGGAAGGCGATTGTAAGAAGAGTTCGGTGGGGGGGTGTTCGTGTTCCCTCTGAAGAAACTCATTGCAGCGTAGAGTGGTATGTGGAATGAGGGTGGTACGTGTAAGGCAGTGCTAGCGCAGTTATGAGCACCGTGTTTATCTAAATTTATGCCGTGATCGATGGGCAGAACTGAAGCGACATAGGTCGCTGATGTAAGCACACAGGGCTTCCTCTGTCTCCATGACCGCGGTCCTCTCCCTCCTCTATAATCACTCTTCTCATTTACATGTCCTTATCAGATGATTTGCCGTCGACGGAACCTTCTCCAGGTGGTTATCCAGACGTAGACCAACCATCATGTCAACTCTTGGGGCGAACAGCTCTGGCAAGGTCTCCTTCAACTACATTGGTTCTCCTCTGCTAACATACAGTTCTCTAGATTGTCCAAGGTCTTATGGGCCTCTTTGTATTCTATCATTAATATACAAGAGGCATCGGGAAACACCCAAACGTCCATGGAGAATCTGGTTCGTCTCAGAATAGCTCACGCTTTCCGGCTTATCCACATCATCTGTCATTCAGGCTATTCGACGTTTCGAAACAAATAGTGGGCCAGCTATTTGTTCATGGCGCCAACCTTTTCGTTTCTGACTTGGCTTCAAACCACTCATCGTCAAATGCTTGTGTATCCTATTTTCTCAATATCCTAATTGATACCACTTTCGGTGAGCTTGGCATTTTATGATTTTTCACCTTAATCTCATCCAATTATAGGTGTTGCTTTGATTTATTTCACTCTCATGCTCTCTCTCGTCTCTTCACTGAAAAGCTCCTGCTGAAAGGCTTCGAATCTGGAGTATACGGAGATCCACCCTCTTTAAAATACTGGGCTCGTCAAGCTGCCATTTACGTTCTAGCACTCACAACTATGAAAACAGTTGTCGTTACAATTCTAATTTTATTCCCTGTAATCTATGTGGCAGGGGAGTGGCTCTTGAGCTGGACATGGACAGGCGAAGGTGATGGGCTACAAGTGGTGTTGTGCGTCTCTATTGCCTTGCGGTTGGCTGTTCCACGACTGATCCTTTATCCAGTGTTATGGGCCTCTTCCCGATTTTCATGAATGTCCTCCAATTCTGGCTCATAGATTCCATTGTCAAAGCTTCATCAGCAGGAGTGGTGGCTTTGGACGTCGAACAGGGCAACTTTCAAGACCGCGAACCTCTATTCAACGCACCTGAAGATGACGATGACAACGATCACCCGGGCAGGGTCGGTGTAGCTGACACAAGAAGTTCACGTCGCTCGTTTTCATCGCTCGATTCCAGAGGGTTCGACTCTCACGACAACCTTTCATTCTCTACAGACCCACCTCCTCTTGATGAGCACAAATCATCCGCTAGTTCGTCCCGACATGTCGCCGAGACTCACGAATATCCCCCAAGCCTTTCTAGCAGCTTCTCTTCCAACGCTTCGTTTCCGCAAGGTAAAGCTCCCAGGGAAGCGAAATCTTATGAAGAAAACGAAACGTCGAGAACCTCCCACACCAATACATCTGCGCTCAAGGGAAGCCACCTCGCCTTCTCCTAGAGCGTCTCCGAGTATACCCCAGACACCTAGTCCAACGGTGGCTGCTGTTGTTGTTACACAGGATCGCGCTGACTGGGGAGATGCATGGGACCAATCGATTGACTGGGACAAGCAAGATCATCAGAAGCAGAACAGTTTGTCGACGACTAACGAATGGAATGCGTTTCAAACACAACGGGGTTCGTGACCTACGAGAGGTTGCATATGCTTGATCTATTCATATTCTATAATCTGGTCGGCCTAATGATCCTGCGACTTGCTCTGTCTATACACGCTTTGTTTCATAGTCTATCTAGTAAAGAACTTTTATTCTGTGCACCCGAATTTAGAGCTAAATATGTAACCGCATGGAAAGCTTCGGATCGGCGCCGAGTTTAATGAACGCCTTTCACACGTGGATGATCATTGAAAGTGTAATAAATTTCCTTCCCTTTCCCTACTACCATAGACACCATAGAGTCTCCATGTCGGAACCTTCTTCGCAACCTGCATTGGAACCGAAGGTCGGGACCAATGGGACGCCAAGTGTCGCTACGAACGGTGCCTTTTCACTTGAAAATATCCTAGGGGAAAACCATGACGCAGTCGAGCATCCTGGGACCGATCGCCCAGAACCGGCCACAGGTTGGGACGAAGAAGACACAGAAAAGCCCCTTACTGAGGCTATTGTGTAGAATGCGAAGGTGAGCTTTTTTAGTAATTATACTGAGAAAAGCCTTCAAAAAAACTTGGTTTGAACACAGATCAACCTGCCGAAGTGACCTGCGAAACCTGCGCCGATGCCTACTGTGAAGTTTGTTTTGCTGCCCAGCATCGAAAAGGATCGCGCAAAAGACACGCTGCTAAGCCACTATCTGGTAAGAAAGAGAAGAGGGCCAAAACCAATGGTACAACGGCACCAACAAAAATTTCGGAGGATGTCCAGGACGACGAGGTGCGTAAAATCTCATGCTCTTATTTTTTCCCCTCATAATTCAATGTACATATATAGATGGAAGTGGACAACGTAGAAAACAGCGAAGATTCCGATGACGAAGATTGGGAACGTGTGCCAGGTACAGCTGTTGAAATTACAGGTGCCCAGCCTGCCATCGGTGCTCATGTTGGCGATTGGTTCGTTGACCGCGCGAAATTCATCCCATTACGATTGACCCTCCCCGAACGAAAATTCCTCCGCCTTCTGGAGGCCGCCTTGTCTGTATCCGAGTACACTGACAAGATAGACACCCTTGGCTTCGGGCTTTCCAAGGCGAAAAGGATAGTGCACCAAATTCGCGAACTGTGCGCAATTATGTCGGGCTTGATGCTTTCAGCGGATTATAAACGAGGGCAGGAGCTATTCTCTGATCGTGATTTCCAGGCCAATGCAGATTTTTACCAGACAGTGTTCGAGCTTGGCAGAAGGCACAAAATCATGAACCCAGACAAAATGCGCACGACTTACGGGAAGCTGATTTATCTGCTCCAGGTATTTTATCTCTGTCAGGTGTGAATTGTGTAAAGTATGAACTCATGTTGGTCAGGACAGCCAAATGCCCGAGGTCAAGGAACTACTGAATTTCTCATGTGTGAAGCCTATCAAAACTGTCTGGTCTGTTCTCGAGGAACACGACGCGACAGGACTGCTTCGCGACGACCTGGTCACTGTCGCTACAAAAGAGATATATTCCGAAGGGCGCCCACGACGTGATGTTCAAAAGGACATCAAGAGCAAGGAACGCGCCATCGAGACTCTGTCATCCCGTTACGCGGTCAATGGCCTGTCGCAAGAAAAAGTAAGGCAGTGTCTGTACTCTATTGGCGACAACCACGCTTTTCTGCGTGCCAACCGTGACCCTTGTGAACGCATGATTGCATTTCTTAAAGAATACTTCCACCCCACTCAGGCGAAAGACTCCCATTCAAGTCTTTCAATTCGAAGTGGGAAAGGTGGTGCACGGTTATCACACGACCACAGCAAGCAGTACGCCTACGTTCTGCAAAGCTTAACTCTCTGGCGCGAAATCCTCCATGGTACGACACCACTGACCTTCTTTCGCGATCCGTACTGGGCTGATACTTTGACAGATATGTTCCACCTTTGGTCATTGGCAGAACAAGACCTCTTGTCCGAAAATGTCCCTTACCGCTTGCGCGACACGGGCCAAGGTCTCAACCGCGTACAAGCAGCCCCAAAAACGTCCCGAATGATGCACACAATCCTGCACAAGGCCCAGAAAAGTGTCGGGACATGGATTGGTTCCAGTGTCATTCACATGGGAGACCATAATGTGCCAAATGCACTCCTGTTCATTGACAAATACACACAGATCTACCGAATTCTCCTGCCGATTTGCAACACCCTTTCGCAAATCCCTAGTCTTGCAGCCAAGCCTGCCTTGCGCTCCTACATTGACAACGAATTTGGTTCGGTGGAAGCTTGCATTCGCGAGATTTTGGGCGATTTTTTCAGGCATGGATTTGATGGGTCTGGGGCAGACAATTTCTTTGATGCTGGAAGTTGTATTGATGGTCGTTTGACAAGTGCTTGGAACTGGTGTTCTTCTCTAGAGAAGAAGAGGTATTTCCCAATATTTTTGTTGACAGGTGGGTTTACTCTTCTCTATATCAATGGCTCAAGTCTAATAATCTAACTTGTACAGGCTTCATTGGCTTTGATGGCGACTGGTAAGCCTCAGTTGCTGTTTGAGTAGATTTCTTTGGAGGGTTGGGTTGTTGAAAGACAATGCAACAAGAGTCATTGATTGGTTAGAGTAGACTTCCTTGTCAATGGACAATCCAAAAAATAGAACAGTTGCAGTAGTAATGCATTGTAACATCAAATTGCAACTTGACCTGCTTGTCTCTTTGCAGTAGCAACAACATCTAGGATACCAGCTAAGCCTGTCTTCCATGCTACCAGTCGTTTTTCCAATGCCTGCCATTGCTCATGTTCAAATGAACGGGATGTCGCTCTGGAAATGTGAAGGCTTTGCGTTGTCTGTGAAAGCTTTCCCCAAACAAGTCCAGCACGTATAACTTTCAATGAACAAAATCAGTGATTTTCAAAGCATGAAAATTTTATCTATACCATCAATGACCCATTTTTCTACCTCTGACACCTCAACTTGAAGAGCTTCTGCTATTTTCAAGTACGGTAAATTTTGTCCAATATATTGGAAGGCTAGCGAAGCCAGAGTAAGTAGGCGGATTTTGTGCTCTAGTTCCGATGCAGAGATGTCTGACGAAGCACTTCAGATCAAAGATAAATTAATTTGAATAAAAACGCTCACGATACTCCTCTAGTGTACGAGAATTTTTTGACTGCCAAGCATTGAATTCGGGTAATTCGTTGTTGAGGAAGATTTGTAGAAGGGCGAAAAGTTCATGATTCTTCAGACCGACGACTGCGTCGAGTTTGAACAAGGGGTCGAAATCGAATATCGTTGGAAGCCGTAATGCAGCGGAAATAGCATTCAGTGCAGCAGTTTGGGCTTCTTTTGAAGATGGTGGTAAACTTCTGACATAAAGAAGAGAGTAGTCATAGGCAATCGATCTTGTGGGAGATTAGAACCTTATTGTCGGCATAAGCAAAAATGGAGATGTACGGCTCATCTGCTTGAACATAAGCATCGACAATAGACTTTAGGAAGGCAGATTTGTCTTCATCAGATATCTCCCATTCTGTCAACCATTTTTCGACATCAGGTTTTGTGAGTCCAAGAACGTTCAGCTCGTTTTTAGATGTTGCTATTTGGAGAAGGGTCTGATAAACGGCAAGACGGAGGGGAGAGGTCCTTGGAATGGCATTGAAGAGATTGGAGACACTGAACAAGAGGTTAACGGGACGAATTGACGGTAGGACCGAAAAAAAATCGTACACGCGATATTTAACGGACAAACGATCCGACTGCGACGAAGAAATGGTTTTCAGAAGGGATGTAAGGTATTGCTTAACTTCAGAAGAGTTTGAGGGGTATAATGAAAATATGTGGGCGAATAAGAGGTTGAAAAAGCCCTCGATTTCTAATAATGATTAAGATGTGAACCACCATGAAACAGAAAAACCCTACCTTTATCTGATCCATCGCCTAATCCCCTGACCTCCACTAACAGTTTTGACAAAATGAGTTTACGCTTAGCCTCGTCTTCTTCTATAGGCTTCTTTCCTTCCCCAGGTTTCAGCGCATTTTGGAATGGTGCGACAAAGGCGCCGCGCTCATCTTCAGATCTACTTCTTGCAATGTAAGAGAGCAGTTCTAGGATCTAATGTATATACTATTAACAAGACAAATTAGGAAGATCAGACTCGACGAAATACCTGCTCCTCGTACGTCCCCTCTGCGAATATCGACACCGAGTCAGTAACGTTTGCCATTCCGTCTTCGTTCAATGAGATTTGAACGTCCAAAATTTGACTGGAGAATGCCTTTGCACAACTCGAACAAACACGCTGATTTTCGTTCCTGGCTAGTCCATTACTGTTAGCTTCACCACCATTCACGGTATGTACTATCCCCTTGATGATCTTGGAGACCAACTAGGACTTGCATACAATGCCTTCTAATCTTTGGAATCCAAAGGCAAAGAATTTGGTCAACACACCTGCACTGCCGCAGTGCCGCTCTTGACTCGTCCTACAGAGTATTCCCCTTATAAATCTGCAGCAATGCAACGCGTCAGGAACATGGTCTAAATACCCCAGTCTGTTATCGATCTTGGCCAAGTACTCAAGGTTTCTTGGGATTGAACCCCCAGCAATTTATAACGACAAGACGAACACAAAAGTCAAATTGTCGGGCTTCGTGAGTAATGAAAGACAAGCAGCTACGCGCCATAGTTTGGTAAATCGGCTTCGTTTATCGAGCAAATAAAGTGAAAGTTAGCTCAGCGCCTCCGCCACTCTTGTCATTGTTCAGAACTTGCAATAAGAGGGTGAACGTGTCTTTTTCTTTGTTTCCCAATAAAGGTGACCCAAGCAACCGATCAATGACAACTTAGTCTCAATGCAGGCTAAGTTTTGACAGGATTGTGCTCTGCCACCCTACATTGAATCCAGTGCAACCTCTTGCAAACTGTGGTAAGACCCAAGGTTAATTTTGCTAAAAATATTCAGATAGAAGGCGTCGCGTGGGACAGCCCAAGCCTTTCCATGCAGCTTAGTCGCAGGAGACTACGTAGCGGAGTAGTACGGCACGGTCGGTATTCTCGCTTCAACACCTTCTATCCGAAGTGGTAAACGGATGGTTGGTTGGGCAGGTGACATGAGATTGGTCGAATATAAAGTCAGGGTTCGAAGCAATCTTCCACCACCCAGTGGTCCCTATGCGCGTTTTCTTTGGATTCGTCGCGTCTAGCCTAGTGGTGGCCTCACTTTCTCTTGCTGCACCTCCCAAAGAATGCGCCTACAAAACGAAGGAAGAGGTATCTCCCCCAAGAGGCTGGGTGAAGCACAGCAAACCCCCAGCGGACCACTTGATTTCACTGCGAATTGGTCTTCCTCAACATAATTTTCACCTGTTGGAACAACATTTGTACGAAGTCAGTGATCCAGACCACGTACGTTATGGCCAGCACCTGTCGAAAGAGGATGTGGAGGCCCTTGTTAGCCCCCACCCAGACAGTTTTGGCGCTGTGAACGACTGGCTTGCTGGATTTGACCTCAAGGAAAAGGACCTTATCCGTTCCCCTGCAAAAGATTGGGTTACGATCACGATACCAGTGAGCATGGCGGAGAAAATGCTGGATACGGCAAGTATTTTTCTGTGTGGCCTTGGCAAAATTTATGACTTCTTGAACTATGAATAGACATACCACATCTGGGAACATACCGATAGTGGCGATAGATTGGTCCGGACTACCAGCTACAGCCTTCCGAGCAACCTTCATAGCCACGTGGATGTCATTCAGCCAACGACTATGTTCGGCAGGTTCAAGGGACAGAAGTCTACGATTTTTACCATTGAGGACGCGCCTAGCGTGCTAGACAAGGTAGCCGAAGCTGTTCCTATTGCCCTGGGTGACACCAGTGGTGTCACTGTAGACCCTAGCTGCAACACGACCATTACCATTTCGTGCCTCCAGCAATTGTATAATGCTGTAGGTTACGTTCCGTCTGCAGACCCAAGAAATTCTATTGGGATCACAGGATATTTGGTCAGTTCACTTCTTTGGTTTACTTCATGATCGATGATTTATTTACACTTAATTTCCCTTTCAGGAAGAATTTGCTAATATCCAAGACCTGCAATCGTTCTTTGCTGAACAACGCCCCGATGCTCTTAACTCTTCTTTCGATTTCCAATCTGTAAAGGGTGCGTTATATTTTTGGATTTGGAAACAAGACAAGAATAGAAACGTTGAGTTGATACGGATATAGGTGGCCTGAACACACAGAACCTGTCACAAGCTGGTGGGGAAGCTAATTTAGACGTCCAATTTGCTTTTGGCGTCTCGCACCCAATTCCGGTCAGGGTCATCCTTATTTTCGGGTATTTTGCGTGGACTGCTTATAGGTATCGCATTTCTATAGGCCACTTTCTTCTCGACCGCTGGCCGTCCACCCTTTAATCCTGATCTTAAAACTCCAACAAATACCAATGAGTACTCTCAAAAGTTGACTTTTTTCAATGTTGCTTGCCTCACGCAATTCTAGACCTTACACAGACTGGCTTGACTTCATCTTGGCTCAGAAAAACCCACCGCTTACCATTTCAACAAGCTACGGCGACGATGAACAAACAGGTGAGCAATTTTAGCGAGATGTCTTCTTCTCTAATGGCCCAGTAGTCCCTGAAAGTTTTGCCAGGCGTGCATGCCAAGGATTTGCGCAACTTGGTGCTCGAGGAGTGTCTCTGATGTTCTCGTCAGGAGATGCTGGTGTCGGCGACGGAAATTCTAACCCTGCCACCACAAAGTGTATTACGAATGATGGGCTTAATACCACGAAATTCCTTCCTGCATTCCCCGCCGGGTAAGTGTCTCAACTTTTGATTGATAGTGCATAGCTGAAGTGCATGTCGATAGATGCCCATTGTGAGCTTTAGATCGCTTCACTTGTATCAAAAATCTTTATGGTCTTATAACAGCGTGACCGCTGTGGGAGGCACTGTACAGATCCCAGAAGTTGCCGTCTCTCGATTCTTCTCCGGGGGAGGTTTCAGCAACTATGTATGCATTTTTCCTTGCTTAAATTATTGTTGTGCTTAGTTGGTGTCACTGTCAGTTCGATAGGCCACCGTATCAGGACAGAGCAGTCGAAAATTACCTTAGAGCTCTTCCAAAAGGGACATACGAAGGCCTCTTTAATCCGTACGTCAATCTCTTTGATTGCTTGATCTCAAAAATTAATGTGTTCTTCCCTCGAAACGTAGACGAGGACGCGTAAGCTGATTTTCCCTCCCTTCTGCAAGGGTACTCATGCAATATCTAGGGATACCCTGATGTCTCGGCTCAATCCGACCGTTTCCGCATCTGGCTCCGAGGCAGGCCTGTCTTGATTGGTGGAACCTCTGCATCATCGCCAGCATTTGCAGGTTTCGTTGCATTGCTCAATGATGCCCGTTTCAAAGTCAGAAAACCACCACTGGGATTCTTGAACCCACTCCTGTACTCAAGAGGGCTCTCTGGCTTGAACGATATCACAGTTGGTCACAATTCTGGATGTGGTACTACAGGGTTCAATGTGAGTGCACTGCGCCACATTC
Source organism: Galerina sulciceps (assembly GCA_023014345.1). Taxonomy (NCBI): domain Eukaryota; kingdom Fungi; phylum Basidiomycota; class Agaricomycetes; order Agaricales; family Galerinaceae; genus Galerina; species Galerina sulciceps. The sequence goes on along the minus strand of JAEDXJ010000005.1, from coordinate 1,560,650 downwards.
CTAAACTAGGGAATTTTCGCTTAGCTAATTCATCGACTTTTTAGGCAACGAAAGGGTGGGATCCAGGTAAATCATCTCTTTTCCTTAGAAAATCCTCTTAATCTGCCTTGGTCTCCTATAGTTACTGGACTTGGAACACCAAACTTCTTCAAATTGAAAGACATTGTGACATCTCCTTTCTTCTACTAGTCGCTGTACTAGTAATTTATCTCATAAATACGATCATCACCAAACAATCGTAGAGTTTGGAAGAAGCTGTATCTCGTTATATATGCAGAATACAAGAAAGGATCTCACTTGTCCTCATTGATGATCGACCATGGAGACCCCTTTCCAAAATTTAAGAAACAGGAGTATCCTAGGCTGCAACGAAATACATGGGATTCAGAGTTATTTAACAAGGAAAGGAGTCCAATTTCAGTGTTATAAACCCCCTTTCGTCGTCCTTTGCGACATATTTCTCTCAGTCGCTCATTTATCGACACCCTCTTTTACACATTAACATACCAATCGCAGGCGAAATGATATCCAGTCTGGTAAGCTGGTCAGGAAACATGCTGTGTTGGTGACTAATTCCAAACTAAAGGTTTACGAATATTCGCACCTTATTATCAATGGGATCGATCACCATATCTTCTCCGAGCTGTGCTCAAATAGGATGACGAAAAACCGTCTTGCATTTGCACAATACCAAGATATCGGGGATAGTTCTTGGAAGGTTGCTCTTCCCAAATACATCTCCTCTATCATACACCGCTCGAAACTAGGTGTCTCCGCCGCCATCTCCGCGTTAATACTTGCCGAGCGATTCCAGGAGGCTCTTAGAACGAGACAAGTGTTCTTTGTAGACAAAGTAGAGGATGCTGGTCTCCTCTTTCTCATCTCATACATGGTCGCCGTTAAGGTCACTCACGACGGGCGGCATCACCTAAACTTTTGGCAGAATATAACTGGTAACCAATATTCGCGCCACGAACTCTTTCGGATGGAGAGCCAGTTTTACGAAATGGTAAACTGGAGGGTTCAGATCAACGAAGAGGAATTCAACCAATCTTTTGTCGAGATGATGGACTCGTACCACTGCTACTTGAAGCGACACGGACTCCCATCGGCTCCGCCGCCCGTTTACCAGAAGGTGCAGAAATACGAAGCGGAAAAGAAATCCCATTTAATGCGAACAGAGGGCCTAGACTCGATTCCTATGTTGGATGAGGAAGACGAGGATCTGTTTACTCGAGCGTCGTTTTCTCCACAAGAGCGTCGAACTGCGGATGTGTTGAAATGCAGATGGCAGTTTTTTGGGATCGCTCTGCTGCCGCCTTCTTTCTCATGAAAGATACGGCGAAGGAGTACACGGCGGCAGGCTGGCTCGGAATGTTATTATCGGATTTCCGCATAAATAGATTTCTTACTCACAATGTCATAAGATATTTGAATCTTAAGGATCTTCTTTTTACCGTGTGCTGTCAGTCTTGGAATCTATAGTGGAGGAAGCCATTGCCATTGAAGGCGTTGGAATGCCGAAAAATTGCGTAACATCCACTGTGGCATTTTCGACTCGTCGAACACCTCATGCGCAGATTACATAGTGTGAAATTAATGAATTTGAGCAGCAACCTCCAGAGAGGACCCCATAGAATGTAAAAGAGATCAATGCGTGGCAGCCTGTACTGTAGTCTGTGGTCAACGTTCGACCTAGTTGGTGACAAAAGGCGGAGTCCCAAAACAACTGAAAGACGTCACGAACCCTCAACTTAGATGCTCAATCGAACTTTTGAAGTACTTACTGAAGAAATCCTTTCTCTTTGTAGTTGAAGTCTTCGTCGTCAGCGCTGCCAGGCTTGTGGACGTCTAAAAATCTTCCTTCCTCGCAAAATTTGGTTCGCTCATCTTCCCTCCCTCCACATCTGTCAATGAAGTTCTAAAGACATTGGGACGACAACTGATGGGAAATAAAACGGGAAAGTATCGGGGCGGATAGAAGTCTTTGGTTGGGTCATGAGCAAGGACATTGGACGGCTCGCCACTCCGAAGTTAGAACTGGAGAATTGGAACCCGGCCGGGCCATCCAATAATATTGAACCCATCGACAACTTTTCTCAGCACATCCTTCAGCGACACTCGAATCTACAACTCTTTGTCAGGTAGAACTTTTTCTCGCTCGCTTCCTATTGGAGGATTGGAGGACACCCTCGAGTGAGCTCTCTTGCTAGGGCACTAATGCATTGGCAATCGATCGACCTTTTTGCATACAAGCTACTTGAAAATGACCCATCCAAAGTCCTACTGCTAATTTCAGGCCTTCCAAAATGGACAAGTCAGTTGAGCCGGGCTGCCCTACCTTACCGTCGTCACTTCTTCAATCAATATGCCAGTCGTCTCTATGCTTAGCGCTTAACTCAGATCCTCTTACTCGATCCTGCATTTTCAGCTCTTGCTGATCCGCAGAGATCATCTATTTAGGCAACTGTCTCTATACTCGAAACCCCAATCATGCGCAATTTTGGTTAGAGTGATACATCCGGGAGATGGGAGTTACATTTGCTCCTAGAAAAGCCAGGGATACACCCACTAACTTCTACAAATAGATCAACCGACGGGAAGAAGTACCCATCAACTGGGTTGTAAAAATACATTCAAACTCCTTATCAGCATGAGGAAGTGTCGCCGTGGGACGCGTTCATGTGCACCAGCTACCCAGGCGGATGCAACCTACTAACCCGATGAGAAACGAGGCGTATAAAGGCAGCGCGCATGGGACGAGGAAACGTCTACTGCAGAAACGCAATGCGCTCCTTCAGTTTGCTTCGTGCTGTCCTCGTTTCCTGCTTGCTAGGACGATCTTTGGCCGGAGCTATTCCAACCAAAGATTTCGCGTTTAACATCAAGGAGGAGATCGACCCACCCAGAGGATGGGTCAAGCACAGTGAGGCACCCGCTGACCATAAAATTGTCCTCCGTATAGGGCTACCCCAACCGAATTTCCACGTCCTCGAGCAACATCTATACGAAGTCAGCGATCCTGATCATGAACGCTATGGACAACATCTTTCAAAGGAAGAGGTCGAGGAGCTAGTTGCACCCCATCAAGGAAGCTTGGACCTAGTAAACGAGTGGATCAGCTCTTTTGGCATTGAGGAAGATGAACTCATTCGATCGCCTGCTCAAGACTGGGTCACGCTCAAGGTCCCCGTGAGCCTGGTCGAAAAGATGCTAGATACGGCAAGTATTCGTCCCTACGGTGTTGTCGAAGGGCCTCGGCTGACAATTGTTCTCAAGAAATATCATGTATGGCAACATAAGAAAAGCGGCGATTACCTCGTCAGAACAACAAGCTACAGCCTTCCGAGTCACCTCCATGATCACATTGAAGTCATTCAGCCAACTACCATGTTCGGCAGATTCAAGAAACACAAGTCCACCATATTCAACACTCGACCTATATCCGATATTGTCGAAGCTACCACGGAAGCACCCATCGTTGACGCGGCGTCTGGTGTTACTGTGGATGCCAGCTGCAATCAGGTTATCACCATCAAATGCCTGCAACAATTGTACAATGCTGTTGGATTTACACCTTCCTCTGTTGGAAATTCAATCGGTATTACGGGTTATCTGGTACGTACCTCTTTCTCTGCCATTCCTCAAGAAGTTCATTTATTTCTGTAGGGAGAAAATGCTAATAGGCAAGACCTTCAAACCTTTTTCGCTGACCAGCGACCCGATGCGGTCAATTCCACTTTCAACTTTATTTCTGTCAATGGTAGGCCTTTTAGACTCCCAACCACTTTCTTCACTCATATATTATGCAGGTGGAGTGGATAACCAAACGGCATCTGAGGCTGGATTTGAAGCCAATCTCGACATCGAGTTTGCTTTTGGACTGTCTCATCCCGCCGCTGTATGGGTCTTTACCTTCAGCATGGTCAATACATTCTCAATAATTCCATAGAAAACGTTTTTCTCCACAGCTGGCCAACCTCCATTCATTCCAGATGATGACACACCAACCGATTCAAATGAGTGGGTGTCGTATCATTTTTACCGGTGAATGAACTAAAATATGTTCAGGCCATACACTGAATGGCTTGATTCCATCCTCTCTCATCCTAACCCACCTTTGACCATCTCCACAAGCTACGGGGACGACGAACAAACTGGTTAGAATCTATTCGTTCCACCGTTTCTGTAAGAAAATTCAAATACCCGTATAAAAGTTCCAAAGGATTTCGCGCAACGTGTGTGCGCCGGGTTCGCCCAACTTGGTGAGAGTCATGTCGGTTTTCAAGGCAATCTTTTTTTATTTATCAAGCTGTTGCACTCAAGGTGCTCGCGGTGTTTCGTTGATGTTTTCATCTGGAGATGGCGGTGTTGGGGACGGAGACGACGACCCTGCCACTCAATCCTGCTTTACCAACGACGGACGCAACAAAACCGCATTCATCCCAGGCTTCCCGGCATCGTGTGTATATCCCTCTACTTATAAAACGGGTCGTCTTTAATTTCAATTCACTCACTGCAGATGTCCATTGTACGATTTATTATTTTAATTTATTTCGTTCGTTCTCATACTCGTCGAAGTGTTACCGCTGTCGGTGCCACCACCCAGTTCCCTGAGGTCGCAGTGTTTGACTTCTTTTCTGGAGGAGGATTCAGCAACACTGTACGTCGGTTGTTTCACCTACACCGAGAGCGAACATTGACCTATTTCGAAAATAGTTTTCCAGGCCGTCATACCAAGATAAGGCTGTGACGGGTTTCCTGAAAACGCTTCCGAAAGGAACCTATGCCGGTCTTTTCAACCCGTTCGTTTGATAAGCTTACCTACGAAAAAGTTTGGGAAAACTGACTCCTTTTTTATGTTTAACAGCAACGGACGAGTGAGAATTTCCTTCTGTTACAAGCGATCATCTCATTTGATTTACTCTTCAGGCTATTCCGGATGTCGCAGCTCAAGGAGATAATTTCAAGGTCTTCGTTGGAGGACGAGCGTTCCTGATTGGCGGGACCTCGGCTTCATCACCAGCTTTCGCAGGAATTGTGGCGTTACTAAATGACGTCCGCCTGAAGGCCAAACGACCACCCTTAGGTTTCCTCAACCCTTTCATCTACTCCAGGGGCTTCCAAGGCCTGAACGACATCACCGTTGGAAATAACGCAGGATGCGGAACTCCGGGATTCAACGTGAGTGGATTTACTTTTGCATATATCAGACCAATATGAATCTCCACACCCTCTCAGGCATCCAAAGGTTGGGATCCAGGTAAGATAATAGTTCTTTCCCACTGAACTGCACATCTGACCGTATGTTATAAAGTTACTGGTTTTGGAACCCCCAACTTTGGGAAACTGAGGCAGTTAATCTGAGCCCCAAGCACGTATTCCCGGGCCCTAAGAATTAGTGTCCAATGGATGTGTTACATGTGGTAGTACACTTTCGCGAATCGCATAACGTTATTTCCTCATTCTTTTCTTGAAACGCTCCATGACCTGTCAGAGCAAAGAAGTAAGAGCACCATGCTGGCACCGAAACGAGAGAGACTTGCCATTTCGTCTGTGGCCATTTGTGTCCTCTCTTGGTTGGGATTGTGAGGTGAATCATCCTGAGGTGGCATGCCCATCGCTTCCAATTTAGCATCCCTTAAAATGTCCGCGTCCGATTTCGCTCTCATGTTCGGGCGGTAGACTATGCATCATGCATGTCAGAGTAATATCGGCAGGAAGGTGTAAATATATCTTACAACGAGAAGCGACGAGGTGCTCCTCATCACTGTTCATCTTTTTACGGTCCTGTCGTTCCTCTGCAACTACTCTCTTCGCCTTTTCTGTTTCTTCGATATTCTTTAGCCGGGTACTAACGGGGAATGGTCAGCATGTAAGGAATGCATTGCGTTACATGCGTATGGACTTACTCCATTCCCAAGTCTACTTCGGGTATCGCAGTAAGCATTGTCATACTGTTAGTGACACTGCCTACATCCGTCGTAGGTTTCTGTTTTTCTACCTTCCATCGGTCTGCGATATTATACAAGGCTTCCTGAGGATCGAGCGGAAGCTCATCTTCGTCTGAATCCTCGCGAGGTTTGCTGCGGATTTTCAGGTTTTCTTCAATGTATGCCATCCTGTGTGCAAAGTATGAGCCAAGGCGGTTATATGAATAAGCTAGGATGGCACGAACATGTGCTTGTCGACATCGAGAGCATTTGTCTGCTGAGTGAAGTTATTCGAACGAATAACCCTCCGAGTTCTCGCTTCCTTTTCCCCTTCATCCCTACAAACCAGTCAGCAAGGACGCTACAGCATGAAACTATATTCCGACAAAACTCACTCTTCCTCCTCATGGGCACCTTTCTTCAGCCCACCTTGGTCTCCTTCTTCACGAGGTCTCTTTTTCTTCTTCTTTAGATCTCCTTTATTCAATTTGGCTACATCAATACCTTGACGGGTTTTTCTGAGTTTCCTCAGTTCAAGAAGGTCCGCTAGACTAGCGCAATAGGTGAGTTTGGTGAATCACTGGGCCTCAAAAGAATGCTACATACGGGAGGTTGGCTTCTTCTTCGTTTTCTGGTGTCAGCTCATCCTCTCTTTCTAGCGATATCTCTCGTACTCTAGGTGGGGGGCGAGAACGTTTCTTGAAGACTGGGCCAGATTCAGAGTTCATTAGGGTGCAGTCAGAGGTGTGCTTCAAGTGGCTGTGCAAATGGGAGATCGAATCGAAAACTGTAGGGGCAACAGCTGCCCAAAATAATAATTGCAGACAAAACACGGTAGATAGAAAGGGCTACAAACATATCCCAAATCGACTGGTATACATGTTTATACTTGTACAATATTTTGCACTCAAGCAAAAGAAAAAACCAAGAATGTCCAGTGTTGTGAGGCAGAAATCTAGGCGAGATTTTCGTTTTCCGTCGATCCTGGGGTGGGATATGCAACGGGTTCATCGCTCGTTACTACGGTTATTTCATCCCGGCGAATAATTGCAGGAGTTGTGTTTTCGGTAGGGGGAGTGTTAATAGTAATGGGTGACGCATGGCGAGACAGCATCGACTCTGGCGCTCGGACACCGCCTCGGCGCAATCTAGGCGCCCTTAGCAGGTTGTCCAGTTCCTCCTCACCTGGAGATGCCCGCGAATCGTCAGCAGGGTCGTACCAGGTTGCGGCGGCAGGTTCGATGGAAAAGTAGTGTACCGGATCGTCTGAATCCGGGCTCAGCGTGTCAGAAAATTCAGACCACGTCGGGTTTGTGGACGTCTGGTGTCGACGGGTGCGGGGGAAAGGAAAGAACCGCCGAACAGTTTGCGAGGTAAGAGCTTCTCTCGGTTCCGTCACTGTCTCCGGAGGAGCTTCTGTGCGTGATGCCAGCGTATCCCGAGTGGTCGAGCGACGGCGGTGGGTAAAGTCGTGGAAATCAACCATACGCGATCGCGCCGCTGCACGCCGTATTGATGCTTGACGGCTCAGATTCGACGGCGCACCAGTACTAGCCGTGGTAGTCGTAGTAGACGACCAGGGGCGATTTGAGGTGGGAGGTGAACGAGGAAGTGGCGGTGGAATGGGCCACTCGTCCGAAACAGGCGATGGGCTATTCGCTATCCTGCGCGCTGACGTTGGGGGCCAAGGAGAAGTGGCAAATGCATCGTATAAATCCGAGTTGACTCTAGCGCCTTCTATCGTAGTGGGGTTCTCTGACACTGGGTCGCCAAATTCGTCGTCATCGTCGTCCATATCCAATTCATTGGGCGATGATGAGGTGAAATACTCTGTCAAATTAACAGCCCGTCGGCCATGAGAGCGTCCAGAAATACGATTCGGATAGCTGCGTGTATTACTGGCAAGCAGTCGTAAGTTCTTTATAGTGTGCTCGGAGATCAGCTTGCGGTCGTTGACATTAGCGCGCGTTCGTCTATCGGCCACTTCCTAATGCCAAAGCACGCTCAGCGCAATCATACTACCCGGAGAATATGTTCTCACTTTGACAAGGAGATCAATGACGGAAGTCGTAAAAGAATCACCCGAATCCAACTCGTTAACGAAGTTTTCGTATGTGATCGACGGCTCTTTCTCTACCGACGCCCGACGGATAGCTCCAGACCTGTAAACCACGGCGAGAGATCAACATTCCGGCTGGACGTCTGCATTGAATGATTGCGTACACCAGGCTGGATATTTTTGAGTGTAAAACATCGTCAACATAGTTAGGAGTCCTGTCGTATTTGTAGACGTCAGCTGAAAGGATTCCGGTTCAGACTGGTGAGGATGTGGACGCACCACTTTCCCATTTTGATGGTACAAGATACACAGACGGAATAAATATTATAATGAAGGGTGTACGGCTTGGAGTAATGGCCGTGCTGGAGGGATCGGCGAGTGTCGTTAGGCGATGCGCGACAGTCATTGTCTCTTTTCCCACAAGTAAACAAATACGCACAAATAGCTCGGTGGCTGATTCATGGCACTTGAGTCGACGCTGCACTTGGTCAATGTGTCCCAAAGATTCGAACTGAGGATGCGACGGGACTCCATACCACACAGGCGCTAGCACTATAATTAAAACAACAACCACAGCTTGTTCACTTTTTTTTTGGCAGGACCCAAGTAAGTCTTGGCTTAGAAATAACTTGAAGCATTGGGTTACTCAATAGAACAAGCATCGCATCCCTGCATCAGGCTTCTCCCGCCGCAGTGCAATGTAAAAAAAGGTATCGTGATTAGGTAGATGGCATGTATCGAAAGGAAGCTAAAGATCAGGGAAATAAACACTCATCAGCTTCCCTCTTCCGCTCCGTTCGTAGTTCCGTTCGGCTTGGAAGGACTGCGACTAGCTCCAGCAGCTGTTCGGTCTTTTGTGCTGAGCAGACTCTGGAAGAAGTTTTGCAACACCTCGTGCTGTGTCTGCCCTGTTGCTCCAGGACTGGGCGAGGCTGCCGCAGCCGAGGGCGATACAGGCGATCGAACACCTGAGATATTTGTTGGTGAGGAGGAAGTCCCCAACGCAGATAGCCCTGGTCGAGCCGTTGTTGTGGCAGTCCTTCCACCAGCAGCAGCAAGGCGCCTAGCTGCAGCATCCCCCAGGTTTGTTGAGTTCGCAGGACCGCTTATTCCAGTTTCCATTTCACTCAGAGCGCGTTCGACATTCGGGAGGTTGAAGCTGCTGCTTCCGAGGGGGCCAACAATGCCTGCGGACGCACCCGCGAAATCTCGTGCGTCCCGGAAGACTCCACGAGGATCTCGGTCTGATTTCTTCGCATTTTCGTCGTAATTTTTGGCAAGGAAAGTTTGTTCTGGAGTGGGGTTGTTGAATGGAGGCAATGGTGGGGGCTTTCCATGCGGGTGTTAGCTCATTTCCAGGCGAGGAAGAGAAAGAAAAGCAACTTACTTTAGATCCCTGGTCTGGGACCAAGGCTGTGTATGCCCCTTTCGCCCCTGTCTCTCCTGACTGACCCTCTTCAGCATCCAGATCGCGTTCCCAGGCTTCTCCCCACATCTTGGCATCGAAGCCGTCCCTAAGAACGGAGATCTTACCCCAGCTATCCCATCCGGCAGGGACAACTATACGGTCTCGATCTAAAGTGTTGGGTTTGTGTGAAAATGGGAAAATGTTGCGGACTGGCGCCTGCGCTTCACCGGAAGCGACCATAGCAGGTGACGGTGCTGGAGGCATGAATAGTAAATGTAACGCATATTGGCGCAGAACCTGTAAGTTTGCAGGTAGAGGGGTCGTGTAGAACAAAGCGGCACCGTCTTATATCTCAGAATTAACGCCTATACGATTCGATTTTGTGAGTAATTAATCACTCACACTTTTGACAAATGGTTCGAAGAACCTGCATAATGCCGTCAGTGCGTTCCTCCCATTCCCCTCCTTTACCTTTGACCATGCTTCCCATTCCCGATGTACCAGCTGCCATGTCATTTCCGTCGTCAATCAAATCAGCTTTCGTACAAGCAACTATGATTGGTAGGCCTGCAGAGTTGTGAGTGAATGTGCCAGGCCCTAGGGGCAAAAGAGTGTTTGACAGAGTGGAGTTCGCCGCAGGTAAAGGGTCTGTTGATGGTTCGGCGTAATGTTGGAGATGTGATTGCACTTGAATAGAAAACAAAAGGGTCAGCAAAGTGGAGACTACAAATCAAAGTGCAAGTCGTACACCGCTCACGAGATTCTTCTCGAATAATATCCAGTTCTCGCGAGCCATCACCCTTTGCCCATGCCTCTACCCAAGCCAGCCATGTTTCTAGTTCCTCGACAAATGTCCACGGGCGCGTCCAATCTAGTACAATGACAACAAGTGTGTGAAGCAACGACGTGCGCGGTGGTAGAAAGTGGGGCAGCAACGCGGTATATGACGAAGCAGAAGATGGAACTGTGTACACAGAAAGTCGGGCTAGTGTGTCTGCTTTGTGTTGTAAGAAAAATGGGCCGTTTTCTGATATAGTGACACTCGCCTTCGTCCGCCTCGTCTCTCACATCAGCAAAGTCGTAGCCAATTGCAAAATCGGTCCGTTGGTCGTCCTTTTGTTCATCCGAAATGGGTTTCTGAAGGAACGCAGAAGCCAAGGCTGACTTGCCAGACGATGGTTGGCCCAGCAGGAGAATCTGTTTTGAAGGTATCGAGCGCGTCGAAGAGACCGAATCCAGGATGGATGACCATAGATCCTGGGGTGGGGCTTCTGGTGTCGAGGAGCGCGATATTTCCATGGATTGGCTGCTGGGACAGAGGTAAGTACTTGTACTTGCAAAGGAAGAGGTAATAAAGAGCCTTTGTATGGTAATAGTTCGTGATCAAACTTTTGGATCCCGACAAACTTGTACTCTTTCATTTATAATTATGTCTGCGGCAATTCCTCAGCATAAACTACTTGAATCTCCCAATTCTCGGTCTATCGAGGTCAATGGCTGGTTTATTACCGCGTCGACTAACCCCATTTCCAACGCGCCTGAATGTGATGCACTCCAGGCCTCACTGGGAATCCCTCTGCCAGAGATGACCTTCGGAAACAACTACCTAACCCTTGTACACCGTCCATCAGGCTTAAAGTACTCCTTCTCGACCCACGAGGCCTTGAAAGCCGTTAAGAAAGGCGACCTCGTCGATGGCGATGGAGGTGTCAAAGTGGGGCACGCAGAGAAGTGGATGCAGAGCAGGCAGGGCATTTCCCTACCCTTCACAGATAGGATGCGATGATTCACGTTGTCTCTCGCTGTCAGAACGGATCCTTTCTCGTCTCTTCCAATGCCCAAAACCGTGCCTACCAAGCCATACGACTGGACATACACCACCACATATTCTGGTCATTCAGATTCTGAACTCGAAAGTTTTACCCATCCTTCTGAATCGTCCGGGATTCCGTGGACAGCAGCCGATCCAGAGGACCCATCTCATGCAATTCCTCTGGCTGAATTGTCTCGTCCAGATCCGATCCTATTCTACGCAGAGATTCCCCTTTTCGAAGATGAATTACACGACAATGGATCGTCATCGGTGATAGTCCGAATAGTAAGATGGAAATCTACCCTTACGACCTTAAAGTGCTGATTCTATGTAGCGAGTGATGCCTACATGCCTATTTATCCTTTCGCGCTTTACTCTCCGTGTCGACCACGTTCTTTTTAGAACATATGATACGCGCATCTACCACTCGTTCAACTCCTCGCCACCTCTGATAGTCCGGGAGAAAGCAGGATGGGAAGCACCTTATGAAAGCGTGCAACGGGTAAGATACTTATTTTCTCAACTTCCTCCCATTTAATTCGCCTTCCAGCATCTACCGCGACGTGATGATATGACACCACTCACAGATCCAACATTTATTGCCAAAATTTTAACAGAGCTACCGAAGCACTTATCTCAGAGAGAAGGTGCACGAACAGGGTGGCGAGGTTTAAGTTCCAGAACTGAAGTTGTGGCCTTGACGGAAAAGACTACAATAACATAGATATTGTCAAAATTGGATTATAATAAAACACTAAGCTGGACATGTAAATATACATCCATGAATGGGTGATACAAAAGTCCAGGTAAAGAGGAACAGGCCAAATTCACATTAATTTAGCTTCCCTTTTGGCCTGCTGCACCTGTGCAAGTCGTTGACTCCGGAGAGTCAGATGCGGCCCTTGGGCACCCTTCTTGCCCGAGGCAGCTGCATAAGCGGGTGCAGCCGTGGACTGCGCAAGGGAGATCCGTGTCTCGTCGAAGCCAGGAATACGAATGTTATGATTCCGTTCTGGATATTAGGGGTTAATCTTTTCCTGAAAATAAGTAAATTTGACAAAACGTGCCAAGATGCAGCTGCAAATCTCGAACTTCAAGGGTATCTCCGCCACGATGCTTTGCTAATCGGCAAGCAAAGTTTGTCACCGAGTCGATGAACTCATCTGCGATCGTCAGGAGCAACTGGACACCTGAAAGGTCAGCGAATTGATAGAAATTCAAAACTAGTCAACGCACATCCTCGACCTCAGGCTCAATCTTTACATTAGGGTCCACGCTCGATACCAAGTCCTGAATAGTCCTACGCATGCTCTGGTCGCCGGGCGTGCTTTTCCGACGGGCTCGACTGTCATCCGTTGTCAAAATGGACGGGTCGTCAGCTGGGCGGGCGATTTGGGCAGGTGTGCCTAACAAAAAAAAATATATCATCAGCTTTGACAACAGTTCTTTTTATAAAAGGTGAACGCATACCAGACATACGGCCACCAACAACACCTCCGGTCAAGGTTGGTCTGGTTTGAGCCCACTGAACAGGACCAGGGTTTGTCGTATTGAGAGTACTGTTGATGGTGGGGTAAAATTCCACAGAGGTAGCTGCAAGAGTAGGCAGGCTATCCGAGCTACCGGCTTTGATTGCGGATTGAATACCAGTAGTCGATGGGGCTTGAGTCGCGACGACTGGCTGTTGAGTGGCAATATTCAAAATATACCACTATGGTCGCCCACATGTTATACAGACCTTTATAGCGTTCGCGGCGGGAGCAGAGGCAGAGGCAGCAGGCTGAGTGGCTGGTGGCACGACGGTGCTCTGACTTTTATGCGTATCCGCGAACTCTTTAAGCTGGATTACACGCGCAGGTCAAGCGTAGGTTCGGAATAAATGACAGGAACATCACACCTGCAAAATCTGGCGCTGAGTGAGTTTTCCCTGCTGGACAAGTTGCGCCATGTTCGTCAGGAGGAGATGCGAGATGCGCTCATTCGTGATGGGCTCTCCGGTTGGCGACTTTAGCATAGTTCCAAGAGCCTTTATCATATCATTCTGGGCCGTTGAGGGATCGGTACTTGCCGGAACAGGAACAGCGCTTGAACTCGAACTTGCAGCCGCATTTGTAGATTCGCTCATTGTGAGGAGTTGAAAAGGGTGTTCAAAGGAGGCGCGAAACAACGACGCGGGTGATGGCAAGCAGGCACAGCGCATTTGCCAAGGCCGTCTGAACCAAACATAGATTTAAATAATGGTATCTTTTTGAATTGCCCTCATTCCTCCACCATGGACGTTTCTAATATCCTAGCGTCTCATGCAGAAAAATAGTAGGTTGGAATTTACAGTATGCGAACGTGCACTCATTCAGTTTTATCAGCCAGTCCGTCACTATCGAAAAAGAGACACCCTTGGAAGTCGACCCAGGCCTACTTTTAGTAACAGATTTAAATCCAATAGAAGAGGAAATATACAAGTTAGCGTGTTTCCCTAATGGATAGTCACATTTCTGACCATTTCAACAGTGAAAATATAGAAGAACATCTCCAATCTCTAGCCCGCGATGGCGTCCAGGCTTTAATGAACTCCCTCTTTTCCCTACCCACAAAAGCTTCTCCAGACGGCCCTTTAGCAATTCTCCCTCCTCCAGTATATCAATTACCTCGAGCGAAGCCCCTTCCAAAGCCTAAGCCTCCAACGAAGTGGGAGAAATTCGCGGCTGCAAAGGGCATCCAACACAAGGTTCGGGACAAGAAAGTTTGGGACGAGGAGAAGCAGGAGTGGGTTAATAGATGGGGCAGAGACGGGAAAAACAGGGAGACCGAGGAACAATGGATTCACGAAGTACCTGCTAATGCCGGTGAGTTCTACTTGATAAAACTTCTACCTTATCACCGAACTTTGAGGGAATTAGATATCGATTATGATCCACGAAAAGTTGCACGCGACGCGAGAAAAGAGCGAATAGCAAAGAATGAGAAAAAACACCAACAAAACGTGGTTCGTGCAGCAGGCAATCTGCGTCAAGAACGAAAAGCAGAGATTGATAAAACGTTGGCTATTACACGGAATAGTACAGCCAGTATGGGCAAATTCGACAAGCGTTTAGACGGAGAAAAGAAACCTCGTGGTATAAAACGGAAGGTAAGAAGGATATATTGGCATATTTACGGTCGTGCTAACAAAATTCTGACAACCGCAGTTTGACCCGAATGAGGTGCCAATAGAGAAGGAGACGAAGTCGGCGTTAGACCTATTGGCGAAGATGGATAGTGACAAGAGAAAAATGAGGACAGAACCTCGGGCTGAAGATAGTGAGTTAAATGTCCGCAAAGCTGTCAGGTTTGCGAGCAAAGGAAGGGGAGGTCTTGCATTGGGGCGTGAATTGTCAGGTTCGAGAGGACGAGGAGGAAAGGGAGGACGAGGTGGTCGTGGTGGCCGACGATAGTCTGGAGTGTGTACACTTACTCAATTTAGGACCATGCCAAGACTTGGTGCAAATGAGTTTCTAGAACACCATGTTGTAAGTGCATTGAATGGCCACAAACTACCAGTACATATGTGATTAAGAAAAAGTAATGAAGTGTTCAAACTGAATCCCCATACAAGAACGACAGTATTTGAAAAGAATGATGGAAAAAGCTGTCTACTTTGTTGAGTCGAACGGTAGGCGATCCAGGTTGGCTTTGCCTTCGTCAATCCACTCTTGTTTCACCAGCTTCTCTTTATCCGCATAGTAGAGCCGGTAAACCAATTTAATAGTTCCCTCGCTCACTCCTGCAACAGCACTGATATCCCTGACCGATTTCACCTTGCCCAGTAAGTGGCAAGTGAAATAAATGGCACCCCCAGCGATCGACACAGGACTGCGTCCATCAGCAATGCCATGTTTCCTAGCGGCAATGATGATATCACCGCAAATGGCCTGCACATTAGGTGGCAAGTCGAGGTGATTACAATACCGCACAAGGAGATTTTCTGGTCCCGTCGACGGTGAGGCGGCGGTATGGGTCGTCGAAGCACCAGGAGACAAGTTGAAGGCTTGCTCCAAAGCTTTATAGCATTGCCCGAGCATTTTCTTTTGAACATGAGTGAGGTTGCAAATCTCACGAAAAGTTCTAGGAACGTGGGCCTGACGGCAAGCAATGAAGATACAGGCGGCAATCACAGCCTCCAGCGGTTTTCCACGGAGGAGTTTCTCCTCGTCTGCACGCTTGTACAGCTGCTTGGCGATGTCGCTGATGGTTTTAGGAAGGGAGAACTGGTCGCACCAGCTCGAGATGTCACGGAATGCCCCAAGGATGTTTCGCTCGGAACGGGCGTTCTGGGACCGTGATGACGCACGTTGGAGTTCTCGAGCAAGGCCTGAGCCACCATCCCGGAAACTAATGACTGTATCAAGCTGCTCAATTCCTTCCATCAGAGGGTCTGAGGCTGCTCCAACACGTGAGGGATCGTCTCCTTCGTCATTGGCGAAAGTCTGAAAGGTTTTAAATGCCACCGTTCAGACTAAAGAAAAAAACTTTAAAAAATACTGACCCGCCATTCACTCCTCGTATCGACAATACGGTCACCTAGAACAAGCCCACAATTACCGCAGACGAGATCTCCGCTACCGAACTCCTCGACAATGTTGGGATTCGGGTCTCTGCATTCCGGACAGATAAGGCGAACAGCAAGGTCTGGCCCAAAAACCGGGTGCGAAGAGACCTTCTGCTGGGGCGCAGCGAGGGGGAAGGGTTTAGCATACGCCATTTGTCGAGAAGTGGCAGCGAGAGGTTCTCGTTGGGTATTTCAGAGAAATACGAATCGTCAACAGTCAAAGGTCTATGAAACGACCGTGTAGTGGGCATTCATTGGTATAAAATCATTTATTGGAACCTACCAGTCTACCGACAACTTCTAACCAGTGATTGGTGATAAAAAATTGCGAATGGCACCAACGACGTCGAGGAGACGGTGGTGGGCGAAAACAAAACGCGATGCGGCACCGCCAACACCAATGACTGTTCTTTATGCACAGCATGAGTCAGCAGATTCGTGCCACTAATTGGCAGTCGCGTGATTAGTCGCGTCTTCGTAATGCTGAACTTTAAACTTCTCGAGCTTTCCGGTACTCCGCCTTGCTTTTAAATATTATGGTCCTTAACAGGATGGCTTTTCAAAATTAAAAAAAATCCTAAATTTGCTGTAAGTTTCCCAACAATTTTGCAACAATTTACTCAAGCAAGCAACACACAGGGAATGTGTAAGGCTACTACTGTATTTGCAGATAGAGTCCATTTATTCGTAATCGCTATAACTTGCATCGTCTTCAGAGTACGACGAGTAGCCTTCATCAGAGTATACCTCTTCGTCAACTTCACCTTCCTCCTCAGAGGAATAATACACGCCTTCGTCACTTGCAACCCCGTCGCTCATGTAGTCTTGATCCGCCGAGTCAATACCGGGATCACGGTAGTCTTGTTGATATTCTTCATGATCATAAGATTGAACGTCGTAAGATTCAACATAACCACTTGACTTCGAAGCATTATCTGTATATCCAGAAATTACAGAATCTTCGGAAGGGGCTACACGGGACGAATTCAGTGATAGATTGTCAGATCCCATGCCAAGAGTCGTAGTTGTCGACCACCGAGGAGAGGCAGCTTTTGGTGAGGTTGGAGGAGGCGGTGAGTAAAAATCTGTGTCCCCTTCTTGAGGTGGTTCTTCATGATCACCGTCGTATCTGACGAGCTGCATTTGACTTGACTGACTAAAAGTCCGAGTTGGGCTGGTCGTGTGACGAGGAGAAGTCGGCGGAACAGAATCCGGACGATAATAAGATGCCTCGGAAAAGTTTGGAGAGTCTTCAATAGCGGTAAAGTTTCTATAACTCGAAGTCGAAGAACTGAGAGCCTGAGGAGGCGCAAAATTTTGGCCCGAATAATTTTGGGATCTGGTCCTGGAGGGCTGGTGGTAAGCTGCCGGAGTCTCATTGCCTCCAGAGTGACTCCAATAGGGCCTGTCAGGCCTCGAGGACTGCCTGCTGGTATGGCTAGAAGGAGTACGGAAATCATGGTATTCCCGGCCATGCCCATATTCATTGTTACGACTATTCCAGGGAGCAAGGGATGACTCTGACGACGTATAGGAGCTGTCTGATTCATTGCTGCGGTTCATACGGATATCTGGGGGGTAAAGTCGGGGCGAAAGATGGCCAACAGAATTGGTCCCTGGATAATATCGAGGTGGAAACGGGGCACGCCAATCGTTGCTGTGTGCTGGGCGATTATAAAGGTAGTTTTCCTGGATTTCCCTTTCGTGCTGGTCTATTTCTCGGAGAGCCGCTTCCAAAGCACGCCTATCATCTCTCCAGGGCTCGCCTTCTTTGAAGCCATAGGAGTATAATTCTTGCCTGGACAGTCGACTATAAAAAGCAATCCATTTAGAAACTGTGAATCAAGGAAGTATATTTTAGTATTGCTTACCTTGGGAAGCGACTCATGGTGGTCGCCTGGCAGGAGCTGTGCAAAGGAGAAGAATAGAAATCCGGGCAAACACAGCAGGCGGAATTCCGAAGGTTCCTTCAGCTCCTTAAAGCTGTCCTGAACAAGGGCTAAGAGGGCATGAGGAAGCCATGAGGGTTCACATCGATTGCGTTATTGTACTTGTTCAACAAATCGATCATGATGCATGATGACTCGAGAGTAGTGACCGAGACGGAGAAACCGGGCTTCCAATTTTCAGGAGCAAGTCGACAGGTGATGGGTGAATTGGCGAATGCAATAAACCGAATATAGATTCACGAACACGACAAAAGTAGGGTAGAATACGAGTAGAAAAATAGAAAACAACACAAGAAACAAACCAACCAACCAACTTGGGCGAGTGTCTGAATACCAAAAACAAATACTGGAGGTGATGTTTTATACGTGTGGATGTGTGTAGAGTGCGATTGGAGAGACCGGTCAATATATGTAATGCAGAAGACAAGCGAGATCAATGGTGTAGAAAACAGGGTCAACACAGAGCAGCCAAAAGCAATGACATGGCAGGGGATGGGAGGAGAGGGGCAAAACAATGAGGTCGGGTAGTCGTTAAGCGTAAGCAGTATATAAGGTGTAAGTAAAAAAAAAACAGGGAGTCATAAAGGCCGTGAGCAGAGAAAGGAAGGGAAAATGTGATTAATAGTAAACAGTCCCCTGGGGAGCTTGGTCCATGCTGTACATGTCGTATTGTCCAGCCTGCGACATATCCACGTATTGAGGATAGCCATAGTGCTCTGGATAATAATAGGGCTGCTGGTATGCGGGATAAGGCATCATACCAGCAATACCAGGCTGGCTGGCATCTTCCGTTGGCACATGCCCGTTCGCGTGCTCGTACGCAGGGCCAGCAACGTCAGCCGGAGTCGGCTGCTGGTAAAACACATTCTCAGAAGCGGTGGGCGCGCGTGAGGGCTGGAAGGCGGTGGCTGTCGTCCGCAGGCTGGAAGAAGTGCGCGGAACCGACTTGGGCTTTCCGGACTCTTCAGTTGGCGCGCGGATCTCTATGCGAGTTGTCTGGCGAGGGAAGGAGAATATGGGTGTTCCTGTGGCAGGGTCGATGAAGCCGTTCATCGGGGGCGTATGGGAAGGCGGTTGGGCAAGGAAGTCAGGCGACACGGCAGATGAGTGGTGCATGTGACCTGGAACGAAAATTCCAGGTGAGAAGTGGGATGGAATGAGTGGTCGAGGGTTGAACATGGGGGGAGGTTGGAGGTAGACGGGATGGCCGGTGGCCACCTCGTAAGGCATGCCGTGCTGGTTAAGAGCAACACCCATTGGTAATTGGGGGGTAACCATATGGAGAACCGTACGCGGGAGAGCGTTGCGATATCGGCTGAGATGGGGGAGGAGGGGGAGGTGAAAACTTCGTTTGCAAAGGAGGAAGAGCAGGTCGGTCAACAGTGGATGGTTCAGTAGAGGCTTCAGTAACAGGAGCAACTTCAGCTGGCGGGTTCCGCAATACGGCTTCCTCTGTCTTTGCTTGTCTCGCTGGGTCAGAGGCTTGCGGTTCCAGAGAGAGTTGCTCCAGTTGCGAGCGAATGTTCGGTTCCGGCACAACCTTGACATGAACGCCCGATGTAGGTTGTTGAGTGGGCGCGGTGACCACAGCGGGAACAGTAGAGGGTGACTTGTCCGACGGAGGCAGCGGCTTCACGGCAGAGGCCAGCTGGGGCCGTACAGTGAATACCTCTTCGATGGGAGTGTCTTCAGCCTTCTCGAGAACCTCTCGCTCCTTGCCAGCGCGCTTTGGTAGATGGACAACATAATACTTATCGCCAGCCTCTGATCCGTCATTGCCGGCCTTTGACGTCGACGCCTGAGAAAGTGCATGACGGACGGGAGGAGCTCTCACTAGTGTGCAGTCACGTCCCGGAACTTTGATTCGGAATGCCGGACCATGACCGGGGCGCGGTTTGAGAGTCGAGTCGAAGTAAAGGAATGCTTCATGTTGCTTCGTCCACATGAGTTCTGGCTTCATGGCAAACCGAATGCGGCCAGAGAAATAAGCGTTGCGTGTTGTGGGTGAAGCAAAGCCGCCTCGAGAAAATCCTCCACGTCCACGGCCAGCGGTAAAACCACCTCTACCAGAAACAAAGCCGCCACGCTTGGGAGACGATTGCGAGTTTCTCGCGGACAGATTATCAGCGCGGCGTTGGTCCTCCTTGCGCTTTAGTTCCTCGAATCCGTCGTGCGTCCAGGCTCGTTCGATGGGTGGGAGGTCTTGTTCTTTCGGAGACGTGACCTCTTCCACTCCTTCCGCTTCTCGTGACTCGGACCCCTGGTATCCACCACGACCACGCATCCCAAAGCCTCGACCCCTCCCTCTGCCACGACCCCTCCACCAGCCACTGAGGCTGCGGAGTTCAGTGTCAATCAAGCGATCGTCATGGCCCCAGAAATTGCCGATAGTTGGCACGAAGGAAGGGTCTGTCTCGAGCTTATGCTGATAGGCTTGACGGGCGGATTGTGAGGAAACGCGGTTGTGCTGAGGTTGAGGCCGGTCGGGAGCGGATTCGACAACAGGGGGTGCGGCCTCGTGGGCGGAGTCAGCGGGAGTGGCACGAGACTCGGATGGGCGCTTGGGTTTGCTGGCCTTCTTCGGTTTGCGAGGTGGTCCATTCTGAGCAACTGGATGGCCACTGAAGTCCGCAAATTCAATGACGGGCAAATCCGCAGGGCCATTGACTTTCTCGTCTGCGACCATCTCCGACCAATCACCAGCAGGGGCAAAAAAGGACGGCACGCCTCCATTCACGTTGGGAACCTCATCCTTGACCACGGTCTCTGGACTCTTGCTGTTCCTCGGGGTGGGCAGATGAGCACGATCGCGGGGAATTACGTCCTCGGAAGCGGGTTCTGTGTCGGAGTCGTCGGTGGCAGAGTCAAGGGAAGACAGATCATCGTCATCCGAGTCTGAATCCGTTGCAGCCTCGCGTTCGATTTCCTCGTCACTATCGGGCTCGCCCCTCGCCCTGCCTCTGCGTCTCACCACCCTCCTTTTCTTTGGTGTGTCTGAGGCGCGTGGCTTGGCGCGGCCACTTTGGCAAGTGGGCGTGTCGAGGATTGTGAAAGTACGGGTGCAGGCATGCTGGAGATTAGAAATGAAAAAGAAAATCTGTAAGCCCAGTGGTTGCGCGGGGGTTGGTAAAAAAAAAGGCGCTTACTCTGTGAAAAAGTTGGAGTAAAAGGAGGAATGAAGAAGAGATGGGGAAATCTGAAAGAAAAGGTAGACAGAGTCAACAAAGCAAAAGAGAATAACAAAGGAAATAAAAAGACAGACGGATGTGAGAGTTGGTGGTTGTCGTCACGGTTGGGCTCCGGCTCCGAGCTCGTCAGAAAGAACGAAAGTCGTGACCTGCCAGTTTCAATCTCCGCTTCTCACTTCAATCCCAGCTCGTCCCACGCTCTTCCCATTACATTTAGAAGATGGAGACGCGACTCGGGTGTTCGGTTATTTTGGTTCCCCACTTCAGTCCTCTGTCATCTCCATGGACCCCCAGATCCCAGAGAGCTTCAACCACAGGTCCGAGAAATTGTCGACCGGTCGCACCTACCACTTCGTAGGTCCTCATTTCCTCCGTCCTCGTCGTTTCACCCCACACTCTGTCTCCGGCTATTAGGTCGACCAACTACCCGAGGGCTATGATCCAAAGCGCCACCCCACTTTGCTTCTCGTCCATGGCTTCCCCGATCTCTGGCACGTCAACTAGTCGTGTCTTGTAGCCGTTTGACCTAACATGTCCTCGCAGGTACGGATGGCGCAACCAGATCGGTCCTTGGGTGCGTCGTGGATCGCGCGTCGTAGTACCTGACATGTTGGGCTACGGAGGCACATCAAAGCCTATCGATCCTGCAGAATATTCCACCAAGAAATTATCTGCAGACCTTGCGGCTTTGCTGGATATATTGGCAATCAAGAAAGCCGTACGAGCGCCATCGCTGTTATTCACCCAGTGTATTCAAATATTTGTAGGTGCTGATAGGACACGACTGGGGTGCTTTTACCGTTGGCAGGTTTGCCCTGTGGTACCCTGACCGTGTGCTTGCGCTCGTGATGTGCGTCTGTTTGCTACCCAAAATATATATCTGACGCGAGGGTTTTCAGGATGAGTGTTCCATATACGCCGCCATCCCGTGAATATATACCAGTGCAAGAGGTTGCTCGCCGTGCTCCAGACCTGGGTTATCAGGTATACTTCGCAAATCCAAAGTCCAGCATGGAGATTCTCGCAAATGTTAGCAGTGCCGACACAGATCCGTAGTCCCAGAAGTTGATATTTTTACAGCTCAAGACCTTCCTTCCCCTCACATTCAACCCACCTACTACGAAAATCGATTACTTCAAGCTGGATTCGCTCGAAAAACTTCTCAAGGAAAACAAGTTGTCGAAGGAGAACAAATCTCTTCTTAACGACAAAGTAAGTTTCTTTTAAAACAGAATGGAACTGAAAACTAACAATCGTCCAGGAACTCGAATACTATTTCTCTCAGATGCAAAAAGGGATGTACGGCCCTCTTAATTATTACAGAACCGCGAAATTTAGACACGACGAAGAACTAGGTAGAGTAAAATTCAGCACTCATTTAGCTTTCTCAACCGACGGTTTTTATATATAGCCTATGAACTTCCCGCTAACCTTCGTCCAGACCTCCCCTTCCTCTTCATGTGGGGAACAAAAGACGCGACAGCGACTCCATTTGTAATTGCCAAGTCAAGGAAATTTATTCCCAGATACCAGGACATTGCTCTAGAAGGGCGCGGCCACTGGCTGATGGTTGAAGCTAAAGATGAAGTCACAAACACCATTGCCAATTGGCTGGAGGGGTTGACCTCCAAACCAGTTTCAAAGCTGTAACTCATTGGGATATATATTCATGTAAATAATTGATCTACCAAACTATTGCTTGGATCTTGTAAAAGATATATACTGGAATTTGGAAACGTTCATCCTCCGAATCCGAATTCTGCAAGCATTCCTTTGTCTTTGTTTGGGCTTGAGGGTGTTACACCTGATCTCTGAAAGGAAACTTGAACTTCGCTCAGATCCAATCATGTCGCAACCACCAGGAGCAAAAGATGAAGACGAAATTCCCATCGCCGAACGTCCTCCCTCACCTCCGATCCACACCACCTTTGCTGTTCGAGGCATCCATGTACGAACTACATTTTGCGCCGCCGATTCCTTGTCTTACCGTCATCCCATCTGGTCTTGCTGTTCTCCTTCATGATCTGTCCACCAGCCACCGACATTTTCCGCGTTCAAACCGCGCGATTTCCGCATATCCAGTGGACAGGGAATGAGCCATGTCGCCTGGAGCTGCGATGGCAAGAAGCTGGCAGCTGTCGGGATCGACAGACTAGTGAGGGTGTGGAATCCCGAGAAGAGCGTGCGTATTGTGTATGGCATTCATGTGGTCGAGCTTTTCGCGTTGATTTTGAATCGTGCATGCAGATGGAGACGAGGAGCGCGACCACATTTTCTGGGGGTCACTCTGACGATGTCGACTATGTTGCTTGGAATCCTACGCACCCCGAGCTTTTCTGCACGTCAAGCCAGAGAGACAAACGGATCGTGTTTTGGGATGCGCGGCGTACGTCCTCTCCTTGTCTTCCTCTTATGTTTCAACGTTTACAAGTATGACCGTTCAGAAAGTCGGCACCTCCAACAAGTTAACCTGAAGGTAACGCCGGCGCAAATGACTTACGCACCCGACGGTCAATCGATGCTCTACTGCTCAGCCGGTCACCAACTATTCTTCTTGAACCACGGGAAAAGGACAGAAGACGCAAAGGAAGAGTGGTATATGATCGATCGGGGTCCGGTTCGTCGTTCTAGGCTATTCGATGTTCAAGAAAAGCTGATGACCACAACTCCTGCTAGTTCCCTGGCTCGACGGCCATTTTCAACCATGTGGGGGATGGTGTGGTGGTGTCCATGCAAACAGAACATACTCTGCGCGTTATCGACGTGCCGTCTATGAACGTACAAGATAGCCCAGCAGCACATGTAGGCGGGTGCATTGCTCTTGCGCTGGATCCCCGAGGGATGTAAGTCCACTTTTTTCTTTCCTCAACATCCACCCAGCTGACCTCTTTTGGAGATACCTTGCCTCTGGTGGCCACGATTCAATCATCAACTTGTTTGACCTGAACACCTGGATAGTGACTCGCACAATTACTGTCTGCGAGTAAGCAAACACTGTTGATCCTCGCTGACTTTCGCTGACTTATCTTTAGCAATGGTATCACAGCCCTGAGCTTTTCGCATGATGGAGAATATTTAGCGGTCGCAAACACTGGAATGTACATCGACATTGTGAGTTCTGGATCACAACGATCACACTGGCACACCCTGGTGACATATTCTTTCCAATAGTGTGCAACTGAAACTGGTGCTCCTCTTCATCGCGTGCCTGCATTAGCTCCATCACCGACAGTGTCCTGGCACCCTTCCAAATATGTCATCGCATACTGTGGGCAGACAAAAGACAAAAACATGGCTGTAATAAGCCTGTTTGGATTGCTAGACTCATGATGGATTGAAGGGTTTCGTTTCGTAGCATTTCATGTACTACTACTTAGTAGTCGTCAAAATATTTTATTAAATGTCAATAGTATATATGGCGAGGAATAAGCGCACTATATACAGAAATTAGACAACCAAAAAAATTGACGAGAATGCTTGTACAGTTATGAATGTAATAGACAACTTGGTATATACAGAGACAGCATAGGGGCATAGATACGTACTTCGAGAACAATTCGACAGCAACCAGTTACTGAGAGCTAGGTTTTTTGAAAAGCATAGGTGGAAAGCGGGGGGAAGTGGGAGAGCAGGAAACTATAGCTACGACTTGCGAGATAACATGGAGACATAAAAGATTACGTGTGGATATGGACAAGGAAAACAATGCGAGGGATATCAAAAGCGATGTGGAAACGACAGGAAAGCAAAAAAGGCCAAAGCAATGCGTGAACAAAAGGTAATAAACACGGGGGAACAAAGGGGTATGAACAATGTCAAATATCAAACCCATCGAGGTATAATGGAATCAATCTTGGAAATTGTAGGTGAAGGCGTTGTTCTCTGACATGGAGGGTGGGCGGACGACTACATCAGGGAGGACTTCGGTTTTGCGCAGGATGCCTCGCATTTTGCTCGTCTCGGACCGGACAAGTGTCAGCGACTTCAAGTTCTTGTGTCGCGTCGTCGGTTCGCCTGGGATGGCGTTCTCGTCCCGATTGGCGGTCACGCGGGACTTTTGGCGTTTCCCGAGGGTGAGGGGGCGGATTTCGGCGGTCGTAGGGACAGCGTTGGCGCTGCTATTGGTGTTCACAACATTGCCGCGATCCTGAAGGAGCGTCAGTGTGCGCAAGCCCTCTTTAGGCCCAGCGGTGTCAGAAGGATTACGTTGCAGCTTGCTGGCCTTGGGCATAAGGGGTCGAACAGCTCGGGAAGACCATTGTGCAAAAGAGCTTATCGCAGATGTTGCAGTTTCCGGGTTCAAGTCCGTTTCTTCCATGGGATATGTGATGGGATCGTTTTCGGTATTCTCAGATTTGATATACCTAATCGTCGAACGACGGCGTTCGGGCATAGGTGGAGGTGGATGGCGGGAGGTAGGTTTCTGAGAAACGGTGTTGTGAGGTGTGCTTTCAGCCTGAGGTCCAGATTCTAATCCTGCTTCGAACTCTTCAAACAAAGTGACAGTAGAGGCAGCGGAGGCGGGTAGAACATTGCCAATGCTGGCGACTGACGATCGCGCAGTGCTGACACTTTGAGGAACATCAGGGAGAAGGCCGAGTGAGCGGGTAGACATTGCCCTCCCCAAAGGTTTGGATGGCCTGGAATCCTCCTCTTCAACAGACTGAAGGTGTGACATGCCGTTTAGCGCGGTTTCCACACCAATTACTGTGTTCCTTCGTCCAATGTCGACATTGCTCGGAACAGCTGTATATTGGCCAACTTTAGTCTCAAGGGCATTTCGAATTTCTGCGCTCCACACTGCCAAAGAATGCATTTCTCTTCCGAGGCTCAAGCTAAAATAAATAAAAATCATCAGAATCTTTAAAACACATTGGGTGAAATAAGCTTACCTAGGAAGGCTGAAGTGGTTTCTCTTGTGCCCGGACTCCTTTCTTCCTCGAGGCTGACGTCTTCTGGCAGGAGTCGAATGCACCTCTGGGGAGGAGAAGTCTTCACCGAATTCCGTCAGCTTCTTGACCACCTTCTTGCCTTTGCTCTTGCTGTATGAACCGGGCGGAGTATAGTTACCCTTCTTAATCTTCATGTCTTCACCGACCGTGAGTCCAGGAACTAACAGGGGAAGAACGCCAGCCGTCATTGCGTCGATTTCGTTGATGTCGTCAACAGGTTTGAAAGAGAAATCGTGACCTGAAGAGAAAGACTTCTTATGGGCAAGCATGGCGAGTCGCGCGGCTCTGACATTCGGAGGAGTGGGCGGAAGCGGGAAAGAAGGTGGAGGGCTGATATTGAACCGCTCTTGAGTGGGAGTCTCTGGTCCGTTGTTGACCGAAGAGATGGATCGCGAACGAAGATGAGACGAATGACTAGCACGTTTACTTGTCGTTGCGCCTGTTGCAACGCCGACTAGCGTAGCGGCTCCGACAGAATCGCGATTTCCACCAGCTGCGCTACCGCCAGCTGCTCCAGGTACAACGACGGTTTGAGCGAGGGTTGAGTAATGCCTTTGGGCGATCATAATACGACTGGCAAATGCTAGACTCTCGTCACCGCCAGAAAAATGTGAACTTGCTTTCGAGTCCTTCCTGAGCCTTCCAAATTGCACGCTGTTCTCTGAATGGGGTGTACCATTGACGTTCACTGGCAGAGAATCGTCCTGGAAAGGAATGGGAGGCATATCAAACTCGTCGTTATTTTCCTCGGTGGAAGAACCGAGAGTTTTGGTGTTGCAGAGAGCAACCCAACTGCCCTGCCTATTTTTCCCTTTCCATCTACAGCATCTCCTTTGCTGAGCCAGACGTCGCCACTGCGGCGACCTCCACAACTGTGACGCTGCAGCTGGTACTCCGCTTATATTCGTGGGACCATTTATGGGAGGAAGACTGCCATGAATGAGGGGTCGGTGAGGATCGGCGGGTAACCCATTTCGGTCATCAAAGAGCCCAACTGGAATAGGAAGAGGCGAGCCAAATAGGAGGTTGAGGGCCAAAAGCGGCGACGACAAAGTTATCGACAAAATAAACAAGACTTGAAGAGCGGTAGATGGCACCGAGTTCTGTGAAAGGACAATAAAGTAAGGTAATGAAAATCCCTATCAAAAGAATGCGTCACTAATCCGTCGTATACAGTGAAGTGGAAGTCTTACAAGAGGGAGCCAAATCATAACTGACCATCCGATTGCGGGTACACTAGAAATCTCGATTGTTGCTCCAGGAGGAGCCGCCAAAGCTGCCATCCCTTTTTCGGCTTCCATTCCTCCAGGTGCATACCCATACCCGCCCAATACTTGTGCATCCGCGAGAGCTGGAGTAGTGGGGCGAGTTGCTGGAGAATATGCGGTGTGTAAGTCTTGAACACTGTCGTTCCCGATTGTACCATCATGGTATGTTGTTGGATAGGACCAAGATGTTACAGTGGTGTGAGAGCCGTTCGAAGATGTTAACCAAGAACTTTGCGAACCTAACCGAGTTCGAGGATGATTGGGGAGGGGCGGGAGATCCCTCCTGAAAGGGTCCGAGTCGGCCAGTGTCGGTGAAATGGGACCATAGGGAGATGGAAGGGGAGGAACAGGAGGAATTTGAACGTCATTGACACTTGTTGATCCAAACCAAAATGACGACTTGGCAGGAACTGAAGAATGGGTTGCTTTCTGCGGTCGACCATGTCCATGCTGCGAAGTCGTTACTGTGTGATGGGTAGAAAATGACCAGGCGGATATAGACCCCCTGCGAGAACTGGCGTTGGAAGTGATCCAGGACGCGCCATCGCGGATTGCATCAATTTCCTCCGTGGCAAATGATGGTCGCGGTTTCTCCTCCACCTCCCTAACGGGCGGCCATGGTTCATCGACCTCGTTAAGGCTGGAGAGGTTCTTCTTGATAACAAACAATGTCCGAATGAGGGAACCGAAGGCAATGCTACTTAGGACGGCAATGGCGCTGGTGTAAGCCGTTAATCCATAAAACAGGGAGTGGACGCCCGTTCCTGACAATAATCCGGCGATAGTGGTAGAGGTAACTACCAGTAAAGCTGTTGGTGCCCACAACATCCAATGTCTGGCACCGAAGGAAACCGATTGGGCCATACGGACATGAAGAAGGGTGACTGATGCGACAATGAGAAGGCATGTTGGCGAATAGTGACTGCAATCCACAACCGAACTGCTGATGATGGATCGGTGGCGATGGCTACTCCTGAAGGACCAATAGTGGACTCGTTAACAAACTGCCATATGAAGAGGACCAGGGCAAGAAGATCAAGGCATGCCAGCCAAAGATGGCTCTTGTCTGCAGGTGAGAGAGACCGGAAGGTAGGGAGTCCAAATTCGGCCTACAATGGGAAGATGAGCCAGTGGTATTGTGCGCCAAGAAAAGAACATACCGGTGAAACACGCTTGCTCAGTGGATGCGGAGGCAAAATCGGGATAACAATGCGAAGAATAACAAAAGCTGAAGCAATAAAAGACACGATAGCGAGGATGAGAGCAGGGACGAGGGGAACCATATTAATTCGTTGATTCTTGAGTGAGCGTGAGTTGCGTAGAGGCGTTATGGGCGTAAGGCCTTCGTTGGACACTAACAACAGCCAGAAGCTGCTGCAAGAACGAAAGAGAAAACCTAAGACGAACGGAACACGATGGCAGGAGAACGAAATAGCCTTCTTTGTTTGTTCCTCTATTTGTTCGTGGTTGAAAAATACAAGGCGGGTGAAGAGCGACGCGCCAGTCACGTGATGGCGTCGCAACCACGACTGACCCTTCATATTTCCAAGCAAGCTGATCTCGGTAATGTGTCGCAGCGGCGGCAGCGCCCAAATGGTTCCTCTTACTACTACCAACTGCATGAGAAAACTCGAGGATTTACCGCCCCACGCTGAACATTACGGTGAACCATGAAGTCATAGAAAAGAGTTTCCTACGTCTGCTAGCAGAGTGTCGTCTCGACAATAAGCGCCGTAAACTTTTTCAACCCTTGCTCGTCCCTTCTCGTTGGTCATCTAGAAGCTCGCAAAGTCCCCGATCTCAGAATTCTTTGTCCCAGCTCATTTCAATGAAATTCTGGTTTATCGACGGTATTCGCAGTGGGCAACATCTTCCGGCTTTTATCTGCTCCCTTGTTTGGAAATGTTATGAAAAATTTGGAGATGTAAGTTGGACGTCCTCCACGATCTTTTCCAGAAGTAACGCGTGTTAATTTCTAAATGGGACCCATCGGTTGGCAAAAGGTCAGAAACTGTCAGAATTGAATTCTCTTGGGGACTTGAACCCTCTTGGACCTTTTATATGTGATGGATCTGTTCTGATAATCTCCGTATGTCGAGACGTCCAACTGACGAGTGCCTTGCATCGCGTACAAAGTCCGCGCCAAGTAGCCCAAGTTCGCGATTTGAATTATATATAACCAATTGCAAAAGACGAGGCGAGTGCCACCCCGTGTGTACCAAGTCAGACCAGTTGACGAGTTGGCGCGCCTTCTGTATGCGGATCCTAGAATACCAGAATATGATTAGTCTCTACTGCGTAATAATTGCAAACCGGACGACGTCCACATGAGTGTTTCTTATCTCCCTATTTCCATAAGATTCCTCAGCCAGATAGCTAATTATTATCTAGTTCGGTGCGCCTATAAATAATTGGACTAAGAACTGGTCACATATCCGCTTGCCAGAAACTACGATGTCGGCGCGCCTAGCACGGCATCCCTTGAGTCTTTGCTCTTCCTTGCTTCGCGTATGCCTTTATGTAACTGCAACATGTGGAAGTGGGACCGACGCGTCCTCATAGACGAGTCATGTGTTGCTCAAGCAACACTCCACGCGTTATCTCCATGGGCAGGGTATCTGAATCCGCGACTCCGATTAATGGCCGCGACCATGGCTGCCACCCATTCAACATCCATCTATTTCGCTCATGCGCAAAAGCGTCCTTCGACGTCACAAACGCCGGTCCGCTATAGTGAAAGGACATTTTGTGAGATTACAGCTTGCTTATGAGGATAGGTACATGACACGATCCATACGTTCGCGTTGAGATAGTGCTTTGATCTTCTTAAGCCATAGCCTATTTCGAAGCGGAAGTATCATGTTGGCGAAAGCGAGCCGCATGTAGATTCAGGGGAAAGGGGAGAATCCTCGCCTTCTGCGTCCGCGTATATATGAACTTGTTTTTTTTTTCTTTCCCCTGCCTTGACTTGCTGGAGACCCAGCCTGAGGACTAGGACCACCGCACTGAAATGTACTCTCAACATCTCTTAGCGCTCGCGTTCTCTCTCGCTGGGGTCATCGGTGTATCTGCTCGTTTACAAGATGGTCGACCACATGGCAACATATTGCAACCCCCAAGCATTCCTCTTGTGACTCTACCTGACCCCGGAATCCCAGTGACGAGTCGCAATGGCACAGTCTTGCCGCCGTACACGACCATCTACTTCTTCGACCAGCTCATCGACCACAACAATCCATCTCTTGGTACATTTAAGCAAAGGTTCTGGCACACATGGGAGTTCTATGAGCAAGGTGTGTGTTCGAGATAGGCATGCTGTGTATTTTTTGCGCTGAAGGGAAACTGCAAGGCGGACCCATAATTCTCTTTACTCCCGGTGAAGCTAATGCGGATGGTACGAGTTTTTTCCTGTTTGCGTCGCCTACGGATCTGACCTTTTTTTTCTATCCAGGTTATTCTGGATACCTCACCAACAGAACTATCAACGGTCAAATTGGTCGGCTGCATGCTATATTCCCCACGTACTTGCCCTCATTTCTGGCCTTGTAGCACAACAACAAAACGGTAGCACCGTCGTTTTGGAACATAGGTTCTACGGTCTCAGTAACCCTTTCCCCGACTTGAGCGTCAAGAGTCTCAGGGTGCACACCATCCAACAAGCCATTGATGACCTGGAATACTTTGCCAAGAATGTTAACCTCCCCATGCCAGGTGGCGACTCGGTCACTCCAGATAAAGCACCGTGGGTTCTGATTGGAGGGAGTTATTCTGGTGATTTGCACTTCCATTTTCTAAAACCTGCCCACTAATCCATTCGTGCAGGTGCTCTCACCAGCTGGACCATGGTGAAGTGCGTCCATCATTTCCCCCTTCCAAGAATTTACCCTTCACGTTGGATTTATTGAACCTAAAAATAGCAAACCCGGGCTATTCTTCGCAGGATACGCGTCGTCTGCAGTCGTCCAAGCCATCTTGTGAGTCCCAATCAAACAAGAAATATTAAACTCCTTCGACCTTCCATGGCAGGGACTTTTGGCAATATTTCGAACCTATCCGTAACAACATGCCTGCTAACTGCTCGGCTGATGTCCAAGCAGTCATTGCATACGTGGATAAAACATTTACGGGGAAAAATGCCACCGCCATTCAAGCGATTAAAGACAACTTTGGTCTCGGTAACATGACCCATCTTGACGATGTCGCTGGTGCTCGTGCGTACATGTCACCGATTTTACAGACAATAAGCTCTGATCGGTTATAAAGTTCGCAATAACCTTTGGGACTGGCAATCTCTCCAGGTCACCTCTGGAGCGGGCACGCAATTCTACCGATTCTGCGATGCACTTGAGTTCAAGAATGGCGTTTCGGCGCCTGCGACTGGCTTTGGTCTTCAAAGCGCGCTTGCCTCCTGGGGCACATATTGGCGTAATATATACCTTTCCGGCTGTAAGTGCAGTATGATATTATGCTGAATTATATTGACTTATTACGACTTGTACATTACAGTGTGCGGCAAAATGGATGCAGAGTGAGTGATATACTATCCTTCGATATGACGTGTTGATAACAGACCCTCGTTTAAGGACGTGCCTGGGGACCTATGATACATCATTATCCTATTGGACAGACACCTCCATCGACAACGCAGGTCGGTCCTGGTTCTGGATTGTGTACGTCTCATCTTCAGCTTCCCTTTCTAATACTCACCGCGGCTCTAAGTTGCAACGAAGTTGGTTACCTTCAAGTCAGTACTTTCTATTCCCCTTACCGTGGCTGCATGCTCAAGAACGTATCAGGAGGGCGCGCCGCTTTTCCATCCGTCCCTGGTTACAAGATTAGTCCAGCCCTCTTACGATTTGGTAAATAAATTTTGCATCTTTCCAAAGTTAACCATGGCTGAAATTATTTTAGCGACAATGCCAACAGATGTTCCCAGCCGCTTTCCCCCTTCCCCCGATTCCAAGAACTTTAATCACCAACCTGGCATACGGTGGCTGGAATGTTAAGATCAAAAACCTTTTCTTTGCCAACGGGATTCGTACGTATCCTTCTACGTTCTTATTTGGACACTCATGCATTTCCATCAGGTGACCCATGGCGGGATGCTACTGTATCCGCTACCGATGTCAACGTGCGAAGTACATCGAGTCAGCCTATTGGACTGGGAGATGGCTTCCATTGCTCTGACCTGGGCACTTCGGGTGATATTGACCCTACTGTTGCAGCTGTGCAGAAAGCCGCCCTTGCATCGATGAAAACATGGCTCGCGACATGGAAACCGAGCCATAATGGAGGTCCTACTAAATCTCCGAGAAGTACGCCTCAGCCTGCAAACAAGGTTTCACCACCAGTGACCTTAAAGCCAATTAATGCCTGGTTCAAGAAGTTTGGGAGCCTTTAGCTGAGGGCATGGTTTATCGAGTCAAAATTTGCTATGTACTGGACCACTTTCGAACGTTTGCATTGTTGTAGACCATGTAATTGCATTGTACTTGTATTATTCACCTGAACGCTAGAGGAATAAGTGTTTCCGCAAGTTCATGACTTCAAAGCAGGGCAATACTTCATCAGTCTAAGCATGCTTGTTATTTGCTCATTTAACGTGCATTCAGTGGCGTTACTTCATCACAGCGTGATATTGTTTCTAAAAACATGTCAAAGAAGCCTTTCACCTAGAACAGCAGTAAGTTGCCCATCAAGACAGAACATAGATAAAAACATTACATCCATATACTCTGTGACCATACAATTGCGGCCATTGCGGCCCCAAGTATCATCACAAGTTTGATAGTTCCACATATCCACAACCGTTTCGCCAGTCGTATGAGTGCCTGTGAGCTCAATATCTACCCTATGTCGGGTAGCCTTGAATAAACTAGGGTAAGCCACGTATGCAACGGTGAGTGCATCGTGTAAAGGAGGCCCGTCTTCAAAGCCAAATGTCGATTTATAAGAGTCCGCGAAGAAGCTGATCAGAGTCGACAAAGTGTGACGTAAGTTCGTTGAAGCTCTGGGGAGTTCCGTGTTGCGTTCGCGAAGAGAAGTCGAATCAGGCGAAAGTATTTTACTGTGGATTTCTTTGGTGACAATCGCTGTATGGGTAACATTGATGGGCATCATGGTCTTCTTTACGGGTGCATTGAGCACAATTTGAGCAGCATGGGCTAAGGGTCTATAGTATAAATTTCAAGTGAATGTGGAGAGAAATAAAATTGCTCACGATCACAGAGAATGTTGTACTCTGCAACAGAGGAGCGATTCCCCATACCGACGCCGCCTCCCATAAAGACAAATTCCTCGACAGCAACAAGTAATTCAGGATAGACGCTAACGAAGTGAGCTATGTTCGTCATTGGGCCGGTCGATATGACAGTTACTTGACACCCCGTTCCGTCCATCCACGTATTCTTGATGGTTTGGGACATTCCTTCGAGTGCCCGTATTCTCTTACCATCTTCGTGTCGTGGGAAGAGCGCCAGTACCTCTGGGCTGTCGCTATGGGGTAGGCCCTCTACCCCTCCAAGTCCATCCACGCCGTGTATCTCGGGGTCGTGCTTAGCAGGCAACAAGAGCGGTTCATGCGAACCAGGATAAACGCGAATGTGAGGTTGGCGCCAAACGCGATAAGACACCTTGCCGCATTGATTGCGGTCCAATGACTACTGGCGTTCCCATGGGTCTACGCTTGAATTAGCCTACGCATGAGCTGCGCTCGTAAATTTTACCGTCGAGACCCCCAAGAGACGAATGTTCGGGGAGTTTACGGCCAACATGATAGCAGTCGCATCGTCGTGGCCCTATAGAGGAGACCCTTTGAGCCAGAAAGTGGTAAAAATGGCTCTACGTACGGGGTCGACATCCAACCAAACGTGCTTCATTGAGGACACCCAGTTGGGAGAGGACGAGAAGCGAACGTCGAATACGATGGATCCATGGCAAAGCGGCCCGGTGGTTCCGATCACAAGTCGCGTCGATCATTTTGGTCCTTCATTCTTGAACCAGAGCGCTTGAACTTTTGAAGCGACTTTCCACAGTACTGGCAGCATCAGTTATGGACGTCCACCTTGGCTAGACTGAAAGCACTGGGAAATTTACACGCTCACCAATTTAATAGGATGACTGAGCAGACCATCTTTTCAAGCAAGAAGTCGATGTACTGTGCCATCATGTACTAATTCTGCTTCAAGCGTGGAACCTGTTCCCTGCGACTGAGTAATATGGGAGTGGTGACAAACGTCCGTACGCAATGGCGTGGAACTGACGCTGTGTAATAAAAATCAACTGACTCTCCACTGACCCAGCCCAGATCACACTCCCTCAAGCTACTGGATCTTTCCAACTGTAACATGTCCGCTCCGACTGCTACCCTGCAGTATTCCTTTCCCCAGGTACGTTCAAAACCCGTATTGTCTGAAGATCTTGACTCTACTTAGCTTACTGCAGTTGGGATCCTACAAGAATTTGGAATTGAAGGAAGTCCCTGTGACTAGACTTAAGGCAAGCGAAGTCCTTGTAAGGGTTCATGCCGTCTCGCTTCAAGTAAGTAAGGCCTTGATTTGCCTAAGTTAAAGTATTTTACAACTTCTTAGTTTCGGGATCTTATGGTTGCTAGCGGTAACTATCCTATGAAGTCAGGCTTATTTTTTTTTGGACGACAAAAAATCAATGCTAAAAACCTGGCCCTCAGGTTTACAGGAAGTCTTGTACCATGTTCCGATATGGCTGGTGAAATTATTGCTATTGGAGAGGACGTGAAGGGCTGGAAATTGACCGACAGAGTCTGCGCCAACTTTTCCACCGACCACATATATGGCCCAGCGACTCCTGCAACGGCTGCCACCGCGCTAGGGGCAGCAATTGACGGTGTCTTGACGCAATACAAGACGGTCCCGGCTCACGTACGTCTTCTTTAATCATGTATCCAGTACGTTAAAACTAACAACCGAGTGTAGTCACTCGTAGCCATTCCAGAGCATCTCTCATACGAAGAAGCGTCCACTCTTCCGTGCGTATTGCTCTGCCCAGCCTGCCATTGCCCGTACTCGGACATACCCCTCACCGCCATTATTTAAGATGCGCAGCTCTGACTGCTTATAACGCCTTACACGGACCTGTGCCAATCAAGGCCGGTGACTTTGTTCTCGTTTTGGGAACCGGAGGGGTTTCAATGTGAGCTCTGTATGCCTTCATCTAGAGATCTATTTTCACAGCAATTTTTATAAAAAAAAGCTTTGCGTTGCAGTTTGCTGTCGCCGCTGGAGCGACAGTTATTGCGACATCCTCCTCTGACGAAAAGCTAAAACTTGCCACCAAACTTGGTGCCAAACATGTCATTAACTATAAGACAACGCCAGATTGGGATGAAGAAGTTCAAAAAATTGTAGGTATATAACCCAAATCCGTATATTTTACACTCACTTTATTCGCTGGGATCTAATTTAGACCAACGGTGTTGGTGTGGAGCATGTTATTGAAGTAGGCCGGACTTTTGTTCCGTCTTATGAATAATATTGATTCTTCTCCTCAGGTAGGAGGGGGAACTCTAATGAAGTCGATCAACTCCGTTAGAATGGGACAGGGACAGGTCCACATAATCGGCCATGTGTCCACAGTTAGTCGGCAAGTTGCTGCCGCACCGTAATATTCTACTTACATGAGTGTTCAGGAAAAAGGAGACCCAAGTGTAGTCTTTCCTCTGATCAGAAAGGCGGCGACATTGCGAGGAATTTGGATAGGCTCAGTTGCTCAGTAAGCATTTATTCCATTGGCCCGTGCCCACAAATCCTGGTCGTGAAATGACGAACTGATCTCAGATTTGTGGACATGAATCGCTTGATTGCTGCGAATCCCGACGGAACGAGGCCCTACATCAGCAAGGTTTTCTCTTTTGACCAGGCACTCGAGGCCTATGCGTACCTGGAATCTCAAAAGCATGTTGGCAAGGTCGTCATAAAGGTGGCTTGAGACAATCATCCAGAACGAGAAAATTGCTGTATTATGGGACGAAATGATTATGTCTATTCTTTTGTTAAATTTTGCAACACTAGTCATGCTTGTGGAATGTTGCACAAAAATAATACCATGATTATGACTACGTACATACACTTGTTGCTGGAACACCAATATGAAAGGACCGATATGCGGCACAGACTATGGATAACAACAGTAGATATAGCAGAACAAAACCCGAATCACAATGCAATCCCATGAAAAAGCTAATGGGTCAACACAATTTAGAGTGTGCAAACAAGAGATAAGGGGAATACATAAGATCCAAAGCACAACACTTGAAAACAACTAATAATCCAGCCAGCCATCTCATTTCCTATCCACCGAAACTGACATCCGGGCAGGACTAATACTCATAGCAACCAATGACTCCCCTAAACCTGTATCATCTTCACTCTTGTTCGAAACAGCGCCTTTCTGTCTCGGAATATCCAAATAGCCAGTATAGGCGTCGGTCTCGTTTCCCGCTCTGTCCTCTTCATTGTCGTTAGCAAGTTCATCTTCTTCCTCTTCCCCTTCGTCCTCATCCTCGTCGATGGCCACCGACGACCATTCACGGTAGACTCCTTGTATGAAGCCGTTCGATTTGGGCAGACGGTAGGGGTCAAACGGGAAAAATGTGTTTAGCTCCGCGTAAGCGGGCTCATATATGATCTTGGCGCTGAGCAGGGTCATGGAAGAGGAAACGCTGTCTGACACTCCATTTCCACGTCGAGACTGGGATAAAATGGTAGATTGGTTGGACATGGACGGTAAAGACATGTCGCCACGTTTGTTCATCTCGAGCAGGGTGTAGCAGTAGATAAAATCGGTGGCTTGTGCAACGCGTGCAAATTGCATCACAACGTTCGGTGAGCATACCTACAAAATAAATCCGACCATGTTAAAATCGGTGCAGTCGTCCCAAAAGAGCAAAAAAAGACAAACGAACTTTGAGAGGGTTCAGAACTGAGGTTACAACCCGCTTGAGCGCTACCAGTTCGGGCATCCATTTGTCCTTCACAGGTGCACCGGCTGTGCGGCCGTTCCGACCTCCAGCATCAAAACTGATATCCAAATCCAAATCCAGGTCGTCCTCGTCGACCTCCCCACCCACCAGGTCCCGCCACCTAAAGCAAAAGATCAAAAACACTGCCTGTACAACCGCATAAAACACGGTGTGCTGCCCGGAAGCCAGTATGGCGCCAATCGTTGCCACCGCCTTCCCATTTGTGATGCGGAGCTGAGCCAAAGTCAAGACCTGCTTTTAGTTCAGCTTCGACACCGTCAAGATGGCTCCGCAAGTAGTCGCAAAGCACTCCCACGACGCGACGCGCGCCTTCTCGGTCGACAAAGGTTGCGCGGCTGACAAAACTGCCGATGTAGGACGCCGCTGCGCCCTCATCAATTCGGGCGTCATTGCATGTGCCTGGTGCTGGTCGTCGACTCTGTGCTGTCGTTGATTCCATTTGCGTTCGGTATGTGCGGTGCGGGGACGCCGGTGTCATCAAGGCGCGCTCGACGAGCATGCCCTGAAAGACGTCGGCGAATTCGGGGTCGAGCGAGGCGTACCAGAAGAGGAGGAACTGCGTGTAGCGGGACTTGAAGGTGCGGAGGATCGTGCGATCGAAGATGGACAGCAGGGCGTGGAACTGGGACCGCAGGTGTGATTTGTCCGATGGAAGATGTATGTCTTTGACGTTCGATGATTGTGTGTTTGACGCGACGAATGCGGTCGGAGTAGGTTGTTGTAAAGGTGGTGTGGGTATTAGTGGTGTAATGAGTCCTGTGAGTTGTGTGTAAGGTGGTGCTAAATCTAATGAGTCTTTCTCGAAGGGCGGCAATGGGGGTAGCTTGAGTGGTGAGAGCGGACTTGATTCTTTGGTCTTTCCGATAGCAGCATTGGCTCTTTCAAAGTGCTCAAATAAGAGAAACAAAATTGCATCTAATTTTTTGACCATCTCTTGGATGTGCTTGACGTTCGTAGGCATTTCCAGGTGACGCTCCAAATCGTCGTTGTCCAATTCACCAGCTTCAGATGATAAGTCACTAAAACTGTCGCCCTCCTCGTCTTCAGAGTCTGAGGTGTCAGAGGTCGAAGGTTCTTGGCCGACAACAACATCAAAGGGATCAATTTCAAAAAGATCTTCGTTGTTGTCTTCTTCCTCTTCTAACTCTTCTAGTTCGATTGAATTTCAACCTGCACAAAAGTCATAAGAAACCAGAGGAGCCTCTGAACTGCACACTTACGTCGATCTGGATAGCGCGATCTACAATGGTAGCTAGGATCTTGTCTGCTAATGCGGGACAGTAGTTGGAGACAGTGAGCAGGTTACGGATATATGTGGTCTGGGAAACCTGATTTTGTCTTTTGTGGGGAAAGTAGCGTACTAGAAGAGGCTGGAGAGTAGACGGGAGAGTCGGGACAAGGGAGAGAATATGTCGCAAAAGGTAGTGCAGGCGGTCGTAGATAACTCTTCGGGTTAATGGTGTACTTGAGGTAGAAGGCATGCTCGTGTCGAGCGCTTGAATTCCTGACTCTGTTGGAATGTTGAGAGGGTAATATCTAGAGATCGAAAACGAGCATACGATAGGTGAATCCATGTGCTATCTTGTCTAGCACAAGTGAAAGATACTCCGGCCTCGCACTGAGCAGCATGCCAACAAAAACGGTATAAGATTTGACTGTGGCACTATCTAGGGTTGTCCATTGCATATTTACGACGGCATCCACAAGGCTGGAATGTATTCTCTCGAGGCGAGAGACAACGTGGGACAGAGCAACAAGCCATAGGCGGATCTGCGCAGTATCAATTGGAGACGACTGTTTCGACGATGAAGAGGACGAGGATGTGTTGAACTGAGCAACCAGTTCGTCGAAGCTATCCGACAAGCCCTATAGTGGAAGCTCGATCGAGTGGCGTCCATGAAAACAAGGCAGGGGACGCACATTTGCTTTTTGTTGGAGTGCATTGGTGACAAATGAGAGATACATGTCTCTCTTGAACGCCTCGTCTTGCTTTACGCGTGAATTTGTCGCGATGGGGCGGCGAATGAGCAGACTTGACTGTGGGGAGGTCGTCCGAGCTGGTGTTGAGGCTTTTCTTGGGGCCATCTTGGTAGCTTCTAGTTTCTGAGATGGAAGAATTTCTGTAGGCCTTGATAAGGGACCTGCTTTTGGTGCTCTGTGGTTGAACTGAGAACGCCGTGAGTGCGGATCCATATTTTTCTTGACAGAGTTTCGGTACCGGGGACACAAATTTTGACGGTGGTCATATTACGTCAGCATTTACTCGTTCTGGTGATTTGTTCGTGACTGCCCTCACCAACGACCACAATGTCCAGCCCCGCGACAGCGTTCACGGCTGCACATAGATTATACGTCAAGTCGCTATACAGACGATACCTCAAAAACGCACTAGACTGGACTATTAGACGCGATCTCTGGCGTGCGGAGGCGCAACAAATCCGAGCCGAGTTTGAGTACAACCGGTGAGAAAGCTTGTCGTTCTTTTTGCTGGAGAGGAGGTGGTTGAGCGATATGGGCAGGAATGTGTCGAATCCCAGAGAGCTGGCGGAGATTTTGGAGCGCGCAGAGGCGCATCTTGCCAAATTCAAACACCCAGACCCGGTTATTCGTGAGTGATGCGAAAGAGTTGTACATGTGCATGCTGAATTGGGAAACAGCACCAACCGCGCCTGGAGGCACGAAATGGTACGTTTTCAGCATCCCTTTTTTTGAAAATATTCCTCTGAAACTGGGTACAGGGAGCGCAACTTACCCGTATGTGTGGTGAATCTAGTATTATACGCGACTGACGGAGAGACAGCCCAGCATGGCGCCTTGTACGACCACGAGGCGGCAGAGGCTCAGCATTAGAAGTAGTGTAGAATATCACATGACTGACATATACACTGTTGGCTTTCTTTCTGTTCTGAGCTCTTTCATCCTATCGATGAACTACATTCGCGGCGCAGTCAACGCAATAAGCGCCCCGTACCAGTATTACAAGGATCTCCCCCCAATTAACCCTGCCACTCTCACAGGTGCCATCGACGTCATCGTCATCCAGCGGCCAACCGACAACGGCGACACTGAGCTCGTATGCTCTCCGTTTCATGTACGCTTTGGCAAATGGCAGGTCCTGCGACCAGGAGAGAAGAAAGTCAATGTCTTTGTCAACGGCCATCCCATTCCGTTCAGCATGAAGATTGGAGAGGCGGGTGAAGCCTTCTTCGTCTTCGAGACCGACGACGATGTCCCTGCCAACCTCATTACCTCGCCCATTCTGCAACCCACGATACCTGACGCAACGGAAGAGAAAGAACCAGCAGACGCCGATCGCTTTGGTGCCAAGGGAGATGAAGGCAAGGAGAAACCCGATCGCGTAATGTCCGCGCCAAACTCAGAAGACAAAGACACGCGTGTCGAACCAGACTTTCTTGATCTCGACGGTGGTCCACGAGAAGATGATGTCGGCGAAGACGTTCGCACCACTCCTAAGCAGACATTTACAGTGCCTCTGTCCCTGCGGAGGAGCGGTTCCAGAGCAACCATTAACCAGCGTTCAGCTCTCGGCCTACCATCCCCTCCTCCTTCCAGAGACGAACCGATAGAACAGCAGCAAGTGCCAAAAGTGAACGACAAAGATCAGCATGTCGACGCAGCTCTAGATGCTCTTAGAACGCAAGTACATGTTCCCGAAGTGGAATATCATCATGGTCAACTTCATTCGCGTCCTCTTTGTGATTTCAACTGACTTTAATTTCCTAGATATAACTTTGGACATGGAAGGCTATAAGTCAGGCTATCACGATCGTGAAGCCTCTGACCAGACCATTAGATCGTCCACATCCACAT
Organism: Galerina sulciceps; assembly: GCA_023014345.1. Classification (NCBI taxonomy): domain Eukaryota; kingdom Fungi; phylum Basidiomycota; class Agaricomycetes; order Agaricales; family Galerinaceae; genus Galerina; species Galerina sulciceps. Next base: position 1,519,646 of record JAEDXJ010000005.1, on the reverse strand, counting down.
CCACATCCATCCAGCGCCCCGACTCTAACGGACAATTCAAGTTCCCCAGCAAACCACAGTCACCTTCCCCCACACCCTCTCCAAAACCTACACCTGCCCTCTCGCACACCCAATCCGCAATACACTCCACTTACGCTCCATCGCCATCCCCCGAAGATTCGCCGTCACCATCCTCGTCACCGTCCAGCTCTCCTACACATCCTTTCCCATTCCGTGCCACCTCAGAACCGCCACCAGATTTAGACTCAGAGAATGACATAGTGCCCGCTCTATCGCTGGCCGCTCGGGCACATGGCCGCCCACAGCACCCGCACATACAGGTGCAGATGCCTATGCAAGAGTACTCTTGGGAATGGGGTGCATTTCCGCAGCCATCGCCCATGAAGGCGTCGTTTGGGAAAGGGGGCAGGATAGAGCCGCCTCATAAAGGGGTCTGGGGGTCAGGAGGGCCAAACAGGAAGAGCAGGACTGGCTTCGGAGAGAGAAAGGGCAGGCTGGTGAGCATGGCGCTTCCGCCAGTCGTTCATAGCAGTAGCCAAGGTGTAGAGGAAGGAGCTGCGGAAGAGGAAGATGACTATGAGCGTATACCTAGTGGGAGTGGGTTGCCTGGACGAAGTAGGAGCGTGCCGCCACACTTTCTGGACAGCTCCAGTCCTGCCAGAAAGCGGCGGAAAGGTAGTCGGGAATATAAAGAGTATGAAGACGCGGATGACGATAATCAAGAGGAGGAGGAGCGCGGAAGGGGTGGTCGGCCATGGGTTGAGGGGCAGGAAAGACAGATTGGGCATGAGGAAACCATGGGTGAGATAGATAGTGGGATCTTTGGAGCTGGAGGCATCCTGAGCGCGAGTCGCGATGATCCTTCGATGTTTGTGCTTAGCATCGAGGGCAAGAAGATTGGGTTCCAGTTGAGCTTGGTGCCGGCTGAAGATGACCTAGATTTGAGAACGCCAAGACCAAGGCAGGCAGGTGGGGCGCGTCCATTGGATGAATTTGAGCTTGCCCTAGCGTTCGACCAATATCGTATTGACTGGAGTAGGTTTCTGGAGGATGAGACCATAGTCAAGGATCCGAGGCTAGTAATTAGGTGGGGTACAAACCAGTGGGTCTTGTCTTCTTCCCTCTTCTTCCGACCATTGGTTTTATTCTGCTTTCTAGGTACATCACTCGAAAAGATGGCTCCCCTCTAACGGATTCATTGGTCCACTGGCGTTCCTCATCGCTAACGAAACGTGCATCCGGCGACTTACTGCGTCCCGTATCGCCTCCCCCACCGGCTTCCGAGTCAGCGCTTGCAGACCAGCAAGATGACGAAGAACCGTCATGGGAGACTGGCGAGCAGAAAGCGCACGAACGGTCCAAGTCGGAGCCACCTTCTGCCAACGAAGTGCGCCAAACGTTGCAGGACGATAAGAAGGCTGAGGAGGCGGGCCACGGACAAGGTCAGGGTGCGGCGAAAAAGCCGACGTCATCGTCGTGGGTGCAGTGGTGGAATCGGAGTCGGCGGAAGGAGTCGGCCTCGGCTGCTGCAAATGGTAACGACAATGACACCAGGTCCAGCGTGCTCGACTCTGTGGGTCAAATTATATCCATTTCGTCTGAAGTTCTTGCTAAATTGCATGTCAGAAACAGGGTTCTTCAACGTCATCGCTACCGCTTCCATCTAAAAACGAAGCCTTCCTTGATGAGAGACAGAAAAGCTTGTCTACAGATCAAATGGACCAAGTGCAGACAAGCGGTGTTCCGACAACACCTATGCAACTTCCAATCGATGACGTTCGGGTTCCATCGAAAATTAAGACGGATCAGGAGACGACACCGACACGTCCTTCCGTTCCGCCACCAGTGAAGAGATTTGCAAAAACCCTGAGACTAACTTCTGACCAGCTCGTTAGTCTTTTTCTTTTCTCCTGCAACTTTTGTGAATGAATTCCTTTCGGACAGAAATCTCTCAACCTACGACCTGGCGCAAATTCCATAACCTTTTCTTTATCCACTTCTGGAGCTATTGCTGCGACTGCAAGGATCTTTGTCTGGTCGTCGACCGATCTAGTCGTTATTTCTGACATCGATGGGACGATTACCAAGTTAGCCTCGCTTTTTCCGTCGTCACATTTATGCTAATCGAATGCAGATCCGACGGCTTAGGCCACGTATTTGCGATGATTGGGCGCGACTGGACTCATGTTGGCGTTGCCAAACTGTACACCGATATTGTCAGGAATGGATACAAGATCATGTACCTTACTTCACGGGCTATTGGGCAAGCAGACGCAACCCGGGATTACTTGAAGGGTATTAAGCAGAATAATTACCAGCTTCCTGAAGGGCCCGTCATCATGAGCCCAGATCGTCTGATGGCTTCTCTGCATCGGTATGTTACTGCCTGTCCCTACACATTATCCGAATCCTTTTCATCTGCTGCCCATTTCTGTTGCACAGAGAGGTGATCATGCGCAAGCCTGAAGTGTTTAAAATGGCCTGTCTGCGTGATATTCAACGTCTGTTTGGGGAATCTGCCCGGAATCCGTTTTATGCTGGCTTTGGGAATAGAATCACGGACGCGCTCTCGTACCGAAGTGTTAACGTACCCAGTGCGAGAATATTCACGATTGACAGTTCTGGAGAGGTTAAGATGGAGCTGTTGGAACTCGCTGGCTACAAGTCCTCGTAAGTCTTTTACTATTTTTATGGTATCTAGATAGAATTTATTTAAGGGCTATATTTTTTAGATACATCCACATGACCGACCTTGTGGACCAGATGTTCCCGCCAATTCATAGAAAATGGGCACCAGAATTCACGGACTTCAACTACTGGAAGACACCTGTGCAAGATTTTCCTTTACCGGACTTTTCCCCACCCTCACCTGCACTAAGTGCTCGGTCTGATACTTCAAATCAGAGCGCGTTAGCACGGCTACGGAATTTCAGCCTAGGAGGCAATGCGACCAGCAATAAAAGCCAGTACCTCAACAAACAGTCCTTAATTGCCTCAGCTGCAGATGGGCTAGGGCTTGATGGTGACTCCTACCGCAATTCGCATTTGAGGCAGATGTCGTCATTTGAGAAGCTCAGCTCAACACTGGGATTTATGTCGACGAATAACGATGATGCTTTCCGCCGTAGTGCGAGCCCGTCGTCATCTTCCTCGTACATGGACTCAGACGACGAGGATGGAGAGAATGGAGAACTAGGCCTGGATGGACAAAGGCGGAAGAGGGTGCGGCGGCGGAGTATGACGAGCATGCCTGGGACGCTCGATGAGACGCACTTTGGTCTGGATGACGAGGAGGAAGAGGGACACGACGGAGAGGGACAATTTGTGCATGGTGAGGAAAATGGAGGAGATGAGGGTACATATTTTGGCGAAGGAGAGGAGAATGGCGACCCGGAAGAGGAGGCAGAGGAGGCATTTGATGATGACATCCTCGCTGCTGGTGAGATGCAGAACGTGCCTTTCTTGTAGGTGGGAGTGACTAGCGATAGTGTTGAATAATTCGTACTGTTTTAGCATATAATATTTTTGCTTTGCCACCATTAGATATTTGTTAGATAGATAAAGTACTACTAATCTGCACTGACCTTGTGGGTTGTAAAGTGGGTTGTGACCAAGTTGTGACAGGTTGGCCAACGCGTCGCGTCGACGCGTCCTAATTCGCTCACGCTGAGGTTGACTTCCAACTATATTGTAACAACGCGCCTTTTGCTTCCTTGATCCTTTCAATCTCTGTACAATATGTATAAAGGAGGTCACAACACGTCAAGTGATCCGTCTACGCTGCAAGTCACGAACCATGGCACACTCAAGTACCCACACAGAATGAATTTGTGAGTTGAAGCCCCCATATCTCAATTTTCACGTCTCTGAACCAAAACACCAATCAGCTACGATGAGCCACCTCTTTTTGACGTAACAATTGAAGAATTTGAGACCTGTGCGTTGGATCGTCTACGGATTCTCGCCGAAATCGAGTCCTCTGCTGCTCGGAATAGGTCATGGGAGGAACTTAAAGCACTGACGAGTGCGCAATGCGAAAAATACCTCCCTCTCAGTTATACAATTTCCAAAGACCGTGATCGAGACGACCAAAGAAGGAGAGATCATCTTAGTCATTTTGTTCTTCGGCTTGCATTTTGTCGTTCGTACGTAACCGTGGTTTCGATATCAGGAAGCGTTGCTCATGAACTGGCAGAGAAGACCTGAGGCGCAGGTTTGTAAAGGCGGAGTCAACACTTTTTAAAGTTCGGTACGATGAAGAACTTAGTAATGAAAGGGAGGCTTTCCTTGGTTCACGGGACTTTGATTGGATACCCGTTTGTCTCTTCTTAAGCCATGAAATCAAACCCCTGACGCTGTTTAGGTCGATGACGCTGAAAGGGCGAAGTATGCAAAAGAGCTTGAGGCGGCATATCAAGCAACAAAGACGGATTCTGGAAAGCAAGAGAAATATTTCAAGGTGGGCTATTGCCTCTTATCAAAAATCTCACAGTTGGAATGAAAGAGTTTTAGGTCAAATGGACCCGTGTTCCAGACCTTGTGGAAAGACGAAAATTGTTCTTGAAGGGAGGGTGGGCCTACGTTCCTAGTCGTGAGCAATCAAGCATTGTGTTCCAGGAGTTCGAAGATAACCTGGAAAAGACACTAGAGGTTCGTTTGGGGTGCTTCTTTCTGTCAAATATTCATTGATCCCTTTATCCTAGATGACGGCCAGACTCTTACCTCGATTGGATGAGGATACGCGCTTACTGCCAATTCTCAACAACCTTTCTCAGGGATTCCTGGCTGGAATTTCTTCAGAGTGGGCAAATGTGTCAGGCTCCGCAAATGGCGAGGGCATCAAAGCTGAAGAGGTCAATAGTCTGGCGAAAAAACACTTCCCATTGTGTATGAAACCTTGCACGAAACTCTGCAAAGAGACAACCATTTAAAGCACTTTGGGCGTCTTCAATATGGGTTATTCCTCAAGGTAAGTCCCAGATTTTTGTATAAGGATTTCATGGACAAATATTTCTCTAGGTGCTTGGACTCTCTATTGATGAAGCTGTGTCGTTCTGGCGCAAGTCATTTAGTCGCATCACGGACGACAAATTTAACAAAGAATACAAATATAACATTCGACATCATATGGATTAGAGGGCAAGCGAGCAAATTACCCAGCAAAGAGGTGATTGGCATCTATATGTGCTCCGTTCTTCTGACTAAATCGATAATGAGTTGCGTCCAAATTCTAACACCAGGGCCGTCTGACCATGGTTGTCCCTACCGCACTTACTCCCCGGAAAATTTACAAACAACCCTTTTATCAATGTATTCCCAGCAAGGTCTTCGTGCGGCAGACTTACCTGAGATAATGGCTACAGTCAAAGCGGGTCATTTTCATGTCGCTTGCACGCGTGTCTTCGAGCTAACACATGCATCGAGCGGCGTTACCAAAGGCCAGGGTATCGGAAACGGAGAGAGCGTAACACATCCCAATCAATACGCTGCGAGGAGTATGGAATTGCTCAAGCAGAAGGATGCCATGGTAGTAGACTAAGTTCCACCATTTCAATACCGCACCCGCGTTAGATCTGCATCCTCAAGCTTGCTATGTATTTTCCTTGTTTATTACTTGTACTGCACCCCGGTTTACGTTGCTTCTCACAACAAATCTATCTTAAGGACATCTTCCTATCTCATATTGGCATTTGATCATGGTCAGAACTTGAAAGATAAATGATTAGAATAATGATACATGGCTGATATGTAGAAAGATAATGAAAATGGTAGATTTTGCCAGAATATCTGTGACTAAATGATAGTAAATCAATCAAACAAGCGACTTTGCGGTCTCCCACCCGCACTCGCTCCATCGAGAAAGATCTTGCTGAGGGGTCGTGTGGGACGATTTCTACGCTTTCCTTCCCTCATGCTCCGTATGGCCTCATCAAGATCTCCTCGACCGATGGACCTCTTTCCAGCAGCAGGGCCTTGAGAGCCCTTGGACGCCTTGGCGTCCGGAACAACCTTGACAGTCTACAAAGTGGGGATGGGTCAGATTTCCGGAAGATCAGAGACAAAAGGTAGTGCGTACCGGATCAGAAGCGTCGTCTGGAGGCTCCTCGACAGTTAAAATAGGCGTTGTCCGGTTGAGCTTGGATTCGGCGTCGTGTATTTCTAGAGCACATTTCTGTGATGCGTGTCAAATGAGATAACAAAAGCTAGAAGGGGACCACATACCTGCAAAGACGATGAAAATGAAGCTATCAATCCAAAAAAGTCTTCCGGTTTCGGAGCATCGGGAGAGTCGATATTTTCTCCGAAATACGCGAGCAATAAACGAATTTCCTTGTCAATAGTTCGTCCCATGTTCTTGAGGGCATCAACAGTGGGTGTCTTTTCGTGAATAAATGGCTGAGGTTGCAACAGCGAATCAGGAGAGCACTGCTGAATCTGGTAGGAATAACGAACCTGCATAACCTTTACGAAGTGGTCGTTATACGGAACCGGTTTAGTCTGTTGCAGTTGCATGACCTCTCCTTTCACTTGGTCTAGACCTATCACCAGAGCGTTTACCGCTTGAACAACTATTTGAACTGACACTGGGCTTTGATGAGACACAGTCAAGAATGCTTAGATGATGAGTGCACACCTCGTGCAGCAGCTTCAAGACTTGGAAGCTCGTCAATGAAGTTTATGAGTGATGGGTCCTTACGCAGAAGAACTCGTGCCAAATAATGAAGGAGAGTCGGACACTCTGGCCCGCCTTTGGCTGTCTTCGTCTCTTTTAGCTGTAATATTTTTGAGCATGATCTAGAAAAACACATTGGGCTCCGGTACCTTCAATAATGAGTCAAGCTGGAACCCCTGGGCACCACCTCGGAACGTAGAGCCATTGAGCGTGTTCCCAAGTAGCAAGACCACCTAGTCAACCAATGAGATTCATTGGATAACTAATGCTCACGGACTTGCCTGAAGATTTTGCTTGAACTTGACAGAAGAACGTAATTCACGCGAGGCATTTCGGAGAATGTTCAAGTCGGGACGGATCTCCTCGATGTCAAGGTCAAGCTTCCGGCGATATTGCATGCATTCGAGGCGTTCAGAAATGCGCGGGATTGTCATAATCTTTGATGACGATTTAAGGTGCGAGAAACTCTAGAAAGATGTTTCCAAACGAACCTGATAAAAATATTGATCTGCCTTCGCCAGCTTACCCACATCTTCGAATGAATTGATCCGTTCAACCTACAATGCTATTCGACAAAAAGTCACTACACAGGAACAAAACGGCGCACCTCATCCGCCGTCGGTAGCTGCTTGCTGATTGCCTTGAGGTCATCGATAGACAATCTGTCGTCATCTATTTCCAACAAAGATCTACGAATTTGTGGATAATCCATTTTGATCCTTGACAGCATGATCGCTAGGCCGATATATTAGCAGGCACGCAACGCATTCGAAACAACATACCTATATTATTTGCTCTTGTGATGTCCAGAAGGGTAGTGACATTTTGCTTCTTTGGACTCAAAAGCTGGGAGGGAGTAGCTGGGGCGGTATCAATAATAAACGTCGATTCCAGATCCGACAGATCGACTTGAATTTCAGGCGGTAAATCATTCCAGACAGTAGCCATTCCCCCTGTATTATTGAATTTGTTCCAAAAGAAGGGTTTCATCTTCTTTGCCGGACGAGTAATTTTCAACTTTGATCCGAATTTGAAAGCAGAGGGCGGGGGTGGAGGTGGAGGAGGCGCACCCAAAGAACTTGAGGAAGGAGGCGGCGGCGGCGGCGGCGGATGAGGGAAGCCCGAGGAATGGGGGGGTGGCGGTGGTGAAGGAAAGCCTGAGGGGGAGGAGGAGGGGGGGGAGGAGGTGCAGGAGGTGCAGGAGAGAGGGGGGAGTTTGGGTTAACGATCTCTGGTCCTGTGACCGACGATGAGGTTCGTGGAGGCGGCGGCGGAGGCGGAGGCGGTGGAGGTGGCGGGGATGCAATACCAGAAGCAAGAGACGGCGGTGGTGGAGGGGGAGGAGGGGGAGGGGCAGATTCGAGCATAGATGCAAACGGACTCAAAGAGCCGATCGACAATTTCTTAGGTTTCGATTGAGGCGGCGGAGGCGGCGGAGACTTAGCTTTGAATTCTTGTTCATTCCTGGGTTTGGCAGTCAGTCGGGCCTTCAGCTCGATAATTTCATTGCTCAAAGAAGTGATTTGTTCGTCTTTCTCTGTCAAGCGTTCGATGGTGCGGTTTGCCATAAGTTGAGCGTCTATTTCAGCCGCTTTGAAACCATCTCGGGTTTCCTCCCTTGACATAAATCGAGTGTAAACAGATTCGAGGGCTCGCTTGAGATATATTGTTTCTTTGTCTTTGATAATAAGTGTGTTTTCCAGTTCGGCGATCTACGAAGTATAAGGCTGGGATTACGTCCTCGTCAATTAATTCGGCCCACCTTAATCTTGAACTTGGATATCTCCTCCATTAAAGTATTCCATTTGATCCTATCGCGCTCCCTCTTGGCCCGTTCATCCTAAATGACGGTAAACAGGTCGTAAAGATCATTCCAAAAAAAAAAAAAAAAAAAAAAAAAAACATACAGCCTCACGGTTTTCTCCTGGATTCTGTGCTTTAATTTGGTCAAGCTCGGTCTGGAGTTGTAGGACTTGCTTTTCTTTTTGAACAAGTCGCTGAACAAGCCCATGGAAATTTTGCTGGAAAACGTTCAGCACCTGCCAGATCCCCACTAAACCGGGAAAACATTACCTCTGCCCCTTTTCTCGCATTATTTGAACTAGGAACCTGAATTCCATTCGGAAGAGACTTTATTGTATTCATCTCAGCGATTTGTTGATTTAGCTCATTGCGGAGCTCCGTTCGCTACGGGACATAAGTAGTGTCGATCAATGGCAGAGCCTAGGGTTAAGAATAAGACATGCCTCATCACTGAGTTCATCCACCTTCAGTCGGAGAGCCTCAAGCTCTTGCTCAATGATATCTTGAGATGCATTTTCACCCGGGCTTTGACTTCAATTTCTTGACCAGTTATGTGTTGCACAGATGTGGCAAATCGTTTCAGAAAGATGTGCCAACTCTCATCACTTGAGAAGGATGTTAGTTATCATCCGAAAGAGAAGATTCTGTACCGTACAAGGAATCTACCATCGCGGCTTGTTCGACAAACCGGTCAAGGATAGTGAAAAGGTCTGCTTTGAGTTGCCTGTAAATATATAATGTGACCCGAATATTACCAAGTGATAGAGACTTCTTACAATCCAACATCCCTCTGCAATATTTGACCATAATGTCTGAGAATATCAAGCATTGTTGGATAAAGTTCACCGTGTTGCTTGGCAAGCTGAATCAAATCCTGTAAAGCAACTTCAGAGTCGGACCGTGACCGTCCATGACTGCCTTTTATTTGACCCAACAATTCACGCCTTTCCCTCATATCTTCTTCATCCTCGAATTTCTCTTCAGTGTAAACGTTCAATTGAGTCAGCAAAGTGTCGGGGGGTTTGATGTATCGGAGGGCCTAAGAAAATTCGGACATCAGCTTCCAGAGCTTTGCGCTCCAATAACTTACAACTATCAGTTCATTCAATCCTCTACGACTTAATTCTTCTCGAAGGAAAATCCGGTCCTCCAAATTTTCAGGACAATTCGTGATTGCATTGATGAGTGTCATGGTCGCAATGCGTGCTTCCCAAACACCATCCTCTTCGTTTCCAAAACCAATCCCGCTATCACTATCATTGTCAAGGTCGATGTCCGGGAGCCGGAGCGAGGTTAACAGTGTTTCAAAGCGAAAATCTTCATCGTAAGCGATGCGAAAGTCTGATAGCGATGCTAACACTGCTTTATGACCTTCAGTAACGGATAGCATGCAAATAGCCGCCAGTAGTTCGGAAGCCAGGGTATGAACCTTCAAAGATGGTGCATGAAGAGCATATGATATGTGAGTGATAATATTGAGGGATGACAATACTTCGTTGAATCCGAGCTAGATGTTATCAGCATCAGAATAACGTAAATATTGTAAGTATGGGGCAGGGCTTGCCTCTGTATTGAGTAATACTCGCAAGCATTTGAGAAGTTCTAAAAGAACAGTGGTTTCAAGCTCGCTTAAGGTCTTTCGCTTGCCACCTTTACCGACCAAACTTCCCAACAAGGTCCCCAAGGTGTCCAGACCCCTCTCCGCATCAACGAAGGCTTGAATAAAGGCCAACTTTGCGGTCGAGAGGTGCACCCGCAGAGTGATAAGGTGCTTGACCAACTTCAAATCCGGCGCCCTTCCTGCACGAAGGCCATCAATGTACCATTTGGCTGACTTTGAGGAACCTTTGGTTCCGCTCTTCTCAGAATTTGTAGTCTTCTCACCGCCTGCGGAGGCCCACCAATTACTCCACAGACCGCCTGTTGTCTGTGGTTGGAGGGGCTGTGTTTCTTCAGCTACCTTGAATACCTGTGCCGGCGACCGTGTTTGATTGAACTCCCCATTAGAGCCATTTGGATCCGATGACAAAACCGGAGCAGCGGCGGAGCTCCCGGAACCCCAGCCAACGATTGAAAGGCGGCGAATCAGGCCTGCATCTCCAGTTAACTGGGGAACGAGTTTCGGAAGTAAGGCTGCTGCACTTGATGGCCCGTAAGAGGCAGCATAAGCAGGTTGGGTTGCATTGATAGATGCCTGACTGCTTCCGGATTTAAAGTGGCGGTTTTGGCGAAGTAAATATCTCTTGCGTTCCGGAGACAGTGCATGCATTGCTGCTCGTTTCTCATCTTTCAGACCTAAATCATTCTGAGGCGCCCTTGGATCAAGCAATAAAGCACACGGGACTCGAACTTTCACTTACTAGCATTTCAATGAAAGCCTTTTCGAACCCATCTTCAATATCCTCGTCATTGGTATCAAACAATCCATTCCGATCAATACCCAGTGTGTCTTGCTTCTCAACAAGTTTCGGCTCGCTCACGCTCTTTCTGTTATCGGCTGCAAAAACAGCACTTTTGCGTGTAGGTGAGGTCGGTGGAGGTGCGTGAAGCCATCCCTCGAAAATGCTAGACAGTCTGCCCTGTGTAACGAGACCTCGTTGCTCAACAGTCTTTGCTGGGTTTTGACTGGCTTGTGACGTATTTTGTTCACCCATTTTGGCAGTGCCTTCCCCTTCCCCTTCCTCCTCCTCCTCCTCCTCTAATTCCTGCAGTGCAGCTAGACGCCTTATTGTTGACTCCGATGGTCCCACTGCTGGAGACACATTCCTCGATTTGGATCGCCGGTACCATTCATCTGGGACACAGAAGCGAAATTGACGCTTAGCCTTGGATTTAAACGGATTTGCAGAAAAAGGAAAGTTGAGAACATCGAAGACAATGGTAGTTCCCGGAAGCATGGAGGTCCCTGCACACCACCAGTCAGCAGTCAAGCCAAAGAAGCGGATAACGATCGTACTTTCGCTGGACCCATCGGCCCATACCTCTTCCACAACATACTCTAAACTTCCAGCACCAGGAATAGGCAATGACTTCGTCAGTCCAAGTTCTTCCATGACATCATTAGTGATATCTGCCACGGTCGTCGTGCGCGAGATATATAGTTTGTATTCGAACCCATCATGGATCTCAGGAACTCTCGAGAACAAAACTGCCAGTGATAGCAATGGATTGAGTGATACAAGGCGAAGTGCTGGGTTATGAAGATGTCCCGTCATTGGAAATGAAGAAAAATGGCGCTGGAGAGAATTCGGATTTCGATTGTGGTCATTGATAATAGGCGCAACAGGAGTTATCGCCTGTAGAGTACCTGATATTTTGGTGAGGTTATCCAAAAATGATAGAGTTTAAGGGGTGGTAGACATACCATCCCCAAGAGCTATCAGCTCATCTTCCTCCCAGGGCCTGCCAATCTGCTCCGCTCGTATTCTCTGCAATGCCCATCCGTTATCTTCTAGATGGCCTAAGACTTCCTCTTTTAACCCATCCACCTGCATAAGGACATCGATGACATCTTGAGCATTGCCGTTTGCCCGAATTTCAGCAAAGTGTAAAGTCCCAGTTGGAAGGATCGTTGGGACTATCAATGTATCAGGCATTCCTTCATACGAGCCGCTATGCCGCCAAGCAAGACAGATGGGACGCGTTAATTCGTGTTGTTCGGATAGAGGTGGCAGATGGCTGTCTATGGAAATCAAGAATGCTCATGCTCTCTTGTTAACTGACGAGCATGTCATTTGAGTCAAGGAGTCGAGGCAACACGCACGTGGTCTTTGGAGTGAGCTTGCTCGATTTGTTCTCCACTTCCGAACTTCAAATCATTGTTTGAGGCTTCTAGTTGTACAGATACATTCTACACAAATACAGTGTTTACAGTAGCAGCAGATATAACATGAAACAAATAGCAAATAGCAAAACTGCCAAAGCATATCCACAATCGAAAGTCCTCCTACTATCCATCAAGTTGAAGGCTAGTATCCTGAGGTCATTGATGACTCCGTATCGACTGATGGGTGAACCATATAGTACACTCGCACATTTTCGCCTTCGACTGCTGCAGATGATTGCTGACTTTCATCGTCCGCTGAAAGCAATGAGTTTTGGACATCGCCTTTGACCTCAATTAAATAGTTCTCCTAGAGAACGATAGATTGGTAAGTAATTAAATAATTCTGCAACCTCCTAGATTTCTTACCTTAACTAGTCTCCTTAGCAACTTGGTAATAAGCTCCTTTTCGTATTCCAATTGCTCGATATCTTGTATCTCTCCTTCCTTCTGTTCCAGGTACCAGTCGATCAGTTCCTCACGATCCATACCCTTCCCTGCCTTTGCCTCGTGTTCAGTCAAAAACAAGACCACCATAGACTGGAGTTCAATGTATTTGTCATGAGAAATAATCATTCGTCTCTTGGGTGGTGGCGGCGGCGCTAGTTCGCTTCCAGGAGCAACAGAACCCGCCCTTGACGATGATCCAGCTGGTAGGAGAGCTTGCCTTCCACCGACGTTGACACGAACTGGGACAGAGTTCTCGTCTGTCTGGTCGGAGGTAATATCTGCACCAGACATTTGAACATCCTGGCTTTCATCGTTGGGTCCTTGTTGGTCCCTTCCTCGGTCACCTTCTAGCTCCTCCTCGTCAAAGTCGATGGCATCATGCTCGACATGAATGATAGACTGCCGAAGGAGAGTGTAGGCTTCTCGAACGAAGGCCGGAGTAATCTAAGGGACGTGAGAGAGAGCACATAAGGAATCATCCTCTTGATTGAGGGTAGGACTCACCTCTGATGTACAATTTGCCCTTGCAATGGCCTCGCTCAAGCGTATCATGCTTTCCAATTGTCTGACAGTGATACGGTATGAATTTCGTCCTGCGCCTGTCGCATCGTCCTGCCTCAGTATTCTGTATTTTTCGACGAGAATATCTGCTGCTTCTGGTGTCATCTGCAAGTACAATGAGCACGATAAATCCTGGCAACAAAAAAGAATAATACCTTTGGATTGAAGGTTCGAGCATATCGTATATATCTCTGCAACGTCTCTGTGCTAAATTCCGGATTGATGGCTTCGTCTTGGAAACGATGAACATTTACGATGTGTTTTGCAATATTCAAGTCTGTTTGTGGGTCGCACTCGTCGAGGACCACGAAGAAGAGGTCGAAGCGACTCATAATCGGCGCGCTCATCTGAACGTTAGCACGCAAGGTCTTCTTACGGTCATATCGTCCTCCAACTGGGTTAGCAGCAGCCAAAATGGACGTGCGGGCATTCAGGGTAGCGTGAATCCCAGCTTTTGCAATTGAAATAGTCTGCTGTTCCATGGCTTCATGAATAGCGACTTGGTCTGATATATCCATTTTGTCAAATTCATCAATGGCACATATTCCGTTGTCTGCAAGCATCAAAGCGCCAGCTTCGATAGTGAAATCCCCCGTCTCTTCGTCCTTGACGACTGCAGCAGTCAAACCTGCTGCCGATGAGGCCTTGCCGGACGTGTACACAGCCCGCGGCAAGAAAGAGCAAATGTATCTATAGCGATATTAGCAGAGCAACAATGCCCAAGAAAGCACCGTAAACACACTTGAGGAATTGAGACTTCGAGGTTGAGGGGTCGCCAACAATACAGATATTGATATCGCCACGTAAATGCATGCCCTCTGGCGTTTGTTTATGAACACCACCCATAAGCTGCAAGAGGAGACCCTTTTTAACAATTTCATGGCCGTAGACTGTTGGCGCAATGCTTTCGACGAGACGAGAGTAGATGTGATCCGAGTCGATCATGCTCTTCAGTTCCTCAAACTCAGGTTCAGTAAGGGACTGGATAAATGCTTGCCCGCTTTCATCCCCAATTTCCTCCTCCCCTCGGATATTGGTGCCAGCCTACTTCTAAATGAGAAAAATAAGTTGCGTAGAGAAAGCAGGACTCACTCTTCCGTCTGCATCGTTGACCATACATGCCAAGAAGGCGGTTTTATATTGTAGATCTCTTACACCCAAGGCTTTTAAACCGCTAACTCCATTGCCACCAACACCCCCAGTTGCAGCATTGCCTTTACTAGCTTCGCGTTGCATTTGAGCTTTATTTCCTCCTGGAAGACCAAGTTGGCTGACATCCGGGACAACAATAAAGGTTCCAGTAAAGACGCATTTATCACCGGCCTTTGCACGTTCTACCATCTCCGAACGCAGGATGACATCCAAAGAACGGGGCATTGAGCCAGTGGGTATTTCGGAAGGATTTTCTTGGATGCGGACTTTCTGCCAATCAGTGAATTTTGAGGTATCGATTTGCAGCTGCCAGGCAGTCCGATTGCCGCAAGTAGGATTGGGGCATAAAGTTGGCTGCAAAGCTTTGAATAGCGTATTGCTTCGAATAAGCGAATGAACATACTTCTGTGTACTTGAACTGTTGTTCAATGTCGGTTATCAGGCCGCTACAGACCTCGCAAATGAAGCTCCCGAATAGCAATTCAGGTCGGACCTCACTGGTACGTGTCACTGTGCCGCTTATGCTCATCAGAGTGCCTATTTTGTCCGTCCTCAGATCACGGATGCCGGAAACAAGAGGTAGGTGATAGAATGCAACATTAAATTCCCTCGATTGTAGGTTTGCAGAGTCAGTCGTGGCCGCTGTCGGGTTGATCTTCAGGTATTCTGGTTCGAATTCAGTCACCATGTTCAGAAGTGCGCGTCGGATGTATGGAAGGAAACGATAATATTGCCTTTGGATGGCATCTGCTAGGACATCATCCCTTTGAAGTAGGTGGCCAAAATCCACGTAAAGTGTCGTAAGTTCGTACTCGCGCATTGTGTGAATCTGCTCGATGTAGATGAGTTCACCCTCTTGCGTGTCGGGACCTATGCCATCTGAGCCAGGAGTGGCAGCCAATGCAATCTCCTCCGTGAAGCTAATTGTGATGGGTTAGAAGGACGACGAGGGGAAAATCTATAAATCACACGTTTTGAGGAACGTTTCGAAGCTCTCCGCCACGCTCTCTCCAACGGCGTCCTTCACCATCGGCACATCGCCATTTGTTTGTCGTGGTCTTCTCCGTCTCCTGCCATCTGCACCTTCTTCTTCCGCTTCATCGACTGTCATGGCGAGAGCATCGGCAATTGGGCGACGAGGTGTTCCACCGTTGGTTGAAGGCATGGGGTCTGGGGCGCTGCTAGGGGGCAATGAAGACGGCATCGCAATTGGAGAAGAAGGTGCGTCTGAATCCATCGTGGTATATCAGAAGTCGGGGTGCCTAACGCGTTTTCAAATAATACAATCCGACGCGACGAAAAGAAAATTGGATTGACGATGCCTCTCTTCAGGGCAGGCCTTTTCGTGTGTGTGACGCCATTTGGTCACTAAATTCACCTATTATGGTCGCATATATATTTCGGCGTTTCTTATCCTGCTTTTTTGACCATGCACGATCTCGACCCCCTTGATCCAGCCTATGTTCAGGATGTCCTCTCTAAACCTCCATTCGTTACTATTCCTGGAGTTATCAACGTCAGGGACCTTGGTCATTACCCCTCGACGAGCGACATCAACTTTGTCACCAAATCTGCATACCTTTTTCGTTCTGCAGAACTATCTGGGATCACCGAGGAGGGTATGGACCTTCTCAAGCTCAGCGAACTCAGCATTCAGCCGATCTCATTTTAGGGAAGAAAAAATTGAAAGAACTTGGCGTCACAAAAGTCTTCGATTTACGATCGGATACAGAAATACATAAGTACAACAGTCCATTGCCCGAGATCGATGGCGTCGACATCGTCCATATTCCTGTATTCCAAACTGCAGACTACAGCCCAGAGATGATGGCCAAGTACGTACGTGTTGAGACGCTCCCGGCTTCCTGCAATTGCCAGATTTAACGCATGTGATTGTATTCATAGGAGATACCAACTATACGCTAGTGGAAAGACAGAGGTTGCTGCAAATTCCAACTATCAGATCATCAATCATTTGTTGATGTGAAACTCTGTTCAGGCTTTTCTAGAACTATACTCGCAGATCCTCGACCACGGAGGTCATGCATTTGGTGCCGTTTTGCGACATGTAAGAGACAGGCCAGACGAAGGTTGCCTCTTCCATTGCACTGCAGGAAAAGATAGAACTGGTATCATGGCGGCTATTATTTTGAAGGCGAGTGTGTTAATTTAGATCTGGTGGACCATACTGATGTGCCTTCTAGCTCGCAGGCGTTGACGACGAAAGTATCTCTCACGATTACGCACTCACTCGAGTGGGTAGAGAGCCAGCTCGAGAAATGATAATGGCACGTCTATCGAAAGAACCGTTATTTGCTTCAAACAACGAGGCTGCCCTGAACATGTTCACTTGCCGGTAAGAGTTTCAATGCATTTTCAACTAATGCAAAAAACAATAACTCCTTTCAAATAGTCATGAGACTATGCAAGCATTTCTCAAACATTTTGACAAGAAGTATGGAGGCGCAGTTGAGTATCTCAAGCACTACATCAAGTTCTCGGATGAGGAAATAGCCATCATTAAGAGAAACATTCTAATCCCTGCGCAACCTCGACTTTAGGAAAGGATGTAGTATAATACCCTACTGTCAGATTTTGATATGATTTCTATAAAGTGGACTCCACTGTAGTCACTTTGCAGTCAAGCTCTAATCTTAAATCTTGGAAAATATGTGTAAGCATTAACACGGTCAAATAATGTAAGTCTAAAATCGTCCGAGTACACTAAAGTAAAGGTCGTGATAAGTCGTGATAAAAAACCAAGGAAATGTCCCAGTAAAATATAACAGATTAACCATTAACATTGACTATTTTCTGTTTAGCTCAAGAGGCCTTCGCTGCTTCTGAGCATGAGTCAAGGCCACGGCAGGGTTCAGATTAGAAGGCATTGTAGTCACCGTGTTGCTCGATCCCATCAACCCAGTCAACCCGCTTGGTACTCGGGCTTTGGGATTCAGAGGCGATAAAGCCCCGCTCCTGGAGCCAGCAGGTGGCGGCGGGGCAATGCTGGGCATTGAAACCTCGCCAGTTACCCGCCTCCGCATGGGTGGACGACCTGGAGGGACCGCTCTCCCATTCTTCTCCACTGAGTCGGTAAGCTTTTCATCAGGAAGGCCTATTATCGGAGAGCTATCGTTCCCCAAAGCTTGCCGCCGAGCCTTCTCGTGTTTTGCTTGCACCAAGCGGAAATGAAGGAGCAAGTCTTGCCACTTGATTTCATCTCGTCCAAGCTTCGATCGACCTGCAAGAGGTCCCACAGTACTGAGAAGAAAATGTCAATTTGCATATGATCATGGTCTACAAGTCGCCTCACGTTTTCGGGGCGATCTGCAGGAAACCCGCCGAATTAACCGCGTTGAGCCTGTTTCGTAAGGACACAAAGGCAGAACTTTGTGGTAGTAACATTAAGATTCCATAGAGACACTTGAAAAGGTATGGGTATCTCTCTGGTTCAAGGAGTTGTAGACGGATATCTAAAATTATTTCAATAAAACCTTATGATAGATTTTTAGAGTCTTACATGTGAAGACTGGAGATTCGATCAGCTGGACGAGTTTATCAACCTGCACAAGCATCGGAACAGTGATCTCTAAGTCAGCACTGGTAGAGAACGTTAGAGGTTATGACCTGACAAATAAGTGCTACCTACAAGATGTGCAAAAGATTTGATGCATGCTCATAAGCTTGAGCTAGAAGGCAAAGGGAGAAAACCGACACAGCGTTGTGGCACCATGATCTATATAAAGTCGTGAACAGAGCTTGACCATCTTGCTGTATGAATGTAGGTCTCATTGTGGTTTTTAACACTGAAGTTTAAAACTTACCCTGGTTTCCAGACTCTTTAAGCGCTTCCTAAAATCGGCTAGTTCGGGAGATGTGATCAAGATTATATTCAGCTTCTGGACGATGACACTGGCAAATTCAAGATCCTGAACTATGATTAGGCATTACTATGAAGAGGAGAAGCTTATGCCTTACATCTTCCTTTTCAATAATCTCGGCAAATGTTCGATAAATTTTCTCCGTGTTGAGGTTTAGACATAGTTGCCGGATAATGAGGCTCCCGCGCGTCTCTAGAAGACGCCTATCTGTACTAAAGAGTTCAAGAAGATTCATCATGAACGCCTTGAAATAGGTTTCTTCTGAGCTTGAAGAAATCTGTGCTAGGAGTTGCAAATCATGTTTTATTACCTGCGGCAATATTTAGAAAGAGGGATAAGCCGGGAACAGTGTGCGTCGCACCTCCTCTGAGCTGTCTGAAAGAGTCTTCAACAAAGCTGGAAATGTTCCATCGTCCATTGCCAGTATCTAACCTTGAGTTATTTGAGTTTACCTCGACATAAACGACATGAAATACCTTCTTTGGTGCTTTCTGATGCAGCATGATTAGCCATTTTAACGCAGCCACTCGCGTTTCTTCGAACTCGCTGAGAAATTGTATCGTTAATTCGTTGACTGTGCCTTGATAATCGAATAGGTCGACATCCTCTGGGTTTATGCCGTTTGCACCTGACTGGCTGCTAAATGAAACAGGAGAGTGCGGCCTACTGGAATTGGAATTCGGGGCAGATATTTCCGGTGGAGGTGCTGGACGTGGAGTTGGAGTAAGATCGGCATTGCTTGTCCGAGTCCGCTGTAGATTTGGTATCTGGCTTGGCTGTCCAGAATCGGTGTTTAATTCCGGTGAAGAAACATCCCTGGATATCTGTGTGCTGATTGTCGATTGCCTCGAATTGGACGTTGTGGATGCGGTAGGCGTCGGAGACCCAGGTATTCTGCTTGGGGGAATGGTCTTGTCAGAGGCTTGCCTCAATGTGGATGGTTCTTGAGGAGAAGGAAGTTTCTGGATGACATTCAAGAGCAGTTTATTAGTGCGGATTGCGGCAGTTTGAATCATTGACACGTGGTGAGCAAGATTGGGGAGAATGGCTGGGATCAGTCGGGGCGTGAAAGGAACCATAACCTCGGGTGCAAAACTCAGGAATTCGGCCAACCATCGCAATGCCGTTGATTGTTGAATCTCGTCATCTACCCAGTCAAAAATCATTCTACGGTCTTTGTGAGATAAAAATACGGAACCAACGTTCGCCGTCCAATTGTTGAATCAAAATCTCTATGATAGCCGCATAGTCAACCTTGACTCCCTGTCCTGGCGTCCAAGCTATACAAAACCAGTGAGTATCAATGAAGCAGATGAGTATATCTGCTGACCACCAGGATCCCGTTCATCAACTTCTGAGCCATCATCTCGACCGTCAAACTGGCTGCCGTGAGCAGAGCGATCCTGTTCATCGTTTTCCAGCATATACAATGCACGTTCAGCATTCTCCATCGTAAGGTCAGGAAGTTTCTCTCCTTCGTGTTCTGATCGACGTATAGATTCGGCAGAAGTTTTCGGCTTCGCATGTTGTTCTAGCTGTCGAGAGACAGATGTAACATCACGGAGTTCTCGAAGGAAATCAGCAAGTAAGTTTTCAGTGGCGACCCTCACGTCTTCAGTTGGATCCGATAGATATTTCCTGTACGCTGGACGTCAGTATGAAAGTAGAGTTTAAAATATGGATGCTTACTTACAATAGGCCGTCCAGAAATTCGGGAAGATAAGTTATGAGTTCCAGCTCCGGAACAGAGTCAAGGACATTGATCCACGAAACCAGGTAGCTCCTTGTGAAGGGGCTGACTACGTATATACGCTCGCGTAGTAAGGGGATGAAATGAGCAAGAGAAAATGCCTTCTTAACATCATCGGCGGCTGTGTTGTCAGGTAAAGGAACGAGAACTCCTTGTGCTTCCTCACGTTCATCGCGGACTTTCTCCGTTTCCGGGTAAAGAGGGATATACACGGAAGCAGACTCTGCGACGATATCTTTTAGTAAACGATCTAACAGCTCGGCCCCATTCTTGACTGATAACTCTGAGTCTGCTGCAAGCTTCAAGCCTGTGAGTTTAAGAATGCATCAATAAGTTTAGCACACACCTTACTTAACGCATCAAATATGTCGTTGAAGTATACCAGGACCTCCCCTTTGGATACTTTGGCGATGTTGTACAAACATTCTGCCGAGAAGTATCTTATTCTATTCTCTGGATCCACGAAACAATCCAGCAAAGGTCCAACAAATTTCTCCATATATGGAGCAACATCGACACCTAGGGCAATTGCAGTCCCAGCAAGACCGATAAGGCCTCCATTTCTAATGTGGAGGGGATTCGAAGTGTTGTTGAACATGTCCACCAACTGGTCAACGATTTGGCTAATACGTTTCTCTTCTCCTTGTTGGTGGCATTCTCGTATTTGTCTGTGGTATGACTGAAATTAAGCGACGAATTGAATAAGAACAAATTTCCTGCACTTCTCGAGGTCGAGCGCTGCTGCTTTGCGCTTCTCGTATATTTTGTCAATCAACAGCCTCGATATTGCAGTGTCTACACAGGCCATTCAGTGTCACCACCGTTCAAAAAATGAACACACGTACCCATTTCCTACGCGTCTGAGAGGTCAGAATAGATGTAGCATGGACAATGGTTCAGAGCGAGATTGGAAGATGCCGAGCCACTGCTTGCATCAAAATGCCTGTACTGGACCGTGGCTATTCGTCATATTCTCAGGACCACAACTCGCCTCTTGCCATGAGCATGAAGGCCACCATTTCATTAGGTCTCATACTTGTGACGCCCTTCAGTCCTAGCTTATTCTCAGAAAATTCCTGTCTTTCCGATAACTTTTTTGGGAATTACAAAGATGGAGGAGTTCCGTACAGTGTTCTCACCATTGCAAATGAAGCTTGTATGGATGTCTGGGAAGCGCGCCTCGATGCGGCCCATTATTCTTCAAGGCAAGAAACAGACCGCCAATTGGTATGGTTGGAGAAACTCGCCATAGACGAGAAATTGCAGATCCTTACACCGCAGGACGATGGTTTAGAAGACTTTCTACTTTCCCTCAACCCATCCTCAAACTCTGATCACCAGGAAGTGTTGTCCCTTGAAGGGTCCAAATCTTCTGCATACGATGTTCACTATCGTACTGAAACCGCCGCTCTGATTTCTGTTGACCCAAATGTGGCCAGGGTAATGGACAGTCTCGTACCCCAATTTTGGAAATCAGCCTTGTTGCCAACAACTCCAGTTGATTTCATACCAGTCCCCGCATCTGCAGTAGAGCCCGTCAAACGAATATTGTCCAATTTGAAGTTCGACCCTGTTATTGCGTCGGTTGTGAATAATATTTCAATTCCACAAATTAGGAATGACATACGTTTCCTTACGGGAGAAGACGGGAAGTCTGGCATTATCTCTCGCCATTCCTTCGCCACCGGCGCAATCATTGCTGCAAAATGGTTGAAGGAACGCGTAGAAGACACTGGGGCGACCTGCCGTCTTGTGCCTTTCTTGCCCGGTTTTGCACCAAATGTTATCTGGTCAGTATCTCGATTTGAATCGTTTAGAACTCATTAAGCTAAACACAACTTTCGCAGTCGCTATTCGGCTCTCGAAGAAACTAACGCAACAGTCTTGATCAGTGGACACTACGATAGTCGTGGCTCTTTTGGAAGCATACGAGCTCCCGGAGGAGACGACGACGGTTCTGGCACCACGGGGGTTCTCTCAATTGCTCGGACGATTGCGCGTAAAGGTGTAAAATTCCACAGCAACGTTGAACTTGCTTTCTTTGCAGGGGAAGAACAAGGTCTGCTTGGTTCACGTGCATACGCAAGTGAGTTCGTTAGACTTCCATGAGATCCTTCAATAGTCCTGTCATCTTTATTTCAGAGGAACTGCGGGCTGTTGGAGCAAATTTGACCTTAATGGTCCAAGCTGATATGACTGCCTACCGCGCACCTGGTGAACCACTGCAACTTGGTCTTCCTGATTTGTCAGCTCATTGTCCTTCACCGCCCATGCGCTCAGACTGACTTTTACTACTTATGACAGAATAGGAACGCCCGAAGTCACGCAATTAGTAGCCAACATTTCTGCTATCTATAGCCCTGAACTTCATATTGGAATTACCCCTGTTCGTGGACCTCGTCTCATTGTTGACACATTCTTAATTTCTTATGTTCCAACCAGGCGTGCTGCAGTGACCATCAGGTGACCCCCAACTTTGTTTCCATTCTTTGTTCGCTTGATTAAAGAGATCTGCCTTGCAGTCCTTCCACGAGCAAGGGTTCCCTGCGACCCAGGTTTTTGAACGAGCAGGTCCAAGTATGCCCCTTATTTTTTCATTCTAGCATTATACTGAGAAAAGTGAAGTCGCGGACCCTATGTATCATAATAGCGGTAAGAAAAGTGTGACTTCTTCATGTGTAAGTTTTTGACGATTGTAACAGGGGACTTGAGTGACAGGGAAGGTTACGATTTTGATCAGCTATTTGCCATCGCGAAAGTGCAGGTAAGCACAAAAGTTTGCTGATTACGATGCGCTTCATCTGATGCCGTTTTTATTAAAGTTTGCAACCATCCTCCATGCTGCTGGCTTTGAACTCTAGTCAACATCGATTATGCATGACCTTCAGGACAACTAGAAATGGGACCTCTGTATATCCACGGACAATCTTTCGTGTAATCTATGGAATATATATGAATCTATCTTAGATCTTGCTAGCTTGAACTTGAGATTGAGATTGAGATTAGTGAGCTGGTACTGTGCACGCGAATACACGATGACCGAGTCGTATGACACCTACTCAAATCCAGCTGCCTTCCGAATGGAATTTAGCAAGATATCATTGAAGTCACCCCCAGCCTCCCATGTGGCAAACCCTCTGAGCTTCTTTTCCAGGATAAATTTACCCTTCGCAGCAAACGACTAGATCACGCAGAACACTTTTTCAAACGATTAAGGCCAGTTGGAGACGAAAATGCATACCTCGGCGTTGTCAAAGGAGACCATGATTTCACTTGTTGTATTATAAATGAAGGGCTCGGGGTTAGGGTTAGTGGGGACCATCACTGATTCAGTATTTGAAGCTCACTGTCTGGCTGCATGTATCAAATATAAAAGGGATACCTTTCTTTGGTGTTCCATCGGCATTCAAATATCCAAGGTCGATCATTCCCCAGAAGTCAATATTGCCTCCTGGCGTTTGAAGATTTCCACATTCGTCTATACCAGCTGCGTCGTCCCATGAATCCCCCGCAGGTGGATTACTCGTATTGAAAGCAGGATACAGCGCAAGTTGTGTTCTTGATCCCTGAATAAATGCGTTTGTCTTGGGAACTCTGAACGAATGGCCGTAGGCCGCAACACCCAAGACAATTTGGTTCAGAGGAATACCAGCCTTGTTCCACTTCAGAACCGCGGATACAGCAGAACCAGCTTGACTCTGCGGCGGCGCGCATGTATCGTTTAGTGGTGCATTAGGACCCACGGTCGGGCTCCAAGGTCCCCAGATGTCGTAGTTCATGATGGCTATGTAGTCTAACACCTTTGCGAAACCGGAAACGTCGACAAGGGAGTCACCATCAGGTCCGATGAAAGGGAATATCGCCACAGCGGCTGAAAGGGTCAGTTTAGACCCTAAGGAATCTTTACGAAGTTCCTGCAGGAAAGAGAGGAAGTTGGCGGTGTCTTGAGTTTTAATCGAGTTGCATCCAATCCCTTGACTTGCTGGATATTCCCAACTACCATACAATATTTGGGTAAGCGTTCAAGTAATTGTTGCAATGTGAAACATACTCGAAGTCAATCCCATCCAGTTTATACTTTTTTGCGAAGTTGGCCACTGTTTTCACAAAGGCGGTCCTATTTTGGACCGATCCAACGTTTGTGGAAAAGCCTCTTGAACCAGTCCATCCTCCTATTGAGACCAGTGCCTTAACACCCTACTTGAAGGTTAGACCGCATAAATGCACAAGTGCTTTACTATTCTTACATTTTTCTGAGCCTGAGCGACGAATTCAGGAAGGAGGCTGGGGTTTGATCCGCTTAAATCGAGCGTCTTCACATCTGAAGTGGTTTCTCTGCGCCATGGTGTTATTGGTCTGTTCGGACGCGGGAAATCTACACTCGACGTACGCAAAGGAATAGGTGAGGTGGGTATATTTCGACCAGCTCACTTTTGAAAGTGGGAAGCCCGTGTCAGCATGCCATCCTGCATACCAAGCAGATGCAACTTTCGGATCGCCGTGATCAAGAGCCAAAATATGCGGGACGAGGGAAAACAGGAGAGCGAACGCCAACATGGATGATCTGCACCTTGATCAGATGTCGAAACGTTCTGTGGTTTTTATACTGGTTCCAAGTTTGCGAGGCTGACCAGCCGACTGCTGAGATTGGTGTCACTTCGCTTGCTAATACATTCAAGGATTTAAACAAGAACAGGCACCCCATGTGGAACTCAAAAGAGATGTGTCGGATGATCGCCTTCAGAAGATATTCACTATTCGAAGCTATGAGCGGAACGCAGAAGGGGAGCTTCCATTCAAAATTAGAAATCTAATCGGCAGAATACTCAACACTTGTCATTTGGTCTGCACGGATACCCTGACCAACCAGCAGCTGCATTACTGGATCGGATAAAATCTGGATTCCCGGGTGAGCGTTTATCCAGCCATCAGCTCAAGTCCAGCATGTTCAGTTCAAGCGAAGTATGTCAACATGGGCTCGATGCTAGCCTAGCGTTGTGACAGTGTAAGCAGCACTGCTTTACCATTGTCTGCCAATCCCAACCATAGTAGAGACTCCAAAACATCAGTAAGTCAGCTTATTGGCCAGTCGTATTAACAGCAGTGAGATCCAGTGAGAGGACTAAGGTGTAAATTCTGTTATTTCCATTCCGAGTAACATAGTGTCCACACGCTAACACAAACAAACGAAATTTGTCCCTTCGTCCACAATTACGCTTAATCGCATACCATGGCAACTCCAGAACCTGCGAGCTATTCAACTCTCAAATCTTGGCTTAGTGCGAACTCTGGAGGCTTTCATCCAAACACGCAATTTATACAAGGTAGCACCAGCTTCCTCATGCTGCACTAAGTAATGGCCATGACAAATCTTTCCGACTTCGACCTGGAACTGACTCTCTGGTCGCGGATCGGCTAACGGAGTTATTTCCCTACAGATCACACGGGATCTCATATCATTGCAACAGACGTGTTAGAGAAAGAGTTTACGGTGGTTTCATGTCCTTTCCAACTTGTGATTTCACAGGCACTAGCGAGGAAAGCTCTACTGAATATTCTTGGAGATTTGGAGGAGCTTAAAACTGTTCAATGGTCCGAACGACAGTGGATTTGCACCTATGTCTCGTTGCATTGGATTGTTGGACCTAAAGAGAATACGTGCGTTGGGACATTTGCGAGATCCTTCTTCGCTGACACAAGCACAAGGGATCACCTGGCTCATTTCGCATATATCAACGCCTTGCCTACCGCAGAAAAACTGCGAACTCCATTACATTTTTCCACATGTGAGCTACAACTCTTCAAAGGAACAAACCTTTACGGCGCAACTGTTGATCGAGAACATGACTGGAAATCTGAGTGGAGCCAATGTTGCTCAGTCGTTCGGCAAGCCAATCACCTCTGGGGCGAACTTTTTACCTGGTCAGTATTTTTGAGGATCGGTATATCTCAGATTGGTGGCTCATAGTGTACGATCACAGGGACAAGTATTTGACCTCGGCTACTTATCTTTCATCGCGCGCGTTCCCATCGTCTCTGTTTGCTAGTACCCCTTCGCTTGTGCGCACTCCATCTACAGAGCCCGTCCTTATCCCTGGTATAGATTCATTAAATCACGCGCGAGGTCAACCCGTTTCGTGGATAGTGACATATCCCACCACTGACACCAGTACTGCAACACCATCATCCCAAGGACCAAGGATATCTCTTGTGCTTCATTCATCTGCAGAGAAAGGCCAGCAGTTATTTAACAATTATGGACCGAAGCCCAACTCTGAACTTATTCTGGGCTACGGTTTTTCCATTCTGAATAATCCAGACGATACAATTATGTTGAAAGTTGGGGGCATTGGTGGTAATCGATGGGAAGTTGGCCGGGGTGCGGAAAACGTTGAAGGGTTGTGGAAAGAAATACTTTCCACTTTACTAAACGCTGAACAAAGCACGCCAACATATGAAAACATCTTGGATGCTTCGGGCATGTTACAGGACATGGTGCAAACACTTATAGAACGATTACCTGCAGAAAAAGCATCCAAGCCCGCAGAAATTCGAGCCGAAGTTTTTGAGATGTTTCTTCATTATTTGGAAGGTTTGTGATGTCATATTGGACCAACTTTAACCTGATAGTCTGTGTGTTGACAATCACGTCAGGTCAAAGGGACATTCTGCAATCCATCTTGAAGTATGCAGAGGCGAGAGAACAAGAGGCTGTTGAAATGGCCCACCTCGAGGGTATCAATGTTGTCCTGGAAGATTGATGTTTTCATTCACAGGTTTTGTAGCCGCTTTCCAGCATGATAAAGTAACAATGCATCTATGGGCATTTATCAAGGAACTACTTCCTTAATTCGTGAAAAAAAAAATCATAACCCAGTCCATGTGAATGTCTCCCCAAGTTCGATTTCCCCTTGGAGCCTTATATCCACGGATGAAGCTCCAATTCCAACACTAAAAATACCGCTCTCTGCTACCCAATTCATGTTGTGATCATCATAAAAGCCCAATGCCTCCCTGTCAAACTTCAAACTGACGGTCTTGGTTTCCCCAGAAATGAGAGGAATCTTCACAAAGCCTTTGAGTTCTTTTAGGGCTCTGGGAAGAGAGGACTTCAAGTCCGAGATGTAGACCTGTGCCACCTCTCGTCCCTCCACTGGTCCTGTGTTCGTAACTCGGAAAGAAACCAAAAATTCGCCCTCTGGGGATATTGCTGACATGTTGAGCTCGTCATATTCAAACTTCGAATAGGACAGCCCGTGGCCAAAGGCGAATAACGGAGCAAGTTTCCTGATTTCGTAGCTTCGATAGCCGACAAAAATTCCCTATGACAACATTTAGATAACCAAGAACAAAAGTATCGTGACGCAAATGCAATCCTTGCCTCGTTGTAATATATCTTCCCAACTTCTTGACCTTTGTCTCCGAAGGAAGGGTAGGAAGGGTTATCTTCCAACCGAATCCTGCAATTAACGTCAACGAGTGTGGATATAGTGGTAGAGAAGTGGAGAATCAACTCACGGAAATGTTAATGGAAGTTTGCCTGAGGGGTTTACTTTGCCAAACAGGACGTCGGCAAGACCGTTTCCGAGTTCGTTCCCGCCATAGAAAGCCTGTTTTTTTTTTTTTTTTTGAACGCTGCGAAACAAGGCGAAATACTTCGACAACTTACCTGAACCAGCGTACTAACATTGTCGATCCACGGCATTTCAACCGGCGTTCCCGATTGGTTGACAATGATAGTATTCGAGTTCGCGTTGAGCACTGCCGACACCAATTTGTTGGTAAGGCCAGGCAATCTAAGACACCGGAGAAGGTAAGGAAGGGTTGGAACTAGTAGAATAAAACAGGTACGCCATATCTGCACGGTCATGGCCTTCACTCTCCCAGCTGGGCAGGAAATGGAGTTATTAGAAGTCTCGAAAAATATACAGCCGATGCGCACTCATGGTTCAAACCGATGACCAAAATAGTGACTGATGTGGAGATTGTCAGAGATAAATAACGTTAACAGAGCAGAAACCGACCATCAGAGTCTTTCGCGAGTTTAACAGCCTCTTGAATAGCGGAATCGCCGTCTACATTTCGAATGGCCCCAGCCCGAATTCCTCCCCAACACCTGAAAGGAGTCCCTCGCGCCACAAATTCGGCAGAACAGGTTCTGATTTCGAGATCGTACTCCTGTCCAGCCTTCAGACCCGTTAAAACCGCGCGTTTCTCTTCTGTACCCAATCCAAAAAATGACCCTCCCTGGGCAGGTGCAGTGCTTAGGTCGATAACCAATTTCTGATCAATAAAGATGTTTCCGCGACCCGCAATATTCATTCCTATCTCCCAGTCGCCGTCTTCGTCAGGAATGAACTTCGCTGTATACTACAGAACAACGTCAGAACAATATAACGCCGATTATGAATGACGGCGTACTCTAATCCAGCAAACTAAGTTGACCTTGGTCTCGTCCTGGAATAATAAGTTTTGAAAGGTTTCCAAAGACTGTATTGAAGTTGACTTACAACGCCATCTGCTAGGAAGCAGTTAGATCCAAGGGTCGGAGTACTCCAAGTAACAGGTGGAAGAGGTCTCCCGAAATCGGGGGAAGTCCCAATAAAATCTTCAGCCGGTGCTTCGTTCCAGAATTCAACAAGAGCTCCAAGGGCCCCGCTTAGTTGACGGAGGTAGGGATCAAGAAGGGGAAGATATTTATGGGAGGTCGCTCCCAAGGTATACTTGACTTCAGCGTCGATGTCCTTGGCAGCCGCTACAATTCCTTCAAGAGGGGAGACTGTGTACGTGGATAGAAGTCTCGCTGAACCTCCGCCCGAGGTCATTGCATGTTTCGCATTAGGCCCAATGACAGCAATCTTGTTAACTTTGTCGGTGAGAGGTAGTAAGCCTTGATCGTTCTTGAGAAGAACGACGCTGTCAGCAGCAGCTGTTCGGAGAAGTTTACGCATTTCCGGTGTGTCGATAGAGCCTTCTGGGCCTTCGAATGGGATTCCGGAAGCCTTTGCTTTCTTCACCAGCCCTAATATCTAGAAGGTAGTGAAAATCGGAAATTGAGTAGGAAAGTCTTGGAACAACATTTCCTGACCTTCGTAACACGTTCATCGATATCGCGAGGGCTTATCTTTTGGGCAATAAGAGCTCTTTCTACCGCCTTACCACGCATTACTGTTGGGCCACTGATTTTGACAATTGGGCATTAGCCGGCACCACAGGTCGAAGACAAAACAACACTGACGGCATCTCGAGGTCCAGCCCGGCTTTGATACTCTCAGAAGTGCTATAAACGCCAATCCAGTCGCTCATAATCAAACCTTTGATAGATATGTGTAAACTAATTAAAGGATAACCAGAACACCATGCCTTTGAAGCCCCATTCCTTCATAAATAAATCGGGTGAAAATGGTGAAAGGACCCGTGTTGAAGATGAAAATTCACCTTGCGTAGAATATCATCCAACAGTCTTTTGTTTTCGGAAACATGCAAACCGTTGACACGGTTGTACCTGTTCACAAATTGATTGGCGTTTCAGAGGTTGACAGGAAAAAGAAATCGCTTACGCAGACATGATGGCCCACGGGTTCGCATTCTTAATCGCAATTTGGAAGGGTTTGAGATATATTTCGCGAAGCGCTCGCTCGCTTAATTCACCTGCCAACAGTGGGTAATTGGTATACTACATTTAACTCGTGGAGAAAGGAGACTACTGCTGATCGAAAACCTGTATAACGAAGTCAACGGCGAAAGCGAAACTTTTGCGTAGAGTAGAATATTACCTCTCAAATTCCTGATCGTTAGCCACAAAGTGTTTGATCGTTGCACTAACGCCTTTTGACTGCAAACCATTAATATAGGCAGCCGCAATGGAGCCGTTCAAGTGGGGGTCTTCAGAGAAGGACTCGAATCCACGGCCGCCTAGTGGAGACCGCTGAATGTTGACGGTAGGTGCTAGCAGAACATGTGTACCTGCGAGTGAAATGGTCAGATAATAGAAAACACATGGGGTGAATGCTAGCGTAAATATACTTTTTGCGCGTGCTTCATCGCCCAGTGCCTCTCCAACTTTCCTTGCCAGCTCGACATCGAAGGATGACCCTAGCCCAGTCGAGGCCGGAAAACAACTGGCCGGGACACCATTAAAGACTAGAATAATAACCCAGATTAGAGACATATTACCAGAGACCCAAACTTACATCTAGTGCCCCGAACGCCGTTTGGACCTAAAAATAGCCAAAGCTATATTTGAGAAGGATGTGTCCAAGAGGAAGCAAAAGGACTACCATCACTAAACCGCATCGACGGTACACCAGCCTCTGGGACCGGCTCCGTATGCCACCATCCCTGGAAGGCAGGTTAGCCAGCCCGGATTGGTAAAGTCGACATTGATTTTACCAGCCCACTGAGGAGTTTGATCTTCTGCTGCAGACTCAGCTTTGACAACGTCGCGTTGACATCGAAATCTGTAGTAGTCATAGCGTCAACGAGAGGGAAGACAAGAGTGTCTTAGGGGGCAACACCCTTCAGAGACTGACCTTATAGCTCGGAGAATACTCGGTTAATAAGGTTATTAAGCTCGTGTCAGGAGGTGGAATGCTGGGAGATGCAATACGTTCAGAGGAGAAGAATTGCGGGGATGAAAGCATATAAGAACAGTAATTCTCATGGAAACTATCGTTGGATCACATTGGTGCCCACGAGTTGGGAAGGAAAGCAAAGAGGAGATAGAAGTTCCGTGGTTGAGTACGTGAGGTGTTCCGCATCCATAATGACGACGGTTCTGGATTTGAGGAAGAAAAGTGAACTTTTGCAAGGGTTGGGGCTTGCCGTACAGTGGGATGAACTGTTGATTCGTGGTTAGATAACATAAATTCCTCATGATAAGTTCGGCCTTGAAACTAGAACATTTGAAGCTGCCTTGCATCAATTAGAAGAGACTACATAAGAGTCTCAGTCATCTCTCACATTCGGTCCGCTTGCCGAAAACGATTTCACCTCATCCATCTCAGCTGTCGCCAATCCATCTAGAATAAGTGTTGCACAGGATCACAAAGGTCCGATAAATTTTATCTTTCCAGTAGGGAATCGTTTATGCATTTCAGCTGCAGCAATGCCGCTGACCATTACTCTGAAGTGCGTCAAATTCGAATATGAGCTCCATTCGAGTTGACGACATCATGTCAGAGGGAAGAAACGAGCCATAGAAAATAACCCTCCCGAAGCCCTCCCCTCAGGCACTGAACCTCCTCACCCAACCAAGAGAGGTATGTAACCTGCTTATTGGCTATTGTCACGATTGATCAACGCCCTGTAAATAGCAAGGCGTGCTGAAACCCGACAATGCCCCGTTTGCGAGGAGCTCATTCCCCTTCGTCTGCTTGCTATGCATGCCCAACTGGAGTCCGAGAGAGTCGAGGAGGTCATCAAGAAGGTTGGCTCGTCAAATACGGTGTATGATGAAATGATCGACGAATCTCTGTATGTTTTCTCAATCACATATCGAACCACTGAAATCATCAAAACCCTCGCTTTACAGACCGCGCCCTAGCTCTCGCATTCGTCGCTCTGCCATAAAGGCTCGTAAATCCATTACGACTCGCAATGTAAAAGACTCTTTGGACCAATCAACTAAAACGATCCAGATCGTGAAGCGCCATCGAAAACAACGTAATCTAAAATTGAAAGAGATGCTCAAAGAGGAAGAGGAAGGAAATACTTCGACGAATGCATGGATGAAACGATTCACGGGAGAGGAGATCACCTGTCCTGTTTGTTCAGCAGTTGTTAGAGGCGACCGGGATGTCCTCGACGCACACATTGATTCATGTCTGGCTCATGAAAGTCAGAGGCTACAGGAAGCTCGCCAACGCGAATTACAGCATCAGCGCGCACTCGACGAAGAGGCCTGGGATGACACCGACGACAGTAATTATGTCGGCGACGTTCGAGGTAAATTCTCCCGATTTCTGCCAAGTCAATCAACTCACACCATTATGACTAGGGGCAGGTTTTCATACTCGCCCTGAGGACGACGAATATGTAGATGAAGAGATAGACATAGAGGGAGACGACCAAGTTATATTCGGCCAAGTCCAATTTACAGAGGGTGATGTGGTGCCAGTGACCGTGGGCCAAGAGGAGGTTGATGAAGATTTAGAGGTCGAGATCGAGGGTGACGAAGATGACGAAGCTCAGCAAGCACAAAGAACGTTGCGGGAGCTCATCGCAACTGGAAAGACCGGAAGACAGAAGGTGTTACAAAATGGAGAAGTTGCTAGAAATGATACAGATTTCACAAGCCTCTGTGAGGTGAACAAACTCGACTTTGCCATCCTGTCTGCACGTCAACGAGGCGATAAACTGGTCTTATTATCGGCTTTGGAGAACAAAATCAAACTACTGGTGAGTGGATCTTTTGAGCTATATGGCCTACTTAATTGATAAGTACATAGGAATCTACGCCAAATGCCTCTCTTCTCTGCAGGATTTGTATTGATCCTTACGCGGAACCTACTGTTTCGACAGGGTGTTGGCATACCTTCTGCAAAGAATGCTGGCTAAGGTGCCTTGGTTCAACAAAACTTTGTCCCATCTGTAAAAGAATTACAGGTGCAAGCGACCTCCGCAGGATATACCTTTGATATACCTCGTTAAATAATACACTCATCGTTGGGTTATCTTCTTTTTGTTTTAAATCTGCAAGACTTATCAGTTTACTGTTTAATGCAAGGCTGTAAGGAGTCTGAGGAGCTCATATCTGGCCTTGTCAAGTCGTCATATTTACCATTCCCCGAAAACCAGTGAATAAAACACGGTTATAACGAAGAATCACCTTAAAGGCTCGAATACACGAGGGTAAATCGGAGTACGACGTTCGTACCACCACGACATATATAATCCTTTTTCAACAAAGTTCAAACTAAATGGCTCACCTTAGTTTGAGAATTTGGCATTGACTTTGCCTGTAAAATTCATCTCTCACAAACTGAAGTCTATTCATAGCAGAGAAAATATCGAAAAGCTGGCTTGAATGGGCCTTTTGAATTACGGGATTGAGTTATATAGTATTACAGGCGCGGGAGGCTTCTATGCAAGGGGGCTAATCAACCTGCGTCAAACGACCAGTGTAAGTTGAGACAGTTGGGCAACAAGAACAGGCGACGCACTTGATTAATGATGGCTGGGGATTACTCCTCGTGAATCCAACATAGATGATAAGAGGGATCCACCCATAATGGAGGACTGTCTATAAACAAGGCAGAAGTTATTGGACAATAACTTCAACCGTCCAACCAAAGAAACATACACGTCCTACTTCAATGACTTTGCTTATGCGTTCCTAAGAAAAAGAGTAAGAACAAAGTTTCTACGCTGGGGAAAAAGGGAAACAGACCTTGGTCTCTTCTGAAGGCATTTTGAACCAGAGTTTTCTTGCAATAGGAAGTGGTGACGAAGTATGGCGCAGTGGCAGGTGGCAGAGAAAGTCTTCGGCAATAGCCGATGTCACATTTTTAGGGATTGAAAAAAGTTCACCGTTTACATCCACACCAAAAGCCAAAAAGATGCCTCTCGGCCCAACATCGTCGGCGATTAACATACATGGGCGCACCGTCGCAGATTCTGGTCCCAATGTGCCGTAAGTTATTTTGCATTTATAAGGGTAATCAGTTTAAATAACATCTCTGTAGTCGCACACCGACGAATATCACGGTACACCCTGTAGCATTATTCTCGATCCTTGATCACTATCTTCGCCGCACGGATGCTCAAGATCGGGTCATTGGCACACTCCTGGGAACACGACATGATAACGAGGTTGAAGTCCGGTCATCATTCGCTGTTCTTCATAGCGAGACAGACGAGCAAGTGGCCGTCGATATGGACTATCACCGTACTATGTATGAACTCCATCACAAAGTAAACCCAAAGGAAGTCATCGTTGGCTGGTCAGTGCTTAAACTTTCTATTTTTGCGAGCGTATCCTAATAACTCCCTAGGTATTCCACTGGATCCAATCTGAACACGTATTCTGCCCTAATCCAAAATTTCTACTCTCAAGAAACCGCTCCACACCAGGCGATTCACGTTGCCGTCAATACTGGTGTTGAAGAGGGAGAGGAAGCCGGAGTAAAAGCCTACATCAGGTTAGTTTTTCTGGAACACGATCCGGGCGTACTGTTGACAACTCCTGGACAATCAGTTCACCCGTTGGCGTGTTTCCAAAGCCCGAAAACTGTGTGTTTGTACCCGTACCCGTGGAACTACGATTCCACGACGCAGAAAGAAGCGGACGTAAGTCAGATTATTGACAGTTTGTATCTACAGATACTAATCAACTTTCCTTTATCGTAGTTGACCTACTTGCCAATACCGCTAATTTACCATCTTCAACTTCTTCTCAACCTGTGGCAGACCTCGAGATTATCGAACGCGCCATTTTATCTGTTTCTGATATGCTTGATCGGGTGCTTTCTTATGTGCGAGCAGTTCTAGCCGGTCAGAAAAAAGGAGATCCTGCGATTGGAAGATACCTTATGGACACGTTAGGGGCAAGTACGGAAGATTTGGAGAAAGGTGGCTTCAATGCGAGCCTACAGGTCAGTAGTTCAACTGGTATATCTGGTTTGCACTGATTTTGACCCCGACACAGGATACGTTGATGATTTCCTATCTTGCTAACCTTGTGCGGTCACAAGCGGAAGTATCTTCTCGGTTGGCCCTCACCGCTGCATCGTAGGAAAAAGCTGATAAATTGGGAGTTTCGGATGCCTCGCGTGCGCTATCTTTCGCCACTCTAGATTCGATACCGTAGGATAAGTATCTCCAGCTAACTGTTGAAGATGCGCGAATGCTGCAGATCGTGACGGCCGGCCAAGATCTCCCCAAGTGGCCATGTGTTTGCAGGCCCCAATGTGACTGCATCAAAACACTCTGGTGAGCTGTCGAGCAAGCCCGTACGAAGGTCTTTGCATCTTGCTGCTTCAGCAGCTACGAGGGGTCTAATTGCATGTAATAATATCTGTTGGGAGCCATACGGTCCAAGGTCATTCAAGCGAACGGAAGCAGATAGCAAACTTCGTGCATGAAGGAAGAGATGGAGATATTGGGAGCGATCTAGATTTTCATTGTTAACACCGCGTTTTTATTTTCAGAAGTTAGACCAACCTAAAGCAAGGCCAAGAGCCGCCGTCAAAGCACCCCAACATATTGGAAGATGGCCAAAAGCCTCTTCTTTTCGCACCATGAGTTTAAAATGGTCGAGGAGCTTCCGCATTCGAGCCTCATGAGCGCGTGATTCCCCACCTGAAAAAGCGGACAAGGAGGGAGGCCGCGAGAAGCCCTTTGAATAGAGTGTGAGCAGGGCCACTCCTTGAGACATGGATGCCCGTCTTGAGACGTGATTGAGGGTCATGACTTGATATAACTCGTCCAGATCTGTGAGGGTCTTGAGGATGCCATTGAGCTTTTCATCCATTCCCACTTCGAATCCGCCCTCATCCTTGTCCAGTGCATAAGCCTGTATTGCTTTATGCGTGTCTGAAACAAATGGCAGAGCACTCCTGGCGTACGACGCCAAGCTATCCCGTACGAAGTCGATTGTGGCAGCATCGGCTGAAGGCGCTGCTGAACCCAAACCATGCTTCAGATAGGACTCAAGGCCAGATGAGGCAACGAAAGATCCAGTTGGAAGGTTGCTGTCGGAGAGTAACAGCAGGATGTAGGTCTCTGTGTCGTCCTCATCGCGCATATCAGCAAGGAAGGGCTATTCGTAATCTTGGGGTAGGCAGATAAGATAAGGCAGACCGGATTATGTTCGGCTAATCGACTATAGATCCGGATCACGTGAGCTGGATGGTAAGGAGTTCCGACTGAGCAGTCTCCAGACCACTCTTGCGTTTTTGCGGCGGCGATACTGGTAGGCCCCACCGGCTCCCCTTCACCACCCATCTCAGTAAAATTTCAATCATACGCTGTGTCATCTATCCTAGAACAACGATGAGGGCAGTTCGTAGGGTCCTAGCGTCACCACCACCTCATACAAGGCCTGTGTCACTTGGTCATCGGGCTGGCATCTCATCTGCGACTTCTACACCACCTCGACCCCCACAACCAAAGCCCAGAGGAAGAGCATTAAATTCGTCTCTAGCCATCGACTCCGTGCACCACCCAAATTTAATAGAACAAGGCTTCATTCCGGGTCGACCAACTAATACCACACCATCCAATCATACCCCAAACCCGGATTCCTTTCACAATGGCAAGTTCGTATCTTGATTTGTGAGCTACGTATCGTCTGATTATGTCGAACTCAGTGATTCCGACGCCGTTAACTCAATACCAGAAATTGATAGACTCCGGTGTTTTACGAGGAGACGAACACCAGACCCGTATAATCCAAAAGCTTCAGGATTTACATGATGAACTTCTTCGCTACAACCCACCCCAAATACCCGACGAATCCAGCTCTAATTCACTTGTGAGTCGCCACCATTCTACCATAACCACAAATGGCACTTCATTTCCCTGTCTAGCTATCTCGGTTGTTCAGCCGCGAGTCGGCTATACCTACATCTCCTCCAGAATTAGCCCCAAAGGGCTTATACCTTTATGGTGACGTCGGAACGGGCAAGACAATGCTTATGGACCTCTTCTACCAAACCCTGCCACCTTCCCTAAATCGTAAACGTCGGGTCCATTTTCATGCGTTTATGATTGATGTTCACAAACGACTACACGCCGCCAAGATTGCCATGGGTTTCCAAGGTGGAGATCCCATTGTTCCTGTGGCACGAGACTTGGCTAGGGAAGCTTCTATCCTATGCTTTGATGAATTTCAAGTGACCGATATCGCCGACGCAATGATTTTACGACGTCTTCTAGAATCGTTGGTGAACTATGGTGTTGTTTGTGTGATGACTTCGAAGTAAGTTTCTCGCCAGATTCCGTGCTCAGGATCCGTTAATTTACCCATCTTGACAGCCGACACCCCGACGATCTCTACAAGAACGGAATTCAGAGGTCCAGCTTCGTTCCTGCTATAGAGCTGTTGAAGGCTCGTTTCGAAGTGACAGATCTCGACTCTGGTACAGGTCAGCGAGAAGTAATCTTTATTTGACTATCCATTCACGTTGTCGTTACCTGCAGACTACCGTCGAGTCCCTCGTGCCTTATCTCATGTCTACTATTCACCCCTTACAACGGAGAATAATAGCGAAATTAACAAGATCTTCAATTCGCTAGCTTCCGAAAAACCCGACGATCCCCCAGTACGTGACCGGAAGCTTAACACATGGGGTCGGACCATTCTTGTACCAGAAAGTACTTCAACAGTTGCAAAATTTGACTTCAACGACCTTTGCGGGCAGCCATTGAGCGCAGCCGATTACATAGAAATTACCGAGACTTTTGGCACTGTGTTCGTATTGAATATCCCAAAGATGGCAATGGACCAAAAAGATCTCGTACGTCATTGTCGAAGTTTCAAAACCAGACTCCGTGCTAATGTATCCGACCTTTAGGCGAGAAGATTCATTACCTTCATTGATGGTGCGTGTACTTCCGTGGTTTTTTTATAGCCCATCTCACACGTTCCCTCACGCAAGCCTGTTATGAGAGTAAAGTGCGTCAATATTCTGTCCGTCATCGGAATACATTTATAACGTGTACTTGATATCTTCTCAGACGAAATTATTCGTGACATCGGAAGTTCCTGTCTTCCAGGTTTTCTCAGATAATCCGGCTGAGGAAACTAAACGAAATCAGATATCTGACCAGATGCGCAGTGTCATGGATGATCTAGTCAGTAACTTTTTTCTTTCCTCATACGTCACCTGATCGCGTATGTCGCGTCCTCTATTGCCTTTGACAGGGCTTAAATCATGAAGTCGTTGGTGCAAGTTCAATGTTTACAGGGGAAGAGGAGGTCTTCGCATTTGCACGGGCCTGTTCACGGCTAGTACAGATGGGAAGTAGAGAATGGTCTGAAACGGCTGGTCAGAAGGACTGAAAAACTAACACTAATTTTTTCATACCGGATGGTTGGATTTAGAGTTACATTACTTTCCTATCTAACAGGACAATGTTCGTTTGAAATTTGTCTTTGTATTTACATTGGATCTCACCTATATCCACACGAGTTTTTCTTTTCGCATATTGCTCGTTTTATGTTAATGTAAACCTATTCTGTAACCAAATTCATGTCAAAACACTGAAATGAGGAAGTTTTGTCGAGACGATAAAGTGAGCCCTTCTGACGGAAATGTAACTTTGTGGGAAATCTTGTCTTACAAGGCATTGTATATCCAAGAGAGTTGTAAACTTTATTCATATTCATAATACAAGAGGAGCCTTTATAGATCGCAAATCCTTGACACATAAACAAGTCCCTGTTACACCGCCCTTGCGGTTGTTTACAAGTTGATGTTGACGGGGGTGCAACCGATGGCAATGACGCCCTCTGTGGAAATTGATCAGTATCGTAACGCTCAGATAAAGAAGGTTGGACGGTGTCGAGCAGGGCTTACTGAAGGAGTTGTTCTCGCAGCAGACAGGTTGGGCAGAGCTGTGAAAATGGAATCAGGACTTGAAAATCGAACGTTTAAAATTGAAAACGCATACCAAGAGTTACCCCCGACACCAATAACGCTGATTGGGGAGCAGGTCAAACCGACGAGGGCAGTGACATCTTGAACGGTGATGCCCAAAAGAGCGATGATCTTGGAGGCAGCGGGGCTATTTGCCTGCTGGACGCTGTCGCAGCACTGGAGATCACCAGTGTTGCACTGACTGGCAGGTGGTTCATTGCGGCGAGCGGGTGTGGCGACCGCAAGGGCAGCAATAGCAACAGTGGCGAAAGCAGAGAGTTTGAAATGCATGTTTGAGATAGAAGAGCTTGAACGAATGCTGCAGATTGTTCGAGTGAAGAATCTTGGTTGAGCCGCAGCCCTTTTATGCGATTTCGGCGTCCTCTTGTCAGCAAGATAATTGAAATTTTCAGGTATGTTTAACATAAAATAACCACCAGATATCCAAAACATGCGAATTGCAATATCAAGAAGTTGTGTCCAAGTGGAGCCTTGAATGGTCCTGTGGTTTCATACCGCATCCCAAGATGTCAACGATGCCTCGTTGACGATAAAAAAAGTCCGGTGAGATGACCTACACGCCGCATACCCTAGGAGACGACCAACACAGGATGCAGGCAATGCGTCTTCCAATGAATAAATAAAGGTGACCTGTCAGATCGATGACGTCAGGTGACTAAGAATAGAAAACCAACATTTCGTCCAAGTTATCGGGGTTTCCGTTGACATAAGTCGATCCCGGTGATTAACAGGTCTGTCTGCCCTCCGTTCTGGGGTATGTAACATACTGTGTTCAGTCTCAGGGTGGAGACCAGTGCAGTTTACGACACAACCAGAAGATAGTTGGCCCAGGCCCTATAATAAAAAGAGTAGCCTTAAATCGAATTATCAATCGCCGAAAATTTCAATAAAAAGCGGTACCGCGGTCTTGATGAGCAATTTATTGTTATCCCAGGAGTTCCCAAAGATAATACAATTACACTGCGGAGTGGGAAGGAAGAATCTTGCAATGCTCTTCATGATATTACACGATCAGGGAAGGTCAAAATTGATTTAATTAAAATGTGGAATGTAGGATAATCGTCATCAAACAGTCCTCACCTAGAGGGTTGAAAAAGTTCAAGGAATTTCGCTCGTGGGTCATAGCTTGCATGCGCCAGGAGGAGAAAGTGTGCGAAACGACCAGTTGCAAGTCATAATGAGATCTCATGGAGATTGAGAGTCCAGGATGTAAGGTCATTCCGAGGCTTCGCGTAACATAACCACGCGTACATCCGTTCCCCCTTTCCGCATCGGACAGCGGGCTCCTAATTTTGGACAAGTGAGGATGGAAAGTGGGGTACATCGAGGGATAAAGAATGAGAGTTGGCAACTTGGCATTGCATCGGAGTGTGGAGAACCCAATGACAAAATGCAGAACAAGAGGCGAAGTAACCGTCTTTTTGATTGCGCGGGTCTCCGTGTTGCAACAGGTATGCGAGAGTGAACACTTCAGATTTATTACTTCGAGTTAGACGGCAGTGGTGGTGGGATGAAGTAAGAAATTGTGGTTTCGTGGGAAATTAAATCAGAGGTTTCTCACTGCTATCTAATCGTGGTGCTGTGCCTTTGTTATTCTGCTCTCTTGCCCAACATTGTACTGCAGCTTTCTTCATGTGAATAGCTTTGTTGATTCTGGGTGTCTTCGTCGTGATGTCCTCTCAAGGAGTTTCAGTGTACACTTTCGATCAGTCCGCCTTGTCTGCCACGATAACGAAGTCATTTATGACGGCGAGGTATGTCATATATTTGCCCAAGTCGATGCATGTCAGTTCATTGGTCTTGATGTCTGAACCCCTTTCGGGTCTCAAGTCCTACAGTCCCTTGGCCCTCGGATCACGAAATATTTTCGTTTTTCTCTCTCAAGAAGTGCCTATCGCGAGGGTAATAATGGTTCAACTGCAATTTATCACCTTTTCTGGCATGGAATGGAAGAGGTCCGAATTTACTTGGTGTCTCCAGGACCTCAAGCCAGCCAATTCGTCTCAAAAGAGCGTCTCTCATGTCACTTAGGACCTGTCAATTGCCATGCGTCTTGTGGACAAGCCGAAGTCCGTATCTTTCGACAAGATTGAACAATACCGACTCCCGAAGCTATCGAGGGCTCAATCTTTCTCTATAAAAGGGATCCGAAAGATTAATCATCTACATCGTTGGAGCAGATCTGGTCTCTTGTCGGCGTTACACACGACACTCAAGTGGACGTTGCTGCACGGCGACCATACGCCTTCTCATGACTTTGAAAAAAATCAAGACATTTCTTTTCTGGGTTATGTTTTCGTCAAAAAACATATGTATGCGAAGCATAACCGGCAGCCATGGGGAATGTTTCAAAAACGTGTGGTAGGTTCTTTGCGTCATAGACACCTCTCGTGCTACTTTCGCTGTCGTTTCTCTCGAGGCGCTCTCATGTCATGAGGTCACCCGATCGCAAATTAGGTATGTGTCGTAGTCGATTCTCGGGTTGTGAGTCTGAAAAGCTCAAGGCTTCTGCCTCATCTATCCATCCCGAGATCTTCAGTCCCACTCCAGAGTTTACGGATGACACATTTGTCCGATATCAACTTCGACTGTCAAACATTTATTTCACTCCGACAGGTTAGAAATGCGCTTGAAGTGCGGTCGATGTTACGCTCATAAATGTGAATAGCTACTTCGTTTCTCAATATCGTTATTCGAGATCGACTGCTTGATGTTGACGCAATTGCTTGTCTTTGGCCTGCCAGCTATCTGATATTTGGAGCTTGCTTCATGTTTTGAGGGCGTCATTCGCCGCTATTCCTGTGTTACCAACGCTTTCCAACTGTTTCGACTTCAAAGCAACTTGTAGCTCTTCCTGGGGTGGCTCAGCTCCACTTTTTCTCGAAGCGAGGCAGGCGCCCCACTTTGACAGTCTTGGAGGATGGTGGTAATTGAACTTGTTTTTGTGAAACTCGATTATTTCGGATTTGGAGTTATCTTGTTTTTCTGCCTATAAACATAGATGTCTCAAAGAATAAAGGCCAGCCTTTGCATAGCGATCATCCCTACTCCAACAATTCGCAGCATATATTTAAACCTCTTACGGACATGCATTTCAAGCACTCTGTCTTCGCCTCCATCGCTCTGGCCACCCTTGCGGCCGCCACTCCCGCTTGTCGCAACCCCTCGCAATGCGACACGTTCTCTCCAATGCTGTGACAGTGTCCAGCAGGCCGACAGCGCCGCCGCCTCCAAGACCCTTGCTCTCCTCTGCACTACCGTCCAAGACGTTACTGCACTCGTCGGTTTGACCTGCACCCCAATCACCGTGATTGGTGCCGGTTCTGACTCCTGGTCAGTCTTTATACACGTATTTATACTCTCGTTCAACACCAATCTGGCTGGTAATAGCACTGCACAACCCGTGTGCTGCACCAACAACTCGTTCCTTAAGCATAAGAACTCTTCTCGTCCTTTCTTGTCCATCGTTAGCAACTTACCCAATTTATAACAGATGGCGTCGTGGCCCTCGGCTGCTCCCCCATCAATCTTTAAATCGTTCATCGTGCTTCATAACTACATTGCTGCAGTCTATAATCATCTGGGTCTACCCAGAGCGTTCGATGATACCTTACGTTATATGTTCTATGACACGGTTCTATCAGACACCTGAGCAATGAAAAACGTTGTTTTCTCTTCCCTCGAGTCTCGTCTTAAGCCACGTAGAGTAGCCTTCTCGGTGAATTAGCTCAACTTGAATCTTATTCACTGAAAAACTTGTGGCAGTAATAATATTACAATTTGAATTACGTCTGCAGTCCAATTGTCAATGACAATCACGAATGTTACAATGCAAATATGTTCGATGTTGTGGGTCATGGTACTCTGGTGATTCCAAACTCGATATCGATAAACTTAGATCCCGCGCAATCCTTTGGATCGGGTGTCCGTGATGTTGCTCCCACGAGTAACATTCGTACTTGCAGTCTGACCAAGACCTTCTCCACGTTGCTCCTTTCCATTTTTCAGCATGAACTCCACCACATCTATGTCTTTGTGTGTGCCAAAGTCGCTATCGAGTTGTTGGTTCGAGGGTTTGCGAAGGATCCCTTGCGATCCCTGGTCCGAGTGGAAAATGGTGAATGCTAAATGATATAGCAGCCCATGAGATTACGTGGACACAAATGGAGCAAGTACATTCTGCGATGAAACAAAACTCACAGTCGACGACTTCCGTCAATGGGATTGTCCTGCAACGCATGTTAGTCAAGTGAGAATCGTCGTATTCAATATTTACGTGTCTGAGATAAAAGTCAACGTCGATCACAAGATGATTTCGTAGATTGCCTACCTCCGTTTTTCCATTTCTTGTACTAAGCGCCCGCGCGTGTCAGTGAACATATCGATTGGATAATGTGGATGGAGTACCTCCTCTGGATTTACAATGATCGAGTATTCATCAGTTGATTGGGTGTTAGGCCTATAGATCACTTTCATGAGAGATGGTGCCATTGTAGGTGAGGGTTGTATTGGGTAGCAGTCTGTTGTTGGATTGCGAAAAGTGGGTGAACGATGAAAGAAAAGGTAGTTGACAGTGAAAGGCTTTTATAGTGCGCCATCCATCGATGACGTCTCCGGGGTAACACCGGCTAACTCCTTTGACGTCACGAGACTCCGACGACGTGAAAAATGAAATGATCTTTTGCTCCAATTTTTTTGAAAAATCGGGACTACATAGTGCTTATAAGATAAGATAAAAGCGAGAAGTCATCCCAACTATCAGCAGATCAACTTCTACGGTATATTTATCTAGCCTTCGAACAATTCTCATATACATAGTCCCGATGGCACGACCTCACAGGTCGACAAACAGGGGTTGTCGAGTCGATTCCACCTAAACACCATAATGGAACTTCTTTTCCTCCTCAGATTCACCAAAAATGCCGACTGTGAGAAGACAGGCAGACATTTATGCATCCGTCATTGTTTTCAGCCGCGTCCAATCGTTCCGACGCCTCTTACGTTTATGTGGGTTTGATTGCAATTGGCCAGCCTCGACCAAAGGCACAAGGGACGGGCTGCGAACGGAACACGGGCGAACGGTGAGTAAGGATTTCGGGGGACAAAATTAAAAACAAACGAACCGTCCGTGTGCACACTGGAATGGGAAGACTGTCTCGGAGAGCTGCCTCACCAGTTTTTCGCACTGAGTCAGTGAAAGCGA
Source organism: Galerina sulciceps (assembly GCA_023014345.1). Lineage (NCBI taxonomy): Eukaryota > Fungi > Basidiomycota > Agaricomycetes > Agaricales > Galerinaceae > Galerina > Galerina sulciceps. Next base: position 1,475,748 of record JAEDXJ010000005.1, on the reverse strand, counting down.
GTCGTTGAACATGATAGCACCTATGACAAAGGAGTGCGTCAGCCGTTGTATTTAGAACCCAGTGACGCGTAACAGAGGCTTGCCTCGGCATGCTTTTGAATTTATAAGGTCGAGTAAACCCCTAGGACACCATCGCACCGCCTTGAACCAAAGGGATTCGTCTTGGTCTTCTTCAGAAGGTAGACCCAAACCAGAATCTGGGAATAGTTCTCCACTTTGGATCTGCGCAAGGAATCCTTTAATGAAATCCCGCAGTTCATCTCCTTGAAGAAGCTGTCGTCCGTTTCACGAACCGACGTCAACAATAAGGACAATGGGACAAACACGAAAACATTCAAGAGAACATGCCTTATCGCTCACAACTTCAGGGATAGAGCTGACAAGAAGCTGCAAGTAGCCAGCACTACTTCCGGGGTCCGAAGTATCATCCAAGTCTGGCCTGACCTTCGACAGCTCTGCGAATCCAACGCCCCATTTCCGTAACATCTCTCGGACATCCTGTGATCGTTTGATAGTGCGAGCCTCGTGCTGTGTTAGAAGCACTGGATGAGGTGGGTTTAGTTGCCTAATTCGAACTCCTCCAGTTTGGTTGCCCTCAGTTTGGTTTTGGGAGTAAAGAAAGCCCAGAAACAGCTCTTTGAGGAAACGCTCCACCCGAACCCTTTCATCCGCGGCGTGTTGATCGATGAGCACAAGCACAATGTCAGAAGGTGACTTCGGATCGTGTATTTCTTGCGGGAACATCGTACCGCTGCGCTTCGCAATACGGCAAGCGATAAACTTGCGATCGACTTGGTTAATAATTTCGGCATGTCGGATGTCGTCTCGAGTAAGACGATGAGATGAAGTAGCATATATCGAGCCATAATCTTCCACTCGAAAACGTTCACAATGTGTGAGGTTCTGAGGAGCGTGACTTTCAAATTTATCACCCAGTGAGCTTTCGTAACTCTGTGAGATGTGATATAATGCAGGAGGAGCCTTCAAAGACGTAACCCTGTGTTCAGTCATTGCATATGCGCGATTACTCTGTAAATTACGCTCACTCGATGCAAAAAATGGCATATACGATAAGTGGCATACCTCGAGAGCCTGTTCTATCCATGCGGGTACAAGGCTCTGATCCAGATCAGAATCAGGTTTGACCAAGTTACTGGTTTTCTGTTGCCTAAGAGTGCGCCTCCCTTCCTGGTTGTCGGCACCAACTATAGCAGACATCTCATCTTCTGTCCATCGATGACTTCCTGATTGGCTACGTGAGTTTCCGGTACGTGAATCAACCAAGAAACGCTGCCCCGTGGACGGGTCCGTCCAGGCAATCTCATCCGAGATTCCTTCCTATAAATATAACATGGTATTGGGAGGTTGACAACAATAACAAAATAACACGAACCACAGATGTATACAGGTCACCAGTCGGAGAAGCTCCTTTATCGTCCTGTAGAGATAGACCAGAGATTTCACTTATAGAATCAACTTCAGCGTATCCAGAGTCCTCAAGGTTCAATTTCTTCCGTTTCCGAGGAGACGGCGATCCTGTGGATCGTCCGAAAGCGCATTCATTTTGGGTTAAGAAGCCGTGCTTCCCAAGAAACGATTGTATGGTGGACGATAGCAAGGCTAGGATGCTAGACTTGTTCTAAACGGTGCAGTCGATCAATTCGGTCGGCTATCACTCGAAAAACATCATGAGGACTCACACGAAGTTGAATGATACTTTTACTTGGATCCAGACAGTTATCGACCTCTTCAGGCGGAATGGAGATATTGAGAACGTAAACAGGCTTCTTTTCGGCTTTGCGGGGTGAACGCCTTATCGCTGGTCACTTGTTGTGAGTAAGGCCCACGTTCGTATCAAGAGAGTGCTTACTTGACCGTGGCATATTCCTTTCTCCTTCTTCGCCGAGAGCCTGAATTCTTATCAGTGCTTTCATATAGAGTATAGTCTTGACCCTTACATTCTTACCGAAAGAACTGAGAGAAAACTGAGAGTCGATGACACGGCCAAGATCGGATCCAGTAATGGGGTGCCGATTTATATCTAAACGACACAGCTTCAGTTGGGTGCTTAGTAGAGACGACCGAGCAAATTCACAGAGAAATTGATAAGCCTGTATGGGCAGCGTCAGAGAAAGTAGGGACTTGAAGTAATTATTTGCACACCTTAGAAGAAGCACCAACTATACTGATAAAACCTTCAATCTTGATTGTACCCCCAACTGAGTCAATCTCTTCGATGTGCTAGGAGGTAGTGTTTATCGGGCAAAATTTCAATGCAGTAAACAGACATCCTACCTGTGTTAATGCATGTCCGTAAATATGCCTGAAAGCACCTAAAGTGGAGTTGTTCTGTATGGCACGGAAGACATGAAATTTGGAATCCGTGCTTTGTCTTCACAAACAAACCTTGGGGATCCGGATGATGTAATTTGGTTGGGAAGGACCACCTGCGTGACTTGTATCCTCCAATGTAAAAGAAACAGGGGGAAACATAAGCGAATATCTTTCAATTTCCTGTCGAACAAGGTCCCACGTTCGTGAGGGGGTCGTGTGGGAGAGACGACGAACTGGGAGCTTAAATTTGGGCTTTAGAACTTGGAAGCTTTGCATTTCAGGAATCTTACATTATAAAAGGCGTCCCGTATGCAGACTGTTGTGCCACACGACTCACGTTTCCAGCGGACGGCAGGTCCTCTATAAAGAACTTGATCACCCTAATCATAAATAGGTTTGCGCTCTGACAATTATGATGGGATGTCTGCAAACCTTTATAATCACGGACCACGTATTTCGTGATTTTGAAGTTCTTGAGCAAATTTCGAGACAGGATACACCAGCGGCAGAGACCAAGGCTGACATGGCTCTTAGCCATGAATTGGTCTGACTAAGAAAACATGAGTACCTTCGCCACGGAAGCCAAAGGTTGATGACGAGTTTGAGGATTCAAGCATATATGTTTTTGAGGTGTCTTTCAAATCATCAAAGGCCGTTCTAACTGTTTAAACGGGTAATACTCACTATACCGACCACCTTGGTCCCCTTGACCGAAAAGTTCCAGGTCTTCCTTGCTGATGCCATGTCCATTATCGCGAACCCAACACATCCACTCTTTGCAATCTAGCCCGACTTCGATATGGGAGGCATTGGCGTCTAGAGAATTCTGAAGGAGCTCGGAAACAATTTGAGGGAAAGAAGTCAATATCTGTGTCGAACGAAGCTTCGCCTGTGTTGGCAATGAGAGACGCTCAATGGCGGGCTGATTTTCGGGCATCACTGTCCATTTCAACGACTGGAAAGTTGTTGGATACTTTTTCGTTATAGAATTGAGACTTGACAAAAAGGAATGTGGTTGTACACTGTTCTAAGTTTGGCACTCACTCATTACGTAAGTTTGAATGCCATGACGTTTGGTACATGCTCTCAGCCTCTCACGAAGCCAAACAATTGCAGAAAATTACAAGCATGAAGCAAAGCGCGGTAAGGACTAACTTCTGACTCCTGAGCTTGCCGTTGTAAATTACATCCTGAAGACTCCAAATCCTTTGCTATCCCCATCCCAAGTCGTTGTTCGCCTACTTCGCCTTTCATGAGACTTTTCACCAGAGACCAGGGCTAAGCCAAGTCCAATCATATTTCGGGTGTCAGTGGGCTTAATAATTCCATCATCCCACAGACGCGCCGTAGAATAAAGTGCGGTGGATTGATGTTCGATTTCGTCCTGTAAAGAAGCATGCTGGGATGGGTCGCTTAACAAAAAAAAATCAATGGGCTTGTAGAAGAGAAGAATTGATTGCGCAGTACGTTGAGACGGTGTTCATAACCGACGATAACTGGGCAGAACCCATAACCGATACTTTGGCATTCTAATTTCTCGATCAGTATGAAGACGCCAGAGTACAACAAAAAGCTTACAGGCCACGTCCACAGGAAGCGTGGCGAGTACTTGATGATAACCATTCACTTACGGTGCACTTTTCAAGATTTGCAAAACACGTACAGCGCGACCAGCCATCCCTGTGGTTGGATTAAACATGATTATTGACAAAATTCAGAGACCAGGGAAACAGGCTAGAGTTTACCATAATTTCCAGCTCCAAAACTTCCACCCACAATCACTGTAATTTTAGGGACATCGGCACAAGCCACTGCGCGAACCATCTTCGCTCCTAAGAGAGTGTCATCCTGTAGCTCGTTATCTCATAAAATAGAACCAACCATCTTTCGCGATTCCACCTTTCTCAGCTTTAGATCCCACCATGTATCCTAGAGGCAATTAGGAAAGAACCCAACACAGCTGACTCAAATGACTCACCAGTGACATTGACCAGGAAAAGCAACGGTATCTTTCGTTGAGAACAAATTTCAATGAAGTGTGTTGCCTTCAGAGCAGACGGGGAAAACAGAATTCCATTATTTGCAACAATTCCAACATCATATCCATGGATATTGGCGAAACCCTGACTTTCCGTTAACGTTAATCCTGAGGCATTTTTGTAAGGAACAAACCGTAATCATGGTTGTGCCATATTCCTTCTTGAACTCCCTGAATTTGCTACCATCGACAATGCGAGCGATAACATCCCTCATGTCAAACGGTTGTCGAACGTCGGTGCCAACAATACCATGTAATTCAGAAGCAGGATATAAGGGGTCTTCGGGTGCTGAAGAGGGCTACAAGGTGTTTGAAATGAATTAAATATTTGAGAGGAATGTAAAAGGTGCTCACAGGCACCAGCGTTCTGCCTGCGTATCCAAAATCACCAACAATACCTCTTGCAATCGCAATAGCATGTTCATCGTCATAAGCCAAATGGTCTGTTACTCCACTTTCCGTCGAGTGCATCAGACCACCACCTAGAGTTTCAGCATCGATATTCTCCCCTGTGGCAGCTTTGACGAGAGGTGGACCAGCTAAGAAGATATGTCCCTGATTTTGCACTATTATGTTTTCATCCGCCATTGCAGGTACGTAGGCTCCACCTTGAAGCGGGATCAGTGAATGTCGAAGTCAACAACAAGGAACTCACCAGCCACTGACATGCCATGCACAATAGCAATTTGGGGGATACCCAGCGCGGACATTTGGGCCTGGATATTATATTATGAAAGAATTTCTGAGTTGCAATCTTGAATGCGATGTACCATGTTATAGAAGATTCTTCCAAAGTGTTCTTTATCCGGAAACACATTAGCTTGGTGCGGAAGAGCAGCACCTCCGCTTTCAACTACGACATAGGCATCAGCTCTCCTTCGGACGCGTTCGAAGGAACAACATACCGATATAGACGCAGGGAAGCTCATTCTCTCGTGCAATTTCCTGGGCGCGCAAATGCTTTTTCACCGTGAGCGGATAATACGAGCCACCCTTTACGGTCGCGTCATTAACCACGACGACGCATTCTCGTCCCGAAATACGACCAATGCCAGTGATGATTCCTGCCCCCGGTATTGACTGACCAGGATATACCTCGTGTGCAGCAAGAGGAGATAATTCAAGAAACGGCGAGCCTGGGTCAAGTATTAGATTTAACCTATTGTAAAACACGTCAAGTTAAGCAGACACAAACGTATTCCGAAAAGAATTGAGATCCCCTGACCGTTCACGGGGTAGTCGTTTGCCTTTGCTCCGCATCCGTTCTGCAGCCTTGGAACCACCTCCTTGACGCGCTATTTCCATCTTTACTTCGAAGTCCTTCACCAGTTGATCCATAGCAGCAGCTTTGGCCTGGAATTCCGGCGAAGATGCCGAGATAAGTGAGGGAAGGACGGATGCATGGTAAGACCTTCGCGAATGGGCTAACGCTCTCCATAACGACTTCTGGAGCATATTCCGCATCTCTAAGATCGTACTGTGATTTCCCAAGGCACAAAGTTCTCTTTGAAAGCCTCTTACACAGACTTAGTCAAATGTAGAAGTGGGGGTATGAATTCAACCAGAAGAGAATGAGTTGTGAAATAAGTTTCGATCTCGATCGGCCGGACCTCGCTAGCGGCTAGCCGGACCAGCTTGCAGAGGACCAGAAGCAGCAATGGTGATAGTATGAGGTATACTGGGTATCTAAACACATCTATGGATAGTATTTTAAAAATCCTTCCAATCGTCATCCCAGTCATTTTTATTTGTAGTGCTAGACTTTGTGTTTGGAGGAACAGAAATATCGCGCGAGTCCAAGGCTGATGTTTGGGGCGATTGGGTTGGCTTCCCATGATATTCAGTAAACAAGTCGTCGTCATCGCCGTCGTAAAGTCCAGAAGACTCTCCCATGTCATTGGGACTGGTCAACGCAAGTGATCCGTATCCCGACCGAGAAGGACCAGCCACACGATCTTTCACTGTACCCACGACGCCTCCAACAGTATCTGCTACATCCACCCCAAATTGGTTTTTTGACCACTGATTAGCACTACTTCCAACCATGGCGGCTTTCTTCTGAGCCTCGGTCATATACCCTTTCACACTGGCCTGAAAGTTGGGATCGGTGACCTTTTCGACACCGGGCTGTATGACGTTCTCCGTGACTACCCTAGAAGCACCAGCAACAGCAGCCGCAAAGAGGGACCATCCTTTGCTAATTGCAGCCACTGGGTTTTCTTGCAATTCGCTCAAACTCGGGGCGTTAGCGGATGAAAGATTGTAAGCAGGGCTTTGATTTGGTGGAGGTGTCGGAGTGCTTCCGAAACCAGTATAACGACCGCCTTGGGATGGCGGAAGATGGTCGGGACGACTTTCGTTTGCTTTTCCAAGGTTGGCAAAGTAATTTTCGTTGGCTGTTTTCTGGTCTGCACCTAGATTCGGCGTACCACTTGGAGAACTTCGGAATGAGGAAGCAGGTGAGCGAGAGTCGCTCCGGGAAGTAAATGTTCGAGTTGATGCCCGGGATTTGCGGAGGCCCTGCGCAGAGGGTGCTGGAGAAGCTGATCGCGAGCCCGCACTAAAGTTTGCGGGAGGAGCGGAAGGTGACCAATCTCGCCCAGCTAACATTGCATCCAACTGAATAAGACAGAAAGGTTAATACACGTTGCTAGCAGTACAAATGGAGAAACTAGGGTAAACATTTACCTTTTCACGATATTGAGTTGCTGCCCAACAATGATACGTGTCATACGGGCTTGCACCTGGCTTGAACCCTCCCAGGTCGGCGGATTCGTAGGATTTCATGAACTCTTTGAACGGAAGATTTCCACCGAGCTACAATTGGACTGGTATGAACCTAGTTTCTAAACAATATGGTGATAGACAACACACCTGCATGCGTTTGACCTGTTCGTCTTGCCAAGTGTCCATCGAAATCGATCGCACAAAACTAAATAGAAGATATGAACAATAGGTCGACGCCTTGAGGAAGTTCAAGCTAGCCTAATGTGCACGCCAAAGCCACGGTGTGTGCCAGCACATTGCAGACAAATGAAAACGGCGAAACTGCACGAGATGATCAGCGATTGCAAACGAGGGTGGTATTTATGCTCACCTAAGAGAAGCCCATTGCGGATTTGGATTTGAGCAATCAGCACAGACCTTGTTTTGCAGGTCTTCACGCTTTGAAAGCTCGCTGAGAATTTTCTTTGCAGCGACTTGGTCGGTCATGGTGAGTGCAATGAAAGCAGGACTTTCTGCTCGCTGCGATCGTTCTTGTCACGTGGCGATCACGAACGTAACAATGCTTCCGGTTCCGAAGCATTGGGTTTCCTTTCATTCCTGGCAAATAACTCGGAGCTCTATAAAATGGGCGAGGAAAATGTTGTGCAAGTGGAATGCGCGCTTACGCTGGTGGTTGATAAGAGGTCTTCGAGATATCTTATGCCGGACAGAGGCTCAAGTTCATTGGCCGCCTCGAATGGGAGTTCCAAAAGAGCGGGACCGCCCAACGGCTCGGTACTGGTGAGAGTGTTTCCCAGAGAAACGACACCTGACATGTACTGAATGTCAACGGTGCGGGCGTCGCCAGCTCCGCCATGTTTTCTGAAGCCGGATGTCTGCTATATTCGGCACAGTAGGCGCGTGTGTGGCTGTGCGAGTGTGGTTAGTCAATTTATTAAATGCAAGTATCTGTTTCTCATTGACCACTTCCTTGCGCCTTATCTCTGCTACAAAAGTCCAGGAACGAGCGCTGTCGGATTTCATCGCATACCTGCACCAGGAGAAACTCTGTTCTACCGGCGATCGTTTGGTCTTGGCCCATTCCACTCTCTCGGGTCGCCCGTTTCTCTCTCTCATCTCCCACATCTCGTAGCTTGCTCAGCTGTCTCCACCGCCGTATACATAGCTTTACCCTCTTTCTTTGGCCAGATTCTCCTCTCATTTTCGTGAGAATCCCTTCTTGCTATCAGTTTCTCCTCTTACCCGCGGCCTCATACCTTCCGGTTCCCATCCGGGTATTCTGCAGTCACCACAAGCGTTGCACTCAGTACCCAGTAACTGGGTTGCCTTACGTTGCCAAACCATCACCAAGCACATCTTTTTACACTTAAACACCCACCATGATCCAAAGAACCGATCTCCGTCAGGCTCAGTCGAATACGTCCATAACGTCAATGAGGCAAGATGGTCCTGAAGTCTGGGGGCAATGGGCAGGGAGGAGGTGAGCACAGCTTTATCCCGAGCTTGAGGGACCATTGAGTGCTTATGCTTCTATTGTTAGGCATTATTCTCTTGAAGTTGTCCAACATCCCCTCCGCGCCAGAATGTGCGGTTTTGGTGATAAAGTTCGTCCTTGATTCTCTCTATCGTAACTTATGCCAATGCATCATAACCAGGATCGGAGACCCCTGGCCCCTGCGGCAGTCGCTAAAATGATAGTCAGACGAGACGATGACTCAATCGTTGACGTCGAGTAAGCGATTGACACATCTCCAGATTAAAGCCAAGCTCCTGATGTCTTAAATGCAGTGAGGTGGACTGCTCATTCTTTCTAGTGACCGTGGACTTGTGGTCGGCAGATGGGAAGCATGAGATGAACCTCGTCTTACATCCATCTTCTGCTGATCGTTATGTGCCGTCTCATTCGTCTTCAAAGGCGAAACGGCGAGGTGCGAGCACTTCTGCGCCTGTTACTCGTCCATCTGGAAATCAGACCCCAGCAGGACGGTCGACCCCCACCCCTTCCCAGTATCGCCCAGGAGACCAAGTAAGCTCAAGACTCCACAAGCCTTCCAAAAAGCTCATGATTGTTCTAGACCGGCAATTCTACGCCGTCCTTAAGCGCTCACGCTCCCTATGGGAATCAGACCTATTATACACCTCAAGCACCCGCCTCCGACAATATTTCTTACTCTCAAGGTGCTCCATACGGGCCTCCGCCACCCGATCCCGCCTCCACTTGGGGCTACCCCCCTCAAGTCCCGTCTATCGACCGTACCACTAGTTTCCCTCCTCCGATCCTTCCATCTATCCATTCTTTCGGGCGAACGACAAGTACAGCCTCGGCTGATGCATGGCAGTCAGAAACAGAACCGGAAATCTTACCATATCGTGCTTGGAATACAGACACGGCCTATGCTCCAGTAGATCATCATGTAGATCCCACTCTGCGAACCACCTCCTCGAGCAACGATAACCGTGATCCTTCGGGCTGGCCTCAATCAAGTAATTATAATTCAGCTACCAACCCAGAGGCCGAGCAAAACGTCTACGGCCATGCACCATATCACCAAGGGCAACATGCTGCCTATCCACAATATACACAGGCTGCTGCTCCTGGTTCTCCTGCTCCTACACATGCACCTGCCGCCGGGCCACCTCTTCCTCGACACACTTACACTCGGACATTGGTTGGTCCTCTCTCTGCGAATGCTTGTCGTCTCCTCGACGAGCACCGTAAACCTGGAATTTTTTTCCTATTCCAAGACCTGTCAGTTCGTACAGAAGGTCAGTGATCACAACCCGTTTGCTTCTATGTCGAGGGTTCTTCTTACTCTTTCTTGTTCTCGTTAGGAACCTTTCGGCTGAGAATGCGTCTCATGAACGTTGGAGCGTGAGTTTACTTTGTAGTTTGTTTTAATTGGCCCCGTCTTAAAATTGCCTTTTCGTTTCCAAAATAGCCCACCTGCGCCAGAGATAGGGGCTCAGCGTGTGCATAATGATGTCTCGCCAGTTCTGGCTCAAACGTTTACTGAACAATTTACCGTTTTTTCTGCCAAACGATTTCCCGGTGTGCCAGGTATGTCATTATACCACGGACCACACGACGACGTACATGACACTAATATACCCAACAGATACCACTGCTCTCTCCATTGCATTTGGCAACCAAGGCCAAAAGCTTCCTTTGGTATGTCCCTACTCTATCTTTGAGTGGGATTTCATTCCTCACGTCTTTGACGCGTTCCTGCAGCGAAATCGACATGGGTCGAACAAGCGTCGACGTAGAGGCGACTCTGAGTCAGATGAAGACTCAGACGAAGCATAGAAGTTATTGAAACATTTGTTGGATTAGGATCATGATTCAGATTTCACGTCTTGCTCCAGTGTGACTTTCATTTCACCTGTTTGTTATCGTCTGCTTGTGTCGTTGTTGTGTTAGTAGAACTTTATAATTATTCAGCGCCGCAGATATATTTTTTCAAAAACCCGAACGCCAAGACGATTCTTCTCTGTTGCCTGAAAATATTGTAGCCTCTCCACGGCGGCAGGATATTTCATATAGATGTCTTCCAAAAGAGCTTCGGTTGCTTCCGGGTCCCTATCGGTGTCACCGGATAAAGAAACGTTGTCCACATTTCTTTCACCACTCATGATTGGTCGAAGGAGATAACCTCGCTGTAATTGAAGCAGAGCCACCAAAAATGTGCGGAGGACGACATTATGTGGTCGCCATATGTTCCAGTTCGGAGAGATGATTTGCAGTATTGAAAAGGGATAAGCGAAATCGGCATCAATCGCTTCTTCGTCTTCTAGAAGATCCATCTTCCCTCTCGAAAGAGAGAACTTGCTCGCGTTGGCCGTATTTATCCTTCCTTGCTGATTGTGGAGGGGCGGTTGTAAAGGAGGGGCATCAAGGCCATCAGCGATATGCAGCTTGCTTTCCAAAGTTGGCTCTTCTTCGTCGTCGAGCTGTACAAGGCGGAAGTTCTCCCGGTTAGCCTTTTCGTAGGGCAAAAGAACCCTCTCCAAAATTTCGAACGCGCGTTCTGCTTCTCCGGCGCGGACCAGGGCTACGGCGAGATGGTTCCAATTGTGAGAGTCAAACTCAAAGTCCTGTTCCTGGAGCTCCGACCAAGTCTTCGCAACCTCAGAGTGCTGACCGGTCTTTGAGAGAATGTCCATGTAGACTGACAGCGGGACATGAATACTTTCCATGCGCGTGTGAAGACTTCTTCCAGGAATATGTGAGTCGATAATGTCCCCATCTGCAAGTTCTCTGATGATTGACCAGAGCTCCATGGCTTTACCAGCATCGCCGACGACGCAATAACTGCGTAAAAGGTAGTGAAAAAATGCGATACAAGGCTTCCCACCTGCGTCTAAAAATTCCGAGTAAAGGCGTTCGACCTCTACTATATTGCCATTTTTAGCGTTGTGATTCAGTAGAGGGCCGTAGAAATTGACGAGATGCTGTCCTTTGGTTATCGGATGTCGTTCCCATTCACGTTCTATTTGCAGTTTCTTGACAAAGTCTTCTGCAAGCGTCATCCTCTCTCCCCAAGCCTGTTGTCCATATGCCCGGATGATGGCCCCGAATGTGACTGAGGTAGGTTGCAGGCCTTTCGCCACCATTTCGTCGAATAGCTCCTTAGCTTTGCCCATCTTGCGCTGCCGTAGATACGATGACATTAATATAGTAAGGATGTGTTGGGATATAAGATTTGAGTGCCCAGTTTCTTCCTGTCGCTTCTTTGTCTCGGCATAGATCTCCATCGCAACGTCTAGTTGTCCTGCGTCAACCGCGCTTTGTATGAGTGTTGCAAACGTATAGGTATCGGGTTGCCCCCCTACGTCCTGGAGCCTGAAAAATAATTGAGATATCAAACGAAATGGAGCGCCGACAAGGACATAAGCCTTGAGCAAGCAATTGTAAGTGTCGATTGGGGGCTGGCGGTCTGAGGGTAAGTCGGTGAGGTGGTGAAAAATTCGGACAGCTTCCCTCCAAGAACCAGCTTCAACATGCACGTTCATGAGACAATTCGTCATGATCTCGTCTGGAACAATACCGTCTTCGATGGCTTGCATGTACAGTTTATCTGCAGCGTCCTTGTCTCGTCTCTTTGACAGCAGCGAGATGAGAACGGTGTATGTGACAACGTCCGCCTCGACGCCAGCCTTCCGCATGATCTCGAAAGCTGCAAATGCCCCTCGAACGTCGCCTTGCTGTCTGTAGATGGATATAAGCGTCGTAAAAAAATGGATGTTGGGTTCGACTCCAGATTTCGCCATATCCTCTAGCCATATCCCCAAACCCCTAGTATCGCCTACTTGAACGTGAGCCAGGACGGCGTTCGTATAATGGAAAATATTTGGCTTCCCAGTTCGGTGTCCAGTTGCGTCCATTGGAAAATACTCGTCGAACAGGTCCTGCACCTCTTTAATCCGCCCACGGATGGCCAGAGAGTACAGAGCACTTGAAATATCGCCTTCGTTCAGAGTGTTTTCCATTCGACGCGTTTCGACGATTTCCTTAGCGGCCAACGGATCCGCTTTCCGCCCAGCAAGAAACAATTTCACTCTTGTGTATTTCTCTATCGACAACGGTGGTAGTGTGTCGAAAAGCTTCTGAGCCGTTGAAACATCGTAGCGCGAGGACGCAAGACCTTGGCAGGTTGCAAGGACGCTCAAATCCGAAATCGCGAACCCTCTGCCTTTCACCGCTACAATGATATCTCGTGCCAAGCGAAAAGCGCCCTTTGTGTTGCACGCGAATACCACGGAATCATACATCTGCTGGCAGCTGACTCGCTCCCATTTACTTGCTGGCTCGATCACATCCAGGACGTCACGGTTCTTGGCTATTAACGTCTGGATTTGGTCGCCAGAGCCAAAATACCGACGCGCAAGCCGTTTGTTCTTCACCCAGAGGTATTCTAAACATTGATAAAGACCTTTGTGTCTGGCCATCGATAATAGAAACGAATAAACAGCAAGGCGAGTCGGTTCGTCGTAACGTTGATCGGTTTTTTCCTTACTTGCTAATGCAGATTGCAAGAACCTCTCCGCGACATCAAATCTACCCATGAAAGAGGAAGCGCGGCTGATTAATGACATCTTCACCGGGTCGTCTTTGGAAATGGACATGGACGTTATTGAAGTTGACGGCAGGTATTCGAGAAGCTCGAGCAGCCTACCACCCCAAAATTCGATAACATCTGGGAGAACTAGATCCGCGCAGAGGCTGTCTATGTGATGAGCTAATGAATGTGCCAATTCCAGAATTTCTTCTGAAGCCAAGGCGAGGAAAGCACGGTCCTCCTTCGCGTCCCTGTACGCGTCTGCAAGTTCGTCTAAATTCTGCAGCGACGTTGACCGATACTGCAGGCATTTTCGCAGTTTCTCGAGAGGTAAATGGGGTGTAGTTTCAGGCTTTGCTGTGTGCGAAGTTGGTATGAAGGGAGCGTGCTTTAATTCTGCAGACGTCGACGCCTTGGTGGAATAATTAAGGTGCTGTTGTATTCGAGGACTGTGTTCCGGCACTCTAAAGTGCACTGGTTTGGATTGCCGCAGACGCGTCCGACTGGACTGTGAGGTCCTCCGTACTCGGCGACCGGATGTGGGTTGGCTAGGTTCGGGTGACAACTCCATGAGCAGTAGAGATCGCATTGAACCACCTAAGATGACATATGGGTAAGGACCATATGCATACGCTTAGTACAACGTACTTTCCGACCAGAGGAATTGTTTGGAATGTGGACATGCCCATGCATGGCAGTCCAAGACGCTACCCAGTGGTGGTGACTCTACTGCTTTCATTTTCTCGTGCTGTCGGGGAGTAGGCGTGAAGAAGTTGGAGGAGAACGACGGCCTTTCCGCGGCCTTTACAAAGTGAGAAAGCCCGCCCCGCGACTTGCCAGATATATGGCGAGGCAGAGAGCTGAGTGAGCTGATCACATTTGCAGCAATAGGCTCAACCATCAGCTCAGACCTGGTTGGATGCGTGACTCAGTTGGAAGCATTAAAAAAAAGGGTTCCGAAAGGTACCTGCACGCCAGAAACAGAGACGAGCCTATTCAAAACAGTGCAGACGACATGGGAGGTGAACGCGAGACGACGAGCAAAAAAAGTGCCAACGTGACCGGTTTGACATACGGATTATGTAAACTGTGGTTCGCGTCTAGAACTTGTCCAACGCGTTCCGAGGTTTTTTTCTTCCCCAGACAAGAATCTCGAATCTATACCGGGACAAGCGCACAGAAAAATGACACCCAACCCCGTCTCAGAACCGCCCAGTCATGAGATCATCGTTGTTCGGACTCCAGAAGAGCGTCAGCAATGCTACAACGTGGTATGCACCATCCTATTCTCCTTCGTTTTCCCGTATCGCGATTATTCAATTTTACCCAGCGCATAGACGTCTTTCATCACGAACAAAAGTTTCCTTTGGAAACCGAGATCGATGAGCCAGTTTTCTCTCCTCCACACACGCGTTGGCGTGCCCGTTGATATCCGAAACGTCTTTCAGCATGGAGGACAGCGCGACGCACTTTCTCCTGAGGCTCACTCCATTCCTCACCCCCATCGGCACCATCCGCGCGTTCAAAGCCCCGGGGAAGGAATACTACAAGCTCAGCCGCCTCGCGGTGCTCAAAGATTACCGGAAGTACCGTTTTGGCCGTGCCCTAGTCGAACGGCTGCACGATTGGGTCAACGAGGACGCCCTGCGCAATAATAATAATGGAGCCCATGCCACCGGTGCTACTGCGAACCTCGTGGAAATAGTCTCGCATTCGCAGATACCGGTCAAGGGATTCTACGCCAAGTGAGTTCGAATAAATGAAAAAATCGCCATAATCTTGATCGAATGGTCCGTGTGTCTAGGTTTGGGTATGAACCTCAAGTAAGCAAGGTCCCTTTCCTTTGTGCATTGTATTGGTCCTAGATCTTGGATCCCGCCCATTAGGGTCCAGAATTCGACGAGGATGGAGATCCTCATCAGAAGATGGTCTTCCGCATGCCGTTACGACCGTCGCCTGCTGCATGACGTATGGCAGACGGGTCCATTCTCGCATAATTATAATCATCTGGTACGTATATTTACAGAAATGGTTCGTCCGTGTGTATATGTAAGTAACAAACCAACAATGGTATGGTAGGGCGTGAGCAGGGCGTTCGTAATTAATGGTCGTCAACGGAACAATATGAATAATTACCGACTAGGAACCAGGTTTCTAGAAATACAGCATAGAGAGGTATATGATATACACAGTGTGTCCGATATGTCGTTGTCGTCAAAAAAAAAAAAAGGTATAATATAAAGCCAAAAAAGAGGGGTAACGAAAGGACATGACAGGTCGTAAAAAAAAAAAAAAAGGTAGCACATCGAAATCGGACACAAGAAAGAAACGATGATCGAATGTCTATGAGCGCTGTGGACGCTCCGATCCGTCGTCAGTGGTGAAACCCTCGCTTTCGCTCTCGGATTCCATCTTGACGATTGGGAAGTGTGGGCTTCCGGGTAAAATGCTGAAGTTGATGCTCGACCCGAATCCGGTCGTGCCCTCCTCATACAATCGTCTGGCAGCTTCGTACTCCATCTTCTCCTGCTCTGCCTGGGCCAAAAATGGCTAAAGAAAAAAAATTATTTAGTTGCCGCAACCTTATCGTTATTGCAGGGACGGATGCAGCTCACCTGCCTCTCAGCATCTGTCATGGACCGCCATTTCGCAGCAGCCAGGACGCTCTGTTTGGTAGTTTCTGTTTCATCTCCAAAGATATCGGAGACCAGACGCGGATTAGCCCTAATGCGTTGGAGGAACATAAAGTAGGCGCTAAGGGGCTTCTTGGGGGCGTTAGGGTCCTTGATGTTACTCTTGCGAGACTTGCCGGCTTTTCGCTGCGCAGCGCGGAATAAATTCTCGCGCTTGATGTCTTCGGGGGTGAGTGTCCGCATGTACGCTTCGTGTTCTTTCTCCCGAGCCTCTTTCATGGCCTGTGAACGCCGTTTATAGGGCTGTCAGGACGACAAAAATGAGAATTGACGTCATAAAAATAATCATTATTTTATATACCTCTTTCTCAGCTGCGCTGAGGCAGGCGTATTCCTGGCCGGCCTCTTTGGCGGCTTGAGCGACATTGAGCTTGCGGGTACCGGAAGCCTGCTGCTTTTGGATCCAGTCTGTGAAGTACAGTTGCCAAGCAGACGGAGCCAACTTTGGAGGACGAAGGACAGATTTGAGGGCTGAGAAAAGAAAGAGCATTGTTAGCCAAAAGGAGATAATAAAGAAGGAAGAAGCCTGTTTACGACTGTCTGTGGCCTTTCCAGAAGTGGGAACGGAGGAGGAATCCTCGTCCGGGGACCGTCTCTTTCGTCGGACGGTTGCGTCAGGATCGTCGGCGATACTGAGAGAGTCGGCACGTCTGCTGTAAGCACGAGTCATGGCTGGGACGAGCGTCTCTGTGTGGGAAGGGGCACTCGAGGACTGGAAAAGCTGAGGTGAGCCGAGTGAACCGCGACGGATGGGGACGCGCTGCCTGAGAGTGGGATCGGTCAAGGGCGAATGCCTGACGGAGGGACGAGAGATGAGATTGTGGGTGCGATGGGCACTGGGGGCGTCCCAGAGCTGGGAAGCCCAGGAGGGGGTGTGCAGAGACATGTCTCTGGGCGAAACGACGGACTGGACGCGTGGTCTGGCCGATCGGGCGGGATCCTCGAAGGAGGAGGGTGGGGACATGGATCTGGGGAGAGGATGGAGGGCGGCGAAGGAGGTGGGGGAGAAGGGGCCGTCTGGGGAGTACGGGGAGTGATCGTGGAAGGCGATGAAGGAGGAGGACGAGTCGGAGGGCGATGGGATGGGGATGGGGGAGGACGGGGAGTGGAGCGCGGAGAGGTCGGGATCGTTGATCCAGGTGGCGAGATCGTCGAGGGAGGGGGAGGTCGGAGTGTCCTCTGCGGGATTGTAGATGGTGCCGGTGTCGTAGAAGGGGGGCTGCTGGGGAGCGGCAAAGTCGTAGTGGGAGAAGGCGTAGGAGTGCTTGACATCGGGCTCGATCTCAGCGTACGGGTCCCATTGGTAGGGATTGGGGGTGGGATGGACGGGGACAGCGTCCTCGAGATCGAGCGGGCCAAAGATCATCTGATCAGCGTCGTGGGGGGCGTAGTCGTCGAACAGTTGGGCGTCTTTCATGGGGGCTGCGATTCGACGGGAGAGTTTGGCTTTAAATGCCAGGCGCCGTCCATCTAATATAAGCAACTGCAATCGGGTTCGGGTCAGCATTTATGGCTCTTGACTCGTTTCGTTAGGATTCCACTTGGTGGCTGATCCGTAGTGCAATCCGAACCGACCGACCTGCCCTCAATCCGGTTCGCCCGTTTAGGCATCTCCCACCCCGCCCATCGGTTCACTCAGAAAATATAATTAATTGTCATATCTCAAAGAACTACTATCTCAGACGTGTGGTACTTGGGGTTGTTGTAAACACTCTTTCCCGCCTGTAAATGGAAGGATGCATCAGCTAATCAGCGTCCGTCGGCATGTCTCTCCCCTCATTGCTTACCTCCCATCCGACCACGTCCTTCATGATCTCCTTTTCGCGTCCCAACGCCGCCTGCTGTCGTCGGTACATGTCCCGGTCCCCTTCCGCCGTCAGCAGCGGTACAAGGTGTATCCGCCCCCATATCTTCTCTCGTTCCAGTTCCCTGTGAATACAACTCTGCCTCAGCTTCCCCTTTCAGTCTTCCAATTGATAAGGGCACAGGGAAAAAGTGCGGCCGGATCCAAACACACCACGTTTAGCAGCGAGCGCGGTATAATCATGACACGTTCCACGTCCAGCTGACCCCCCCCTCACAGAGCTCTTTCTTTGCTTTCGGGCTCTATAAATAATTATGGCGCTCTTGGACGTACCGTCGTTCCAGGTTGCCCTTACCCAGTCGATAGAATCCGTATGCACAAATAGCCGTCACGCCTCCAAGAATAGCGTACGCTCCGGGTCCCCGAACTGGAAGGTTTCGCTTGTATTTCACCGATTCGAACCCTCCGGGCGGGGGCATGTCCCTGCCCGCCGTGTCACCTTTAACAAGTCATCCTGAGCAAAAAAAGTAAAACAGAACCCACTGTCTATACGGTGCAGACACTGCATTTCCATTTTCATCAGTCATCCAAAACGTAACAGAACAGCTTGCCACTTACTCGTGATACACTGGTTGGTGGTGGTGGTGGTGGTGGTGACGGAAGAAGATCAAATTAATTGTCGCCGTCAACGAGGAACGAAGCGACGTTCAGTCACGTGCTTGTTCCCAAGTCCAACCACTGCCCACCAAGCTCAACGGTGAGAATGCGAAGAGCGAGCAAGATCAACAGGAAACAAACGGGAGAAAAGGAAGACTTGAGACGTGTGAGATGGCAAAATTTTTAAAAAATATTCTAGCGTATGTCGTGCAAAGACGGATGAGAGTGCCTGATGTAGACCGAAAAAGGAAAGATATAGAAGGTTGGCGGTGAATGGTGTTTGGCGAATTCAACGCCAGGCGCCAGAAATAATACAGCCGAGTTGGAGAGTCGAACATCTGCCAGCAACTTGCTCCCTCCCATCATGTCGCCCGTCCCATCCCCTGCCCCTCCCTCTCAAAACCAGCTCTCTGTCCCTCACAGGCAGAAACAAAAGCCTTTTGCTGTTGGCATCGCTGCTGGCGCTGAGGATGCCAAGTATCAGGCAAAATACAAGGAGCTCAAACGAAAAGTCAAAGACATCGAAACAGTACGCCCCTCTCCCACTCTCTTTTTTTCTTTAGACGCGTCATCCTCATTCTCATCCAGGATAATGACAAACTACACTTCAAGGTTCTCCAGGCCAAATTGAGCATCCGCAGGATGAAAATGGAACGGGCGTGAGTGTCATATCTTTCAATTTCTCGAACCAAGCCTGATGTCGCCCTTGTGACAAGTGTCCTATACGAGCGTTTATCTATTGTTCCTCCATCTCCAAACTTGCAGGATCGTCTCGCACTTCCACCCACGCACCCCGTAATGAGCGGCCCTCCTCAACCCTCTTCTCGCCCGGTGTCAGGCAGCCATCAGCATCGTGAAATGCGTGATCATCCATCTTCTATGGATCCCGATCAAGTTCACAACCTTCAAGAGCATATTCGCCCTCAAGGAAACCCCAGAGTCGCAACTGGACCAGATGGCCGTCCTGTGCCCGTCATGGACAATTCTATGGGTTCTGCTGCCGCCCTGTCTCCACACATGTCGGTCAACTCACCTAGGCGCATTTCCGGAGGGCACGACAGTGGCCGCCACCATCTTCCCCCCATGGCCCAATTGCCGCCTGTTCAACACCAATACAATTCACATGGCAGTCCCCCCTTACCCCATGCACACTCCAGTTCGTCTCATTCGCGGAACCGATCTCATTCTTCATCACGCTCCCGCTCCCAAAACGTGCCCCCGCAATCCTATCGTGCGCCCGGGCAACAGCATCACTACCCTGAAAGCTTACCGCCTGTCCATCATCAGCCTATGCATAGTCCCCCCCTTTCTGAAAGAGAGAGGCCGAGGCGCGGGGACCCACACGAATATGCGGGCTCACACACAGATCCTCATCCTTATGACCGTCACCCGACCCATCTACCAGCATCCCCCAGGACTCACTCGTCCGAAGCCCGGTCCTCTGGCAGAATTCACTCCCATCAGCGCCTAGGACCCGGCACGTACATTACCAGAGAGGAATACCACGACAAACAGCGCGAGCAGGAGCGCGAACGCGAATGGGAGCACGAGCGCGACCGCAATCGGGAATACAGTCGCAGTCGCGAAATGACCTCATCGCACATGCACTCCCCGCCCCATTCGGTCCACAGATCGCGGTCGCAGATAGAGAGAGGCGACTACGACCCCCATGTGCCGCTTCGCAGCCGAGACGAGCCAGCATACTATCACGACACTCACGCACCCTCTGGGTACCCCCGCCTCACCCGTTCAGACACCCCTGGTTCTGGCTCAGCTTCAGGCTCCGGCGGAGGTGTAGCCGACGTGCCTTCTCGGCCTGATTCACGAAGTCAGTATTACGAGCGCGATCACGCTAGAGCGCATTATCGACTTCGACCTGTCGCTCAGCCGAACGAAGATGTAGATTTTGTGCACGAAGACGGCCGATCTCAATCACGCGCAGATCGAGGTGCCACTGGTGGTGCTGCTGCTGGTGGCGGCGGTGGCAACTTCCAAGTGTCGGAACAGAGCCAGAACCGACCTTCCTTGGACTCTAGGAAGCGTAGTCGCAACGACATGGACGTTGACAGTGATAATGACGTAGGAGATGAGCCCTCGACCGGTGGTGCGCTCTACAGCTCGGGCAGGCTGCAGGAAGATAGGGGCCCAAAACGGTATCACCGTGAACATACTCGCCGGAGCGTCGATAATCATCATGTTGAAGACACCCGAATGGGACCTCCATGATCCCATTAGGTCACAAGTGACCTTCTTATTTTCATATTATTTTTCCCATAGGTTCTGTATAGGAAGACACTTCTTTTTATAAACAGTTTGTATTTATGTGAATCTGTTGTCCCTTTGCTATGCATAAAAACTATCCTCGATCGGGTCCTTGTCATCTTGGAAAGGCGTCAACAGATAGAGCCAAGGAGAAACTCATGACCAATGACTCGGTCTGGTGATTTCGACATTCGACAGATATACATTCGATCCCATCCCAGGGGATTAGATAGAAGCCCAGGCATTATGTTCATCCATGTTTCGCCTTCGTCTCGACTGACGGCAAGGCATAATGAATAGTAATACCCGGCCATGTGGCTGCATTTGCTCTCAATAGCAGACCCCCCGATAACACTTTGGCTAGATAACACTTGACTGGTCCATATTTATGAAGAAGACCTTGCTCCAGACTTCTCCACTATCAATACACAGGATCATCTCTGGTCGGAAGGAACCAAAATTATCGCTGTTAAGCTGTTGCCCCTCCTTTAAGGAACACCGTCCCCAGAGCGGCGTATGTTGTGTCGCCCGAACCAATGCAAACGACAAACGTATTGATGACCGTACTATTCCATTGAGGCATGACCGCTACAAACGGGAGAAACATCATCGTCCCAATTCAATACGGGATGACCAAGTTGCTATCGAGCGTTCCAGTGACACCCGGGAAACCCATCTATCGGTGAAGCACATGCCAGACGGGTTAGCCGCCTGATCTGTCCAAATAACTAAGCTGGTCTCATTACGAGAGGCATAAGCCCGGTAGAACGGATGTGGGTCCTCCTTGTACTGGCTTAGGCGAGCACCAGTCAGCGCCTCTGACGAATAGCGACGGCTCAAGTCCATAAGATCCATAATCACGTCCGTTAGACAAGGTTTTCGACTAAACCAATTCTTCCCCGTTTGATTATGATAGACCACTTTACCATACAGAGGAGTAAACGCGCAGGAAATACATCGGTAGAAGTCGCCGAGTTTGTGTGCACCATGGCACGGGAACATGTAGGCGTCGTCGTAAACGGTACGTCCTGTCCATCTGCAGTAGCTATTTGTGTTCTCTTCTTGAGACCAGGTTTACGGCGACAAAACCGCTTTGGGATGTATATTGCACTTTCAGATAGGGGAAAGGGCCGCTCTTGACAGGCTACGGAAACGATAGGGCTGACGCCGCATCGGGGAACACTTGTGTGGGTATTCTTGAACTTCAGAGGCTGTGTGCGATGACGCGGGTCGAGGCAAACGGCGGAGAACCCAAGAACATGAAATCCTGCTAGGATCGAGCTGAGATTCGATTTCTCTGCGCACAAGCGGTTCAGCTTAGTGTGAATTGACAAAATATACGATCGAACCTGACTTGCGCAGCACGAAGGTTAATGAGTCTGATACCTGGAGCTCAACAACTCTGAGCCACCAGGATTGTGGTTTGATTCATAATTTTCGATCTATAGCTGTAAACGGGAAGCTTGAGAATGGAAAAATGTTTTAAAAGGGAAGGACTGTGGCTAGAAGTGAACGATTTGCTCGATAACTTGCTCTGAGTGCGTATATCTCACCTCGATGCTCACCAGCGAAGGAAGCAACGAAATGGAAGAAGACCCACGCAGAAACCACGAAATATCACACGGTGATAAATCACCTAGAGAAGACGGCAGGCCTAGACAGCCCTTCAAATATCCTATTAGCGGAAATCTAAGTCAAAAGATGTCATGTTCAATCGTCGAGTTGCCGCCGCCGCTTGATTACGCCTCTCTGTCGATCTCTGAGCACAGCACTTGAGGATAACGAAAATATCATGGAAACACTTTTCCGCGGCATAGAACACAGTATTTCCGCGCTTATGACCGTAGTTTCGAAGCCTGCAGAACAATGGTGCTTTCATGACAGAATAAAGAGCATTCACTCGGGATTGAGATATAATTGGCACCTTGAGTCATTTAGCGTGTGAGCGTAATGAAAGAGAAAAAAAATCTACTATGATTTGTAAAGAGATACCGTAGGGTGCAAGGCAGTTCTCTAAATTGTCAAATTTCCTCCATTTTAATATTCGTAAAGCAGGAGGAATGGCTCGGGGTCAGAGACAGCCAGGAACAGCGTGGAAATAATACTCACAGATAAACGTGTATCAAACTTGTGGGCTATGTATGCCTTTACACGAGGATCCCATGCACCTATTTTGACGCGATGGAGTTACCTTGTAGCCAAGGGTCGGACAAAATGGGCATCACGGAATGGAGACGAAGCTCCTGTGCTATGCTTTGTGAGTGTCGTATCTGACTTCCATCAACCTTTCTGGCAAGCAGGTTCAAACAACCCAATTCAATTTCCTGTTACACTGGAAAGGAAATTGTTGGCAAACTTCCTGAGGGTGAAGCTGAAAACCTCAGGTCCAGAAAAAGGATTCAATAGGTAGAGTAATATTTGCTGTGAGTGCAAAATATGACACCATTGAGGTTGGCATGAGTTTAAGGCTGTCTAAGTTTAGGAGTAAATCCCCGCGAGTCGAATGCCACAAAATTCGAATAATTTCATTCAATGGTATCATCGGTAGACGTGGTCGGCTGCCAAGAAAGAAAAATCAGAGAGTCTGATGTAGAAAATTGCGCAAAGCTACCTACCATGTAAATTGGCCGCAATTTCGGCTTCAGCTCTATCACCATTGGCCAAAAGCTTTTCTTTGTTATACAGGAGCTCTTCACGGTTTTCAACTGAGAACTCCTGGTTTTGAGCTAAAGCAGACAACCAATTAACGGATTTGTAGGTATCTTAGTCTGATGTTAACACGTACTCTCAACAATAGCATCAACGGGACAGGCCTCCTGACAGAAACCGCAGTAGATGCACTTTGTCATGTCGATATCTATGTACTAAAGGTGAAATAGATTCCATATGAAGTGACACTCCACGCACCGTATTTAGTGGTCTTTCTTGAACCATCCATACGAGCTTCGCTTTCAATAGTGATTGCCTGCGCAGGGCAGATAGCCTCACACAGCTTGCATGCTATTTTCAGGCTTGTCAGGAGAATGCAGATTTAATGTGAACGGAATGCCCACCAATACATCGCTCTTCGCCACTGGGATAACGACGCAAGGCGTGCTCTCCACGGAAGCGAGGAGATAGAGGACCTTTCTCAAATGGATACATGATAGTGTAGGGTGGTCGGAAAAAATTTTCCAAGACAATCCACATTCCTGTCCATACCGCATTTAAGATTGAGGCGGCATAGAATACAGTCGACAAAACGCACCCCGAATGATCTCAGTAAAGAAGAAGATGTGAACGGCCTTGTCAAGGGCACTAGGGCCATTCCTATACGGGTTCAATTCGTTCCCCTGGTCATCCAATTCACGGGGAAGCGTTTGTGCCTGATGGCTAGTGCGCTCCTCGATCCTGCTGGCCAGGTGCTCCTGTCTGTGACGAGTATCATGTTCTGCATGAGAACAACTTGTGTTTGATATTAAGCGACGAGCAACTAGTGCGGCGCGCGTCGAGGTAGGAATTATATTGAGGGCTAAGCGCGGTTGTAAGCCCAAAACTAGACGCGTTCTGTACAACATGTAAAAGAACGTTGACGATGCCAGCAACGGCGGAGCGACGTGGATTTATGAGACCAACAACGGAAAGGCAAGGGTCACATTTGTCACGCCACAATTAGCCAATCAGATCAATTGCAACTCATCAGCAACCACTATGTCCTCCAACGCGGTAACGAAGGGAGCGAAAGTGAAAGCAAAAGAAGCTCCTTTGTCAGATCAGGGTATGTGGTACTTAAATTGTGCCATTTTAACTGTTGATTTCAACTAGCCAGAGATTCAGCAAAACTACATCCGATTACAAAATGAGCTCCAAGCACTGGCGAGAAAAATTGGAGAACTTGAATCGGAAGCTGATGAGCACAGGTGTCTCCTTTCATGACCTACAAAATTCTGTTTTCTGACGCGATTTCTCTAGTCTCGTTCTCACGACACTAGATGAAGCTATGGCTGAAGATCCAGACAGGAAGTGCTTCCGTCTCATCGGTGGTGTTCTTGTGGAAAGAACTGTCAAGGACGTCAGTCCTGCTCTCAAGACTAATCGCGACGGGGTGCGTTTAACTTGTTTCCTTTACATTCGTGTCTTTAATTGAGATCGTCAGATACGAAAGGTCATGGCGACTCTGACTGAGCAGTACAAAACCAAAGAAAAAGACCTGGACGCATTCAAACGAGAATATAATATTCGACCAGTTCAATGAAAGCTTATTTGTTTAAACTGTTCTTGACACAGAAAGAGAGAGTGCCTTGATCTATCTGTGTTGGGATCCTTTCCACTCCTCGGTTCTGTCTCTGGGATCACCTTCTATTCGGCTTTACCTTCACCCCAAAAACTCTGTTTTATGCAATTGGGTCTTCTTCACAGTTCGATATGAGTGGCAGGCATTTTCCCGAATTTCAGTGCACACCTCAGCACCTCACCCTCTGCTGCCCGATGGCTTGATTGAATTAAAATATCCCTAACACTACAGTAATCTAGATGTTCAGAAGAGACAAATTTAGTGTGATTGAACATGTCCAAATAAGATACCTACATGAGCTACACAGAGTAAGTACGTTTGACCCAATCGGTCAGTCTACCCCGATACACACCGGGCCGGAGCGACCTTGGCAACCTATCGGTCCAAAACAGGAATCTTTACCACCTTCTCTCATCCGTTCACTTGCAGAGTGTCGTACTCACTTCTAGGCTTGCTCAGCTCGCCGCTTCCGTTCATTACCACCCTCCTTTTCATTCGACATGTTCTCATCCAATATTTTCTTCGCTCTCGCCGCCGTTCTATTTTTTTCCCCGCGGTTCTTTGTCCGTGGCTACCCAAGTCTGCTCCGACGCCAGGTTCCCGCTCTCCACTCCATTTTCAGTCGTGGCACAACTCGCCAAATTGACGCTTTTTTGGACGCCCACAACACCATACGCGCAGAGCACAACGCGACCGCATTGCAGTGGTCCACGACCTTAGCACAGAATGCCGAGACCTGGGCGGATCAGTGTCAATTCAGGTCCACAAACGGAGTTTTGAGCAATGAGCTCTATGGTGAAAACATAGCGGCTGGCACTGGTGATTTCTCTATAACAGCTGCGGTAGCATCGTTTGTGCAGGACCAAGGCATGTCTCTTAAATTTGGATGGTGAAATCATTTTAACATTCAACCCGTTGTATTTAGATAGATATGACCCGGCCAACCCTAGCTACCTTCACTTCACGCAAGTTGTGTGGAAGTCTACTACGGAACTAGGCTGCGCTGTCTCCCAATGCGATGGGATTTTTGATAAATCCCTTGGGCCTGCGTCACTTTATGTTTGCTTCTACAATCCTGTGGGCAATGTCATAGGACAGGCACCGTAAGTATCCAGTTCTACCCGCTGCGAATAAAATTCTGACTAACAATTACAACCTAGTGCAAATGTCCAGGCTTAATCTTCTTTCTTTCTTCAGTGCGGGCATTCGTTCTCTTTTTCCTGGTGGTATTAAAACCACTTTTTCCGATCCTTCGCTAGAAGCAGGGAGCGAGTGTTGACCACCTTGCAGTCTGATCTCCACTTAACTAGACAGTCCAGTCCGTGTCGTCAAGGACTTCCAAGTACTGGAAAAACTTCAATGTCAAATGATCTTCGTTCCATGGTTTCTGTTCTATATCTCAATTTCTTCCCAATTGTACTTGTACCGTGATCTTGTATCAGCCCGCATTGATTTCAGTAAATCACCAGATCATTTCCCAGCCAATATATCTGATGTCAAGCAAGTCCTAGACTCCAAGGTATGGACATGGATTTTCCATACTACCTCACACTCCATTTTTTTGTAAGGATCTAAGCAGAACATTGCAAATCCTCGCAACCCCTCTACTCAGGTCACACCACGCGGAATCGACTGGCAAGATGCATATGGTGAGTATGATAAACCTCTACTCATGAGAAACCTGGGCATCACACAATACTTGCGTGAAAACCATCATTTGATTGAGATGTCCGTCGCTACCTCTCTCGAGAATAATTTCAGTTACACTTTGGTCTAATGTGTGCGAATTGACATGTTTATAAAAAGGACAGTAAAGTGTGATCATATGTATCGCAAGGTGTCCGTATGCCAATAATCCTGGCCTTTGTTGGTTTGAGCCGTTCCTTTCACCCTAGGTTGACGAGCCCAAAATATAACCATGTCTGTAAGGAATCTGCGGGATGGGTCCTGAGCCATAGCTATCGTTCCTGAGCGGACTGTCTGACATTGTGCCATTTTCTTGGAAATCGCCAGCAGGCAGTATGTATTTCGCATTAGAAAAAGACGAGTTCGGCTGATAATCACTGGCGGGGTGGACCCCACCAGGAGAGGCAGCATCTTGTTCGTTCAACGATGTCCTTGATATTGCTCGTCCAACATCACCAGTGGGTGCTGGTAGATTGCGGGATACAAAGGGCTGGTTTTCTGCTGGGGCAAAGGCGTTTGGATGGGAATAGTTTCCACGAGCGTAAACTACAGGCTGGACTTCCATACGCATGAACATTTGAGAAGTCGACCGATGAGTCTGGCCGCCTGTGCGAGAGGGCTTCGCAGGGAGAGGTCTTTGCAAAACAGGCCGTCCTGAGGAAACCGTCGCATTACCTAAAGAAGAATGCTGCGGGTCTTGACCCAAGAAACGACCAAGGGTATTCGGAGTCTGTGAGGACGGGTTTAGGTCCAGGCTATGTGCTCGAGTTCTGCTCGTTGATGTCCTGGTTGATACAGGAATGCCGGATTGAAAAGCGGATCGAGGGCCAGTATTCTGTGAAAACGCTTCCCGGTCGTAAGGCCTGGAGGGAAGATTAACCTTGGCAGATATGTTCCCAGGTCCACTGGCGATCGTGTTGTCATAAGGTGCACACCGTACTTTGCTAACGGCCATCAGACCATCGACCTCTTTGACAGGCAGGCAGCCGAGATCTTGTTTCGATGATGGTAGGGAAAATACACTAGAAGTGTTCGAATGACGTGGTTTAATGGCCTGTTTAGTCGCCAATAATAGTGGACGCTCCGTTGCGTGGAACCTCATCTCTTCTTCCAAGGACGGCCATGCTAATCTACCCAGTACCTCTGGGGCAATATCAGATGAGGTCGTAGGGGGCCCAGAGAGTGTTTGAACCGGATTTTTCATGAGAGGCTTGACCATGGGTTCAATCCATTTCAATGGCATTTCTGAAGTTGACCCCCCAGAAAGTTCAGATTCTTCACCAGCCTTCAGAGACGACTGACACAGAATTTCGGGAACCTTATTTCTTGCACTTGCAGTGGTGGGATGCAGCAAGTGCTCAGAGGACACCGATAGAACAGGGGTACGTCTCCGAGGACCCGATCGGCGCTGAGCTTGCCTTTCTTTTCCCTTCGGAGCTAGTAGTGACTGGTCCTCAAAAGGCACTAAACTTTCCATAATTGGATGGGTTGTTGGAACGAATAATTTCATTTTGCTGGTATTACAACTCGTAGCTTTCGAGATGGACGCCTCAGTCATAGCAGTGCTATTGGGCGGGTTCCTGTGGCCTTTCGAAACTTCAGGGGTACCACAAGGAAACGGCTTACGCTCAGCTGGGCAAACATCTCTGGGCATGTTAATTTCGGCAGCGGCTTTGGTCGGGGTTTCAGACTGTAAAGGAATAATGGTTTCGAGCATTGGTTGGACCTCCATGAGGTCAGATGGATGTACCTCGATAGAATTGCATTCAGTGTAGGAGCTAGCGTCCGATACTCCCATAACGGTATTTTGGCCCTTGGGATGCTTTGCATACCGACCTCCACGTCGACGGTCGCCTTGACGAGGTTTTTTTGTCTGTTTAACTGCAGCCCTCGGGGGATCTTCTGGGGCAATGGCCCAGTTAGGTTGATCTGCTGTATGCCGCGGTGGTGACGGGATTTGTCTAACAAATGAACATTCGACAGTCTCATCGAGCACAACACCAGGAGGCTTAAGATTTGTTGTAGCAGTTTGGTTGTGAGGTGGCGGGATTGCATCAAAGGGGGAGAAGGTGACATCGGACTCTACCACCATGGACGTATTTGGGGCAAACTGTAGCTAAGGAACAAGTTAGACGTACGGTCAGCGATGAAGATAGGGAAATGCTCACGTCTTCGTCTTCGCTCAATATTCCATCGAGAATTATATCTGGCATGACAAGATCCTCTATGAGAAAGCTAGACGAATCATCTAAGTTCTGTGATGAAATTCTTGGAGGGAAAGACCAGTTGTTCTCGATTCGGTCACGTTCAGGAGATTCACGCTCTATAATTTCGTGACTTGCTGGTGCGACGAGTTCCTTTGAAGCGAGTAGCCGGTGTAGAGTAATTTCTGTGGACTGATTTTTAAGGGAGGAAGCTGCCGGCATAGGATGAGACGTCTTCACGACGAAAATAAGTTAGAATAGAGACGCAATAAAATGGTAAGATAGCCACCTCTTTCAGGCTCACTGTGTCTACCTTCGCGAGTGGCAGAATGTGATCTTCAGTAGAAAGACTTGGAGAATCTGACAAGAAAGTGATTTGGGAGTAGTGCGAAAACTTATCGACGATATCAGCGGCTCCGCGAGACAGTTGTTCCTCGTTGTCATGTTCAGTTGGCGTGATACCTTCTACAGAAGGTGTCCTATCCTCTTTGAGCTCAGTGGAAATTGGTAGAACCTTTAGAGTAATTTCTTGGAACTTATCATCCAGACAATTCACTACAGAGTCGGGAGACAAAGTCTAAACAACAAATAAGTCATATTTTTCATAAAAATATGAATATATGCGCACCTTTGTGTTGATTAAGGAAAATTCTCTCTCTATATCCAGCTCAGGAGTGTGGAAGACTTCCGAATTGCTGCTAACAACCGGACTAGGTTCAGACAAGACGTCGGATAACAACAGGGATGCAGAATAGGATGGGAGAGGATCGTCAAGCAAAATTTCGAGCGCTGAAGGAGCTGAGCCACCAATAATTGGGCTACACTCCGGCAGTTTAGATTGCGAAGAACTTATAAAGTTGTGGAGCGGGAAAGAACCATCTTCGGGAGCTGGTCCAGCAGCATTGCCAGTAACCAGGTCTGGTTCAGACGGAGAGTCAAAGAACATAGGAACGGCAGAGTTGGACAACGAAAAGGAATCGACAGGATTGCCCTGTAACATAACACCTGCTTCTACAGTGTCCGAGAGGTGACGATGACGCATATTAGGTTGTAGGATAGAGCATGATTCAGCTCTCGCTGATTCCAGGAAGTAGACCGCAGGTTGCTCTGTCAGTGCACCAGAAAAGCACTGTAGGAGGTCAAAGAATGGTCATCTAAAGATACAAATTTTGCTCACGAATTCGGTAGGCGAGTCCGAAAGTCGTTCCTATTGTAAAGGGCTATTTGTCAAAGTATTGTATGGATCTCGGGTTTTGAGACATACCAGGACGAGGCTTGATTTCGGGTCTGAGTCGGAATTAGCTGACATGTTTGACTGCGCAAGTTCCTCAGGGGAGTCAAGATTTCGCTCCTGAAGCTCGTTTACGTTCCCAGAGAAAGGATGGGCTCGGACAACAATGTTGAGGGTTGTTGGCGAAGATGACGGTGATCTTTCAGCCTTTGAAGTTTGTAACCCATTGGACGGCGTGACAGAATCACACCCAGCCAGAAAATCCAAAAGGAAACTTCTACGAGGTCGATCTACATGTGATGAATTCTCTGAAGACACCGTTCAATCAAGGCTTTTTGAACCAAATAATTACCAAGATCAGCGACACAACACAGTACTAAGAGACACAAGACGGAGACTGTATTGAGAAGCAGAAGGAGCAATCTCATAACAATGTCAAGCACCGAGCTCTCCAATGCTCCTTGTAGAGCGACATACGACAACGTCAGTGGAAGTGAAAGCGACTGATGAAAACAATCTTTGTCCTAGAGTGCAAGTTCAAGACATCTCCTAGAGAGGATAGAAATATGGAGCAAGAGAGCAGGGCAAGGACCAGTCGGCAGGTGCTATTGTGGTGGAAGTTGAAAGGTCTTGGGACCGCCGTTATAACCCAACCCAACCCAACCCACTCAGGGGCCTATTCCAATTTGGGATCATGATCACGCTACTACCCGTGGTTTCCTCTGACGTTGCCGTCGCTTCCGATTTTCATCCAAACCCTCACTTTCGTTTCTAATCTTCAAAGAGGCTGCGCCTTTACCTTCAAAGAATAGAACATGGAAACCACTCAGCGTCGTGAAGATGGCTCACCAATCTTTGACAACTTGGACATCGATCTCGTCATGCAAGTTTTAGCAAACACGGCCTTCAGTAAGAAATCGCTCTTGTATTGTTCCCGTATGTCATTACTCATGTTAGGAAAGGTCCATTTTTCGTATTCTTCATTCCGGTCTTTTATATTTTCCAAGGAGCCAAGTTCTCTGACAGTATAGTTGTCCTCAGCTCGATCTACTACGTAGCAATCTCAACCTTTTGTAAGTTCAGCCAAAATATTGAAACTTTCCTGATGGTGTGCTGCAGGGTTTGTGAAATGGTATTCGAGGTTGTACCGCAACCAGGGGAGCCTTTTTATGCGACCAGGCCCGCTTGAATGGAGCGAGCAGATTGTGGTTGTCACCGGCGGTGCATCTGGTATCGGGGAGCTCCTTGCCAACACTTTGGCCGTACGGAATGTTACTGTCGTGGTTCTGGATGTCAACCCAATTGTCACCGAAAATTGTAAGCGCCCGGCAGATGGTGTTGGTTGGAATGCCGCTTACACTTGCCAGACAACATTGCGTATTACAAGTGTGATGTTTCGAAATGGGCGGAAGTCGAAGCTGTGTCCAAAAGGGTTATTGAAGAGGTGCGATTGAATTTTTTAAACTGTGTCTCTGAAGTAATCAGCCCTGCTTCAGATTGGCGACCCAACAATTCTTATCAATAATGCCGGGGTTGTCCAAGGTAAACTTATGACCGACCTGAGTGCGGAAGATGTTCAACAGTAAGAAAACTGTTCTTTTGGAAGGAGCTGTATGTGACTTCGCCGTGCAGCACATTTGGTGTCAATACATTGTCGCATTTTTGGATTCTGAAAGCGTTTCTCCCGAGTTTATTGAAAAATAAGTCAGGCCATATTGTAAATACATACTTCCATTAATACTGTCTCCTATTAATGACTTCCAGGTTACCATGTCGTCTGCTTTGGGCATGACTGGTGTCGCGCAAATGAGTGCGTTTGTCTCTGACTCTTGTGACGTCAAATTTCCTAACGTTCTTTGAAGCCGATTATTGCGCATCGAAAGCTGCTGTCGTTGGGCTTCACGAATCTCTGAGATATGAACTGGACAAACGGTACAAATTTCGGTTTTGTTCCTGTCTATTCTCTAAGCCCTTCGCAGATATGAATGTCCACAGATTCGCACTACTCTTGTTAGCCCGGGGCATGTTTTGACGCCGATGTTCAAGACTGTCACTTTCCCAAAGTTTCCTCTGTTCGGGTTTCTTGCCCCGTCCGTCCCCCCTGTAGCAGTCGTGAAGAGGGTGATTGCTGCGCTTGACGATCAACATTCACAGACGATACTCCTCCCATTCTACACCAACTTCATTCCCTTTGTGAGACATCTGCCGAGCTTCCTCCGAGACTTTGTGCAATGGGTGTGTTACTTATTCCAAATAGCCTGCAATGCATTTAACAATTATATCCTCAGGTATCAGGTGCAGATTATGCGATGCAGAATTTTATCAAGATTTCTGGCCGGCGTCCAGACGAAGGTTCTCTCCTTTCAGAAGCTTATACCAAGGAGTGACCATCCTCAGCCGTTGTATTATCGTATGTAGGACTTTGAATAATATCTCTCCTGATATTGCGCATGCCTCGTTTTTCTATGCTGCGCTTTGCTTTTCCGATTATAATGGGTTGACATCATTGCCTGCCATTTGACCTGTGAAATCTAGGAAATTTAGTCACTGAACCAACATCAGAGGGCCATTCCGGGCATGTGGCCGGAGAGAACGGCCGACATTGCATGCATGATACAAGTGTAGTGGTCATTGGGTCACTAAGAACAATACGTGTTTAGTGGGTTATCAGTGGCATTGGTTTCAGGCCTGGTAGAATTTCTGTTTGTGGCAGGAGTAAGTGGGCCACGACGCCACAAAGCCACCTCGGAAGCCCCGCGGGGGCGGACATACAAATACCGATAAAAGATCTTTGAGTACTGCCATACCCAATTCCCTACCCCTCTGTCCTACGGTACTACCACAGCACGCAGCAACTGGTGGTATCTCTGCGAAACACCGTTCCTGTATCCTCTCCCGTATCCCATTTCCCACCCAACCGATCCGACACGACCGTCACCGGACACTTCTCCAGCGCTACCGTTGTCGACATAACTTTAAAATGCGAGGACGAAAGTTCTCCTTACCAAAATTTGGCGCCACCTCATTCCGTTCAATGCTCTCTACATCTGCGAAGGCTGGCTTCTTCTGCAACGCGTCGAGTGGCACCCTGCAGCGCGACGTGCAGCCCTTAATGACGCGCCACAAAGCGATCACGTGTCCATCAACAACAACGAACGACGATGTTTCTGAAACTTTATCGCACACGACGCCTCCAGCACCTCATCACTCGCTCAATGACGATCAAAGACGGGAAGCACATACCAGTGCAAGGCTGTTTGAGGATGTCAATGGTGAAGACGTGGCTACTGAGGTGCGAGATTTGTTCCGATGGCACAACGGACTGTTCCCAATTTCACCCCTTTTGTCAGGTCAACCATGAAACAATGACGGACAGTGCCTTCATTGCGCATAATTATCGACTTTCTTCGTCCCAGAAATGTTCTGGAATGCCAAATCACACAATCTGTTCAGAGGCGCCTGGTCTAATCGATAGTGACACCTCATGTTCCCAACCACGAGCAGCCATGTGGTATCCGACTGCGGGAACAGACGACGGCTTTTACGACCAGAATGCAAAGTTGACCAGAAACGAACTCCCCGTACCAGCTTAACGACATGGTCGGTTTTTATGTTGTCTTTTGTGGTTCCCGCACTTACCCTTCTGCCACCTGAAGCTTTGTAGTGCCCCCCCTTTCATTGTCGACAACACCAGAGAAAACCCACCTGGACATGTAAACATTTTTATACCTAAACATCTTTCGTGGTCCTAACGATGATTGTATAGGAAATTCTCGAGTCTTATCGTTGCAATCCTCGTGCGATCGTGATTGATTCACACCATCCAGAACTCGCCCCCCACATCGTCATTACACCTCCGCCTGATACATGGGATGCTCTATTTGTAGCTGAAAGTAACCGTGTTGGCTATCAAACTATGCCAAATCTTACAGTTCCTCCTTTCTATCGTACAACATGTCGTATGGCGACATACGATGAGTTGATGGTCATCCTCTACCCAACCTCTTTCCCAGAACAAATTAATGCCCAATGGGAAGCACCCATTCGACCACCTGAGGCGCAACCAGTATTCAATCACTCTTCTTTCCGCCAGATGGTGTGTTGTTTGTTGCCTCCGATACCTGACTTCTCAATGGACACCGACTACAGCTTAAACATACCGAAAATGAAAGACAATTTCACTTCACGCGCGATATCTGCGTCGGCATTCTGCGTCGGCTGTATAAAACTGCGGTTTGTCCCAACCTTCTGTTCTACAACTCTCCGATCTGATCTCTGTCAATGCTTTGCCCGTTTGTAGGCAATAGCTGCTAGTTTGAAAGCTGAAGAATTCCGGATACGCTATGAGAACCCTGGCTTTCTTGAATCCATAGAAAAACCTTGTAAATGGACTGATCCTGCAGACGTACGCTATTCGTCTTATTCAATCAATGATTTTGGCTTAGCTCTTAATCGTTGCAGCCTATTCTCTTGGACTTGGGAAAATACTATACTGGAGTTCATACCATCCACTCTGTTAACCCTTTCTTAGCACCGCATATCGTAATTCACGAAGCGCCGCCGAGCGACCCTTGGATATATTGGGCAAACGCGACGGATCCGCAAGATTACTCTGGCGACTCATTGGCCGTCCCTTTCAAGCGCCGTGTTTCGACCGAAGACAGTCAATGTGATCTCAACGAAGATTTCGACAGGCAGAGTTACATGTCCAACCCATCTTCCCGCTGCGACTCGCCGATTCCGGAAACTCCTCGAGCCCTGCAGAGGCTTGGCAGCAGTTTCTTTTCTGACCCTGCCGAAGAGGATATTGCCGACAGCTTTCATCAGGAATACTTAGGTCGCCCTCCCATCACGGACGAAGAAGGACCCTCCCTTATTACAGACCAGCCGGACTACCCTTCGAACACTACGTTCGAAGAGTTCCGCCAGAGTCCAAAGAATAAATTCTTCATTTTGGATGAAGATGAAGATGATGGTCCTCCTGAATTTGACGAATGGTTCATCTCCATTGCGAATCGTACGAGAGAGGCTGAAGAAATCGCGGCCGCTATTCTTCCTGCTGGAAACTTCAGTTGACCCCTATTGAAACCTCGGGCTCTTCGTTTTTCTTTGGGATTTCTGGGGCACTTGGTATATCCATTCATCCACATACCCTTCAACTTACCTTCTCCATTGCTTTCATCTGTTTGTCGACGCCGCGCTTTCTTTGCTATTCAGTCGCTAGTTTTGTGCTTTCAGTATTGTAGCCTTCACAAATCATTCCTCTTTCTCTCCCGAGTCATAAACCTTACATAACGTAAATCGTCTCAAAAGAGAAACTTGAAACTCAAATCCTTATGTGAATTTAGGCTGTCCTCAATCTCCCAAAACGGTCCTCTGGAATCCAATGGCACTCAATCGTATCCGGTCTGTCATATGACAAGTTTTCTGCATTCTTGAGGCGCCAAAACTTGAGCTCATCGATAGCCATCGATTTACACAGGCTATCATTGATTCAGATCGCCACCCTTGTCAACTTCCTAAGTAACAAGTGGGGGTCGTTTCTGCATAGAATAGCATCTATCTTTCTAGTGAGTATGTAAGCTTGAATTCGACCTGAAGGACAAACACTTTCTAAAACCAAGATTCAACAGGCTCGTCGACGGGAGGAAATTTTGCCATATTACATACCGTTCCAAATCTCCAAACGATACAAGTTCGTCAGGGCTTCGTCAGGGCTTCAGTTATGCAATATCGTGTGTGGGCTTCATTTCGGCTGAATCGCTGATATCTCAAAATAAAAGGATGATTGGCGAATAAGGATTGACGGTTGCGTAAAGTGACGATTCTCCCCCTTCAGATCTGGCCTACTCTCTTGCGCGAATAGGCCGTGCATACTGTATATCTATCCGGTTCCAAGAACTTGGCATGGGACTATGGGAGGCGCGGCGGCACGCGCCAATCAGAGATAGTAATACCGACGCGCTACTACCAACTTTGTCCCAACCGAATTGGGCCGCATTAAACGGAGACGATTTCTAGATGGCAACAAACCAGTTAATATGAACTCAAGGGAACCAGTTCACAAAAAGGGACCAAGTCGTTCGCGTTGCTCGGTATGTCACTCATATGTTTGCACTCCCTGCTTACTGCGGCCCAGCGCCAACCGCATGATGCGCTGAGCTCCAAGTTCAGAACTCGATATGCAGCAAATTGGCCAATCTCGGTTAGGCTGGGCCGTACGCCGCAGGGCTTGCAATTGGCTTGATGTTCAGTAACTTCTTCCCACTCCTCCTGCTGCTACTTCCGAGCCAAAAATGGCCTGATTACTAGGCCATTCCAGTACGCAGGAAAGAAAAAAATTATACACAGGTGATACTGATAGTAGATTGGAATTACTACATGCTGTCAGCCTTGCTCTCTGGCATATGTCTGCCTAATTTCCTGCGTCATGTCGTACTCTCTGGGTAAGAGTTGACGTCACTTTTTTGTGGCTGTTACTTTTGTGGTGTCTGCTACCTCAAATTCCTGCACTCGTTTGGGCTAATTGGTCTATCGTGGCATCGAAATGTCGGAGATTGCCCGTCCGAAACGTAGACCCGCGCCCTGGACGCGCTGGACATCAGGCGCTTACTTTCAGTCAACTGGCAAGACGTCCTCGTGATCAGAAACCAGTGCACGAAAGCGATGATCAGCAGATCTGCCATACTCTTTCGAGCCTTACTTTGAATGTATGTCAATTCAAAACCTATAAGAATGCTACTTATCTACACGACACGTCCATTCGCACACAGAAACACATGAAACACAAACGAGAGTCTACAAATTTTACATCGAGCGCGTCAGTAGATGCGTCACTCACGTCCTTGGTAGTACAACTATATTGGATTTCTGCATTTGCTCCTGTGAACTCTCTTGCGATCCTGCGCCATTTGGACCTAGTCTCCGAATGGTCTGGCATGGTCACATATACATAAAGAGCGGACTATACGCTGCCTGATCTTGAATACATTGTTCCATACACAGCAACCTGTATTGGCCAAAAAAAAAAATACAACGTCACATCTATTCTTGAGACGAGAAACTATGGAAGGCCCGTAAAGAACGCCCTCAGAGCTTGACTCGGAAGAAAGAATGCAATTCAAGAAAGTGAGTTTTACATGAGAAGTTTAAAAACGTTGAATAGTAAACGGTGCCTTGGAAAAGAGTGAAATAATCAATTGATATGGGTTCGAAAGATGGGACGATAAATGATTGAAACCAAGGAGAGTATGGAAAAAGTAGAGGCATCAGAGAAGCCAGGGTATTCGTGCTAAGGTAGGTGGGGATATGGGAGTGAGGTCTTAGTAAAAATTTTAAAGTAAATCAATGTAGACGAGTATACATTTATCCAAGAAGTCGAGAGGAGCGCTGTGCAAACACAGAGAAATGCTGGAGAACAGGTTGGGCAAATGACGTGGACCAGGGATTTGATGTCTTGGAGTTCAAAGGGTGC
Source organism: Galerina sulciceps (assembly GCA_023014345.1). Classification (NCBI taxonomy): domain Eukaryota; kingdom Fungi; phylum Basidiomycota; class Agaricomycetes; order Agaricales; family Galerinaceae; genus Galerina; species Galerina sulciceps. The sequence continues at coordinate 1,438,306 of JAEDXJ010000005.1, read as the reverse complement.
AAGATGGAGAGGACAGAGGAGAATGGTCGTGTATGATCAAGCTCGGGAGAACAGGGTAAGGAAGTACAACAAGCCGTAGAAATGGAGAGAACGGTCTGTCTGACATGTGGAATTCTTCCCTCGGCTGGCCGACAGACAACTTGACCGGATTTACTTCGCGGGAGGTGCAAGAGCCTGAAAGTGGACAGGCACGAAAAATCCCTAAATATGACGAGCAATGTAACGGCACGCAACCGAGCACGCCGAAGTCTAATCTGCATTTGGTTACCGGTCTCTGTTTTTTTTGATTCGAGGTCGTCCAACAGCTATCTGTCGGGCTAGCGCCGAGGGAAGTGTCAGAGTCAGAGAGAGGGGTAGGGAGTGGCGCAGGGAATAGGCACCACCGTCTGCATATCCCGATTGCTGGTGCGGTGGTAGCACGGCAGATGCTCTGATAGTATGATGTGATTGGATGCTAACACAATCACCTCTTGGACTATCAATGCAAGTATAGCCAACCAGGAATCTTGATCTTGTCCCGTCTGTAACAAATCCAGATTCAAAGTAGGTTTAACATGCGCGTAGCAGGCTTTGAGCGCGGACCGCGTCCCTTTTGTCAACCTACATAGAGGAAGGTAAGAATTGAATAGGCGTGGTGCAAAGAGGCAACGGACCAGTAAATTAGCCGTTTTGAAGGTGGAGCTGTACATGTGGTTGATCCCATTCATTTCTAGAACTCGTGAAAAGCGGTTTACAAGACCGTGCTTATCTTCAGTGTAAATATGGCCAGTCAATATTCAAGAAGAGAAGTTACGTAGAAAAGAAGACGTACCAAGTCCAAACCGTCGCAAATCGATTTGGAGGCACTTTAATGAGTTGCTTCTCGGGGATGAATTGTCGCCGTCGTCTTCTTCGTCCGAAAAATCCATGCCCTCAAGGCGAAGGTCTGCGGCATCTAATTCGCCACTGCAGATAACCATGTGCCGTTCGTGCGGCGGGAAGAGCGTGGCCAGGACGTGCACGTCCGCGGTTAGTGACGAGCCTTCTGGTGTTCTGGTAAAGCTGAAGAATGGCACATGCGATTCCTGTTTAGGAGTCGCAGTTGCTGTGCGCGGAGTTGACTCTGTGAGGACTGACATTGAAGGGGCACGGGGTTTTGGAGTAATGGGGGAAAGTGGGGCAAGGTTGGCGACGAAGTGCTTTGAGGGCGATTTGTAAAGGGATGCATTACATGAAAGAGACTGGAGGTCGGAATAAGAACGAGACGTGCTGCTTGTGAGTGAAGATGTCGATACATTTTGCGGTGAATGAGAAAAGTAGCCGTCGTCGTCGCTGGAAGACGAAGATGAAGATGTATCAGAATTTCGGTTATCCGAAAATAAGGAGGGAGAGGTGAGATCTACGACAGGCGGTTTTAGCGGGAAAGGGTCATAGAGATCAACACTGGATTGATGTTTGGTCGAACCATATGAACTGTGTACGCGCGGAGAAGACGGGATGAGGTCGGGAAACGCGATGAGCTTGATGATTTTTAAACCCCAGTGGTCTATGCCAAGTTCATCTGAGAGGCCGACGCACGCGAGGTCGGGACGGAGCATACGCACTTCACCTGACGTGGGGGAATGAGACTTGGTCCTTGGGGATTGTGCCCTGGAAGGTGTTTCAGGCGTGTTCGTCATTTTTGAATTGGACATGGATGAGACATTAGTGTCGCTCAGGTGGCGAGTGAGGACGGCACCCATTCCATGGGCAGAATTTTTTGGGAAATCGGGAGATGACTGGTCGTCACTGTACGAAGATAGAGAAGGCGACATCGGTGAGCTGGAGTCTGATCTGTAAAGATGGAAACCAGCGGAGGTGAATAAATCCATGGCTTCTTGAAGACGCGATTCCTTGACCTGGGGAGAAAAAAATAAGTCGAAGATATGACGGATGCAATATATTTTAATTTTTGAAAGACTTACGAAGATAAAATCACTCATATAAGACGACTGATATAAGATTGAGATCCCGGCAGCGGCAAGTGGTGCTGAGAGGTCATAGACGCGGGTTCCAGAATTGTCTGAGAAATATAAGCCAAACACTGTTCGGTAACGGAAAGAGAGAGACTCACCAAGCTGGTCGCTGTGCGAATCGATCTGCATTACGCTCCATTTCTCATATGATATTTCGACCGGGTCGTATGCAGGGGCATTGTAAGATGGGCCTTTCCGACTGGAGCCTGAGCCCGACCTAGAACGCTGCCGTTGCCTGTCTTTCCTTGCTATTGGTTCAAAGTCCTCCAGCATGTGGTGCTCTGCAAACACGCTGAGCTCGATCTCATTGCAGGTGATGGTGAGGAAGGAGGGGTTTGGATGGAGAAGCTGCCTGAGGATGGGGTGAGAGAGGGAGTGGAGACGAGAACGGGGGATGTGGACGAGAGAGAGGGACACGGGGAGGAGGGTTATGGTGACCTGCATTGAGCGGGGAGGGACACAATTCGAGAGAAAGCGCAAGTGGCATAAAAAGTCGATCGAAAGCGAGTCATCTCTGCTCCATTTGGGCACACCACCCCTGTGAGATACGGCCCGACTTGCCTTCGCACAGCTCGGTTTGGTTCATCCGTCCATTTGCGATTAATCATGAAATTCGATCATCACTACTGTCCTCTCAGCGTTCCTCACAGTTCAGCACCAATCTCGACTCAATCAGCTGGAGCATTTCCGGAAGTAATTCTCCATCATTATTCACACAAATTGCTCGAAGCAAGGCACCTGCACATCATCTGACCCTTCGTTATCCAGAAACACTATCTATTTTTTCCTGGCATCAAAACGATCGGGCATACACTTTGCGGTGTCGCATTTAGCTTTAATCTCCTTTCGTCCTTTCCTTCAATCACTTCTCGAGCTTTCTACGGGAGCCAATGAGGTTTGCTAGTCTCTGCCTTCGTCAATAGGTCCACATGCCAAGTTTTGGAAGACCTTTGTAGCTCGCTATAATATTAATACAGGCAAGAATGGTTATCGATCCAAACGTCCACAAGGTAAGCCTTCGACGTCTGAGCTGTTCAATGAACTTGATTATCGCTGCCAACGCGCTACTTCCGGAAATTTCTCTCGCTCTTGAACCAACCCTATGACCTCCGCCGCGGAGACTTCCTGTACTTTTCGTCATTCTCCCCACCACTTCTATGCCATTTACTTTCCTTTGCTATGCAAGGAGGGTTTCAAGTCACATCTTTATCTCGACCGTGACCCTCACGCGACGGAACCGCCGGTCAAAATCTTCTGAATTACGAAATCGAACCTTTATCTAATCTGCCTGCGGATCAGGATGCTCCGTCTGCCCGATTTAACCACGACGAAAATGAACTCGTTGAACCAAACCGGTCTCGATTCTCGATATTGATATTGATTCCTCCTCCTCAAGCTCGAAGCATAACATCGGAAAAGTTGGATGTTGAGACACGCGAAGCGTTCAGTGGTTCAAACATGCACAATCACAACCCGCAAATCCACAGTGCACAATCGAAATCGACCAGGAGTCCAGAGTCCGCCGCCTAGGAGCGGTGCATGGCCTCGGAGCCATTTTTACAATTCAGTTCAACTTCACTCCTGGCAAAGTGGATGCTTCTATAAGCTTTATTCTGCCATTTGAAAGACAGTAATATACCCTCCGATCTCCCAAAATTCCAAAAATAAATCCGATCAAACGAATGGACCGCACATTGACAAGGGTCGGGTAAGTGAGAATTAACCGCTTACTTATCTTGCTTATGTATTCTTAGAGAAATGTGCTAATAGCCTCAGTAATAGGTCTGTTACAAGCAGGATGAACAGAGTCTATTATACTGACGCGGCGGTCCCCTACGGGAATAGCCAATCAGCAAATTGAAAACATCACAAATATTGTTGGTAGGTTGGCATCTATGTCACAAAGTACAGTCTCATATCTCATAACACTACATAGACCATTCTATTACTTCAGATTCCTGCAAAAGTCACGCCCAGAAGCTGTCATCGACTGTCCTGACTCCTGAGAAAGGGTACACATCAAAATAACGGCGGAATAAGCTTCGTGGCTCTGTATCGAGTGCAAGTACGAACCAGTTTGAAGTGCTACATAATTCTTCCATTTTTCAGAAGCGCCTGTTCGCCTTCGGCAAGAGTTTTCCTTCGCTGCCTTCAAGACCTTGTACTTACTACTTAGGTTCTGGTGCCATGTTTATGAGGTTGTATCAATGGACACGAATGCGGTGTCCTGTAGCATTTCCAGTGCTCAGCATTTTGCAGATAACGCCAACGCTCCAACTAGCGCATCCATACTTCATAAATTGTCAGCGCTTTTAACGATGCTTTTTCTCAGACGTGATCAGTTCCACTACCAACCCCTAGGACCAGGAACGCCTTCCTACGCTTATCTGGACTTCAAAACAAATTTAGCGCTCTGTTACCGACGTCATAATTCACTGTGAAGCGATCTCTTTCACACCATGAAATTCTACTGGCCTCCTTTTATTGGCGTCGTTCTGCACTAAGTTGCTGCGGGGATTATCTTTCCTGTCAGGATCCCCTCTAGAATCTTGCTGCAATGAAATGTTTGATCACTCACCATTTGCAAGACAGAGAGGCAGGGCAGCCTTTGCCAGTGGGCCGACCCGGATAGGCGGAGATGGCTTCACCATACGTTATTCAAAACCCACAGCTTCCTAGAAAGCAAGTTTCGATGACCGTCCTGGTCTGCCGGATGTCCGCGGATTCTAGCCTGAGAGCAAGCGGTTTCTCATGCCATCGGATTGTTCCTCTCCACCAACATACGCATGACTTCCTTCCACACTTCTAGCCCAAGTCGCTTTCAAGTTTTCCTTTTAGCTATATACTGCTCAGCGAGGCCTGAATAATGGCATATTCCGGCGTGTCGTACAACTTCCAATTTTTCTGGCCTTATGCGTTGCTGGGCTTTGCTCTTCTTGGTCTTAGGCGATGTCATTAAAATGGTTGTATCAGAAGTCCGAGGGGTAACTGGCGAGGTTTCAATACCCAACATTTCCCCGCCGCCACCTGCTGGCCACAGGAGTGGGGCTTTATCGCCTCTGAATCACAAAGCCCGACTACCAAACGGGTTGACTGGGTTGGTGGGATCAAGCAACACGGTGACCACAATGGTCTACAAATACAGAGGCCAGCTACTCCCTCAAGCTATTTATCATTCCAGACACGCCTTGGAGGTTGATGGTTGTTCCACGCACCCATCAGGTTTATTGATCCGACTATTTGAATGTCGCCTAACAATATCTAACCATTCTAATACCACCTGAGAGTGTGAAATACAGTCAGTATGTACGAACGTAAAATTCAAATTCGAGGTCCAATGGGAAGTTATTGTCGATTTGAGTACTAATAGATTTGGGGTACTGTAACTTGTTAGGGTAACTCATTTGAGGTTGTACTAGAAGTAAATTAGGGTGGTTTTGGTTCGTTGTGATGACGTTGAGATGTCGCAGAAATTTGGCAGAAATATCTCTTTTTCAGCTTTGAGAACGGTATTACTAGTGCATAAAATACTTGTATTTCGACAATGCGTTATTAAAATTACAGGAATACAACATGATGAAGAGATGCAAGGGATCTACCGGTACAGATGCTGGAGTAGGTGAGAATAACAAATATGTGCAGGACAACTTGTAGCCTAATAAAGATCGTCAAACAGAAGTATGAACCAGCGAATGGAAAAGGCATGTACGGCATAATGATGGTAGGATGAAAGCAATAGGTCGCTGACCCTGATATCTCATGGAGATCAGACAGGTATCACTGCATGTAAAATGTTCCAGGTCATTGATGAAGCAAAAGTAGGTGCGGATACCCAAGATTTACTTTAGTGGGCTTAGGGAGTCACGAACGGTTTCGCTTTCCTTTCCCCGTCTTTGCGGCGCGTTGGCGGAGAGGGCGTGAGCTGGGTGAACCAGAAATATCTTTACTTTTTGTCGTTGACTGGGATGACTGCGTAGAGGTAGGATTGGGTCGTGATATTTGAACAGAGTATTCTGGTGGGGCTAATTTTCGAGCACGTTTTGGTGGCCGGGGCGGAGGTTGCGGTATATTAGGAATGGCACGCTTTCGGAGATGGTATCGTGGCGCGATGACCTGTGGTATTACGGGAGCGCAGAGGTCCTGAGCGGAGTTTGAACGGGAATTGATTGAACCAGATTTCTGACAAAGTTGTAACGATGAAGTAGTGTGGGGAGATAATGGAATTGCGGTGAGAGGGAACAGTTGAGCTGGCAAGACACTGAACTGGGAATTTGAAGATGGTTTGATGGGTTGAGCATTTTCTATAGGCTGGGACAATGCGTCAAGACGTGAAGCAGAAACACCACTTGTGTTTCGGGCATTCTGTGATATCGAGGTGATGGGGAAGGTGGGAGCTCCAGATTCTGACTCCTGAGACCTAGATGCAGTTGATGACATTGGGTTATGCATTAAACTTTCCACCATATAACTTGATTTATGGGAGTCTAGTATATCATCGTCGTCGATTGTATCACGCATGTCAAACCCTCTCATACGCATTGGTGAAAGGGCAGGTTCAGTAGGGGTTCGCTCTACATCTTTGTTCGACTGGCTTTGTTGCGAGTCACTTTGGTCAGGTTCTGTTACTTGGCGTTGTAAAGGTCTCGCGACACCTGGCTGGATTTGGCGGGGGTGACGATAGATCGTTCGAAGTGGGGGCAATGTACTCTCGTATGCAAAATCTCTTACTTTTATGCCAAGTTTATTCAGTTCTGGGACGGTAGGCTGTTGACACCTTCCTTCATCATTTTTTTGGTGCGGCTTTGAAGAAGAGTCAGCTTTTGCATTTGCCGCACGGCTGAGAGGTTTGGCGCTTCTCTGTGGTATGGTCGAGATGGATGCTGCTGGTCCGACATTCGATGACTTCATGCACAAAATTAATCAGGGAACAGTTGTTGGATAGTTCTTTCGATACTGGACAGTCTCGACTTACAAGATCAGATAAAGTGGAACTGGTATTGCCGCTGGGTTGTGCGTTGATTGTCATCGACCAATTGTGGCAGGACCCTTGCTGATTGTTGAGGGTCGGCTGTGATCACGGGCTTAGTTCGTGACGGTGAAAACAAACGGCGCTTCTTTGGGCGTCTACGCAGCGGACGCGCGATGTGAGTATTGTGGGCGCGTTCTCGATAGTTTGTAACAGGCAACCTGCTAATGACAGCTAACTACAACACAATGGTGTATGCGCCAAACATGACAAAACATTCAGGCCAGTCTCAATATTTACGATGAGCACGTGACGTCCACGCCAACTTTATTCTAAAATTACCACGGCCGAACATTTATTGCACATCTGTATCCCATCCTCGTCGTTACCTTAGGCTTTCTTTCTTTCTCTACAGTCCTTTTTCTTCACAAAAACAGGCCGACAACTTACCGGAGCTGTAACAATATTGTCCATGCTTCGTCGTGTGTGGAAACCTGTCGCTGCAACCGTGGTCGTTGGAACTCCCGCTTACTTGTATTACAAGTCATACTCCAGGGCTCCATCGACATTCGAGGTCTCAGTCAAAGTTCGGGGTCCCAGTGGAAAATCCGAAATGGCAAACCGAACGTTTCCGTTATTATCTATGAAGGAGTTGGAGGCTCGTATTCAACAGAATGCCATTTCAGAGACGTATGTTCGACCTGACGGCTTCACTTGGAAATATACGACGGCCAATCTATCATCCAACGACCCCATAGAAGATGCATACTCCAACGAAGTTGTAGGACGCAACGACTCCGATCCCTCTGCACCTGGCGACTATCTCTTCTTTGCAGTAATGGACGGTCATGGGGGCTTCGAGACCTCGCGCCTCCTTTCGCGCGTTCTAGTTAAAGGCGTCGCGCTCGAGCTTACCAACTTGTCAAACAATCTACGAGCTGTTCCACAGTCAGGTCTATTAGATAGGGTCAGATCTTTTCTTTGGCTTTCGCCGGCATCAATTGTGAAAGCGCCATTAGATGCTGATCCCAGGCGTGTCTCTCAAGCCATCGAAGATGCCTTCACCAAGCTAGATACGGAGCTTCTCAACACTCCCCTCCGTATTCTTGCCAATAGTATAGATCAGGAAGGTTGGAAAACGAAGAAGCTTCCTGATCTAAGCCAGCACCCTCTTGCATTGCAGGCGATGCTTCCCGCTATCTCAGGTAAAGCTTGTTTCATTTCCTTGACCTCCGGGTATTAACGCCGTCCAGGTAGTTGTGCATTGATGGCTATATTTGATACTGCACATCGCGATCTTTATGTAGCTTGCACCGGTGATAGTAGAGCGGTTGCAGGTGTCTGGGAACCTTCTTCAGATGGTAAAGGCCAATGGCGGATAGAGGTTCTTAGCGAAGACCAAACTGGACGTAATCCATCCGAGCTAGCTCGGTCAGTAATAATCACACCCAATCTGCAAAGTCAATACTGAACGCTTAATTCAGGATACGGTCAGAACATCCCAAGGAAGAGGAAGGCGATGTTATTCGAGAAGGGCGAATTCTTGGAGGTCTAGAGCCAAGTCGTGCATTCGGCGACGCTCAGTATAAGTGGTCACGTCCGGTGCAAGAGACGTGAGTTGCTCAATATGAACTGTCGTCTGAATCGTCAGGATTCATATTTCTTAGCCTCAATGAGGTTTTCATGGTTGGAAACGGAATGCCAATGCGAAATCCTACTCCTCTATTCAAAACGCCTCCTTACGTAACAGCCCAGCCAGTAGTAACTCATCGAAAAATGAGTCTTCCACCGTCATCCGGTTCGGAACCGTCAGAGAAAGCTAAACGATTTTTGGTTCTCGCGACGGACGGCCTTTGGGATCAATTAAGGTAAATATCATCTTCGTTTTCATTGGCATGATCCTTGTTTATCTGCGTATAGCAACGACGAGGTGGTGAGTCTGGTAGCAAGCCACTTATCTGGCCTCAAAGGCACAGTACCGAAATCGGAGTTGCCGAACATTGTGGCCACGACGTCTGGATCCGCGGGCGTAGACGGCAAGAAACACAAAAGCCTTAACAAGGAAGCAGGTTCTTGGGCATTTATTGACGATAACCTCAGCGCCCATCTGATCAGAAACGCTTTTGGTGGAGGTGACCAGTTGGCTTTGCGACGGCTCCTCAGCATTCCGGCTCCTCATTCAAGAAGATATCGCGACGATGTTACTGTTACCGTTGTATGCTGGGAGGATGGGAATGATGCTCGGCCAAAAGTCGTTACGCAGAAACTACACTCTAAACTATAGCTGAGGTAATTACTGAGAGATCAGCATAACCAACTACCCAACAAATTGATATGTTGACGTTGTATTACCATCAGATTACAATTGCCCAAAGTTGCGAATTATATCTAAACTCTACAGACAATGTCTACACATTTCAGATACCCATTCGTTTCCGCTTGACGAATGATGGTACATTATAGGGATTCGAGGTTATGTATCCTTTGGTCCGTGCCTGTAATGGTGTAGAAGGACTTGGCCTGGAACCCTGATTTTGTGAGGTAGTATCAGCAAATTTTCGTTTCCTGTTTCTGTGCGAGTTGGCGTAAAAGCTGGATGCAGGAACAGCTGGTTGTGAGGTTTCACTAAATGAGACAGAGGGCTTCTCGGGTTTGTCGATTGGCATTTTATCATTCTTCTGGCTTCCATTCGCATTGACGTCCTTTTCATTCAAACTTCGCTCTTTTGCATTCGTGTCCTTGTGGTCGGAGTCTTCGGAATTGTAGTTTCCGAGACTGTCGAGGGCTACACGCGCCTGACTTCTCGCCGCGGCCTCGATCTTCGATTTCAGTGATAGAGCTTGAGGGTCGACAGGGCTACTTGGAACCTGTGATACAGGTTTAAAGCTGTCTGAGGCGATCTCGGGAGAAGGAAGCAAAGGCCCAATTAAAGCCGTAGGCACCTTGACGCCAATGTCTTCTTCCTCTATATCCTTGGGTTTTTGGAATTTCTTCTTCATTCCTGCCGCAAGCCCATTCTTGAATGGCCCAGCCACTGGTCCCTGATAGTTTTGTTTAACAGCTGCCTCTAGACCCTGCCCTTGGTCTCGGATGTAAAAAAGCATATACGCGTTCTTCTTGTCCGTCGGTAGGCCGGATTTTGAGACCACATCGTCGTTCATTTCCCACCAGAGACCCGCCTTGCATTTGACGAAGGCGTAATAATGTCCCGAGTTGGGACCACCGCCTGCGTGGCAAATGACTCCGTAAAGGGAATACGTAGGCCCGAATTGCCCAGCACTCATGAAAGGCTTCAGTGATAAGTGTTCATCATAGTGGAGCGGATGGGAGATTTTCCTGCCGAGTGGTGAGAAACGTTTGAGGTGAACTGTGAGCACCAGAGGGGCTTCGTGTATCGTGAAACATTTTTCGGCATTAACGTGTATCTTGCATCTATAACAGTGTGATCAACATTTAATTGGGAGATTAGTACTTATAGATGCGCACCTTTCACACTTATACTTATCAGCACCTTTCAGGGAGTCTATCGCAACAAACTTGCGGAGAGCATCTCCTAAAGAACCACATCTGAAGATATCGAGACTTAAGTCTAATATGCGATCGAATGTATCGCTATTGTGTCCGCAATCTCGACAGGTCACCCTTGACCGCAATCGGCCGCCAAAAAGCTTATGCACCCAAGTAGACTCTTGAAGTTTCGAGTCCAATTTACTAGTTATTAAAGTTTCAAATGAGGTGGTGTTACTCAATTTTTCTGGAAATAAGACGAACGGAGGATAGCCCGCGAGACATGATTTCTGGAGAGCGTCGATTGCGTATCGCAAAAATTCATGAGAGTCCTCTTGTCTACCTTTGCGCATGTGTTTGGCAATGACTAGATGCATGCGTCAGTGAAGCCCAGCAGAAATGACCTGTATTGAAACACGGACCCTGAAGATTATTCGTGATCTGGGAGGGGGTAAATGAGGCCTCGTTGGTATGAGCCTTCAAGGCAACCTGTCGGAGATTACAACTCATACAAAAACCCGAATTAACACGACCTAGAACTCGGGTCTTCAGTTTCTCTTACAAAACCGTAGAGGCAATATATAGACACGTACAAGCATCTTTTTTGTGGGAAATCACGAGTTTAAGAAGTGGGGGGGTATGCAACAGGCATTGTAGGGCACTGTTCAAGAAGCAGGTATTGCCACTATTATACAAACCAGATGACCTGTTGCACGTTGAAGGCCATGTCATGTCGATCGCAGCCGGGTGTAAGGCGGTGACTCTAGCGCCTGTTGAATGAAAAGATGAGGATGGCTTTGAGGGTGAAGCGGGGGGAGATTCGGGCGTGTCTTGAAGCTAGATAAGATATTGGTGGTCGTAACGCGATTCGGGCACAACTAAACGCACCTCCGCCTTGGAAAGTTTTGGGCTAACATTTATGGGCTCATACCTTCCCTCTGCAACGGCCAGTATTCCTGAGGACGAGCCCTCTACAAATTCAATTGGTGGCGGGAGTAAGCTATTGAAGGCATCCATGTCCTTTGAAGGTCGGTAGTGATGCGAATCATCTGCGTTGTGCTGAGATGAGAACATGGATGTCTGTACAAGGGGTGAGGCGAGCATTATTCTTCGTGCGGCACAGTGCCCAGAAGGTAGGGAAATCCAAAATTTCGCAAGGCCGTATAACAGAGGAAACGAGGGGCGTAAAAAGGACCTAATACTGAGATGAAGAGCACGACAGAGAACTGAGCAAGTCCGAGCGCCTGGATACCAAGTCAACGTTGACCTGCTATTTTCCGATCAACAAGCCCTTGTTTGTGTGCATCACTCCAAATCAAATACTGTAACGAGCTTGTGCCACACTTGGCCCCTCCTCAAATAATTCAGTACTGGTCAAACTCGAAATTCGCATTAGTATTAGTTTACAAAGTAAGCAGTATGGAGGGAGTCAGTAATTATACGGCTAGTAGGGTATAATGTTTTTCAGATGTGAAAGAGAGATATTACGAAGAGACAAAAGAGTGGGAGGGTATACTTATACGCCGCGGCTGGTGACAGTGCCACGCACAACATGACACATTAATGGGAACTTAAGAAACGGAACTGAGAGGAAAATTCAAGCAAAGGTGTAAGTCGCCTCTGGCGACAGACCCATAAGGAATGGAAAATCAGCAAGCTGCTTTTGAGGAATGTGACAATGCTTCGATGTCCGGTCACCATAACCTCGAGAGGGAGGTGGAAATGCAAAGTGATCGAAAGTCAAAGCCCCCTGGGAGATATTGACGGTATGAAACGCTCCAGTTGAGGACGACTCTGACTTGACCGAGGCTGAGAAATTCCCAGCCGGCGAAGACGGAGGCGTGTTATACATGTTGATGTCTGTCTGGGCTGTCGTTGGCGCCAGAGAAGAGGAAGAATCTAGGACGTAAAGTTTGTCGACGAGGTTTTCCCATTTGACAGCGTCTTCATGAGTGTACTCCAAAGGGTTGCTCGATAACGCCAGGTGAGGAGAGAAGGTGGAGGCTACGGAAGGAGGAACAGTGGTGGGACAAATGGTACGATACGTTTCTGCAAACTTTGAGTATGGGTGTCCGTATAGTGCTGTATCATTTGGACGGCCATGAGTAGATCCTGTAGAGCTGCATGTATCAAAGGATTGCATCGGAGAAGACGAGCACTGAGAGCTAGAACTCACGACGGAAATAAAAGTAGTCGCATTCGGGGTCAAAGGATTTCAACGGTAATTCGATTTCCTTATTCGTGGCTGGTTTGACATCACAGGATATACCCTCGCTGATAGATCCGCGACGAGGCACTGGAATGGCTGCTGGAAGCAGGGGTGGAGCATAACTGTCGATGTCGATGCCAACAGGATCGAGGTGGTGTCTCCTCAAGTGGGCGGCGAAAGCGGATCGACGCTTGATCCTAAACCGGGTATTTCAGCCTCAACCCAGACGAAAAGTAACAGACATTTACCGAGAATTGCAGCGAGAAACTGGGCAGTGATACCCGCCAGTAAGACGGTGAGTCTCTTTGCGGTGACGGGCACATGAGGAGGGGTCGCCAAAAGAAGTCACGCAGCCGTTGAACCTGCAAACATATGGTTTTTCTTTGGTACTAGGTAAAGTCGCAAAAATCAGATATCTAGCCGAATGACAAGTACAGAAAATTAAAACTGACTGAACGTTCCTATGGGTCTTGAGTCCGGAAAACTGGGAGAATTCCCTATCGCATCCAGGCGCGTCGCACTTATGAGGCCTTTTTGAAACACGTCAGAATCGAAAAAAAAAACTGAATAATGAACTTGCTTGTAACCGAGGTGGAGAAGCTCATGGCGAGTAAGGTCACCTTTGCGGCCAAAGGTCTTCAAGCATTCGGAACATGGCCACTGGTCCACAATTCTGCAAACAATAACATGTGTAAAGAAGATACAAGCGTACCACACGAGTGTCGTTCTTGGCTTCAGCTTTCATAGTTAGGGGAAGATTGGGGTAGAAGAATAATATATAGACGCTGTCCGGCAACGCTGCGTAACAGGATAGAGGAAGGCTCGAGGAAGGAGGAGGGTTGCGCCCCAGAATCGCGGAACATCCATTTAATACTTTTCTACCTCACCGAACTCTTCTGAGACCAAAACAAAGCCTGTCCATTGCACAAAGCTGCGTTCGACGATCGTGTTATTGTTTCGCAAGCCGGAAATAACCAATATGCACGACTTTGCATCGGTTCAAGGCGGAAGGAAAATATTCAAAATCGACAAAGATATTGTTTAACACCTATTTAGATCAAAGAAGACAAAAGTTCCGAAGTCTCACCAAATTCGCACCCCGAATCCTGCCTATAAAGGAATTCGATCTTGTTTCCACACGTGGCGGGGTTTCCTTTTACGCTTGCAACTGATCGGCCAAAGAGTAGTGTCGAGACGGCGAACTTACTCGTTCTTACGGTTCTAACCCGAACTAAATGCTTCCTGCAAATTGCCTCAGTGGCCTAACCCAGCGCCATCTACCCGCTTTGTGATTACTTCGTCCATCCAAGGAGCAATAGCCCATAGATCCTTCCAGCCGAAAGAAACGAACTGCTGTCTCCCAAGAATCGGACTCTCAGTGTCGTGCCCCAGGAGCTGAGCAGTAATCCTGAAATAACAACAGATCATGTGAGATCCGGAATTCACAAAGTGAAAGACCTTAACCGACATTAACCCCCCTACCCAGTGTAGATCGCTTTCCTCGATTCCCTCGAATCCCAACCACCGTAAATCTCCCCCGCCGGAAGTCAAGTGAGGATAGTTAATATGCGTTGATGCTGGTTGTGGATGAGTCAGTCGTCTATATGTTCGCGAAGGATCCTGGTATTCTTTGAATACTAATGGTAAATGTGCATTAGAAAAGTTAGAAAAAATAATTGGTGTAATCATCGTGGACGTACAAACAACGGGAACGGTTGAAGATGACATGGGATAAACTCCGTGATCATCAACGAGTCTAGATGGATTATTTTTTGAAACAAATTTGGATGACGCATTGGCGGGTCCATTTGGTGCGATTCCGGGAGGATTCAAGAACAAATGTGCATTTGGGTTCACATTAAAATGGCTACGCGGCTTTGCCAGAGTACCAAAGGCCAAGATTCGAACATCTGCTAATTCCAGGACAAGCTATACAACATCAATGAGATTTCTTCAGGTTGAGATAAATTATGAATGCTCACTTTGATATGCGTTTCCAAATGCGATAAATTACTTTGGAACCTAAACAGACAGGTACTTAAAAAGAGTTACAAGACAATTTTTTACGAAAAGTACTTCATTTCGTTAAATATAGATACCGGGTTATAATTTCGAGAAGACATTTCGAGTTCATTCGCGGATCTAGTCCGATTCAAAACGATATATCTAAAAAAAATTAGGTGAATTACCTGATCAAAGTGGAAAACTAACTTGGTCCACGCTTCATCAGTTGTGCATGAGCTAACACTGCGGTGCCAAACCCTGTGCAATACCCTTGGCATTGACGTTAGGACAAGAACTCACGAACACGAACGGAATGAACCGATCCGCACTTTAGAAAGGCTTCTTTCCATGAAGTTTCTTTCCTCCACTTCTCCCAGCTTGGTAAGAAACGTCTCCGAAAACACTCTTCCCATTCAGCTGCCTTTAAGTTTGGAAGAGTTGTATCATATAGAATGTAGGAAGGTCGAGCCAATGTCAGTATGTCGATCCAGTTTTGTCGTGGAACCATCGACCGCACGCTCAGATGCTTGAGAGTGGCCTCGTATTTTTGAGCATGTAGATTGCGCATAATGGGTTTTCTCCATGGATTTAGGGACGGTTCAGATGCCACCAAGTAAAAACGTTTGGAGACATATGACATCTGTATCAAAGAATTCAAATCCAACTCTCCAAGGATTTCAGCGATAAGGTCGACAGGGAGACTTTCAAAGAACATGTCGGTAGCCCGGAAACCGTAAAGGTAGAAAGAAAGACGAGTATATATGAATTGATACTGCAGAAAGGGACAGTTGTAATCTGTGGTCATCAATTGGTCAAACGGTGACAACTTCCAAATGTGTTCTGTCAGTGATGTCACACCGCAAAACTCTTCGAAGAACCACTAAATGTTGACGAAAGACTGGTTAACTGCGAATCCTCTCCATATTCTTATTTGAATGTTGAAGGCACTGTCACGACAATACATATTATTCACTCCTAACTCTATGTTCCAAAAACTTTATCCGCCTTTTTGTTTAATGGAACAAGACCTGATGACATAGGTTTGAAAAAAAATGTATGAAGCACCACATATCTAGCCAGTCTAGTGTCCTGCCAGTGCAGAAGATATGTTTTTATGGCATGAAGACTGTGTCAGCATGCCCCAGTAAGTGCCGCGTCCATTGATTTGACTGATGACCATAGGCAATGGATGGCTCTGAGGTGGATATATACTTGCATCCAGAATATTCAGGATACCTTCTCAATCAGTGGATTGGAGTTTCACCGGACTCCCAGTCCAATTCCGCGGAAATTTTCTGGCATGATGCGTGGAGCCATCGCGGTGATCATCAAATACGCTAAGCTTCCAAGCTTATTGCGACAACCGTTGGCGCGAAAGACGTATAACGATGGTGAGAACACCTTCCATCGATCAGGAAACTGAAGCATGAGTGGCATATTCCCTTTTACAGCCTTTTTGCCTATCCACTAATGGCCAGGAAATTTTCTATCGCAATCCCCTTCCATAGTGCCGAAATTGCTAAGCTGCAATCGGAACCAGTGGCAACGTTCTTCCCAATGGACGTACTCGTGCATCGAGCAAATGCGTCTTCTGAGCGACTTCCTTTCACCGTCGTTGTAGAAGTTTAACATTGTATGGATTATATGCTTTTTTACAAAGAAGCAATCCTCGGATTCTCGTGAAGAATTCTATCCAGCTTTACTCCACTGCTTCTTCCTATCCCATTTACACACTCGAGACGACGGACTTGGGAACCTTTCTTTTCTCGCTCCTCTGCACTGCAGTCCATGTCGTTTCCTAGGCCCAGCTCTCCACATCCCGGACATGCCTCTGCTGACTCGTCGCTCACTCTCCTTCGAGCTTCCAGCTTCGGTATACTACGAAGAGATAGCTGGGTCAGACCTTCTACCTGCAATTTTCAGCAAACCATTCATTATACCATTCTAGCAAAGTATTTCTGAGTCTCCTTATTCGCTTGGTGGCGCATCCCGGCTCAGCACCCTTTCTGACAAGGTGGGAGCATCGTGTTCCTGTGGCATTTGCAACAGGTCGTATCTAAGCGTACATTAGTTCTCCCTCGCTCCTGATCCCCGTCTTTGGGGTTCAGATTTGTCCCCAGACCTTGTAGAAGCAGACGATGATCTTCACAACCCGGAACTTGAACAGGCCAAATCAAGTGACATGAAAACGGTCAACGCAAGAGGGTTGACCAACGTCGGCTGCTTATTGGCTCTCTTACTGGCCGTTATCGTTTTGTTGTGAGCGTAATCTTCCTATTTGGAGACCGTTTCTCAACGCCTTAAGTAAATAGCATTGGTTATCCGATTATCACCTACAGAGACCGGTGGTCTACTGTTGGGTATAGCCTTGGCGGTACTAATTCATCAGGACAGGTGAATGTCAAGTTTTCTGAGTATAGTGATCGTCGTTCAACCAGCCATAGGTACCATCCATTGGAAATTTTGGGCTTATTGACTTGGATACGCCAGAAGAAGCCCTCGCAAGAACTTCCAGCTTGGACGGCTCGTCCATGGTGTTGGTTTTCTCCGACGAGTTCAACACGGATGGCCGGTCGTTTTACCCAGGTGACGACCCGTATTGGGAGGCCGAGGACTTACATTATTGGGTAAGAAGACGAGTCGGTCATGGAGCATGCCGTGTTTGAAACCCATCATCAGGCCACCAATAACCTTGAATGGTACGATCCAGAAGCGGTCACGACGATGGGCGGGTCTTTGGTCATAACCTTTTCAGAGCTGTCCAGTCCGAAGCATGACTTGAATTATCAAGGAGGCAAGTCATTGAATGGTTTGAGTCATTGTATCTTGAACTTACCTCCAACAGGACTGATATCGTCTTGGTTGGCCATTTTTTCCCTCCCGTGTACTGGCCTGACGTAGTACGCAGGAACAAGTTCTGTTTTACAGGAGGGTATATCGAAACCGCTGTGAAATTGCCCGGTGCAAATAATGTGGTCGGTATGTGGCCTGCTGTATGGACCATGGGCAATCTGGGAAGAGCTGGTTACGGGGCGAGTTTGGAAGGAATGGTTGGTACTCATTTTAGCTGCTGAATCCCCTGGAGCTGAAAACAAAAACGCAGTGGCCCTATACTTACGACTCTTGTGATGTGGGAACTGCGCCTAATCAAACCCTCAACGGCGAACCTATAGCGGCGGTTCTTGATGGAGATCACGCATACGGTGGCGCCTTGTCGTATCTGCCAGGTCAAAGGCTTTCAAGGTGCACATGCGAAGGGGAAAGCCACCCAGGACCCAAACACGACGATGGAACATATGTAGGAAGATCGGCACCTGAAATTGATGTCCTCGAAGCGCAGATTGGAGGCACCCCTCTCACCGGACAGGTATCGCAGTCGGCACAGTGGGCGGTAAGTCTTCACTTGAACATTTTCTAAACATTGTAGACCTAACCAATTTTAGCCTTTTAATCGTGCATACGTCTGGAACAATTCAACCGAGAACGAAATTTTGGCAGATCCCTCCATCTCCAGGTTGAACAGTTTCATAGGTAGCGCAAACCAAATGGCCACTTCGGTGGTTACGGACACAAATCAACTTTGTTATGAACTTGTGGAAGATTGTTACTCTGTCTATGGCTTCGAGGTACGCCTTTTGTTATCATCTAACTTCATACCACTATCAACAATGCCAACAGTATAAACCAGGTGCGTTCAACTGCCCTACATAATTGCCAACCTTGATTGGATGATGACCGAACAAAAGGGTACGACGATGCTGTGAGTGAAGTACTGTTCGGCTGTACGGCCTCCTTACAGTTTCATAGTACATTTCGTGGGTATCTAATGGCAAAGCATCCTGGACGTTGAAAGCTGCGGGTCTGGGACCCGATCCAACAGTGCAGATCTCGGCACGTCCTGTCCCACAAGAGCCTATGGTAAAGTTAAATTTTATCCTTGTTGAGACCTGACACTCACTGGCGTCAGTACATAATCATGAACCTAGGAATGTCCAAAAACTTTGGTTCCATTGATTTCGAACACCTGACATTTCCAAACCACATGAGTGTTGACTATATTCGGGTCTATCAAGACATCAATCACATCGACATTGGTTGCGACCCTCAAGATTTCCCGACAGAGAACTACATCAATGAGTAGGTTTATATCATGCTTTCCTATCTGGCTTAAACATTCTTTCGGGTAGATATATTGAAGCATATACCAATCCGAACTTAACCACCTGGAGAGGAGATTTCGGAAAGCCGTTTCCCAAGAATTCATTTATTGAGCCATGCTAGTTATCAAAGCTTGGCCTTTTACTTTTGACCCTCCATTTTTCTGCACAATCGTGTGATCTTGTTATTTCTGTTGGTAACGGCATTTTTTTATGCAGAATTTTTAGAAACAAGTTTACATTGTTATATATAACTTACAATTCTATCTTCCTTGTAGCACTAGATTTTTTTGTTTACTGTATTTCGTCAAAGGACGAAACTACTTACCGAACCTTTACATTTTTTAGTATTTTTTTGGCGTGTGTAGTCCCTGGGGTCTTGAAACCTGTGACAATTGCACAGCTATACTGCGCTCTATTACATCCCTTTTGCTTTAAGATGAATGACGAGAACAGGGGAACGAACGACAAAGATATAAATCAATACAATTGTGTAGCTTTGATCCACCCTTTCTTCACCCCATAAGCAACGACTTCACCGGCACGTGCGGGTCCGGAATATATTGCAGGTTTAACATGTGCCTGGATCTTACGCTTCGCTTTTTTTTTCGATGTTGATGGCGCAATTTCTGCAATACACCCACCTAACCAGCTTTCAAGGTCAATGAGGCATTCATAACAATCTTTCTCAGAGAATGACCCTTCGGAGGACGACGGCAGGCCTGCTTCTGAGGTTGCTTTAGTTTTTCGCGGTGCGCTTGGAGGCTTGATGCCTTTCGAATGGAGCAGCTTTTGAAGAAGATAATGTAACCACTAGTAAAAAACATTGAGCACCTGCGCACCGTCGAAAATAGAAAGCCACTCACAAGGACATTGGTAATGGGATAATACCCTTCCCATGCACCACCAGTCAACTCCTTCATTATCCGATACACGTCAAATTGGTAATCACCTATCCGTAGAAACTAGGACGTCATTGCGTGGTTTACGGTTGCCCTAATTTGCTCACCTTCCCCCATAAATACCTCATCGTCAAATGGGGTCCAATGTACGCGATTCCCGTTCTCCCTATCCCCGGCGTCCATCCTTGATAGACCAAGATCGATCACAGTAGCTTGTACGCCATGCAATAGATCATCCATCCATACACGGTGTGTTTTTGGTTTTGGCCTTTGGTTTAAATTCAAGGACTTCAAGGCGTTCGCCTGGATAGGTTGGTTCTTAACAAGAATCTGGCCCCAGTGAAGGTCACGATGCTGGCAGGGTCATTGAACGCGTTTTTCAATTGTGAAAAACTTACTCACCTCAAACGAGACAAGGTGCTCGGCGTGCGCCAGTGCTTTTGCTACTTGCCAAAAAATACTGGACGCCTGTCTCCAGCCGTTCCTATTTGGATTGTAGAATGAATATGCCTCCAAGTCAGGACCGCCATTAGGCAGAACAATGATTGCATATACTTGGGATACTTTGAACGTGTCTAAAGAATAACGACCATAAATGGAAAAAAACCGGGAAGAAAAATGGCTAGTTACCTGGACGTACACTTTCGGAGCCCTTGCGCACGTTGTACTCGTCCCAGAGCCGAAGCAGGACCTCTGGATATTTCCCTTTCACGACGTAGGTCTTAAGGAGTCTGACGAAACCGTTATAAACCTCTCCCATGGCTCGAGTCACAATAATTTCTTTCCGCACATCTTTTGCGTCGCTTGGCGCAGGGCCATCTTCTTCTTCTGCGGGATTTCCATCCAACCGTAGTTCGTCTCTAAGGGGAATGACCTTTAACACGACGTCGCCTATTCCAAAGACTTCTGAATAGCTTGCTTCTCCTATTTTTCTAAATTGCATGTCAGCGCCTTGGTGTTCTCGAGCAGGCTGTAGTATTGGGTCGTATGGAAATGATTCAATGAAAGTAGAAAAGTTATGGGGACCAGACGTCTCTTGGTGACATTCTTCCAGGAGCGGAATCAGGTACTCGTGTTTCTCAAAATCGCTTTGGTACAGATCTCGCGTTGGGGGGACCGAATCTAGATTAAGTTCGGAAAAATCAAGGGAGAGGTCGAGGTCTGTAGGTGTTGTAGGGGAGGGAGGAGAGGCCGGTTCAAAGAAACGTTTACGACCGCCTCTAATGGGTGTCAGTTGCCGTGGCTTTAGAATGGGAGAAGGAACAATATGGTATCGCTGTGGTGCTGATCTTACTGCATGTGTGGGTAGAGCCGGGCCTTCATGAAAGTCCCCGTGATCCTGTAATATTGGCAATGAAGATGATGTTGACAGCTCCGGAGTAGAGCGTAAGTTCGGCACCTTGTAAGGCGCAGGAGGAATCAGCACTTCGACTATCATATTCGAGCCTGTGCAAGGCGGTTTAGGAAAAGATGATTTTTTCAAAATATCTTGAGACGACTTCGATAGCGTAGGTTTGGGCGGTGTACATTTCCCCTCAGATTCAGAATCATCAGACACGATGACCGCTTTTTTGCGTGGTACTAGACGCTTAGGTGGTCTCGGAAGATTGTCGACCTCAAATTCGCTATCGGTATCTGGAGGAGTGGCGATGGGGGAATTTTTGGCTTTCATTGGAGGTTCAGGACGCTGGCGACGGTTAAGCGGGTTTCCAATTATTTTTTGCGGAGATTCCCTCCTTTCAGTGCGAATGATACGACCATCGTCATCGAGGACAATGATGTCAACGTCGACGAAGGGAGAAAATGGCTTCTTGGATTTGAATGGTGTTTGTCCTGGTGCATGGCGTAGACTTTGCGGAATAGTAGGTGATATTGGAACATTGAGGGAAATTGCAGACAGTGGAGCTCGAGGCGGAGAGGCGGATAGTACAACAATGGGGTCACTTGCATTTCCAAGTCCAAGTGGCTTTGACTTGGGTTTAGCCTTCTCACCGCAATCTTTCTGCTTAGAGACTTCGTCTCCTATTAGTTGAGCTAAACGACTCGTCTGCTTCTTCTTAGCCGGAGAAAAAACCGGAGATAGACGTCTCTTCTTTTGTAACCCGACGACTTTGGTAGGAGCCTTCGATTTCAGTGGTTCAGCGTTCTCTCGTCTCTTCATCTTGTTTGCGATGGATGCCATTGCAGGAGGTGGAGGTAAATCGTCAAAAATACTGATAATCTCAGTGCTTAATAGACTTGGTTCGACATCTGTCGTGGCTTCTACTATTCGTCGTCCGCGTTTGCCATAAGCGTTGATCTGTTTTGTGCGGGAGCCCAACATGATTGCAATGATCAATGCAGCTGCCACCAGTATAGCTGCTGTCGTAGCGTTTAATATCGAAATGTTGGCAGATGCGCGATACTGCGAGGACAGAAAGTGTGTGGTGATCGGTTGAGGACTGACTTTCCAAATCTGGAAAGAACAGCAAGACGCGTCAAATCACGTGCAAGTTAAATCGGTGTGCGTCAAACAGTTACCGTCATCGAATTCCTATTGCGCTGCGATGGCTTTACCTCAATCTTTACGCGCCTCAGTGACTCCACCAGAACTTGAACTTGTGGCCTCCCAGCAGCTAATAGAAATTGTCCCTCTCATATCAATGGAGAAGACTGCTTTCATTTCGGTATACGTCTCGCAGATCACTCCCTCAACTCGGGCGATTGGTTGATCTAGTCCCTCAGGGTGCATACGGACCCCTTCGCCCCCCCAACAAGACAAAAATACCATTGTGGATGGCGGTAAACCTCAAGTTGAAGAAGAAATGCCATATCATAGCCCCCGTTTGGCTGAACGTCGGTATGTCATTTATGACTCTACCCGCGAGGGGTTTTTGATTAGTCTGCACAACATTAGAGTTCTTGCAAGAGCGACTGACATTTGAAACATCGCAACCGACATTTAGCAGTTTGCCATTCCGTTTTGCAGAAATATCAAAGGTTATTCTAGACGTGTCAGTCCTTCGTTTTCGTTTTGGAAACTTACAAGTTCCTTGACCGACTTACAGGGCTTCAGATGACTTGGAAAATCCAGACAAAATACGGTCACTGTTAAAAGACCTGCGAGAAGCTCGCCAGGCTAAGAGCAGAGACGGTCTGAAGACACTCGATCACAGTGAACTCAGTGTGAGCAAAACACCTCAACTGTTGTGCTTCCATCACTTATTGATCACCTAGTTGCCAAACCTATGTTCGATGGAAATTAACGAAATTCGTCCATATTTTCTCCAATCTATGAGCATACTTACCCAGTTAGTGCGAAACCCGGTCCTGGACCCATCACGCAATGGATGACCCCGGAGGCATCGAGGTCGATTGTCAGACTATTACCTCACCATACCTTCGCTCATATGTATGATTGAACAGAGTTTTTGACAATGATTTGAGCAATATCTACTATGATTACCCTTTCTAACAATATGATCTTTTCTCCCTTAGGTCTCCTGAGATGTGACTTCAAGGGCTGCAATCTTCAGTTCCACCCTTCGAATCTTCTCTTGAAGTTGCGTCGTAGAACTATCGTCGCTACTCGGGAGAAACAAAGGATCGCCCTTTGACGATTCTAGGTTTTCGTCAAGTAAGTCAATCAGAACTCTTTGGTGCGTAAGCTGGACATCAGAACTTTTGATGATGATTATGGCCTCCGCAATGGTGGGAGCCCGCGAGTACTCTTGAGCATTACACCAGATTGGACTTTTCTTCATGTCTCTCTGGAGTGGAAGGAGAGCCATAGCCGCATGGAGCCTCGCTTGAGGAAGGGCGCTAAATGCATATGCGAGTGTGTTGACTGACTCATTATCAAGCTCTTCACTGGGATTGAGCATCTTTGATACTAGGAGGTGTGAAATAAATGTAATACTATAATGAATCAGAGTGACCCACTGTAGTCAAGGTTTCGACGCTTGAGAATGTTTGTCTGATACACGTCAAGCTGCGTGAAGATGACATCGTTCAAGGCTGATACTATAACTGTAAGCAGGCGCCGGCATCTCATGAAGGATTTGACCATGCATACCTTGTAATATTAGGTTATAAGTTTGGAAACGCTGGATTACATGAACTTGTTGGAGTAACTCATGGAGATCCTCCAGCTGCTCTGTTAGATCAGCCCTTCGTTCCTCAACGAGTCTCTTGAGCATCTTGTTGGTTTCGTACAAGCCAGCGTGGGTTGCATTATCAGGCATGCTATGGTTCGTGTACTTCAAAGGTTGATGGCCAGTAGTCGTGGTATGAAAGAATCATTAGGCGATATTAGACTGTCCTACAACTGTAAATAGGAGAGTCAAGACAGTCTCAAACATTCTGAAACCTTTCATCCGTAGCCCAGTCTTTAGCATCACATTGACCTCGCATTTGCAACCACACTCATCACTCTGTACAAGCACTTTATAGTCAAACTTGAATCAGTCATCCTGGCAGCCTGTCAAGTTTTTGCATCAAAGCATGCAATTGCTCTTTGACCTCGGCGACCTCTTTCATAATGGTCGCCTCACTTGACTGCAAAGGAACACAGTACTAGCATGAATACCAAAATGACAAGTAAAACAGAACAGCTGACCTGAGCTGTGTTTGGAAAGACTTTGATAAGCTCCTCGAAAGGGATCCTGCTAATCTGTAATCCGACACATTTGGGATCGTCGACACCGGGATTCCTGTTTGCAGGTGAGTCCTCCTCGCCCTCGTCGTTTCCTCTGAACCAATTTTCCATCCAGGTATGCTTGCGGCGGTCAAAGGTGGACTCATAAAATGCTATTAATGCCAAAGGAAGGAAGAAAATCGAACTCATGACATATCGATTGAGCTGTGAGCAAGTTAGGTCAAGGTCCATGTGGAAGATATGATCCATACCTTTGCATAGTGCTTATCAGTCAATCGGACAACGGGGAAGAATCTGCAGATGCGTCAAGTTAAACAACGAAGTGTTGGAAGAATGGGTTACGTACTCCAGTGGTGCAACCAAAAAAGCCTCAACCAAGTTGAAAGGTGCAGGGTACACGTATGAATCAGGTGCTCTAATCATGCCGACTGTCTTGCTAGCGAAGAAGGCAAGATATTGTGCTTCCGCGTCGTCGACAACCTGCATAAATAGGTTTTTGGATACGAGAAGTCTGGAAACTGCTCAAAGGCTCACATCGGAGTAGGCTGAAGAGAACAAAGAAATCAAGACATTCAAGAGCACAATGGCAGTTACAGCATTCCACCTAGAAATATTTTAGTTGCCGTACTACTTCAGATGTCTACGAGGACTCACAAGTAGAAGAGCATAAGACCTGTCGGACTAAAAAAAAATTAAACAGTTCAGTATCAAAAATTGAGAGACCTCTTATTCCAACCTAGCGGAATATTTTCCATAATCGGGATTCCTTGAATAGAATAAGGTTCCGGTTTCCAATTTGTAAAGCCACTACTTACTGAAGTAGTGCTTGAATCAATATGTTTACGACCTAAAAGACCAATAAGTGAGCATTGGCTGATACTCGCGTGGCAAGGCTCCTTCACCGTTGATGGGGAGTCTGTCGATCCATCAGCGGCATCCAGAGCATAAAGACCTTGACCAAATCCAATGGCGAGAACAGACAACAACTAGGGAGGGGTTTAGTGTCCACGACCACGAAAATAATTAGTATTCATCTCACGGCGAAGAAAATCCCCGATTCCTTCAACATTCGAGCCACACAAATCTGCATCGTTCCAATATATCTAGAAAAAAAAAATTCAGAGGCGTCAATTAACGATGGGGCTGTCGAACTTATAGCCATCGAAAACAGTGACCAGCTCTGTTGAGGCCTTTAGATCAAAATTAATGGGAGCAAGTTTGGTTAAACATACTCATCCTGTACAATTGTGTCAACAGTTGAATATAGTAGAAGAGACGCTATTATATACCATATAAGCGGCGACACACAACTGAGCACTTGAAAGCTATGAAGGCGTAGGGCGGCGGCTTTATCCCCCACCACTGTAAATCCAGCTATACGCAAAATGAATGCAGCTAGTAGCAAAGAATCCGTCGCGAATGCGATGACGTTCCAGAAAGAGAATGCGCGCCAAGTTACAAAACGGAGGAGAATATAGAACTGTCAACCCGATTTAAATTATACAAAACTCGAAACTCGAGACCTTCACCTTGTGTAAATCCTCGACAATAAAAGACAGAGACAAGAGATACAAAACTATTTCCCATTCGTCGAGGACCTTATGAGCGTCATTAAGTTGTTCCAACGGCTCCCGAACTAGTAAAATTTCAGCTTCACAGCCAGTGGAAAATGGTCAACTAACCAGCGCGAGAATATACGCCCAGGAAAAATAACCATACTGCGATACGAAAAATATTTTGATATCTAAAAATATCTTTCGGACAATATAAAGTGCAAAAGCATAGAGGTACGGACCTGGGCACAGATAAGCGGGACGGGTCGAAATGTCCAAAGAATGTATGTTCACGAGTGTCGGAATAGGGAACATCTGCAGTTCCTTTTTGGCTAAGTTACTGACCATAGAACAGATTAAATATATTCACATTCAATGTCATGATGCTTGTTGTTTATTTGTATGAGATCCCCGCACCAAAGCGCATTGACAACTGGTAATATAAGCATCAACTCGAGAGAAGTGATCATGGTAAAGAGCCCACCGTCTTGAGCCTCGCTGGATGACAAAAATATTGTGCTAGACGAAGGGAATTTCTCAACGGCCTTGAACGACAAACTATTATAGTGAGAGACGCACCAGTGTTGGTCAATGGCCATTTCTAAGGCACTGGACATCTCGCTTTCGTCGCCGTCGATTTGGCGGTGCTGATATCTTGTAGACATTATAGCCCTGATCCTATCTGGTTCGGCCAGATGGACTATCCTGCGAGCTAGGACCTCACAGGCAATAGCTGGACAAGAGGGGAAATATGAGCTGAGATTGAGGGGAGGTAAAATGCAAAGCGACCTCTTCCTCGATTTTCTCCAAAATCTGCCGGGTTGTGGTTTGCATCCCACATAAACTCTGCTCTGGCGCGTAACAGGCAGTATGGCAGCTATCTCGGACGATTGTAAGCTCCGAGGCGCGTCAGGCACCAAGCGAATGGTGCTTACAGCCTCTGTGAAGTCCCCAGCGGCCCCACGATATGCGCTGATAACTTGAGGGGTGATTATCCTGCTCGTTGGGTCGTTGATACTCGCTGGGTCTACTTCAACGGGGAGCAGGGTGAGGGTGAGGGCCCGAAGCCGTTTCACAAGCTCTACAGGATGTCATGGGTGGGGTGAAGCAAGTCGGGCATTTGGAAGACTTACTGGTCAGAGTATCAGGAGAAGGATTGACAGACCTGATGGATATCAGAGATGCGCGCTCTTCAGCATCAGTAAACACTCCAGGAGTCAAGAACGCAGACATGATTGGGTTC
This sequence comes from Galerina sulciceps, assembly GCA_023014345.1. Classification (NCBI taxonomy): domain Eukaryota; kingdom Fungi; phylum Basidiomycota; class Agaricomycetes; order Agaricales; family Galerinaceae; genus Galerina; species Galerina sulciceps. The sequence goes on along the minus strand of JAEDXJ010000005.1, from coordinate 1,411,135 downwards.
AGAACAGAAAAGTGAATTGACCAAAATAGGATCAGGTGATAGGACGTCATCGGAATATTAATATTGACCCGTAGCCTTCGCCAATTATACACAAACAACGGCTTCTGGATAACCATGCCCGTAGGTGTTGACCATGCAGCGCAGATTGGGCTACTGACAGTGCACAGGCTTACCATTCGTCGTTCAATGAAGAGCCCGATGTCAGGCAGGTCGGAAACATGTCTATTCTGCCCATTAGGACACGGATTCGTGGCCCAGCACCTATAGGTGAATCGTTCATTGCATACGCCCTGTGGTCGCGTTGACATATTCGTCCGCAGCCGATGCGTCCCAAGCTGATATCGTAGACGAGACCCTCGATTTATTCCGCGCAAATTCTCTCTTCAGAAACTTTGAGATCAAGGGCCCTGCCGACCGCACCCTAATCGTTCTGATTCTCTTCATATCGGATTGCCTCGCCAAGCTCGGCGGCGCACGCTCCGTCCCTACACAGATCGAGGCTTCGAAACTCCTCAATACACTTTCCGTCGACACCTTCCCGATCCCAGGGGATGCCAACTTCCCTCTCAATGCTCACTACGCGCCCCCACCAAGTAGAACAGAAGCAGGTACTGTTTTCCCGCGTCTCCCGTTCTAATTCGCATCCACTCATGTATTGTCAGATTATATGCGACAGTACCTGATACAAGTCCGACAAGAATTGGCCGCCCGACTAGTTGAAAGGTTATACGCAGATGGCACGGGAAAACCTAGCAAATGGTGGATGTCCTTCCAAAAGAGGCGTTTCATGAATAGGAGTCTGGGGACATAGGCTACTGCACCCGCTAAGTGATTGTAGATCGATTGTAAACGCAAATTGGCACCATGGAATTCTAGCAATATCCCTATTTCTTTCTCCTCTTTTCATTGGGATTTTTACGCCCATAACCAATCTGTGGCATGTCGCCATCCATCCTCGAATTCCGGATAGTTCGTCCCTTCCCTCCAGACCCTACACTGACGATTTCGGGGACCCAATCGGGATCCATCCAACTACTGACACCTGTGCTGTTGCTTTCCACTCCTTTCGCCAGTATTCCCTTTAAAAGTTTTTCTTCCTCTCGCTCACGTTTCCCATCAGCCCTTTTTTTCGCTCGCATGTACTCCACTTGATCCTCTCTCAAGATCAGCCCTGTGCCTGGTCCTGTCTTCGCTGATCCAGGCTTAGGTTTGGGAATGGAGTATATTGTTCCCCTGGTTTTATATTGGAAATTGGGTTTGAGATGAACTTGCATTGAAGGTGCATTGGGAGAAGCATTGGGAGCCACCACAGTTACTGATGCACGTAACAAAGTGGGATTGCCACATGAAGGGCAGAACTTTTTCGAGTTGTCTTTACAAATTCTGTAGCAAAGTGAGATTAGAGTGTGGTTTTGTCGAAATATAAAGGCGCACTTAAAACAAGCATGGCATCGTAGCACCCAGGTTTTGATTTTATCAATCCTTTTCCCTTCCAATCCCACTAGATTCAGATTCATTTGTAAGAGGACATTTTGCATCGCAAAATCTGCAGTCATGCAACCAGAGCCAACGACCTCAGCCTTTTTGCCTTTAGTAGACCCATTATCTGGAAGCAAGTCAAGAGCACGCGATTTGTGAAATCCAACGTTTTCAGGTGTGATCCATTCGCCTTCGCCGTCGTCCGAGTCAGAGGGGTCGTCGTAAATAGGCGAGGGCGACGATCGTTGTGGCGATACAGACGGCTCTGGTGGAGGTGTGATCGAGGTATCATCACCTTTGACTGGCACGTCAAATGATTTTAGATCTTCTCGCACATTCCCTGGTGTTTGATCGTGTTCTCCAGCCACCTCCGGAGTGGATTCGGAACCGGTATTGAGAGCGACTGCATCTAGTGACGTCTGGTCCAACTTCTCTGAGAGGTCTTCGATGGTAACCGTCGCATCAACCTCAGGAACTCCTGGCGATGAACACTTGCCATTTTTTTCTGTCGTCTACTGTCTTATGAGATCAGTCAAGCCAAAGAATCGTGTGAGCCATAGGACTTGCCGCCTCGGTAGTTCCTCGGTCCATTTCCTTTGCTTTTCTATCCTCCTCGTCCAGTAGATATGTAAGGGCAATAACGCACAGATCGGCATGCGATAGAGCAGAATAATCTCCTGTCTTCTTTGCCCACTGGATCACTGTTGAATTTTTGAACTGGAGCCCCCTTCGGGAATTCATTCTAACCAGTCACGTACCATGAGCCAAGCTCGCAGCATCGGGTGATCGAACTTGGACCTTCACTCCAGAAAGGAGCCCAAGTCGTTCAAAGTGCTCTCGTGCCCTATCGTCCTTCAATTCTGCCAAGACCTGAGGTACAGTGAGATATATGTCTGCGAGCCCTCGCAAGGGCGAAAGCGATAATAGAGGACCAGCATCAAGGACCAATTTCTTGCATCGGGGATCCTTGCCTGCCATGATTACTCTTGTGATAATAACCAAAGAACAACTCGTTTCTTGAAAAAGTAAGTGGTGCAAAAATATTTCACACGGGCCGATCGATGAATCTAGTAATTTTAGCATTCAGATTAGATTAGGTTCGGCCGACTCTAAAAATCTGTCCGCTGTTTGCTCCCGAAATGCGAAAGCTCATAAATACTTTCTCTTTCCACAGCCACCCTCGTTACCTTCTTCTAGAGTTCACACCAGCATCCACTCCAGCGTAACACTTAAATGTCCCAAAAATCGTACGCGATTACTTCTCATTTTATGCACGTCGCTCACATAAATATAGATTCCGAATTGTCGTTCTCCCCGGAGACGGAATTGGTATGATCTGATACCCCGGATCGGTTCGAGAGCCCACAGCTCACGGAAACGCAGGTCCGGAAGTCGTCGCAGAAGCTATAAAAGTTCTCGAGGTGGTATCGGTGAAGTCTCCGGACTTCGAGCTCAAGCTGGAGTCCCACATATTTGGCGGGTGCGCCATCGACTCACTAGGAGAGCCTCTGCCAGCTTCTACGTTGAAAGCGTGTCAGGAAGCTGACGCTATCCTGATGGGTACGTGCACTATATATAACCTCAGAGGTTCTCGTACTGAATATATGGCCCAGGGGCCATTGGTGGTCCGAAGTGGGGTGTGAGCGCCAAAGTCCGCCCGGAGCCAGGCTTGCTCACCCTCAGAAAAACCCTCGGTCTATACGCGAACATTCGTCCCGCCAATCTCGCATCCGAGTCCTTGCTTGCGTACTCGCCTCTCCGACCTGAAATTGCTAGGGGAGTGGACATGATTGTCGTTCGCGAACTCATCGGTGGTGTTTACTTTGGCACGCGTAAAGAACAGAACGTGGAACCAGACCCTGATGTCGCTTGGGACACCATGATCTACAGCGTAGCAGAAGTGCAGAGAATCACACGAGTCGCGGCTCAAATTGCTCTGGCTGCCAACCCTCCGCTGGAAATTCACTCAATCGACAAGGCAAATGTGTTAGCAAGCTCAAGATTGTGGAGAAAGGTCGTCACTGACACTTTAACAAATGAGTACCCTCAGCTGAAGCTAGACCACCACCTTGTGGATTCAGCCGCGATGGTCATTGTTTCTAACCCCAAAAAGCTTAATGGTGTCATTTTAACGGAAAACTTGTTTGGTGATATGTATGTCAATTTAGCCATTCCTCCCATTTGCCATTCTAATGGTTTCCCTAAAGCTTATCAGACCAGTCAAGTGTCATCCCAGGATCTCTTGGTCTCCTCCCTTCTGCATCGCTTGCAGGCGCACCATCAATGCCTTCCCCCGACTTCAAACCCACCACAGGTCTGTATGAACCGATTCATGGGTCCGCTCCAGATATTGCAGGGCAGGGGATTGCTAATCCTATCGGCACAATCCTCAGTGCTGCTATGCTACTTCGCTACTCACTAGGCTTGGAAAAGCCTGCCCTTGCCATTGAGGCTGCTGTACGTAAAGTCCTGGACACCACAGAGCTGGGTGGTCATGGTCTGAGGACCGCGGACCTTGGAGGAAATGCACAGACGAAAGTGATCGGTGACAGGATCGTTGAGGTGTTAAAAGATACCCTCTAATCAATCAGTTAAAAAAGTTACACAAAAATTGCTACATACATAGGTTTTGAGAGCTCAATTTTTGATAAATATCACACCTTGACTGCCGGCCCATCGGCTTTTTTGCTTTAGGCGCCATTACGTACAAAATATGACAATAAATAAGTTCAGAAAAACTAATTGGCTCTACACTCTACTACTCATTTTGCTCTTGCAGTAATTCGTCAATGCTAAGAACTGGGTCATTCCCTGAGATACCCTTACTGTGCAAGGACAATGCACGTCCTACTTGGGATGTATACCTTCAGGCTTCGATGAGCTCTGTCCAGTAAAATGAGTGCAAAGGACCGACCTGCAAGAAGTTCTTCCTTCCGTTCCACTCTAAGGGGGTAGTGAAAAACTTGCTATCCAGCTTGATGTTATCAAAGCCCCCGAAACGTTTTTCGTCGCTGCTAAGAACGATCCTGTAGTTGCCAGGCACTTCAACACCAACGCGATAATCCGTGAAGCTATTGGTAGGGTGGAAATTGAACACGAAGAGTAGCCCTGCTCGCTCGTAAACCAATACTTTGTCCAATTCGTTCTTCAAGGATACATAGGCCTGTTCAAGGGGTGTTCACTAATCAACTTAATCATGATTGACATCAAGGCTTACTGGCTCAGCTTCAAGCCACCCATATCGGCCAGCGAGGTAGTTCATTTCACGGTCAAAGTCGTTCAGATATTTATAGCGAAGCAAACCATCGTCGGCAATATTCCATTGCCGACGAGCGTAATGAAAAGAATTGCCATTCCCTTGACGTGGGAAATCGAGCCACTGACACAGATCCAATTAACTGGACAAAGCACTTCAGTGTAGAACTGCGCACCTCAGGATGACCAAACTCGTTGCCTTCGAAATTAAGATAACCTTCTCCACCAAGAGATTGTGTCACTAAGCTGATTCAAATATATTGGCTAGCTGCTAATCCAGCGTGAAAACATGTGCGAACCGAATCATTTTGTGCAAGGCGATTCCTCGAGCTATGACGGGTGTTAATGGGGTCAAATCAGACATGTGAGTATCTGCACGCTTCATTAGAATACTTCATCGAAGTCCGAAGTAAAACAATATAACGAACACATTTCTTTGTCCATAAGCCAAAATGCCAGAGTCTTATCTCCCACCAGTGCTTGATCATGACTTTCGCAATAGGCAATACTTTTCTCGCCATATCGCCTGTTGGTAAGCGTGTGAACGATGTTTCCAATGTCCCACTGGTCGTCTGTCTTGTGCTTGAGGAGCTTGATCCACATGTCAGGAATGGCCATCGAAAGTCGGTAGTCAAAACCAACGCCACCGACGTCGACGGGTTTGCTCAGTAGCGGCATGCCAGAGACATCCTCCGCAATCGTAATCAAGTCTGGATAAAGAGAGTGCATCGAGTCATTGGCCTTGGAAAGGAGCATGGATTGAGTATAATGAAGAAAAAGCATAAAATTCACACACAAGCATAAGATAGACGATACCTTCTTGATCTGCACCGTCGCCGAAATACTCATGATATCCTCCAGAGAAACCAGTCCCGATGCCGTGATGTTTATACATCATGCTGGTTACACCATCAAACCTGAAACCATCGAATTGATATTCCTCTACCCAGAACCGCAAATTACTGAGCAAAAAGCGAAGGACTTCGTGGTGTCCATAGTTGAACAACCGACTATCCCAGAGTTCATGACGACCTTTGGCACCTTCGTGAAAGTAGAGGTGATCTGTTCCATCAAACTCATTGATACCGTCGAGAACATTCTTGCATGCATGGGAGTGGACAATATCAAGGAGGACTGTAATACCCATTCCGTGTGCTGTATCGATAAGTTCTTTCAACTCTTCAGGACTTCCGCATCGAGAGGTTGCTGCAAAAAAACTGGTGACCTGATATCCGAAAGCTTTGTCCTGGTTAGTTTCGAGGATCATATATTATAATATGTGCAAACAGCCTGACTCACAGGCGTAATATGCGTGTTCCATGACGGCCATAAGTTGAATCACGTTGTAGCCCAGGTCCTTGATTCTAGGTATCACGTTTTTCGTGAATTCCTTGTAGGTGCCAACCCTGGGCTCTGTAGTTGAGATCCCAACATGAGCTTCGTAGATTCTAACATTCGTTGCTTTGGGAGGACGTGGGTTTTTGAAAACATATTTTTCTTTTGCAGGAGGATTCCAAAAGCGGGCGTCGTAAACGGGGGACACAGATAGGTCCTGAGTGACGCGTTTGATCCAGGCAGGGAGGCGTTCGATACGTGAACGATTAGGCAAAATCATGGATATCTTGCAAGATCGTTCAAAAATGACGGCCCATATTCAAATGGGAAAGAAGTACCTTGACCTTTGTGTCATGAGGAATGGCGCATGCCCCCGAGGGAAGAGCAGGCACAGTAATTTCCCATACACCGAATGCATCTTTTTTCATAGGATGACTTGTCCTATTCCATTCGTCTGTCGCGTTTATCAGGACTATTTTAGCATCCCTTCAAGTTATCATACGCACTGAAGTCCCCAATGAGGAAGGCTTCTGTAGCGTTTGGGGCCCATTCCCGATAAACGACCTCGTTTTTGGGACCGACATGCAGACCGAATTTCAAGTAACCCTTAGTGAAATTTTCGTATCCGCCTTCGTGTTCTACGATAGTTTCCTTCCATTTTCTGAAGCTATTGTGCCTCTGAATGATTGCGGGTACCTCTGACTTGAGATAACCATCAATATCTAGGATGGTCTGGGGTTCAAGGGGTTTCGTCGACATGGTTGTGGGAAGGAGATGGTGGATGTCGGGAGCAAGGTGGAACCTTTGGGGTCAGTAAATTTGAACGGCTGGGATCCATGGCAGATTCAAGGGTTCGTTTCTTCCATATTCCTGATAGGGCAAAATGATGTAATACTTGATGGCAATTAGCACAGCCACATTGCTGCAACTCCGACGCTTGTCTGAATCTGAACGATCAAGCATACGTCGTCGACTTTTTGTTTATCTGGAAGTTCCACAGGTCCCCAGACGAGACATGCCCGCCACACAGAATGCGAAAATAATACACACACTCAAAGAACCTCGGAGTGATGTTGAAGAAGGAAGTTCCGCTGAAGGCGAATTGGTGGTTGCTGACTCTATCAAGGTGAGCAGTAAGCCCGCTGCTTGAGGCTAGCTTCAGCCTGTTCATTTGATATACAATTGTGATAGCGCAGATGCACCTAATTCAAGCTCAGGAAGGAGTCCAGAAGTTGAAGCAACAAATCACATCTCTCCGAAAAGAGAGGGACAGCCTTAGAGTTGAGGCAAAGCTTGTGGTGGATCCACTGATCCCAGAAAATTCTACGAAACCACGTGCGAACAACGGTTCAGATGATGACGATGATACGAGTTTGGCGAAAATAGGGGTGCTGGACCTTGAAAAGAGAATCAGGGAATTGGAAAATGTAAGCGGATACATTTGTGCCTTCGTTTTATATAAAAAGGACGATTCTTAGGAAAATCAGCGGCAGAGAACACGAATAGAGAAGGTAGCGTATACCATCTTGTTACCTTTATTGCAAGAGATATTGCTTACCCATCAGTGCGAAGTTTAAGAAAAAAGAACTTCGACAAGAAGTCGAGGATCTTCAATGGTCGAAACTCGAGAACACTCAAGATGAGGGCGACTTGGATCCTGAACATCGAATGCGGAAGGTTTGAGTGAGTACCTTGAATTTGAAGCTGGCTGACTCGTTTCCTTAGCTTCTGCGAAAGTTCTCTGATCTTATGCTAGTGGCAACTATACCCGATGACATGAGCCAATGCTGTCCTGTTTGCTACGAAACTTTGCAACTGAAAAAATCTTCATCGTAAGTATCCTCTATCCTCACCTGCTTCGGGTTTCCACTCTTCCGATGTGTACAATTCAGCTTAGAGTGTCAACATTTCATTTGTCATGATTGTCTGCCGCGGATGTCCAAGGGTGCAGATGAAACGGTAGAATGCCCTGAATGTCGCCGGGTTTCATCTCGGGACGAGCTCGAACTTGTGCACCTGACTGAACGGGATCGGTGGGATCAATTACTAGTCATTGCTCAAGCATGGGATGCATTCGATGTTCGAGGGGAAGAAGAGACTTCTGACGAGGAGGCAGAAGAGAGCTTTTTGACTGACGGAACGAGAACGTTCGAATCCATCTCAATTATCGACTTTTCACCGCTTCTTACTACAGCGCTAGGTCTGAGGTTTCCTCCGAATCAGAAACAGGTCACCCATCGCTTGAAGCGGCATCGACAGCTAATGATGGCCGCCCGTCAACACCTCCAATCGGTCGCAGTAGGGCTTTCTCCCAGTCTCCTACAAAGGAAAAGAGGAAATTTCTTGAACAACTTGCTGAAGATCGAACTCGTGCGCAAAAAAGACGAAAGTAGCTCGGACTTTTGCAATAATAGTGGATTAGTCTGCACTGGGAGGGCTTTAAAGCCTTGTCGCTCCGTGCCAATGCATAAACTTGCACCTTTAGTCAATGAGTCAATGGGCTATCAGCACCTATAGCTATTGCATATCCGTTTCATTTAAATCTTGCAAGCCACAAACTCTTATAAAGATTTTTTTGGTGCATCAACATTCAACACCCAGTTGGAAAGCAAGTCATCGCGTGTATTACTTATAGTACTTACTGGTCTGACTATCAAACAACTAGCTAGCTCCAATACTTCATCCACAAGAATACTTTCGTTCGGAAGGATTTGCACTTGAAACCTTTAAATCGTCTCTATACAGTTTCAACCTATGAACTCGCTCTAAAGCATCCTTCCGTGTCAAAATGGGGATTCCAGGGATGCAGCGAGGATGCAGCGTCGCGTTGGTGCACAACGTCACGTGATCGCGATTTTGGTTGAAGGACAGCTGTCGATTCTCGAAGGGCTTGAAAGGCTTTATGACTTTGTCGAAGACTCTAACCTGCCCTTGCTTCACTCCCTAGCGCTTGCATTTGACTGCTTTTTATACTATTTAATTGCTTGCTTGGTTATTTTTACTCCCGTACTGGCAATTCCTTCATTTGAATGGCTCTCAGTTCGTCTCCACGAAAGCTCGTTGTTCCGCTCGCCAGTGGAGATGAACTCAGGCCCCGAACGTCGTCTTTGGTCCCAAGCGTGACGAAAAGGGTATTCTTCTGTGGTGTAGTTGTGGAAGGCTCTGAGAATGGGCGACGGCTTCCTGACGGTATGTGCCACTTCTACTCGTGTTCTACCCTCCTAATGGTAGTGTGCAGAAATACAGGACCTTGTGCTCTCTCTGGGTAACCCCCTCCCTTCTGAATCCTCTGGGGAACTGCTGTTATCGAATTCGGATCCATCACTCAACGATATCGTGTGTGCATTTTCATTATGCTGCTAACATGTTGTTCTATTCCAGTGCTTCTGCTTAAACGCATTTCTTCAGGATAGGGCTGCTCAACGGAAAAGAGCTCTCATGGACCCTTCAGCCTTGTCATTAGTCATTAATGAGCTTGTTACCAGTGAACGGACCTACGTGAAGCGGTTGCAAATTCTCAAGAAAGACTATGCAGATCCACTACGGAATTTTGCTCGGAGTAAAGATACGGCCATTCTACCTCCATACGAATCGAAGACACTATTCGGGAATATCGATAATCTTTTGCCAGTAAACGAAGCTTTTCTGACTGATCTCGAGAAAATGTCTGCACCAAATGGGTTGAAAGCAGTCGGAGGAGTCGGGGATGTTGCATTACGGCATTTCAAGGAGCTCCGGGGTTTTGAGCAATATAAACAATATTATGTCAAACGAGAAGACGCCCAGGTAATTTTCGAGAAGGAGGCTTCCAAAAGGTCTTCAAGGTTCGCTTCATACATTGATGTGAGCATTTGTCTTTGTCTTCGTAAATATCAAATGTCGAACGATCTTTTTCCTGCAGCATATCAAATATCAATCTACTGACTCAAGGAATCGAGTAGGCCTTCGCGAACTCCTCATGGAGCCCGTCCAACGGATACCTCGGTATACCCTTCTTTTCCGTACTATGCTGAAGCATATGTCACTTGACGACCCGCAGCGAGCGAAGTTAATCGAAGCAGATGAGATCGCTAGTAAAATTGCCCAAGCTGAAACGGATGAACAAACGAAACGTGCTGCAATATTCTACTGCCTCATTGCGACGATTGATGGTTTCCCTCCGGATCTATTTTCTAATTCCCGGAGGTTTATTGACTGTATTGACGTCGAAGACATCATAACAGATGTTCCAACCTCTTCGGCTCCTTCGTCTGCCGGGACGACTACATCTCTTCATTGCACATTGTTTTTGTTTGATGATAAGCTTGTCATTGTCAAACGTCCAGGTAACGGGGAAAAGGGCGGCAAAGTGTTATCCGGCTTAGATGGTGTCGATAAACTGACCAAGGCTGGCGGCATTCCAACTGGAAAGAAGAAAAGTGGTATGACTTGCAAAGGCGTAGTGGATATTATGGATGTAGCAGCAACTGATGTAGGGGGTGCTGGTATGATTATAATTTCTCAATGAATGTTATTCATTTATCTGAAGCATCTTGCAGATATCCATCTCTTTCTGGAGAATACACCTCAAGATCAAACTGAAAGATGGTCAGGCCGACCCTTCCGCTCCTTGTCGGTTGTGACTCCACCTATGCCAATTAACCTCGATCCAACGCAAACCCAAATCGAGAAACAAAGATTCCTCGAAAATCTTTGGAAAGCTCAAGCTAATTACCGAGCTCGTGCTGGCCAATCGGTCGTACTTTGCGCAGACGAGCAAGAAGTTGAAAATCGTTCTGGCAGAACCACTCTCGCGAGGGCGTATTTCAATGTCTATCAGCGCACTGCTTTTTTGCAAGAGATGAAGAAGGTTTGTTATTATCGTTTTATTGGGTACAAATGTTTCTAATTGTCCACATTAGAGTAAAGTCGTGGTTCATATTGACCGAGATCGACATGCTTCCGCAGATCCCATACCTTTTGGTCAGGGTGGTCCACCGTTCGTGGTCATACGTGTTCAGTTGATGGATGGAGGTTTATGTCGCTACTCAGTCAGCTCCAGCGATCCAAGCGATGAAAGTGATGAAGACATCGTTCAAACAGCACGGGTCCCAGCCAGGGTTGTTCAAACGAGTGAGTATTCGACGTATTCACCTTTTTTTTCAATTCCTTCAATGTTTTATGTCTACAGTCCATCAATTTGGCCTATTTGAGTTCAAGACGGGAAAGAATTCTCTTCCGTCAACCCCGACTGCACGCTCAAAAGTGGCAATTTTTGGCCTTGACGCTATTTCTCGAAATCTTTTCAACGGTCGGCCTGGGTCATCAATGGGTGATTTCTTTGGTGGCTCGATAAGCGGGCACAGGAGGAATAGGTCCAGATCAACCACAAGCCGCTCGTCTACTTACACGCAAACGACCACCACGCTTGATAGTGTGAAGTCTTCTCATCGTTCTAATTCGACTGTCACAGCTGCGACAACAATGTCAACGATGGACGATGACTCCTCCTACTACGCTTCGCGGTCTTCCAAAGGCAACAAGCTATCAAGAGCTATATCTGCGGAGTTAGATTTTGAGTCAGATTCAAACAAATATGGCTTATCCATTAGACGCGATGGTTCTATGTCTCGCCCACAATCAAGATCATCGTCCAGAGATCAGGAAGTTGAATACAGTGACATTGAAGACGATAACGCAACTCTTCTAGCCCAGTCAAAGGATATGGGGACGTCCGACCACCAGCTTGCTTTGCAATTGGAATTGGCACGCCAGAACAGTTTGATTCAACACGGGAAGCACCTTATTCCTATCCAAATGGATATGCCGATCGAATCAACTATATATGAAGGTTTGTTTCGTTTTCATTCGGCAATTTCAGTACCCAGACTGATTGGACTTCTTTGTAGAGGAACCCCCGTATCCGGTACGTCCTTCGTCAAAGGCGTCTAGAGATCGGACGATATCTCGACCAGAATCGCCCATGAAGCGTCATGATCCTTCTTCTCCCCAGCATCCAGCTGAAAGGCGTCCGATAGGGCCCAGAAGTCCATCCCCGATGCCAACCAAAAGTCCTCAAGTACAGGCTGAGGTTCATGATCTACCATCCATGGATGACGAACTCGCTCTCGAATCATCTGTCTCCAAGCATCATTCACGTTCTTCGTCCGCCCCCGATCAAATTGAAACACCCGGTATAAAGCGAAGCAAACGCCAGCCATTTTTTCCGACTGGGAATAAGGATTCTACTCCAAAGGCCTCTACCAATGGCGCCATTGCTGTCGCTACTCCCATTGAACCTTTGTCGATCAAGAAGAAAACTTCAGTGCGAAGTTCAACTGTGCTACCGAACTCGCCAACTCCCGTTCGAAAGATGCAGACCCGCAATTCTCCTTTGAGTCGAACCCTGCACCGAGTTGTTTCACCGCGTAGAGTTTCACCTCAGGTCCGGAAGCCAAAAACAGGGCCTTCTGGATCATACAAAAGTGAGGACTTTGAACAAATGCAGCACCTTACTGTTTCAACCAAGGAAGACGTACGTCAGTAAAATGTCTCGATGCTTGCAATCTCTCAACTTCTAATAGATCGAGAGCTCCCGTCGGTCAATGAAGCGCATCAAACTGCAAGTTGACGTTGTGCGGTCAACTCTGCAAGGCTCCAATGAAGAGTCATACTCGAGACCTTCATCGCCGGATAAAGCGTCACGTACTCCACAAACACCAGTCAATGTTCCAGTGGTAAAGCCCTTGCCTTTCCCCTGACTTTTATTTTTCACTGTGAATTACAGACAAGGGCAGCTCAAGAGCGCTTAGAAGAGATGAGAAGTCTCATCGGCCGTAGACAAGGCGATGGGCCACCTCGAACTCGGCCACGAAGTGGTACTCTGGATGGTCCTTCGCGGTCTTCAATCACAACTGACGCTGGGAACCTTGTCAAAACCATTGAGGTTCTTGCTACAGATGCTGAAAAAGACCTGATTAGTGCTCAGTCGAATCAAGATTCCCTGCAGACCGAATTAGCAAGGCTGGCTGCAGAGTTCAAAGAGGTGTGTTCACAGTGTACCTACTTTGGGAGCTTGCTGAACCGCATATAGCGGGCTGCTGAGCTGGAAAGGACGAGACTCGAGTTGCAAAACTCAAGGCGCCAGTGTGAATTGGTAAAAAGTCTCTTGGCCGATGCCACGGCGGAGAAAGAGATTATGTATGAGGTACGTGCAACAGGTCTACTATCTATCGTTGTCGCTGAAGGATTGTATCAGGCCTTCAATGAAGAATTGGATGGAATGTATAACGATGCAAATCTCCCTGACGATGAGGCATGGATAGCTTTATCTCAAGACCTTCGGCAAACTAAGGAGGCTAAGAATAACCTCTCCAGACAAAATTCGTACGCGTCTTATTTGGCAAGCTACTCAATATATCAATCTCTTTATTGCAGACAACTCAAGCGGCGGTTGGCGGAGGTAGAATTGGAGAAGGAGGAGTAAGTTGCTATGTAATATGGTTCAAATAAGCTCACCAATCTATGTCACTGGTCAGGTGGGGAGATCTTCTTCGAGCCCATGGACTCATTTCGTGAAATTTCTCTTGGTCTATTGCTTTTCTCGTCTTCTCCGCTATGATCTTTGATCCTGGTGATCTCATGTCAACGAATGCACCTGCAAAATCATCTACAATCATCTTTTAAATATTGTATTGCATAAGTTACTGTTCTGTTTCTGTTTAGTGGACATGTACAGTATTAGTGTATCATATGCACATGAAATCGTATGCTTCATCGCAAATTGTGCTGGTGGTGTTTAAATTAATCATGATGATGCAAGGGTACTTTTGGATGATCAAGGCAGAAAGTGATATCTGGTTGTAATGGGTATGACTGTTGTACAGATGAACACATGGAGAAGTGGATAATGTACACATTAGAAGAAATTGTGCCACCGTACGGTATGTAAGGTGGCGGCATCTAAAGATTGCAATGCTCTTTTGGGCTCGAATTACGTCGACAAGGGTGTGTTTATTCTTGACGGAGAACTAGAATATGATTTTTTCGGGTCATCAAAGACGATGTTACTGATATTCGACTCATCCGGAACGCTTCGAGCACGTCTGCGAAGTGAATCCTTTGTCCAGCGGTGCAGCATATTATAGGGGTTGATGTGATGACCTGGCGATGCAGTTAACGGAACTGATGGTTGGCTGGGATGGCTAACGATAACGGAAACAGGAGAAACGGGGAGAACGGGAGAAGCTGGTCGAAATTGAAATATTCCCTTAACATTGCGAACGAAGGAGCGCGTCTTCATGGGTGAAATTTCTGGGACAGCCGAGGGTGGGGGCGTCGTCAGGGTAGTCGGCAGGTTTGTTTCAGAGGTACGAAGGGGCTCAACACGCGAATAAGAGGACTGGGTCGACGGAGTGGACGAACAAGAAATTCCACATTCTTGCATGGTCTCGGCAGCGGCGCAGCCAATTGAAGCAAGGTTGTGTTTTTTGATATTTGCACGGCGGCTGGCAACAGAGGTCGTCTTACGCGAAGGCCCTCTCTTTAATAAGCCATCTAAGCTCTCTGTTGTTCTTCGCCTGGGTACACGAACGCTTTCGTGTTTCGATAACCGCGCCATACCCACCTTACTTATTCCAGAATTGGAGCGGGAGAACCCAGACTTTGTCGTTCTTGGGACCTGGAAAAGCTCGAATTCGTGGCTGAAAGCGTGGGATCTGGCCGTCAAGATTGACTGAGAAATGACGTCCTGCAGCTCTTGTTCTATGTGAAGGCGAGCGGCAGGAGATGACCGCCTAATTAATAGAGTCTCGGGGTCAGCCGACATAGGTGAAAATATTGCTTTGACGGAAGTAGACGAGGATCTGCGGCTTGGCTGTGGCATGTCCTGCCTGGGGTGGAAAGGAGTCTCATACCCTGCCCTCCTCTTCCTCGACTTCGTATGGCCGCGAAGAGAGGCGAAGAGAGGCTCCGACATCTCCGTGTCTGAGGCGTGGCCAACCTCGGGAATGGAACGGATGGTGGCAAGTCCGACAAGGGGCTGCGTGGGGGATTCAGAGTGATCACCTTCTGACTCGGGAAGGAGTTCACCCTTCTCGTCGAATTTGAAGCTGGGCGTCGGCTCGTTGACCCAAGAATGACCAGGTTGGAGGGATTCTTGTATGGAACTAAGCCAAGTCTCCTTTTCGCGCTGGCAAGCAGCTGCCAGTTCGAAATGCTGTTCGCCCAATGAAAGCCTAAAGGAATAGGGCAACCACACTAAGCCGTCAGAGAATAGTCAACTTGTGAGTCACCTAAGATACAATATATAACTTACAGCCATCGTTTTGAACCTCGAAATCGACAAGTGGGAACCAGTGTTTAGGCTCGTACTTCCTCCCTTTCGAAACTTTGACTAAAATGAGATATCCGCCAGAATATAAAAACGCCCCAAAATATTTAGCTTTGATGCTTGAAGTTTGATCCAATGGTCGATTGGGATGATAATGCATGCCATCAAGGGAGCCGGAAAGTATGCAATTTCCGAGCGAAGCAAGAAACTCGGGTGTGATTGCTCGAGCGGATGGGGATGCAGAAGGAGACGCTGATTCGAAGGAGATCCGGGAAAGGACAAGGGCCGATTGGATGGCGATATCCTGTCTATGGCGCGCCTCGTCCACAGATATGGCAACATGCCTCATGGCCTGCGCAGCGCTCTCCACAACAACATCGACACCAGACCGGGTATCAGCATTCTGCGAGAGCATCCGCAATGTCTTTGAAGGCAAGAGTTGGTCCAGAAGGAGGGGATACTTGCAGATTCGCTGAATTGGCTTGATCATATAATCTGTAAACGCAATGCGCGGAGTACTCTTTTCCCGTTTGGGTTCTGTAGGAAATATGACAGAGTCCTTCGTCATCAAAATGCTAGGACGTCGGCGGATAGTCCGAACTGCGCCGTCCAGCGACAAAGATGACATTGCTCTTTTCCGATCATCGATGTCAAGGTTTTGAGATTGGCTCGTTGGGGAGTCAGATGCACAAAATGAAGTGGGATTAGGTTCCGAAACAGCAGGCTTTAACCCCGCCTCCGGTATACTAGAAACCATGGTGGCGCATCGGTGCTCGAAGGAATCAAGTTCCAGCGGAAACTGTTGGTAGGCTTTCCTGACAATATCCATGGCTTCAGGATGGCCTGCGCAAAAGGTCTGATAGGCATTGAAACGCGAGGCCTTATAAACATCCCCATGAGTAAAATTCAACAGTAAAGGCGCTTGAAATTAACCTCAGTCGCAAATTTCGTCGAAACAGCGCGAACAGCACTGTCAAGCTTCTCGAGGTGCCGGTGTCCATGCTCACCCTTGTCATGTTCCAATGAAATGCCTAAGGGTTCCAGGATCGCGCGAAGCTCCCTGACAAAATGTTCATGAAGTTGCAAAAGTTCCTCGCCATTCCTAGTTAAGGAATCAAGCTCGACGTCGCTAAATATATAGCGAGAGTTGGTTTTGGTGGCAGGCTCTTTCACGGAGCTAGATGCGGAATTCGTGATTGGTAAATGTTGCGTCTCAGGCAACGTGCTGGATGAAGATAATGCAGCCGCCTGAAGTTGTGTGTATGAGTGAACCCATGGTCCCCCGGTGAATGAGGCAGAGGCTCGACCAAAAGTCGAACTCGTGTTGAGCGTGCGGGCTGCCAAAGTAGGGAGATTGCGAAGGTAAACCTTATGAACCAAGACTGAGAAAATTAAACTTCTCCTTAAACCCTTTGAGGACTAACCGTGACCAGAGCCTTCAAATCCATAAGGTATCCTGCCTCCGTGGCAAGAAGCTCTTTGAGAGCGTGATACTTCCGGAAACTATCCTTTTTCCTTTCCACCTCCCAGATGTCCTCGATGCTGTGATCACTCCAGCTTCCATCTGGACTTGGCTCTTCTGGAGAGAATTCGCCAGTTTTGTCAACAATAAAGTCTTCATCACGACTTGCGAGAATACCGTTGGAAAGGCGAAAGATTGGCTCAGGGTGCGACCCTGAACGCTCTTGCCTCACGGAAGTCTCCGGCCCGACTACCCCGTCAAGAGCGTCAAAAGGATTCTCAAGTGTTAGAGAAGAAATCGCCTTGGGACTATGGACAAGGCCGTCATCCATAAAATTTGTGAGGTAAACGGAGGGGGCCTCTGTGGTTGGATAAAATGCTGGCAAGGAGAAAGACCTTTTTAGACCCTTCTTGATGTCTCGATTAACACGCGGATGCATTGAGGCTGGGAATGAGGTAGATGGGTTCAACACCTTGAATGTAGATCGACGCCCAGTGATAGTATTCGACCGTCGTACGGATTTGGAGGGCGGGGTAGGAGGCGTGGCAATCCAAGTCGGTGTGGAGGATGGAAACGACACCCGGGGAGAAAGACTAGGCGATGAGTCAATCGCCGAACTCAAGTCGCCTTTTGTGCCCAGAGAAGAAAGAAACACGTCGGTAAGGCTCTGAAACGGTAGGCTGGAAGGTGGCGTGAAAACAGGCGAGGCGACTATGGGTGGGAGAGGTGAAAAGCCGCATATATTCAGCCTTTTGGGAGAAGACGAGACTGTCGTGGAATTTAATAGCGTAGTTATCGGTGGTGCGTCGGTGGAACCGCTCCGGACTCTGGGTGACATCAATGACGGCTGTTCCAGTACCTCGGGGGGTGGCCGAAAACATGGGGATGCTGATCCACAGTATGACGGGCCGGACGTGGTTGGCGATGAAAGCGGAGGGTCGATGAGAAAAGATGTCGAAACGACCTGCATTGCGTGAAAGGCGGAGAAAAATAGGCTTGTAAGAGACTTTTGGCGAAAGTGTCGAGGTGCAGTTGAGGAAGAAATAGGGGCATCCATAAGCACATTTTGAAGCATGAAAGCGGTATGAGTCGACTTACCAGACTGGCAGACTAAACTAATAACGAGAGTGAGCGTGTGGAAGACGGTGACGACGACCCCGCCCAGCCGCAAGGACCTTGAGCTCTCAAAAGGAGCCTTATGAATCCCAGCAGTGGGGGTGGTTGAAGAAGAACAAGCAACCGTACATAAACTCGCGCTAACAGGCCGAGATCGCGGAGATAAAGCCTCCCGTCACTTTCGGCTCGTAGCTTTGATCTCCCCGACCATGTCCTATTTCCGTACATGATAATCGCCCACAATAATTATAAATATTATCGCCCACAAGCCTCACTGATCGGAGAAATAATCATGAGGAAGATCCGTTCTGGTTTGACGCGCGTCTAGCACGGTCGCGCTTGCCGCTCACACCGACTCAAGGGCTCGAGCTAGCGTTATAGGGAATGGTGTCGATAAGTGCACTTGTTATCAACTTGACGCAAACAAGGCGGTTAAAAAAAAGGGGTTGCCTTGAATCGTGTCCACTCCGCAACAGTACCTTACCGAACCCAATCTTACGTTCCGAGTCCCCAATGTACGGGAAAGAGTTTCCAGTTACGTCTTCTGCCAGCTATCGAGCTGCTCATCTTCAGATCGCCCGCCTTCACTGCGCGGCTGAAAGCGAGTTCCTGTGAGCAAGACAGGTGTTGTATTAATGATTACCCGTGCCTATCCGAACTTGGAATACATTACAGGGGAAATTAATCCCGCTTAGATAGGATGGCCGCTTACTGTTAACCTAGAGCCCAAGAAGTGCAGAAAAACCTTCATGATGCAACGCTGCGTTCAGTAAAGATCCAGCTTATCGTCCGCACGCATGATGTAGGGAACATTCTTTGCTTCGGCTTCGCGCCGACGCTTATCTTCCTTGTCCAAAAAGCGTCGTAGACGCGCAACGTTTTCTCCATTAAACACGTAGAATGCAGCTTGCTGATCCGAGTCATAGTTCTAGGTTTGAATCGCTGAGAAGACGAGCGATTTTATGCTATAGGCTGAGCAAGGCATAACTCACAGCTGGCGTTGGTTCCGAAAACCGATTGACTCCTTTCCTACGAAACGAGGGTATACCAGTGGCCGTGAGGTGTTGCAGACGATCAAGCTTTCGCAGAAGTAGATGTACCGCGTCTAATGAAAGGTGATCGCAATATGAAAGGTGAAGGCGCTCTAACCCAGTCGCGTGCTCCGCAAGTGCAAAAATTCCTATATCCGTCAGTTTGTGCACTCGTACGAGACTCAGCCGTCGAAGACTTGGAAGGCTGGCCAGTTCAAAAACGGACAAGTCTGTTAAGTTGCGGCAGACTCCAGGAAATAAATTAGTTCGAGTTAAGACAAAAAGGGAAATTAAGAGCAAAAAAAGGGCATAACTCACATGCTACGTCTACACACCTAAGGTTGACACAAGAACGCGCAAGTTTAACCAGCGCACGATCCGTGACGTTAGAAACATGCGCCAACATCAGTACGTCAAGATGATCATGGAGTTTGGAGATGCTTTCCAGCGCTTTATCGGTCAGCAAAGAACAGCCTGAGAGGATGAAAGTTTGTATCCTAGGAGCATGCGTTACAATCCCCTCGATTGCCTCGTCGGTGATTTTGCAATAGCTCAAATCCAGCACACGTAGGTTATTCGAAGTATGCCGTAGGATTAGCGGGGGAAGTTCTTCAAGCCACGTCGTAGGTCTATGGGGTAATGGTTTTTCGTTGCTTGTCCCTGAAGAGGTTTCTGTCGTGGGGGAGGGGAAGGCTCTGTCGGTGAGGAGTGGGTTGTTGGCCAATCGAAAGGCGCGTAATTTTCTGGGGTAGAAGCTTAGCTGAAAGGCATGGACTAAAGGTGTCTGACCGCTTTACTTGCCTAGAAAAAGACCAGATATCCCTGACCGCGACTGGAGTCAACAGGGGGAGGTCGCAAGCTTCAAATTCTATAAGACGCGAGCATGTTTTGGCGATTGCAGAAATCGAGGGGTCCGTGAGCCCCACCACTCCATTTATTTGGATCCATTGGAGAGGGAGTGACTTGTTGGTAATTTCTAGAACCCCCACGTCCGTGATCTGTGAGCAGCCAGATATATTCAAACCAAGAAGGTTGATCGCCCTTTCTGCGAGGGTAACTATTGTTCTGTCAGTAATTTCCGGGACACCAGAAAGAACCACTGTCTCTAAGTGTGGGCATAAGTCAAGGACATGAGCTAGCTGCTCATCTGTCACTGTTTCTTCGACATGTTGCAGGACGAGATGTCGAACACGGCGGTATTCGTCCTCTGCGGGCAGGCGGTCGGTAAGTTTCACCATGTCTTCATGGAATGAATTTGTGGATTCTGACTCGTTGTCCTGCAGCATAATTATACCCAAAGTGAACAGAGGGTTGTATTTGGACCGAAAAATATATTGAAGACTTTGAAGCAAACGGCGATAAATGACATCCAGGTCAGTCTAGAATTACAAAGAAAAAGCCGAGGCACACAATTTACGTCGGTAGCTGGGTAGTAGCGAACTATTATTGCTAAGCCAATAGGAAGATCTGTCGGGTTTTCGGTGCTGTGAAGGAACCAGTTTGTGGGGCATACACCAGGTTGTACGGGTTGTACGTGCTGTTAAGAACCAGATCAATTGAGTCCACTCCTCAAGTATTCTATCTTTCTGGTTACTCACGCCAGTTGTGTGGCGTCGAGGTTGCCTGCTGGGTGGCAGTATGGGTCAGAGATTCAAGTTGGAAAAAAAGCCGAGCAGCCCATCACCAGCTCCTCGGATTATCTAATCAGAACCCATGTCATCCTCAGCGTCGACCACTTCAACCGCAAGGCCCGTCTACAGAGAACTTCAGCATCCTCCGTCTCCAGATTCAAAGAGCCGCATACCAGTAACTCCAGCAGTATTACGCTCTATATTTGCTTCGTCACGTTCTCCGCATGAAGAGCGTTCTATTTCACGAATGGCATTCTTTCGGTACCCCACGCCACCATCTTTTCATTGCCATATCACTCAGCTTTTTTTTCCAGTTTTGCGGGATTTCTCATAAGTTGTATCGGAATAAGCTTTGCAGCTGCCCGCAATAGAGGCGTAAAGGGTAGCGCAGCTTTACTTGGTGTTGTATGACAAACACTTTCCCCAGCTACTTTGAACGAATCCAAAACGAGTCGATTGTTGCAATAATTCAAAAATGATGCTGTAACCAAAAAATCACGTCCTGAATAGGTCTACGAATCCACGACTAGGCGAAATAATCCCGGTGACCTTACTCGAGAGTTCAAACATGGTTCCACCTTCATACACTACCAGATCTGATGATTCATCGTCGATTCCCCGAATGCCGAGTAGTCTTTCGAGGTCTCTGGAAACTAAGGCATATGCCAGTTCCTTTGAAATACGGCCGTTTGATTCTAGAGCAGCCTATGATAAACACGTCAACTACCTGATTTGTTCAAGCACCATATGATCTTACCCATTGCACGTCGAATCGTGTATTTCTAGCCTCCCATGCATTTCGAACACCTAGGCCAACCACCACGCCATGATCAAGCAGAGTTACCAAAGCTGTGTCATTACTAAGGGGTGGTCCAGGTAATCTGAGATTTTTTTGTTAGCCCTGGACTGCAGAAGGTCAGTCCAGATCAATCACTCACATTCTGCGCTGGTCCCATACCATGGGGAATGGCCGAATAGGGTTGAGTATTACACCAACGTCCGCGTCACCTATAACCAATCAATGCGTCAGCTGATTGATAATTCTCCTCTATTTGATTGGCTGACTGATTTCCTTTGCCAAAAGGTGAGATTCCATAGCACCACTGAAAACCATCCTCATTCTTGACCCAATCTTGTCCTCGACGTCGGCTTTCAAAATCAGGAGATTCGCCATGATATCCAAGCTGTCCACCTCGATCACTAGTGGGATTATTCCCTTTTTGAATCTAGTCAGTACACTTCAATGCAAGGATCTTTTTGCCTCACCTCGGCGGCCTTTCTGAACCATGCCCCAGTTTCTTTGTCTCCGGATTCCCAACCATATAACAAACGTCTTAACCCAGCGAGTTGTATGCTTACGCTTATACCAGTTTGGCCTTGGAGGGGATACGGTTTGCCCAGGACAACATGCAGGGCCGCTACATCCTGTACTATGGCACCCCGTTGCATGGCATGCCCCGAACCGGTACCGAACGCCGTTGACAATCCAGATATGACGTGGGCATCTGGTCCAGCCAAATAAATCGGTTTTGCCAGGGACGATGTTGCAAGAGTGACTCCTGCTCGATATGCCATCCTGAATCACTGGGATTAATTTCATTCTAAGAAGGAGTTTGAGACTTACAACGCATCGCGAGTACTGAAAACCAGGCCATCGACAGCTCGCACGACTCCGCCAACATCGTCAAGAATCTTAGGAACATTGAATCTGAAAGCGTCGTATGTTTCTCCGTTTCCAGTTGAAGCCTCCGATGCTATCTCTTCCAAGCCTAGCTGGGAGCCAAATGACATTAACCCAGGAGAGATGGATCCACCACATATATCCAAAAATTTGACATCTTCGTCAGCACTAGCCCCAGCACACTTGCCTATACAAGTTACTCTTCCCCCCTCGACGACAACAGAGCCTAACTCGGATCCCTCGGATAGCGACGAGGAGTCGGGGAAGGCTTGCGCAAGGTCTCCATATCTTGTCCTCTTCCACACCTCTTTAACGTTGGTGAATACCACTTTTTTGTGTACTTTTCTCCCCTCTAAAGGAGGAAGACCATCCCATTTGATGGCGTCCTTTCGTTCTTGGTCCCAATTCGGTGTATCTGGCAAGTTCCTCCATTCGTCTCCATCCTTCCCTTTCCCAATTTCGACATGATTTTCCTCGTCAGTCTTGGACGGAACGGGTATCTGCAAGATGCCATCGATCCACACTTTAACAGGCGTTGCACCAAGCTGGAGCGGATGAGAATCCCAGAGTACAACGTCTGCATCGGAACCTTCCCTCAGGATGCCAATACGATGTGAAAGTCCGGCAGCTATGGCAGGTGTAGAGGTGACAGAAGCAAGGGCCAAGTGGGGAGGAAGTCCAAAGTAATGTGCTTGTTGTGCTTCGTGCATAAGATACCGTGAACTCATTACAGGATGATCAGACTACAGAATAATATAGGTCAGTGTTAAATATCGAAAGGAACCATAACAATTCACCTTCATGACCACAGGGATCCCTTCGTCAGCTAGAACACGGCCTGCAAATTCTGAACCGCGGTATGCCTCACGTTTGTACCTATGATTTGTCACGAATAAAGCAATGGACGGGATTCCGCCCCACCTACAGACAACTACGTTATTTCTTTTACTGTAGAGGAGGATTGGATCGACTTTTACATTCGTTTCAGAAGGTCAGGCACGAGCCACGCTTCTGATGCATGGTGGAATGTCGCAATTCGGAATTGAAATTCATTGGATAGCTAGCATCAAGAGGTGTTCAAGTCACCGCTCTCAATGCCAATTCTTATGCAACTCACTCTGACCATGGCATCCAGATCGACTGCTTCATAGCAATGGGTTGATATCTGCCCATCGTTAGAACGCATTGCACGTAGATGATGACAAGGTCGATACCTTGACTCTTCCGCGAAGGACGTCGACAAGCATTTCCCACCTGAGATCTTCTGGGAATGGGCCACTCAAAGCCTCCCAGAGGCCCCCTTCAGCGTTGGCGCAATATTCATCTTGGGATATTTTGATTTTCATTGCCTCAGTGTAGGCAGACCTAAGCGCCCATATTGTGTCCATTCTATTTCCATACCCCCTTAGATTTTCTCCGCATGCTTGCCTGTAAACCTTCGTCAGCAATGTAGACAACAACTAGAACCCTTGGTTTACTTCATATGCCTCCAGCGGAACGTAGTGTAAGCGTCTGAGTCTAATGCAGATGCAGCTATGTTCAAGTTGTCGGGAGGGTCAACGATCATGGAAGACGCAGAACGATCCTTAGTCTGCCGAAGTTTGACGATAAATGCCTGACCACCTGAATGAGTCATATTGAGCTACTACTACGGAGGGAAGCGAGATAAAGTCAACAAACCGATGGCGTTGCTGCTCCCTGGCAGTACTTGAACTGAAGTAACTCCACCCGCCATAGCCAATTCGTATCCTTGATCATGGGTGTTCATCCCATCAATGCTCCTGAGCCATGGCAAAATGGGTCCTTTTGCAGAATTGAAATCCACAGCCCCTGTCAAAAACACCGAAGTCAGAAAGACCAGAGTTGAAGAACAAAGAAAAAAAAAAACAAAGAACATCCGTACCTGCAAGAATGGGAACACTCAAAACACCAAGATGAGTGTGAAGATCAACTGTTGGTCGTGACTGTTATTCCAAGTCTCAAAAAAAGGAGAAATATTTGCTCAATACCAAGTCCCGGAGTAACCCAAGCGCCGTTGGCATTGACTATCGTAAGGTTTGGAGTATTTTCAATAACGCGTCCAGATATTTTGCCAATGCCTTTGATGACTCCTTGGTCAAGGAACAGGTCACCACGAATTACGTCTGTGCCATTGTTCCTTCCCGTGAAGATGAGGGCGTTCCGAATCAGTGTGGCATTCGTCCCTTCTTCGAACCTGTCCGATTTATCCCGAGAATCAAAACCATTCGGGGGGCCCGGTGCAATGTGGAGGGAAGCACAACGAGCGAGTATCTTATCTTTTGAGAAGATGAAAGTCGGGGTGCTGCGACGGTTTTCAGATGGCAATGGGAACCTTGCAAACGGGCCAACGAAAGATCCAGCGAACGTCCACCAGGACGTCCAGAGAACGGTACAAACAGTGACAACAGCAACCGAGACCGAAATTGCGAGTGTAGGTGCATTTACGGTAGCAAAATGTCGACGAGAAGACCTTGTCTCCGAAAACCTGTCTTTAGACATTGGGGGCAAGGAGTGTTGTAGAATAGGATTCCCCCAATTTCGAACGAGGTGACCAGTTCAAGTACAGTGGCGCGCAAACCGCGTTGCATTCTGCAAGATGAAAGCCAGGCGTAAACCGTCTTCCAATTATTAAATTCACACTACGTAGTACAATTTCATTCGTGATGGACGTTTGATGAAGACCGTATGGTAATCACGTTCTGTTTCGTAAATTCCGGTCTTTCGTATTTGATCTTCATGGAGAAAGATGAGGCTGTCTGCCCAGTGGCTACGACGAGGAGCGAGGAAACAAATCGACATATGCTCGTCTCTTTTAATACTGGCGATTTAGTATAGTACGCTTACTAAACGAGTTAAGTCTCGATATGAAAGCTGTAGCGAATCTACTCAGAATCCGAGGAGCTGTCTGGATCTCCCTGTTGAGTCCCTGGTCCTGTACTCATACTGGGTTCTGGCACGGTCTCATCCCTAGACTCTGGTTCGTTCACCGCAGGCGCGCTAGTTACTTTCCTCTCCTTTCTCTTGCGCGAGCTAGGCAGCGGGGGTTCGGGTAGGTGTGCCTTCTTAATCCGGAGGATGTCCATGATTTCTTTCGTTGGAAACAAAATTAAAGCTGTAGAAGAAAAGGGGGAATGAGCGTTACCTTGATGCGTCATGTCTTCGTAACCTTTTACACCCTTCTTCAAGGTCAACCAACGACGCTGAAGGGTATGAGCACTCCAGAGATTCCAGTCGGGGTCTGCTATCAGCTTCCAGTCTATCTCGGTGTCGTCTCTGACGTTGAGGGAATCAATTCTGCGAAGACTCGGTCAAGACCTAACCAAGACAGCATAAGCAATGAAGGCACTTGTGAACGAGGATGAAAGCATCCTGCTGGCTCCATCTTGGTTTTTGTCCTTCATTTTTTACTGTTTTGCTTAGGGCATCGGTCCTAAGTATTTATCGTCGGGTCTAACAAAAGGGACTTGGAGTAATAACAGCCACACACCATTTGATCCTACATTGTTGACGACCACGCTTTCCACCCATGAGTTCGCTCACTTTTCCCCAGAAAACGTCATTGTCAATGTCTTTTCCTTGCTTGACTGTCATCTCAGTAACAATCTCAGTAAGCTTTTCTTCTTCCTCCTTAGACCAATGCCCTACAAAATGAGCCAATTGAGATGTCGCTGATGGACAGTATGGGATATTAATTCTTTACCTGTGACACGAATGTCTCGATTGACGATGTGGTTTCGATACCGGTCTCGACAATCAGATGCCATCCTCCCTACACGATAGCAAACCTTTTCCCACTGTTGGCCGACGTCTGTGACTGCTCTAGAAAAGTAAGTTGATGAGGTATCAGTCAATACTACAGAAGACGCCAACACACTGTTTCAGCGCCTCATCCTCATGAGCTTTCCATGGACCCTGCTGCTTCAGTGGATGATAGGCTCGGCGGACATGATGATAAACGGCGATAATCGGTCGTAGAGGAACGGCAGCCGCTAACGAAGATACGTTAGCTAATGTTTTTGTTAAGGCAAACTGGCATTTAACGCACTGATCTCAGACCAGAATGCTGTATCTTTGCTCTTGTCAGTCTTAGCGAAAATTATTTCATGTAGTTGTTCTGCTGAGAGTTGTTTTCCCTGCAATTTTATGCATTATTATTACGTAGAGGTGATTGAAAGAGCGAACACTAACATGCTGATAATTCTCTATTGCAGCTCTAAGTTGCTGTTCTTCAATCGCAGAAAACTTCCCCTTTCTATAGACGAGGCCTGTCTCGAAGTTTTGGGGCCATCGCCTCTAGGGATAAAACATCAACATACCTTCATTCCTCACGAGCTCGGCGAGTTTACTGGCATTCAACCATTTATTTGCAAGTATGTGGGCATGCTCAGGATTGCTATGCTGTTCATTACCAGGCAGTGCCATATTAATGGTTCTCCTGTGGCCAACAACAGGCTGTGGATGTTTAGATGGAACGCCCAATATTGCATTTGACGGCGCTGGAAATTGACCCACAACAGTTGGGGGAAGCTGCATCAAGTGAGCAGGCATAAAGCTCAGTTGAGGTGCATAATTTTGGGCAGCGTTAGCAGCATCTCCGAGACTTTTGAGAACATTGGCAATTTTACTCATGTCTAGGTCTTGCAAGGCGCGGAGTAACTCCTCATTCGACCCGAAGGAGAGTTCGGAAAATGGGCCACCCCCACCAACCCCGGGAGTTGGAAACAGGCTCGGGAGCTGAGCACCGTTTGGATCAAATCCAGGAGGAGGAGGAAGACCGAAACCGTATTGCATTGCAGGATATTGCATAAACTGCTCTGCGGGAGGCGGGACTAATGGAGGATCGAACGACGGATGTGGCTGCATTTGAGGATTCGCGGCAGAGGCTGCAACGATCGCGGAGAGCAGTGCATCAGCAGAAGCTTGAGATCGCGCCTCGATTTCAGCATCTGTCTGCTCAGCTAGAGGTATCTCTCTTATTTTCCCCTTGTCCTTCTTTTTCTTCTTCTTCTTGATCTCTACGACCTCGTTATGTGTAGAAGAATCTGTAACGAAAGACGCATCGGTGGGAGTGAGCGCTACAAGGACGGTTTCTTCATAGTGCTTGCGTTTTTTCTTTTTTTCGCGTCCTTCGTGAACATCGTGGTGCTCCAGGTGAACCGCTTCATGCGAGCGCTTTTTCTTTTTCTTCTTTTGAGTCAGGGATGATGAGGTATCAGTGGTAGAGGGATTGTGGGCTAAAGCGTCAAGAGGACCTGACAGCATTAGGGTGGGCTCAAGATGTGGGCAAGTAGAAAGCGGCAATGTGACAGGTCACACTTTCAATATCATCTTGTACGCTACGCAACCTTGGACTGTTTACTATTTACTATGTCAATCATCATCCTCGTCAAACCATCGTTCTTCGGCTTCTCTGTCATCTTCGATACCCAATGTTTCATCCCAGTCGACCTTGTCGTAGTCGATATCCTGCATCACCAGTTTAACTGTTGTCATCGTGCGATACTTTAGCCTCATACTCACATCCAGCAGGCCATACACAAAGCGTTCTCGTAGCAATTTTTCGAACGATGCTTTTGCTTGTTCTTCGGTTTCCACTTCAGGCGGCTTATTCGATGGCGTGTCTTCGTCGCTGTCGGTGTCTTCTTCTGGCACAAAATCATCCTGCAGGGCTGCTCTGGATCTCCTAATATTGCGGATGCGTTCCGCTTCCCGTTCTTCCTCGTAGTCTGCAAGCAGGTTGGCGAGCTTTCCGACGTGTTGCCGATTCCCCTGCAGGAAACCTTGCTGTACCCAAAATCTTTCTTCGTTTGCCTCCGCTTCACCACGTCTTTCACGGCCTTGCCAAAGCTCCGGCCAGGTATTTCTGCCAGACTCAAACTGTAGTTCGGGTGGATTTTCATTGGCATAATGCAGACGTCTGTTTCGAATGGGGACAATCAGGTACGCTGCTTAGGCGTCGTGATGTAACTATAGTACTGCAAAATATGTGGAGGAAGCTTCGATATATATTGAGTAAGAAATTGAATGGGTTCAATATCTGGAGATGGCGTGAAGTCGTCTGGCAAGCCCAGGTAGTTGAGCGAGGGTGCTTTATCAAAGGTGGACATGTCTGAAGACACGACCTGTCACATTGTCGTGACCAATTGTTGTGGTTTGAAACACGTGACACATCGTCAATAGGCAGCATCCAGTTTACAAAACGGATATTAATATTTCTGATACCTCCATGTCCTTACATCATTCTTCTCCTCATCTTTCTTCTGGAGAAGAAGAATCTATCCGCACCTATGGCTGCAAATGGGCTTGGTGCAGATCCACTTTCTCTGACCACGCAGCTCTTGTCCATCACGTCGTCCACGAACATGCTCGTCGTTCTATTCCGGTCAGGCGATGTGATATTCCCCTAATCAGGAGGGCAGAAGAGGGCAGCGGGGAAAGTCTCCAAATTTCATACCTCGTGCCGGGCCCTTCGTCCAACAGTGCTATCGACTCGTCCCAGAGGTCTGCAGAGCAACCGCCACAAGGTCTGTATCTTTATTTCATTGGTCACGCTCCCAGGAAGTATTGATCTTGTTGCTGCTACAGATGTGCTATCCCGGCAGACATTCGAACCTTCATCATCCCTTCCTTCGCCGCCTGTATCAAGTCCCGCCTCTTTTTCGACCTCTCAACCACTGCCAGAAAATGCACAATCGCAGACACCCTCGTCGTCTCAAAATCAACATTCCACGGACCCTATGCACGCAGAACCCGTCATTCCGTTGTCCGTTAATCCTGATATTCAGCTCCCGCAGCAGGAGATTCCAGGTTCACCACCATCATTTGCATCTTTAGGCTCCCCAGCTGGATCAGTCGCCTCTTTAGTCATCCCCAAATCCCCTGCATTTAGCTCCCTGGTCGAGAAACCCGTAAAGCTTAAATTAGCTTTTGACCCACCTGAGACACCTTCACGTTGGAAGTTTCATCTTTCAAGGTCCCACCATTTGTCCCAGTCAACTACATCATCTACTGGTTCCCAATTCTCGGTCGAGCAGCAGTTGACACAAAGTATGGACGGCAACTCGGATGACGGTGCAAGTGACAGGGATGCAAACGTAAGCTTTGAACAACAATCTTTTCAACAAAAAATGGCATCAGAGGTATTGGACTCCATAAGTCTGACCTCTGAGTCAAACTCTATGTATAAATCCGAGCTTAATTGGGCCCTCTCGCACTCGCAGCCGGATAATCTCCAACAAGAATCAGGCCCTGGGACGAGCTTAGAGTTGATGTCACAGCCTCCATCACAATTCCAGCGTTCATCTCTCGAGTCGTTCCCATTCCACTTTCATGGACCAAAAAAGAAATTATCTAGGCCGCCTGATAGTCAAACAGCACCTGAATCTAGTGCTCCCCTGAATTTGAGTTCTCCTGCCCCACTTCCTTCTCCTGCTTTTGCTGTGAGCACTCCCCAGAGACAAAACTGGTACCAGCCTTCTCCCAGGGTCAAACGTACCAACAAAAAAGGTGGTTCGTCTGTTGTTACGGAGGAACGTACGCCTTCTCCCGTCAAAATCGAACGTCCAACCTCCCGATTATCTCAAAGTCGACACTCTCGCAGCCCATCAAAGATGTTTCGTTCGGGCACTTTGCAAATCACACCAGCAGCAGCAGCTAGAGAGCGTATAGCTGATGACCCTGAAAGTCGAGGACTGTTGCACATGAATAATGACACCAGCTCACAGGATATCTTCAATTCTCAGTCCCAATCTTTTATGGACTCTTCCCAGTCACTCCAAGATTACTCTTATCCCCCCTTACAGACGCAGGCTCCTTATCAGAGCCAAAGCATGACACAATTTTGAGTCGATGTCTACCTTGACCGCCAATCTAAGTTGTCAGGCTTCGACGGATATCCTAATTGAATTTTCCTTTGATTTCAAATCCCTCTGTTCAAGGATTTGCAACCTCAGTATACTGCATAAATAGCACATGAGTACAGATATTGCAATTTACCTTGTATAAGACATATAACATGTCAGCTGCTGGTATACTGATTAACCCGGAACTGGAAGCTGCAGGGATGTGACAGATCGAGTTCTTGCAAGTTTCTTGTCACCCACTTCACTGTTCCTTAACTTGGGCCCATCTTCTTCTGTTACTCCACCTCCTGAAACCTCGCTGACTGCAAACCGATTACAATCCACCATCTTGCCTTGAATCACCGGGGCGTGAACAGAATGACCTCTTCAAATTCTGCCAGTCTGACTCGGAGGTCACTCAATACATTTGATGAACCTGATAGTCTGCCTTTGATGAAAGTTGAAACAGAACTCCTGCTTGTGGTCTTTATCCATGGGTTTAAAGGAACGGACGAGACGTTTGCAGACTTTCCAAAGAGAATTGAACACCTGCTATCGGAAATTGTTCCACAGCAGAAGACAGAAGCGGTGGTTTTCCCAGCCTACGAGGTAAAGTATTGCTAGCTCTTTATTCGGGATATTTGGGACAAATGTAATGTATTCATCACTCTTTCACCATAGACAAAAGGCGAATTAGTCAGTTTATGGCCTCAGTACCCGATTTCATCCCAAATTGATACCTTTGAAGGACAAGGCCGTGGTGCGCTTCGCTGACTGGCTAACAACGCTGGTCGTCGATCGCGAAGTTGCGTCTGGGCTGGGAGCAGGCAAGGCCAAGGTGGTGCTCTGCGGCCATAGGTGCGCCTAGCGTCCGTATTATGATCTTGATACTCAAAACATTGACATTTCCAGCATGGGAGGTCTTCTTGCCGCTGATACACTTCGTGAATTCGTTCGTACACGCCCAGATAAAGATGCTCCCCTTTGGCCCAAGATTATAGCCTGTATGTCGTACGACACTCCAGTGAGCATACTTTCGATTCCGATGTTGGGCGTCTGTCTCTGACGACAAGGTCTTTTATAAAGTACTACGGAATCCATCCATTCGTTGTTAAAAACAGCGTTACTAAAGTTGCACAGTATGCGAACGCGGCAACCACCGTTGGGACTGCATTACTTGGATCATTGGCTGGCTTTGGTGCCAAAAAAGCCACACAATCTGCTGATAAGAGGTCACGGTCTGCTTCGCCCCCCCCACAGGCTGCTTCATCACCTTGGGCAGCCTGGACAGGGGTAGCAGCGGTTGGCGGTGCTGTCCTCGCCGGAGCTGCTGCGGGGGTTGCATATTATAAGAAAGACGATCTGACTCAAGGACTTTCGTGGGCAACCGACCACCTAAAGTATGTTGGAAACCTATGGGACGAAGCAGGCTTGGACCAGCGCGTAGAGGCATTAATTGACATTGAGAAGGAGCATGGTGTGATTTTCAGGACGTTCGTGGCAATGTATCATGCTGCCTTGCCAGTGAAGCTGATTTTGACCTTACCGTCAGACTCTACTCCGTTCTCCCGCCAAATCCCCCAGAATTTTTGACTTCTCGGACATTCGTCGTGCTTCCCAAGTATGGCAGTCGTGCAAAGCCACACTTCATACCAGCCTTGAATGGTGTTGCATCAGATGAAATTCAAGGACACACAGGCATGTTTGCTGGAAACACGAACGATGGTTATTATCAACTTGGCCTTGAGAGCGCACGAATCATTCGAGATGCCGTCTTGTCGAGTAGAGGAATTGTTAAAAATGTGGCTTCGCCTTTGACTCCAAGGAAGTCCAGAAAGCATACCCACACACGTTCACCGACAAAAGAAAAACCGAGAGAAGATAGCCTGGTTCAACAATAAGGGTCACTTCCTATTGCATTATTTTAGTGCGAGACGCATGGCATACGCGTCTTCCCCGTCTGCATCTTTAATTTACGTAAGGAACAAACACCTGTCATACTTGAAGGATCTACTTACAGTATCCCTTCTCAATATCCTTTACAGTGAAACCTAGAGTATCCTTATACAACCCCAAAGCAGCCCTATTCGATTTTCGGACATGGAGTGAAACATATGCTGCTCTGTAAATTTTTGCCATAGACTCTTCTATAAGATTGGATCGTGATCAGTAAACAATTGTGAAAACAGTAAGAGTAGGCATACGAGATTGAACCATGAGTCTCTTTGCAAGCCCTAGTCGTCGATATGAGCGTAAGATGGATATCGAAGTGACATGCCCATGAGGTTCCTCCCCCTCTGCTACTTCTTCATCCCTGCCAGAATTATGTTTTAGCGAATCACTCAGTAGGCAGGATAGGCCCACACATCTTTGCCAGGATGTAACCAACGATGCGTCCTTTGTGGTCCTCAGCGACATACGAAATAGACGGCCATGACATGGCATGGTACATGTCTGCAAAATTATTGAGAGTTTTCAGCGCTCAACAAAGGACTAGGACTGACAATATTTCATTGTGTAATTTTCTGGCAGGTTTTGGAGGTTGCACGCCTGCATCCCTGCCAGGTCTTCAACCTAATAAAACTGCAGTGTGGGCAATATATCGAACATGGTACAAACAGAACTTACTCTCATCGGTCGTACGTTCATTCTTCAAGACCCGAAAATTTGGCCGTCGAATCCAAATTTGTCTTTGATTTGTCTGGTACTATCCAAAACTGTAAATTGTTTGGCGTGTCGTGGAAAGAAACAACAGACTATCCCCACAAGCAAGCCGACAAATGGAAAATGTAATGCTTGAAATTATAATTGCATAGTCAATAAAAGTTTCTACATGTACGAATAATCTGCGGTCTGTCTTTCACTGTACGATGACATCACCAGGATTCCCTATCAATCTTCGTTTGGGCTTTC
Source organism: Galerina sulciceps (assembly GCA_023014345.1). Taxonomy (NCBI): domain Eukaryota; kingdom Fungi; phylum Basidiomycota; class Agaricomycetes; order Agaricales; family Galerinaceae; genus Galerina; species Galerina sulciceps. The sequence continues at coordinate 1,378,060 of JAEDXJ010000005.1, read as the reverse complement.
CGTCCTTCTTCACTCCGATCACCTCTACCTCCATTGTAGTTGTTGGAATCGTGAGTAGGGTATGGACCAATTTATCATCAAGGAAGGACAATGAAAGCTCTGTAATGGTATCAAAAATGTGTCGCGCAAATTTCTTCGTAAAGACCGGAAGTACTGAGAAGTCCGAGAAAGATACATGCTCAGAACCAACTGTACAGAAGAGTAATTGCAGGTTGGCCTGAAAAGAGAAAAACGTGCCAAGGACCATACCTATTGTCATCACCCGGCCACCTTTAGGTTCCCAACGAGCAACAACTTCCAGCAGCCTTGCATAGTGGTCCTTCCACAGGGTAAAATTCTCCGAATTGATGACCAGCATAGACGGCTGAGGCAACTTCATGACCTCCCTGCTAGATGCGGGCGAAGATTCTATGGTAGTTTCTAGCGAAGACCTAACGGACGCTGTCACAATATTTATCTTGCTATCGGGTATATCTTCAGGTAGAGGGGCTGGACCTGGCGACGATAGAGGTTCAAGCCAGGGGTCTAAGATAACAGTTCTGTCAACAGGGATTGGCTCGTAACCTTCCAGAGGCTTTGTAGAAAGCAAGGAGAGCTAAGCGAAATATGAGAAAGAAAAGGAAGAAGAAAGACGATAGAATCCTACAACGGTGCAACCCCCAAAAGAATGGCCAGCGAGGACAACCCGATCGTCGAATCTAATGTTCTGTTGGCCCAAACCATTTAGTCCTTTCCAGCTTTGTGCATCAAACGGAGAGGCGTCGATGGTATCGAATTCTAAAGAGGCGTCTTGTTTGATAAAACGGCAAAACGTTGAATAAGCTATATAAATTTCGTTATGTCGAAAGGCCAGCTGTTCGGCACGCAAGGGTAATGGGCGAGTGTCCTTTGTTTCGGTTTCATCCCAACTTAGATAAAGGTAAGCGAGCAATAGCAAAATGGCTTAACCTTACCGAATATCTGTCTCTCGAAGATAAAACAAAGTTCTTGGTTTAGATTTTCCCTCCAGATTCCAACAACGCGGAAGACAAGCGGGACCTGTGCCATCGCGATGCTCTAAAGCCAGGACGACTCTACCTGAGGCCGCCAGGCGGCTGCAAAATTGACTATGTTGGCGTAAAATTAGAAATAAGGTATTGATGATGTACGCCACTAACCTATAAGCTGTTCTAGTCCCCCCTAGCCCATGAGAGAAGATGACCAATGGCCATTGCGATGATATTGTGACTTTGTCATCGGAGCATTCCTTTGCCTTTTCTGGGCTAAGCAGTGGAGCGTTTGGGTAGGCAGGTATCTCCGAAGAAATTTTGGTTAACAACGACTGAGAAGTTAAACAGACTCGGACTCACCTTCAAAATGGCTCCAAATAAGTAAACCACTGGCCAAAGTAGCCAACTTGAAACGCCTACCACAAGTTAGTCAGCTCCGCAGACTACACAAAATTTGATTGCATATGGATAGCACCTAAGAAAGCGGAAAACCCGATCAATGACTCTTTTATTGGCCTACATTCTAGGTTCAGTCCCCACAGAAGTATAAGTTCAACGGGAGCATACCGAATGAACCAAGGCAGACCCTTCTTGGTATTGGTGTCCACATCGGCCGGGTAATACACAGTAAATGCGACTTCCTCTAAGAAGAGTGCGCTATCAGGTGTACCTTGCTTTCCAGCGTTTCTGAGTTTAACTGAACCTATAGATCGAGCTGGGCGAACGGGTGTAGCAAATGTGGTTACACCGACAGCGAACCGGCCATGAATAGTCGGAAGGAAGAACCTATTAACTTGGTAAAAAATCGATAAGCTAGAAGGTCGTTCAACGACTTACATCCGTTTGAAATATATGGGTAGTGTGCAAGGTTGCTCCGAGTGAAACGCGACTCAGGACTTTATGTAACAGCCCGGTCCGCCCGACAAGACCGTCATGCTCAGCCGCATCAAACCGAGTTGGGATACGTTAACGTTAACGCCTGGTGAGCAACGGTTTTCCTAACTGCGATTACACACAGGCGAGCGCATGCTTCCGTTTCATTCGCGTCGACATGCTACTTGATTTTCTGTTGTCGCAATGTGAGTAACAAGATGATCACTTCTAACAGAAGACTGAAGTCTTGTTTACGACTTCACAGAGTCCCATTATCCCTTGCTGACCCTTGTACATAGGGTCTGATGCACGGCACACTCCGACCTATGAGGATGCCGCTTAAATTTGTTCGCGACAAGAATAACCTTCAACCAACGGAGTTAATTCTACACCTTACTGTGCCGATCAACTGGTCTTTACGAAAATGAAAGGCACTCAGCACCCATCAAAAGACGGCGACCATTGCCGTTGTATAATACGGGATGCAAAATCCAGAGATCCTTTAAATGGACAGCCTTCTTACTTCGTTTTGAGGCTCCCCCATTCCACACCGCAATGGTCGTCCCTCTCGTTCTTTTAGTCTTGTTATCTGTTCTCGTCCTGACTCCATGTGCTACCGCAGGCCCTATCCAAGTTTCGGTCCCTTCCGCCCCTCCTTCAACTCATGTTGTCCAGTCGAATTTTCTTGGAATCAGCTTTGAGCTTAGTTTTCTCGATGAGTACTGTGCGTATTGCCCCGGAATATCACGGTTTTCCCGTCGCTCACGACAGATCCTACTTTTGTAGTTGGGAATGACACGTCCTCTATACCTCCTACCATTGTAAATTATCTCGCAGCACTCCGTTCGCGGACAGGGAACCACCCATTACGCCTTCGGGTGGGCGGAAATTCCATGGATAGCTCCGCCTATGTGCCTTCACAAACATCCCCTATGGTCCAATTGATGGGCCAAGCAGCGAATGCAAACGACCAGCCTGTGAACTACGGTCCAGTACTTTGGGACGTCCTGGATAAGGTTGCTTCTGATATTGGGGGTGCTACTTATCTTATCGGTTCGTATTCTCTTCTGTGTTTGTCGCAAAACCCTCGCTGACTTGAGTTTTTCCAGGACTATCTCTTTTGGATCCAAATAGCACCAACGTTCCACTTGTTGCTGGTAAGTACAGATAGGGACGCCGTTTGTGTTATTTATTCACCTGTCAAACCACGTAGGCGGTGCCGCAAAAAAGCTCGGCAATAACTTGGACGCTTTCTTGCTAGGCAATGTGGGTTTAAAAATATCACTTCTACTTAGAACAACCAACCCAGATTTCTGGGCAGGAACCTGACCTTTACACAAGCCACCTTGATCGACCAAACATCCAGAATTATACAACTGCTATTTATATAGATGTCCGTTCAATGTTCTGCCACCGGGTACTCTTTTCACGACTAATGTTCGTTCCCTTTAGGAATTTCGTACGGCATCGAATCATTTGACCGACACTTCAGCTGGAAATCTCCTGAACAATCACGATATTGGAGGACCTACAATATGTTGCTCTTGGGTTAGGCTATTCTTTTTCAAAATAATTTGCGTGTGACATTAATCTGCGTTTTCTAGAATCTGGACGCCCTTCTGGATGATGGTTACACCTCAGCTTTTGACAGCATTCTAAAATACATTTCGTCCGTTATTTTCGTTACATCTTAGCTGTCATCTGATAGATCTCTTGCCAGCCTCCAGCATTACCCTCAAAACAACTGCTTCGGCAGTTACGACTATGAAATTCCATACTACGTGCAGCATGCAAATGGTGAGGCCCTAAGACCCTTTGGGTTGTAAGTATTCCTGATTCCTTTGCAGTGGTCAGTCTAGCGTCGTGGCAAAACTCTGGCATTACGAAAGTTGTATCCAAGACCGGACCGAATCGTCAAGAAGTCATCTTGTCTGAATTTAACTCCGCGTCTTGCGGCGGAATCCCGACTATCTCTGATACGTTTGCAGTCGGCTCATTGTGGACTATAGACTATGCGTTACAGCTCGCTTCCGTGGGCTATAGTGCTGCCTATATTCACACTCGCGAGCGAGGGATCTCATACAATATATTCTCCCCGCCAGATGGCCCAAATGGTGCTCCTGGGTCCTGGACAACAAATCCTCCCTTTTATAGCTTGCTGGTCACCGCTGAAGCTCTGCGCTCGCAGAACGGCAGCATTGTTGCAGACCTTAATATCAGCGGCTCCAAAGATAATGTGAATGCCACTGTCAGTGGCTACGCCGTGTACGACGCGATGAATTCCACACTCGAACAACTGGTGTTTTTCAACTTCGCCAATTTTTCCTCTTCTGCAGGCGCTTCAGAGTCTTTTGTGATTCCTGCTAACACCTTCTCTACCAACAAAATGAATTCCCTGACAGTGAAATACCTTGTAGCGGAGAGCATGCAGGAAAAAAACAATATCGGCTGGGGTGGCGAAACCTTTGCCAATGTGGGCGATGGCGAATTGATGGCTATAAATGCAACCTGGGCCCCTGCTAATTCTCAGGTCGACTGCACCAAGGGCTGCGCCATAAACGTACCTGCCCCAGGGATGGCAGTTGTTTTCGCTGGAACCGCACCGAAGAACAAACCAAGCGGGACTACCAGTGCCACCGGGTCCGGTAGCAGTACTGCTGGAATAACTAAGAAAAGCGCAAGTGGTGCTCTTATAAATATTGATAACTTCAGCTTCTCAGCGATAGCTTTGTGTTCCTTCCTAACCCCGATGTTAGCTATAATTTGATTTAATTATGTGTTGTAGAGCAATACGAACTCCAAGTAACACGTAGATACCATAGAATACACCATTACAGGCGGAGATACTTAGCTCGATTTGGTAGCAATTGGAGGTCACTAACGGACCTAGGACTTTCCAGAATCCTCCTTCAAACTCACGATACGATTTAAGACTATATAATCCCCTTCCTGACGTCCAGTGTCCATAGATCCTGCCTCGAGACTAGCGATGCGACAGTCTTTGTCGAGGGCAAAGTACGCAACACGCAAACCTTGGAATCGGACACACTCGTTGCCGACCAGTTGCTCACTCGTGGCGTGTGGTATGTTGTCCTCGGACCCTAGTTGGACGGCAAAGCTCTCCTTCGCTGCTTTATCTGTCCTTGTCTTGGCATCTTTCCTGGCCACTTCCAAAGAACGTTTGGCGAGAGGCAGGAATCCGACCTCGACGATTGCCGTTTTGATTGTCTCCAAGCTGTCGGGTGCGATGTCGGACTTGAAGTCACTGGGAACGCGCTCGCTTTTGAAAAGTGGTTTGAATATCCTCGTCTCGTCGACTTTGAGGGGACTTCCAGAAGCCGCGTGTTCTGCGACCCACTGGATAAATGCTTTGGGTTTCTTTGGCTGTCCATCGTTCTCCAATTTGCAGACAAGTTCTACTACTTCTCCGGTACTTGGGTTGGTGGTAAATGAGGTGCATGTAATCGGATATGGAGCCTGGAATAAACCAACTGTTTTTCCCGGGGCTAGTCGGAAGTAGTCCTTTGAATCTTGGGTTCTAAAGTCATCTGCTTCGATATAGATCGTCCGCGTAAACGGTATCGTCGATGTGCCAAGTTCGGGGACTTTGGGATGAAGAGGTTTCTCCACCATTAAGCAGTAGTCCTCTGGAAGATTCTCAATCGTCACTTTCAATGGCTTCATCACCATCAGAAGTCGGGGGGCTGTTCCCTCCAGATAATGCCTGACGGTTTGCTCAAACCGAGCAATCTCGATATTCGAGGCGGCCGTAGACACGCCCAACGCGCTAACGAAGGAGATAATGGCACCCGGAGGCACACCACGTCGTCGCAAGGCGATGAGGGTGTAAAGGCGGGGGTCATCCCATCCATTGACATAACCCTCTTCCACCAAAGCGAGGATTTTCCGTTTTGACATGATGCTACCCTCCAGGCTTAGACGACCATATTCAGATTGCCTAGGTTTATATACCTCTAGTGCATCACAGAGCCAGTCATATGATTGGCGTGAGGCAATGAACTCTGTGGTGCAAAGCGAATGCCTAAAGGCAGTATGAATCCTTCAAAGAATATTGAAATTCGTTCCAGGAACTTACGATATATTTTCTATGCTATCCACCAGGCAATGGGTAAAGTCGTAAGTTGGATAGATTTTCCAGTTGTCATGCGTCCTGTGATGAGGCGTCTCAAGAACACGGTAGGCGGTTAAATCCCACATCTGGGGGTTGCCATCTTCAAGATCTTGTTTCATCCGGAGGTTGGCCTCCTTTGGCTTGTATTTTCCGTTTTTCATATTTTCAAATTCTGCCAGGGATTCTTCGATCGGGCGCTCTCGGTGTATGCAAGGCCTTGGTTGTCCTCGCTTCTCCCCTCTGTCAACTTTAATTTCCTCCTCTAGATGAAGATAAGGATTAGGGATAAATACACAGAGACTTGAAATACATACGGGTGCAGTGGCACACATAAGCCTTGTCGCGCCTTATCAATTCAATGGCTAGCTCATATAATTCCGTGAAGTAGTCACTCGAATATGTTATTTTCCAAGGTTCAAAGCCAAGCCAACGGATCATCTCCAAGATACTTTCGAAGTACCTTGCTTCTTCCTTTTCAGGGTTTGTATCGTCGTATCTTAGGTAAGTCTTTCCACCATAGTGAGCTGCGTAACCAAAATTGACGAAAATGGCCTTTGAGTGGCCAATATGAAGGTACCCATTTGGTTCTGGGGGAAAACGTGTCCAAACTTGACCTCCTGTTGCCTTTAGATGGGCTTCACGCAAGTGTGAATGAACCTGGGGGTTTCCACCAGGTTTATGAAGTTGTCCCAGGAAGCCCTCCTCAAAAACGGACTTCCTTGGGGTCGAAGCAGGCACAGCATCATCTTTCTTTGGCTTCGTGGCTGGTTTCGCTTCCTGATAAAATTATAAGAAGAACGACTACAAAACAATATACACCGACCTTTCCCTTTGGCTTAGCCACTTCCTTGGGTCCAAATTTGTCCAAGAAAACCTTATCAACTGTTGTCTTTACCTCAAAAGGGCTGGCCCATCGAAGTTCAACTGTGTTTTTGAGCGCGCTGACGACTGAGCCAAGGTTTGCCCATCCTGTGATAGCACTCGCTGTGACATAGGTATCGACCTGCGAGTATAATTCTTCGGGGCTGATTGTAAAACCTAAAGGAATTGAGCAAATACATAAGCATTGTAATGCCAACGTACCAACACCGCAATGCCTATTGAAGTCCAAGTCGTCGATAGGTCCTTTGTGAGATTCAATGTATTTCACGGCAGCTGTTTTTTTATGGGATTATGATGCTACGAAATGTCATGAATCCTGGTCCGGCATACCTGTGACCTGATCGATATTCTTCAACTTAAGGTTCAATATCGTTTCAAGAACGTAGTCGCATTCGTCCGACCCGATTGGACCCGCTTTCGAGAGGACAACTGCTAGATTGGCAACAAGAGTCGCTTGCTTTTCTTCCAATGCCGACACTACGTCTTTATGGCTTTCGATGATTTCTCTGAGGATGGAGGCGCTCTTGGGTGCTTTGATCGCCTCTGAAGCCTTCGCATGGGTCAAGCCCATCGATTGGAAAAGAAGCACGAGAGGATCTGTACTCTGATCAGCCTTTGCTGTTATGGACATCTTGGTGGATGCTATGGAATGGCAGAGTGGTTTAAGTCCTGACGAGAAGATACGGTGTAGATGAAGAAAGAGTCGCCTTTATACTGATAAGATATTACAGATAAGGAAATCAACAATCTACACAAATTAGATTATTGTTGACATAACCAGACAATCTTTTGTCCAGATAATACTAAGTCTTCATCAATTTATTTCAACAGTCAGGGCTCAACAAAGGATTCAAGGATAGGTGCCACTAGCTTACAAAAAGAGCAAGGAAATAGTAATACAGGGAAATTTTCATCTGTTTTAAGGGAGGCCAACGTATACGTAATTTGGTCAATGTCTTGGAAAGGAGATAAGTCCTTGAATGTTGATCCACAATTGAAGAACAAAGTTATGCCAAGTCACTACCGGACTGAGGAACTAAGTCAAGTTGAGAATTAGAAGAGAAAAGAGGGCCTTGTGGCAAGACGGGGCCTGCTTGACTCCGATTATCGTGTGCACCAGTGGTAGAATCAACAGCGGAAGAAATTTGAGAGTAGTAGAGCCTATCCGATGCCATGAAGTCTCGTTCGCTTTGAGCAATGCGGTCCAAAAGAGCGCGGAAGTTCCGTCCTTCGTCTTCACTGGTATCGTGGTGGATACTCTCACCGCGATGACTGGAGGAAGCATCCTCGTAGGCTCGGACAGACGGGAGATCGAGGGATGCAAGCGAGTTGGAAAGCTCGTCAAGTAAAACACGTATATCGCGTCTGTTGCGTGCGCTAGTTTGAGGGGCGTTCCTCCTGGAACCCTGATAGATTCGACTGGATCGAGGCTCAGCTCTCGGCGCCCTTTCAGAAAGCGCATCGAGAAGCGCACGGACGTCCCGGTCATTGTAAGCATTCGAGCGTGGTGGTTGGCTGGGAGGGCTACTGCGCGCTTCTTTGCTCCAGACAAATGGTTCTCGTGCTTTAGAGGAGGTTTCAAATGTGAAGGCAGTACTCGCTGCTGATTTGTCGAGTTGCTTTCGGAGTGTTTCAATTTCATCCATGAGTACACTTTCGAACGAGGGTTTGTCCCCTTCGATGCCAACGAATGCGACCAAAGAAGAAACGCTAAAATAAGTCTGGTCAACGATGCCTATTCCCGACATGAAATAAAGGACACCTACAACGCCTCTTTCAGATATGCGAAGCTAAATTTGTCGGTCATCTTGGCAAATTTGGTCACTAGTCGATCCGGAAAGTCAATGTCCTTGTTGGACGTCAATTTCTTTTGCCAGTACTGGGCGTATAATTTCCTTTCGATCTCATCTGGGTCACCAAAGTAACTAAAGACGTGTTAGTGTCTAAAATTGCAGTGGATGAAATGGGCCTCACTATTTTCTATCGAAGCGACTTGGCCTAGTACTGAGGCCAGGGTCTAATCGATCAAAATGATTGGTGGTACCAATGATGAGCAAGCCGTCATTTCCTTCCAGACCATCCAACTGGTTCAGGAAGAAGGAGCGATTCCTGTCATTGATAAGACTATCCAAATCTTCAAGGACAATAACACAAGGTGCCAGTTGGCGAGCTTTGCTGAACACTTCTGCCATGGCTCCCTCTTCTCCCATCCAACCTATGGGAGACATTCACGTTAGCATTTTGAGAAAAAAAATTATTTAAACCATACTCTGGAATGACTTGACGTATAGAGGAGCAAATCCTTTTTCACCGCATGTTTTCATGATAGTCTTGAGACTGATGGTTTTCCCGTTTCCTATCCATGGTGGAGAAGGTTAATCAGAGGCACTTTCACGGCAAGTGCTCAACAAACCTGGAGGCCCATGCATAATCAAGCCGCGCTAAGAAATAGTTTGAACCAAAGCACGTCTTCACGAAAATCGAACTCTTACTTTCCATGGAATAGCAAGCTCCTTGTAAATCGCTTCCGAGGCAAAGAAACCATAGACGTCCTTCTGCAATGCTTTCTTAAATTCGTCTTTAAGGATGACATCCTTCCAATCTGCTTTCTGGACTTCGATCCAGAGTCCGTGGTCCTTCTGCCAGAAACCTTGATTGAAAACCCAGATTTCTTCGTGCAGGGAATCCGACCAGGCGCCCGAAGCAAGAAGGAAGAGACGGGACACCTCTTCCGGACCTTATTATGGCACAAGCTGTCAGTGGGAGTCATTACGATGTGGTGTAGAAGTTAGGTACCCTCGTGGAGGATGAAGTACTGGCTTGCTGTACCAAAGCCATATGGGTACTGGAGGGTGATTACCATGGGAACATCGTCAATGAAAAAGACGGCCACAAACTTGAATCATATATACGATATATTCGAATTGCTAAAGAGCACCGTCTTCAGTTTATTCAAAATTAACTGCCGTTGGCGGTAGGCACATACTTTCCAAGTCACTTTGAAAGAGCCAAATTGGACCTGATCCACAAGAACTCCGGGAACACCCCCGGAACTGCGAGCTAGAGGGACGAACACCAGGTTGGTCACCAGTGGGTTATTCTGGAGCGGCGTTATAGACGCGGCAGGGAACCCAAGAATGTTCATCCCCCATCCTTGTGTACATACGAGTGAATGATTAGGGTGGAGGCGACGAAGAGCATCAGCGCTAAAATGTCGTTATCAGTAAAGGCCGATACAGCAGAACAGACAAAAGACCCAGTGATAGTAGGAATAGCGAGCTTCGCAGAAGCTGAAATGCTCATTGCTTAGTTATAAGTGGAGAAACATCGATATGGATGTACTTGCATTTATCAACCCATTGAGCATAGAAATCCCTGTCGTTGTTCTGAGTTCCTGTTGCTGACGCTTCTTCCTCCCCATTCACCCAGACATTTACGAATTCGTCTGCTTCATTGCGATCGAGGGGAAAGTCTGATGCTGATGTTGGTGCCATGGACCTAGTGGATAAGTTGAGAAGTGATACCAAGATTTTAAAGGGATACTCACACATATACGTGGAACTGGCCTTTTATATTGACAAACCGCAGTCAAAGCTTGATTGATTCTTTCCTACTGTTCGTTAGTAGGATTCAGTGATCGGGCAACTTTCGCCCGTGGTTGTCTGAATTGATAAACACGTGACCAAGATTCCCTTTACCCCATCCCTCATGGCTGCATCAGCAGCAGACATTCGAAGTGCGCTCTCCATAACAGACGCCAGCGCACCAGCTGGCCCATCTCAGCCAAAGAAGGCGGCGCCTACGTACATACGGAAACCTGAGGGGATTTCAAGAGAGCTTTATTCACTTATTGGTCCATCAGCGCCGTCTTTAGCCGCTCAACTAGCAAAACCGCGTCTTAAGCAGAAACCGAACTTTGGTAGCGGAGGGGCGAAAACTAAATGGTTCGCAGTTTCAAAATTCTTGGCACGTTTGCTAATATTCTTCTTGTAGGGAATTGCGACCGTTCAAGAATGGTGCTAGGACAGACGGCCTTCAACTTCGACATTGGGAAAAAGTCTCTGCTGAACTTCCTGCGGGTATGTCGACAGCCTTTAGTGCCACCCCCTTTTACAAATTTAATGAGGATATGGCATGCACATCTAGAGCACCGGTTTAATAAATACAATGTCCAGCCTACTCAATATACATACTCTCAAGACGAATATACGCGCTTTCTCGAAGGTGCACTCCCTGCACTGTTCTATTAAACCAGACGGCCTTCTGAATCTAGTCACAGATAAGGAATGGACCAAAGAGCAGACCGATTACCTTTTCAAACTGGTAGAAGAGTTCGATTCACGGTGGTACATCGTCCATGACAGGTACGAATTCCCTGACGGACCAGCTCGGACCCTTGAAGTAGGTGTTTGCTTTACCAAAAAAAAAGTCGCTGCATCTTATCTCTATCTCTTAAAGGACCTCAAAGATCGCTATCTTAGCGTATGTCGGAAATTGGTCAGAAACCTTCCTTGGAAAGGCGACGAAGCTAGCAGGACTCAATTATTATCCACTTTGGGCTTCGACAAAGGTTACATTTTTTATTTTTTTCCATTGCTTTCAAGGTTGACTCTGCTTTCCTGTAGATCGCGAAATGATGAGGAAAAAGTACATTTTAAGTTTGGAAAGTCGGACAGCAGACCAAATAGCAGAGGAAGAAGCTCTTTATGTCGAAGTCAAACGGCTGGAGCATAACGAACGCAAATTCAAGAGAGACAGAGAAAATTTACTAAGAACACTCGCCGGAATTGATTCCGGACTGCCAGATATTGCAGAAGATGATCCTATTCCATTAGGGCTTCATGGAGAGTCCTCTGGCAGCACGAAGACCAAGAAAAAAAAGGGGGGACAAATTACGGATATCGACAGTCCTGCCACGCCATCTATTGCTAATATACCCGCGACTAAACGACCTCATACAGTGAAAAATGCCGCGTCTGGTATGGCTTTCCATATCTTCACGTCTGATCTCTATTTATTTGAAGCCGTGAACAGACGCTCAGAATTGCATTATCCGTACGGAAGTGCCGTCATCTGGTATCGCTACAAAGGCAGCACACCAACCCGCCTATCTACGCTTGTACAAACTACCTGCTCCCAAGGCTGCAATCGCGCCTAAAGTCACGCAAGCGCTAGCGGAGCTTGGGATCTCGCACAACCGCTTGGTAATGCCCACACGCGACAATGCATTGCAGCTAGAAGCATTATTGGAGGCAACAACCGCTCTTGTAGAAACGAAGCGTGTCGTGGACAAAGTTGACTACGATATCCAGGTGCTGAAAAGCCGCTTGGGGTTGAGAGAGCGGGGTCAATCGGCTGACGGTGAGGCAAAGATGGATGGTGAAGACTCAATGGAGATCGATGAATCGCAGACAGGCGTGGATGGAGAGAACGAAGGGGAAGATGAGAGAGCCCGAAGTGTTCTAAGTACGCGGAGTGCGAGGAACAGGAAACATGTGAGTTACTGTGACATCTCGTCTCTTAGGCTGAATGTCACCATTCAATCCTTCATTTCTAGCCACGACGCTCGATGTCTATCTCGTCTGTAGACACAGTTTCTACAAGAGCTGGTACAAAGCGGCAAAAACGAAGCTAAATTGGCTATTAAATCAATCATGCCAATGAGTTGTGTACAAATAAATATGTACATGCTATGCAGATATAGATCATAGATCATGGTTGCATGAAGGGAGAGTTCTTAGACGAGTGATGGATTAAATTGTCGATAAATGAGACCAGGATGAAAGGGCCAAATAAATGAATTGGCCGACGTGATGCTTGTAGTGTGCAGTAAGGCGAATCGTTTCCATCTCTGGATTGACTTATGGCTGTGTGAATCGAAGAACAAAGTTGACAACTACGGCAACTGCAAAGCAGAGTTGTGAAGGGTCGAAAGGAAAAGAAAACGAGAAACATACTTAGAAGCGCGATGCACAAAACTGTCTGTAAGACAAGTTCACATGAAATTACAATGACAGAATGGTGGAACTCACCGGACCGACCCTATCGTCGTAAGGTCCTCGCCCACCGCGACGAATGGAGGAGGCTCTCCAGTGGTACGTGTAAAGCGCGTAGATCATGATGGCCATGGCTAGAAGTCGGTTGAGAAGTACGTTTTTCAGCCAAGGATTTCAGAACAACTAAAAAGCGCAACAGACCAACAGCAGAGAACATAGCAGCGCTTATCTTGCCAACCTACGCGAGAAGAGGGTCAACGTTACTTGAAGCTGGACAGACCAGGAAGCAGCAGCACCTTATCGCCAAAGTTCAACAGTCCCACTGCTAGACCGCCGAGGACGACTGTGAAATGAAGCCATGAAAGGAAAGTGCGTTCATTGGCGAACGACACCTTTGGTTCAACGCGGACGGGGAGGGCAATACGCTTTGTCGCTGTACGTTGGAGCAGAGGCTGAGTCGACATGGCTGGTGCGAGCAGAAGAAAGGTTGTCCTCCGACCTACAAACCCTATATATAGCCACAGACGAAAAAGGAAGCATAACGGACCAACCCAAGCACGCACGTTCGTTCCGTCAATTAAGCTCAGGGTCATTTGAACAACAGCCCAGAAATAACTTTTCTCAAGCAGACATACGCTATCCTACTATACATGTACTACAAATCGACCTAATTATTCACCTTCCCGAGTTCAACATTCGCAGTCGATCTGGGTGAATACTAGGTGCAACGGGTGCCGTACTACTCGGTGGAGGTGAAGTTTGCGAAGGCGGCGGTCCGTTGTAGCTTGCAGGTGGGAAGTTGTTTGGGCCATTATTGGGGGCAAAAGGTGGAATGGGAATACCTCCGCCTGGCGGTCCTTGGTTAGGGGGAAATGGGGGTGCACCTGGTCGACGATAGGTTGGTTCACTTTTCTGGCTAAAGGATGTGGACGTACCTCCAAATCCACCTGGAGGTCCGCTCATACCCGGGGGTGGACCACCTGGAGGAAAAGGTGACCCACCGGGTGGCATCATAGGCGGAAACCCTGGGCCAGGGGGGAATGGTGGTCGAGCTAGAGAGATATGTGTTAGTTTCAACATAGACGTCGGAGTAGATCCCGAAGAGGTGACTCACGTCCACCAAAACCAGGTGGGGGCATGGGTTGTCCAAATCCCATAGGAGGACCCCCAAAGCCAGGTGGAGGATTTCCGAGATGCTGGGGCCCAAAGCCGAAACCTCCTGGAGGCGGTCCTCCACTTTCATAGGCAGACGTGATTTGATCGATGATATTTTGGGCCTTGTCATGTCCTAGAGCTGTCAAAATGAAATCAGTAATGGGCCCATTTGAAAAGGAAGAATACTGACAAGCGTAATAATCTCTGACATTTGAAAGGTGATTTCTGCCACTATTGTGAGCTTTTCGTACTGTAAATTCAACTGGTCGGAGAGTGAGGGCAAAATAGTTCAGATGACGGACTTACCTGACGTGGAATCGTGAGTAAGAAAGACATCACAGTAATCGCAATAATGTTTCTGTATATAAGTTATCAGTAGGTGTATAAAAGTCGCAGAAGATAAGATTTACTGGCATGGTGGTGGTGGTGGTGGTGGTTGGGATGAGCAAGTCACATCCAATCTTTACCAAGTCGGGGTTTAAATACGATCACGTGAATCTTCACTTCCCTTTGAATTCACAGTTGTCCCCCAAAGAAACTCTTGCGATTATATCAAGGCCATGGACTCCTCAGTAACGGGGATCCAAGAACCCTTTGACTTAATAAGACTTTCGCTGAGCGAACGAGTATTTGTCAAGCTACGAGGAGACAGGGAATTAACAGGGATTTTGCATGTAAGATCTCTTATAAATATTGATACGTATTGAATATCTTTCTTCTTCTAGGCCTATGATGGGCATATGAACCTTATAATGAGCGACGTAGAGGAAACCATTATGATTGTGGACCCAGACAGCGCAGCTAATGGTCATGGAGTCGTTAATGCATGTTTTTTTGGTTCTTGCTACGGTGCAATGTAATTCAACTTTTTTTGTTCAGGTTGCAAAACGGAAGATGGAGATGCTGTTTGTGCGAGGAGATGGTGTAATTCTTGTTCGTTGTCGCCCAATTGTTTTACCAGAGCCTTATCTCAACATGCCTTCCCAATAGGTATCACCGCCATCACGAACGTAGAGTGGTCAACACGATGACCAACACGACGTCAATGAAACGCTTGTGACAAGCGCCTGGTGAACCCTCATCGATTTTCCAGCCGACCATATATACTACGGCTGCATGCGTCCTGCCTTGGCTGAATTTTACCCTTGTATCGATTCAGCCTTTAGCGATCCCGCCTGCACTATTGTTACCATCGAACCTTGCACCAAAAAGACCAGTGTGAAACATGCGTGAGTGGGTGATGATATCTTCTACGCGTTATATTCGAGAGATGCCAACGGCGAACAGAAGAGACATACAGGGAATCTCGAATCTATTATGTCCGATTGATTGTTATTCGTGGTGGTACCGGTTCCGTCAGATCTGATGGGATGAGAGTTGTCGTCATCGAGGCTGGGATTGCCGTTTTGGACGTTTCAAGTGGTGGTGTACCCGTGAACTCTGCTTGCGGTTCGTCGTCGGTAACGGGCGCTTCCAGACCGACTGGCCACGTTCTGTCACGCAACCAAGCGGCGTGTATGATCTTGATCTAATTAAGATGTGAACATGAGTCGATGTGACGGTAATGTCAAACGATGAACTCACAACAATCACCATTGGGAGATTGTTCTTGAGCTTTCCCCCGGAAGATAAACCTTTCCAGACTTTCTCGAGGCTGTGGTTCCAAACCTCTTGATTGTGCACTGCGCCGGACTGACTGAAAAGGTCTTCTAACTTTTTTCTGGATGACGAATGGAATGGTGGGCGCGGGGTAACTCGTGGAGTAAGCCACAGACGACGGCGTGCCTCGTAGTATTCCGGGCCAGGACTTGGAAGCGAGGAAAATTGCAAGATCTCGTCAAATGAGAGGGGTGGCTAGGTAGAATTAATGAGAGCGTACAGAAAGAAAAGCAGACGACAAACTTGACTGGTCATTAAGGAAAGGCAGGAAGAGACGCCGGCCCGTTGAAACTTTCACAACCACGTGTTGTTCTGTATGTAAACCAGGCTGACACAAGGTTCCAGGATCACTCTCCTTCCATCCACGACCATGGTCTCCCTCTACAAACACCATGCTCCCTCAACTACCTCCCTCTCCGACGACGGCGACGACATCGACGAGGATGCCCCCCAGTTCGCTTTCTACCCTGACCACCATGTGGCCCCTGCTCAATGGTCCTTTAAACATGAACAAGATCCTCAGGCACAGCGACCAGCATCCTATTCACCCATCTCAATGATACCACCGGAAATCATGATTCAGATATTCAAGCATTTGCACTCGTCGAGGGACCTCTTCATTGCCATGCGTGTGTCTCGTACTTGGTGCCAGTGCTCCGTGGAGCTGCTTTGGCACAAACCGTCCTTTCCAAAATATGACACCATTCACAAGATGGCCGACCTCCTTCGGAAAGAGGGCCAAATTTTCACCTACTCCGGCTTCATCCGCCGGCTCAATTTCCTTAACCATGGCTCAGATTTATCAGATGAGCTCATTCGCGTTTTTTCCCGCTGCGATCGCCTCGAACGTCTTACTCTCATCGCATGCAAACACATCACAGGAAATGCCCTTGCCCAAATCCTTCCGAATTTCTCCCACCTCGTCGCTATCGACCTCACGGGCGTTGTGAACACCTCCAGCGACGCTATCGTTGGCCTCGCCACCGTTGCAATCCGATTGCAAGGCATCAATCTGTCGGGTTGTGATAAGGTTACCGATACCGGAATTCTTGCACTCGCCAAGTTCTGCCCCCTCCTCCGCCGGGTCAAACTTAGCGGCTTAACTCTCCTGACCGATGCGTCTGTCTCGGCTTTAGCACAGGGGTGTCCCATGCTGCTGGAAATCGACCTCAATCATTGTGAACTCGTCTCAGATGTCTCGGTCCGTCTTATCTGGACACATCTGACCCATATGAGAGAAATGCGTCTCTCTCACTGCTCATTACTTACAGATGCCGCCTTCCCCGCCCCTCTCAGGTCCGATACTCAAGCAGACGTCGTCAACCCGTTCGCCAACTCCAACGCGAAAAGGACCGACGACCTACCACCACTCATCATCAATCGAATATTCGAAAATTTACGCATGTTGGATTTGACAGCCTGTGCCCTCATCACCGACGATGCCGTAGAAGGAATTGTCTCCCATGCGCCGAAGATTCGGAACCTCGTACTGTCAAAGTGTTCTCTTTTAACCGACAAGGCCGTCGAAACTATCTGCAGACTTGGGAGACATCTTCACTACCTCCACCTTGGCCACGCGAGCAAAATTACTGACCGCTCCGTGCGGCTGCTTGCCCGATCCTGTACCCGGATACGATATATTGACTTCGCGAGTGAGTATCCCCTCTCATTCATCATGCCACAATTCGTATAACGGTACGTCACAGATTGTGTTCTTCTCACCGACATGTCTGTCTTTGAACTTTCGGCACTGCCAAAACTTCGCCGAGTTGGTCTTGTTCGTGTTAATCAATTGACAGATGAAGCTATCTATGCCCTGGCTGAACGTCATGCTACTCTCGAACGCATTCACCTTTCGTACTGTGACCAGATTTCGGTTATGGCTATCCATTTCCTCCTTCTAAAGTTGCATAAGCTTACACATCTCAGCTTGACTGGCGTGGCAGCTTTTCGTAACGCAGAGCTGCAGCGATTCTGTCGTGAAGCTCCCAAGGTTTGTTCACCATCCAAATGTCGGTTCTAATTTGTTGACATGCAATGATCAGGACTTCAATACTGCCCAGCGTCTTGCATTTTGTGTTTTCTCTGGCAAAGGTGTCGCCCAACTTAGGACATATCTTACAGAACTATTCGATCGTATCACGGAAATGAATAATACTGACGACACGGAATACGAAGAGGACGACTTTGACGGAGAAGGTTATCAGGAAGATGAGACTCCTGAACCCGAAGGTGTTACCGAAATCAGAGAGATGGAAGGATACCCCCGCCAGCAACTGCTCTTCAATCCGAACATCACAACCGACCGTGGTCATCGAGCCGATGATGCACAGCATCGACAGCAACAACCCCACCACGGACATTATACGCAGCCGCACGAATTTTCTTTTCAACGTGATCGCCCAAACAGGGCCTTGACCAGTTCCATGACCACACCCCGCCGCGATGGTCATGACGTCGTTCCAGATATCGCAGTCTCTCCGAGCGCTAATATCCAAGGTGCTACGTCTCGTTTGAATGCCCAGATTCAAGCCGCGACTCCAATGGCAGGACCTTCTCGCCCATCTCGCCTGCAAATTCGACATGCTCGCACAGTCGCTGATGTACTACCTGTTATTGAATCATCAGCCTCGCCTTCTCCGAATGAGTTGGTACCAAACGATAACGGAGCAGGTTTCTTCCGAACGTATCAAGAACAACCCTTTGGAACAGTCTCGCCGCGTGGAAATGGTACCCTAACTCCAGATCTCAATTACGCCGAGATTGGTCACGGCAGAGGAACTCAAGCATTAACGACTAGGAGACACCTCACTCGTGAACGTACTCCAAGGCAAACCACTGCACCACGTCTTTCGCCTACACCAGAGCCGCCTCAATCTTCCAGCTCCCGCGCTAATTCTGAAGATGAAGATGAAACTGATACCAGAGTGGTACTTGAACACACTACACCCGTAGCGCCGGCCCACGAGAGTAGATGGCTTCACCGTGAATTCGTCCCTACACCTCCCAGCACTCGAGAATTACATGATTCTTCTCAATCCGCTGAAACTAGAGGACGTCGAAATCAACCTGGCAACCTTGGGCATGGATCTCGTAGTTCTGAGCCCAGAGCAAGGAGTGTCAAAAGGAGTATTCGAAATACGCTGAACGCTGCTGAACATTATGCGAGCTCGTTATTGTTCGGAAGGTCTTCGGGAGACGTTCGCCCTGAAGCTACTGGATCGGGATCCAATACAGGTGCCAGTGCCCGTCTCCGCCGGTTTTCTTGAATAAGACCTAGCCTTTCAGTGGTACAGCCTCTGCTGGACAGCTTCCCTTCTTTGCTTCCAATTACCTATTATCGTACCTTAAAAATATTACGAGCTCTTTGGTTTGTGTAATCATCTTCTATGGGCCAGTATAACTATCCACTATCATCGTATTCTTCAACCTATCTAGATCTTTTCATCCATGGACCAAGTCTTCTTGGGCTGTTTGTGTCGGAATCTCTCAAAGAACAGTCACTTGTATTTTACTTTTGAAGTTCAGTTACACTTCGACACTTGGAAAGTTGGAATGAGAATTAGAATGAGAATATCTAGACTGGAAGTGTTTTACATCGAGCACCTTGGAATCAGTAAGCACCCCGGCCACGTGCTCTAGCCTCTACGAATAGTCATGATCAATAGTCACTACGGTAATCGTGAACAACTTGAACGCACATTCTTAATAACAGCACATCCATTATCCTCGTACCCACGTCCACCACGAGCGAAGTGATAGAATTAGGGTCGAACAGGACTCGGTCAATTTCAACGTGGCGTGCTTAATCACTGGTGCCGGTGGCACTCATCCTCATAAAAGCACTTGAATTGTGTTGTCTTCAAGTTGTCTTGGTGGCTTTGTTGCTTTCTTTCATAATCCCACATCTTCGAAGCCTTGTCTCTTCTTGTCTTTGAAATTCGTATCCTTGGACACCTTTCCTATGGCGAAAGTGTTGCAACTACTGGCAAATGTCTACGGCCCATATCCAGATCATATTGTCCTCAAGAGTGACTTCCCTCGACCAGGAGTAAAACTGGCAATGACGGCACTGCAGTTGAATTTTCCAGGGAATAGACAGATTATCGGGTATGTTTCTCCAAAACGTTGACTCCCGCCGAATTTGTAACTATTCTTACAATCCTTCGAGGTTTGACGAAACAGAGTATATAACTAATCCTCCTGCGGGTTCTCGCCTTGCACAAAATCCCGAAGTTGTGTTCTTTGGCGTGATTGAGATTGAAGATATTGAATGGCTTTCACGACAAGGTCTTGCATACCTGGAACGCGATTTCAGGGATTATGACCAAAAAATTCACCTCGCACATTGCCTAACCCCTGATACAATCGAAACGTATTACAAGAAACGAAAATCAAATGAACCCCGTCTTAAAGTTCAATTATGTTGTCGAAAAACATTGCTAGCCCATTTTCTAACCTGTATGTCTCCCACCAGCCTTATCTTTATAGTCGTCTGATTCCCCAATCTAGCCAAAACTGACCCCGAAAAACTCCTCATATATTCTCAATTTGAACAAAGGTCGGTTTGTCGGTCATGTAGATATCTACCTTTGCTAATCGAGAATACCTACAGGAAGCGTACATATTGGGTCAAGTCCTTGCATGTAGCTACATACGCTGCAAGCCGCAATTTCTTTGACAGATACCGCCTTAGGGCATTGGTTGTCGAACTGAAGGAAACCGATACCGACAATACACCACTGGAAGGGAGAAACATCGACTGGATACTCCGTCGATACTTTCATACCATCCGCCCTCGAGACAGGGAGAAACGCATCATTGCAGAAGAGACGCTGGAACTGGACGTTGCTGCAGAGCCTAGGCATCTACGACACCTCCCCAAGGCGGAAGTTCGGGGATACTTTGCGGCGCATTCTGAATGGCTCCTCGCCCATTTGATTGCCCGTCAGCATGGATCTGCAGATCTGTTGAATGTCCGCCAGTGGCTCGCCTTTTGCAAAGAGGCCCGCCAGGACGCGAATGTCGCTCAACAGCGTAACGTTCGCTGGGGTGTGCCCCACGGACAAAATATAAACCTCAATGGATCACATAGTCTTGCTCGACGCCTTGCGCAGTTCGGCGAAACTGAACACTTTTGGGCAAAACGTCTGAAGAGTCTTCAGCAAAAAAAAAAACCTAAAAAGGCATGTATCTTACTTGAAGTCACTGTATCTAGCCATATCATCTCTCCATGTACAGTGCCAACAGATGTCTCCTGAAATCGAGCTGCCCCACAATATTGTGCCAGAAGTCACTCGGTTTCAGTATGACTCGGATTTTAGTGAAGCTTCAAGCTTGGAGGCATCAGAATCAGATTCGGAAGTGAGGGTCGGTCATAACATCCCAGGCTTTTGTATGGAAGCTCCACGGATCCCAAATGGCCGATTTGCCTGGAATTGTCCTGGATGTCAATACCAAATCGACTTGCTGAATCTCTTGCCTGAAAACCTGGATATCCTACCTGATGATACAATTCAGGTGCTCAAAGGAAAGTCATGGAAAGTGAACGACAAGCCAGTGCAACGTGCCCTCTTCCGCCTTGTGTCTCACCACTACGAATTCCAGCACCTGGCTCGCAATGGAATTAAAGTCGTTCAATCCAGGCCTGGTAAGTGGCTGGTCCTGAGTGATCAGTCTTCGCTGCAACAAGGCCGAAAGAAAAACGTGGGTATAAAAACCGAAGATGTGGAATGACAGTGGTTGTAGGAGGGACAGTAGAACATGAATGCAGATAGATATCTTCTCTGCACAATTTCTGCCCACTTTATGTCCAAAATTTACAAATTGGTTATTGTCATTCAAATGGTGTATTCCGAGGTGTATGATTGACAAACATGAAGGTATACGTGGGGGATCGTGAAAGGAATTTTATAGGAAAGAAATTATAAGTGATCTTGTACCGAAATGGATCTCGAAACCACAAAGAGAGTCCAATACTCAGTATTCAGCCTCCTCGACGTCAGCAGAATCTATACCAACTTCTTCGTAATCCTTCTCAAGGGCAGCGAGATCCTCGCGCGCCTCAGAGAATTCACCCTCTTCCATACCCTCACCGACATACCAATGAACAAAAGCACGTTTGGAGTAGAGCAGGTCAAATTTGTGGTCAAGACGACTCCATGCGCTGGAAATGGCAGTAGTGTTAGACAACATGCACATACTACGCGACACCTTGGCGAGATCACCACCAGGGACATGTGCAGGAGGCTCGTTGCAGATACCAAGCTTGAAACCTGTAGGACACCAGTCAACGAATTGAATGGTACGCTTGGTCTTGATGATGGAGACAGCAGCATTAACGTCCTTAGGAACAACATCGCCACGATAGAGAAGGGCACAAGCCACTGAATTTATATCAGTGAGTGGGCAATTATATAAGTCATCAGACCTTACTGTATTTGCCTTCCCTGGGGTCACACTTGACCATCTGGTTGCCAGTCTCAAAGCAGGAGAACGTCATATCGGCAACAGAGTTCTGCTCATGGTGTGCCTTCTCCGCTGAGATGATGGGGGCAAAGGTAGCCAGGGGGAAATGAATACGTGGGAAGCTGAGGAGTGGATGTTAATATTCTAAAGCGGTTATAGAAAGAGAAATACTAACGGAACCAAGTTCGTCTGAAACTCGTTCAGGTCAACATTCAGTGAACCGTCGAAGCGCAAAGAAGCAGTGATTGAGGAGACGACTTGGGCAATCAACCTGTTCAAGTTGGTGAGACTGGGAGAGGTGATACCAAGGTTCTTCTTGCAGATGTCGTAAATAGCTTCGTTATCGACCTGAAAAACGAAGTTGAGTTCACTGTCCTAAGGACAGGCTTGATGATCATACCATAAAGGAGCAGTCAGAGTGCTCGAGGGTGGTATGGGTGGTCAGGACCGAGTTATAAGGCTCGACGACCGAATTAGCCAACGTGGGTGCAGGGTAAACACTAAATTCCAATTTTGACTTCTTGCCGTAGTCGGTGGAGAGACGCTCAAGGATGAGGGCGCCGAAACCGGATCCAGTTCCACCTCCGAAGGAGTGGAAGACAAAGAAACCTTGAAGACCAGAGCAATTGTCAGCAAGGCGGCGAACCTTGTCCATTACAACGTCGATCTGTTCTTTTCCGATGGTGTAATGACCACGAGCATCTAGTAATGGCATGAAAGGCAATTAAAAGACGAAAGGATTGGAACATACAATTGCTGGCAGCATCTTCTTTTCCAGTAACAAGGGTCTCGGGATGGAAGAGACTCCTGTATGGACCGTTCCGGACCTCATCAATAACGCCGGGCTCGAGGTCAATGTACAAAGAACGGGGCACGTGTTTGCCTGAAGAGGTTTCGGAAAAGAATGTGCTGAAGCCACCATCGTTGCTAGACGGTGAGCCTTCCATCAGGCGGCCGTCAGGCTGTATCTTCGGTGAGATAAGCTCCAACTATTACACCTGAATAACTCACACTGAGGCCGTGCTCAACGGTATATAGCTCCCCTAAGATAAGCAGATCAGCATGGCACCACTTTCAAATATTTTATATATGAGATCAAAAGATCTAAAACGACGCGTTCTGAGTCGCCTTACGCGCGACAATAAAAGATATGCGACTTTGGCGAAAAGAATAACGAGAAAAAACTTACAACAGGCATTACCAATCTGGACACCAGCCTGACCAACGTGCACGGAGATGACTTCACGCATTTTGGATGACGACAAGGGCTGCATATAGCATGAAACAAGATCAGTATAGAGGAGAACAGACGACACGTAGGGATAGACTTACGGAAAAGCAGAAATTGAGAAAGGCTACTGCGATGGCAGAACAGGACAAAGGGGAGCCAACACGATGCAGAATTATACACAACTTATGTTCCCACGCTACTCCTGTCACATTTTTCTGACTTGGTCTGTGCGTTTGGACCCTTGCCAATTGTCGTGCAACTCTTGAACCGATTTACGTATAGTGAATGTTCTACTTGTGTATTACGATGCTGAGTGAAAGAAAGGTGCTAGAGTATAGAGAATGTTCCCAGTAATCGAGCCAAACTTTCCAGATGTATGTCTATCAACAAGC
Organism: Galerina sulciceps; assembly: GCA_023014345.1. Taxonomy (NCBI): domain Eukaryota; kingdom Fungi; phylum Basidiomycota; class Agaricomycetes; order Agaricales; family Galerinaceae; genus Galerina; species Galerina sulciceps. The sequence continues at coordinate 1,354,283 of JAEDXJ010000005.1, read as the reverse complement.
AACGTCTAAATTTTTAGCCCCCAGCCTCCAAGCTAGCTACTTGCCTTCAAGCCGACCACTTTACTAGTAGCTGTGGCATTGATTCCATCTACAGCTTTCCCAACGCCTTTTTTTCCAATATATCTGTAAGAATTTAGCACTATATGTTAGGATACCGCACCCCACTTGACAACTAGGGAAACAAACCGTCCCACATCCTCAGTCCATGCATCCATATAATTTTAAATCGAGTTTTTACCTGTTCCTCTGAAACTGACTGCGTGGGGGGCTTGTTGGGATCGTCATTTGGGTCAAATGCGGCCCGATCGCGTCTCTCGTCTTCAGCTTAGGGACGGTAAGTGACTGCATATATGCTCTTTTTCAGCAGAGCCACGGTTTCGGGCTAGCAGAAAAATTAGAAGTGGGGTCAAACCTACGAAAAGTAACACAGTATCACGTCGGCCAGCGATGGCAATTGAAAGTGGTCGTTCATCCTGCAAATCAAAAGGAACCAACCGGCGGAAGGTTACCCTGCCGCTGTCAAGGCTATGGATGGGTCACCAACGGGTCCGCCATCAGACCTATGGACGAAGCCCTGACCTAGAGCGCTCTTCACCGCCTTCGCCTCAGTGTGCATTTTGTTTGAGAACGCGTTTGGAGTTCCTGGCCCAACGTAGTGCCAGTGCTTTTTTAATGACCCCGATATCAGACGCCTTCAGTTGAGGCGCCAAAAAAGCCTCCGGTGGTTCCATCGCTCCAACCTGCCCGGATAAATTAACACGCTCACGAATCATGATCGCGTCCGTAGTGACTTTCGAGATGCTACACAATAAACTTATATATCAGAAAACACTGCGCTCACATTATTACAATGGCCAGGTTTGCAAGGACCCGTTTCAATAACCAAGTTAGATTTGGATTGTGTGATATGCTCGTCCTTTCTTGGAGCTGCGGCCTTCTATTTCTCTTCCGTGTATAATTTAGTTTCAGAATCAGCGGTCAATGGCATCTGATTCACTTCCATATTTCTTCGACGCTGTGTGGGGATTTTGCAGTAGAGACTGCGGGAATAGGCGCAGTCGAAGGAATTCCTCGTCGTGTTTTGATACATGCTTGATAAATTCCGCTACTGACCGGTAGGCGTATTTGCCCTAATTCCAAGAACATAAGTATGGTCTTGCTTGGATTCGACGGCGAGACTGACGCTTTTCGTAAACGTGAACACAGTTGACACATGGCACATCCCTGCCGTCAGTCACTCAGGCCACAAGGCTCTCCAAGTTGTGGGGGGTCTTTCGTCGTTGTTGGTATGAAACACCCCCTGAATCACGTATGGTTAGTACAGACCAGAGCGTCGAGGGTTTACCGAGAAAGCCATATTCCGGGATAATATCCTTCAAAATAGATATTTAATAACGGGAATGAGCAATACGATATGTTTTACCGTTTAAAGTTTTGCATAACGCTGGGAAAACTATGCGTCATGTTGACCCATGGACCGAAGAGCACGGCCCCAGCTGGCATGGGGAGGCGTAAATCTCTTAAAACAATCTACAACGTTACAGAGACCGCCGCCGGCTAAATCACCCACAAAAACGATTTTTGAATGAGATACGGCTTGGTGAGGTGACCCAGGAGTACGGATAAGGTATAGATCTTTATACTTTTAGTTCAATAAATAGGGTCGATGGTGACATAACTTACGAGCGGCAATCGCCTCTTGCAGAGCACATTGCCAAGGGTATTGAGGCGCCTTTCTGTAAAAAAAAACAGATTGAGTAGGTAAGAATGGGATCATATAAGGAATCGTGAAACCGCCCCTGTACTTAACAACCAAAGCCCGCCGATTAAATTTGTGCGCTACGTGTGTATTCAGTCTTCAACCACGTTATACGGGGCGAAAATACCAAAATGTTCTATTTGGTATGGATGTGTGTCTAAGATAGTTAAAGGACTTGAAAAAGCGAAAGGAGACATGCCTACTAATAGAACCCCAGAAATAGCTCCCTGAAACGAACTTCTGAAACTGCGGGATAATTGAAAAATGCCACGCACCTCCGTGAACATAGGATAGGTTTACAGTGCCCATTAAAAAGCAACGTTCAAGAATCAGATGCCATGACTGTGTCCAATATTTCCACTCTTTCGATGTTGACCTCCACCTCGCCCATTTTCTTTCCACTTTTGGTTTTGTCCTCGAACTCAGGCCCAGGGTACTTATCCCCTGCAACCCATTCGGCATCTATACCACTCAAGCCACAAACCTACCACCATCGTTCGCCGCCAACTACTGACATGAGCAGTTCATGCCCAAACCATTCTCTAAGTGCGTCGGCTGCGCCACTGCCGCTTAAGAGTGGAATGGTGATTGGACATGGTCCAGTCGGGTGCAAGTCCTTGTACTAGCAAAAAAATGAGGACACACAAGGTAGGAATGTAATGTGCACAATGCTTGAAGGGACTCAATAGTATTCCTGGCCTCGAAATCAATGAAGGCTATATAGGTCGGTTTGTAGAGGACGTCTAGGTTACCGTCTAAGGCTTGCCCTTTACAGTATGGAACGCCTTGAGAAGGGAAAGTATTGAAAAATTTCTGGGATTTGAGTTCAAATGGCTTTACTCGTCGAAGACAAGGTCATCCTGGGGACATTCCGAGTCTTTGGACGGGATAGTTTTGATTCGCTTAACTTTCTTTTTTCCGTGAACGGAGAAGGTTTTGACTACAACTATACGTTTCGGTGTCAACAGGCATGTGGGTGAAGTATGGGAGAGGTGGAAATGCAGATCGGGGCTTGCTTGAACTGATCATGATTTCTTTCTTGACGTCAGAGTTCAAGCAGACGCGTTGTGAGTTATTTGGCTGTGCGAATTGAACCGTAGATGTGGCTTAGTCAGGTAATTTCCAACTTCTATGATCACCTTCACGCCATTGTCGGGGGCAGCGCGTTCGTCGAGGACTACCCCGCTATCATATCTGCTACAAATCGACGATGTTAGAATTTTGATTGATTGCGGATCTCCAGACTGGGCACAAGAGCCTTCTCCGTTCGAGCCTTCTGTACCCGAGAGCGAAAATCTTTCACCAGTATGGACTGAATACGTCGAAACATTGGAAAAGTTCGTGTCAAACATCATTGAGGATATTTGCCTTGAGATTAATGTGGTCTTATAGGCTTGCTCCTACCGTTGACTTGGTACTACTCTCGCATGGCGACTTGGCTCATTCTGGATTGTATCCTTGGGCGTATTCAAGGTGGGGGCTGAAGGCGCCAGCTTACACCACTTTACCTGTCCAGGCAATGGGCAGGATCGCAGTCACAGAAGACGTTGAAGGCCTCAGGGACGAGGAGGAAGTGATTGATCAGCCCACTGACGTTTCGGGCCACGATGACGGGGATGGGGGTACACCACCCTACTCAACGCCGCCTAAAGCATCAAAGGGGAAGTGTATCGCTACAGTGATCGAAGTTCAAGATGCCTTTGACTCATTAAACACTTTGAGATACTCTCAGCCGACTCACCTGCAAGGTACAATGTTTTGTCGCGGACAGGCAACATCACTAACTGTTCTCAAGGAAAATGTCAGGGATTGACGATCACGCCATTCAACGCCGGCCATACTCTAGGTGGTGCCATTTGGAAGATACGATCTCCTTCTTCTGGCACTATAATATATGCAGTAAACATGAACCACATGAGGGAACGTCACTTGGATGGGACTGTCCTCATGCGCCAGGCTGCTGGGGGCATATTCGAACCTTTGGCACGACCTGATCTCCTTATTACAGATGCTGACCGAGTGCCTGTGATCACGAGTAGAAGAAAAGACAGGGACGCAGCTCTCATTGGTATGTTTTGATTCTAATGTTATTTCCAACAAATTAATTATGGATGTTAGATACAATAACGTCCACACTTTCTTCTCGTTCATCCCTTCTCCTTCCCTGTGATTCAAGTACGCGTATATTGGAACTACTTGTTCTACTTGATCAGCACTGGAACTTTTCCCGGCTGAGATACCCGATTTGCCTTCTATCCCGTACTGGTCGAGAAATGTTAACCTTCGTGAGGAGTATGATGGAATGGTTAGGCGGTACGATCAGCAAAGAAGATGTAGGCGAAGAAGGAATTAGCTCACGGCAAAATGCTAATAAAAGACGTCGCGACGATGATAATGACGAAGACGCGTTGGGAGCCTTCGCCTTAAGATTCAAGTGTGTTGGACACTCACTCCTTATCTTTTAGTCGTCTTTCTTAATACCCAACTCAGACATCTAGAATTCTTCCCAAACCCTCAAGCACTGCTTCAAACCTATTCTTCCAAAGATCCCAAATTAATTTTGGCGGTCCCCGCTTCTCTCTCTCATGGACCATCCCGACACCTCTTCACAGACTTTGCAGCAGTTCCAGACAACGTAGTCCTACTCACTGCAAGAAGTGAAGATGGTACCCTTGGTCGCGCGTTGTTCGACAAATGGGACAGTTCGCAACGACCCGAGGACAAGTGGGACAAAGGGAAAATAGGACGCAATGTCATGATGGACGGATCAATCAAGCTCAAGATAAGCCGCAAAGTCCCACTGACAGGTTTAGAGCTGGAGTTATACCAGCAGAAGGAACAGGCCACAAGGGATAAGGAGGCAGCACATCAAGCCAACCTTCTGCGAAATCAACGAATGTTGGAGGCAGATGAAGATGACAGCGATTCCGACTCTGATTCTGACGTAGAGGAAGACGAAGTCAGGGAGGCTCTAGGCGGAGAGTCCATGGATACTGCTGATGACGGCGCCTCCACTGAGGCCGGAGAGAAAAAAAGTAAACGAAAGGAAGAAAAAGGTATGGATGGCGTGGATTGGTTGGACGGCGACGAAGGCCTCACAAAGCAACTCCTGTCGTTCGATATTTACCTGAAAGGCAACGTCTCTAAATCGACATCGTTCTTCAAGAGTACAGGTCAAAGCCAGCGATTTAGGATGTTCCCATACGTGGACAAGAAGCGCAGGGTAGACGAGTACGGCGAGACCATTGACGTCGGCATGTGGCTTAGAAAAGGTAAAGCTTTGGAGGAAGAAGCAGAGAGCGAGGATGTTAAGGATTACAAGCGACGGCTAGCAGAGGAAGATGCTAAGGTGCGTCCTCCTGCATATAAGCTTTCGCAGGTTATGATATTACCATTCACCGACGTACAGAAAGCTACCAAGGAGCCACCATCAAAATTTGTCACAAACGAAATTGAAGTTCAGTTGGCTTGCCGCCTGCTGTTTATCGACATGGAAGGCCTCAATGACGGACGAGCCGTAAAGACCATAGTCCCACAAGTGAATCCACGTAAAATGGTGCGTGTTGAATCGTCCTCGCTTTGTCAATTTTGATCGTCTTGGGTTTCAGATTATCGTCCATGCACCAGCTGCTGCATCAAACTCACTTATTGAGAGCTGTAGAAATATTCGATCGATGACAAAGGACATCTTTGCACCTGCAGTTGGCGAAAGCATCCAGATCGGTCAACAAACGAACAGCTTCTCAATCAATATTAGCGATGAGCTTTTGGCTTCCCTGAAAATTTCTAGAGTATGGTTTACCTATATTTTGTCCAACTAGAAGCTCACATTCTACAGTTCGAAGACAATGAAATCGCATATGTTCGGGGCCTTGTCGCTGCCCATGCAACATCGACTATTCCTACTTTAGAACCCATTTCGTCATCAGCTGTCCCGTTGGACCCTGGCAGCCAAACTCAGTCCCTGGATCAACGAGTACTCGGATCGCGGGCAAAGCTTTCCTTGCCGCACTCAACAATGATCGGAGAGCTGAAGCTTACAGCTCTAAAATCACGACTCGCTTCTATCGGCGTGCAGGCAGAGCTTATTGGCGAGGGAGTTCTGATCTGCGGAACGTCTGGAGCTTCAGATACACTTGGAGGAACGGTTGCTGTTCGAAAGCTGGCAAAGGGTAAGATTGAGCTGGAGGGTAGTGTTTCTGAGGTGTATTATATTGTACGACGCGAGATCTATAATCTACACGCCCTCGTAGCTGCGTAATGGAATTTGTTGAGTCATGTCGTAGGAACCAAACATCCGAAAAAGGGAAATGTGGGCACGCTTCCGATTTCCAAAATTTGTTGGGAAGTGAGTTGCCCTCTGACCACTCTTGCCTCTCGAGTCGACTTTCTCTTGCTCCCCACCCCATCCCTTTCTTCCCGTCTTTCCAGTGCTATAACGAATTATGCGTGAAGTTATCTCTCTCCATGTGGGTCAGGCTGGTGTTCAGATCGGTAATGCTTGCTGTGAGTTTACCCCCTTTTTCGTCGCGTTCCTGGCTTCATTCGATATCACCAACAGGGGAGCTGTACACTCTCGAGCACGGTTTGAGCGTAAGTTTTTTTTGGCATGGCACCAGTTCTATCATGCTCATCTGCGTTTAGCCTGACGGTCGTCTTATGGAAGGCTCACCGTCCTCGACCGACAGCGGCTTCTCCACGTTCTTCTCAGAGACCGGTTCCGGAAAACATGTCCCTCGTTCTCTCTATATTGATCTCGAGCCTGGTGTCATCGACGATGTTAAGACCGGTCCTTACAGGTCGCTTTTCCACCCTGAAACTCTCATCACTGGCAAGGAGGATGCCGCTAATAACTGTACGATGTTATCATTATTGCTTACTTTTGCACACGTCTGATCGTTGTTTTGCAAAGATGCTCGAGGGCATTATACTGTTGGCAAAGAACTCATTGACCCTGTCATGGACAAACTCAGGAGGCTTGCCGATAACTGCTCAGGTCTACAGGGTTTCTTCGTCTTCCATTCGTTCGGTGGAGGGACCGGTTCAGGATTTGGTGCCCTTCTTCTTGAGAAACTTTCAACAGATTATGGCAAGAAATCGAAACTTGAGTTCTGCGTGTACCCCGCCCCTCAACTCTCAAGTTCCGTAGTCGAGCCTTATAACTCTGTTCTTACGACGCATACGACTCTCGAACACTCTGATTGCTCCTTCATGGTATGATGGTGGTGAAGGTCGTGAATGTGGAAAGTCATAACTAATTTCTTGTGTACAGGTGGACAATGAAGCCATTTATGACATTTGCAAGAAAAAACTTGGTGTCGTTTCCCCCAGCTTCTCTAACCTCAACCGCTTGATCGCTCAAGTCGTTTCCTCCATCACCGCATCTTTGCGCTTTGATGGGTCTCTCAACGTCGATCTGAACGAGTTCCAGACCAATCTTGTGCCGTACGCGATTTAGGTTTTTCATAGGTTGGCAATGGTTGCTCACATCGCATTTTCCCACAAGGTTCCCTCGTATCCACTTCCCCCTCGCCACTTACGCCCCTCTGCTCTCTGCTGATAAAGCCAACCATGAACAGAACTCAGTGGCTGAGATGACCTTCTCTTGCTTCGAGAATGGCAACCAGATGGTGAAGTGTGATCCCAAGGAGGGAAAATACAGTGAGCTTTAGGCGCATACCTGCCGTTTATTGGTTGCTAAAACATTTCAGTGGCTTGTTGTCTCCTTTACCGTGGAGATGTTGTCCCAAAAGATGTCCAGGCTGCTGTTGCTAGTATTAAAACCAAGCGAACAATTCAATTCGTCGATTGGTGTCCAACTGGCTTCAAGGTAAGTTCATATTTTTATATTTTATGAAATTCAGTAATTATTTAAATCTATAACAACGATAGCTTGGCGTTTGCAACGAGCCGTCAGCGTGCGTACCAGGTGGTGATCTTGCTAAGACCTCTCGTAGTCTTTGCATGCTTTCAAAGTACGCTCTCACAAACCTGGTTCTGCTTGAGTCTAATAACATCATTTCAGCACTACGGCAATTTCCGCTGCTTGGGGTCGTTTGGGTAGTTCGTCTATTACTATCGTGGCCTGATTATCTGATCTTCTTTTACAGACTACAAATTTGATCTTATGTACTCAAAACGGGCTTTCGTCCACTGGTACGTCGGGGAAGGTATGGAGGAGGGTGAATTCTCGGAGGCCCGAGAGGATCTCGCAGCTCTCGAGAAAGATTACGAAGAAGTTGGCACAGACTCTGCCGATGCGGAAGAAGAGGGTGAATACTGAAGAAATGCAAAGAACTCACTGGCCTATTCTCATTGTGTAGCCTTGATGGTGTGCCTCTGGCTGAATACCCTTTTTCATGCAAGTTGCCCTTCTCTCATCAGTATTCTTTTTGGTAGGCTACTGATTTTATACTGCTCCTTTACTTGATTTAACTATCAGTTACAAACTCATTTATCAATTTCTAAATTCATTTTTACTATAGTAGTACTCTTGTTTATGATCTTGAGAGATTAGAATAAACAGGATTATTGATGTAGATGTGAAGTGGGATTTCTAAGTTTCCTATTGTCCTGTATGGCAGTTGATCTTAGACTATGAAATATGCTTTGTTTTCTAAATTCTGATTCCAATGTGAAATGTTACCCTCTGCAAATATTTATTCTGATTTAATTGTAACAATGACACCCTTCTCTGTGCATCTAATGGAAACACTGGAGGATGAATCAATATTGATGTAAGGGCCCAAAACCATTCACTTACCTGGACAGATCTTTGACAATGAAGTCAGGTTGTGCTGCTTCAAGTTGTTCTCGGGTATGTGTGGTGAGTAAAGCAACAGTCTTGCATCCAGCTGCACGACCACTACGAATTCCAGAAGGTGCATCTTCAAAGACAAGACCTGGAGCAGAGTTGAGGCGTTAACGACGCACATCACATAAAATGAAAGAGAACTTGCAATCCTCTGGCTTCACACCACATTTCTCTGCCCCAAGGAGGTACGGATCGGGGTAAGGCTTCCCCTTGGATACATCTTCAGATGCAACAAACACATCTGGTATAGGAACTCCTGCAATTTTCAGAGCGGACGACGCATATGCCCGGGTAGCAGATGTGCAGATTGCCCAGCAGGGGTTGGGCCAAAAACGCGCAGGAGCCATCTAGAAGAAAATCTGCATAGGTTCATTGTACTCTTTTAATCCTGTGAGCAGCACTGACCTCTTTCATGATAGTTTTGACGCCCGGTAGTAGGACAATACCTTGTCTACCGCCCTCGGACGAGGTTGTCACGATCGCCCTCTCGAAGCGCTCTGCCTCTGACTAAAGAACAGCCATTAGCTCGAGAATATCTCCGGAGGCAAGGTCGATAACATACTTCCAGGATCTCGGGATCTTCAATCCCGCAATGAGTTTTCAGATTGTCGACAGTACGAACGCCATGCGAGGCTGGGCCGGAGAAAACTCAAGAGTCGGGAACAGATAGACAATGCAGTGTAGACGAGAGCTCACAGCTCAGGATGTAGTGGACGTCTATGGTGGGGTAGGATTGCCGAAATAGCTCCCATGCCCCGACGACACCTGCAGTTGAGTCAACCAAAGTGCCGTCCATATCAAAAAGACTGTGAATAACGTCAGATAGTCGGTGACAAGATAATGGTAATACCGACTCACAGGGCATGCAGGTGAAGGACAGTGTCGGCCATGAAAGCAGGAGACAAGAAACCCGATAGACCGGCGAAGGGAGGAAGAGATAATAATTGTGAAAAGGAGCAGCTGACCGGTCCGCAGTGTTTGTTGTGGGAGTCGATGCCAAACTAACGCTGTCGGCGATTTGTTTCTGACAGGTCCGTTGGCACGCCCTTCCTTTTTTGGACGATAGAAATCAGGTCTAACTACATTTTCTGATTGTCGTGCTTTTCATTCTCTTCTTTATTCACTCGGGTCAATTATGCCTCCGCGCAGGAGGCCGCAATTCACCCAGGACCACATTGACCAGCAGCTCCAGCAGATCCATCTTCTGGACCCCTCTTCCTCCTCTGAAAACCTGGAACAGCTCGGGCCTATCATAAAGCAGATTTACACCAACCGGCAGCAGGATGCGTATCTCAGAACAGTGCAGGGTCTCATCAACTCCAAGGATGCTGAGATTGAGAAGATATGCAGTGACAACTACCAGGACTTCATTTCATCCGTCTCCACACTGTTTACGGTCAAGTCATATACCGATAGGATGAAGGAAAATATCTCTACATTGGATACAAGTGTGGCCCAGCTTGGTGGCGGATTGGTCGAGAAGAAACGTGCATTATTACAGTCAAAGAAGACAGCTGCAAATTTGGATGAAGCTATTGATACCCTGCAGGCATGTCTTCGCGTCCTGGACGTCGTTGATCGAGTGGGTGAGATGATCATCGCAGGCAAATATTGGAGCGCGTTGAGGGTTTGTCGTTTACACTATCGCGTCGTATACATATTTTCAATGGAACCTATGCAATTTTCAGTCACTGGAGGACATTCAGAGCATGCCTCCGACATCTCTGTCGCAGACACCGTTCTTCCAGCATCTCCTATCCTCCTTACCATCCCTGCGTGGTCAGATCAAGGATGCGGTTACAGCTTCTATGAAGCAGTGGCTGTTGGAAATTCGAAATATAAGCACGGAAGTCGGTCGACTGGCAGTTGAATCCATGGATTCAAGAACACGGCGATGGCGCTCGAGACGCGAGAAAGACCCCCTTCTGCGGTCCAATCGAGTCGGAAGCGCTGTCGAATTGGTCACGTATGAAAAAATTGAATGTGAACTACTTCTCTAATACTCTATCACCGAAGCTGACGAACATCTTCATAGTCAATGTCCTTGACAACGAGAAGCTTCATGTGGACTTTCGGCCCCTTTTTGAATGCATTCACATATATACCACCTTGAATTCGTTGAACGAGCTTCAGAAATCGTATCAAGCAGACAGAAAAGTAATCGACCATGCATAAGCAATGAATTTTTCTGACCTGACTTTTTTAGGCTCAATCTGATTTGATTCTTCCGACGCCTCTCCCACTCGGTTCTCTTCCTTCGCTTACTCAGGAAATCTCTGGTTTCTTTATTGTTGAATCTCACGTTCTTGAAACAACTGGGATATTCCGGTCCTCCAGAGACGTGGAAGAGCTATGGGATGCTCTCGTTACACGCTTAACGGTCGCTATTGATGGTGCTCTACGAATAGAGGCTGATCCAGAAGCTTTTTTGAAAGTCAAAGAAAGTTTGCTGAACTTCATAATGACGCTGGAGGTAATCGGCAAGATTGGCCTCAAAAACACAGACTGACGAAAACTACCTCAAGGCTTACTCTTACTCAACCAGCTCTCTGCAGTCATTCATTATTGTCTTGTTTGAGAAGTATGCCAAATTACTAGAGACCCAATTCACAAAGCGGTTTGAAACCGTAAGCCTGCCCGACTTTCGGTCAGTGCTATATCACAGTTCCCTTACAGATTGTTCGGCAAGACGATCACACTCCCATGAAAGCAGACCCGGAGACCGACCTTGTTACTATTCTTGAAGTCATCTGGCTGAGTGATGAAGAGAGAAACGAATTGAAGCAGTGCGTGTTTTATGTTATGGCATCTCAGCCTTCTTATATCTGATATAGAACACCCTCAAATTATCCACTACCATGGTCACAAACTCTCTATCTGTGTTGTCAAGATGCACGTACACTATTGTTGTTCCTGTCAAACTGTTAATGTTTTTTTTTGTCAGATTCGTGTATTCATCCAGAAGTTCTACGCATTCGTTGAAGGGGTTTCACAACATCACAGGGATATTGATGAGCTTTTAAGCAAGGTGACAACTAGCAAGGACTGATCTTGATATGGCCAAAACTTACTGTCTTCCGTTTGTAGTCACTGGACTCCCTACTAACCAAGAGCATCAGCGAGGCTATAGGACAACGTTTAGCAGGCACACAAAACCCAACCCAGATAGCCCAAATCATAACCAATCTAGAGCACTTCCAGGTGGCATGCGGAGAACTGGAGCGCTCTCTTACGAATCTGCGGTGAGTGTCTTGCCCTTTATCGCAGACAATAAGTCCTTGAATGCTGCATTATCTACAGCTCCACGCAACGAGGCGGAATTATCACACTTACGGCATCTGCAGCGTTTGAAGCAACCATCTCTCGCTCGCGTGCGCGGATGTCAGGTCTTATCTCGTCAAAACTGGACCAATGTTTCGAGTTGTCAGAGTATGATTGGACTCCAAATGCCAGAGAGACGTCCCCAAGCATGTACTTGTATGAGCTGGTTAACTGGTTGACCACCGTCGTCGACTCTCTGGTGATCAAGGAAACTTACAAGGAGGAAGCCTACAAGGGTGCTCTTGGCTACATCACTGAATGTTTGATGGTATGTTTCATCTGATACCTTTCAGCCCTTCTGTTACTCACAGAGTGGAACTGAAGGACTTTTTGACGGGTCGTGACATTCCCATGATGAACGAAAATGCGATATCCAATATTCTCATTGATGTGGACTTCCTGGAAGATGAGCTCAAGCGGATCGGGAGGTTGCACCTTTCGACTGTGTTCACAGAACTTCGATTGGCAAGGAATTTTGTGATATTCAAAGTGTGACATTGATTTTGATGAGGTTCCAACAGACCACTTCGATTGTCCTTGGTAGTACTGTTCTGGAGTATCTTGTGCCTGCAAATAGGCATGCCTCATATGCAGCCGTGAAGCCCAAGAGGCTTCAATCCTTGCTGGAGAAACTTGCCAGGTTTGGGGGCATGCAACAAGATGTTGCAGGAAGAGAATTAGGCGAGAGACGCAGGAAAGAAGCAGAAGCAGTTAGCCGCATATTTCCAGGGGAAAATCATTGACTTCTGTTTTTTTTTTTTTATGCACTGCACATTTTTGCTCTTTGATCACCTCATAGGCTATAAGCTATATAGCATGTAAAATAATAACCACTGGTCTAAGGAGTGATTTAGTGCTACACGCCATGCCAAAGAACAATGAAACAGGATGAAGAATTAGAGGGAAAAAAAGAGATCGGCCTGGAATGGGCTAGCAATATATGAATGGACCGAGAATGAGATAAACAGCGACGAATACGTTTTCGGTATCGTGAGGGGATCGTGACACATGTAACAACGCCAACATGGTACCCAGACCAGAAAGTAGATGTTTATTATACTCGGCGCTTGATGTTGGCGCTCAACCACTCCAGACCCTCGTACAAACCATCGCCAGATGTGGCGCACGCAGCCTTAAAAGGAGTGAGAAAAGTAGTCTCATGAGTGAACAGACTGAGTACACACCTGAATATACCAAGTCCGCTGCCTGAGACCATGGAGTCCGAGCTTATCGGTAATTTCGGCGGCGTTCATCGCATTGGGCAAGTCCTGCTTGTTGGCGAAAACGAGGAGAAGAGCGTCACGGAGCTCATCTTCATTCAACATCCGTTGAAGTTCCTCACGGGCCTCAGAAACACGTTCTCTATCATTAGAGTCGACTACAAAGATGATACCCTGGGTATTCTGGAAGTCTGTAGAAAGAAGTCGTATGAGAGAGGGGTAGAGACACTTCAAGGGGTGGAGACTGACAATGCCTCCAGAGCGGGCGAATCTTATCTTGGCCTCCGACATCCCACACAGTGAATGAGATGTTCTTGTATTCAACAGTTTCGACGTTGAATCCTGTCGATGGGTGTTAAGCTGGTACAAGGCGGGTGACTGGATGACCAACTCACCGATTGTTGGGATGGTGGTGACGATCTCACCGAGCTTGAGCTTGTAGAGGATGGTGGTTTTACCAGCAGCATCGAGACCAACCTAAAGAGGCGCTGAGAACGCTAGATGAAGAGCGAGACGGACAGATATGTACCATCAGAATACCTGGAAAAGGCGAGTGGTCAGAGATCCAGGGCTTATGGGCTCAATAGGCAATGTACATACGCATTTCCTTTTTGCCGAAGAGGCCAGAGAGGAGGCGAGAAACTGAGAGACCCATGATTGCAGTGAGAGTTGAAAGCGGGAAGTTGAAAAGTTGGAGGTGGAAGGTAAGGACAGCAAATGCGCCGAGCTGTGCTTGTCTTCTGTTTGCGTGGGACTTTTAATTGAAATTCCGCTATAGGGCAAACAAGTTGTTGAACAATTTCGTTCCGTCTTTTCGTTTTTACTTTATATCCAGTAACGTCACTTGCCACGTATCTCCTGCGTAAGTTTCACGCAGCAGTTGTCTGCGCATGCGCATCTATTACGATAAGAGTGTCTTTCAATATCTTGTCTGTGTACAATCGGCACCGCCCAAGCGCAGCTGACAATGCCTGAGATCAATTTGAGTCAAGCTCAATACATGGCCAAATAATAACCACACTCTCTGCGGAGCCAGTGTGTACTTGAAAAGAATTGTAGGTTCGTGTGGATTCCTTGGCAAGTCCCTGGCGTGCTCGATTGTTGTCTCACACCACGAGCACTGGCAATTGTTTGGTAGAATAATACCACGTCTTTGAGATAAATAAAATGCTTAGTATTCTAACAGAAATGAACTTCTAAGTGATTATAACCAAACGGTAATGGAAGCAATGAAGTCTAATGTAGTCTAATGAGAATGAGGTTATAACAACAATTGGCAGAGCATTGAAGAAGTGGTTTAAACAAGGAGGGAGTTGACCAGTCAACTATTTTTGGCCGTGGGCCTAGAATGGTAAGAGAGGCGCTTATCTTCGGACACCCTCATTACGCAGTCTGCGATCCAATTGAGTTCGCCAGTTAACATAAATGCCATTGGTTCGTGATGGAGCATATTGACACAGCTCAAAAAGGACCAGTTGTTCTTGGAATCCGGGGTTTGGCCAGATATGGTCGCGTGCTAAATTAAGATTCAGGAAATTGAATCAGAGAATAGTCATTGCCTCTTACCATTCCTGACGATCTCCAGCGCTTGGGTGGAGGGGATGCGGCGGGACCACATCACTGGAGGGTAGAAGTTGAGCGAATATCTTTTAAGGGGCTAAAAAATGTATTTACAGTAAGCTGCAACCACTGCGGCGCTTCTGGAAATTCCTTGTACACAGTGTACAAGGACGACCCCGCCGGATCTCAGAGCTTGGTCAATGAAGTGACAAGCCGCCGGCAAATGGATCAAGAGGTCTGCATAATCGACATCTTCGACGGCGATACGCTGATGGTAAATACCAGCTTCGGGTAGTTCTGCCGGTATAGGGTCTGAACAGACAGATAGAATATGGGTGATTCTGTTCTCGGTCAAAGAACGCGTCGAACGCGCAGCCATTATGCTGTAAAAGTTACGATCGTCATTAGTAGGTGACAGAAACAACTAACAAGCAGAGCCACTAACTTTCCCAGGAAAAGCCTGTTTTCGATGACAGCATTGATATTTTTCCAGACCATTTTAGTCACGCTTGAACTTTTGACTGAACTTGACTTGAAGTGGGTTTTTTGGATGATCACCTTCGTCATTACAGTCCTCGTTATGTACTCTCTGAATACAAAGGCGGCAGCGAGCATTCCCGAATGGTAGAGTGAAGCGGAGGTAGAGACTCCCGTTGAGACCTTGCGCCATTGCCCTTGCTCAACGCTCGAAAAACAGATAGAAAAAGCCAAAGCAGTGTTAAGGGACCTCAGTGAGGTCACAGCAAATGAAGCCGAGGCGATGCCATCTTCCCCAGTCGATATCAACAGAGCCAAATAGACAGTCTTCCGAACCTGCCGCCAATCAACACGTGGGATGCCTATTTGGGAAACAACTCGGAATCCCTCGAGTTGTCTATGGCAGTGTCGCCACGTTCTGCAAGAAGGTCGATAGCCGACGTGCTTTCTTCTGAGTCCGAACATAGGCGCCCCTCGTTCCTCTTCGGGACCTCTAGCTTACCGCGGATTTGTTGAATAGAAGACCATCCATGGGCGCCAGTAAAATTTTTGTGGATTATCCAAGATTGCGTTTTCAGCGTGGCCGCGGGATGGAGTTAATGGAAGGAAGGCGTCATTGCAAAAGACATGAAATATGCGCGTCTGTATAGGATTTCGGAGTTGTCGCCAAGCGGATCCAGAAAGAGTGGAGAGTGCTTTGCTGCAATGCAACTTCAGAGTTCACAGCAGAGGTGAAGTTGATAAAATAGTAATATCCCGGTCTGAACGTCAAAGGTCGTTTTAGATTACGGTGATTTTGAAGTGATAAAAGGCCATCCAGGTTTTGAAAACACGACCTTCAGGGAAGGGGAGAGACAAACTAAGTCGTGATAAAAACGCGACCTCAGTCAGTAAAACGTCTGGCAACACGAGGTCGCATTACGTAATGGTCGTGCACCTTATCCACGGACCACAGCACTATTAATGTCACTCGGTGCGAGATTATTCCTGCACTTCTTCTTTCTCTTTCCACTACCCCCACCATTTACCTGCTTCGTCTCCTAACTGTATTGATCGACATGAGGATCGAATGGGCATCTCATGTGTGTTATCTGATCTTCATTCTCACCACCTTGACTGACATTCTCTTGACAATACATCTAGTTCCACTCTGATGGAAGAAGGCGCACTCCCCCGCCGTCGATGATGCATGGATGGCTAGCCAAAATGAGAGGAACCCTCATGGGGAATGAGGAGCTACGGTCCAAGGTAGGATTCTGTCAAATTGTCATTTTGATGCGTCGTACTAAACAGTTGTGTTGGTCGTCAAGGGAATGCGAGAAATGAGGGCTGCCAAAACAGAGAGAAAGCGCCAGGCCACCAAGAAGAAACAACAGCAATATTCGGCCCATACAGGGAAGAGCACGTTCTCGTTTCTTGGCTTTGGCAAGAGCAGCAAATTCGGGAAGCCAACTCGGCATCTTCAGTCAAAAAGGTATCATTCTACGAACAGCCATAGGAGTCGACCCGTTAGACCTCCATTGAGACCATCTGCTACATCGCCAAGATCGAGCCATCGCAGTCACCGACGAGGATTGTCTCATTCACAGCTGCAGGTTCATCAAAGTGGTCAGCGTAGATCAAGCCGCCGATGAGGCGAGCTAGCATGTTTTAACTTTGTTGTCTGGGTCGATTCAGAGCACCTTGAAGTTAACTGGGCATCTAGGGTATTTATAAGTGCAGTGTTGTATTTAAGGATCTGTCGGAATAATGTTACCTTATGTGTGTATATAAAGATATCAATTCGGGTTTTAAGTTTGAGAGTTAGTGGTTCTGAAGGTCAGAGATCATAACTGGAGGAACTGAGTCAAGTTGCAATTGTGGAATTGGGCCTCCGAGTCCTCCATCTTTGGTGACGCAATGCGCAGGGCCATCACCGTCTATTACTAATAGAGGCAAATACAACGTTCATCCAACAAGATTTGATCTGAAGATTGAAAAAGGCTATGCAAAGAGCTTCTTCGCTCCAGAATCCAGATCTCTCAAAAGTCGAGATAGGTCATCTTTCATACAAATCTCGATTTAAACGTCAATGCCAGCACAAAAGGGGATCCAATCTGGTAATCTCTACTGAGAACATTTTCAACTTGTATTTTTTACGCGCGTACGGTTCCTGCCAGGCGGCCAAGTTCCTGCAGTCCATCGTAGTTTCATCGTCCAAAACCCAGGGCGACTCGAAGGTGGGGACTCGATCTTACCATTCCAGGAAAACTCCCATGTTGAAATATGATTTTGTCAATACTTTGAGAGAGCCGCCATATTTTCGGTGGGCAGCAACTCACAAGTGGGCACAGACATTATAAGGTGACTTTCCGAAAGGTTAAGCTCAATTAGGAAGGTGAAGCGCTTCGAATATTCCTCCTCCTCCCTTGAATAAACCTTAATCTGTTAGGAGGGTCAACGCCCTATGAATAGAATAATCCAGCGTCGAATAAATACTTTATAGATTTTGACAAAACAACACCATGCACCTACCTTTGATGGACTGCGTTGTCAAGTGCGTTCAAGCTTAGGCTCAATCAAATATCGTTCATGAGTGGACGATCTTGGTACGAGACTATGTTCAAGCTAGCTCTTGGCACTTTCGAAGTTCCTTCAACATACGTACATGGGTCAATAAGTATATTTCCAATAAGTCACAACGTGAATCTATGAGGTTCCGTACTCTGTGGTGAGTGCTGACCCATGGCGGTTAGTACTGTATTTAGGATGCTGAGTATTCAAATCGACTATTCTCACATTGTAAGCCGTGGTGGTCACGAAGGATCAAACAGAATAGACTATCTCAATAGATGTTGGATTTCGACTGCCGACGTCATTTATGTCAGAACAATCTATCCAAAAAGCTTACGGAAAGTCACCCACATAAATGCTTTTTTGCGTCGAACATCAGCGCCTAGGGTGGATAGTTATAAAAAAGGCGTTTATAGTTATTTTCGTTCCCATGGAACACATCGGACAGGGATGTAGCATTTCGTGTTGGTACAATCATTGAGCGTGGCGGGCCTATCCCCTAGTCTGGCGGTACTGGCGCTGGTCGCTGAACACGCCTTGGTAATTAGTACATCGATCACCATGCTTCACATCATTTCGATCTTCACCGCAGTATTCATCCTAGCACTAGCATTTCACGATTGTCGGTGAGTTCAGTGTTCTCCTGTGATTTTATACCTGAACACTGAGGGCTGCCACAGTCATGCTTGAATCCAGTGTTGGCAATTCATACGATGACCTATCATATAATCATGGTGCTTTTAGCATTCAAGAGGCCTGCTGATGCACCGAGACTGTCTATCGCCTACACAATTGCGGCTTACTTACTTTATTATTTGAGGCATGGCTCAGCGCCTACTTTACCATGTCCGTCATCTTCTTCAGCAGAGTGAAGGAATTCAAGATGTTTGGAGTCTGGGTTCTGATCCCACTTATAATGCAGGTACCGCAGAAAATTCAAATCATGCTCGACCCCATCGAGTGTGTCATCGTTGCCAACAAAAGCACGTTGGAACGTCGATAGTGGCCCGTCTAAGAAAAAGAGCCCAGCTCAGTGGGAGAATACTAGTAGTAGACTAGAACCGATAGCCAGTGGCAAAAAGTAGTTGGTGCGGCATGATCCGGTCCAGAACACCAAGGCAGATATCTGTTCTAGACGGCGCGATTGGATTTGCGATGCGAGCAAGTCTGCAATGACCTGCTGTAACAACAAATGACATCCTCGGGTAGAGCTTTGTATCGACAAAGATAGAAGGTAGTCTTAGATAATTTGAGCTCATATGAATAAAAAATAGCAGCCTGAGTTGTTAGAAATAGATTATTGTGAAGGCATCTTGGTCGTCTGATGAATCGAGTTACTGTCCTTGGCAGCGTGACTTTTCTTCTTCTTCCGCCTTTTGCGTTTTTTCTTAGGAGTTACCGATGGAGTTCCAGTCCCAGTCTCTGCGTCGGAGTCGCGGTCGCTCAAGGGCCCAGTCAGATTGAGTAACGGTACCTTCAGCAGTTGCGGAGGAGGGGTTTTGAGGAACGCAGAGGTTTTGGTGAGCGAGGTATCAATAACCTCTTGCACCGATCCAACTTGTATTTGATTGGTGTTAAACATTCAAAATACGACATAGAGACTTACTGGAAGTGTGTGAGGGGGTGAACGACGTTTTCGTAGAATCAACATTTCCCTCTTGGGAAGGGGCAGGAGTAGTATCACTCCATTGAGAATGTGACACGTCGGTAGCGTTAGGAGGATCCCAGACAGCCTCCTCTCTCCCCTTGATTGGCGATTCGTAGAGTTGATCCTGATCGGAACCGTTAAGAAGGTCTTCAATTTCATCCGAGCTATCGAGTCTTGGTCGACCTGCGGTCGGCACCGAAAATACTGGCTGCATGGCAGATTTCCCTGGGGCCTTTTCATCGGTTTTTTTTTTCTTCCTTCCGTGTATAGTATCGAATGGGTCAAGTCTGTATTTCTTCTTGATGACACCCACCCGGCTTTCGCCTCCGTCGTCGGACGTAGATTTTGTCGTGGTTTCTTCTTCGCGGATCCGCTTCGACCCAGCCAATTTACGAGGTAAATTGGCTGTCTCTCGGGTCATACTTTGGACGCCAGCCGGCATGGAAGCACCAACACCTAGCCTTCGCGTTACAAGGTAACAGTTAAAATATTTTTCCTGATGAAAACACGTACGTACCTACCTAGGTGGCTTTTTCATGTATTCCATAAGTTCTTGCTCAAGATTGCTCCTTCGAGACATTGACGGGAATTTGGAAGGCTCCACCCACGAAGATATTATGTTTTGTGCAAATGACATAGATAAGTCAATTTGAGCCTGGAGAGCCTCTAAGTCCATTTCTTCTTTGTCAATCCCTGGTGAATCCATGCCGCAGTATAGATGTCATAGGCACAGCGGGTTTTGAAGTCCTTAGGCCTCAGGAATAAAGATGAAGAATAGCGGTTGAAAGTGAAGATGTGTTTGGAAAGGTTTCCCGCGCCAGGTAATGAAGTCAAGGACAAACTGTACCTTATTCGTCTTCACCTATGGCTTCTTCCAAGCGCAAGTGGGAGTATGCCGAGGATTCCGACGAAGAATCACCCTCTTACGGTCGACAAATTCTGCCAGTTGCAAACCTTCCAGATGACTTCAACGAGGAACCAATAGATGGGCTGCAGTATCTCTTCATGGTAAGGTATGTATGGAGACATATCGCTCAGAAATGTTTTCTAACGACCTCCAGACGAGATGCACGACACCTTCCCGGAACAGTGCGCGTCGTCAATCCATATGAGCAACCGGAATCGTCAACATTAGCAGGGAATTCAAATGATGCCCCCCTTGAGCAAACTAATCTACCTTCAGAAGAATGGCGAGAGACTTTCGAGTTTCGGTTTCAAAACTTCCGCCAGGCGAGTCATATGAGAACAAAGCCGGAATTTCTTACTGATACCTAAGTTTCAGAATTTCAAACAACCTACCATTTATGTAGGTACCACAAATGCTGGACCCCGCCGACTAATGCCGGACAAAAAAGATAGAGATATGTGGTGGGCTTTCCTGTCCGGCCTGCCTGAATCGGAGTGGCAATCAACAAAAAACTCCAAGGGCAAGTCAAAGAAGCAAAAGTTCTTTGATCAAGGAATGCGTGGTTGGACAGACGTTGATGACCCTGCCCAAAACCTGCAAGGAGACGCATTGACTAACCCACGGCAACTACGAAATGATGATGAAGGAGATGTTGAACAGGAATTGAGGATGGACCCCTCTGAAATCTTGCTCAGTCCGGTCGGAACACGTGTGTGCCTTGAAGGACTCGGTTCAAGTACTGCGGGGAAGTCTTCTGCTCCTGCTGAAAAGGGCTTTGTCCCTCGAGAGCCGACAACTACGCTTTTAAAATCGATTGATGAAGTGCGTTTTCTTTTGCTTCTGTGCCATGGCAATATAACCGAATGACCACGTTCATAGCGTGTTGCGTTGCACTTACTAATGTATTTTACTTACTGGATAAACCTCTACGTCAAGTCGCCTGAATCCAGTACCCATCTTCCATTGGAATGTCACGCTCGGTGGATTTTCTTCCTTCTATCAAGGGTTGATGAGCATGTAGCCGCCGACGATATGAATCTCTTGCGGAACCTTGCGCGCGCTTGCCTTTCACTCCTTATACACATAAAGAAGGAGGAAAAACTCTTATCTTGGAATTCAGACACAACTTCTCCAAGGAACATGGAGCAATCCTCATGTTGGATTATCATCACAACAATCGCCGGAATGTGGAAGCAAAGAGACCTTTGGGTGGATGCTGAGGATGTTCTTAGGCAACTTCGATCTTAGTTCTGTTCATCACCTGTGAAATTTCCACTCGTCACGACTTACATCCTTCAGCCATTGCTTACGGTAGATATCCTTAAGTCTTTTTGTACAGAACCTCTTTCAAAACTTATGCCATAATCTTCCAGATTAAATCAGTGTTGCAGTCGAGTCATCGTCGCCTGCGAGGTTCTCTTGCCATCTAAACCAGATATCCAGCTCTTGAGGTACTTAATATTTTGGTAGGGACTTACAATTTTGACCACAACAGGTGCTTGATGCCAGGTAGGATTTTGGTCCCCAACAACGGCTTCACCCGCAATCTCAAATCCATGCAACCTGTAAAACTCTGTGTTTTGACTGTTACTGGAAAGTAACCAGGATACTTGGCCAGTCACATCCGCCTATCCAAACATGTTTGCTCGAGAATGATGTAGTCGATGAAGGAAGACCGACCAAACTAGTTATTGCATCTAAGAGCTCCCCGCCATAACCACGTTTCTGGCTTGCTGGCTCTGTTGCGAGGATCATAACCGACAGCATCTCGCTCAGTTTCCTTCCGTCTTTTTCTAGTGCACCTTTGATTGCCACTTGGGTTTTCTCTTCCAGTTCTTCGTTCCTCTGGAAGCTTTCGAATCAAATATTTGTCTGAAACAATTGGGACGTTACAAACCTTCCTCTGTTCAGCCGAAAATACTTTTCTGCTAACAACCGAAGCAAGGCCACCCACAATGGTATCAAGGACACGGTCTATCTGCGTCTTTGTCGTTGGTTCACCGAGACCTGGGGAGCTAATCGACAAGCTCTCACCACGAGATGTGTCAGACTGCTTGGTTAACTTACCCGATAACAAAGCTTGCACCCGAATGTACGGTGAGTGCGACTTTTCTGCGGATGAAGATAGTGATGATAGACGCCATAACGATTCTGTCGATGACCTTCATCCAAGGTGTTTGTCTTTCATTCTGCAGGGCCTTCAGTTCGTGAGCCGATCGATGCAGCGTAAGATTGGACCTACGTTGCGTAAGTAACGCATTTGTGGGTCGTTTTCGAATGCTTCTACCCAAGTCCTAGCCGCCTTCCATACGTCGCCTTTGTCTCGATCAGTTATTTTCGGTAAATAAATATTTCTCAACCATGGAACGTACTTTGACGGAGAGGAATAACGAGCTCATCGAACAATAGTAATGGCGTTTCTTCGCTGAATCCGTGCATTTTAGGTAGCTGCGAATCAGAACTGCGCCAGTGAGTCAAGACGAGGAATGCCGTCTCATCTCGAGCTTTATGCTAATTGCAGGTCAGGACCCACCGCAGCATTGAACTGCGCTCGGGTCACTCCCTCACTAGCATCTGTCAATCAGACGGTTCCATCTAACCGTAGACGAGCTTGTATTAAGCGTGGGTGCTGCGCACGCAGCAGCTTTTAAGCCAGAGTATTACTTTACAAAAGATTTTGCTGACATCTCGATGAACGCGTGTGAGTATATATTATAACATAAACCTCGAGAAATGAGTGACATGTAAGCACCAGAGAGCCCGCGAACCCTATATCACGAAGAGGTCGAAGATGTAGCACACCTTTAACTTGTAAACGAATGAATAATGTTTGGTCAATTACATTCCAGGGCGCTTCAAAAAAAGTAGGACGGGTGGATACGAATTGAGGAATTGGGATTTTTCACCACTAATGAAGACTGCATTCTACTTTCTCGAACCATCTGCGTCATTTCTTGTTAAAATAAATTGATTTGTAGTGCGACGAACTTACAATTCGAATGACGATAGTGTCTTGATGCCACTCTGGGTTTCCGTCTCCTAAATACGCCTCTCCAACAGTTTTGAATCCGTGTGAGTTATAGAAACCAGTATTAAGGACGTTGCTCGACACCAGCCAAGCAGACTGACAAAGCTTGTCAGCCTATGAGGATATCCTTCAGCTAATATCTCTTCTCCTTGAACGAGAAATATAAATCATACATAGCTTGTCACAGTTTCCAAGAGTGCAGAACCAAGACCCTGGCCCTGACTTTGTGGCTCCGTCGCCAATAAAGCAACATACAACATTTCGTTTACCCTATCGCCCAGCACCAAAGACGTTACCTTGGCTATTTTCTCTTGCGTCTCTTTATTTCTCTAAAAATCAATTAGTTAAAGCAATAACATGTAGAGTAATCCGCTTCAACCTTCTTCTGTTCCTGGGTCCCCAATTTCTGCGCTGCCGCGACCGTCCAGTTTACTAGCATGTCTGCCAACCATTCGTCTGGAGGAAGAGATCCAGTTCGAGCAGGAGCCCTAAGATAGTCAAGACGGTAAATGCTTTGACCAATTTTTTATCCTGAAGTTGCTCACGCAACAATCAAAGCAGCACCTCTATTGACGGTAAGAACCATCTTGCTTCGCATCCACAATGCTAATACGACTGTGACCGCCACCCTGTTGGGGATAGAGCCTGGCTTTTCGCCCTATGATCAAGATCAGCGAGTGCATGCTTGAGAGTGTGTTCAGAAAGTGGAATAATTACAGCGCGAAGGTACATCATCATTGGATCGTCCAAGAAGGCATCGTTCCAGGTTCTCGCTGCTCTCCAGGTATCGGCTGCCAATTGAGTTCAGTCTGGTTGTATGAACTAAAACAGGTGTTCAAGACTGACCTAGGCGAAGCGGTACAACTTGGTGGACGCTAAGAAACTGAGCTTCCATTAGTGTTGCGGGAAATAGAGCTGTGAAAATTGCACCTGCAAATTACCCCTGCTAATTTGCGGCTAATTTGCAGGTCCGACCGGATCGCTGGGGGAGGGGTTGTGAATTAGGGCAAATTTGCCCCCTCATATAGACCTCGAACACCGACCTTTCCAAGGTGTACCTGACCGGTACCTCCGAATTTTTCAGTGAGAAATGCAAAATGGTTGCCAAAAAAATTGAAAGGTTGATTGAACCCCGCACCTACTGCCAAATTTTCCTGTATCCGAAGCCATGGCAAACTTTGGCCAAACTGTTGAGCTATTTCGCATGCAAAAAAGGATTTTTTGCTATTTTGCAGGGCTAATTTGCGCAAATTAGCGGGCGATGCGCCTCCGGCCCCGGCGTGCAAATTAGCCGAAATTCACTCCTGCGAATTTGGACCGCCGTCCTGGTCTGGCAAATTTGCCCAGCGAAGCAGGTCGGCAGGCTATTTCCCGCAACACTAGCTTCCATGGACGATGGACAGAAGAATCTGTGAACACGTGACTGTGATGGGTGAAATGAAAAAGTCGAGGAGGAATAAAAGGACAGGTTGTCTTCTATCACCACTCGTTTACCCTTGTATATCTTTCCCTAATACATCCTTCATACGTCCACCATGCGTGCTGTCGCTTTCCTCCTTGCCTTCGTCTCCTCCGCCTTCGCCTATACCGTCCTCTCTCCAAATGGTGCCCAAGGCTGGACCAATCAAGGTGGCCAGGTGTATGTCATTTTTTTCTCTTTTCTCGGTTGAGCTAGTTCTGATATCCTCTTTTCTTTAGTCTTACCTGGCAGCGCGTTGACACCGACAGGGCCAACTTCACTGTCCTCCTCACTAACCAGGTCAATCGCCATGACTGATTCTTCACCGTACACCGTTCTCATCCCTCTTTGAATGTCGTTAGGCTGTCGCTGGCTTCACCCCTCAGATTCTCGCTGCTTTGGTAGACGGCACCTTGGGCAAAGCCACTTTGAATCCTCCCAACCCAGGTTGGCCCACTGGAAGTCACTTCCGTGTCAATCTCGTTCAAGATGCTACCGACCTTAACACAATTCTCGCTCAGTCGCCCGAGTTCGACATCACACCTTCAACATCCACCTCCAAGTCGTGTGTATTTCTTTGTTTTTTTTTTGTCACTAAAGTTGGCTCATTCTTTCATTGCCGCCCTATTTAGCAGTACAACTGCCGCAGGTACGACTCCTGTCACCGGTGCAACTCCCACGGACGCCAACACTGGTGGCTCGCCGACCGATCCGATCACCGTCCCTACCAGTGCTGCCATGTCTGATTTCACTGTGCAAACGGCCTTGCTAGTGTTCTTCTCGGCCATTGGCGTTGTCCTCGCTTGATCTGGCAAAAATAGTCTTCTTTGAAGGACGTCCATTCGTTTAATTTTACCCATTAGGTTATACGTCTCCAGACCTTGGACACTTATCTGACTTTGTGGACCCATTGACAATTTGATACTAACCCGTTTTCACTATACTATGTGTCTCTTGTGCCATCGCTGGACTACTTTCAATTTGATGCATATGTCAGATGTGTTGTAATTCAAATCGGTTAATCTGCTGTTTTACAAGAAGAAAGTATGGACCTTGTTCCGTCCAACGACACCCCACCAACCCAACCCTGCAGCTCCTCCTGCAAGAATTGCAACAGGAGGTGAAACTGCAAACCATTCAACAAAGGTAAAAGTAACAGTAGCAATCACTAACCACCAAGGCTCTAGTCCTAAACTAATGCCCTGAGTCGACTTCGCAGTAAGATACCCAATCTCCCAGAGTCGGTACACGGCTGTAAATACCATGCCAACAGCGGTAGCATTCACGCCCCGTAGAATGCTGGTGACTTCTCTTCGTTTTCTCAACAACTGCCATATGCTCTGAAATCCAATGGAGAGCCAAAGGCCTGGCGTAAATATCCCCACAAAAGCGAAAATCGCGCCCACGACTGTTGGTACTGATTTCGGGGATGTAGGCCCTGCGATTACCATTGCGCCAAGGTAAACCGCAAAATTGAAGTTGGGACCAGGTAAAGCCTGGATGACGGCAAGGCCAAGGAGAAAATCGCGAGGTGACACCCACCCAGGACCCACGACATAGTCTCGCAGAAGAGGAATGACGACGGGACCGCCACCAAATATGATTGTCCCAGCAAGGAACATGTTATTGAAAAGTGAAAACAAAAGAGGCGCGGCCCGCATTAACCCACGTAGAGACATGAAGACAGAGAACGTTATGAAGAAAATTGCGATAGTAAATAGTCCTATCTTGATTGGGATGGCATGCCCCGAACTTTCGGTGGTAGCTGGCCGGATAATTGACTGGCGATACACCGTATCGTTGGTATCTTGAAATAAATTGACGGTGTCAACGACTGTTGCGGCTTGCCTACGGTGGGGCCCAGAAGTAGATGCCCTGTGTGCCTCATTCGTGATATTCTCCTCCGTCGCAATATCGTCACTTCCAAATCCGGCTTCTGGTGCCGGAGGATCACTGGCAGACGATTGTCCTCTGGCCCGTCTTCTGGCCTTCCATCTCCTGACCGACGATTGGCCAAAAAGATCCCAAATGAGTGTCGTCGCACCTCCGATAATCATGAGAACAGGGAAGTACCACAAAGCACTGTAGCACATTCCCGCACAACCGCCAAATGCGACTAATATCCTAGACAGTGGGTCTGATATGGCCTTTCGAGCAAGTTGAACGGCTGCAAGTGCGATTATTCCGACTATGGCCGCATTTAGGCCTGAAAGCGCCCCGTACACAGGTTCAGGGAGCGTTTCGTCGATATTCTGGACGCCCAGGGAGAGCGAATACATTGCGACGGCACCTGGAAAAGACCAGAGGAAGAAAGCGAGGAGTGCGGGTATCAACCCGGCGTGGATCTGTGCAATATTGAAGAGCATTTTGGTGGATGCCGGGCCTGGGAGAGCCTGGGTGACTGCGAATAGCTCCTGATACTGCACAGGGAAACCAGTGAGGATCTGATGAGTGCAGATATATAGGACATTACCCACGGTCTGTTCGTTAATCCAAGGAGTTTTACCAAGGCCATCGACAAAACGCCGATGGAAAATCTGGAAATGGACGGGTGGGCCACCAAACGCAGTGAACCCTAAATCAAAAGTCCGCAAGAACACATCTAGGAGGCGTGATGATAGCTTGGACGTGTTCGCTTGGTACGCAATACCTCCTGAGTGGCTGCCGTTGTGGGCAAGAGTGACACGCCGATTTTGTGAAAGGGTATCAAAGGACATTTTGGCACTTCAGTGAAAAGCCTCAATGAATCGATGAACATTGAAAATCACACATGTCCCATTGCGGAATTACGTCCAAATGCCATCCAAGTGCAATGAGGTGATCCCTGGCGCAGGTGGTCCACGTGTGTGCCCTTTGCATCTATGTTTTGTTCATGACATCGCGAATCTCGACTGAACCCAAGCTTCATACGTACTCGTTTATAGAGCTTGAAAGACAAGAAGGAAAGCAAAGTATCCAAACAGGTCTCAAAGTCTGATGAAGCAAGGGGCTACCACTGGCAAATCTCGACTCCTAAAGGTCGGATAGTTGGGATTGCATCTGAAAAGGAGTCAGTTATCAGTCCTTCAATTCAAGCGGTCAAATTTAGAACCTTACCCTAGCTTGAATGACAAGAGCAGTCCAGGGATTGCGTGCAAAGCTTTTCTGTTGCAAGAGCGTATAAGGATCCAATTCTGGCTACGATGGCCCTGATAGGTTACCGTTCTTGTTTCCTCTTTAGGAGAGACCGGTTACCAGTACCAGTCACCGGTCTAAGTTCCCGATTACAATAGATTATAGCTCATCCATCCATCCATTCATACGGCTTTCACTTATAATTCACCCAGCATGTCAACAGGTAATTCATATGAACACCTCTTACCTCCAAGCTGGAAGCAACAAGTAGCGGGCTGGCTTGCTGAGGACACCCCGTCATTCGACTACGGAGGTTATGTCGTCGGAGAGGTTTTGCGGCAGGCATTTCTTCTCGGAAAGGGATCCCAACCCGCAATCCTTGCAGGATCACCTTTTGTTACAGAAATTTTTGTTCAATTGGGCTGCGAGTAAGTAGTGGCTGAATTTTTGATTCCATCATTTATTTATCATATGCGGGTATGCACTATAGAATTGAATGGCATGTAAAGGAAGGTGACACATTCGAGCCCGTGAAGCATGTCGCCACCGTGAGGGGGAAAGCTCGTTTCTTACTACTGGGTGAGCGGATAGCGCTCAACCTTCTAGCCCGCTGCAGCGGTATCGCCACCAAGTAACCAGTTATCTTCATTCATTCCTCAGAATTTCAATGAATTTTGATTTAAGGTCGAAAAGAATCAAAGATTTGGCCAGAGGTTACGGCTTTACTGGCACCATCGCCGGAACTCGAAAGACTACACCTGGTAACCACCTAACCACTCCTTTCAAGAAGGACTTACGAATTTGTCGGTAGGTTTCAGGCTAGTAGAAAAATATGGAATGCTAGTCGGTGGGATTGACCCTCATCGTCACGATCTTTCCAGTATGATCATGCTAAAAGATAATCATATTTGGTCCTCTGGTGTGTTTTCGCTTCCTTTGCGAGAATAAATGTGTTCAACCTTAGCTCCCCAGGCTCAATCACGGCCGCAATCCAACAAGCAAGGAAAGTTGGAGGATTCAGCCTTCTTCTTGACGTTGAAGTCCGTTCCGAGGCCGAGGCTGATGAAGCAATCGAGGCTGGTGCAGACATTATCATGCTGGATAATATTGAAGGTGTGGAGTTAGTTACCATGGCCAGGGCTTTGAAGGAGAAATGGAATGGTCAACGCAAGTTCTTGTTCGAGACGAGTGGAAACATCACGGAGGCTAACCTACAAGAAAGAGCGATTAATGGTCAGCTGTTCTGCCTAATCACCGACAAGCTTGTTCTTGACCAGAAATTTCCTGCAGAAATTGACATCTTGAGCACCAGTGTGGTTCACCAATCAGTGCAGCATATAGATTTCAGCCTCAAGATTCAGAAACCCGAGAATTAGATGTGCACTGCCAAATATCATTTAGATTATACCATAGGTATCATCATTGCTCGAGGTTGAATAGAGAAATTGCATTTCCTCCTCGTACGCCGTCCTTGTCCGCCTCGCTCCAACCTTGCACATCTGCAATAGCTTCTAGATTTACGGTGACACTTTTCCATTTCTCTGAAGAAGACAGTGGAGGGAAGAAAGGGTGATCAGTGCCAAAGAGCATTCTCTTACTCCCTGCACCTCGGTTCAATGTGCCTTTTGTCACAGGACCCGACTGGAATCTCTCCGCTCGAGATACTACATCGCTCACAAAACCTAGTTCTTCAGGACCATATGCCACTGCGTCGAGGTACAGTTTTCCCAAGTAATATCTTGCGTCTTGCTTGAGCCTTGAAGCGACGACAGGGTCATGGTCGATGCAGGAGGCGAGACGCGAGGACAGAGCAGGTAGCACACCCCCTGAGTGCGCCAGGAGTATGCGAAGATTTGGGAATCTGTCAAATACTCCTGAGAGTATCATGCGAGTCGCTGCCTACAATGCAAACAAAAATAAGACCTTGACTTGTGGAGAGAAAAGCTTGGACTGACGGTTGTGGTTTCAAATGGGAAACCTAAAGCTAAGGGAAGTACGTGTCCATTATCTATATTACCCCATGCATCTCCATCTACGCCGTAGTGAGGGTGCAAAAAAACGACAAGGCCGGCCTTTTCAATAGCTGCCCAAACTGGGTCAAGAGCTTCGTCGTCGAGACCCTTTCCGATTCCGCGGCTACCCAGAATCAGACCACGCAAGTGTGGCAAGCTGCCTATTTGGTGGACTATGTCAAGGAGGGCAGAAGTTGTGATTTCTGGGACGAGAGGCAGCAAGCCGAAACCATATAACCTCTTAATCTGGTGGCTTGTGACAAGCGGAGATGTTGAACAATACTGTTCGAGGTCATTGTTCAACTCTGAAGCAAGAGTTTGTGCTTGTGAGGCTGGGAGGAAGTCCAACCACGGGTTTGCTGAGCTGCGAAGGGCATGAATAAACTGACAATGCTGTAATTTTGTAGAAGTCGCCAGTTACCTGACTATGGAAATGTCGATACCATGTTTATCCATGAACTTCAGCTTCTCTGAGATAAGAGTAAATTACTCTGAAGGCGGGAAAAAAGAGCAGTACCTTCTCTGTCCCAGTATTGTGGGCCTACTGGTCGACCGCCGCTTGGTTCATGGTCCAAAATCAACAAACGGTCTTCAGCTTGACCCTCAAGGGTAGTAGCAGTACGAATGAAGGGCACGGATGTACGAGATCTCAGAAGCGCTGTGTATCGAGGCAGGTAAACATGAGTGTGCACATCGACAAGTAACCTGCTTGCGACCGACATGGGAAGAGAAATGAAAGGACAAATCTTTGACAACTCTTGAGTGAGAGCAGAGTGGCGGATGTGCGGGCCGACATAAATGATCGAACAGTCGATCGATCGACCTAACACGGACGTATATCTAAGTTCAACCAGTCCAACCAAGCTTCAGTACCACGAACTGATGAGATGTCATCATTGGTGGGCACTAGCGAAAGGTCCATAAAGGATGAGGTGAGGGCACTTATTCGTCAGTTGTAGTTATTTTTCATCGCACACCTTCCGTGACAGATCATTGCTTTGGCAGGTGATTTGGCGCAGAATCAAAGTCGCCTTGAACGCTTGGTGGAACGGCTGGAAGAACGCGAGAAAGCGACGGAAAACTGGGAGACACGCTATGAGGACCTGGAGGCGTCGCACATGGAGGCTGTAAACAGCGCAAAGTGGCTTCGAGCTCAGAACATAGAGCTCGAACAGAAATTGCAACAACATATGCCTGAGCTTGAACGCGCTCTTTCCGCACGAGAGGGAGCTTTCCGTAAGTTGAAGCATGCCAGGAAGGTCATAAGAGACCTCTTGCAGGAAAGGGTATGCTGAGTTTTTGTGCTCTCATCATATTTTTCAGCCTGTTCTGACACGGTTGTAGAGGGACATGGCGAGCCCACTGTTGGCTAATCCAGGACACTTAGCCCAAGAAGACATAGATGAGGTGTTGCATGATGATGATTATGATGATTCTTCCAGTTCCTCCAGTAGTGCTCCTGATAGTGACAGAACCGTCCGCTTGGCAACAGTCTCCCCATCCCAAATATCCAGCCCTCATAGGACGCCTAGTTCGTTTACTCAATTGTCACCTCTTAGTCCAGCTATAATCCCCCCACGTTCTGGTAATGGGCCAGAACAACTAACCCGGTCTCCTACGACCTCGGAATCGTTTCAGTCATTGCAAGAACTGGTGCAGAGCCCCAATAGCAGTAGGATGTCACCCGATACTTGGCAAATTCATTTCAAGAAACCCCCTGCGGTTTCAGTAGTTCAAGAAGGGCCAATCAATTGGACAAGTCTTCAGAATTCTGTAAGCCTCAGCGACGATACGGTAGGGGAGTGCATTATTTTTGCGAAACATCCGATTGATAGCTTTTATGAAAGATGAATTCCCTTCAAAGGTTCGTGACCCAAGACTTCGCCGTGCAGACTGATTGATAATTCTTTTTTTCCTTGACAGTCTCGCAACTTCTCCAGACTTGAGTATGCGTTTGCAGATCATACGGCTTCCAGACATGAAAGCAAATGTTGCATTCATTTATGACCCAATTTTTGTTGAAACCCAGTACAAAAGCTTTATCCTTGACTGGGGACGTCGACAAACAAACCAGAATATTGAAAAATATATCTCTAGACACAAGGGAACAGATCTTGTGTTCCACATGTTCACCTTTCCAGTTAAAGAGGTGGGTGTGTTTGCGTCTTTTGAGATTGTTGATGCACTCATGATATGGGCTCTATAAATGCAGAAAAGTTGGTTTTATCTTGGAGCACACCTTTG
Organism: Galerina sulciceps; assembly: GCA_023014345.1. Lineage (NCBI taxonomy): Eukaryota > Fungi > Basidiomycota > Agaricomycetes > Agaricales > Galerinaceae > Galerina > Galerina sulciceps. Next base: position 1,322,167 of record JAEDXJ010000005.1, on the reverse strand, counting down.
GTCTGTGGTTCGAGTGAATGACTTCTGGCCTCTTGAAGGAGTTGTAGGTTCCTTCACTAATTGTGCTGCAATGAAGTGGATCTAACGGTGTTTCTTTCTGGGAAAAGGGCAGACAAAAAATTCTTCGCAAGCTGTGCCAGAGAAGTCGAGGCGAGGTCGACGAGACAGAGATGGCCAAGCTCTTGGACAGTGGAGAGCTCAGGCAACTCTGCATTGAGCTGGCAGCTGTTCGGGACACAAAGGTGTCACACCAATTTGTCACAGATGTGTTGGGACGCCATTCAACGTCGCCGAGTGATCTGAGACGCGACAGACGGGTTGAAGGAATGAGAGAATAAGCCGGAGGGACGTTGGTTGGGATATACAAGCTTACGACCCATCGCTTCGCGCCGGGGTTCGCTTCGCTCACCCAGCTCTGCGCTATGGGTCTCCAGCTTGCTGGGCTGCGCCGCCGGACGCTTCGCGCCCGGCGTTAAATTCAAAGTCCGCAACTTAGGTAACATTATTACGTAAAATTATTTGTCATCAAAGACCGTCCTCTCTTAATATCTTTGATTATTTATACAAGGTGTTTGATGATGGAACCCAGCCAACCAGAGTTTGCTCACTGCTGTGCCCGTGTCGGATCACCGACGCTCAGACATGGTTACCGGTTGCCAAGTTCTGGGTTGACAATGACATCTTCGCATGGACAATCTAAATTGAGCCATAGTCATAAATAATGTTCACACCGGGGACCTGTGTATCCATTTCTACCCTTCTTTTCATTTTGTCGTCGGTGCCTCACAAGCGAGCCTGAGCAGTGGTCGTACAAGGCGCAATCAGTGCTGACCCAAAGCCCCCAAGATGGATGCTACAGCTCGCGGGTCGTTCAGTCGCGTCCATACTGTCCTTGCGCTCACCGCTCTTGCACTCATTTTCTTCACCGCCCTGGGTTTTCTGAGCTCGGAGGACCCATCTATTGTTCTCCATGACAGGCGGCATATTCACCTAGCTGTTCGTCAAGAAGGCAATAAGCCAGTGATCTCATCGACTGGAACGTCAGCCTTGCCTACGACATCATCTCTCCTCCAACCAGGAAATATTAATTCTACTGGTGTATCTGTTTCGCCATCGCCGTCCATTAACACTGGCAGCACTTCATCGACAGCCTCTTCTTTGTCCTCTGTGTTCTCGCCTATGGTCATGACCCCATCCCCATCGTCTGTTTTGACGTCCCCGTCGCGGTCAATCAGGAGCGCACAAACATCGTCGTACGTCAATTTTGGCCAGAACTGGGTTTATGTTTTCATTTAACCGTTTATCCAAAATATTAGTGCTCCTCCGACCATTATTAGCCAACCCCGACCAAATACCACGCCGATTGAAACCCATTCCTCAGAATCCGCAGACCGATCTCCAGCGATAACATTTGCTCCAACGAACAATTTCGCTCCTAGTCTTACCCAGACGTCCTACGTCCAAACGGCTTCCTCTGTAACGACTAACTTTACTCCTATATCTGCTACGAATTCCTCCGGGTACGGCTCTAAACTTCCCGACCTATGTCTCCTATTGATCTCGATCATTATTATAGTTTCTGGCAAAAAAAAGGCGCTGTAGCAGCGACTTTCGTGATCGTTTCCCTCGTCGTCGTTGCTATTGGTGCCATTTTAATCGTTACCTTCCTCAAGAAACGCAGTACGCGGATGCAAGATCGTCTTCATGAAGAACTGTTCGAAAAATATCCAGAACCTGATTATCGCGTCCCGTCCCCTGGACCGAGCATCAACGCCGCCCCGATGGACCCATTCGCAAGTCGTGAAGTCCGATATGATACCGCTCCGGCATTCGAGAGTCATGTTACTCCCTCGACCCAACGTGTCTTACTTTCTTCATCTCCAGTTCAACACCCTGACTATTACAACCAACCACCTTCACGATATCTTGCACCATCTCAAGCTCAAGCTGCTAGAAGCGCTGCGGGTCCTATGGCTTTCCCCAATCTTGATGTCCCAAGTCGTGATTCCTACCAACCTTCCATTGATTCATTTTACGGTGCTGCTGGCCAACCGTCTGGCTATAGTTCATAGGTGTTGTACAGTGCGTTCTTTATTTTTCATTTCCTTGCCTGCTGGTTCATTGTCCGAAAAATTCTAGCCAATGTTTCTACATCTCTTTAAGATTACACGATGTATGATCCAATCCTTATTGTACACCTGTCTTTATTTTCCAGACAAGTTGTAACAACGCTTGTAACGATCAAACAAAAATTTGTATGTTTTGGTGCCATCAGGTTCCTGTCAGTCTCTATCAGAAGTCACTGCGGTATGAGTTCACTGACAACACGATGACATGAAGACATATACTGCCAGTGGAATGCCGTATGAAAGCCGATAGACTCAACTGTAGGAAGTGACAAGTTGACTGGAGTGACGGTATATATCCATGGACTGTAACTGAAGAAGCGGCTGTAAGTTTTCATCTGAGGTTGACTGCTTGAATTAGGCCTGGGTAGGTGTGTACTTGCTAACATGGGAAATTGGCAACTAGAGCTACATCATTATGTATTTGGGTACATCAAAATTTGGCATGAGACCTCTTGATGCCTGTCCCTCGGCAAACCTAGTTGAGTCGCGGTCGCTTTCAACACGGCTCTGTTTCAAGCATCGCCCCGGACCTCTGTCAAGACGTCGCCTTTATGGAAGTGAGGGTTGTATGCCAGCTCTAGGAAACTCCATTTCCCCGTCGCACGCTGCCTATCCGTCCGGGTTTTCCAGACTTGAGCTTCTGAGCCTCCCCAACCATTTCAGCTATTAGGCCGTTGTATGTTTCGGAATCCTGTTGTAATAAATCTCGCGATTGAAGTAAATACGTTAACAAACTTGACGTGTTTGCGGTTTGTGTGCGTATATCTGCGAGATGTCGCTCCAGGTTGCCCAAAGGTTGCATCGTCAAGGATTCTGCAGATTTAATGTAAGCTCGTTTGGTGTCTTAGGACATGAAAATCTCAGCAGAGGTACGTACCATTTGTTAACTGCAGTAGTTTGTTAATTCGAGCATGATCAAGCTCAGGCTTTGGACCAAATTGTGCAAATGCTCCCCGTTGCCCGAGTTGCACCATTCCAGCTCTCGAGCTTGGTTTTGCACTTGGACCCGGGACACTCCCATACTGAGGTCGGGCACCAGGGGGAGCTGACATCGGACGCGTATGGACTTCAAGTGGTGGGAGAGGCTTCACATTGACACGGGGCAACACCTCGTCAAGATTAACGGGTATTCCAAGAGCAATTAAGTGTTGTCTTCTTATGCGAGAGCGCGTCCAGTTTGGAGGCTTTGTAGGCGGTGGTGTTTGGAGTAGCATCTTGTACATTTCACGACTTGACCATTGAGTAAATAAACGAATGAACATTGGATCGAATCGTGATAGTGGTGTACACACCTGCTAGCAGTATACAAGATTTGAGATATTCCCTCTACCTCGCGGATGCCCTCATCGGTGGTGAAGTCGGAAATATCCTCATAGTTCCATACAGGGGCAAGGGTTTCATTCATCTCATTTTCTAAACTTGATCGAGAGGGATACGGCTCTAGTTGCAAGGGGCGCCAAACTTGCGAAGAGGGACCAGCTATACGCGCATCGTCGAAGGCGGGACGGTCGCCAAAAGCTGAGGAGCTTGCATCTGCATCTCCAAAGTCGTTGAAGTCTCCAAAGTCATCCTCCTTGCCATCTCCCGTCATAGCCTCCTCTGGAACCCCAAACTCTTCGAAATCATCAAAGTCTGTGTCATCGAACTTGGAAGCAACAACTATCGGCTGTTCTGTTTTCTGTCCTGAAGTTGTATCCACTGCATCGCTCGTAGCCCAAACGGAGGCTCCAAATGTGAGATCGTCGTCCATGCGACTCGTATTAGATTGCGCTGATGTGGTGGTAATAAATCTTGGCGACTGGTGGAGATGCCTGTTGGTAGTAAATTATCAAGTGGCTTTGGTGTTGTTGTGACTGACAATTGATATGAGATGTCTTCTACTCACCACACCTTCCTTTTCACCGGTGTGGATTCTAAGAGGCCTTTGACTGCCCGGAAGGTCCACTTGCGGCGTTTATATGATATACTGCAGCTTAGCATCCACAAGCATGACGTCCAACGGGCCAAACGCGTCTGGGCCATCCTCGCGCAATGCAAAGAAATCGACTGGAAGGCATTATGGACGACTAAGCTCCATATCCTCGGTGAAGACGACACTGACGACCGCAATATGCAAACATCCGTCGACTACCTGCGCAGTATGATGCTGCAATACCCTCAAGACGTACGAATTATGTTCTACAAGTGACGGTCATGGTTTAAAAACAGTTGCAGCGGGAATCCATCCTAAAAGAGCTTGTCTTCCGTCTTCTTCTTGAAGAGAAATGCAGAGATGCTCTGGATGAACTGGAACTGTGATTGATTTCCCTATTTACAGTCCCATGAGTCTTTTAATTTAGCATTAATCAGTTATCTTCCGTCATTCCCGTATCAAGACAATCCTGTTCTTCACATCTATGCTGGACTCGCTTCGTTATATCTTGCTCAATCGACATCAGGTGTGGCACCTTATATTAGAAACTAATGCCCACCTAATCTTTCGTTCTTAGCATCTTCTGATCCTTTGGATGGCATCATGCTTCGTGATGCCCAAACCCACCTTGAGCATGCAAAGATGCTTGACCCAGATAATATGGTTGCACAAACTTTCCTAGATAAGGTTTGTGAACAAGAAAAATGGAGTTTGTTGTGTTAACAACCCATGAAACAGATATCTACTCTACAAAATGATCCACAAAACATTCAGGATGATTCAGATGATGAACCCATGGTCCTCAGTGACAGCTTGCATGTCAAGAAGCGAGTTCGGACATAGAGTTCCATTGAAAATTTTCTTACTTAGGCAACTCCTAAGACAGTACTAATCTTCTTCAGTCTCTGAATCTGACTCTATGATAATTGGAGGCATCCCTTCATCCTCATCCTCATTGTCTTGGCCAGGGATTATGCTGGAAGGTGTGCCAATCCTTGATTCAGTTGCAGGGATGGTGGATTTAGTGGATGAGCCAAAAACAGTTGTAATATTCTGGAAGGGAGGTAGACTGGAAGTTTGCTCATTTTTCTGGGTCTTGGTGTTTGGAAATAGCTGACTTGAAGTAATCAATGGCCTATCCATTGCTTTTGGTGTGGGTGGTGGTTGGATAATTGTGGCAACAGGCCCAGGTTCTGATGTGGTTGTTGAAGGCTGCTCATGAACATTGGATATTGAGGCAGCTGAGGAAGTAAATTCTTCCATTACAACATCACCTTGGCCTTCATCTGGATTATGGAGATGTAAGCTACTTGCAATTGCCAGACTTGATACAGCCTCTGCTTCCTCTTGGGACTCCTCAGCCTTGAAAAGAGAAAGTGCCTCAATATGAGGCATGGAACGAACAAGTGGTGGTACCCGAGGGTGCAAAAGACTGCCTATGTCATGTTGCATCTTTGGTGTAGTAAGTGAAAAGCAATGTAGATAAAAAGCTCACACATACCTTTGGACTGTCGCTTTTTAAAGCTGTTTTGATGACAAAAGGTAGAGTTTTACTCATGACACTACTTGTGCCAGAGCCAATGATGAAACTGAGGTTTTCCATTTTTTTGCTTATGAGTTGTAAGAAAGTAGAGTCAGGTGATAAAGATGATGGCACCATCTGTGGAAGGGACATCAGGATGGCTATAATGACACGTGCAATGATTGACTGCATGGCAGAGGCTAGGTTTGGGTTCATGAGCAAAGATTGAATCACTACATGTTGATGTCAAAAATGTCAATTTTTGCTAAGGCTCAAGAACAAAAACTCACCATTAAGAGATATCAAACAAGTTTCACTTTCCTCTGCTGTTGGATAAATAACTAAGCATGTCATTTCAAACACTTCATCCCCTTCAAAATTATGTGTTCGTTTCTTGCTGTTCTTGCTTTTGTTAGAGGCAGGTTCATGTTGCACACCACCTTCCAAAGATGGTGAGGCAAGAATTTTTGTTATTGAAGGAAGAACTGTTTTGGCCAGCCTGGTGGGAAGTATCAGGGAATCCACTGGATGGCAATTCTTTAAGAGTGAATCAAGCGCTTTGAGAAAATTCAGTCGCTGATACCTACTGAAACATTAGTGGCATGTCAGAAGAGCAGGGGGTAGGAAAATACGTGTTTGGCTTTTGCTCAAGTTGAAAGCCAAGAATCGCTAGAAGTCTACCTAAATAGGCATCCAGACGGTATGTAAATCTGTTTAACTTGTCAAATCAGAAGGGTGGCTGGTTGGCTATACGACGTACAATTCAGCGATGCACGTGAGGAGGTTGCAACCCAGCATCCATATGTCAGGAATTACTGAAATTTCCATGGCTCTGATTGACGGGTCAATGAAACCATCAACCTTATTGAGTTGATCAAGGTTTTTAAAAAAAAACTTTAAAAAACATGCCAGAGGGATAAAGAGAAAGAAACTGACTTTGTCATTGACCGAACAACTCAAAAGACCGAAAATAAATTTAACCAGGTTCCCAAGGGGAAGTTGTACAGGTCGATGGACTACTATCCTGCGATGGGTGAGCAAAATATGAGAACAATGACTGAGAACACACCTGAGGAGACTCTGAAGGGTTATTACACTGCATCGTAGTTTGTCGCTTTGAAGAGGGATCGCCACTTGAGGATCGTCGCCTGGTACCGGCCGTATAATATTTTGTGCTGTAGAGGAAAATGTGGTGTGAGTAGAGTACATTAAATTAGGTAGACCAAAACTCACCAACGGGAAAAGTAGTGCGTAGGCAATGAAAGGCTTCCCAACCAAATGCCAAGGTTTCGTCGACAGATCTTCTCCATAGGTTAACAGCACCAACTTTCCCCCCTGTTAGAGGCAGAACCGCGTAAAGTTGGGATGCTGCCACTAGTACTCCATCGTTCGTTGGGCTCACAACAGACCCGTTGAGGCGCCGAAGGCAAAAAGCAGAGAGTGAGGCAGAAGTTGGACGGTGTGTCGTCGGATACAATGTTACCATTCGCGCCAAAGTTTCCATACACATTATCTTAAGAGAATCAGAAGTTCTTCAAAAAAAAAAAAATCAAATATCGTACATTCAAATCAATATCGGGGTGGTTGTCCGCTACTAAAATCACGACGGACGTAAATTTCACGACCATGGGAATACATATCTGCCTATGATATTCCGGGATACCCACCGCACTAGTAAGAATAATGCGTAATAGTCTTATGGCAGCTTTGAGTGTTGGAAGCGGCTCGCTTCTCTTCAGGGGAGGGCATTAGTCAAAGGCCCAAAGAGAGAAAAAAAACACACCGAAAGCACTGGAAAAGCATCGGTAATCCAGGTCTGAGCAGAGTCCATCATCAGCTTTTGGGATAGGAGCGCCGTTTTATAAGCCAAGCAGAGTCCCGCCCAACGAGCTCCTGGGTCTTTTGAGTGTATCAGGGCATGTATTCGTGTTGTCCATTTCGTCAAGTGGGAAGAGGGGGGAAAAGACTCTGCAGTCAAGGTCGATAGACAATAAGGAAGACATCTTGTTGCAGACGCGTCAGAAGCCAATTGCGATTGCAGTAAATACTTGAGGTGACTCCCTGGTTCCATGTCGGCGACTTGGGTCATTGAGTACAGAAAATACTGAGGCTTATACCAAGGCACTTAGTTCGGGTAGCGGTCCGCCTCGCCGCCCTCATCAGTCACCATGGTGCTGCTTCATTCAAACCTCCAAGTCACTTGCAGTGTATCAATTCGACCATTATAACCTGTCAACGCGATATGTCAAGGGGGCCGTCTCTGACGCAAGACGCTGATCAACAGGAGTATCTTGAACTTTCCGCTTTCAAGGTATCCACCACCATGCCCTACTTTCTATAGGGCTGATCTCCTGCAACACAGGGCAAATTCGATGTCACTGACTTTGTCGGTTCAGTGTCTGAGAAACTCATAGCAGATTCGAAGGCCGATAACGGACGTGCGTCATTTCCTGATTCTTTAAACATTCGTCTCAGAGTCTTTGGCTCGTTCAGCCTTTGACCCCAAGCCCTTCATAAGATCTTTCGAGGCTGCTGTAGACAAGCTGATTGCGGTCCGTAAAGATGTCCAAGCAAAGACCGAACAGATGGAAAAGAGTGTCCGTGTTGCAGAACGAGAGTACTCTAAGAAGATGGTGGAATTAACCAAAGGATTTGATGTAAGTACGTTGACCAACGTGCATTTAAACGTATCTTACAACTAGATTCCAGTCGGTCGGGAATTCATTCACAGGCATGGAGAGTCGTATGAACGAAGTCAGCAGCACTGCTGTTCGAATCGGTCAGTCTTAGAGACATTAATATACAACTTTTCTCATCACACGCTGCTCAAAGGCGATCAATTGGAAACCGTTCATATTGAGCGCCAGAGAGCTCAGGCAGCGTACGATTTGATTAATTTCTACAACCAGTTTAGCAAAGGGGATACGACTCGACTAGACGCGCTGCGAAAAGAAGGCAGAGCTGGCAGAAGACAAGTTGCTGTAGTTCTCCGACGTCTCAACACCGTGGCAAGAGAAGTCGATTTGCCCAATTCTGACAATGTGAAGTGAAGTCTTTCATCGGATTCTCCTTACTAATTTTTTTGTAAAAAAAAAGACGCGTGAAGCCATCGAGAAATATTGCGAAAAGTTTGAAAAAGAGATGCTCAACCTATTTGATCGATGTTATCGCAAAGGGGACCCCAAGATGATGCATGTTTGTTCGGTTCCTCAGTTAGAAGTCACATACGCTTATTGCCAATTTAGCATTGTGCTCAGACACTGCTTGAATTTAATGGTGGGGCCTCGTGTATTCAGGTCTATGTTAACCAGCATGACTTCTTTATTAACAATGTCCGTGACCGGCCTGTGCCCGTGGACACCGCCTTGTGAGCTGCCTCTTTATTTTTTATTCTAGACTATCTTCTGAGATGACTTTTCGTTGACTGAGGTGGAACTTGATACCAGATCCAAATACCAGTCCACCAAAAACCGAAGTCGGTTTAACAGAGTTATTCGCAGAAATTCGAGCAACAGTTGACACAGAAGCGCAAATCGTCAAAGCTGTTTTTCCCAACCCCCCCGTTGTCATGCAGGTTTTCCTACAACGAGTGTTCGCGCAATCGGTATATCAACCTTTGCCCGCTTTTATTGTCGCATTTAACTGTTTTTAGATACAACAACACATGGAGCAACTCCTCCACAGAGGAACCGAAATTTCTGATCTGGCCTATCTAAGAGTTTTACAACTCGTCCATCTCCAGGCTTCAGCATTGGTAGAAGATTTGAAAGCACATGAGTTACCTCACACATCACCGAGGACTCCATACGAAGCAACAGAATTCCGGAGATCCCTGGCTGGCTCAGCTCCAGTGACCGGGATACCAGGGGCAGCAGCGATCAGCACTATGTTAGAAACAGCGATGGAAGAACTGTTCGTACCCTACACTGAGGGTCAACGCTACATGGAACGGGAAACCAAAAGCTTGGCGATACTGTATGGTAACCTATTAACCAGCTATACTCGATTCCATGTTGGTAATTGATTTTTTGAATCATGGAAAGCGACTGATACTCCCATTACAGAAAGCCCAGAAGGGCAAATCATCCATGTTTGATCGCATGGTAAATCAAATCACCTCAACAACAACAACAGCAGCTAGTAGTGGCAATACAACCTCTGCTCAAGCAGCAGCCGCCCTTATGAGATTCGGAGTTATCAACCCAGATCGAATAACGGATAAGTCAAACGAGGACCTCATTCGCGAAGAGGATGGCGTGCTTCGCGTGGACGTGGCAGAGAAGATGCTCAAGTGGCATGCCGAAGCAATTGGTCGTTGTGTTGAATTAAGTCCTCCAAACGACGTGTAAGTTTTGCTTAATGATCTCGTGCTACATCACTTATTGTAATTTAGGCCTAAAAACACATCTACTCTCCTTCGCGTTCTGGCTGAGGCGATCGGGACGTTATACATTGATATGGCCCTTGAAACGTGCGGACAGTGTTCTGAATGTCAATAGTACATTAAAACATTTTTCCAGGTCGCTAATACGACTAGACGTGGCGGATACAAAATCAGAACCGAATTTACAACCCCTAGCGATTGTGAGGACGGTCGACCTAATCTGTCATCTATGGCAACAGTATGTCAATATAGCCCTGCTCCCACTTGCAAGTTCGTCTGTCACGATCCGCCGGGACATGGTTGTCTTCAACAATCAGACTGTTAACAGAATAGAAACTGGGGCCAATACCTTACTTCAGCGCATCACAGACGGTGAGCTCTTGGCCCTTACGAATTCGACAGAGAGATAGCTTATAATACCCTCCAGCAATTATAAACTGGCTCTCGGCACAGCTCACAAAGCAAAAACGCAACGACTTCAAGCCAAGAAACGACGACCTTTCGTTTGCTCGGGTCAACACTGAGCCCTGCATTCTGTGCTGTGACAGCCTGGAGAAAGTCCGTGATTCTGCAAAGCAAAATTTGAGTGGAAAAAATCTCGAGGTCTTTTTAACGGAAATTGGTGTTGCTTTTCATAGGTGAACTTGCACAAAGACGTGTTCGGCCTTTAATTTACCTAGATTTAATCTTTCAGCCTGTTATTGGACCACTTGCGTAAATTTCCTGTGAGTGCCACTGGTGGATTAATGCTTGCAAAGTCAGTGTCAATATCTTAATTCAGTGGAATTTATCTCGATAATGCTATTTATTAGGGATCTGAAGTTCTACCAGGATACAATCAGCAGCTTTGGGATTCCTGCACTTCACGAACGGTTCGAATTCATTCGGCAACTGGGAAACATATTTTTAGTCCGACCAGAAATCCTCAAATCCTACATCACTGAGAACTATCTTGGTCGTATTGACTCCTCACTGCTGAAACCATATCTCTCATTGCGAAGTGACTGGGGCCAGTTTGAGAAAGGATTTGACTCAGAGGCAATTTCAGATGAAACAAGCACTGGGCAGGGATTTAAGGATAGGTTTGGTCGTTTGAGCATTATGATGAAGGATTTGGAAAGCTTGAAGATGGATGGAATTTCAATGGGAATGCCCAACATTCCTTCAAGCCTGACAGGACCATTTTCTAGATCGTTTGGAACAAACTCCACATAATGCACTTGATTGGTGTTGTTGCTTTCATTTGGTGTTGTAATTACATTTTTATGTTGACTCATTCGCCAGTGAAAATTGGATGCCTTTTCTCTCGAAAAGCTTCCAAAGCCTCAGACCGATCACGAGTGGTCAACAGGGTTTCATATGAGGCACGCTCAAAGTCAAGCCCTGGTCAAAGATAGTCAATCAGTCAAAGTGTCTGAACACAAAAGAATCAAATGTACCTGGTTCCAAAGCCAAGTCCTCCGACCTGGAGATTGCCTGCTTGGCAGCACGAAGAGCCAAAGGAGCTAGGCATGGCTGTTAGACTTTGGGGAAACTCTTGAAAGGTTGACCAACCATTTTTTGCAATAGACTCAGCAAGTACTAGTGAACGGTCCATGGCTGTTGTACCCGGTGTGGATATGTAGTTAAGTAGACCTGTTAGGATGATGTCAATTTATGGAAACATATATGGGAATTCAGCTTACCCCATTCCAGAGCTTCTTGGGCGCTTAATTGACGTGCAGTAAATATTAAATCTTTGGCTTTCGAAGCACCTAGTATTCTTGTCACTCTTTGAGTTCCACCGGCACCCGGAATAATCCCAAGACTTGTTTCAGGCAAACCGATCTTCGTCACGTCATGGCCTGGTATCAATAATATGAATGAATTCCTCCTATTATATGACCTACTCGCCTGCGATGCGTAAGTCACAGGCCAGGCTTAGCTCAAGTCCTCCTCCCAGTGCCGGACCATCAATAGCGGCAATAGTGGGCATTGGAAGGGTTTCCAATTTCCCAAGAGCGTCACGGAGGTCTGCAAGAAATCTCGCGACTTGGGACTGGGACATTGTCCGTCTTTCAATTAAATCTGCCCCTGCGCAGAAAGACCCCAATGTAGTGGAACGTAAAATCAGGACTCTAACACTGTTCTTACAAAACCAATATTAGCTCAAATGGTCAAAATTTTGTTGGCCTTACCTCTTGTTGAAGTGGACATGTTCAAGACATTCGCGTAATTGCTGTCGTCAACGCCATGGTATCAGTAATTGATGAGTAACGAGAGAGTACTGATAATCACATTCAATAACGTCATAGAAATGGCATTTTTGCTCTGTGGTCGATTGAGGGATAAACAAGTAATACCGGGGTATGATTCCAAATTCTCTAAGAAAGCTTGTTGAGACGACTGGGCCTGCAGGAATCTTTTGAATTCTCTATCATAGGGAAAGTGAGTTCTTCGAAAGTTGCTTAGCGTCAAGTTGATAGCCCTAGATAAGAGCATCTTTGAGTTCTGAGTGTAGCGAGCTTTTGACCAGTTACCGGAGGAATAACAAACGCGCCGAAAGCGAAAGTCGGATCTTGTGCCCTGAACAGTGCACGTGATCCAGAAAAAGTTTGATCAGAGTTGCCTACACTCGACGCGTTTAATTCATTCAAATCGCCTTGCATGTCTCTCTCTATTTCATAAAATCTATAGCCCCGAATTTTACCATCAAATTTACTCAAATTTAAAAATTTGAGGATGAATATCGCACATTCTCTTCCTTCCACGGTCACTGGTGTATCTTTCTCATTCCTTACCTCGGAGGACATACGGAGAATATCAGTGAAGCAGATCATAAACCCGGTGCTCCTCGATGACCTAAATAGGCCAAATATTGGAGGGCTTTACGATCCCGCTCTCGGTCCCAGCGATCGTTCAGACATGTCCGTTGTCCTTTCTTTTCTTCTCTCCTTCTACATTGACAAACACCGAACAGTTGTGCAACATGCCATCTCACATACTTCACCTGTCCTGGTCATTATGGCCACATAGAGCTACCAGCTCCAGTTTTTCATCCTTTATTCATGGGCAATATGTTTAACCTCCTGCGAGGGACGTGTATGTTTTGCCATCGGTTTAAACTGAGTAGGACCATGGTATGTTCATTTTATCTTTTTATGTATTACCGCTGTTCAAATTTATCTGGTCTTAGCTGTGGAAATATTTGGCCAAACTTCGACTACTGGAACGGGGGTTATTGGAAGCAGCGCAAGGGGTGGACGACATTCAACTCCGGGTTCGAAAGAGCAAAGACAAGGAACAAGCGAACGACGACGGGGAGGATTCAAGCGAGGAAGAATCCGAGTTGCTTGACGAAACACCGCCCGAGTTCATTGCAAGAATCAATCTCTACGTTGCAATTCATCTTGCCCGAGCACCGAAGAGTACACGGGATTCGTATAAGGATGGTCCCATATACCAGGCCAGAAAGGACCTCATCAACGACTTTTTGAAGTCTTGCTTGCTAAAGAAATGTCAAAACAACGACTGTGGTTGGTAGGTCATTCACTACTCAAAACACAAATCAGGTGACAAACGGTTTCTCATCTAGTGTTGCGTATACATACCGCAAGGAAGGTCATATAAAAGTTATCCAATATGACCTTTCTACCCGTCAAAAGGCTCAATTAAATCGAAAACTCCCCGATGTGCTCCTAGCGGAGAAGGCTGGGTCATTTTCCCTGCTCGCAACAGGTGCCAATCATCCTTCCGGCAATGAAGATGTCGACATCGGATTCGAAGCGGCAGGAAACGAAGAAGAGGATGATTTTGAGGATGAAGATCTCGAAGGTGAAGATGTGGTGAGTGATGCCGAGAAGGAGGCATCTCTTCCCAAAGCCGCCAATGGCAAAGTCAAGACGGCAAGGGGTCGCAATGAACGCATCGTGGCACCGGAAGAGTGTCGTGCTCATCTTAGACGGCTTTTTCACAATGAAGCCATCATGTGTGCGTTACTTTTCGGGCGACATGGACCTTTTGCACGACTTTCCCCTGATCAACTTTCTTTCGCCTCTGCTGATATCTTCTTTTTGAGCGTTCTCCCTGTATCTCCCACTCGGTTTCGTCCCCCAGCAAAGATGGGTGATACCCTTTTCGAGCATCCTCAAAACGAATTGCTTGCCAGAGTTTTGCAGACTTCCTACAGAATGCGAGACATAAATATCACCCTACGTGAGGCTTCGCAAAAAAGCACTGATCATGACCCGGCTATACGAAAAACTATCATGTCATCCTTGCTGGATCGTCTAGTACAACTTCAGATCGACGTGAACAGCTTCATGGATAGCAGCAAAAATCCACAAATTGTCCGCCAAGGCAAGCTTCCTCCAGCTGGTGTCAAGCAAGGCTTGGAGAAAAAAGAGGGTTTGTTCAGAAAGCATATGATGGTTCGTTTCAATATATCTTGCGTATTCTCCATTATTAAATGTCGAAAACAGGGAAAGCGTGTTAATTATGCCGCACGTTCAGTCATTTCACCTGACGTCAACATCGAGCCCAATGAAATTGGTATTCCGCCGGTTTTTGCGAGAAAACTGACGTTCCCTGAACCTGTTACTCCTGCAAACTTTCATGAAATGCGACAGCTTGTCGTCACGGGACCTCATGGATATCCTGGAGCTGCGATTGTCGAATATGAGGATGGTCATCAACAATCCCTGGTACGAAACGATAGTCTCAGTGAATTGGCAAAATGTTTGATGTATACAGGATAAATTGACCGTCGAACAACGGACAGCTATCGCAAACCAGCTGCTAACACCTCAAGAAGGCGACAGAGCGACCTCAACACGGCATGGTCTGTACACAAGAACTACAACTGTGAACAAGAAAGTCTATCGACACCTTCGTGATGGAGATATTCTGATTCTTAATCGTCAACCGACACTGCACAAGCCAAGTATGATGACGCACAAGGCGCGTGTACTGAAGGGGGAAAAGACTATTCGCATGCATTACGCTAACTGGTATGTCATAATATCCTTCCAAGTGGACGATTTTACGACTGTTCATCCGCCAGCAATTCATATAACGGTAAGAAGTTGTTTTCAACCGCCCATAGGTTTCGTTGACCACAGATTTATTTCTAGCTGACTTCGACGGTGATGGTATGTTTCATCTAAATTTCTTGGTTTTAAATATGAACTAAGAAACCTTTCAGAAATGAATATTCACTTTCCTCGTATGAGATTTGCATCCAAGTTAATTGAACACTTCTAATATGCCCATGCCCATGCCTCATTCCTAGAAAACCACGTCGCACGAGCTGAGGCGATGATGATCGCTAATACTGACAGCCAATACTTGGTACCAACTTCTGGGAATCCTATCCGTGGTCTCATCCAGGATCACGTCGTGGCAGGTGTGTGGATGACCTGTCAGAATACTTTCTTGGACCGGGAAGAGTATTACCAGCTCCTCTACGGTGCACTTCGGCCTGAAGATGAAGCAGACCCTGGGACACGCCTGCTGATTTTACCGCCAGCGATATGGAAGCCTAAACCACTTTGGACCGGAAAGCAGATCGTAAATCTTTGGCTCTCCTCTGTTTCATGGAAGGTGTTAACAGTATCTCCAGATTTCCACGGTTATAAAGAATATAACACCTAGGAGATACGAGGGTCTCAACTTACATGCAAAGACCAAGGTTCCTGGAAAGCTATGGGGTATTGAATCCCAAGAGGATAAGGTGGTGTTTATGGATGGCGAACTACTTTCCGGTGTCCTTGATAAAGCAGCTTTTGGAGCTTCTGATTATGGTCTCGTGCACTCTGTCTACGAGTTATACGGTGCTGATGTGTCAGGAAAGCTTTTAGGGATCCTGAGTCGGCTCTTTACCAAATTCTTACAGCATCGAGCTTTCACATGTAGAATGGATGATTTAATGCTCACACCCGCTGGCGACAGTAAACGAAACGAGCTTCTCGATAAAGGCAAAACCTTAGGATCAGAAGGCGCCATCGACAATTTTCCATCTCTCAGTTCAACCCCAAAGGCCCAAATTCCTGCTGCTCTCCGGGGTTTGCTCGAGGATGTGCTTCGTGACGATAGCAAGATGGCCGGGTTGGACATGACTGTCAAAACCAAACTGTCGAAACTCACATCGTCTATCTCAGACGCTTGCTTGCCGGATGGTCTGCTTCGCAAGTTTCCCTATAATCACATGCAAACGATGACTTTGTCGGGTGCAAAAGGTTCAGCAGTCAATGTTCGCCAAATTTCCTGCGCTCTTGGCCAACAAGAATTAGAAGGTCGTCGGGTGCCAGTGATGGTGAGTGGCAAAACTCTGCCGTCCTTCCGGCCCTTTGAAACGAGAGCCATCGCCGGTGGTTATGTTGCGAGTCGTTTCCTGACCGGAATAAAGCCTCAAGAGTTTTATTTCCATTGCATGGCCGGACGCGAAGGGCTCATTGACACTGCCGTGAAGACATCTCGGTCTGGGTATTTACAAAGGTGTTTGATCAAGCACCTCGAAGGCATTCGGGTTCACTACGACAATACTGTGAGAGGAAGTGATAACTCGGTCTATCAGTTCTTCTATGGAGGAGATGCTCTGGATGTCACAAAGCAAAAGCACCTATACCAATTCAACTTCATTGCCCAAAACAACCTCGCATTTGCTCGCCGGCTCAAACCATATGAGGTCACTGGCGTCGTTGATGAAAAATTGGCTGTTTCGTATATGAAGAAGGTGTTAAAGCGGTCTGCAAATCGTGCAGATGGAAAGCATTCTAAGAGAGACAAGTATGACCCAGTACTCTCACAGTATGATCCCAGTCGTTACATGGGAAGTACTTCCGAAGAATTCGCGAGAGCGGTGGACGAATACGTGAAATCAAACCCTGAGAAACTCCTGACCGAGTCGGAGTCGACGTTTAACTACGGAAGTCGGAGAAGCCCTATGGATGTCAAGCACTTTCGGATTTTAATGAACCTCAAATATATGAAAAGTTTGGTCGAACCTGGAGAGGCTGTTGGTTTGCTTGCTTCGCAAGGGTATGTTCTAAGTTTAACTATGTAGACCGGCGATTCTGATATGCCTTTATTCGAAGGGTGGGCGAACCCTCGACTCAAATGACACTCAATACCTTCCATTTCGCAGGTAAGAGAAATTGCAGGCCTCTTCTGTAGTGTTTAACGCCTGTGTATTAGGGCACGGTGCCGCCAACGTCACCCTCGGTATCCCTCGTCTACGAGAAATTGTCATGACCGCCTCTCAAAAGCCAAAGACACCATCAATGACTATGAGAGTTCGCACTGGTATCTCCCTGCATGATATCAGCTTGTTTTGCAAAAGAGCCAGCCGCATCACCATATCACAAATAGTTGACAACGTCAGCGTCCGAGAACAGTTCCGGTCGGAGGGCCAAGCTCGTAGGACCCGATTTACAATTGATATCAATTTCTATCCAAAAGAAGAGTACCATGAGGAACACGACCTCGAGCCAGAAGAAATTCTCGCCGCTTTCGGGGTCAAGTTTCCCTTGACACTCAAAAAGGAGATGGTTAACGAAATGAAAAAACTTGACGCGGATCTCAAGTCTCAAATGGCTCAACTGGGGCAAGGAAAGAAGGTCAAAGCCAGAGAGGGTGAGGAAAGTAATGATGATGAAGGAGAAGGGCCAAGGAGGAAGACAGTTGACGACGATGGGAGTGAGGTTGGTGACGGTGATGCTGACGATGCGAAACATGCAAGGCAGAAAACGCAACAGGCAACTTATGATAGTGATGAGGATGAGGATAACGAAGTCGGTGCTTATGACGATGCCGCCATCGAGGCTGAATATGCCGACCGAGATGAAGCCCGAAACGAAACCGATCTGAAGAAAGCAAAAACAACGTCTTTCCAGAGCCTGGTGAACCGTATTTCAAATCTTTTCCAGCGGCATCTGCAGCATTGTGTTTCATTCAGCTTCCAAGAATCAAAATGCTCATTTACCCTCGAGGTAACGCTTTTTCTATGGAGTTATACTGAATGCTAATACCTTTCGAGTTCCCACCTGAAATGCCAAAACTGCTGTTTGTCGGGATTGTCGAGCGAGCGTGCCGTGCCACTGTTATCCGTGAAATCCCTGGAATTTCAGAATGTTTCCAAGTTAAGGATGATAGCCAAAAAGAACCAGAAATCATGGTAAACAGGCTTTGCTAGTGGTTCGCTAAGTGCTGAGCTTTCCTGAATAGTTAACGACAAATGGTTCCAATTTGCGAGGGATGTGGGAATTTGCCTCAAGCTCTGATGAGAGTATCTTGGAAGACCATCAGATATACTCGAACGATATCCATGCCATTCTGAAGACGTATGGTGTTGAAATGGCTCGAGCTGCGATCTTGCGGGAGATGAAAGGAATTTTTGCGGTGTATAGCATCGACGTGAATAAGCGACATCTTGAGTTGATTGCTGATTACATGGTAGGTTTAGTTCTTGCACAATGATATCAGTTAGTTGATTTTTCCCACAGACTTTCGACGGAGGATATAAGCCTTTTAATCGAAAAGGGATATCCAACAACCCATCGCCTTTACTGAAAGCATCCTACGAGACGACAGCTGCATTCTTGTCAGACGCGACACTATATGGTGATTTTGATGACCTTACAACCCCTTCGGGTAATATTATCCTGGGACGACCAAACGCAACTGGGACGGGGGTATTCGACGTAGTGATGCCAACAGAGTAAATAGGATACACACAAAAGTAGCAATTAGCCATGTAATTCGTTCCGGTTGACGCGTTACGTCACGCGACTGTGACAATACCACGCGGACGTCGCATTGTTCAACTTTTTCAACTTCTTTGACTCTTCTACCGAACGACTGCCAAATCATCCTTCGCCCTCTATAATGCAACGACCAGGTCCTTTACGGGAGTTACCTCTCGAGAACTATCTGCCTCCACCAGGTGCCAAAATGTTGACCGACACCAAACTGATCAAATGCAACAAGCGTCCGTTTTCTCCGAATGGCCCGTCGCTCTTCAGTCCAGCCAAACGGCGAATTTTGAACGACGAGGGTGTGTGTGTGCCAGAAAAAATGTTCAAAAGTGCATTACCCTCTCTAGCAACATCCCCAACATCCCCTGCTCTCTTTGACCGTGTCCTTGCTAGTCCAGCCACTCCAGCTCGGGTTTTGGATTTTGGATTGCCGAAAAACTTCGAAGGCGACCCCCAGAAGCCTTCCTCGTCGGGTACATATTTCAAAAAAATGTATTCCAACCAAACATCCTCGTTGCCCAGTGATCTGGCACCTTCGCCAGAGTTGAAACCGAGGGCTGTCCTCGCCACCCAAATTTCGAGCATACCCTACATGTTCCATAACGACGACGATAATTTTATGAATCTCTCACACACTTACCTCTCGCCCACTCCTAATCTGACACTCATTCCCCGAGAGCTGCCGTCTCAAACAACGGATCCCAACTCCCGTCACTTTCCTGGGTTCCTCGTGTTCCAAGACCCGTACTTGTTGGTCTATCCTACAGAAACGACATCGAAAACAAGTCAAGATTGTCAAATGGACCTAAAGGCACATCGAGACTCTCACAAAGAAAACTTGCCCCTACGTATCAAGTCAAAAGCAGCAGTACCAAGCGGCTCTGCATTGAAGGCTGACGAAGACGCTTTCTGTGTAGAGGTTGTCACGCCCAGGAAAACCAAAACAATCAATGATACGCCGAAGAAGTTGGTAGAGTGGGGAATGGCCGAACTGTCATCCACCCCGTCGAGGAAGATATTCAGGATATCAACACCGTCATCAACGACGCAGAAAGGAAAGAAAGCGCTACGACAATTGATGAAGGACGAAATGGATCTCGGCGAAGATAGCGACGGGTGAAGTATGCCTCTTCCGGTTTTCTATTTCTTTCTCAATTCATCCCATCTTTTTTCAAATTCGGCCATCTCAACTATCCATCTAGCCCGTCCAGCCATCATATATCTATTCATGACATAATATGCCGTGTCCAGTATTCTCGAGTTGTACATCTTATAACATCTTTACCCTGATCTTTCTACTTCCTTCTAGTTAGTTAAAAACGCCTTTCTATACCATATGGTGGGTAGGTAGATCCCGTCACTAGTTTCATGTGTGTGAGTGAGGATTTTCAATATATATATATATATATATATGTGAGCTGATGTTCAATACCTCTTTCGTGATTCCTCCTTATCTTGCGTTCACTAAAGCTATAAAAATTCCAAAGCAAAATTGAAGGGAAAGTTGAGTAAATTTTGAAGTCTAAGACCCTTGAGACTGGAATTGTCACGTGGGCATCGGAACACGCGTTCGAATTCGTGACGCGAAGTACTACGTAGCAGCTCTCGACTTTTGTTCGACTTGTGTCTCTAGTCGAAGGACGCGTTCGTTTGAGTCAGTCGAACAATGCAGCAACACTTAATTCTGGCTCTTGCTTTTCTGGCAGGACTTGAAATCGTTTCTGCACAGTTCAATTTCTTCGAAAACATGTGGGGTCATCAACAGCAGC
Organism: Galerina sulciceps; assembly: GCA_023014345.1. Lineage (NCBI taxonomy): Eukaryota > Fungi > Basidiomycota > Agaricomycetes > Agaricales > Galerinaceae > Galerina > Galerina sulciceps. The sequence continues at coordinate 1,301,719 of JAEDXJ010000005.1, read as the reverse complement.
ACCAACAACAGCACCAACGATCAGGGGCATCTCAGTGGGCTGCTTATTCTGACAGTGGTAAGTCTATTTATTTACCTGCGCTATTTTTTGGCTGATCGCTATTGTCATTCCTAGTGTCATGTTCTGACTACCTTTGTCCAGAAACTTTGGACTGTGTGGCAAGACCTGTCGACTGCCCATGTCCGAATGCAGAAGATGTTAAGTGCATCATACAAGACATGGAAGGCGGTGTCGAAGACGCCACTGTTGTTTGTACAAGAGGCCGAAATGATTGCAGCGAAGTAGAAAGGTTGACGAGGAGGGGTGTCAAGTCGAAGAAGAAATAAATACTTTATTATTTAAAGGGCGATGTTTCTATATTTTTTTGTGAGCAAATTGATTTCAATTTTCTGCTTTACCGCTGATTATTCTTTTCTGCAGGCTACTTATCAAGCGATTCATTTTCATATATTTAAATTGGGGTTATGATATGTGAAAATGACCTTTCATAAGGTGCTCGATCTGAAGTAACCGCTTTCCACACTTATATACCCGACGATGTGAAGTTTATAGTGCAAACACGGCATCCACAGCGATTAGCGACCGGTTTCTCATCGTACGACTTATAAGGTGCCGTCTTCATGCATGCAATTTTCTTTGCGTGAGTGATCCACTGGCATTGACAAAAGAACGCTGCTTGATCTCAGCACTTTTCAATGAAAAACCCAGAATGCTGTGAGAAAGAAGTGGCTCGCCAAACTGTGAGTGCCAGAGGTATAGGTAGGAAGTGAAAGCTTCACCTTCGTGCTTCCGGGTTCTCTCTCCCGCCGTGGGTTTCCTGTTTCTGAGAAGACTCAATGACATCACTGTGGTACTATTTCTAGGTTCAACTATCCCAACGTGTTCAGCAAGCACATATAAACTGGTTGTACGCAAAGATTTTGATTTCTTCATGCGATCAATGCTTTTTCCAATATTCTCCATTGCATCACTTTTGCACTGGGCTCGTGCCCAAGTGGTGATGCCTGATTTGAGCAATGTCACAACAGCTTTTTCAACTGCCCAGATTGTTCCAGATGTCCTGCGGTCTTTCAACCCCATGGACTTGGCTAACGTCACCTTTACTGACTCGGTGTCCATGCATAGCGTGGATGTGGTCCCCGGAATATTGCTGACAATGGAACGTAAGTGACTTGACTGAAATGCCAACAGGAAAACCCGGACTTACCACATAAATGGAATCTGTCTTCAGAAACGGCCATGCAACCTGATATAGCCTTAATTTCTTCGGACTCAAATGCAAACGGAACTGCGAATATGTCGTTTGTTGTGGCACTTGTGGATCCAGATGCCCCTACTCCCCAGAATCGCAGTGTCGCCGAATTTCTGCACTTCCTTGGGGGCGATTTTAGCGCAGACCCGACGACCACTTTGCTTTCAAACAACAGCCCAGCCCTTATAGAATTCACACCGCCCGCGCCACCTGCGGGCTCTGATCCTCATCGGTCAGTATTCTTTATAATGCTTTCTTCAGCGTCCTCAGGACTGATTAATTTAGTTATGTTCTGCTCATTTTTAACCAACCCGACACATTCGACATGGATGGACCGACGTTTGTCAACGCTTCCACCCCAAGAACCAATTTCGATGTTGCCTCCTTTGCGCAAAATGTTGGTCTCGGGAATGCGATCGCTGGAAATTATTTCCTTGTTGGACCAATGATCTCTTCGGCTAGCGCATCATTTACCCAGGTGGCAAGTGCTACCGACCAACAGTCAACACCGACGGTGCCTTTTTCGATCCCAACAGACCCGTCACTTACAACATTAGACACTCCTCCAACAGCCGTTACTTCCCCGAGTACCACACAGTCTACTTCGCGTGGAAATTCCAACAAAATGCGGCTTAAAAGCCCAGAAATAATTGCAATAACTTTCATGGTCATATTGTCCTTGTAAATCAAATCATGAATAAAAGTCGGTCATTATAAAAGCGTCTTAATCACTAACGTGGAACTGGGGAATATAGCCACTCTAACGGTCTGCGTAAGTAGCAGGCGCAAAGTACATCCGAGATTTCAGAGAAGACAACTTCTACGTTCCAGATTGCGTCTAGGTCCCCGATCGAGTATGAGAAGCGACTCATTTAAATTTGATTTAAATGCATATCCCCGTCGTACTGGTAATTTTAAAGCCTTTTCAGGAGAATTAGGGACAAAGTAATGGTAATTTTGGGTGCACTGTTGGCCCACTGTTCCAAATGTCAGAAATATGAATCACCCTTAAGAAATTCATTTTTTTTTTCGTTTCCAACCAAAATCCTCAGACTGCATGTGTCCAGAATCGGGCAACAAGGCTAAATGTGGTGAATGCATTGCTGACAAATATAGGTGCTGTGTTGTTGTGACTTAGTCTTGACTTAGTCTCTTACCATGGCCCTCGCAAGACCAACAGTAAGTCACTAAACTTGACTGCCTCGAGAACTCTCTGTTGATGCCTTTTTCGAAAGACGAAACTCCCTCCTGGAGCTAATCGAATTCTTTTTGTGAAAAATTTGAATTACCAGATTACTGGAGAAGACCTATATGATTTGTTCGGACGTTACGGGAGCATACGTCAAATTCGTATAGGAAACGAGCAAAAGACCAAAGGGACTGCTTTTGTTGTTTACGACGATGTTATGGATGTGTGTGATGCGATTGTCTGACTCGTATCCAATAAACAGCTGACGCAGAGTCTCACAGGCCAAAAACGCCCTTGACCATCTGAACGGTTTCCATCTACAAGAACGGTATATCGTTGTTCTATACCACATGCCCGCTAAGCAAGATGCTGCAGCTGCTAAAGCAGACCTCGCGAGAAGAGAAGAAGAGCTAGTGCAATTGAAGAAAAAACACAACATTGGAGACCCTTAAGTACTGGAATATGAGGATTGCGGTAAGTTCATTGTACATTCCATTTGTCATTCTACCTTGTCTTTATTGATTCCGCTCTACTGCCAGCAAGCTTTTGCGTCTTGTCCTTTTTGTTCTATGTACCGTGTCATTAGCTGTCATGCATATTACTTTTTCTCGTCTCATCCCTTTCCAGGAAGCGCAGAGATAGTGCCATTTCCACCAGTCTATCATCTCAAGCTCTAGTGCTGCATGCCGGACAATCCTTGTCGATATGTGGAGAATATTGTTGTGGGTACTGTCGACTGGTATGTGGAACCTTAGGTTCAATGAAATGCAATTGATCACAATGACGTACTATTGCCAACAAGTCTGAGTGCAACGCGGCGGTTGACAATCGCTTGGGTGGGCAGGACTGAATTTGCAATGGACGAGGTCGCACTTGATCTATCGCGACTGCTTAGCGGTGTCAGTTCCGCGTCATAACATTCGACATACCTCTTCATCTGGCTATTGCTTTTGATCAGCAAAAGATTGGCCTCCCATTAGGGAGTAACTTTACCAAGGTGATACCATGACCGCATCTGCTTTAAAACAGTAAACCAAAGTTCAGAACTGTGAATACGTCAACTGACTTTTTGTAAATGTTGCGTACTCTGGAAATGCCCATATTGTGAGTCAAAGACAGAGTTAGGCGTTTAAACATCTGCTTACCTCCGCCAATAGCACATGGTAACCAGAGAGTGAAGTGAAATGCGTTTGCAGACTCCCCTCCGTTTTATAGGTACCATGAGTCTGCTTCTCAGTCGCCGCATGATTTATGGCAAACTTGAATTCGTCTACCCACGACTTGGCTCCAGAATCCGTTGAACTTGCAGTGGATCTTCATTCTTCCAAGATCTGATTCTTTGCCAACCTGCGACCAATCTCATATGCGCATACTGGCATTTACTCGGAGGAATTTCCCTTGGGTACACGAAAGAACACCTATGAGTCTATTTTTTTATGACAAAAACAGGGCACAACATCGTGTGTCTGTGTGACTTCGAGTGTTTTAGCGAACGTAAAGGTGAACAAATCTGCTACACCCATCCCTATGGCAAATGACAATTTATAGGTTATCCTTGACGTTCAGGGTTCTCTATGAAATCGGTACTTTGCAGGACCTTCAATTACAACTTGGTCTGCAATCTTACGTCTGGCTTAATTTTGACATCAATGATTCCCTAGGACATCTTTAACTCTCTTCATTTCGACTTAACCCTCGGTTATGAGAATACTACGCAATGTTGTCTGCCTGCCACGCTTCACCCATATGCAAACTCCTCGTGGGTTCCTGTGCCCAGTTTACTCTACATCGGATTGGCATATATCTGGACGGGCCTCGGCGTTATTGCAAATCCTTCCTCGTTGTATGACAGAGTTGCACCGCTTCTTCTCCCTCCTCGAGAGGATCGGAACATCTGGCTCGTCTAATTTATACAATCTCACACAGATTTGAATCTGATTAGAATTTCTACTTGTTATCGCGTGGTATGGGACCTGGATGAGAAAAAGCCTCTATCCACTGGAATGCAATAATTAATGGATTTGGGTTGATGTGGATATATAACCTGCCAATCTTCGGCAGTCTCCAGGAGGGGACCAACGACGGACTTGATTCCGGGAAGTTGGAACAGAAGTTCTACGGTGAATGTTCTTAAGCGCTGCCTTCGAGTTCTTCCGTGGTCCCTGAAACGACTGCAACTCTCACCCTCATGATATTCTCTCTTACCTATGTGCTTCTTCCAGACATGAGTGGATTGTAACTCGTAACCTTCCTAGCATATCTCTGTGGTTGCACTCGCTTCATGAGTACATGCATTTCAACACTAACCACTGAACGCACCGCCACATTCTGCACACCAACGTTTAAGTTGGCTGTCCTCGTGTTGTTTGCCTCGTTTTTATCCTGTACATATGGAGTTCATAGACCATTGCCCCTGAGGAAATAATCTTGATAAGATTATGTCGTTCAAGAGTGATTCACTCAGAATCTCAGATCACAGATTTTGGGACTTTTATCAACAATACTGCAGAAACTTAGGGCTCACTATTTTTTGATCTTAATTCCCCAATACATGCTTTTTTTTTTTTGTGAATAAGCAAAATATCAATAGTCGCTGAGACACATTCCTTTCAGTGAAGGCGTTATTCATGTGTGTATGATATAGTCAAAAACGTTTTAGAGAAGCTTAAATGGGAGCACTGTAACTTGCACATTTTCCAAATCGTAAAATACGAGGATAACAATAACAGGCCTAATACATATCAGTCACGAAATCTGATAATAGTGGAGTGTAAAATTCAATACGACGTTGGCAATGACACTTCCGACAAGATCCCGCACTGTTTAACTGAGATAGATCAGATGAGTTCCGCGGCATTGACAGGCATCTCATCCTGGAAAAGTATGAATATCTATACATGATCTGGATGGCGGAACTTACGATCTGAGTGCTATAGAATTGTTCTTCACGAAGTTTTGTTGATATAGACTGAAGAAGGATAAAAATGTACACTCACCTATATCACGCAAGATACGGACATCATCAACAGTGACAAACTGCACATGGCATAAGTTAGAGTGCAAAAAGAAGAGAGATAAAATTACCGACATTGATCGCGACACCTTTCCTTCCAAAGCGGCCAGATCGACCGATGCGATGGATATAGTTCTCTCGGTTACTTAATATTGTGAGTCAGTGCACGGAAAATGAAATGACAGAGAAACTCTTACGCCGGCAGGTCGTAATTGATTACCAACGAAACTTGTTGAACATCAATACCCCGTGCCCAGACATCCGTTGTAATTAAGACACGGCTGGGTAGATAAAATAAGGTGGACAGAACTATGAGTAACAGTACATCGACTCACGAAGTCCCACCGCGAAACTCTGCCATAATGGCATCACGTTCCTTTTGCGCCATCTCACCGTGCATTGAGGAGACGGTGAAATTAGATGCTCGCATTTTTTCAGTCAGCCAGTCAACCTGCCAGTCAACGGAACAGTAAGCCTAAAAAAATTCGCAAGAAATTGTCTCTAACCTTTCGTCGCGTGTTGCAGAATATAACAGCTTGGGTGATGGTGAGCGTATCGTACAAGTCGCACAGCGTGTCGAACTTCCAGTCCTCTTTTTCAACCGCAACAAAGAATTGCTTGATGCCTTCTAGCGTTAATTCATCACGTTTTACAAGAATGCGGATGGGATCCGTCATGAATTTTGTTGTCATCTCCAAGACGTCGTAAGGCAGAGTAGCACTCAAGAGGACAACCTGAGTGGCAGGTGGAAGGTATCGATACACGTCATAAATTTGGTCCTTGAACCCCTTGTTGAGGAGTTCGTCGGCTTCGTCGAGCACCAGCATTTTGATGTTTCGCGTCCGTAGACTTCTTCTCCGAATCATGTCAAAGACTCGTCCCGGCGTCCCTGAAACGACGTGCTGTCCGTATTCCAGCTTCCTGATGTCTTCCCCGATGGATGTTCCTCCAATACATGCGTGGCATTGTACATTCATATAGTCGCCCAAAGCCAGCAGAACAGATTGAATTTGGGTGGCTAATTCACGCGTTGGGGATAAAACGAGAGCTTGGGTCTCTCGTACAGTGACGTCGATCGATTGTAGGATGGAAATCGAAAAAGTTGCAGTTTTACCGGTACCGGATTGGGCTTGCGCAATAACATCTCTTCCTTGGGTTATTGGCAAGATAGCTCGCTGCTGGATAGCGGATGGCTTTTCAAAGTCTTTTACAAGTTCAGAGAAATGATAAAACAAGGTTACGATCACCAACTTACTGTATGCATAGACGCCGCGCAACAGATCCTCCTTGAGGCCAAGGTCGTCAAAAGTTGAAATGACAGGAACGGCCTCAGATGACTCGAACACGAGTTTCTGGATAAAATGATTAGAAAATGGATAGAAACAGCATTTATACACGTACGTCGTCGCCTGAGTTTATGCCAGCCATTATTGAGTGGTGGTTGTGGTTTGAACGAAAGGTTGGATGATGAATCGGAGTTCGAACGTGACTTTCTTCGTTTCGTGACTGTCCTTTGCTCCCCTCAGCTCAACCATGGATTCAGTCATAGAACATCAACGCCAAACTCACGAGGAAATCGAACAATTCGAAAGGGCTCTGTACACCTTGCTCTCTCGTCCAAGTTCTAACCACGACCGGAATCTGCAGAATGAACACAAGGCATCCCAAATTCTTGATCGTATTTCCTCTAGACTCGCGGACTTGAACAACGTCTACGAGGATGAAGGCGCGAGGAAAGCAGAACTTGACACACTTTCTGCATCCCTGCAACAAAGCGACCTGTCAGAGTTCTACTCGCGGTTGGTTAAAATTCAAGAACACTACCACAAATACCCTGATTCTCTGCCAGTCGGTTTTGACCTTGAGATTGCAGCATTCCTCGATGAACCTGGGCAGGACGGAGATGAAGATTTTGAAGAACAAGATGGTACGTTCTTTATATTCAACTTTGAGGTGCAATGATTCAACTCCATTTTTTCAAGCTGTCGCTCTCTTGTTCTCTGGTGAAGAAGGGTATGGAAAATACCTCGACCTGTATGCCAATCACACTGCGTACAACAACCTGAAAAGTATCGGGAAACGGCCGGGTTACCTGCAATATCTCGACCTGCTACTTGCTGCCCAAAGCCAACCGGTGCATTCTGACCTTCCGAAGGAAACACGCATCACTAAAGATTTCGAATCGTCAGTTATATTGCTTTCTCTCCGATTTTTTACTTATATACTGCCCGATTACTAGTTATATAAAAGACTTGCACAGTTACCTTTTATCGTTTAGCAAGAAAACGCGGCCCCTTGCCGACATTGACTCGCGACAAGCTAGTGCTTCTATGGAGTTCGAGAAGGCATGGGAGGCACGCGAAATACTTGGCTGGGACGATCTTTCGGAATTGAAAGGTCAAACAAACGGTGCTGACCACGCTGGTATATGGTGTAGCGCATGTAAGATATTTCTGGTTCTGCTTCCATTGCTTCTTATGCCCTACTTTTTTTTATTTTGGCCTAAGGTCAGAAGCACTATTCAAAACAAACTGTATATGATGCACATCTTACTTCAAAAAAGCACATCAAGGCCGTCGCTAAGCAAGCATCATCTGGTGAACTTCCTGCAAATCCCAATGGTTTCTCTCACCCTGAAGTATCAAGTTACACGGCGCAGTCCTCTGCAAAAACTCGTCTCCGAAATTCAGCATACTATACACACCTTGCTACGGACCTTCTCGTCACACTTGTTCCAACATTGAATGAAACCAAATCCAACGTGGAGCGTCGCTTCTCTCTTACAGCGAGGGAGCGTGAGCAAGAGCTTCTGGACCAAGCTAAACCTGCTGCACCACCAACAGCAGCAGCCGAAGGTGTTACCGAGGAAGAAGAAGAAGAAGAAAGAATATATAATCCTCTCAAACTTCCTCTCGGATGGGACGGGAAACCAATTCCATATTGGTTATACAAATTGCATGGTCTCGGGGTAGAGTACCGATGCGAAATTTGCTCTGATCACGTCTACATGGGCAGGTATGTTTCTCATTTCCGTGTTATAATGCCAAATACCTCACTATACTCCCAGGAAAAATTTTGACAGACATTTCCAAGTACGTGGCTAAATGAAAGAACTGCTTTTTGTGGCTTACTCCTTTTTTTTTAGGAATCACGACATGCGTTTGGCATGCGCGCACTTGGTCTTCCGAATACAAAACACTTCCATGAGATCACCCATATCGAAGATGCTCTTGCTTGTGGGTATAGTCTATGACTGTACACAACTGGAAAGTTTACTGAATTCTGAATGCCAGTGGCAGAAAAACTAAAACAAGAAGGGCGGCATGAGATATTTGAGCAAGAGACAATGGAGGAACTTGAAGATGATGAGGGGAATGTATATAACCGCAAGACCTATGACGACCTTAAAAAGCAAGGGCTGATCTAAGATTGTGATATTTTTGCTGGTGCTCTCTTATCCTTGTTTCTACGTGCAACAAATAAATATAAAATGTTAGTATACTACTGTGAAGAACCGTTTTCTTGTTGACTGATTGATTTTGGAGTTCGAGACGGTGGAGGTGGCGCTGGTCGTCTTGTTGTCTGCATTGGTGCCATGGGGGCCTGCAGTGTCAATGCATGCGAATAAAGTTCCTCATCAGATGAAGAAGGTGACGATGACAGGGGAGATATAGAAGGAGACTCGAAGGGGTTGTCTTTGCGGTAAAGGTCTAAGTTTTGAATATCGGATATCGGGATGATGCCTGCTGGACAGTCTACGCGCAGGGATCAGTAACGGTTAACTAGACCAGAGCTTTAGTGGATTACCTGGACCATCCCACCATGAGTTGCCATCAGAGCTTGGTGGAGGAACTGTGGGGCATGCTTCAGAGACCATGACATTGTATGAGCATGTAGCACTCACGTCCTTCCATGTCCACGGGTAAAACGAGCCGAGCTAGTTTCTCATCCAATTTTTCCCCGGGTTTCGTCGTTACAATGCCCTCAAGGAGGATGCGAGACAAATTGGACTTCTTCAGGGGGTCAACTATTTGGACTTTCGCCTTGTAGATTGCGAAAACTAGAGAAACCATGAATAGATGAGGCGCGGTACAACCTACAACCATAGCTTACCTGGTTTATGATCAGATCCTCGTAACTCGGCCCTAGAATAGATCATAAGATCGAGTGCATTTCCGCGGTGCAATACGCGATCTATGGATCATTAAGAGTCGCTACAAATCAAATACTGTATGCTCACCTGTCCAAGCAGGTATTCGCATTTTTTCGCTCGTATCGTAGTTATCGGTTCCCAGGTCATAACGGTATGTGGGCCGGAAAAGCAGAGGACCCTCTTCGTATCCAGCAAATGCAGCTCTGGTGTCCATTGCGAGGCGTAACTACAACGCGAAAAATCAAAACGAATCACAAAGACGGCAAAGGAGCAACACAGACCTGATCAGCTGCAAGAAGAGGATCGAAGTCGTCATGCTCTACTAACGAACGGACAGTCGCATTATCCAGGTCAATCCGATAATTTGTATCTGCAAGCCAAATAACATTTCTATGATGCCTATGAGCAGTGATGACGACAAAATGGCGATCATCCTTACTCGTGGCTCTGGATTGTTTTTCCTTTCTGGAAATGCAGTCCATTAATGATTGTCCGATAATCTGCGTTCCTTTCTTCCATATTAGAAAGGCCGGCAGCAAGGTGAGCCGTCAAGAAGCAAAATCCAGTGTCGTGGTAGTCTAGACGTATTCCGACTGCACCTTTATTTCCGGACATGCCCCGGAGACCAGTCTATTATGCTCAGGAAGGATGATGACATTCCACAATACACAAAGAAAGCAATAATACCTTTCGCGACGTTCCTTCCACGTTTCTTATGACAGCTGTCAGCTCTGATTTCACGAGAATCAATAACGCCGTTCCGACGAGCTGGTCGGAATGAGGACAAAGATCACATAGGTATTCAAGCGATAAATACCTGTTCGCTTCGAAGTAGGACGTAATCGCACTTTTTGCTAGGACGGCGATCAAGAGTGTCTAATATCTTATTTTCCCAGAGACGGCTGAACCAAGAAAAAAATATCGGTCAACTCATCACATGTTCACTGAAGTGCACACAGACCGTTTTTCAGGGTCCGTCTGTACTATCTGTTGCGCCGTTAAGGGCACAATCTCTTGAAATCCAAGGACAATCATATCTGGCCTATTCCAAGTTATGAGCGACTGCATGTATTACAATGACTACAAACGCACTCGTTTGCTGCTGGAGAAAAATCAACAGGAGACGTGATGAGGTACACCTGATTCCTTACCTTCTCGGGGAAATAGCCATGGAAGCAAAGATTCAGATGGAGCCTTTAGAGTTATGACATCTTTCAATGAGGAGGAGAACGGATATTAAAAAACACTACCCTTCCATTCAAGTTCCAGGTGCCTACGAATATCGTGCACTGTTTGGTTGTAGAGTATTCGGATGATCTGAAAACCATGTCTCAAGGGTGCCGGCGGTGATAGAACAATATAATTGTACCGTTGTTCCAATGTAGCCCGGACATAATCATGAATAGGATCGTAAATTGTGACTTGAAGCTGATTGTTAAGGTTTCCCTAAAAAAGGTCCGACTCAGAGGCGATCTTCCTACACGCCACGATCCACGGACCAAAAACGTATCGATTGCGACCTGCTTTCCTTTGTCCTGGAAGTTATTAATGTATGCCCTTGACACGCTCTTCGTTGCATCCGATAAAACGCCTTGAATTGCAATTTAGAGGTAGATTCATCGAAATGAGATGACACAGAATAATTTTGTTTGCTTACCAGCTAGAGTCCGTTTTCCACTTCTTGTGAAACTTGTGTTCAGAGCCCCTGTTCCTGCATATATCCGAGATAAGGCATCCCCGTTTTCGGCCCACAGTTCGCGGTGGTGTGTCCAAAGCGCGTTAGAGTGGACCCACTCACGGCGAACAAGAAGCAAGTATTGCTCCAACGTTGTGCGAGAGAAGATGTCTTGCACAAAATTGGTGCGGTCTAAACTAAACTCGAGAATCACGGTAAGTATAGACGTTTTGAGATTTAGCTGATTGTTACCAATCCAGACAATTAGTCCTGAAGATTCCTTTCTGATCGGTCACCATTTCGTCCGATGTGGCGTCACACATCGTGAAACCAAACTTGTCAACATTGTCGACGATGCTTTCCATACGCCTGAACATCAATGGTGTCAAAGAAAGGGGAGCCAAAATAAATGAACCCCACTAACTTGAGTTCTCGGATAACACTGTCATGCCCGCCTATTCTGACAGCACTGTGGAAGTCGAAGTGTGTAATTCCCAGTTCATCCCCGAGAGCTGCACGGGCGATTTGCAAGTGACGAGCATATGCATTGGTCAATGAAGCCTCGTTTTCTTTCTGACCGAGCAAATTAATGGCATGTATGGAACCATACTCTTCCATAAGCTGAAATAGATGGCGTTCAAATGCAGGTTGAGAGGCATGGGGCCGTGTGATTTGGATCCTTTGTCCAAATGTTTGCAAACCTTGCTGTTCCCAAAAAACTAGGTGTTTCCTCAGTCAGGCCGAGGCCAAGATGTGAGCAAAAATGACACGTACGTGGAACACTTCCCCTGACTTGTACATAGCTGACGCAATGTTGATCGGTACTAAATAATGTTTCTGTCTGCAAGTTTCCATGCATAATAGGCAAAACGGTCAAGGTCATAAAACCGCACCTCAACAAAATTCGCGGTATTTCCATCGTCGTCCACGCCTCGTGTGTTGAACCTGGTGCCGGCTCGTTTCCATCCGAGTCTCGATATCAGGGAAAGTGTTGCAACCGTCGGTGCTCCATCAGTAGGAGGGGCCGGTAAGGCCATCGTAAAAACTCCAACAAAACCTTGAATGGCAAGAATCTGATAGGAAGTTCTTGAGATCGGCAAAGCTTGGGAATGTAATATTTCATACAATGAATTGGCAACGATCCAGGTCTTCCCTTTCTTGTGTATCCAATCTTTCTCTGAAATCCAACAAACTTCGGATGATATATTCGTTCCATACGAACCGTTCATCGAAGGTCAATCCTTTTTTCGAGGAACTCGGATCTCTGGACAAACGCACGGCAAGCCTTGACGAAAGATCCCATTGTGATTCGATTGCGTAATAGAACGAGCCAGATGAAAGGATTTTGGTCAGGGCATACATGGGTGTTCAAAAACTTGAGGAGTTGGTTGCCCATAACCCTCTCGGAAGGTGGAATCCACTGCGTCGGGACCTAGCATCGGTTCTGTGGTTGCGGATAAATCATCCCAAGTAGACGAAGTCAAACTATAGAACAAGACTTCATGTATACGAGCGACAGATTCTGGTTGTATTCCTGATGGTCGAGTATTTCCGACTTCCGTGGCACTGCTAATGACAGCGAGAAACACATCTCAAATGGTGCAACAGGTATGAGAAGGGCATCGTTTTCTAGAGCAGCGAACCGACACACCATTATCCACCGAAATCAATCCCAGGCATCCTTTCACAACCCTTGAGGTTAATCGGGTAAGATTTTGTATGTCAACATGGTCCTTGTGTCGGAACTCAACGATGGCTTTTGACTGCCCATCACCAGCGCGGAATACGAGTGCTCGGTGTGGTCGCCCTTGTCGTTCTTCATGGGAGCTCGTTATGAGGTATAACGCGCGGGGACTATTTCCCAAGTAGAGGTACATGGCAAGTGTAGACTATTGCACATATGTTGAGGGTTCTAAACACAGTACTGTGTTGATGGAAATGTTCAAGTGGACGAAAATAACACTTTCCAAAATGGCCGTCTTGCGTCATTGTCTATTTGTTACATCTACCAGCACGCGAGAGGCTCATGGATTTTGAACGCGATAGATATAGTCCATAGAACAGAGATAGTACGAAATATGCTGAATGTATTCTACTGAGCATATAATAGCATTTTACACTCTGACCGTTTTTAGCTCTGAACGAGCTCTGCTGGGCGTCAACTGTCTTCCGCCATGAAACTGGACGTTCTCCTCAAGCCGCTAAGACCTAAACCTACTGAATCTCCCGTTACTTGACGTGAAGGCTGCATTCTCCTCCTCGGTGGTGTATCGAGCGAGAAAGTCGGGTTATTTAAAGGACTGGTTGAGACCTCCAGCTCCTGGACTCTTGGACCCGGAGACCGAGGTGGAGGTGGATATGCGGTTGGACGTAGAGATGGGGATCCAGGTAATGGCCCTTGGGGTTGAGGTGTACGAGGAGGATTGGGAGATCGAGGAGCAATTATTCCTTCCGAGGAGTTTCCTCGGGATGGCCGTGTTCTGATTCTAGGGATGCTACCCTCGAATGAGAACACGGAAAACATGGACCTTATAAGCGAAACTCGTGGTTCACCAGTGTGTAAAGACACAGTCGGTGAGTTTGGTTCGGCTACCAGAGAAGCTTATCAGTACGCACAAGGCAATAAAATCATTACCATCTTACCAGTGGTCGTAGGTAGGGCATTATCGTTCGCACTGAGACTCAAAAACAGGAACAGCGGAGTGTACCAAATACAAATCGCGAAGAACGAAGCAATTTCGGTAAATCCAGGAGCAGAGACGTCTAACCCACGGTACACCTTCGCATGCCTTGCTTCGTTTGTGATACGCGCAAAATAGAAAAACCAGATGAAGTGGTCTGCAATGACTAGGGCGCAAGACGCTAGAAATGATAGAGAGGTAAGAGAGATAAGAGGCCAAGTGCTGGAGAAATTTTGGAGGTACACGACGTGGCAGGTGATGGAGAAGAGGGTTTGCAGCAATGGCAGCGAGTCGGTGAAGTAGAACACGACATGAAGGGCTATAACCACCTTAAAAATTCGTCAAACAGAGATGGTATGTACCAACAGGCAATCACTCACATAGATACTTCTTTGTCCGATCGTCTTTGCCAGCCGCGAATGCTCCTCAATGAGCTCGGAAACATAGAGCAAGCCGCTTGCTAGAGATAATTTATATCCAGTTTTTCATGAACCCAATCGAAGGAAAGAGTTACCTAGCGATAATGTCACGAAAGCAAATGCAGCGACCGCCGCAAAATAACTGTCGCGCAATCAGTCTCGTTTCTTAACATAGAACACATGCAATCCAGCGGACCTGACATAGTACAACAAGCCCATCTTGTGCAAAAGGCTGAACTTGCGAGCCAGCGCCAGCAATATTATACCCCAAGGTATCAAAGAAGAGCAATGATGGCTTTACCAGCGCGACATCAAGTTGAGGACACTGGCAAAACGTCAGGTTCGTGTGTACCTGAAAGCTCACGTGACAGACCGATAGTAATGACTCTCCTTAGAGCTGTTACCACCACTCCCCGTTCCATCCACCATCATGAGCAATCTTGAAAGTAAGTTTAGACCAAATATTTTTATTATATACGTTGACATATTCTATCTAGAGACACTCTTCCAACTAAAGGTGGATGCGTTCTTGAAGCCATGAAACTATTTATTGACTGCGAGATGAAAGTTTACAGCAAAGACTCTCAGCCGGCAGGCAAAGAAAGCACAGAAGGACGAGAACACTGAGAAGGCGCGCCTAAAGAAGGTATTTTTACCCTGTATCCGTCACTTGGACACTGTACCAACCGATTTTCTTTACAGGCGCTTCAGCAAGGAAATAATGATGGTGCCCGTATCTACGCCTCCAATGCGATCCGAAAGAAGAGCGAAGCATTGAACCTGCTCCGTCTATCAAGCAGAATTGATGCCGTCGCCAGCCGAGTAGAAACCGCCGTTACAATGCGGGCAGTGACCGGCAACATGACTTCGGTTGTACGTGGAATGGACAAGGCAATGGAAAGCATGAACCTTGAGAGGGTGAGTGACCACCACTGTCCACCAGGTTTTATCGATATCACTTTCCCCGCTCTTCTAGATATCTCTGGTGATGGACAAATTCGAAACGCAATTCACCGACCTCGACGTGCAGACGTCCTACATGGAGGATGCGATGAGCTCAACAACAGCCGTCTCCACCCCGCAGGACCAGATTGAGCAGCTGATGCGCCAGACTGCCGAAGAGGCCAATATCGAGTTGCAGCATGATTTGGCCGCAAAGGACCTCCAAGCGGTGCCCGATCTCGTGCCCAAGGAGGGTCTCAAAGACGAGGACGAGAGGCTCGCTGACCGCTTGAGAGCCCTAAGGCCAGCAACATGAGTCTGATTGTTGTTGTCCAGTGTGTTAGCAGTTTGGTGTCGTCGACCTTTGTCTACTCGAATTTGGAATTTTCTATGTACGATTTTAATTGTGTAATCAGAGAGTATCACTGCCAAATGGGACTTGCTCGAACATTGACTCTACTTTATGCTACCCTACCTCATGCTTCTTTTTTCAGACATCGGCTTGTTATCGCAGGATTCAAACACCAAATTATTATCGTGCACACGAAGGGGGCATAGGCGGAATAGCGCTGTTGGCAGGCGCAAAGGAATCATGAACCATCCACGAACATAAAGGGTGAAAACCAAAACGGTTGGCCGACAAAAGATAGGTTGGGACATAAATCAACACGTAGGTGGAGGAGGTCAAAATGAAGTGGTCATCGTGATCGTGATCTAAGGATGAAAGAAACAGGGTGCTGAGAAGCCGAATGAAAAAAAAAAAAGACGATGAAGGTCGAAGGGTCACTTGGCGGTTCTAGATAACATGGAAAGGCGGGATGACGAACACCGCTAAAATGAAGCAAGAGTTACGTTTTTAGGGTAGGCGGCGTGTGCCGTTGAGTAATAAATTAAACATATGTTTAAGAGATCTGATGGGTGGATGGGTAGATGCACGGATGAGATGGTCAAACGGTGGGTAACAGACGACAGAGATTGATGCTGATCCAGGGAGGAAAGCGAGAAAGCGATAAAACCCAGGGTGTGGTGGAGGAGTGACAAACGGGAAGGTGGAGCAGAAAAGAACAGGCAGAAGGAAGATTGTCGAGACCAAGCCGCAAAGTCAAAGCGAAGCCCTCAAGCCTGCTGCAGAATAATCCGCACGAACTTGTCCAACAGCCTCCGCTTGCCCTCGTCGCCGAGATGCGGTGCCGTCACCAACAGATGCTCAACGCGAGATACAATGCCCAAAGGCCCGTCGAACGGGATCTCGTGTGCATCGAATTGGTGTACGTCTAGCAGGATAAAGGGTAAGTGTTGAAAAAATGAAAATAGGGAAAGCCAAGAAATAAACCACAGGGAAAAAGAAGAAAAGAAAACCAGCCCGACTTACAAGTCCTAAACAGCTTGTATCCCTCAGGATCCAACGCATTCTTAAACACCTCCGCCACCTCTCTACCAAGCTTCGACCTCTCTCTCTCTCCCTCTCCATCTCTGTCTCTATCCCTCGACCTCCCACTCCCAGTGCCAGAAGCCGACCGCGTCGTTGAGCCCGACCCTGACCGCGCCATCGCATGCGCCTGCCCATGGGACGAGCCGCTCATCGACCGCGCAAAGAACCCCGACGCCGGCAGCAGCGCCTCCTCGCGGACCTTGGACGGGGCCCACGCCAGCCCAAGCCCAAGGTCGAGCGAGCGGCCCTTGGTCCCCGACCGATGCCCATGCCCATACCCTTCTCCCCTATTCATACCGAGGTGCCCATTCAGGCTCCCCGTCCCGCTCTGCACAGCGGGCACCGGCACCGGCGCCCTGTCCCCCTTCCTCGCTGCGCTCCCCCGTCGCCCCATGAGCCGCTCCTTCTCCTCGCGCACCCTTTCTCTTTCCCGCTCCGCCTTCCCGTTGGTCGCCCAGGAGCTTGGCACCTCGTGCGCCGTGCCTGTGCTCGCGGTGCCCGTGCTCCGCGTGGGCGAGGGCACGGCTGGCTCGAACGAGAACGGCGGGTGCTGTGCTGGCGTGAGCCCAATGAGCCGCGTCACGCCTGTCCCGCTGGACGTTTTTAACAGAGCGCGTCGTCCGCCGATGCCCGTGGCTTTGCTCATGCTGGAGGTCTTGCCATTGGTGGATGTGGACCCGTGGACGTGTTCGGAGCCCGTGGGTGTCGATCCTGGGGTGGTGCGTTGGGACGTTGACGGTCTTTCCCTATCCCTGCCCCCATCCCCATTCCTTTCCCCGCCGGGGTCAAGACCAGCTCTCCTGACCCTCTCCTTCATCTTCAGCATCTCCTCCCTTTCCTGGGCCCGCTTCACCGACAAATCCCTCTGCAGCGTCCCAACACCCGCCAAGCCCGGTCCGTATGTGCTCTCCCGCTCCTTCTCTCTATTTTCCGAGGTCTTGCTCCATCCACTATTCGTGGTGCCATTGCTCCCACTCCGCTGCATGATAGGAGCAGCCCATCCAGGCCTCTCAAAGTCAAAACTCCCATGCTTCGTCGCGCGCGCAGCGCTGCTCATCTTCAGCCCGGGTCTCGGCAGCGGCAGAGGTAGTCCACTGGAATGGTCGTGACCGTGACCCGAGGCTGAACCCCCAGCTTCAAGGCGCGCTTTGCCCTTTCTCGGGGACGGCGCGCCTTCTTCATCGACGACCCCCATGCCCCCGCGGTAGCGGAAGGACGAGTCCAGCGAGCCTTTGGCCGCGTGGCCGAGACGGGCAGAGCTAGTCCCGCTTCCGCTTGCACTCCCGCCGCTCCCGCTGGCGCTAGCGCCGCTGCTGCCTTTGGAGGCGGCGGTGGACGAGCTGCCCGAGGGGTTTTTGAGCGGGGTTGGTGGGGTGTGCGTTATTTTTGGCGGGCCCAGATTGACGTTGAGGCCGAGGTTGACTGCTGAGCCTGAGGCAGTTGGGGCTGTCACTGGTGCCGCCGGAGCGGGGGAGTCCGCTTTTACGCTGCTGCGGCGATGGAGGGACGAGACCCGTTTTACGATGGCGGGGATAGGTGGGAGGACGGGAGGCCCTGTGGGTGGGTGTGGTTTTGGGAGGCTGGGCTCTGGCGTGCTGCCTTCTGGTAGCAGCGGATAATGAGATATGAAGGCTGAAGCGATAGGATAAGACGTACTGCTGGAAAAGAACTTTGATATCTTGACAGAAGCCGAGGGGGCGGTAGATCCGGTGGACGACGAGGTAGTGGTAGCGTTTGTGACTCTTAGGACCTTTGGTTCGGGTGTAGGCGATGGAGTGCGGGTACGGAGCGGAGGAGCTGGGGCGAAGGACTTTCTCGGACGCGGGGTGGGGTCGTCGTCCACGCCAGCACCCGGCATCGGCAGAGGGGGCACGTCGAGCGAAGCGCGGGGACTGCTTGGCCTTGATCGCGAGCGAGATCTTGAGGTGGAGGACCTGCGACCTAGGGGGATGCTGAAAAAGTCATGGAGCTTCTGGCGGGCACTGGCGGGCCTGGAGGGGGTTGTGGGACGGGGCGGGGAGGGCGAGATGGGTTTGTTGGTGGGTGTGAGGGGTGCTGGGCGGTGAGTGCGGGCTTTGGGGGTGCCAGGGGTGATGGTGGTGTTGGTTGCTGTGGTGGTGGAGGAGAGGGGCCGGGATTGGAGACGCGAGGGCGGTTTTGAGCCGGGAGAGTCGGTGGGGGCGGTGGTGGTGGTGAGACGACGACTGGACCTTGGTTTTGGCGGGGGGTCGGGGATGGGGCTGGAGGGAGGCGGGTCGTTCTTTGATCGGGAGCGTGATCGTGACCTTGTGAGGAAATTGTAGAGCTGCAAGGAACACGGTCAAAAAGGAGCGTAATGGGAAACGATATAGGACAAAGGCACCCTGTTCTCGGACTTGAGCTTCCTGGAGGAGGGCCGGTCGTCGTTGTGTTTGGAGAGCATGGCTTGGGACAGAGTCAGTGGATCGGGTTGAGAAAGAGGGTCGGCATAACCCGAAAAGAAAGGACTGGTGGCTATATCTGGGGTCTGGGGGTGGTGACTGAGGGTGAACAGCGAACAGAGAGGCATGACGGGAAAGAGCAGACCTGGCGAGCAGAGGACTTTCTTGACGAGGTGCTGTGTGAGCGAATCAAGGACGGCAGCTGGAACTGTAGGGAGGTGGGTGGATTACACGTGTTAGGCACAAGGACTTGCACGCACGTCTGGGAACAGGCTGAAGCTGCGTCGGGCGGACTGGTGTCTGGCGAAAGAGGCTGACGCGGGGGACGACGGCGAGGACGGCTCGCGGGTGAGGAGTTTGGCGAGGAATCTGGGGCGGGCGGACTCGTCTGATGTGGAGAGGGAGTCGGGGGTGTCAAAGCCAGGGGTGCTCGGTGTCGAGGGCGGCATGCATAGAGCTCATGGGCGTTGAAAATCGTTGCAACGTGTGACCCCATCACCACTACACGAGGCTCTCGGGTCACACATAGGATTAGATACTATGGCTGACCAGGTATTCGGCGCACCCCACAAGTCGGCGTTACGCATCGAAGTAACAGGCAGCTTCGAAAGCCGCGTTTGAACTCAGTTCGGCAAACTTTCAAAGCGGTCGGTATTGTAATGTACGGTCATAAAGTAGAAATAAATTACTAGGGTGTAGATAGAATGCGGGGTAGTTACAATGAAGATTACATACACTGTTCATAGTCCATGTGTGGTGCCCACTCTCTGGGATTAATTCCGACTGAGCTTGTCACGGAGGGCGTACAGGCGAATCAGCCGCTTTGAGATCTCTTCAAGAGTTGTGATTTCCCTTCGAATGCGAGCAAGGTGCCTGTCCTCCTTAGACAAACGCGGTCGACCTAACGGCGGTGTGATGGAAGGCTGTTGACGAGATTTTGTTCGGTTGCAAAAAAGGCGTCGGATACGGTTCTGGCTGGATTTTGGAATGTTAGGATCCTTGAGCGAGGTAAAAGGATACGCATTTCTCGATGACCGGCGTGCATGAGGGCTTGGCGTGATGGGTTCCGTCGCTTGAAAGCGATCCGGGCATGGACTGGTGTTGCGTGGAGGGGAGCTGGGCGGCAGTGATCCATACAAGAACATATTTATTGTCCCCGTAGCAGACGCGGCCCACTCCTCGGCAGCCTGACAGTAATTGGAATCTGAGGAGGGACAGCTGCGAGAAGGGGAAAAACGTACGCGTAACTTCATACTCATCGTCACCATATCCGTCTCCTCCGTCTGACTCGTCGGCTCGGCATCTGGTTCAATCAACTGCTCTTGAACGTTCTCCTCTACAGCGAGCTGTCAAGGAGGATAAGTTTAGAAAGATATAAAGGAACAAACTTGGACATACTTCACAAGGTAATACCAAGGGTTGTTGGTCTGACTTTCCAATAGCCTCATCTGACCCTGGAAAGTCGTCAACTGCGTAATGGCGGTTTGCCGTGTTTGTCAAATACGTGAGGTCGGGAGAAGAAGCGAGATGATGGGTAAGCCTAAAAGCCATAAAAACGACCTGGAAGAAAAAACGAAGATGTGGTCGAGGACAGAAAACGTAGTTGTGGCTGTGTTGTGCCCTGCCGCACAATTAAAATGCTTCGAAACCGAATCATATTCAACTACAAGTGCTAAATCATGCTACATCTACTGTTCGAGATCCACTAGCAGTCGCAGTAATATTCAAGGCTACGTTTCGCTGACGAGAAAGCTGAAAGAGACCGGCAAATCGTGGATCATTTTTCAAGGCCGGATTGGCGATAAGGTGAGTCTTGATCCTTTCTTGTAAGACGGCGACTGTACCCTCTGTATCCAGCTTAAGAGCCCCAGCCATGACCATGAGATCGTACTTCTTCTTGTAGGTTGAAAACGGTTTCTCGAAAGTCCTCAGAACGATGTCTTGAAGCATCTGATGTCGAAGATTTGCTGATGCGAGAGCTTTTTCGGCTTGTTTCTCTTCTTCCTCTTGTTCTTTCTCCAGGCGTTCGAGCTCGCTCCGGTCAAAGTCGGCCTTCATCTCCGGCAGTGTGAGTGCGCGTGCCTTGTTCTTACTTGATCCGTACTGACGTTTCTTGCGGACATTCTCTAGTTGGGTGCGCACAGTCGTAAGGTCTTCACGAGCCATTGTACAGTGACCATGAGCAGCCAGAAGTTCGCCCGCCTGTGTTGAAATCGTCTCCTCTGCATCAGATAATGTCCGACGGAGTAGCCGAACCTCGTTAACTAGGTCGCCATGAGACTTGTTCTCGTCATCTTGAAGCGAAACAACACGTGAGATTGGCCGTGCAGAGATTGAATGGCCGGTACTAAAGTCCAGAGTGCGAAATCCACGTTCCTCAGAAAAGTCGTCATCCAGAGGTTCAGTTCCAGCATTTGAATTCATATCAGAGTCGTCAGAATCGTCAGAATCGTAGTCCTCATTAGAATCGTAGTCCTCAACTGGTTGGCCAGAGAGTGGAGTGCCGTCGCCAAAGTCCAAAGTGCGAAATCCACGTTCTTCGGTAAAACCAGAGTACGGGTCGCCAAAGTCGTCACGCTCTTCAATAAAACCAGAGTACGGGTCGCCAAAGTCGTCACGTTCTTCAATAAAACCAGAGTACTCGAAGTCATCAGGGTCTTCAAAGTCATCAGCATCAGAAGGATACGTCTCAGAAGGATACGTCTCAGGAACATGGCCAATGCACGAGAAGGCCTTACTAGGAGCATAATCTTCGTCAGTAAAAACGTTGCGATCCAGCGGGTAAATTCCCGTTCTCCTAAAGGCAGTTTTGATGAGTTCAGGAGTGACCAAATGACGTAAGGAGACATATTCATGGATAACGTTGAACCGAGTCATGGCAATGCCTTCGGTGATTCGGCGGTCGCAGAGTGAAGCCCAGGACTTCTGAACGGTCCCGAAGACACCAACATCTAGAGGTTGAGTTTTGTGAGTAGTTTTCGAAGGAAAGGCAAGCAGGATGATATTGTGCTCAAAAGCAGCCCTTTGCATTGCAGGTGTTTCATGAGAACTATGGCCGTCGTAGTTGAGAATGATAGGCTTGTCCGATACGCGACACGACTCCGCCGTAGGTATGAAGGTCTTCAAAAACCACTGCTCGCAGATTTCTCCATCGGTCCAGCCAGTCGGAGAAAATGCAACTCTAACAAAGTCAAAACCGTGGCAGCTATCAAAGTAAAACATGAAATCGACTCACAATCCAACTTCGCCATCCGGGATATCATTTACGTATGGGCGTTTACCATCCTTCAGTACAAATGACGTTGGCGCAAAAACGCCCGCCGCAGAGACGCATTCAATGACAGTGACCAGTTCCAGATTATCGTTGCGGAGGCGATAACGTGCTTTGGAATTACCCGGGTATATGAACTTATGCCCGCTGTTCTTGCGACCTCCCCCAAGTTGAACTCCCTTCTCGTCCATATTCCATTCGTGTTCGCATGGAATTGTGTCGAATTTAACTTCAATTTGTTCACGGAGGTCGAAATAATGAGCGATGATGGGGCGGTTGAAGTTTTGCGCTCTTTTTGGGTCAAGCCCCACCGGCTTCGCTGAAGAATGCATTCATTACTATGATTTCATATCCTGGAGTACAAGCGACACTTACCACTGGTCAGTTTCCCTTTTTGACGTGCAATAAAGCGTTTGGGCCAATTTTTGCCTGGAGCGTTTCCCGTCATCTGGAATACACGAGCCCGCAATGTAGCCGGTGCAAGAGGATTCGCAGTCATTGCTGAGAACACAGACCAGTCAGTCAGGACCTTCTCTTGCGAAGGAGGAACAAGCTGTCGTCTGGAATGAGCTTTTTGACGGTTTTGATGCTTTCCATTGACACGGTCGCTAAAGGTTTGACGAGGGATCTAGGACATAAGCCAGTACCGTATTATTAAATAAAATGTATTTGAATATCGCCAAGAACTCACCCCATGCGCTCGTGCAGCTTCCGCCTTTGAAGAGTAAAGACCGGACCTGTAACCTTCCAAAGCAGCTTGCATTCGTGGTTCGGCTGTGGGGTCAAACGCCGGTGTTCGTCGTGGCATATTGAACAAAGAAAGAAAGGCGAGACCAGCTCTGGTAGTCTGTGGAAGAATTAAAAGAGTGTATAGGTATGGCGCGCACTTGGCGGGGCAATCGTGAATGACGAAAGGTTCAAGAAGACACCGATGAGCATATGAGGGAGTTTTAGAAGTCCGACCAGCCGAACGATGCCGGAGTGACAAACGAGTGACAAACTCGCCTTTTTCTAATTCAATCAGTTTCCAACCTTTCTCGCTAGTTAAAATTTCTTTTTACTAATATTATCAACTGGAATACACATTCCAAAATTTGAGACTGTACTCCGAGTATTTGGTGAGATACAAATGTGCGCCGACTTGTGGGGTGCGCCGAATACCTGGTCAGCCATAGTAGAAGCACGCCATTTTTAGCAAACTCGTCCTCTGCGCTCATGTCGCTCACCAAAGCAGCCCGTCTGTCCTTCCTTCGTCCCCGCCCGCGTCTGCCCCGCACCCACCTACGAGCATCATCCTCCAAATCATGTCCCCCTCCAACCCCAGAGCAGCCCAACTTTCCCTGCGTCGACGCCCATGCTGCCCGTGAGTCCCGCCTCAAAGCCTCGTTCCGCGACCCCTTCTCCTCCGACACCGACACCGGCCCCGAGCCTCCGTACGCGCGTCCCAATCCAGCCACATACCACACATACCACCATCCACATCCTCTCCCGCTCACCTACTCCCCCACTCCCCTGCCCTCCTTCGACATTGCCTACGAGACATGGGGCACGCTCTCCCCCACAAGGGATAACGTCATCCTCCTCCACACCGGTCTCTCCGCCTCCTCCCATGCTGCCTCAACCCCCGCCAATCCCGCCCCAGGCTGGTGGGAAAAGTTCATCGGACCCGGCAAGGCCCTCGACACCGATCAGTTCTTCGTCGTGTGCACCAACGTCCTCGGCGGGTGCTACGGCTCTACGGGTCCGTCATCCCTGGAACAGGCCACCGGCAAGCCCTGGGCAACGCGCTTCCCCATCGTGTCCATATTCGACATGGTCAATGCCCAGTTCTGCCTGCTCGATCATCTCGCCGTCGATAAACTCTACGCGAGCGTCGGCTGCTCCATGGGCGCTATGCAGAGTCTTGCCGCCGCCTGGCTGCACCCTCAACGCGTCGGGAAGATTGTCAGCATCAGTGGCACGGCCCGGAGCAGTCCCTCCGCCGTCGCAATGCGTTTTGCTCAACGGAGTGGTATGTTCGCTTTCCTTCCTTGTCCCCTTCAACCCCATCTCATCCGAGAATATCTAGTCCTCATGGCAGATCCCAACTGGAACAACGGCTTCTACTACGACGGCCTACCTCCTCACACAGGCATGAAGCTCGCTCGCCGTACGTCTGTCCACCATCTTCCTTTCCCTTCCTAATCTCCCAAAACAGAAATAGCCACCATCACCTATCGCTCCGGCCCAGAGTGGGACCTCCGCTTTGGGCGTCAGCTTCGCACCCTCCCAGAAGCAGAAACAACAGCAGCAGACCACGCCAGCCTCGCCCGCCCACCAGCTCTTTGCCCCGACTTCCTCATCGAGACTTACCTAGACCACCAAGGCGAATCCTTCTGCCTCAAATACGACGCCAACTCTTTGCTCTACATCTCCAAAGCCATGGACCTCTTCGACATGACCCTCCCCGCCCTCCAAGCGCTCAACATCAACCCTTCAATCTCATCACAAATCCCGTCAAACCCGCCGCAAGCACACAAGACATCGCACTCCAAGTCCCATCCGCCCCCCGTCAACCCGCCCCCACACCTCCCCGCGCTCGCAGCCGGCATGGCGCCCCTCGCACACATCCCCACCCTCGTCCTCGGCGTGCAGAGCGACATCCTCTTCACCGTCGAACAGCAGCGCGAGGTCGCCGACGCCCTACGCTTGGGCGGCAACGAGAACGTCAGCTATTACGAGCTCGGCGGCGTGTGGGGACATGATACATTTTTGTAAGTAGTGCTTTTTTTTTTTCGCCTGCTGATGGTTTACCGAGCCTTGTGTTTTTTTTTTATTCTCTAGGATTGATGTGCTGAATGTGGGCGGCGCGATACGCGGCTTCCTATCTTAGTGAGACGCGCTTTGATAAATAACCTAGTGTAATATCAATAAAATGGAACTGAATACGCGACGCGACCGTGTGCTTGATGACCCTGAAAAGAGGGGTTCTTAAAATAACGTAAACTTCGGGAGCAGCTGTCGCTTAACATTCAACCTTGACCCCCAATCCTCTGCGGTCCATAGCTCAAGCGAACCACAATTGGAACACGCTGACCTTCTCTCAGGGAGTCGTCTTATTGAATTGTGGCTTTTGAATGGCGACAATCTCCTTTCCATCAGGGAGAAAAGCCATACTTCCTCATGGCGCTCTGTCAGGCATAGAAAAGATGCTGTCCCAGCTGCCAGATGTGCAATGGTTATCCGACGACCGCACCGGGGCGGAAAGTAGCGCAACGCCAGTAGTCCATGTTGTCGAGGAAGAACCACTACAGCAACAACAAGAGTCCCCGAGGCTTTTACTCAAGCGGGTGCCGCTCAGAGAGGAGCACGAAGAGGTACGTATATACCAAATTGACCTTCAGACGGCCGAAACCGCGATTCTATCTAGGTCAGAAGCAAGAGACGAAGACTTGATGCGTTGCCAGCCCCGACGAGCCTGCCAACTTCGGATCTACCGGTCGCAGCCACCAACAAGAATGGTAAAAATACAACCCAGGTGGAGGTCAAGTCCATCCCACAAAAGGTCATCAGCAAAATCTGCAACCCAGAAGTGGTGAGGCAGCTCCTCGTAAACGGCCAAGGCTTCGCATCAATCCTGTCTGAGCGGGAGGGCGGCGGCGGCGCTTATGCCAACGATTTCTGCGGGTCGATTACCATGATCACAAAATTCGACAAGGACAAATCGGACGTTCAGCTGGCGCAGATCATGTCCCGCATCCTGATCGCCTTGCGCTATGTGAGGGAGAAACCGGACCTGTCCGAGGTGGCCGAAAGGAGAGGTATGCAGATGGAGCTGTTGAGGAAGTGGATAAAGGCTGGGCAGAACTATGCGCGGCTGGCTTGTGCAGGTCCGTCACCTCGCTCGTGCTTGTTAACTTTCTGCGCTCACCAATCCCACTCGAAGGATCCATATACCTCTTGCTGATGCTCGCTCACATCGACGGTCTGCACACTGCCATAACGAGGATGGCGACCAGCAACATGAAAGACCTCCTGGACACCATCATGCACCCGAGCCCCGACACCGTCGAGGGTCAGCAAGTCATCGACGTGATGATCCCGGCGATCGGCAGGCTGCGCCGCAGATACCCCACCACGATGGCGGGCATTTTCTCCGACCCTGATATACCCCCCGTGAGCTGCGCAGACATGCAGATGTCTGAGGCGTTCTTCAGGAGCTTTTTGCCAGATCTGTGAGTGACAGTTGTGAATATAAAAAAAAAGAGTGCTGAATGAACGTTATTGGGACAGTGCCTATTTACGGTCCAGGAACCCTATTGCCTGGAGGGAATGTTTATCTTTTGTCGAACATGTGCCTTCTTCTGGGGATCAGCAGCCCGTTCTCGACACAGACGCCGAAGAGGCGCCGTCAAGGGAGATCGATGCATAATAGATTCAAGTAGATTGTTTCTTGAATGTGATTTCAACTTGAATGACTCGGAGTCTTGAAAGCTTGACCGCCAGACTTTGGTTAGAAAATCAGTGAGCAACTGAATGAGTTTGTGAAGACACAGAAATGTTACAAACAACCTAGCATCAAATTCAGGAAGAGAAAGCTCTTATGAGAGTGCTTTGCATACTTAATCTAGGAGATCCCCTGCAATACTTGATTTGGGCTTATTTGACTTGAAGTCTGACATCCCCGCGGGCCGAGTTAATTAGCTTTGGCGCTGCGCCAAATTCCAATCGCAGTCATTCACTCCTCTGATCTACGCTCTTACGATTCATTCCTTTTACAACTTATATACGTATTTCAACCCGCCTACGCCTCACCTATACTTTGTATAATCAAACGCAAGACACATATCTACCATGAACCGACTTTTTGGATCCTCAGCGAGCAAGAAGCCTAAACCGAACTTGCAGGATGCCATCAACTCTGTCAGTAGACTTCACCTTTGTCGAGTCTTTCGTCTTGCGGAATAAAAACGTTTTGGGTCTCATGCTCATGCTCGAATAAATGCTGATGATACGCTTGAACGGTGACTACAGACAGACGCGCGGATGGCCTCAATCGAGGTGAAGATCCGCAAGTTAGACGGCGAGCTCGCGCGGTATAAGGAGCAGATGTCAAAGTTGCGAAATGGCCCAGGGAAAGTATGTCTTCCCTCTTCCTACTGTTTTTCTTTTACCAATCAAACATTTGTTCCTCGATCCAGAACGCGATCCAAGAACGCGCCTTACGGACACTGAAGCAAAAACGCATGTACGAAGCGCAGATTGCGCAGCTCACACAGCAGACGTTCAACATGGAGAGCGCCGCACTCGCGACTGATAATCTGCGCAATACCATGGCTACCGTCGACGCGATGCAGCTCGCGAACAAAGAGATGCGCAAGCAGTATGGGAAAATCAATATTGACAAGATCGAGGTTCGGCTGCGCTTGCGTTCCCTGGGTTGACGAGAGCCATGCTAACCATTACGCCCTAATTCTTGATTCCATTTTCTAGAATATTCATTATGATATGGAAGACCTTCTGGAGCAGGCGAATGAAATACAGGAGACGCTTGGCCGGTCGTATGCCGTGCCTGATGAAATCGATGAAGCAGATCTAGAAGCAGGTGCGCAATTCTACCCGGCCTTGTCTTTTCTCCCTATGGGACGCATTCATTTGCTCTATTGTTAATACACCCCCTATGTGCAGAACTAGATGCATTAGCACTTGAAGAAGAGGAAGAAGGTCCCTCATACCTCGCCGACCTGAATAAGGTGCCAGATTTCATTGATGAGCCTCCTGTAGAAGTGGGAGAGGTGAGGTTATGTTGTCCTTCTTGGAGGTGCAAAAAACTGATAATCCAACTTCCCCTCGCATTGGACACAGACACCAGCACGACAGGAAGCCATCAAACAAACAGGCTAAATCAGTTAATTAAGACGCCGCTTTTGTTGTACATACTACAATAATATTGGTCTATGTACTTGTAATGGAATCCCCAATGCACACCCGCAAGCTGCTCGATGTCAGCCATACCTCCTTGGCTCTCCTGAGTCGTTATCTGCAAACCAGTCGTCATTCCTTGTCTCTTCCACAGAAGCGAGGTTGACAATTGTCGACTTGCTTTGTGTGTCTGAAGTTAGGATTTCAGGACAGTCATCCTCTTGCATAAAGGTAGGAAGCTAACTTACAAGCTTCGAAAGCCTCCAATCCGTTTTCCCTACCGATGCCACTCTCTTTCATCCCACCCCTTCATGCCTTGTTAGTATTTTGAGAAATTAATCGATAGAAAAAAAAAAACTACCAAGGAGAACTGGGGTCGTTTCGATGATGCGTATTGATCCAGCAAAGGCCAGACTGGATCTGAGCTGCTACACGGTGCGCTCTGGATAAATCTGACGTCCAGATACCTGCTCCAAGTCCATATCTACTGGCATTCGCCAACTCAACTCCTTCTGGTTCCGACTATGAACAAAAACCAATTAACAGTGCCAATGGACCAAAAAAAAAAGAGTTAAACGAACCTTAAAACGCTTGACGATAACGACAGGCCCGAATAACTCTTCTTGCCAGATTTCATCCTCGACCCCGACGTCTGAGACGACCGTCGGTGGATAAAAGCTGCCTCTGGAAAAATCAAAGCCATCGAGATCTGATATACCAGTCATGGGCTCTCCCCCTGTGATGATCGTTGCTGTGGTGCTTGCACGTTTGACCATGCTGTCTATTCGTCGCAGATGTCTGGGTGAAATGACACTGCCCATCGTCGATTTGGGGTTTGAAGCTGTAGAAAGGGAAGAATATTAAGCGAAATGGTCAGAACCACCTTGCGTACTCACGATTACCCATCCGACGCCTGATGCTCTCAACTTTTTGTAGGAAGAGGGCTATGAATTCGTCATATAAGGTGTCGTGCACCAGTAATCGAGTACCGGATACGCAGGTCTGACCAGATGCGACGAAGGCGGAAAACGCAGCTCCGTTGACAGCACTGATCAGGTCTGCGTCTTCGAAAATCACAATAGGAGCCTGTCGATCGTGTGTCATGTTCCTGTAATACAAAAGGTTTTCGGAGAGTTATACCTTACCACCGAGCTCGGCTGTGTACATAGTAAGATTGGCCCCTACAATGCTTCCTAACTGGCGGCCTGTCGACGTTCCAGCCTTTCAGCGATCGTCACCCGGCTTTGAACGCAATAGTTAGAAAAATGGCCTACTGTTATATCAACCTTGCGTATCAAAGGATTCCGGACAATATGCAATGCTGTTTCAGGCCCGCCTGGGAGGAATGACAAAACACCCTGGGGTACTCAGAAAGAAACCTCAATTGAAGAATTAAGTCAAAGACATCATGAAACCCACATCCTGCTTCTGTTGACATTTGTATGAACTCGTATACAGTTACGGGTGCCAGCTGCGTGGATTATTGGGTTTTGATATAATTTTAAAAAATTTAATGTGGTTAAATACCTCTGAGGGTTTTACAACGACGCTGTTACCAGCCGCTAACGCAGGGGCAATCTTCTTGACTGCAATCAACAAAGGATGGTTAAACGGCTGCACCGTTTTGGGTCAATTGAGAACATATACCCAAGCAAATAGGGCTTACAGTAATTTGTGCAACTACTCCCAGCGGTACTCTCTCGACGTAGTTGAGGAGTTTACCTTGAGTTGGTGCTACGAACGATTGATGGGTCCTCAGAACTGCTGCAAAATAGTCTCTGGGCAAACAGCAGCCAACATGTGAGTAACCTCTTGAATCGGTAGAGATACACTCACAGCCATTCAGGAAGCCTGCTTAACTGGATTTGCATCTCGCGGATAGCCCTTCCTGTTTGTGCCGTCTCCAACTTGGCTAGTTCCGATGTTCTGTCCGCTAACATACGTGCTAGTTTCGATAGTACTCTGGAGCGAAACAAGGGAGACGACTTCGACCACACGCCAGATTCGAAGGCATCATAGGCCTTCGATACGGTGTTTTCTACGTGCTCTTGAGATGAAGACCTGACTCTGCACACAATTCATTCTGATCAGACCTCAAGAGGAAACACGACATTCCATACGTAAATAGCCCTTCGCCTGTTGCTGGGTTGAATACGGGTATTCTATACATTATTTTCGGGATTCATTTTAGCATTCCGATGGAAGCGCAAACTTACTGTTGAGGAGAATGATCGGGTGTGAATGGCTGTACATGAATAGATCGCTACATTACACAGGCTAAGTGCTGTTGGTACGTCTTGAGCAATAAATATTAATCACGTACTCGAAACCCAAAGCACGGCTTAATTAACGATGACTTGAACAGCCGAGGAGAACTCAAAGGTATGGTCATCGTTGGTGTCACTGGTAAGCTTGAGAGCATAAGGGCATTCGATCTTAGCAAGTATAAATAACGCGTGAATCACGTGCAACCATTTGGCGGTTTGGTGGTTGCAGAAACTGGTTGCAGTCCAGTGCCTCTCTTACACTCACCCACCATTATTTCTGGCCATAAGTTTTTACATTAACCAGATATGGCGCCTCGTCGTTCTTCTCGAGCACCATCTGCGAAACCTGCTTCCAAAGTAGCTGCTGACTCTTCAGCACCAAAACCAATCAACGGTACATCCAAAAAGCGCGCTGCTTCGCCTGAGCATCAGGAACCTCCACCCAAGCGATCTCGTTCAGTGCCACAGAAACCCGAAAACGATCCTCCTGCAGGCGCACCCGCTCGTAAGCCCCGCTCCAAAGCAGCGGCAGCTCCCGCTGTTGCAGAGCCTACAACAAAAAAAGCCAGAAAATTATCGCCTATCCGAGAAGCACAACCTCCGGCTCCATTCAAGCAATTAAAACCCTATTTCAACCCACTTCCTACCCCGCCTCCGAAACAAAGACCTGGCCTTTTGCCTTTTGCCTGGGGTACTGGCAACTTTGGCCAGTTTGGGATGGGTACTGACTTTCTTGAGGAAATATCTAAACCCAGAAGAAATCCATGGGTGGAAAAAGAGATGGTAGACAACACCTTCGGTGATGATAACGCTGGCATGGAATTTGTGGTTTCTGGGGGATTACACACCGTCTTCATCGATGAAAAGGGCACGGTATGTTGAATTTCTCACCTCAACGGAACGTTCCTGACAGGAGTCTAGGTATGGACATGCGGTGTTAATGATGATGCCGCCCTGGGTCGGATCACCCAAGATGTCCCAGACCCAGAAAAACCTGGGGCTTTCCTCAGCGTAGATGACCTTACCTCCATCCCTCATTCTTTGCAGACTCTCGTCGATGAGGGCTTCCGCGCCGTCAAAGCGGTTGCTGGTGACAGCATTTGCGCAGCCGTTAGTGACAAAGGCGAACTGCGCGTTTGGGGCTCTTTCCGTGTTCGTTAATATCTTTTATTTCAGCCATTCTTACTGACTGGGTTTCTCAGGGACACGAAGGCTCACTCGGATTCTCCAGTGGTCTCAAGCATCAATTTACTCCGGTTCCAATATTGGAACTAAGCCATAAACCAGGGGATGCTGAAAAAGTGTCTTCCATCGCAGCTGGCAGCAATCACCTTCTCGTGCTCACAACTCACGGCAACATTTATTCATGGGGAGCCGGAGAGCAGTCTCAACTTGGCAGGAAGGTTCTGGAACGTCGCAAAATACATGGCACTGTGCCCGAAAAAGTTACCCTTGGTACACGAGGTCGCAAGGCGGTCGCAATCGGTGCTGGTTCCTTCCACTCCTTCGCGATTGACGACACAGGCGACGTTTGGGGATGGGGCCTGAATAGCATGGGTCAGACTGGAACCGGTTACGCTTCATCAGAGGATGATCTAGTCCAATTGCCAAAGAAAGTCAAAAATCTGAGCAAGGGAGAACTTGGGAATGACGTCGTTGTTCAGATTGAAGGGGGCAGCCAGCACACACTTTTTTTGCTTCGATCTGGCAAAGTATACGCGGTTGGACGGTCTAACTCTGGACAACTAGGACTGGCTGAGGATAACTTTGCATTAAAGGAAGATCGGGCCAGTCCAGACTTTCTCCCCGAGCCTGCTTTAGTTGCATTACCTGATCCTGAAGACCCCGTTGTCCAAATATCGTGCGGGCTTCACAACAACTCGGCCGTGACACGAGGTGGCGCACTCTACTCCTGGGGACAAGGTGTTCAAGGCGAGCTGGGTCTGGGTGACGTCGAAGAAGTTAAAACACCTCGCGTCGTTGTGCGCAAGGATGGTGGTGCCTGGTTTGCTAGTGCTGTATCCTGTGGCGGTCAGCATACCATTGGTCTTTTCCGTAAAAAATAATCCACTCTTCACAAGGTTTACTCTTAGTCTTCAACACCGCACCCCATTGAATCTGATCATATGTTTATTTTTTTCTCGTCGCATTTATGGATAGATTTATCGCAACTCTCATTTTCAAGCCAAATTGTCTAATTTTGTTTATCGAGCTTTACTGTCCTCTCGTCCATTCAGCTATCTATGTTCATCCTTTCACATACCGTGTTGTTAGTCCATGTAGCTACGTACAATAAAACCTTTGTTTGAAAACTCGCTCATGTGACGGTGGTGGCTAAGTAAATATGAACAAGTATCAGGGATATAAAAACTTAAGGAAGTGAAATGACTTTCGTGCTCCGTCTTTTCGAGCCACAAACCCCTTACACCCCATTAGCAGAATCCAATTTTCAGAGATGGCTAACGCGTCGGTGAGTATTGAAGAACCTATCCTCAAATATTACGTGAAATGACGCGTATTTTGACATATCGTTGCCCCTAGGCCATTCCAGCTGGACATACCTTCCTTGAAGTCAACACTTTCGTTTCCATCAAGGGTAAAGACATAGCGGAGAAGCTACTGGAACAAGCAGAGAACAGAAACCCAGACGCTTTTGATATGTATATTTACAACGGTTAGTATATGCATCCCATCGTATTGCCGAACGACATTGACAGAGTCGCGTTTTGACGCGTCAGACTTTTTCTCGTATGGCGTCCTCGAACTGGTCGACAAAACTTTGGCCACTCTGCATACAAAGACCAAGAAAAAGGAGTGGAAGGAAGCATATTATATCCTTGAAGGTTTGGTGACCTTTGTTGACTTCGAACCAGCCTGGGCTCGTGAGTTTCCTCATACTAGTATACTAGTATTGTATCCATCCATCAATCTGACAACCCATTTTCTCGATAGATTGTGACGACGGAGATCGCGTGGACATAACCAACACAACTATTGGAGCCTGTGCAATCGCTATACTTCGTGGACTTGACGACGACGATTTGCTAGATTCCGTTCACTTCCCAAGCCTCGAAAATCTTTTGAAGCACCTTGTCTCGCTTGGCGAAGGGATGGGCTGTCGATATGCACTGTTATGCAAAGCGATCACACGTCGTGTTTTCCAAGACAAGTCAGAAGCTGAGATGACACTTGATATAACCCGACTTAATGAGTGGGCTACGGGGCTCGAAGCGGACGAGAAGGAGACAGTGAAGGCTCAGATAAATAAAATGGCCGACGACAAAGCTGCTGCTGCTGCTAAGGGCAAAAGAGTCAAACCCTGGTATGCCAAGGGCGATGCATGTGACGAAACTGATAGCGACCCAGACTTCAAGCTCTCCAGGGTTTGGAAAGACTACAAGGAGTGTCTATCAGGTGTCCCTAGGTTGCCTATGCGAGGCCCACCAAAATGGGATCTCAGTAAGTGGTCTGCTGCAGAACGGAGAGCATTTGAATTTGGCGCGATGGATGATGACTAGGACAGCTTTTGAGTGATTGCCTTTGTGTTCTGCATTTTCAGGATACCTTCATGGGTAGACCTAGTAATAAAATTATCATACATTCGGAGTCTGCCAGTCAAGTTGTCCCATGATGTTCATAATTAATGTTTTGCAAATACCAGATTCAAGTGTAAGTCACTGCCAGGCGTCCGACAATGTAGTCACCTGCATTAACAGGCCGGTATCTGACCACCTCTCCACAATTTGGTAAACAGGACACTTCCGTGGAAAAATTGGGATTGCAGAAGAAAGCAATTGACTGTCGTTTGGCAGTGATAGCTTCTGTGTCACTGAGCTTTTTGGCCGGTGGTGCTACAACACGATGTAGGGTAGACCTCAATGTGTCATTACTCCAACGAGCCAAAAGATCGCCGATATTCACAACAATTGTTTCCGGCTAAAAAAAACGATGAGAGGCCAATATTTTGAAGATAAACAGGCCATACGATCGGGGTTGCTGGTATAAATCCTCCAGTATGAGGATTCTGCACCTCCAAGCCTCCAACATCATCCTGAAAGAGCAAGGTTATCGTTCCATAATCTAAAACGTGCCTGTAAGCGGCGTTCCGACTCAGGAGAAAAGAAACAAACCACTATGTGCACCAGCTCGCGCTTGACCCTCGTTGTTTAAAATGTTCGATTTAATAGCTGGGTATGACAAAAGGCGTAAATTATGACACTTCTCGTCGATTTTATTGTCAAAAAAATGCTCTTTAAGATCCAAGCCAATAGCAATGGAACGCATAACATGGACGTGAAGTTCATGGCAAGTCTGGCAGTTCTGATCGGCCATTAATTCTTAATAAGTGATGAAAATGAAGAACGTACCTCGTAGAAATCTAACATGTTTTGTTTAAATCCGGGGGCAGAGGTTTCAGAGGGCCACTGGTTCTTCCAATCTGTGTCCCAGTCTCTGCCAATTTCCATGGTTTCTTTGAAATCTGGCGCCTTTTCTCGGAGAGTTGCTATCTCTTCAGGGTTTGCAGACTGGGTAACACGTTCCCTGCCGATCTCGACGTATCCACGATTGGAACGCGGGTCCTCCCATGCCAGTTTTTTCTGGCAAGAAATCATAATTTAGAAACGAAATAAAATCAGAGCGACTCGTACTTTGACGTCGTAAGGCAGTGCAAAAAAGTCTGCACTCTGTTGAGACCGTTAAATGACAGAAGTGTACACTCAAGTCGGGGATTCCTACTCTCTGGAAAGTTCTCTGGACTTCGGCTGATCAAAAATACAGGAATTAGTATTATGATACTCGTAGAACGAACGCGTACTTACATGTGGCTATTCCGTGGTTCGCAAGGTACAAAAATCCGCTCTCTTTAAACGCAAAGACAATCTGCCTTGCGGTTTCCTTCTTCTCTTCTGAAGAAGACGGCGTTCGAAACTTGGAGAAGTCAATGACAGGAATCCTGAACTGGATATTTGCACGCTGTGGAGTATAGGAAAACTGACGTTTATAAAACGGCGACCGCACGAACACGTTCAGTCTATAAGACAACATGACTGTTGGAGCAGAAGAAGAAGATATAACATGAGAGATAAGACCATGTGTCTATTTACAGGTGTCAAGCCCGTTTCGGTGTCCGTACTCTACCGCGTTGATGTGCGTGACAAGAATTTCAAGGAACATGCCTCTGCCTGCAGCCATCGATGTTGAAGTCTCCTCGTTTATTCTAGCTCAGCGAAAGTTGAAGTTACCATAGAAAAATACATGGCGGTTTACGTGCGACGTTTAAATCCATTCACATAAGAAACATTCGACCTCCAAAAAGCTTCTTCAATACTTATTCTGAATGCCTGCAGTGTCTACCAAGAAATTCAGCTCTCAGAGGCACATCTCTTTCCCGAATATCGTCTTTCACGTCAACCTAACCCAATGTCTGATAGCTCTCCACCTTCTTATTCTTTTCACGGTTCAAATTCAAGCCATTCCAAACAGTGTTGGCATTGCCAGTGGATATCCACGTGGATGCCCACATCGCCACGAAAAGATGGATAACCGCGCATGTCGTGGGCATGGGGCTGCCCGTTATAGCAATGGATGTGGGGATTGAAACAAAAGGACCATAAATCTGTATGTAGTGAGGTGAAGAACCTGTAAGACTTGAAAATTATATTAATCTACAATATTTAACTCTTTCCCAAGTGTCAGAGAACAAAACTATACAGAGGACGATTATTTATTGCAAACCGCTCAGTTTGCCCACATTCGGCTCTTGACATGATGACATAAACATTCATGAACCGGATTGGGACGCGACACTTTCCAGCCGCCATCAAGCTCCTGCGAATATCCATGCCCATGACTGTGGGCATGGACATACACGTGTAAATCCACGAAAAAATGGGTGTGTACACCCACTACCGTCGGTGGGGATGCCAACACTGATTCCAAAGACAACGGGTTTGTGGATTCCCCTTATGTCTATAACTGACCTTCTCATGAAATACTGTGCTTTTTTTGACCCATCGCGACCCTAGATCTGGAGGTCGAACCTATCACATCCCAAATTACGCAACAAGGTTCGTGGTATTTGTCGTCCGGTCACCCCAGGTTTTGTGATGTTTTAGGAACAGCTACGCAAATGATAGGTCAAAGTTAATTTCCATCAGGTTCGACGAAGACAAGGGAATATCCAGAGTGATTCTAGCGGTCCTTTCGATATTTATTCTCTGTGCCGCAGCCCCACTATCTGTGGTTCTGCTGCGGTGCCCACAGGCAGTCAGATCAAGCACCATGCCGTCACCAGGAAGCTCGCAACCGACAGCCCTAAGTAAATGGCCACAGAATCCCGATTCAACCACCAAACCCTGGACGCAGGCTACACCCACGGAAGAGCTTTTACCAGAAGTGCAGGCGGAGAATTTCATTCAGCGGACCCATGAGCTTCACCGCGAAAGTCACAAGATCTACTCTGGGTACTGGGGTGAACCACTGCCAGGCGCTCGATGTCTTGGATTTGGGACCAGAGAGTATACAGCGCGTTTGTGGGATTTACCTTTCTTCTCCGACTGGGTGGCAGCGTGCAAGGAAAGAGAAATAGAAATTCGCGGTGTGCTCATCCCTCGCCCATCGTATTGCGAGAGCAAAGTAGGTTGGTGCTTAGAATTCAAGTCCCATACTCAGTACTTTTCCAGTGGCCAATGGGAGGTGTCATAGGTCATTGGGTTGTAGATTTCGAGGAAGATCGATGCCTAGCATATTGGGGTAACTTTTCGGATAAGGTAATTTGCTTCAACATTGCTGCGGGAGACAAGGCATTAAATTTGACCTAAAGGGGTGCGTCGGGAAGGATTCAAAGATCCGGGTGTGTAGATTCAAGGTTCACTTATCAGCATGCCTGCTCAAAAAGCTTTAGAGACTCCAATCCCGACTTTGGGGCATCAAAAGTAGAGAAGATGGAATGACGATCTGTAGAACTGCTCCTGCAGTCGTCCATGGAATACAAATTCCGAACCCCTCGTTTTGTGATGATCGCGTGAGTTAAACTCGATAACCATAATTGCAATATCGACCGACACACCTCACAGGGAATATGGGGCATATACGGTGTCTGGGATATAGATGATCAAACCTGTTGACTGGAAGTAGGGCCATACGTCCTGAATATGCAGTTATTCTCGCATAAACCTTAATATTTATATCATTATGGATAAACTGTGATAATCACAGTTTACAATAATCAGCAGTGTTGTATGGTTTCATGCAGGTACGGCAGGGGAGCGAAGCCGACGAAAAACGGACATCAAGGTCTTTCCTCCATCTGGACCCCACCTTCAAGAAAAGTCAGGACAATGAGTGACACCATAGTGAAACAAGGTTTACTCTCCGGCTGCAACTTCTTTGCAACATTGTTCAAACTCTGCTGATGCAGAAACCTCGTCCCATCGTTCGACAACAAAGTCCTAGAAAGACATTAGTGACGAAAAACTAAAATTGAGAGTCTTGCCTCGACTAAAGTATGTAATTCATCCCAGAGAGATGTGGCCAGGAGAAGAGCAAAGCTAGATTGCGGGGTGATGGTTGACATGATATGCTCTAGAGCGAGGGCCGCAAGGGTGGGCATTATATATCGGTGGGCTACTTGATAAACGGACAATGCGGAAGCTGGTCCAGGTGCAGGTGTTGGGTGTGGATGAGGGTCAGGATTGGATGTCATGGGTGTGGGTTGTCTGTTGGTGCGAGGAGAGACCGGATATTGCGGAGACGTTGGGAAACTATTTGAAGGAGGGATAGAGATGGGCTTTGTCGCCCTGGGTCCACCAGACGGTCCAGCATGGCTCACAGTCATGGTAACGGGATTTTGCACTGGCGGAGCCGTAGGCCTGCGAGATGTACTAGCAGTAGCTGTGCGCATACCATTGCTTGAATTACCAGTCGACTTAGTAGGACTGCTCCTAGTCGCAGCCACAGAAGAGGATACGCTCGGAGTTGGGTTCGCATGATATGTCTCTGATTTTCGGCTAGTGGACCGACTGACAGTAGTGCTGACAGGTAAGCTATCTCCACTGGTTGCACTTCTATTGTCAGTTGTGCCATCGTCGCTTGGTCCCCCTTTATTGAATGATTTCCAATCCCATTCATCCTTTTCACCATTAAGCCATCGGGCACTGAAACCTGCGCCTATGCCTTCGACGGCAGCTCTTGGATCATCGTTTTCTTTGAAGAGTAACCAATTCGCATAGCAATACTTTAACAACCAATAAATGGTCTCAAAGTCGACCTCTTCAACGACGACAGTGTAAAGCTTCCTCTCTCCTGTAGCCATTGAGGGATTCTCGGAGAAGGAAGAAGAGAGCATAGTTGCGAAGTATTCCGAGCGACGGATCAAAATGTCGGAATGCGCGTATATAATTCTCTTTCGGGCGGTAGAATGTGAACCGAACAGTGAAGTGGAACCAGAAAGGTTTGAACTCATAGACTGCGCAGAACTGACGATGGGCGACCCATCACCTCCTGTATACTTTTCTAAGCACACGAACCGAACATCGCCAGTGTCTGTGCAATGAATTTATGAGCAGACATTTCAAATATTAAAAAATGGTAATGACTAACTGGGATTATCTAAGGATGCCTCGAGCCCGTCTAGAAGATCGCGAGGAACGTAATACACAGAAGGTTGTTGAGGGATAGAGGGGCCAGTGGGTGAATGGATTTGGACACAAATAACAAGGGAGTCCGTTTCTCTGATTCTTGGATTTTCAAGTAACGAACTCAATGAAGGTAATGGGCATTCTGCATAGCTGATG
Source organism: Galerina sulciceps (assembly GCA_023014345.1). NCBI lineage: Eukaryota > Fungi > Basidiomycota > Agaricomycetes > Agaricales > Galerinaceae > Galerina > Galerina sulciceps. The sequence goes on along the minus strand of JAEDXJ010000005.1, from coordinate 1,262,309 downwards.
TAAGCTGGTTAAGATTTATGCTCTAAGGAATTACTGACCCCAAACTTCACTCTCGCGCCTAAAAACCCAGTCGTTTTGCCAAAATTCCCAAACCCAGTCTGGGCGGGCGCCTCGTTCGCCGACACGGTCGTCTTGGCATTTAATGGCAGCCATCATAGACGCGTAGGTTTCATAATCTCCTTGAGCGAAATCTAACATCAAAGACGTGATATAAAGTGACAATGTTGTCGGTGTGGTCGCCGAAACACTGTCGGCAGGAGCAGTAGGGGCTGTTGAAGTTTTTCTATGTAAATGTAACTGCAGTTGAATGAACAATCCGTCGCACCAATTTCAAGCTTAAATTTATGATCTCCAAGCATGGGAGATTGCTTCAATATCTCGAAGTCCGCCAACTCAGCAGGAGGAGGTCGAGTTCCATCATCAAGAGCCTGTGGTTCCTTCCCTTCAACAAAATCACGTAGTTTATGAACATCTCGAACCGCCCACTCAAATCCCTGTGCAAATATATAAGACGGTTGAATGTAGTCACGGAACTTCAGCTTGCTTACAGTAAATGACCACTGTCTTGTGGACTCCCCATGTAAAAAGCTCGGATTTAAATTTATAGGCGGCCTGGGAGTGGAGAACATCCTCCCTTGGGGTATCCCAGTATACCCGCTTTGACCACTAGGAGAAGGAAAGGACGTTCTTGTATCCCAGCCACTTTGCAAGCTGGACCCCTGAACGGAGCTCGCAGGATGTGGAGAGTTCTGTTGACTTCTTTGTGAGTAGCTGCGGGCAGCCCAAGGCCAGTCCGGTCTGGCTATTGGTGGTAGTCTTCCTGGAGAGGAAGACGCAGGAGACGACAGGCGAAGGTGCTCTGACATTCAGACACCCTTAATTTCGGTATCGGTGCATGGTCAAAGAACTGAGCAGCTTCACGTTTTAGAAACTTAAGCCGGTCTGGTGACCGGCGCCACTGACCGCTCTTACTCTACTGCTTACGTTTGGTTTCCTCCCAGCTCTGCCCTTTTGTATTTGCTATGAGTCTATGACTGATTAAAACAGATTCAGAATTACTCGAGGTAGATTTATGGGCTACAATCCCGATACATGATCTAATATGTTTCCCAATGGATATTGGGCAGCACGTCGCGCATGACTATAGTAAAGACGCACATGAGAATAGAAAAAATAGAATAAAAATCAGAGACTTACCCCGCCAGTGGTGATTTCCTTGCTGTTCCTGCAACGCTCCTAGAGGGTTGTGTTGGTCGGTCAATATATACCGCGAGGCATCTTCTGAGGCAATTCGTATTGCACCGAGGTTGACCTCTCGGGTTTCTAGAGATTGGAAAACATGGCGGCGCAGGGGTGAACCTAACCAATCTGATCTTCGAGACTTACGGAAAGTCAGCGGCGTGGACGACTTGGTACAAAATAAAACCTGAGTTTTGTGCAAGATCGAGTCAGGTGGTTTTAACAAAGGAAAGAGAGCTTGCTAACCATGTTGATAAATTCTGTGTCATATTTTTCTTCTGGCAGTACGTCAAAAAGGTCGTGGAATGCTCGGCACCGTCCGAAACTCTTTTCAAGAGTGTGGATAATCAAACGTGATGACGTCGACTTCAGAAGCCCTGCAAAGTTCTAAATAGAAGCTAGAAGTGGCAGTGACAAAAATACCACTTGAATACGACTCACGACGACAAGTATACCGTCTGGCTGCATCACCTTTTTGAGATCATCCCAAAATTGCAGAGTGAAAATGTGCTCCGGCACTCCTCCGCCAGAGAAACAATCATGGACCACGAAATCAAAGAGAGTCTCCGTTTGACCTCTATCTATGCTGACCCGTTTCCGAGCAACCCATGCTCGTGCGTCTTCCAGGAAGACCTTTCCGGGACCTGGATCAGGCAAACCAAAGAACGTGCGAGCAGCAGTGTAGACCGCAGGGTCAATTTCAACGATAGTGGTAGAAATATCGTGTCGGGCAAAGGAGGTAGCTGAAATTCCGGCACCAAGACCACTATGGGCTCGCTTCTTCTCAGGTTTTCACAGATAAAAAGTACTGTGAGTGTACTTACATGACCAGTGCATTTGACCATGCTCCTATCTCCCCTGTTCTTGTGCTATTGACAAGACGGACAGCCTCTTGAACCACGAAGGTACTGTAGATGGAATCACCGAGTGCATTGCCGAGCGAATCCCTAATAGGTTCCTCGTTATCCAAAACCTGTACTTTGCCTTTGGTCCATACTCCGCCAAGCAACGAATGGGAAGCGCGGAGGTACCGAGCCGAATGCAACTGCTCGACATCTTCGCCTTTGTAGTGGGTAGGAGGCAGCCACTCTGCGACAGTAATTAGCCCAGTCACAGATTGCTCCGCTGATAGAATCCTGAGGGGGTATGTGGGGTGGTCATAGCTTTCAAGAAGAGGATGAGGTAGTATGGGATTTGAAAAGAAGGGATGGGCCGTCCACCAAAGAGCATTAAACGCCACCGACAGAGTTGCCTTCCGTTGGATGTCCGTGAATGAAGGCGACTTTGAGCTCCGCTTGTTTTTCTTCTTTTTCGAAGCGTTTTTCTCTGGTGATGGCTCCTTTGCGGTTCCCAAAAATACAATCCATAAATTGAAGAATATAGCGGCCAAGCTTAGGAACTATAAAAAAAATTCGTTCTAGTAATGCGAAGGCAGTGGCAGGAGCACAATGAGGCGTACGATTTGGCTGTCTGATACACTGTAGAACATCGAGTTCAGGGACCAAATTCGTCGCGCCAAGGCTTTGGAGACCATGAATGTTATGCTGGATCTCAGCAATCTCGAAATGAGAGCTGGCCTTTCTGCGATTTGAGCCTTTGAAAGCACAGCACTGTTGAGTGGTCTTTAGATTTTGGCTGAATGAAATACATACATCGACATCGTCCACTTCAACGACATAGGTAGCTAGAAGAAACACCAACGGCCCCAAAGTAGCCACGTGTGTAATTGCAGGGCCCAACACTGGATCCTTCCACCTTGACGTTCCCACTGCAATCCAGTATGTAGCATTTGGAGCAACGACGAGAGCCAAAGCCGAGAACAGAAAGTTTCGTTTCAGCGATATCCGAAATGGTTGGACAGCTGACGCAATTGCGGCACTAAACGCTATCTTGTAGAGTGAGGTTGAGGTCGGGGTGAAACCATATAGAGGCACTAGTTCGCGTTGGTGGGTAAAAAGGACGAGAGAAAGTGGAAGTACGGCAGAGATGAAGCGAATTGCCTTCAAACCAAGGTCATTCAAATCAAAGAGATTCAAAGGGGCTGACATGTGGTTACAAGAGATGCACATACGCATCTACACTAAGTGTAACAATTTGAAGGAGTGAAGCTAATGAAGAGTTATGACCGACTGGTCGCCGCTGTCAGCAGGCTTTGCTGTGGGTGTAAAGATAAAGATAGTCTGCAGTCAGTCAGGACTAAAAATAAACTGCATTCACATTGAGAACGGGATTGCTAATTTACAATAGAGTTCGTAGAAATCAACCTTTCCCAACAGATCAGTTAAATCAGAATGCAATCCTTTTCGCCAGTTTTTCGATAAGGCGTTGAAGCCGATCGGCTTCACTTTGAGCCAACGTAGCATTTTTCTCAAAAGTGATCGCCTCTGTTAGACCTGGGAGTGTGGTAGCACCATATCCTAGAGGGTTGTCAGTAAATTATTCAGGAGTAAAAATGTAGGCGAGATCAAGACCGACCTAGCCACTTTCCAGGAGCAACAGCCAGATGCTTATACCATTCCCTGTCCTTAATACCTCCTTCAGAAATAAAACCTCGCTCAAAGGCAGAGGATTTCATATTGACAGTTTGGATACGTTTGACGAGCTTTTTGAGGTGCTTCAACGGAAATTTATGATGGTCCCAAGATGATTGCAAATGCTCGGGGTTCAACTGGCTATCGAACCCTTGATGAAGAATCATACCAAGGAGTATTTCGTACTCTGGACCTGTTTCTTGTAATTTGTCAGCATCTCCACTTGACAAAGTTCCTTTGTGTGGGTGTGAACATTCGCGTCCAAATAGTTTCTTGATTTTGCACAAGGCTTTCCTTGCAACCTTCCTAGCCTTTCGTCGCCTCGAATGTCTCTTCCTCCACTTCTTGACCAGTTTCTGGAGGGTTTTCTGGGCTTTGATTCTCTCCTTATCGAGCTCAATACTAGCCTTCTGGAGGTCACGAATCGATTTCTTCAATGGCTTGAATTGCACATCAAGAGAGGCTTGAGATGCGATATTCTCAACCCTAGAATAACATTGAGTCATCAGATGACATGAAGGAGATGACCAATTGTAACTTGTCAAGGTAAGACTCCACTTCGAATGCGTAATGTGTCGTGTTGAAAGGAAGAAGGGGCGAAGAAGCAAGCCTGAGGGTTTGTAATCCCAGGTGTTTCGCCACTGCAACCTGGACATAAATGAGAGACGGGTCAAGCAAAAAAAAACACAAGAAAAACATACGTGACGGTGGAATCCGGGATCCGCATATATTTCTTGCCATCGCTCCGAGTCGAAGACTGAGTGGTAATGGTAAACTGGATCATGAAGAGAAGCACCAAACCCGCCATTCGTGCTAGGAACCTTCATGTGGTTGTCGGTGATTATGTTGTGGCAAGCGCAGAGCATGACGTACCCCGTTTCTTTGCAAAAAGACGGTGTAATCACTACCAGATCCAAGAGGCGACACGCCGACACTATCCGCGGCTGCGAATTCCATTTCTCTGATAGCTATCACTTCTTCCTTAACTGTGCCATTTTTGAACACCCCGAACAAAGTACCAACATCCGACCTAGCGTCCCACATAGTCCTACCTTTTTCAGTAGGATGAGGAACCGCCTGTGCGGTTTCACGAATGAAATGCGCCAGAAGAGGTGAACCAGACGCTCTATATTGTGAGCCAGACACCGACGAATCTGTGGGGCAGATATGTTAGAAATACTCTTACAGATAGGGGGAACATACCGAGATTGAGATAGGCAACAACGTGTTCATCAATCCAATCTTCAAAATCTTCACCCCATTCTGTACTTCCAATGAGACCATACTTGGAGACGCATTCAGACAAAAATTTTGTGGAGCCATTTAAGTCGTTATTACCTCCTCTGCGTCCCAGCTGGCCAATACAATGGTTCTTAAAGGTTTCCAGCCATTACGAAGTAGATGTCCCAATCCACGGATTGTTTCATGGATGGATACTGTTCCACTTGAGGGATCAGTAGCCCCCATCACCTGGCACTAGTAAGAGGAATCCCTATATCAGGTCAAGTTGCGACCTACCCAAGCTAAAGGATGCTGTAAGCGGTTGTTCAACGATCGACAGCACGCACATACCATCTCTGTGGTTACCAACAACTAAAACTTCGTTTCTAATAAAACCTGGAATGACACCCATAGTATTCCAGATTGGAATGACCGTTGTATTCACTATCGCAAGAGTTATATTTGTTTGCGTGATTATAAACTAAAACCCACCGTTGTTAACGAGCCTTACAAGCTTGCCTTCCCAAGCATCACCCCTGGCCACAGTCCTAAATAGCGCAGCGGCATTCGTCCACGAAATTGGTAAGCTTGGGATAAGGGGAATATTTGATCCTTCAGTTCTTGTACTATTCTCGTACGAAGGATACCCCGGTGTGGTTGGGTCACCAGGATATATACTGAGATATTGCACACTTCCCCGCTGAACCGACGTCGGATTGCGAGCTGGACCATATGGGTAACTGCGCATGCATGGAGCTCGACGTCAGGTAGTTTTAATTATCTCACTTACGGATAATACCCGTTTTCGACAGTAACGGTCCCATCGTCTTGAGGGTCAGAATAGATGAGAACTCCTGCAGCGCCGAGCTCTGATCACGAAATAGCTAGGTGAGCAGGTACTTTGAGCCATGGCCTCGAGACACACTGACCTTGACCTCCTTTTACCTAAAGCCACTTGCTTTGAGAACATGGCAAGGAAGAGTTTAAGTGTTTTACCTTCAACCCGCGGAAGATGCCACCGTAACGGCACAAAACGATGGTGCCGTTCAGGTCAACTTCTGAAGAGGGATAAATGAGAATTGAAACAAACATTGTCGTAACAGTGACTTACTGTCCTTCGAGAGTTTTACGAAATCCTGCACGATGGCAATTAAAACAACTTCGAGGTAGAGTAATTTATAGAGGCAAAGGTGCACACCTCTTGGGTACAGTAATTTCCATCAACAAGGAGTCCAGTTACATCACCGCCTCGACTTAAGCCATGAAAAGTGGGTACATCATCGAAGTATTTCCCTGCTTCCGGGTCGGTATCGTCGGAGAATTCAACAAGGTCTGCCTCCCAAATCAAAGTCCCATTTTTGTCGACGATTTGAAGGCTTCGTTCAAGAGGTGTGTTCATGACCGGATAGTATGTATCAATCCAAGCCCTAGGTTTATCCGCCTTTGCGATTGACCGTACGGCATCTTGTGATTCGAAGGACCCGGTTGGGTAGATAGGCTCAATGGCAGGAGGGGTAATGCCCAGTTCTCTTTGTAGAAGCTCCAAAAAATCTCTCGCAGTGGTGAAGTCTCCAAGAGTACCAGCCATATGAGGTTTCGTTGCAAAAAGTCTCGACGCTTGAACAGCATTTACGCTATCTGGGACAGACCTACAAATGGTCGGTGTTTAGAATAGACAGAACGCCCAAATGGGGGCTCTAAATACTAACAGAAACGCGTCTTCTGCTCTTTTGCCAAAGAGAGGCCGTTTTCTGGTATGGTTGTGCTCATGCCTATGATCTGGTGCGCCTTCAATCCAGCTTGGGAAGAATTGAAAGCTGTATATCAAGCTGAGTACTATTATAAGAACAGCCGGCTTGTAAAATCGCGTCTTCACCGCTACCCTTTGTGCTTGAATTGGCAGAGGCAGGAACCGGTCGCGTCCGACGGCGCCTAGCTTAGCCTTTTCATCGGGCATGGTTTCGGGTGTAGAGAGTTTGGATAAGAGATGTAGCCTGAGAGAAATGCATCATGAGGAGGTATGTCGTCACCTGAGGATGTGATGGTGCACAAGGAAATGGAGTCGGCATGGACTAGGCAACAGAGATTTGGCTCAATTAGGGGCATTGAATGCGCTTCCGAACACGAATTCTCTCACCTTAGCTCGGTTTTCCAGAGCCACCACAGTCATGGATATCGAAAAGCAATACCCGCCGTCGAAGGAGCCCGACAGTTTGCCCACTCAGCAGCAGCAGACTTTGAGTGCCCAGCGCAAGTCACAACGGCGACTTCGTAAGGTCATCACACACGCTGCCCTGTTTGTTGTGTTTTTCATCCTCCTCAAAACCTTCAATGAAGAGTCTTTCTCACGCGGGAACTCATTCATGGCCCTTTTCCTCGTCTGCAAAGCCCAAATTTCCCCACCGCCACCGTCCATTGTCTCTCGAAGAACGAGAACAACTCTTTCTGTAAGCCAGTATCTCCGCAGCACCATGCATCTATTCAAACTTGTTCTACAGTGCCACCCCAAGTATTGAAAGCGCTCTAGAAGCATCCCGTGCATATGCAACGCATCCTCACCTTGCGGGCAGCTCTGAAGATTTGTTGGACGCGAAAACGATTCTCCACCTCTTTCAAGACGAATTTGGTATCCAAAAGCCAGGTCATCTCCCAATATACGATGCAGGGACACCATCTTCACAGAATGCGACGTTACTTCTGACGACCTCAGAGGCTTCAAGCCGTCCTAATGCTTGGATTGATACATACTATCCTATCTTGAATACCGGCCTGGGTCAAAGTTTAGAAATCTTGAATGAAGATGGAACACCAGCTTGGATTGCTGACTTAGTAGAAGATGGTGACCCCCGTGACGAGGACGCGCACAAATACAGAGAAACTATACCCCCATGGCACGGCTTAAGTTGTGAAGGAGATGTAACAGGCCAGCTTATCTATGCTAACTATGGAAGGAAAGAGGTATGAGACCCAGCCATATTTATTGTAATTTTTGACTTAAATTTCCTCTCGCGATGCAGGACTACGATGAATTGGTAGCGCAGGGGACCAATTTCACGGGGAAAATAGTTATAGCGCGTTACGGGGCTAACTTCAGAGGGCTGAAAGTATGTTATTGACATTCTGTTACCCTGCCAGCTACAATTTGCCGATCTACAACAGATTAAAGGTGCTCAAGAACTCGGAGCTGCAGGCGTTCTGATATATTCCGACCCACGGGATGACGGATACGTCACCGTAAAGAACGACTTCCCCCCTTATCCGGCAGGACCTGCTCGAAACCCTTCATCCATTCAACGTGGAAGCGTGCAATACCTTTCTTCCTACCCCGGAGATCCCACCACACCAGGATATCCTGCCTATCCAGGTGCCGAGCGAACTGAGGGATCAAACATCCCCACAATTCCGAGTTTGCCCCTTTCTTGGGAAAACGCTCAAAAACTGCTTGCAGAAATTGACGACTTATATAGTTTAAGTGCTGATGAGCAGAAGGTTCTCAGCGGGAAACCCAGTGAACGCAGGGTTAGACTTATCAACCACGGTACGAGTCAAGATGTGCCCCTCTGTCATTGCTAAACAGACATTTCCAGTTGACACGAAAGTAACTCCCATCTGGAATGTCATGGCCTCTATCCCAGGTCATATTAAGAACGAGGTTGTTGTAATTGGATGTCACCGTGATGGTCAGCAAATTACATTTCTCTTTCCCAGTAGACTTCTGGAACACATTTTACAGCGTGGGTAATGGGTGCTGCCGATCCAACTAGTGGGACCGTGTCCCTTCATGAGATCATCCGTGGTTATGGGGCTCTTTTAAGAAAGGGATGGAAACCTCTTCGAACAAGTGAGTGGCCAAGCTATGCTGTACCACTGTCTTGCATATTGACGTATGTGTCTTCTTTATTTAGTCGTTATTGCAAGCTGGGATGCCGAAGAGGTTTGTCTTCTAATTTGTTGTGAATGTTCCCTGTTTACCGAGTTTCTACTTTACTACTCTAGTACGGGCTTGTCGGAAGCACGGAATGGGGTGAAGATTTTGCGCCATGGATTTCTGATCACGTCGTTGCATACCTCAATGTTGACGTTTCTGTTTCGGGCTCTCGCTTCCAGGTTTCAGGATCGCCCTCTGTGGCCCATCTAATAAAAAAAACCGCCAGTGATGTACCGCACCCCACTGTCCAAGGGAAGACACTTTGGGATGCAACAGAGGACAATGGACCTTATACAGATCTTATCCGATCACTGAGTAACGTCACAATCGATCCCGATTTCTTGGAACTATATGACGAGGAAGAAAGGAAGAGGAAGGCCTCCGAAACTCTTGTCCGACCACTCGGAAGTGGTAGTGATTTCACTGTCTTTTTGCAAAGATTAGGCGTTGCTAGTTCAGATCAAGGCTTTGGTTTCACATCTACCGATGCAGTTTACCACTACCACTCGATTTACGACACACAATCATGGCAGGAGAGATATGGCGATCCCGGTTTCCAACGCCATGTACGTTTACAAATTGGCTAATCGAGCAGTCGTCTTGATTTCGGTCCCCTTCTTAGGTCGCTGTGGCACAGTACCTTGGCCTCCTCGGCTTGCGCATTATTGACTCAATCATCCTCCCTATAAATACGACTCAATATGCGCTGGAGCTTGACAATTACCTTGAAAAGTGCGCTTAATCTTGTTGTGCTTTTGTCGAATTTTTGACGATCTCCGTGTTAGGGTCGAAGACCTCGTCCCTACATTGGGCAAGAAATCTCAGGAAGTCAACTTTTCCTCTCTCCGTAAATCTATCCAATTCTTGCAAGAAACTAGTCTCAAGCTCGACGAAGAGAAGGTGGAAGCAGAAGAAGACTTTAAGAGGCTCCTCAAGAGGATGCGTTTCCCAGGTCGTGGGGTTCGCTGTACAAGACGGCGAACTGGTTTCCTCCGCCGGGCCGCTGATTGGGTCAAGGGTGTTTTCGGCGTGCATCCGCCTACTGATGCTGAACTCCAGCTGCTGAGCCTGCGAAGTGCGGACTCTTGGGAAGAGTACCTCGTACACGCCACTGAAGCTGACAAAGAAGTACTCGGCGAGCCCGGTGGTCCTGTTGCCGAACAGAATGGAAATGGCTTGCCATTCCCTATTCGAAAGTTTATCAAAGCAGCGAAACGTGTGGCCAAGGCGAACCAGAAGCTATTCGCCTTCGAACGTGGGTTTATTTCCGAAGATGGTATTAAGGACAGGGAGTGGTACAGGCATCTCGGAGTGGCTCCTGGTAAATGGCTCGGTGAGTAAAGGATGGTCATGTCTGCTCAAACTGGCCGTTGGTTGATGTCTTAAAAACCAGGTTATGGTGCCACGACACTCCCGGCGCTTACAGAGGCCATCACCTACGAGAAAAACTCCAGCCTCGTTGGCTTGGAAGCTGACCGATTGGAGAAGTTGCTCATTAAATTAGCCGGTTCTATAGAGCCTTGAGCTACTGTTTAGGCTTATGGTTTATCAAGTATGCATGAGTCGATCGTAGCTAGGAATTGACTCGATAACAATGCTGCTGAATGTATAAAGATCTCTTTAACCTGAAGCAAAATCAATATCCTCATGCCTGTCAGGCTGGCAAAGGCCGAGCGAGCGACTGGAGCACACTCTATGTCGAAAGTTGCCCATTTCCTGTGCCTCCAACGCAGGTGTACTGACATTAACGGTCGATGAGAAGGAATGGATGTTGCTGATGTGTTCTACTGGGGGTTCGAGTTCCTTTCCTGTATCTTCTGGACTTTCTCGGTCGCTTTGGTCCGTCACAGCAGGCATCTTGGGGACATAGGAATCGATAAAGGGTTCAACGGCAGAACTAGACTCTCACCTCATGAGCAATGACTGCAGGCTCCTTTCCTCCTAGGCCTTCGCTTGTGCCATGCAACTTCGCTTGGTCCCACTGCCAGGTGCTCAGCGTTGTTCGACCGATATTAGCACACGACTTCATTTCTTGACGAAGCTTGGCCCGCGAATTAGAGTGCGGAGCATTCCAAAGGTGTAGAATTTTCCTGAAAGCAATACAAAGAAAAGGACAAGGTGGTCATCTATGGACTTAACAGAAAATCAGTGACGTGCTTCATAAGTGAGCCAACAGAATTAACCAACCGGTTTTGCATGATACAAGCCCACAGCAATGATCATACAAATGGATGGAAGGATGGCCGACTCCCATGTAATATGAATGACTTTGATGACTGTCTTGTCAACTTCTCGCAGGCCGGTCTTGGAGCGCCAAAGTGAAACCATTACTGGACAGTATATATCAGATTAATAACAGCGAACCTCTCAGCGTAAAGGCGCACAGAGCATAGTAACCGCCATTTCCAAAACTGACAAATGAAAGCATCAGAACGCTGCCGTTTGGAGAATGTATGCATAGTTCACTTAAAGATCCAAATATCCAAAAAGAGAAGGCAACGATGGTCTACAGTGTAGATTTTTGTTAGGGAATGCCGGGTCTCAAAGAAGACGGTACGTTACGGAAGGTAGAAGAAATCGGCTTGCTGTCAATGTCTGAAGAGCAAGTGCACTTAAATATGATAATTTTTCAAACTAGCCTTCATTGCTGCTTACGTCGTCTGTTCCGTCGAGAGTGTGAAAGGCCATCCCCATTGCAATAGCCTAGACAAAGCGTATCATATAATAGAAACAAAAGTTCAACGGAAAGACCGCTCACCAAGTATAAATTGGCGGCCATAATAACCATAGATAGGACAGAAAGTGGAGGCAGTATCCACTTGTTCCTGTCCATCATCTTGAAATGGAAAGTTATATTAGCGCTAGTGCGATCATGTAGCGTTCCAACCTTCCAGCATCTCCTTATGTAAAATCCTTCGCACAACCAACATATGCAGCCGTTGAGAAAAAGATCAGACCATTCGATCCGGCTCGTTGACTAGAGAGCGAGTTGTCAACTACAAATTTTTCCAGGGGATACATAATGAAAAATGAAGCACCCACCCATCGTCGCTGAAGGATAAGCGTTCTCCAGACTTTGTAATCCTCTAACATGGTCTGGAGGCTGCACCTCAATGTAAATTCCTAAACGTTCCAAGGATGAATTTGCCGGCTCACATGGACAGTATGATCACGACAAACACGAAGGCTCGTTTTCTCCGGGAGTCGTCTCGGTAATCCAGAGAATATTTGAAAGCCTGGTTCACGATTGTCCCCAGAAGAAATGACTGAAAGAGTCCGTCCAACAAAATTGGTCCTGGCAGGGTTTCGTCGGGTTTTCCAGGGATGGTAGGGTCCATCGTCAAGTCACAAAGAGTCTGTCAGCCGCACCGTATATGAACGATTAGAATGAAGTCGAGCCTTATGGCTGACTGCTGGATACCGATGTTACGAGACCGGGCAATAAGCGATGATATTCCATCAAGACCAAGAAATGAAGTGTATGGAACAAGAATGTAGGAATAGGATTAATAACAAAGCCAAAGACCGCATAATTATAGTCCCGTAGGGCTGAACGTACAATAAAATATTGGTGCTGTGGGTGCTCAAGGGGTGCGGAGTTCTTGCCAGGCATACTCGTGCTCATCCATACAATGTGCCTCTAGCTGTTCGTCTGTCGCATTAATGAAAGGAACGGGGGGCTCAGAGACAATATTTTGTTTGTACCGATGCCTAGGAAAAACAAGCGATGAGCAATTTCAAACAAATAAACAGGTCATCAAAACCACTGACTCGCAAAGTTTGCAGATCACCTTTCCACCTATCGGTTCCCCAAAAAGCTGGTCAAGGCAATCTCTAACTAGTCTGAGACCATCAGGCCCGAGCTCGACTTCCTCCTCGCTCTCTTCATCACCATCTTCGGCTGCGTCAACCTCCATTGCGAGTTCGCCTTCTTGGCCCGGGGTTACCGTGACGGATGGGGGTGGCTGTACAGAAGTAATGCGTGTCTGTTCTGCGGAATGACCAGCGGATTCTTCGACAACATGACCTGCTGGGTGCATGGGTTGCTCCGCGCTAGCCTCGGTTGCATTTTGGATTTTCGGCAGCTCTTGGGGTATCTCAACTGGTGGCACGGTAGGCTCCCCAGAGATCGACAGATTTTGATGAACTACGGAAGGGGAATGAGCAGGCAGAACGGATGGCGTACCATTCACCACAATAGGAGTGCCAACAGGAGGATAGGGCACAGGATATGAAGTAGAGTATGATGGCTGGCTTTGGCTCTGTAACGCATTCTGGATTGGTGTCTCTGGCGTGTGCCCAAATTGAGGAACTGACGGAGATGGAGTGGTCGTAACAGAAATTGGATTGACCTGAGTTGCCCCAGGAGGGTTAATATAGGTATCTTGAGGAGAAATGGTCATGGGGTGCGTGGGTAGCGCAGGTTGTGTCGGAGAGCTTGAAGAAACTATTTCCGACTGAACAAACGGAGGAGCGGGTGCATAGAGAGAATTCTGGGCCGAACGACCTAAGGCGCTCACGGGAGGTGGTAGAAGATCTGGAGTTTGATTAGGAAGCCCGCCTACGGTGGGTAAAGGCGCGGATCCTGTGCGTGGCGCGGGTAAGGGGACAGGATTCGAATGGCCGCGCACTGGAGCGCCAGGGAAGATAGGATACGGGTTGCCATTCGGTGTATATCCATATGCAATGGGTGTGGTGGGACCAGGTCCCGCCGCACTTGGATGTGCCTGGGTAGTCTGAGGAACAGAACCGCTTGGGGCCTGATGATTTGGATTACTTGGGTGGGACGCCCGTCGTACTTCTCGGACGCCGTTGGGTAATATGATGGCGTCTTGCCTCATTGGTGCATGGTTTGGTGCATACTGTAGTTGATGTTGGGGCCGTCCAGATTGCATCTAAGAAATAGATGAATGCGGATTCAAGTTAAGAAGCATGAGAAACATACCTGTGGCACAGGATTAGACAATGCCTGGCCTCCTTGTACAGGACCTTGATACATGGTGGGGCCTGAAAGCGGGGGAGGGGTGTAGATATAAGAATAGAATCAAAGCATTCTTGTCACTTAGACACACTTACTGACTATATTCAGAGATGACCTTCGGGAACTCGGATTTGAGTTGGGGTGTTGTCTACTTTGCATAATAGCGGATTTGGTCTGAACCAACTCAGTTCGCTGTCCTTGATGGGGGAACTTTTGCGTAAACTGTTGCTGGGATGGAGATATGCCGACAGGTGAAGAGACCAATTGTGGCTGGCCATGGACCTGCCTCAGCTGTGGTTGGGATGGGGAGACACCCACAGGGGAAGATATCGGTTGCTGCTGCTGCTGACCTTTAAATTGCCTGAATTGTGGCTGGGACTGAGCAATGCCGATTGGGGCAGAGGCCATTTGCTGTTGGATTTGCCTGAACTGTCCTGGTTGTTGAAGTTGCTGAGTTTGGATATAGGGTAAACTCATCGCTGGACGTTGCGTATTGGGTGCCGGAAGCGGTTGCGATCGCTGGGGGACAGGTAAAGATGGCTGCCCCTGCTGGACTGGTGCCATCTGGGGCGGTGGGTACTGCAAGCCGGTTGACCGAATAAATTCACTTTGGCGATGAACCTCATCATAAGCCGCCTTGTACAACTCGAAGAGTTGCCCGTGCTCTTGCTGGAGCTTTGAGAAGTTGTTTAAAGCCTGACGTAATTCCTCCTTTTCGGATATCAGTTTGTTGACTTGGCCCATGAGTTCAGTGATCCTTTGCAGTTTATCTAGATCAGGGATTTGGGACAGGGCTATGGTCGTACTTTGATTCCGGCTGAGCTCAACCAGGCGCTGGTTATCCTGGTACAGCTTAACGTTCTCCTCCCGCCACTTTTCGTTCTGAATTTCCAGATGCCTCAGTTTGGCTGGCATCCCAGGATAATAACCAAGCTCAGATAGGCATCCATTGGCGGTACTTGCAAGGATTTCGATGATCCGTGCGCGTGTCGCCGACCCATTGACGGTATTCTGTGGCGGAGGCTGTGGCTCGCTCACCCTTCTGCGACACCAAAAAGTGTTGGCAACAAAACGAGCGATCAAAAAGGCTGCCAGCACGTCAGAATGAAACAGAGGAACATACTTTCTCTTTTCGCCTTGACGTACGGGGCTGGCGCTCGAAGACACGGCGGAGGAGTGGTTCATGAGTGTTACATGCGAAAAAAACGCGTCGAAAGAGTTGTTTGCCTTGCGACTTTGAGGACGAATGCAATTGACCACATTTGCCTAATCAGGGTCGTGTTTTCGGACCGCCTTTTAAATTAATCCCGCCACGCCATGACTTGCACACACCTTGCAGGCAATCCCGTATTTTGCTAGCGAGAGCGCCATGATATAGGCAGCACAGCATGGCCGTAATTTTAATTGGCACTATCCTTTAGAATCCAAATACTCTCATCTCAACGTTGACGGGCAAGCGTCATTATTTGAGCTAGAAGACGATTGCCCTTCTATGGACTTACGAGATCGATATACTTTCTACAATCTGTAGCATACATAAGTAATCGAAACGCTGGACAATGTGCATCTCGGGTTGTTGACCATGTTCAGGGATCTTGGATCAAGCGCAGCCAGGGGATCCTGGACATCCGTCGCTGGGCCGACTAAGCAACGCGTCCTCTTTGGTTCCTCTGGTGATCATTCGTCGTCGATAAAAATACCTCCGGGGAGGGGATGTCGGCGCTATCCAGGCTATCCTATTAGGCTGATTCGGATTGATTGATTGTGATTGGTATTGTTACATGCTATAGTGAATGAAGAAAACATCGATATCCTTTGGGTTGCCTACAAAGGATCCATTGAAAAAAATAATATGCAACAGTAGAGGCCGAGATGCGTGGTGTGAATAAAGTAAAGATAGTGTTCATATGCCCCATGGAGAGGCGTCGAGGTGTGCAGGAGGTGTCTATGGGATGATATGTTAGCCCGCTGTGGGAAAAGGAAGACAGCCAACGTGAGAGCACAGTGCCTCCGGCGTGGGGGAAACTGCCATTCCACAGCGTCAAGTTCACAACGGAGGTAAATGTTGTGGCAGTCGAAGAGCGCAAAAAATAAGCAAGCAGCCGATTGCTATCCACTTGGCATTTGTGGTATAGGGTGTGGAGAGTGAGTAGGCGCAGTCGACGTGGAGCCGGGCAGTACTCGTTGGGACATTGGCGGGGAAGGGGGTGGGCTATACATGGATACTGCGGAATACTCTGCGTGAGGAGCTGTTCTGACTGGTTGAGGGGGAACCATCTCGTCGTAGGAGGGGGGGCGGGGGAAATATGGCGGGGCTGGCTCGCGCAGAGACGGGCGACGCAAAATAGCAGGATTTCGTTCGAGCTCTTCAAGCTCACGCTGCAGATTGTGTCTATGGAGGATGTCGGCGATTCTATCCCGATGTGGGGTTTTCTTGTAGTTATAGCAGCAGCGGACAACACTGAAAAATATTAGCGAGGCGAAGAGGCCGCCAAGGACCTCGAATGCAATGCTGATGGGTTTCTGACTGTGACGAGGTTGTGAGAAGGGTGGATGCGGGGGCGGTGGTGGAATTCTTGTGTGGACGGGAGATTCTCGAGAGTGAGTCGGTAGCGCTGGACGTGTAAGAATCTGGATAGACTGTGGATGTGTTGAGGTCAATACATGTGGTATACGTGAAGAAGTATTCCTGTGTGTTGAAGAGTGAGAGGGAGAATTAGAGAGCGTCGATGAGTGCGGTGTAATAGAACTAGTAGGTGCCGCAGTCGCGCTGAGATAAGCGGTGAGCAATGGTGCAGACGAGACAGAGAATTAGAAAGCCTTACAAGGATACCAAAAGAAATAGAATGTAGAACAGGTGCATTTTAGAAATTTGAAAACGGGCTACCACGGCCCCATCGTTGTTGGTGACTGGAAAGTAAGAGTTGCGACCAGCGTCAACTTCATCACACTAGCTTAGTCAGCAGTGCCGCTTAGCCGGCATGTGAATAAGCATCTTCATTATCTATCTTTCAGCCATTTATTTATTTAAATAACCTATACCTATACTCCGTCCCATTAATCCTCTCCCCCAATGACCTTCCCCCATCTACTTCCCCAGGACGACGCCTTACTCGACGTCCTCACCGGTCCAAATCCCCAGGCCGCAAAGTCTGCCTTTGCCCGACGGGATGCCGCCCTCGACCCTCTCCTCATCGCCGCTGCCGCTGCATCTGGACCCCATGTAACCAGAAATCACTACCACCACGATTTCTTTCCTGGAGTAATGCTGCCCCAAGCAGAAGGCTCTTGGGACTGGACAAAGTACACCGGTGAAGACCCATCGGCCAAGGCTGGTCGCAGACGTCTTACCTATGTCAGTCGTCAAGCACCCCGCAGACAGCGTCTCGCTACAACCGAGGAGGGTAAAGAGAATGACCACCCTCGTGAGACAGATCCTCTAAAGTCGGCAGACAATCTCCCACCCGCGTCCAAGAAACGACGTCCTTCCTTGATATCCTCCACCGCACCAACTAATGCCGAAGTCAAGACTCGGCCAAAAGCCCAATCCATCTCAGAATCCATCCCACCTCCTTCAAGCCAATCGTTACCCCCACTACAGGTCAGATGCATGGCCCGCACTCGTATACCCACACCACACGGTCCGGCTTTCTTGCATCTATACCAGAACAACCGGGATAGCAAAGAGCATCTTGCCATCGTTATCGACCCAGCTCAGCTCACAGAACCTTCGGACCCTCCGGCCATTGCTTCTCCGATACGTTCGCGCTCTCTGGACGCTGTTTGGACGGAGAATGAAACCGATATGGACCGCATCATCCGGGGCGCATATGTCGGCCGACTTTCATCAAGTTCTCAGCGCCCCTCCAACCCGACTCTACCTAGCCCGAGTTCCAGTAAACTGAGAGACACTCTTCCGCCTCCGCTTATTCGAATTCACTCCGAGTGTTTCACCGGAGAGACAGTCGGGAGTATGCGATGTGATTGTGGCGAGCAACTAGACGAAGCCATTCGACAGATCTCCTTGCCGATCACACTTCCGTCTACTCCGCCAGCTACCGTTCCGGGACGGGGCGCAATAATTTATCTTCGACAAGAGGGACGCGGAATTGGCCTATTGTCTAAAATCCGCGCGTACAATCTGCAGGACATGGGCCATGACACGGTCACTGCGAACTTGATGCTCGGTCATAAAGCGGATGAAAGGGGGTACGAAATTGCGGGGGCCATCTTGCGTGATCTGGGTCTCGGATCAGACTCGTCAAACACTATTTCCGAAGGTGTTAGAGTTTTAACGAACAATCCGGACAAGGTAGAAGCACTGGAGAAGGAAGGCATTCAGGTGACGGAGCGAGTGTCGATGATTCCTAGGAGTTGGCAGCACCGACATGCAGAGGCCGAAGCGAAAAATACAAGGATTGATTCACATATGCGCGTGGATCCTATCGAAACGGAGGTCATCGAGGTGAAGAATACGGCTGGTGCAACCCTCATTGGTGGAAAGGCGGTTTACGGCGACGACTTGGATAAATACCTGCGAACGAAAGTACTTCGCATGGGTCACATATTGCCATTATGGATGGAGGATCCAGCCATGCCTATCTATTAGTCTATTTTATTTTATATCATTATTTAATTACATCTGTGCTCCCAAAATAACCACCGGATTTTAGTGGCAGTGTTGATTCTTCAGGATAAGTTAGTCAAGATTGGGTTGCTCATGTCCCCATCGTCTTTTGTGCATCCTGATTTGAATTTACATATTGAATTTCCATAAAGCAATCGTAGTTGCAGTCTTTGTGGTCTCGCTTTGTCTCGCCTTGCTCTTGCCCATATGCCGCCCGCTTATGTACGCTCGGATGTCTTGGCAAGGGTGCCAAGACATCCACTCACTTGTCCTCAGCGGGCACAAGGTACATAACTGACCCTTACAACACACGGCCATCAAGCCCTTTTTCCCCTCTTTCTCTTTTCCCCCCTCCTTCTCGCTTCTCTCTCGCCCAAATCCTTGACTTTCTATAAACCATGTCGGACGTGCATTATCAATCCCTGGGGATGTCCAGCGCGTTAGAGAAGCAGAAGCAGAGGAGTAGACGCTCGAAAATGATCGTAAGTTCCGTCCTAGATCCATTTACACGTAAGGAGCTCATTATCACTTTGACTCTCTCAAGGTCATTGGGTCTCTTGTCGGTCTCCTCGCCATCATCGCCGTCGGTGTCTCTGTCGGTGTCGTCGTGTCGAAAAACAACAGCAAGCCTAAATCGTTAAGCTCGACAGGCAGCAGCAGTGGCAGCACGAGCGGTGGTTCAACTGGCAGTGGTTCAAATTCTTCATCGTCATCGGATGATCCGAGTGTCTTCACAAAGGATTCAAGGCTGCACCGGTCGTTGTATGGCTTGGCCTATACTCCTGAGGGCTCGCTGCCCGATTTCGGCTGCTCGAGCACATTGGGTATACCCAGTCCCTCCCGTCATCTCCTTGCACCTACTGACTCATAATCTCCAAGAAAATGTCATCAAGGATGTTCAAGTACGTCTTTTTTTTTGCCCAAACACCGATACTAAGGTTTCCCTTTTCAGCTGATGTCTCAGCTGACTAGTCGAATTCGTCTATATGGCGCCGACTGTAATCAAACTGCCCTGGTGGTATGTCGTTTGACTTTGAAACTCTCAAGGGACATCACTTAAATTTCTTTTTGTCTTTTTAGTTAGAAGCCATCAAGCAAACCAAGGTTGACATGCAGGTGTTCTTGGGCAACTTCGTCGTCGAGGGCGATGACACGGCCTATACGCGTCAACGCGATGTCATCAAGTCTGCTATTCAAACCTATGGCACGGACCATATTGCTGGGCTTACCGTAGGAAACGAATTCATGCTCAAGTACGCCGAGCATTTTTTTTTACGAACCGTGGATATCTGACCACACCTGTAGTTACGTAACTGGACACAACATTCAAGATGTCAATAGCGCCGCTGCCGATACAGGTTCACCTTTCACGCAGTCTAGATGAGGACAGCGGCTAACAAAGCAAAATCAGGTGCTGCGATCCTCACAGCGAATATTGCAGATACCAGGTCAATGTTGGCATCCTTGAACCTTCCCAAGACTATCCCCGTCGGCAATTCTGATGCTGGAAGTTATTTCAACACCAAGGTTCTGGAAGCCGTAGATTATGGCGTAAGTTTCGTTTCTGGCTCGTGCAAGGCCATGTTTTGATTGTACACCCCAAAAGCTTGCAAATGTCCACGCTTGGTTCGCCAACACGACAATTGATGCTGCCGCTGGCTGGGTAACCACCTTTTTCCAAGAAACGAACGTCGCCCCCGCAGCTCTCCTCTCGAACAAGGTATATACCGGTACTTCCATTCGTGGCGTCCTTAGCCTGATTGATTATGAACCCTCATAGCCCAAAATGTACATCGCCGAGACAGGTTGGCCATCGGTACGTATGGATTCCAATACTGAAGGTTTGGGACTGAGCAAACATGCATCATTCAGGCATCTTCTGATGTCTCAAACGCAAACAACGGCGCTTCCGATGCATCTGTTGCTAATCTCCAGAAGTTTATTGACACCTTCGTCTGCCAAGCCAACACGGCTGGAATTCCCTATTTCTACTTTGAGGTCAGCTAGAGTGAACTAAATCTCATGCACTGATTTAAACTCCTCTAACTTTCCAGTACTTCGATGAAGAGTGGAAGGACAAGAAATACGGTGGTGTAGAGGGTCACTGGGGTCTCTTCAACAAAGAGTTCGTCTTGCTTCGCATGGCTTAATGTCCCTCCTGACTTGTCAATTCATTTAGCCGGACCCTGAAATCTATCACATTGCCTGACTGTGCATCACCTTAATGAGACAGTCGCGGTCCTTCCTTCCTTCCTTCACGAATTTTACGACATCATCGTTTATCTTACAATCTTGAACCCTATACTAGCTACTACTTTGGACATTTCTGGACACTATTGGCTTCATGACCAACTTCAAGGTTGGGGTAAAACACAACGTCACTCGTTAACCGTACAATATTTACTGATATACGTACACCAATGGACATTGCCTCACGCTTTTTGCTTTATGAATGCAATAAGTATGTGTTTTTGTGTTCTCCGTCCTTGTGGTGGGTTGGGTTGGTTGGGTACTAACCGACGGGTCCCAATGTAGAGCTGCTGGCGCAAAGGCCCGCCAGTGAGACGTCGAAGTGGTAGTGAGTGTATTACGTAAGGCTACCCTACCGTCGTTCCTGGCCTTCTTCAAGTTGCTCCCTATCTTCATCCTCTGAAGAACTCGGTTTTAAGTTTTGAGCTCTTTTACTTATAGCAAACATGTTTGACCCACTCAGCTCTACGAGTTCAATCTTCGCAGGCGGAGTTGACGAACAGACGCCTCCTTGGCCTACGACACCTCATTCCTCTGCCTCCATTCCGAATATGCGTCGGGCATCGCCAGTCCCTCCAACCCCAGACAAAGGCCCGTCTCCTGGGATCTACGGAAAAGAACCACAAATATATGGGCAGCCAGAGACCGGGCTCATTTCGCCGCGAGAGGCGGCTGGCTTCAATGGCGCGAAATATGAGAGAGCGGAGCCGTATTTGCGCGTACGAATTAATGGTCTTGACAGGAACAGACGTGATATTCTGGTTAAGCTTGATGCGCAGGTACATGCTATCACTCATGACTTTCGTCCATTGGATAATGATGACTGACGGGGCTCAACGATTTATTTTAGACCAATCTAACCAATTTTAATGGCACGACCTATCGTAATGTGTCGCGGTCTTATCTTGAGTTCCAGCAATTCTATGAGTCCATTGTGCACAGCAATCCCCAGACCATTATTCCGGCGCTACCTCTCGCTCAGACCTCTGCTCCGACAGATGAGGAAGATGACCGCCTGGTCAAGATTATGCTACAACGATGGATTACCAGGGTTTGCGAAGATCCTATCTTGCTCCATGACGAGGACGTCCGTTCCTTTATTGAGAGTGACTTCGGGTATCAACCTACCCCTCGGCCGAGGCGGAAAACATCCTCTGGATTTGGCATCATTCGACGTGGAGTACCTGATGAAGACGAGGAACTGCAGCGTGCAAGGTTTGAGCTGACGAAACTCGAGGGCCAGTTTTTTGAAACTGCCAAAGCGGTGGATAAGCTCGCTATTGCTCGTAAAGGTCGGTATTTTTTTGTCCCTCGTTAGGATTACCCCTAGCTAACACGCATCTCAGCCCTCGCAACAGCACACTCAGAGATGGGCAACAAGCTTGTCAGCGTTGCGACTACAGAGGCTCATCCGCCTCTGGGAAATGCTCTCCGAAAACTCGGGCGAACCTGGCATAGTGTGGCTGATTTGGACCACGCTCAAGCCATCAGTGAATGCGTCATTCTTGGTGACTCGCTCGGATATCAAGGAATGAATGCTCGCTCTGCCAAAGAGACCTTGCAAATGCGCACCGGAGTGTTGGAAGAATACCAGAGCGCGGTGAAAACGACGATTTCTAAGCGCCGCCAAATCGAACGATTGAAAGCCAGTTCAAATATACGGCCTGATCGTGTGGACGAGGCCTTGGAAGAGATCGAAGAAGTTTGTATCTACTCCAGCATCTGGGACTGTCTGGCCTTACTGATTTCAACACCTTTTCTAGGCAAATAGATACGAGCAAACGCTAGCCAAACGCGCCGAGGGTATTTCACAAAACTTGCACCGTGCTCTTCATACCCATAATCAATATGCCAACGACGACATAACCACAGCCCTCATTGAACATGCTCGTTCATCCATCATGTACGAAAGACAACTCTTGCGGGAACTGGAAGCGCTTAGAGGCGACATTAGCAATGCTGCCAATAGGGTTGTTGCAGCTCCAAATGGGGTCCCAAAACCCTCTGTTGTTCCCCCTCTCGAAGATGACTCCCAACGTACTCAACCCCTACCTTCAGCCCCTATAGCGAATGGCTTCCACCCCCAACCATCACATTCACAGCCTCCTCATACAGCAGGTTTACCATCGCAAAACGGGTTCATTCCGCATAAGATCCCTGTGCCAGCACAGAATCCTTTGAACCCACCTCCCAGCCCTTTGCCCTCCGCCTTCCCACAGACACCAATTGGGAGACAAGACCCGTTATCCGCAGCGTCTTTTCGTTCGTTCTCGTCTATGCAAGGCCCTCAAGCACCACCGTCCCCGACTCCTTCTCAGCAATTCGCAAGGCAACCTTTACCCCCTCAGTCCCCTGGTGCAGGACCATCATCCTCAGCCACTCCGGCTATATCCCATACGCAGGCGGCAGATCAGCCCCCTCTTGGTGGCCGCTTTGTTGATGGAACAAAGTCAATGTTCGTCACCAGAACTTCGTCCACACCACGGCCTTCCCCGCTCTCATTCTCTGCTTCCGCTTCGAATATTCAAGCTGAAGGACCGAGCTCCGGCCCTAGCGCGCCATTTGACCCCCTCCGGAGTGACTCGTATCCTACTGTTTCTTCCCCTCTCAACAACACTATCCAGCGCGATGCCGGACAGCAACCTTATCGCCCACATGACTTTGACCCCCTCGGTTTGATCAAGCCCCATCAAATGTCCAATTCAGTGCGGGTGCAACCAACAAGGCAACGATTGGACGCCCGGGAGGCTGCTAGCAAGCTTGCGAACATGTTTTAAGTCACTAGTCTCGGACGTCATGTTACTTGTGTTTCTTGAATAACTAGCTTCCTCCACGTCCATATGCGTGATATGCGCCTTTATTCACCGCATTAATAAATTATTTTCACGACAAACGGACAAAGGAATATGCTATGATTAAGTTTGATCCGCGAAGAGTGCAGGCGTTATTTTCCTGCTGTCAACAAGGTGGAACCTCTCCTGCCTTCCACGAACGAACTCCCATCTCTGTGATTCCTCTGACCAAGCGACATTCTCCTCTTGTAAAAACCGGATCGTCTCGTTCCGTTCTGGAACAAAATGGTATGCATACAATTCGATGCTGTAGTATGTGTTTGGAAGGATAGGAAGATCCCCGAGAACCGGAACATGCTCAGGAAGATTCACAAACCCTGCGAGAATATCAAACGTTACTTTCACGTCGTTCACTAATGAACATACCTATTACACTTCCTGCGTCATGACCCCAATCACCTATAGGATGACAATAAACCTGACCGTCTATACCTTCCGCTTTCATTTGATCTAGGGTGTGTCGAAGAACTGTGTTCCCGGTCAGTCCAGGCCGCATATTACTCAGAACGATATCTTGCATGCGATTACTTTTTTTCATGCCTTCTTGTAGACTCGATGGGGCGTTCGTTTCATGGCTTGCATTGTCTGTTTTGAGGACGTATGCCATGTGCTGGGTGTCTGTATTCAGCCCCATTGCGGTAATCCCAAAGTCTATGTGTAAAATGTGCCCCTCCTGGATGACATCGTTTGTACCTTCCCAGCCTGGAACCTTGTCTCGAGTTACGACCGAAATTCTGGGCTGGTTCCAGGTAGTCACATTTATGGCTTGCATTTTTTCGCGGAACCACCAACTCAAATCCTGTGTGACGTCTCAAATTAAAATCGAAGAGGCAGTGGTTTGAAGTACAGCCTCACCTCAGTCGTCGTGACGCCTGGACGAATAATTTCATGTGAGAAGCCCTCTTCCAGCATGGCCCACACGTTCTCTTGCATCTTCTGATAGTACTGAAGCTGCCCAGGAACCTTTGTTGCGACAAAGTCGACAGCCAGCATCGGTTCCTTTACAGCTCTTTTTATCCAATGCTCACCCAGTTCACGCTGAAGAACGAAAAGTTCGCCTACATGAAGTCCTCCCGCAAACGCGATATCCTCGTCTGTGTTAAGGACGATTTGATCTGGGTCAAATCTTACCAGGGTAGAACGGAGTTCTGGCCAGACCTGGCCAGTATTATCGACCCACTTTAACGGGTTTGGCGCGCCTGCCAGAGAAGATTCATTGGTGTGGAACAGGAGAACGGTACGTCGGTGAGCATCAAAGTCCGTCGCGTTCTTGATCGACCACCAGATAGTGTCCTCAGCGTGCTCGCGTTGAGCAAGCTGGCATAGAAACTCTAGAGAACTCAACTTTAAAAATTGAGGTAATAAGCCTACCAGCCATGCCTGAGCATTATATTTCTTGAGAAGATTCGGTATCCGGGCTATCCTTTGGGCAGTCCAGTGGTTTTGGATCAATGCTTGCTGGCGTAGGGCTGGCAATGGTTGATATTGTGCAGGCTCAAGTGGATGAAGTTGAGCACCAGCCAAGCCGTGAAGTCTTCTGCTGATGCAACCTAGCACAACTAGTAAAATGTAGACGAGGTGTGAAAACGTCATGAATCAAGAGACAATTACCCCTACATACCCAGTGGCTAGTGGCTGGGATATTTTTGAACTACAATGAATTCTCACCTCATAATTTATTTCTCATGTACAGCGGTGTTGCGCCTCCGAAGCACAATACCTTATTGAGGTCCTTTGACTTGCCATGCTTTCAGGAAATGCACACCGCAAACGGTAGTTTAATTGCCAAATGTGGATGGGTGGAGATTTGATATCAGGTAGGGTTGAGTACAAAACCCCCAGCATCCATCCTTTAAAAAAACTCTGGGGAGTCCCTGAAACCAAACCACACTATGCTTGGGTCTGATCCCTAAAGAGAGGAGGGGATAGCTTCCTGCTGTCAATTAGATGAAACCTTTCTTGTCTTCCATGGACGAATTTCCAAGTCTGTGATTCATCTGACCAGGCAACATCCTCCTCTTGCAAAAATCTGAGCATCTCATTGCGCTCTGAAACAAAGTGGGACGCAAAAAGTTCGATGCTGTAGTAAGTGTTTGGGAGAATAGGTAATTCGCCAAGGACTGGCACATATTCCGGAAGGTTGGTGAATCCTTTGAAACTTTGTCAAGGGTAATGATCGTACAGGTAAGTTATGGCCATACCCATTACACTTCCCGCATCGTGCCCCCAGTCTCCGATCGGATGAGAATAAATCTGACCTTCTATGCCTTCAAGTTTCAACTGGTCTAAGACCCGTCGGAGAACGATGTTCCCTGTCAGCCCAGGCTTCATGTTTTCGAGCAGGATATCTTGCATACGATTGGCTTTTTTTAGGCCATCTAGCAAGCCCCGCGGAACATCTGTTTCTACGCTTGCGTCATCTGTCCTGAGGACGTATCCCAGGTGTTGTGTGTCAGTATTCAACCCCATGGCGGTGATCCCAAAGTCGATGTGCAAGACGTCACCTTCCCGGATGACATTTTCTGAGCCTTCCCAACCCGGAAATGATGTGCCGACAACCACTGAGATGCTGGGATGAAACCAGGTAGTTACATTGAGCGATTGCATTTTCTCGCGGAACCACCATGTCAAATCCTAGATACAAGACATCTCAAGTAAATCAATGATAATGTGAAATGGGTTCATAAGCATACTTCTGTAGTAGTAACTCCAGGACGAATAGCTTTGTGAGAGAACCCTTCTTCAACCATTGCCCAGATGATCTCCTGCATCATTTGGTAGTATTGTAACTGTCCAGGAACTCTTGTTGCAACAAATTCAACGGCAAGCATGGGCTCATTGACCGTTCTTTTCATCCATTGTTCACCCAGTTCTCGCTGAAGAACGGCAAGCTCGCCTGCGTGAAGCCCTCCTGCGAATGCTACGTTTTCGTCGGTATTGAGAACGATACGGCTTGGATCAAACATTTCTAAGGTAGAGCGAAGTTCTGGCCAGACCTGACCTGTATTGTCAATCCACTTCAGTGGGTTCGGAGCACCAGCCAGAGAGGATTCATTGGTATGAAATAAAAGCACAGTACGCCTGCGGGTATCAAAATCTGTCGCATTCTTGATAGACCACCAAATGGTGTCCTCAGCGTGCTCGCGGTGGCAAAACTGGCGATAATAAATTTAGGGCCAGATCAAAAGAATTAAGGGAACAGGAATGAACGTACCAGCCATGCTTGAGAGTTATACTTCTTGAGGAGACCCGGTATGTTGGCTATTCGTTCGGCAGTCCATTGGTCCTGGATTAAGGCTCGTTCTCGCAGAGAGGGCAAAGTCCGATAGCGTGCTGGTCCGACGGGATGAAGCTGCGCGACTGCGCGACTGCAACAAACTAGAACGGTGACAAGACCGACAAAGTGGGAATAAAACATGGATAATTATGAATTTTTGGTTCATTTGGTGATATAATCAGAGCCACCTGCCTGCTTTCTCACTGCTCAGTGGCGGAGTTATTTTCGATTTTCAAACTATGGTAGCCTTGCAGCTGCGCAAAATTTCGTAGAGAAGAATAGTTACAACTGACAAGTCGAAGAGAAGATCAGTCTATCCCATAACTTCAGGCAGAGTAAGGTATAGGATTGTCGAAGAAATATCATTGTACAACGCACTGAGTCAAAAGCTTACAACAAATATAGAATAAACAAGTCCGGGGATATAATACTGGACTCTCGAGTAGATCATACACTCATCTTCATGGCAATAGCGGGGTGCGATGTATAACCTTCCACCACAAAGTCGGAATAAACAAAATCTTCAATGTCTTCAATGTTGTCCCTTGCCCACTTTAGCTTTGGGAAAGGTTTAGGTTCTCTCTTCAGCTGTTCTTCCAAGGCATTGACGTGATCTCGGTATACATGAGCGTCCCCCAGTTGAATTATCAACTCCTTTGCTTCCGTGCCAGTGACATGGGCGATCATATGGGTAAGGAGTGCGTACGACGCGATGTTGAAAGGAATTCCCAGACCCAGGTCTGCAGAACGTTGGTACATCAAGCAAGAGAGCTTGGGTTTCTGAGTGGGATCTGAAGGAGGGGGGAGGTGAACGTAGAACTGACAGAGCATGTGACATGGGGGAAGAGCCATAAGAGGTATATCTAAAGCACATTAGCGTTATTGTCAAATAAGAACAAGAGAAAAATTGCTCGCCTTTGGGATTCCATGCACTAAGGATGATGCGTCGATCTGTGGGGTTCTCTTTGATCTTCTTGATGCACTCCCTGAGTTGGTCGACTCCTTGACCAGAGTAATCGGTCTCACAATCAACATATTGTGCTCCAAAATGCCTCCACTGGAAGCCGTACACAGGTCCCAAGTCGCCCTCTCGTCGGTGTCCCAAACCTCTGCTTTCCAGGAAAGCTTTTGAGCCGTTCCCGTCCCAGATCTTCACGCCTTTCTTTGTGAGAAGCGTGGAGTCGGTGGAGCCGTGAATAAACCAAAGTAATTCCTCTGCAATGCCGCGCATAAATGTACGCTTGGTAGTGAGGAGCGGAAGTGTTGACTCCGCGAGGGAGAACCGCAGAGATGGCGGGGCAAAGATTGCAATGGTGCCGGTTCCCGTGCGGTCTGGACGCGTGTCTCCCGTGTCAAGAACGCGTCTTATAAGCATCAGATACTGGAGCTCATCATGTTCCTGTCCTTGGGCGACTTGGATGGTCATAATAGTGAGTGAACGAATTTGAAGGGAAAAGCGCGTTGAGTCACACCTATGGTAAATCTGTGACACAGTTCGGTCCGGCGTTTACCGGTCCACAACTTGCATGTGAGCTGACCACTGCTACTGTTTCTTGTACACACCATGTCAGAGGAAAAACCTTCGTCGCACCCTCCGGAGACACCAGATACAGGTCTTATCGAGGCAACGCAAGAACCAGAATCCAATTCTCAACAGTCTCAATCGTCCCCTTCCACTTCCTTACCTCCAAATGATAGATCAGAACTATTTGCAAAAGCTCGCTCTTTTCTTGCTTCTCCACAGGTACAACACCAAGACCTAGCCGCGAAACGTGCATTCCTGGCCGACAAGGGTCTTAACGGGTCCGAAATCGATGACCTACTGCGGCAATCGGTATGTTTTCCTTGGAATGGGTCGCGTCCATACTCTGATATTACAGTCACAGCCACCACAGATCCCCTCGATTCCTCCGAGAACATATCCCCAACCCCCTCCATCCAACCTACCCGTTCTTCTCCTTGGTCTCGCCCGTCTCTTCTCGTGGTTGGCCGGAGGTTCTGCAGTTCTCCTTCTCATCTATCATGTCTGTCATTTCCAAGTTTTTACGCTCGTCAACACTCAATGTGTTTATTAGCGGATTTTACTGCCCAGAATTTCCCAAACGTCTCTAGCCCGACATTCATTGAAATCGCACCACCTTTCGTTGTTGAGACGACTCACCACATCCCTTTCGTCGTTCAAGGAATCACAATCAGAGTCACTATCCGTTCTCCCGCGTTCCGACCCATTTAAGGAACCTGCTTCTTTTTCAGAATGTGACTCTTTATTGGTCGCCATCAAGACCGCCGCAGAGGAACCCGGCTTTTCACAGTTACCCCCACTTACGGCCCTTCGCTGCGGAATCGCAGACATTGGGAAGGATAAAGAGGGTGAAGATGTCAATCCCACTACAGAGGAGCTGTTCCGTTATCTTGAGGGTCATATTCCTTGGCTTCTATCAGAACACGGCTTACGATATGAGGTACAATAAATTCCTGCTCATCCAACACGTTACTCATAACTTGGAAGAATCAATTATGGGAGACGTTGTCGACTTGCCCATTATTCGTGAAGGTTGAATCGTCAAACACTTTCCGGGAGAACACAGAGTCTAACTCACCTACTCGCTGGAAGTATATTTCACCAGCAAATGTAGAGGATCCACCCCTCCTCAAATCGCTATTGGCTCTGTCATCCGAGCTCCCCAAGGATACGAAGACTCAAAAGAGTCCTTTTCAACATACCCTCCAGTCTCTCTCGGATTTCACTGGATACATCAGTACACAAGTTTATTTACCTTACCGACCTCCTCCATTGGGATTGGGTTTACCCAGTAATGGAGACAGACCCACACTCGAGGAAGATCTTCGACGAGAAATCAGAGCTTTGAAAGGGTTAGTATTAAACAGGTGAATTCCTTCTTTTTTGGCCCCCTCGGCTCGGTTTGAATACATTCACTTTACAGGCGATCCTTCATGCCATCAGTGACGAGAAATCCATTATCATCTCTACCAACACGTACTCCTTAGCCTGTTAATTCTACACCTACGACACGGTCGGTCCAATGAAAATAACTTGGAAGTAAAGCATTGAAACTTGATTCAAACTGAGCATTCTTTCGGTCTCCCTTCCATTAAGTGAGGCTATTGAGCTAATCTGACCTTTACTTAATCTCCCAAGGCTGATGGTCTAGGATCCTAGAGCTAAAGATACATGCTGGTATAAACCTGATCTAATGCCCCTTCAACTTCGTAGAGTGGGACACTTTTGATGATCATAAGTGTTCAAGAACAGAGTTCGTAAAAATCAACTCACAGTTGGAACCTCATGAATATTGGGCAGCCTTAACAGCATTGCGGACAGCTAAAGCAGTTTCTGGTAAGAGCCCTTGCCCGACGAGATCATGAATTAGTTCAGTGGTCCACTCCTGGCAGCGTTTTACCCCCGGAATATCCTGAGCCCATCCAGCAACTACCTGTTTGACAGTGCCTTTTGGCCTCAAGTGTTCAGGGACAATCCCAGGTGCTTGAATCTACCTAGCTCGATCTTCAAACTTGTCTGCTTCGTTCAGCGCACCCGTAATTTGTATGGCAATGTGACTTGGATTGATCTCCGCGTCAATGACGTTGGCAACGTCGGTCTCACCAAGGAGATGGAATGTATAGTTTCCCCGCGTCTTCGTCTTGTCCCAATAATGTTTAACCTCGTGTTTGAAACCTATGAGAGGTGCGCCAACAACATGAATAATCTTTCCCTTGTCCTACAGCAACAATATAACGTTTCAAGTCAGCAAGAGAGTTGGGTTTCGCGACAAACCTTTACTAATATGGATGGAAAATAGAGTCCCCAATGCTTGCGACTTCCCCTGGAAGAAGAGCAAACTAGGTATACCTCTCTCTTGGCTGACATTCAAAGCTATGTAAATCGCAGTCGTTGCAATTCTTTCTGACCTTAGGCAATAGCGGACAGATCAAGGATAGGTTGTCATATTTTCATTACTTCATACGGTCGGTATCGATTAGGGGTTAAATCACTTCGTTGTGGAATAAACTATTCCGAAGAGCCACTGGTTCGATTCCAGTTACCGACATATATTTTTCTTAATCATTTCGTCTCATGTATTGATGTTTCGAAGTGCGCAAAGGGTCTTAGCCGCACACGTATCGACCCGTTCCTTCTCTTTGCCCCAAGTTTTGGACAGGTTCGCCATGTCTAAGATCACTGAGAGAGCGCCTATCACTTCGCTCAATGTTACTTTCCTTGGTACTGCTTCTGCTCAACCGTCTTCTACGAGAAATCATTCATCTCTGGGCCTGAGACTGGGGAGCGACGTCTGGCTTTTCGATTGCGGCGAGGCTACGCAGCACCAGTTGCAGAAGAGCAACGTCAGGATGGGTAAAATTGAGAAGATCTTCATAACTCATACGCATGGTGAGGACTTATGGACCATTTCGGATTTAAGTAGCACTCAATAATCTACAGGAGATCATATTTTTGGCTTAATACCGCTAATGGCTAGTCTGTTAAATGGATCTGGTGGCATTGCAGAGGGAGGCGAAGACCCAAGATTAAATATCGACACTACTACTGCAGTTTGCATTCGTCTCTCTCCTTTAGAATATTTCACTGAATAACTCACAGGCTCTGGAAATATACGGACCCTAGGCACTCGTGCCTACGTTCGTAATGGCCTAGCGTATACTCATACACATCTTGGGGCATCTTACGTTGTGCACGAACTTCGATTTGATTCCGACCCACAGTCTGGGGATTTCACTGCAATTCCTCATCAAGCTGCAGAATGTCTGTTTGGGCGCAATATTTCCCAAGTCAATGGCTGTTGGGTCGACATATATAAAGACAGAGTGGTGTCGGTGTCTGCCGCTCCGATTTACCACTCGGTGCCTTCTGTGGGATATGTTGTCACCGAAGGCCCCGTTCCAGGAAAAATCGACGCATCAAAATATGTGCCCGAGCTCAGACGCACGAAAACCCCTATGAATGTCATGCGTCAACTACAACAAGGAGAGACAATTGTCCTCGGTGATGGCAGTTTACTTCGCGGACCTCCTCGTCGCAACGGTCGAAAAATTGTTATTCTCGGTGATACCTATGACCCATCCCCAATAGCATCTTTGGCTGAGGACGCCGATCTACTAGTTCACGAAGCCACCAATGCACATCTCCCTGGTGTGGACACAAACACCAAGGACACGGATACAGATGAGTCGGTCGAGACCAGGGCCAAATCAAGAGGTCATTCCACTCCTCAGATGGCAGGATCCTTTGCGAAGAGGATTCGAGCGAGAAAGCTAATCCTGAATCACTTCTCAGCTCGATATCCAGGCGACCTTTCGGAGGAGTCGAGCATAATTATGAACGCGATTTCCCGGTTGGCGGAGTCGGAGTATGGTCAAAATGTAATTTGTGCGAGGGACCTAATGAGTATAGACATTGCCTTCAGCGAGAAATAAAGATACATCATGACAACCATCGCGCGCTAATCGTCTGGGGGCTCGGAAAGTTCGCTACTCGCGTCCGTGGCTTCCCCTTCCTCCAGATCTTCTCGTGACTTCTTCTTGCTTTTCTCCTTAGGATCCTCCTCTACCTCGCCCATCTCGACCTCGCCCATCTCAATATCATTTTCTTCTATCATACCTTCGCTTGGCGCCGGATCTGTCAGGGATTCTTGTATTACTTCCACCTCTTCTTCGATGTTTATCGACAATAGACCACTTTCAACTGAAGTTGGCTCCGATGGTAGCGCCTCTTCTACATCGAGAGCAGGTGTGCCTCTAAGGGAGTGAGTCACAGATGTTGTATCCGTTTCCTTTCCCATGACTCTTAAATTGGCGAGCTGAGAGATAATTCCATTTAGCGCGGACTTCTGTCCTTCGAGAGTGCGATTTTGGGTTTCGTGTTCTGCCCGAATCGCTGCCATGTCGTTTTCAAGGGCGTGTATCGTCCTATATTGTGTAGATCGAAAAACTTGCGGAGTTCTTTAAAATGAAACAAGAACTCACGACTCTAGTTCTTCTCTACTTGGCAGATTATTAACCCGCTCAGCAACAACATCATATTCAATTTTTCTGCGACGCAGCATTTGGGCATGTTCAAGGGCAATTTTAAGCTCTTCTATCTGAGATTTGAGAGTCTCATGTTCGTTGTCTATGTTCAAATAAGATTTGAACGAGCAAAGGATGAAAAGGAATATACCTAGGCGTTCACGTTCACGATGATACTCCTCGACT
Organism: Galerina sulciceps; assembly: GCA_023014345.1. NCBI lineage: Eukaryota > Fungi > Basidiomycota > Agaricomycetes > Agaricales > Galerinaceae > Galerina > Galerina sulciceps. The sequence continues at coordinate 1,229,172 of JAEDXJ010000005.1, read as the reverse complement.
TGCCGAGCCTCTGCTTCACAAATCATGACACTTTTCTTCATGAGCAGCTGGAAAGACGCCAGCTCCACCAAAAACGCCTCTCTTGCATCGTCAACAGAGCTCGCACTTGAGGCTCCAGCGAGGACGGGGACAATGGGAACATGGGAGAGAGAGGTATAGTTGTGAAACTTTTTGATTATACGACGCAGAGGCCGTTCGTCTATGGTGATTCGAGCGAGTATGACCTGGTCTATCAGGCAATGTCGTTAGAGGGTCTTCGCTCGACGGGCGAAAGTGGATATTGAGGGCCAACCTTCCTCCTCAAGGGTCATGAGCGGAACAATGGCAGGCTGCACAGCCGTGTTGGAGGACGGAGCAGCCATAGGCGGTGTGTGATCGTAATTGGCGCTGTTGAGAAAGCGTGGTTCAACGTTGAACGAGGGCGAAACAAGAAACTCGGTGAACACTGAACACGCCCGATTTGGATACCTTACATAAATCCGAGCGAGCAACAAGTCTGTAATACTAATTATTCCGCAAAAAGATGAAGTACAACTCAAAACCGCATTATTAATAAAGTAAGCGTCGCAAACTATATTAATGCCCTTGTCTTGACTGGCCAGCAGACACTATTTTTCTCTTCGTCTCTTCGTCTAGGTATGCCCAGTGTGCAATCTCTTGCTGCAACTTAAGATGTGCTGTGTGGTGGGTTCCCTTCTGGGAATAAGTCAAGTCAATACTCAGTCATAAAATTATGCAATGGACGAACACTTAATCCTTGAAGTAGTATTGCATAGAATCTAGATTGTTCCTTTGCTTTTGCCAAGGCATCACTGGTCTGACCAGTATGACGAATAATAAGTTTCGCCACTTCTTGTCGTAGACGCAGTAGACTGAGAGATAAACACTATCAGCCCACAATAGTCATAAGCGCAGTTGAAAGTACATACTTTGAAAAAATCATATTTTCGGTCTCATTATCAGTCAGGAACACAAATGAGTTGAAGAAAACCACATATTGGCCGCATATCTTAGATAGGGCGCATTTAGTTGACAGACAGACTATAAGCAAGGACCTTACGCTTTCCACTCTGGTATCGGTAGTTGTTGTTGATGTTCGACTAAAATATCCCGAACCCGTCCCATCTGCCAATTTCTTGAGGCTATCAATGTGTTCAGTCATAACCTTCTGGAACACTGGCCACATCTGCAAAGTCAACCCAAATATGTATGTTTCCGCTGGGGGGCAATGTCGTTTCTGAATTTCAGTGACGACATCTTCAGCCAGTCGAATCATGACGAGGAGCGGGATTGCGGGAGGTATAGGGTCCAAAGTTGCACGAACAAATACCTACAAAACTTATCAATTTTAGCATCATTCACATTAACGGATGATCGACCATACATTACAGTATTCCATAACAGGATCCATAACTTGTTTCCAGATCGTATCAATGACAGCTATTTCATCTTTCGATCTTGCAACAAAGGACATAAAGCCTCCAAGGCCTGGAGTGGTACTGGACAATGGGCGAATTGCCCCAAATTCAGATTCCACAGGCGAACGCATTTCTGAGAAGCTTCCACCGTCAGGCGATAACATAGCCGTAAGGGGAGGTGGAGCTTGAGCCTCGACAGGAGGAAGTGTCTTTTGGCTGGAAAAGAATGTAGATATAAAACTATATTCAGCCGTCGCGTTGTCCATGAAGACCAAAAGCAGGGATCGCAGAAGAGACTCGACACGTTCTTTCTAGTGAAGGGTTCGTTCAATGATATTGCAAAAAGCAAATGACATCGTACATGATTTTTGTCATCCCCCATGTATGCAAGGGTAATCCCAGGGCCGTCAATGTTGGCATGTTGCAGTCGTTCCAAGTCGATGTCCGCATCTAACTTCATATTTACTAGTGATTCGAATTTCTCAACTGTGCGGGTCTGCAAATAAGAATTAATTACTGGTTCTCCGTTAAAGTGTACCACTTGCCTTGATTACGCCGAGTGTTCGAGCGTAGCGTCGAAACCCGGTTTCGTAGTAAAGGCGGGCAGCACCGACGTATGCGCGCTGAAGTTCAGTGGCAACAGCAGGTGCTTGGCGTTGCAGAAACCCGAATAAAGCGCCATATTTGAGCAGCACAGATGTCTGAATAACTTGCATATTGGTTGTTACGCTGCTCCGAATTGGTTGAAGGAGAGCTAGGAAGAAAGATCGAAGTTTTGTCGCTGCCTGCATTGTTGTCCGTTTGTCTATCACCGATTTGCAAAAGGGGTAGAGCTTACGACAATTCTTAACCCCTCGACGACTTCTCCAAGATCACGAGCGGCCTTAACCCTGGTACGCGCCTTCGAAGTGTCCAACCTCCTCTCGAAGTCAAGGATAGCATCAATCCATGGTTCGCCGACGTTTGTATCAAGAATAGTAGTGGCAAGAGACGGTGGGACTGTGATTTCAGAGAGAAGGCTGGACAAGGGTTTCTCGATTTTCTAGATATTTTACGGTTGGTCAATCGCCGACGCGAACCACGGGGAATGAACCTTTCTTGTCCTCAGTCTACTCTCAATGTCTTTGCTCCTATCCTGCAATTCCGATATCTGTCCAGCTACTGCAGCAAGGTCTTTTTGAAAGGTGGAGAGGAACGATTCAAGGTTCTCCAACAGCGAAAAGCTCGTCTGTCATAGTGCGTCAGTAGAAGTCATTGGCCACGGCTTGTAGAAGGACCAATACCTGGACTTGGTCATGAAGTTCGACGTAGGCTTTAGCTCGCGCACGATCTTTGGAGAGTTAAGCGAGAGTCTAGCAGTGCAGTATAATCTCAAGGACGTACAGAAATTCCGCAATGGGGCCTGTTCTGCGAAGTGGTTGAGAACTTCAAATTCTGATAAACCTATCGACTGAGTTCGTACTCACCTGCTCCGACTTCAGATGTCATGTCAGATATATTGGCCTCTTCGGGGCTCCCTTTACTCCAAAAGTTGACTTAGATGGGTTTGAAGACGCGGAATGACATGACAGGTCAACTCAGGTGACGGTCTTCATTGGGTACTTCTTGCCTTTTTTGGACATCAAGCAGCAACTCTTTGGAAGACATGTAACTCAATTTTAAAAGTATAAGGTCGTGATTTATAGGGTATAATTCATGTAGGCGCCTGTGCTGTAATTATGTTGAGGCACAGACAAATCCAGGCTATGCATCTGGGAATTGTACATATGTATGTGCAAGGGAGCAGCAGGCTCAGGCTCCTCCTCTGCGCTTTCCTCGCCAAGTGCGTGGAAATGTGTCCAGTCAAATCCCACAGGGTCATCGATCAACTTGCTCAGAGGATTCGGCAGATCCGGATGCGTGGCTAACGAGGCTTTGTACCAACGTCTGCTGATCATCCAAGTTGCGACACCTGGCGGTGGGAGAATAAACTCTTCTTTGTTCAATCCAATACGCCTTTCCTTCTTTCCTACTCCTCGCTTGGGTTTAGTGCTAGATTCGATTCGTTCCTCGTTATCAAGGGCGTGGTAGAGCCGTAATAGCCGCGTGCTTCGCCAGCCATAGCCATGAGTTTTCAAATAGGCACAAGTCTGCAGGGAATGAGGATCGATCTCGTAATCAGATTCTTCGGAGGACATGCAGTCGAGCTGCAAGGCACCGTCAAAGATCACATGCTCAAAGGTTTCGATCTTGTTGCGGGCCTCTGAGCGATTATTGAGTTTCTACGCCCACGCAGTCATTGATTATCTGTAAGTACCCCAGGGACACCAAATATTTCCATGAAATACGTACGATTTTCCTTCGGGAAAGATGCCTTGCCGTCCGAGCTTTACTATCTTCGCGTTTTTTCAAGCGGGTCGCGGCAAGCTCGTCCTTTTGGACTTTGTATTTCTGCCTGAAGGTCACGAAACATTGTTCGAAAGCGGCATCCAAAGTCTTCTTTGAAAATTCCTTGCTGGGGACATATTTGTAGCGTTGTACGTTTTCTTTGATGTCTTGGAGAACTCGTACTTTCATCCGTGCATTATGCACAGACTGTTTCGTGGTTTTGTCCCATACGAACCGGATAGGTTCCGAAGGATCTAGCTGCGTTCCCTCTGTGTGACTGTCTGGAAGTTCCTTATCTGTGTCAACGTCCATCATTTCAAGGATGTGAAGGCGCAGCGCATGCTAGATTTTTTCAGTATAGAATAAAGAATATAACAGAAAAAGTAGCAGCTCACGTGTATGGTATAGCAGTTGGTATCATGATGACTGGTACGTTTTTTTGGACGACTGGACCTTGACGTAGGGTCTGAACTTGAGCTACTATTTCCATCTTCTGATACGTGGGAGGTTCTCCTAGTTTTACGCTTTTGTGATCGTACGGACGAGGTATGAGTTGGCAGCAGAAAAGACTCGACGGAGGCAAGCTGCGGTGATGGGTTTGGCGTGATCGCCTGAACCACGGGATCAATGGGAGTCTGTACAGATAGAGACTGAGAGAGAGTTTGAATTGGATTGGATTGGATGTGATAACTGACAGTTGAATTTGCCTGCCGGAAGGGCTGGTTCGAGGAGCCCTGAATAAACAAGGGATGTGTGCATGGTGGGTGGGGTTGAGAAAAAGGAGAAACAGGAGATATGAGGGCGGTATCTGCATTCGTTTGCTGAGATAGAGTAGGGGGGGTGCTATACTGAGGGGTCAGAAGCCCGTTTGTTGCTGGTGGTTGGCTGCTGATCTTGTTGACCGTTTCACGAAGCACCGCAAGCTCATTGGCCATTGCAGATATAGTCTTGTCCATCTCGGCTTGTTTTTGAGTGTATTTTGTCTCTTGTTCATGCTCCCATGCTAGTCTTCTCTTCTGTTCTGCCTCATGCGCGTGCTGGGTCGCAGCGATTCTACGAAACAGTTCGGTGACGACTTGTGCGCCCTGCCGAGATCTGTTCCTTGTTCAGTCAATCAACAGAAGGCTCTTTTTTTGTATAAATCTCACCGAGCCGGTGCTGGTTCAGGCTCAGTAATGGCCAGTTGCAATTCACTAACATGTGGGACATGCTGCTGTGGTGTGTTCGCTACAGGTTGAGAAGAGAAGGAGTTAGTTGGTCGAGCGTAACCAATATTATACGATCTCTGTCGGGCTTGCGAGGCGTGTGGATTGAGAGCATCAGAGAGTTCACTTGTGGGCATTAGCTTGGCCCAGGCTGCAACCTGGACCGTCGTATACACACTGAAAGGCAAGTAATGACAATGACATAAGAGGCTATTGCCAAACTTGGTCAAATACAAGATCTACGCGGACGCGTCACCTTCGAACGCGTGCACCCTTGCCCTCTACAACCACCACTATCGCTTTCGAGAACAATGGACGACATGGAGAGAATGATAATGCAGCAGGCGAGAGGCGGTGGTGCTCCTCGCGGCGATCAACCGACGCCGGACAAGTATGTCTATCCGCCTATGTACCCTTGCCCATGATTAATTTGTCTCTGGCTAGTGGCGAGGTTATTCACATATCTTCATTAGCCCTCCTAAAGGTGGGTCACCAAAATTTTTAATTTTTACAGCTTTATTGAGATTGTTGTCCAAGATGTTGAAGCATGGGCGCGCCGGCGTACCAATGGAGGTGATGGGTCTCATGCTTGGTGAATTTGTCGACGAATATACTGTGCAAGTAATCGACGTCTTCGCTATGCCCCAGTCAGGTACCACTGTTACGGTTGAATCCGTAGATCACGTCTTCCAAACAAAAATGGTGGATATGTTGAAACAAACCGGACGGTAAGTCCACCATATGTCCATCCCATCCCAGAGCATCTTAATTGGTCCCATTCAATCAGACCTGAAATAGTGGTGGGTTGGTACCACTCGCACCCCGGTTTCGGATGTTGGCTGTCGAGTGTGGACATCAATACTCAGCAGGTGAGTCCTTCAATAGATCGGTCCTTCTTTTTCATTATATTTAACACTTAATGTCTCAGTCGTTTGAATCCTTGGACCCAAGATCTGTCGCTGTCGTCATCGATCCCATTCAATCAGTGAAAGGCAAGGTAGTCATCGACGCGTTTCGCCTCATCAATCCCCACACTGTTATATCTGGGAGAGAGCCTCGGCAGACGACCTCGAATATCGGTCATATCAATAAACCCTCAATACAGGCTCTCATCCATGGGCTAAACCGACACTATTACTCAATCGCGGTCAATTACCGGAAGACTGAGCTCGAGCAATCAATGTTGATGAATCTCCACAAACGAAACTGGACAGAAGGCTTAAAGCTTCGGGACTTCAACGTACACAAAGAGGAGAATGAGAAAGCAATCAAGGTGAGGTTATCTATTTCTGCGTGCCTGTGAAGCTTCTAAATCCCATCTCCGCAGTCCATGCTCACCCTTTCAGAAGCGTACAACAAATCCGTACAGGAAGAATCTACTCTTACCGCCGAACAGCTGAAGACACGGCATGTGGGAAAACAAGATCCAAAACGACATTTGGAAGAAGCGGTTGAGAAAGCTATGGGGGATCAGGTTGTACAAAACCTTGGGACGATGCTTTTGGCTGAACTGTAGATTTTTTTTTGAACTGTAAAACTTTACGCGCTCAATTGAGTACAGTTGTGCTCTCAGGGGTGTTGGAGTTTGTTGAACCAAGGAGTCGGAGATAGTGGCACTTCCAGTGGAGGTATATCACAGTGTCTGATCACAAGGTCAGGTAACGTGCTGGGCAATGGCTCTGGGGGAGACAAATAGTCTCGTTTTGAAGCTCGATTAGCGGTTCGCACTTCGGAGCAGTCGCTATCTTTGGAGCGTTAGGGGGAGATTACTGAACTTCTCCACAAATATGCGGGGACACAGGTTCTTTTCATCAACGGGGTGCAAAAGATGGAAAAGGCTTATCTTGCCGGGGTATTGAATAGTTCATTGCTATAGGCAGACCCTTGTCACCCAGCCGATATACAGACGGATTGATGCACTGAGTGTGAAACTACATCGTTCAAGAAAGTCTGGAAACATAGTGACATTAGATCGTCTGTGGACAATATGAAATTGCTAGAGATAGAAACAATGCAGCAATGTTAAAATTTGCTGAGGTTTGGAATTACGCCCATCATTTTTGCGCGTCGGATTGTCCTGCCCAGAAGGCGTTGGTTCTTGACGGTAAGCATAGTTTGCTCACGGCCCTTTATTTTGCCCATCTCGGTCACGAAAGTAGAGAGTACAGCCGGATTTGTAGTAAAGCTGCGGGGATCGAGATTGAGTTGGTGGAAGATGTCTCTCGAACGCGCGACGGCAGGGGACGGGGCAACGGGTGTATGTCTGAAGGATCGACCCGTGCGCGCGCACGCCTCATACGAGAGAGCGTTTGCACCGAGGATCTAATGAAACATGGGTTAAAGAAAGAAAGAGAAAGAAATGTATGTCACCTGTTCAGGATAGAAGAGTTGGTAACCTATTGACGCGTTTCAGTACCAGAGTATCTTATGAAGAAAAAAATGACCAACGCTGTACGTTCGTCCGCCTGACATGCCTGGGTCTTGCAGGAGTAGCTTCGAGGATATTGGTCAATTCATTGGCCCATGACTGCTGCAGACGGCGCGCAGTTGTTGCGAATGAGCGACTCAGACCCAGCATTGACGGTGTTGAGGCAAGAGAAGGGCGTGACGAGCGTAAAATGGTCACACCCTGGAGATTCCCGACAGCCCGATCTAAATTGACCCCGTGCGAGGACCCGGCAGACCGCGTCACGCGTGATTTGTCACGGATGTCTCAGAAAGTGGTGGACGTCGAGGACGATGGCGGCGGCGGCGACGAGGCTAGCGGCGGGGGGTGCGCTGACGTTTGGTCTGACAAAGACTGACGGTTGGAGTGTGACGTGTTTTATAAAATAAAATAAAATAATTGCTGTTGTGATGGCTAATATATTTATAATTATAAAAGCAAAGAAACAGGATTCCTGCCTTTCGTCTTTTGGCCGTAATGTCGTCTTAACCGTCTATTCTACCCTTCTCCCCGTGCCCATCCTGTTGCTGTCTCTTTTTTACGCCCTCCTTGGTTCCCTGGACCCGCCCTCGCTGTTCCTCACGACGGCAACCCCATGTCAGATACAGCCCAGTATCACCGACGACAACCGCCCAGCCCCCTCGTCTTCTCTCCCGATGCCATTTTGTCCCCAATTCCTCTCCAGGCCCAGCAGAGCATTGCCAGCATCCACCATGGTTCCGGTTCCAACACCGTCTCTATGCCCTTCGTTAGACGCCACGTAACCCGTCGTCTCAAGGCCGCTAAGCAGGAGTGCGATAAGGAGCTTCAGAGGGTCACCAACAACATCACCGTGTTTTTCGAGGATCGTCTGCGCGAGGGTGACCATGAAACTGAGCGCGATCGTCGCGAACGAGACCAGGATTCCCAGCCCGGCGACTACGAACCCCTTCGTGATGCTTTCGTGTACCATCAGCCATCCGAGTTTGGGGTGCTGCAACAGCCCTCAGACGATTATGGTTCGGATGGCGGCTACGATGCTGAGCCAGAGTATAGCCGCCTAAGTCGTCAACGTGCGTTTCCACATGACGGTGGCTCTCGGCCTCCTTCACTTTTGATTCATTCTCACTCCTCTCCACGTCTCAATACAGCGTCTGTGCAGACTAGCCCCGCCTCGCTGCGCCGGCAGAGCACCGCTCCCTGGGATAGACCCCTTAGCAGCTCTGTTTCATCCAGTGCTATCGCCTCTAGCCCTGCATCATCAACCATTTTGTTACCCGATGCACCTATCACCCGGAAACAGTCCAATCAGCCGCCTGCCCCCACCTCGTGGGGCACTGGAGGTGCTTCTTCTCGCCGACTTTCCCGTACCATTCATATCCCGAGCCGCCCGACCCAGTCAGAACAGAGCTCGCGTTCTACCTCCCGATCTCGTTCGCCCTTACCCCCGCTCTCATCTCATACAAGCTTTTCGGAATATGCTGTCAGCTCTGCTTTCAACCGCCGTTCTTCTCGCATCCTCGTGGACGACCCCGTCGACCCTATCATGACGGCACTCTATGAAATCATCGGTGTTGCAACAGATCTCACAGAGACTAGCATTGCTCAACTCACTGCACAGCCGAAAACAATGGAGGCTATTGTCCAACGCGTCCAGAATATTGGTAAAACTTGGGACGATCATCCAGACTGGCACGGTCGGAATTGGTATGTCCAAGTTCTCTTGGCTGTAGCCAGTCTTAGTCGTGTGGTCGAATGGTGGGAAGCCGAGAAACAGTTTTGGAACTTTGATGACAACGAGGACGAACAGGACGAGCCTTTGATGTTCGTCACAAAACCTGCAGAGGACGTTGAACCTTTGTCGACTCCGTCGTTGCACCACACAGACTCGGAGCTGGAGGGATTCAGACTAAACGATGACGACGACCAAAAAGTTCGCGCTCCAACGCCGCCGACAATCACCCGCAAGTCAAGGGACGAACAACCCAAGGATATCGCTCATTCTAGACTTGCACCTCCTGAACCAACACCTACAAAAGCTCCGGCTGGTCCTTCGACATCTAAAATAATAGAAGCAGCCGAGTCTGCTCGTGTTCTTGCTACTGAACGACTGAGACTCCAGGCTGAGACGGCGCAGAATCAGAACATCGTTGTGGAGCTGAGCTTGGATGGTGATCACTTTATTTGGGTCAATCACGCGTGGCGGGTTGTTGTGGGGTGAGTTCACTCATTTGAAATCGGTGACAGCTATTCACATCGCTTCCGTCCTCCTCAAGAACTGAACCTGATGCCCTTCCGGGTACTCGTATCTCGAGTTTGTTGTCTCCAGCCGATTGGACCGTCTTCAAAGAGGCCAGCCAAAGGTTACAAGACGATGACTCTCACACTGTGGAGGTCCGATTTAAGCTTCAGATCGAACCCAGTGTGGAGCACGACCCATCCCTGGGCACTCTTTTTCAACAAATGGAAGGCAAGGGTATGCTCATGATTGACCGCGAAGATGGCCAACCTTCGCACACGATGTGGGTTATCAAGCCCATCGCTCCAGCTCGGTTTGAGCACGACGCACCAACTATTGCCCTTGAGGAAAATGACCTTGCCCCGGAACCTGCTTCCAGCATTCGCCCTAGTTTTGTGGAGCGTCATCTCGAACCCCTTACTCCCTTCCCTTTTAGCCAGCCTATCAGTACGGACCCCATTCTCTGTCGCATATGTGAATGCAAGATTCCTCAGTGGTACTTTGAGAAGCACAGCGAAACATGCGCAGAAACGCATCGTTTAGAGGCAGAGATTGTTGAGTGTAATGAGTCTATCGCGGAGCTCCGGAACACGATTCGTGACCTCTCTGTGGCTGTCGACCGACCATCCCCCGCTGCTGTGCCTGAATACCGCGGCATGCAGATATTTACACCATCGACATCGCCTATTGTCTCATCTCCTCTTCAGCTGTTCCGCGCGAACAAGTTGCAGAGATTGGGGGTGAAGAAGATGCAAAGGCGTTTATTGGATCAGATTGACGAAATTCTGCTTGTTGCATCGGAAATCGAAATGCCATCTCTTAAGGAGGAGGAAGCTGAGGAACCCATAGAACGACAACGTCTCCTTTCTCCAAGCTCTGAACGCAAAATTTCTCAGATCCGTCAATGGTCCAAGCCTTCCACCGAAGACGCCGCTCTTGGGCAGCTGCTTCAGGATGCGGAGCGTGTCATGAGACAAAAAATTGACAACGTCGTTCGCATGCAGAACACTATCAGATATTCTGAGAAGATCTGGCATGAATGGGAAGAACGAGTCGAAGGCGCCTTGGCCACTGTTGACGAGTCTGAGAGCGAGGGAAGTTGTTCGGATGGAGGAAAAGAGGAGAACGAGGGTGAGGGTGATGTGAATGATCATTCCAGCACGACATCAGAATACGGCGGCGGTGCTCAGAGGACTGTCGACCCCACACCTGTAGCCTCGGTATCTCCTATACCTTTTGTTACTGCTCATCCACGACCTGGAGCTGTCCCCGTCCTTCCAGCTACCACAAATACAGCACCCGCGCTTAACCCACGGCAGCAACTCCATACCACCAGATCATCGACGCCGTCTTCTGTTTCGTCTCCTTTGGCACTTGCCGCCCCTATTGTCGCCCCTTCATCTCCGGAGGAGGTTATGCCGATGATGTTACTTGACGAAAGTCCTAAGATCGTTGGTGTCAAGTCTCGTAAGTCTGCTCAAAACTTATTGGAACCGATTTTCATCGTTACACCACCTACCTCGCCTCTCGTTTCAGCACGCGGTATCAGCTCTGGCTCTCTTACACGCGAGTCGTCCACGAAACGTAGTAATAGACGACATTCTACGGCAAACCTCTTGACCAGCCCTCCTGTGGCTGGTCCTTTGTCGCCGCGACAGACCTCAAGCCAACCTCTAACACGCACAACGCCTACGTCTATCAAGGACTTTGACATCATCAAGCCTATTAGCAAAGGCGCCTTTGGATCTGTTTTTCTTTCTAAAAAGAAGGCCACGGGCGATTATTATGCTATCAAGGTGTTGAAGAAAGCCGATATGATTGCTAAAAATCAGATCACAAACGTCAAGGCTGAGCGGATGATTCTCATGAAACAGGCTGAGTCTCCATTTGTTGCAAAACTTTATTTCACCTTTCAGAGCAAGGACAATTTGTATTTGGTCATGGAATACCTCAACGGCGGAGATTGTGCCGCTCTCATCAAGTCTCTTGGCTGCCTCCCTGAGGAATGGACCAAGAACTATATTGCGGAGGTCGTTCTTGGTTTGGAATACTTACATCAACGCGGCGTTGTTCACCGGTACGCAGCCTGCTCTGTTTTACCCAGTGTTCTGAGGCTGACGCTTTGACAGTGATCTTAAGCCAGACAACCTACTTATTGACTCCCATGGACACCTGAAACTGACTGATTTCGGACTAAGCAGGATCGGTTTGCTTGGTCGTCAAACCCGCGAAGGTCAATTGGGTCGTCCTTCGATGAGGTATAGCTCGAGGTCGCGGCCACCGTCAATGGACTCGGCCTACCTCTCTTCTCCTCTTATGTTCCCAGACCCGATAGGCGGAGGTTCGTACTTTACACAGCGAACAAATGCGGTTCCTCGCGCAGGAAACAGCCCTTATCTACCTCCCACAGATGATTACAGCGAATCAAGCGGCTCAGAGTCTGTTTCCGGACTTCACGCCAGACGTAGCCTTAAGTTGGGAGACAGCCCACTCCAGTCCTTCGCTACCGAGCTTACTACTGATCTCCGTTCGCATTCCAATTCCGGCGGCGGGACCCCACCCGGCGAGCAGAAATTCGTTGGCACACCTGATTACCTGGCTCCGGAAACCATTCTTGGCCTTCGTGGCGATGATGCTGCCGTTGATTGGGTATGTTGTCTGAGCATATCCTCTGTGCATCAAACTCTGTTGGTTGACACTTTAATTGAAACTTTAGTGGGCGCTTGGTGTCATCACTTATGAATTCCTCTATGGTATACCTCCTTTCCACGCGGAAACACCTGAAAAGGTTTTTGAAAATATCTTATCGGGACACATTGAATGGCACGAGGAGTGGATTGAATTTTCACAAGAGTCTCGCGATTTTATGAAAGCGTTGATGACCCTAGACCCCAACGAGCGGCTTGGCTCGGGCGGAGCAGATGAAGTCAAGGCTCATCCGTTCTTTGCTGGAATCGATTGGGACAAAGTCACGACGACTGAGGCTGCATTCATACCCCAAGTGACGGACCCTGAATCTACTGATTACTTTGATCCTCGTGGCGCTATACCCCAGCTTTTCCAAGATGAGGATCCAGTCGCTCTGCAGAATCAATCCAGTATGGACAGCCCCACCGGAAGTGTAATTATGCCTCCGCCTTCTATGCCCGTCCCTATAGCTGGACGGGAGCGAGAGACACCTCTGTCGGGTGGAAGTGATGACTTTGGATCCTTCAGCTTCAAAAATCTGCCTATCTTGAAGCAAGCCAACGACGACGTGATACGAAAGCTCAAAACGGACCAAATGACGCCTATCACGCACGCACTCACCGAACCCGCTAATTTCCATCAACGAAAACGCAGTGTGTCGCAGCGCATCAAGAAGCCGCCCAGTGTTGTTACCACCATGGAGCCAAGGATGCCGGCTGGCCCGCCTTCGCCTGCTACCTCGACGTCATCAATAGCCTCCTCTCCATCACGAACGAGTCTTCCTCCACCCACCCCTGGCGGTAGTAGCGGTCATATTCGAAAGCCGTCAGAGTATGGAGCTGTTGAGCGATTTAAACTGAACCATATGGAGGGAGTTGACCGACGAAATTCCATGCCTAGCCGGCTACGGACTGCATCGATATCAAGTGCAGGCGATGGGTCGGGATCTGAAACCTGGCAATCAACAGGCTATGGTAGTCAGCATGAATCCAACACTCCTCCATCGTCTGTTCATTCTATCGACTTGAGGAAAGGCCCAGACCCGTCTGACCGAGTGGTGACTTGCTTGCTTGCTGAAGACAACCCCATAACTGCCAAAATCATTGAGACTTTGTTAATTCGCCTAGGGTGCCGGTGTGTTGTGGTCGCCGATGGGTCTGAGGCGATTAGTGTCGCGATGGGGGATATCAGTGCGATATATCTCTATATCTGGTCGAATTACCACTCATGATTGACATTTTAGAATTCGACTGTATCCTCATGGACCTGCAGATGCCAGTTCGTGAGTGGAGCACATTAACTGCTTATATGGTAATATTGGCCTAACTTGTATGCAGTTGACGGCGAAGGTGCTGCACGTTATATCAAGAGCACAAATGGCAAGAATACAAACACACCGATCATTGCCGTTAGCGCCTATGGTGGCATCGACCCCAACGATGTGTTTGCAGCGTCGCTTTCGAAACCGTTGCAAAAGGCTGACCTCATCGGTAAGAGAGCTCCCTTGTCATGCGCTGCTGCGGTCTCACGCGCGCCACTGCTACAGCGGTGATGCGCCAGCTTGGCTTCAAGACATCTACCATGCAAGGTGGAGCGGCGCACCCAAAAGTGACCGCGTCCTTGCCTGTTTCTACATGACCCTTTCACGCCCCATTATGTTCATTGTTGATGATTCCACCCCGTCGCCGTTCGTTTTCACTTGTCCCATGAGTCCTACTTTACATTTTGTCGCTGATATACATTTTGCATGCATCGCACCCCACATAGCATTTACTACTCACGAGCATCGATTCTTGGCAATTATTACCTGTAAATTAGTAGATACTGGCACTGCATAAACTATTTGTGACGGATATTCTGGAACGTGTGATTGTTGGGATTGACATGTTGCAGTGCAAAGGAGCGCCGGATCGCACTTATCGCAGGCGTTCGGTCGATGTCCTCGAGGCTGCACGGTGATGTCGAGTGGCTACCTATTGCGGAGAGCAGTACTGACGACAGGTTAGATTGCGCATGATATGGACCGCAGACCATCGTATCCGAACGTGAATGGCAGTGGGCCCCCTATGAGCGCCCACGGACTCAGTTGGGAACCGCATGCACTTGACGCAGACTATGGTCCCCAGACGATACATAGGCCTGACCTGTTTTTCATAGACGACAGTCCTCACATGAATACGAGGAAGAGCCCTGACTCCCCCGCTTCCCAGCTCTACCCGTATCACCAGCAGGCCTTTCACCACCACCACTTTGCCCACACTCCAAACCCCCCCTCCTATGCCCACGATCACAGGCAGCGAGCAACCACCCTCCCAGCTCGTCCCCCGCCCCCGCCCTTGCCCCCCAAGCCCATAGTCCAGGACCAGTTTCCGCATTCTCCTCCATATCTTCCTTATTCGTCTGTCCAGCACACCCTTCCACCGCCCCCAACCCATGCACCACCACCGGTCCCGACTCTCCATCCGAAACTACTCCCGCCGCCGAATCTCGTCCCACCTCCCGCGCCTGCGGTGCCGATCTCCCATCCACCAGACGAGTCCTCCCAAGAATCACCCATCGATGACGCCAACGAGCTAGCGATGGTCCTGGCTCTATCCCAGTCCGAATCTGCCCAGCGACAGAAGCTGGAGGAGGAACTCTTACAGAAAGAAGAGGAGGATCTGGCAAAGGCTCTCGCAGAATCCATGCTGTCGAATGGAAATAACCTGCAATCGTCGAGCAACCCCTTCTTCGGCCTGGCGCCTCACACTGATGAGGCGATTGTCAGGCCGATTCCCGCCAATATTCCAGAGGATATCTCGCCCTCCCAAAGTTTGCCCCCTACCTTTGCCATGCAGCAGGAAACTGTTCATTCAACGCCCACCACTTCAACGAACGCGGCCTTTTCAGAATTTGGAAGGTATGACAAGTGGCGTATACCTGGGGTTTCACAAGCAGAAGAAGCTCCATCTGAGCTTAAGAGGGAAGCCTCAGCTCCGAAGCGACCCAGCTTCTCCAGCTCTTCTGCTGATCATGATCAACCGAGCACTCCTACCAGAAGCCCACCACCTCGGCCATTGAGCGTTGCCAGTGATTCTTCCTTGCCATACACACAGCCCAGTCCAGTGTCAAACACTTTTGGCAGCACTCCGGTTCATTCCCAAGACGAGAGTGATCATCCACCTCGTCCGTCCTCACCTCACGTTGATCCAGCACCCCAAGACGGTTCTCCTGTCGAACCTGAGCCGGAAACTGTCCTTGTTTTCGATGATGAGGCCTATGCTCGTCAGCTTGCCGCCGAAGAAGAAGAATGGGCCAGACAGCAATTGGAACAATACCCCACAGCGGCAGAAGAAAAAAGGAGGCAACAAACTATCCAGGATCAACCATTAGAAGTGGAACACGGTCTTCCAGTTTACTCGAAGGGTCAACCGGCATCGAATCAAGATTTGTACCCTGTTCAAGCGCTGGCTGGGCCTAGTTCGCACTACCACCCTGTAGCCAGTTCATCCCTGCCCTTTTCGCCTGTCGTCTATCCGTCTCTTGGGAATCGCCGCGAATCCGAGTCTGACACACATTCCGACACAAGCCATCAGTCCTCCGCGCGCTCGACGGTCAGTGCACCAACCGGGCATCGCACACACCCTTATGTGGAAAGTCAGCCCAAACGTCCTTCGTTCAGTGAACCATCCAACCATTCGTTACCAGAAGAGAGCACGTCTGATCATGCCCACCATCATCTTCCTCACCCGCCTGATGAAAGGGGGCCAGTCAAGAACCACCGCCTACCTCCTGGTGTCTTGAACCCGAATCACTTTTTAGATCATAAACTGCTCCTTGGTGTTGGTGAGTGCTCAAGATCTTAAGACTCAACTAACTCGCTTCTAACCGGATGAATCAAAGCCATCGGATTCACACCTCCACATATATCTACAGAACTTGTACCGATGCAAGACTCTGTGCCAAACCTCATCACTCTGCCCTACAGCCGATGTCCTCCCCTATATGTTCAAGCGCCTGATTGGAGACACCTCCTCCGGTTAATGGCCAGGCTGAGTACCTCAAGGATCGAGGCCACTGTGCAGGCAATGGCAATATCAAAAACTGAACTAAAACTTCGCACCGTCATTCAGTTCCTCAAGGTATGGATGAGGATACCACATTCCTAACTGGAGCTTACCATCTTACTAGCCACATCCAGCCTCCAAAGAATGGCGAACGATAGTGTGGTTTACTATCGACCACCCTGTACCCCCCAATGTGCCCGAAGCGAATCGGTATCTGGCTGGTAACCCCAATCTATTGCCGTGGTCTTACAGTCAGGGCTCGCTGCCTAGCCTAATGCGGGATAACCCGGATGTCAACTTCCAAAAACACCAAACGCCGATGCTCCTGCAAGACGGCAGAGATACCCAGATATCGAGGGTTTATACGATACCCGCATCAGAGGCGCTTCCACTGCCCAACCTACCTATTACGTTCCCGAACCTCGCGCTGTACCTCCAAGCTGCATTGGACTACTCGCGGCGGCACTCTAGCGATGGGGCTGGCTTGGGGAAGCTGGGGAAACTCGTGCAGACATGCTATCCTAGTGTTGAGCAGGTTTCTGAATTTGATATTCCTGAGCGAAGCTCGATGGGAGGTTTGTTCAAACGCGTCATGGGACGGGGCAATAAGGATAAAAAGAAAGGCAAGGGGACGAGCAACGAGGAGACCTACCAGCTGGTCACTCCATTTCTACCGGACGAATGGGGAGCTTGACTTAACTCTCTCCATGTCGAGATGCCTTCCCTTCTTCTCTTTTTCCTGTGCTTGTGGCACCGCATTAGGGCATATCGTCGTTTTACTTCTTGTTTTCTTCTCCACCCTTGGTTTCCTGGATTTAATTATTGTTTGTAAATTATTAGATACCTCTCAGAATGTGTAGCTGTGTTATAACCCGTACCGCTGTAGCCCTAACGAGTCCGGCAATATGCCGCGGAACGAATTTTGGTCTCCTAATTGCTTACTACCATCTCTCTCTCATCACTAATCCCAAAAGCACAGACTTTCGCTGTTACCCTCCGTGGAGTGGGACCTAGGGCTAGATGAAGTCACTCCCGATACTTGCGACTTGCTGTTGCGAAAATAGGCGAAGAAGCCAGGTGCTCGCTTCTTCGGTCTATACATGACCCCACTTGCAAAATTAAAGGCCTCAGGCCCTGGTGCCCTTCGACGCGTTTGGCCCCCCCTTTCCCTCGAATTTTTAGAGACTCAGTCCTCGCTATGGAGAAACGACCTGACCGTGATACAATCGCAGTGAACGAAGACACAGAGCTACAAACTTCTTCGTTTAATTCAGAAGTCGAATCTTTTAGATTTCCCTTGCGGGGCCCTAGATTGCCTGCCGCTATTGTCTTTGTTACTGGGACGGGTTTTGCACTTTTTGGGTTTGTGACAGTTTTTCCCCAGAGTGTATTGGTGTGTTGCATGGCATTGACCTTGATATATATCTAGTTATGACCAAGGTGTAATGTCTTCCCTCCTGACCGCGAGACAGATGTGTTACATTCCTTTTTGTTAGGCAGTTGAACCTGACCATCCCTATCAGTTCGACAGCACTTTCCCTGAGGTTGTAGTCGACAATGCTCACAGAAACCATGCAACACTGCAAAGTCTCCTGGTCGCTATATGTACGTCTTCAGCTCCGCCCGTCAAAACTATGCCCACCCAATCTTGAGCACAGGAAATTGGTTGTCTATTTGGCGCACTGTCCAACCTATGGATTGGAGATAAACTGGGACGCCGCCGCACCATTGCTTTGGGCGGCGTTGTGATGATCATCGGGGCTATCCTTCAAACGACTTCTTTCAGTTATACCCAGATTCTCATTGCTCGCACAATAACTGGGCTTGGAAATGGTCTCAATGTATGTCTTCGCAACATCGTCGTACCAAGCTTAACTTCTCATGTCTTGAATACAAATCGAAGACAACAACTGTCCCAACATACCACGCAGAGTGCTCACCAGCTGCTCGACGGGGCAGCTTGATTATGATAGAAGGCACTTTGATCACTTTCGGTATAATGATTTCCTGAGTAACTACCACTTCTGCGTGGCCCTCTGACTGACTGAATCGTCACCAGTTATGTAGGCCACTTTATTTCCTTGGCTCAGCTATGGGACCCGCTAACCAGAAAGTCAAGCAAATATTCGAGGCTATTCAAGAGGCTGCAATAGCTGAAGAAATCGGGCCAAAAGAAAGCTGGTCTGGCACTGGAAAGTTGGAATCGAAGAAGCTTGCTCTTCGGGAACTATTTATGAGCGGTCGCGGACAAAATTTTCGTAGAGTTTGCCTAGGAGTTACCATTCAGTGTTTTCAACAGGTAGATTTTATTTGGAGGAACGACTTCTCTTCCAATAAACAGATTTTGGTTTCAGATCACTGGTATAAACATCATCACATATTACGCAGTGGGTATTTTCGTCTGTCTTCACGGGGTTTCTGATATTTTGGCAGACACTCTTGTTCGAGCGACTGCAAATATCCGACACAAAGTCTCGAATTATTGCCGCTTGTAACGCTACGGAGTACTTTCTTGCGTCGTTTATCGCCATCTTTTTGATTGACAGAATCAGACGGCGCAAACTGATGTTCTTTGGATCCGGTGGGCAAACTGGCACTATGATACTTCTTGCGATATTGGGCAGTATCAACACCTCTGCAGCTCACATAGCCAGCGCGGTCCTACTTTTTTGTTTTCAACTCGTTCTTCGCTGTGGGTTGGCTGGGAGTGACTTGGCTCTATGTCAGTACTTGCGTTGTTTCTCTCAAAATACTCGTCACTAGATCCTCGAAACAGCCAGCCGAAATCGTCGGGCTCAGGATGCGTGGGCCTGCAAATGCTCTTTCGACGGTAAACCAATTCTGCAGTCAAACATGCGCACTAAAGTACCTAGCAGGCTAGTAACTGGACAATTAATTTCGTGGTCGTGATGATTACTGGCCCTGCGTTCGAAAATATATCATGGAGGACATACATCAGTGAGTAGATAGGAAGTCACGGGCTTTAGTAATTGAATTATATTTCTTTATTCGTGATCAGTCTTTGCGACCTTCAACGCCGCAATTATACCAGCGGTGTACTTTTTCTTCCCTGGTGGATATCAAAATATAATCTTTGAATTGCCTGGTGCTCACTCGACGAGCAGAAACTGCAGGACGCTCCCTCGAAGGCATGTAGGGTCGCTCTGAAGTGTAATTTCCCGCTGACCGGTGTTATAGACATGGATGTCATTTTTGCTCTTGCACATAATCAAGGGGTTTCGCCAGTCAGCATTTCATTGCGCGAAGACATACCCACAGCAGGATCAACTGAGGCAGACAGGATTCTCGGTCTCAGTGATAGAAAAAAAACACATAAAGCTGGGCATCATTGGTTAAAATGGGAATTGGTAATTTATCTTGAAACACCAAGATCTGCTTAGGATGTTGATCAAGGGGACAGTTTAATCCTAGCACGGCGAGCTTGTTCCCTCTTGATTTCATCCAAAGCTCGGCGGGCTGTCTTTGGACTATTATCTGTTGTAGCTTGAGACGTCACTTTTGAGCTCACTGGGCCAAAACGGTTGAGAGGCCAGACAACCATGACCAATTTGGAGTCAATGAGGCCCCGAGAAACCTTGAAGGTCAATTGTATAAGTATTCAGTGACAGAGATTGGTCTTCAAATTTGAGTTACATACTGGACCGAAACGATTGCTGTCGTCACTCAAAAAATGTTCATCTCCTACAGTGTGTATCTGAACAATGTTCGAAAAGTTGACTGACGACTCTGACCTTCTACCCAAACATGTCCTTGGGGCACAGTAACTTCGTGATCTGGGTATGGAGGAAGAGTTTTTACAATGTCGCCTTCCATGGCTATAATACGCTTGATGAGCACGCGTTTCGGGTCTTCGGGGGACCTATTCCGTAGATATATCAGGACTCAGGATGGAGCAAACTGCCAGTTACTACGTGCAGTCATAAAACCGTACCGTAAGGTGACAATATCATCCCTTCCATATTCCCCTGTTGTGTGTACGGCAAATTTGCTGAAGAGAGCCACGTCTCTCCACTGAGAAGAGTCGGGATTAAGAGTGGGCTAGGTTCTAGATTGGATGAAGGTCAAGCAGGATGAATGTGAATTGGAGTAGACCTGCATGCTCCTTCCTGTTATGGTCTTCAAGTGGAAGAAGTAATTGGAGAGAAATATCCCGGTGGGTAACCAGTAGAGGAGCGACCAGGATCGCCAGTAAGTAGAAGAATTTTTCAAAGATGAGATGAGCGACATAACCGTGGCTGTGACATCTGTCAGTTAGTGTTTAGCTGGTGTGCGTCCACGTCCAGTCTGACCGTCCTTGCTCAATTTAACCTGGCTGTAGAACAAAGCAATCCTTGCGGACGACATTATACTACAGGGACCGCCGATTTTCCATCCAGGCAAGCTGGCTATCATGCTAGAGACTTCGACACGCCAGCTGTCCGGCCTTCCAAGCCATTTCCGTTAATGGCTTCAAGTTGGAACTTACTGTATCAGATTCCTCTTTAGGAGCTATACGTCCAGATTTTCATGAAACCTCAATGAAAAGTTGTCTGTTTGGTCTCTTTCGTTCATATCAATGTGTTCGAAATCAATTAATTCTCGAAGGCATTTATTTCCCGACTATCCCGGCCAAGGCTATCGCGCAAGTGAAGGAAGAGCTTCAACCTAACCACATGCATCTGTAACACGTACTTTTCACGCAGCCTGTGCAAGCGAAATTTACCCGCCAGGCAAGAATTGGTCAGACGGGGTTATTTAATTCTGAATAGGAATTAAACAAGGACCTTACCTTACCATCATACATGGGAAAGGGCTTCGTTAGTTCTGGTAGCCCGAGATTGTTATGCTTTTTACCCAGTCTAACTTGAAAGACTGCCGAACGAACGATCTCGCCAGGCGGGGAATCCGTAAAGTGAGGCTCTCGACGAAAATAATGCACCAGCACCTATGACCTTTATGGTATTTGTACACTCTTCAAAGAACTTATGAAGTGAGATTGGAAACAAGGCACTCATACACTGATTCAGTGACGCCTCTTGTCGAATATACGGACCACTTTCATGGCACCGGAATGTGGCTTGTGGCTTCGACGACTGTGGAATCAATGTGGAATGCAGGTCGTTCGCCCAAGTTCAACTGCCTCAGGCTGGACCATGCCCATTTTAATTATACATGATTCAGGCTCCCACGCATAACCGGCCTTCTTTGTTCGAAGATGGTTTATTGATGGTTTATTTCTGGAGATGGGGCTACTGTAATGGGATATGCCACAACGAAAAACGGGAGAGGCCACGAAAAATGGTATTCGGCGGCAGGACATAAGATCTCGAGGATTGCGAAGGGAATTGTGTTGTTTGATACAATAATTATGTTGCGAGATGTGGCGATTACAATGAATTAGCGTGGTCCATGAGCGAGAGGAATATAATATGATACATCTAAAAGTCTTCCGTCAAGGAGCTATAGAGCAGCTAGGTATCAGCATATGAGATATGTAAGTTAAGGTATTGCTTACAATAGTCTATGCGACGAGCTGACGTAAGTACGAGATACAACGGAAGAATGATCGATATTTGCTTTCTTGTAGTCTGACACTCGTTTTTCGAAAAAGTTGGTTTTCCCTTGAAGAGAGATCATGTCCATAAAATCGAAAGGATTTGTTGAGTTGTAATGTTTAAAATTTCCCAAGGATACGAGAAGACGATCGGCCACGAATTCGATGTATTGACACATAAGTTCTGCGTTCATCCCAATTAAGCCAACAGGGAGGGCATCTGGAAAAGTCAAAGGCTGGAAGCAACTCAGGATGGGGCACGTACTTGTCAAAAAATCCTTCTCGATCTCTACAGCCTCGGTTATAATTCGCAAAATTGTTTGCGGATGTGGTCTGCGTTTTAAATGGGTAAAAAGCAGACAGGCAAAGTCGGTATGCATGCCCTCGTCGCGACTAATGAGTTCGTTTGAAAATGTCAAGCCAGGCATGAGTCCACGTTTCTTTATCCAGAATATGGCAGCAAACGAGCCAGAAAAGAAAATGCCTTCTACAGCCGCAAAGGCGACCAGCCGTTCAGCAAAGGTTGAATGCTTATCAGAAATCCAACGCATGGCCCAGTCGGCTTTACGTTTCACACTGGGTATATTTTCAAGAGCATTAAAAAGGTATTCTCGTTCGTCTGGATCCCTGACGTAGGAGTCGATGAGGAGTGAGTACGTCTCGGAATGGACGTTTTCTATCATGATTTGAAATCCATAGAAACATCGCGCTTCTGCAACTTGGACCTCATTAGAGAACCGCTCTAGGAGGTTTTCGTTCACAATGCCATCCGAAGCTGCAAAAAAGGCAAGGACGTGAGTAATAAAATGCCTTTCTCCCGGAGTGAGCTGTTCCCAATCCCAAAGGTCGTGCGACAGATCGATTTCCTCTGCAGTCCAAAATGATGCCTGAGCCTTCTTGTAGAATGTCCAAATCTGAAGCCGTTGTCAGCGTAGTGCATTGATTGCAAAGACTATGATGCGGGTCTGACCTCTTCGTATTGAATGGGAAAGAGGACAAATCGGTGCTGACTTTCTTTCAACAACGGTTCCTCATCTATGTGACTCAATGACAATAAGATTACGAATGACTTGCAAAGCATGAGATATGGAACACGCATTTGATACGTACGTTCCGGAAGGTCGACGTCTCCGACGAAGCTATTTCGCAAGTCGTCGGTGCTTTGAGTTCGTTGATGAAATTGGATATCAAATTTATTGTTGTCAATTTTCTCAGCGAAAGAATGCTCAGTGACCATGGACTTGAATTGTTTTGTGTCAAAATCGTGAAATCCCACCGGATAGAAAGCACGAATTATGATAATTTAACAGGAGAGTGCGAGCAGGGTGTCCTGAAGAGAGGTAACTAGAATGGGAGTGACTCGTCGCGTTAATTTTGATCCGTGAATTTGACATTAGAGCACGTGATAATCACGCGATCGTGACCAACAATCAAGTGCAAAGAAACGCGACGCGCTAATGTTGAAGTGAGGCCAAACACAACCACATTCAGGTAGGCATAAATATGTCGGTGAGTTTAACGAATTGCTTCTTCGCGCACCTCCACCTTGAGCTCGATTATTTTCATCTTCTCCTTTCTTGTACTTCCTATGGTTACCCTCGCTATTCCCCGTCCGTCTTCCCCCGCAGCGACCCCAAGCAAGAAGGTATGCCACGTCGGGTAGCGTTGTGTCGCGTCCCTAACCCTATTCGTTTCTAGGCCGCCGCAGCCCTCGCCGAATTTACACTCGAGACACCTATCAAGTTTTCGAAGAAAATTATTGACGATGAGAAACTTCCTCACTCTCCGGACTCCCTCACCGATGCCACCGAACCCCTCACCCTCTCAAACATGGAGAGAAAGTATGTCGGAGAGGTCGACCTTCCAGAGAGTAAGTAGTTTTGTGGTGGTTTTGCGCGTGAATTTTATCCCTTCTTCAGGTGAAGAACCTCTCTTGAAAGAGTCGCGTCGTCGTTTCGTTTTGTTCCCAATCCAATATCACGAGGTATGTTACTGTTAACCTTGAAATTTTTCCTTCCCTCAACCTTTTTTCTCTGAAGATATGGCAAATGTATAAGAAGGCTGAGGCCTCCTTTTGGACCGCTGAAGAAATGGACCTTTCGAAAGACGTTCACGACTGGAACAACCGCCTGAACGATAACGAACGCCACTTCATATCGCACGTCCTTGCCTTCTTTGCTGCTTCCGACGGCATCGTCAATGAGAATCTTCTTGAACGCTTTTCGAACGAAGTGCAAGCTGCAGAAGCTCGTTGTTTTTACGGATTTCAGATCATGATGGAGAACATCCATTCGGAAACTTACTCCCTTCTCATCGACACCTATATCAAGGATTCTACCCAACGTGATTACCTCTTTGACGCCATCGAGACTGTTCCATGCATCAAGCGTAAAGCTGAGTGGGCCCTCAAGTGGATTTCGGACGAGCAGTCGAGCTTTGGTGAACGTCTGGTTGCCTTTGCGGCTGTCGAGGGGATATTTTTCTCCGGTTCCTTTGCGTCGATCTTTTGGTTGAAAAAACGGGGTCTCATGCCTGGCCTAACGTTCTCCAATGAGCTCATCAGCCGAGACGAGGGTATGCACACCGACTTCGCATGCCTTCTCTTCAGTCATCTCAAACGCCGCCCTCATCCTGACACCATTGAAATGATCATCACAGAAGCTGTCACTATTGAGCAAGAGTTTTTAACAGGTATGTCCTTTGGTCATTACTTTACATGTGCTAATACTAATGTCTTTTAGACGCGCTTCCTGTGGGTTTGATTGGTATGAACGCCGAGCTTATGTGCCAGTACATTGAATTTGTTGCCGATCGCCTTCTCGTCTCTCTTGGCAACGATAAAGTGTACAACAAGACCAACCCCTTCGACTTCATGGATATGATTTCGCTCCAAGGAAAAACCAATTTCTTCGAAAAGCGTGTATCGGATTATTCGAAGGCTGGCATCAATCACTCAAGTGCACCCGAGTCAACCAGCCTTGGTGGGTCATCAAAAACATTGTCAGTACTATCTTTCCCTGCCTTTCACTTTCTTATCTCATTATCTCTTTAGTGCTCTCGACGAGGATTTCTGATGTCTTTCCTCTACCTCTGCTTTTCTCTATCATCGCTATATCCTTATCACTGCATTGTATTACAAGTGTACTTCATTGTACTTGCCATAGACTCACTCACATGCATCTTGTTCATTACAAAAACATCAATATAACTTATTTCCTAAAGACAATGGCTTTCCATTTGTTCACAGTCCAACTCAGGTATTAAATAATCAGATACAGACTCGTCCGATACACATGCCAATTTGAATTTTTCCTTTCAAGATAAGATCCTGCCCCACATTCTCATTTGATAGAGACAGCAAGCATGAACAACGCCGTGTAAAAAAGACATCAAAGGACTCAGTGTCTGGGGGTTTAGGAGGCGAACATTTCTCGGGCATGCCTTGTGCATGCATTTCCATTCCTTCTGCAAGTTGCAAGACGAAGCCGACCTGATTTCAATGTGACAAGTTCTTTAGCTCTCTGAAGTCTCAGTGAAGACTTTATTTTCTTTGGTCACATGTGGGTGAAGATCTCGTCTCGATCAAATCACAATGATTAATACGTAGACTCCAGCACTGTCGACTGGCGCTTGTACTGTCTCCCAAGTGTACAGAAGGCTAAAAACGTCAACGAAATCCACAACACTTCGAGATAGGCAGACATGGAGAGGTATGAATTCGCAACGGATCATATGGAATGTCATCGACAGCGGAGAGAAGGCTGTAAGGTGGAGATTTGAAAATGGGAGCAGGTGGAATGCGCGGTACAAAAGCGCCTGTTTACCAGAAAGGTGTATGTCAGCCAGAAGGCCCAGAAGGTGGAGTTGACTTATCAATATGATCGATTTGACCCGCTGCTTTTCCTTGACTTTCGTGAGTCTGAAAACTTTGCTGAGTCTATTCTTGTGTAAAATCATTGTCAGAAGTGAGCTCTGCGGAATGCAACCGTTATCACTCCTCATACGGGGGGAGAAATGGTTCGCAGTCACGTTTGGACTCTATAAGACATAATGCATGAGTTTGAGAGATGGGTTCTCGACAGAGAAGACAAAAAGCGCTTAGTAAAACAGAATTCAAGAGATGGGAAGGATTTCCCAGAATGGCAAGACTGTCAATGGTCGTCGATCTTCTTGATTTGAACAGTCAGAGGATCTGCCACTACCGATTGGCATGTTTGTTCGAACAATCCTCAAAGTTCTCCTTCTCACATTTCGCATCCTTTGGATTCAACCCATGCGAACTGCCCTTTCGATGATATGAAGACAATCCGGGCCTCGCTCCAGCCTGAGAATCCACTGCTTGTTTCCACCTGGCGGCTTGGAGCGGGTGTACACTTGGGTCGGACTTTGCGCATTTTCACTGTGCCAATGCTTCGAATTCGGTGGTACGAAGATTTCTGCCCTTTGAATGGCCCTTTCTCTAAACATGTTGCATCTGAATATTGTACAACGGCATCGACTTGAGGCTCGGACTTGGACATAAACTAGCTTAGAACCGAGGACGTGTCAGATCGAACCCAATCCTGTCAAGAGAGCTTGATACATATGTTTTGACACGCGCGCTCACGCCGTAGTATTTACGACTTAGTGAACACTGACTGATCAGGGACAGATCGCCTGATCCAATACTTCTTCACCATGCATCTCGGCATGTGCGAAAACGGCCAGTTACCTCAATCCCGAAGCCTTATTTAATTTGGCTCTCCGAGACTCTGTCTTGGAATCGAAGGCCTTTATTCTAGATATCTATCCCTCACGCATTCCTTAGTCGCCAACTTCGACTCTGGTACAGCTTCACTTCTGAACGACTGTATCCGGAACATGAAATCGGTTTCGTTTTTTCGTAACACCTGGAAAAAGTGGGAGTCAAAAACATCCGATAATCGGGATGCCCAACAGATCAGTAGCCCTCGAGAACCCCAGAAGGCACCATATTCCCGGTCGACCACAGTGGCTGGCCGTTCTTTGAATGTGACCGTCAAGTACCTCCCCGCCGATACTTCGACCAACTCTCAAATCGAAGGGTCATGGCAGCCGTACGAACAATATCAACCGCTATCGCCTATGGACAGTCAGTTCACCCCAAACCGGAGTGATCGTACTCTCGTCCATAGGGAGAGCGGGCGGTTCGACCTCAATGCCACCTATCGTGCTCGTGGCGGTCCATCGCAAGACAACATCAAGTCGCCGAGCTCCAGTTGTCTGTCTGTTCAGCCTCTACCGAAGCCTTCACCAAAGATGCCTTCCAGTTCTGCGCCTTGGTTAGCTACTCGCGAGATAGGGGAAGCGTGTGCCGCAGACCTCTATTCTCATACCCACGACCGACACTCCCCTCATTCGCCACCTTCATCTCCACGCTCACCGTCATTACCGTCATTCAAGCTGTTACCGCCTATAGATCTCAATTACAAACCTGGAAGCAAGCTTGATAACCTTCTAGAGGGAATTTCTTGCAAATGTGTTCCTCCCATTCACTCGAGGAATTCATCACAATGTCCAAGAAATACCGTGTCGGAAGCACAGGAAAGTATGGCGCCCCCGCGCATAACTGATACACTACAACTTTCTCCAAAGACGGTCCATGCCGTTTTGGACCTCTCGCACGACGCCAGACCGCGACAATTTTACCGCAACACTGGCTCTTCCACACCTCACCTGCCTTACAAAGAGCGTGATCGGCCATCCGTGAAATCGGACCCTTCTACCTGCTCTGTGAATAGCAGTGAGACGGGTCCATTTCCTCTCTCGTTATTTCCCGTCCCCCCTCCCCTAATTGTTCGCAAGAAGGTTCCTGCGCCACTCATTTTACAACCAAGGCTTCCATCTTCTGCCCAGAGTTCTCGTGATTCTACTCCGGTGGGCACTCCCACTACTCCTCGGTCCCAGCATTCAAGCTTTCCGCCTCAACTGAACACTGTTTCGCCGGCCAAGAGGTTCCCTATAGGCCGTTCTTCGGCCAGCTTCTCCCCTCCACCGTTCAGTCCGCCGAACAGCCCTTTGCCAAAGCCGCCAATTTTTCTGGCTGGCGGCCACAAGTCTTCGGACCGCGTGGTTGGTTCCCTGCGGAATACCCAGTCGAATGCCAACCTCAGAGACTCACCACCGTTTTCAGCGCGTCATAGACTCACTTCAAGCGAGCCTATCTCTGATCAAGCAAGTTTGCCGATCAAAAGGTCCACGAAACCTCGGTGTGGAGAACGACCCAAGAATATACAAACCTACATGGCAAGTAACATATGTCTCCTCTGCCCTTATCCGGCTGATCATGCTTACCTAGAACATGGAAGAACAGAAGCCTGAAGGCGTCGATCACGTACAATGGGGATATGCATTATAGAACATTGTGCACAAACTGCTGGCAGTTAGTTACTTATTCATTCTAGTCTCTCGCCTGGCACAGGCCTGGATTCATATTCTACACTACAAGATATCGACCAGTACAGCGCAGAGAACCTTATGATCAAGGTGTACATAGATATGTGGTGTATGTAGCCTATTAGCAAATCCAAGTCGCATACATGGACACTCGCACTATTGTCAAGTGTCAACTCGAATGGGACGGAAGCCATGCAATTTACTTGTTTTTCTTGGACTCTGCCCGTTCTTTCTGAGACGCAGATAGGGCATTTTTGTTGTCTTCCAGCACCGAAGAAATGATATAGGCAACAAGGACGACATTAGCTGCCACCACGGCAGTGATTGCGGCAAAAGTAGCGTTTCCTGAGTTGCAAAATTCAAGGTGATGAGAAAACGTCATCATCACAAGTAGTACAATCTTACCATCCCAAAAGTATTCCAGAGATAGGAAGTAAGATGCTATTGGAATAACACCCAAAGATACACTAAAGACGATGAGCTTGAACAAGACGCCACTAATACATCCATGAGCAAAGCAAAATGCAACGTATTCGAAGGAGAGGAACATACCCCGCCGCGGCGTCCGCGTTCACTTTGCTAATAACGACCTGCTCGCTCATGTAGTGCGGAAAGGGTTGGAAGGCAGAACGGAACTTAATTAATTGTTGGTCAGTGGTTCGGCGTCAAGAGATTCAAAGTTCAAACAAGAGTTGAACGGCTTCTCCTTCACAGACGCGTGGGCACGTGAGCGACATTGCCGTCGACGAGCTCGGAGTACTGTTGGCGCCACTTCATTCTTCAAGTCCAGCCACGACAATGGCCACGGAAGCCGAAAGCATGTCACCTTCAGAAACATTGAAAAAGTCTCCATCTGATTCTAGCCTGCGGTCTTCGACTAGCTCTCTCTTCCTTGACTCTTGGCTTCGCTGGGATGTTACAATTTCTGAATGGGATATTCTGTGGCTGTCTACGACATTGAAACTTCTTCTCTTCCCTGCTTAGTGAGTGACCTCCGGTTGGTTTAGTGTGAAATTTGGCTCACACCGCATAGTCGATCCACAGACTTCGAAGTGCACAGAAACTGGCTTGCCATTACACATAGCCTTCCCATCTCGAAATGGTATTACGACGTAAGTCACACTAGGAAACGTTATTTTGGTCGCTTCTTGATGAATAGTACAGACGACGTCGGAGTGGAGTGCGTAATGCCCACTTTGCCCTCCGCTTGAATACTGACTGGGGTTACTAGCACTAGATTACCCTCCTTTCTTCGCCTACTTTGAGAAATTGCTGTCCATCCCTGCTGCCATAATCGACCCGAAGATTGTCGACCTGAATAATCTCAACTATGATGCGTCGTCATTAGTAATATATCAAAGGACGACAGTCATCCTTACAGAACTTGTTCTCGGATTTGTCCTGTTGAAGTGAGTTTCTTCAAATTCTTAGAATAATGTCGGTTCTATTCAACCTCACCTTAGATTTATTCGAGGTTCTGTAGAACCTACGGTTCAAAGAATTATATCTGCCTCCATTTTTCTCCATCCGGGGTTCCTTGTTGTAGATCATATTCATTTTCAATACAACAGTTTCATGTATGGGATTCTCCTCTGGTCCGTCCTCTTTGCTCGTAATGTAAGCCAGCCGACTGAAAGGGCATATTGGATTCGCCTGACCTTATCCCCCCACAGGGCAATAAACTTGCCAGTGGGGTTCTATTCGCCATTCTTCTTAATTTTAAGCATATCTATATGTATTTGGCGGTGTGTTGTTTCTCCTTAATCACTGCTGTGTGCCTTGTGTTTAACCATTTTTTTCTTTTTCACCAGCCAGCATATTTCGTTTATCTTCTTCGCACCTTCTGCATGTCACCTAACGGTCAAATTCATATCAAGAATTTTCTTTCGCTCGCAAATGCAGTTATTGCAGTATTCGTGGTATCCCTGGGCCCGTTTGCGCTCATGGGTCAAATACCTCAATTATTCTCGCGGTTGTTCCCCTTTACTCGTGGTCTAAATCATGCATATTGGGCTCCTAATTTTTGGGCTTTGATTACAGCCGCTGACAGGGTGCTTCTGAAATGTACAGAAATTTAATCCCTTATAGGAAGAGTGCTAAACATGTTTTCTAGACGCACAGCTTACAGGCGCTAATATTGCAATCAAAGAGTCAGGAGTGACCTCGAGTTCGCGGGGTCTCGTTGGGGACACAGTTTTTGCTGTGCTTCCCAATGTGAAGCCTATCCATACTTTTATTATAACAGCTGCCCTTCAACTTGTATGCCTTTCGTCTTTATCGTACCATCCTTGTTACTTATCTCAGGGAAATCTAGATATGGCTCATTAAACTATGGAGAAATCCATCATACAAGTCCTTCTTGACAGCATTGACCCTGTCTGGATGGACATCATTTTTGTTTGGATGGCACGTTCATGAAAAGGCCGTCCTCCTGGTTCTGATCCCTCTGAGGTAATTTTATAGAATTCTCGCTCTCGTTAGGAGTTGACATCGTTCTTTATAGCCTGCTTGCCGCAGAAAGACAAGCATATTTTAGGACCTTCGTTCTTGCCAGTGTTGCAGGGGTATTCTCGCTCTTTCCGTTGATATTCACACCGGCAGGTTCGACGGTTTCACTATCGGTAGTATACTTTCGACTTACCCTGCTCTCACAGAGTCTATAATCAAAGTGATCTACTCCACTCTATGGATCGCCGCTGTCTATATCCCTCTGAGCCGCCGTGTTTATGAGTAAGCCGTGGTGTTAGTCCTCTTAAACCACGCTGACGAATCTTCTGAATCGCAGATACCCTAAATCCCTCTTGTATGTGATCATGGATACGTTGGAGAAGGTTTATCTTGCCGGATTCCCATTCCTCTTGGCCTTTGTCTCTGTTTTCCCCCTTTCACGGAACGTCTCAACACCTGTGGCGAACTGTGTTGCTACAGATGGGTTCTCCTGTCCAGAACTCCATCTTGACACGGGGACTACGGCTTCTGTGCTGGAATTCTTACCACTCATGACAACAAGTATCTACTGTGCGATTGGGTTGGTATGGAGTTTCATGCGGCTAGGATTCATCTACCTACAAGAAGAGACAAAGTATCAAGGCCAATTGAGTGAGATCAAGTAGACATGTTCTGTACGATATAGTTACATATGAGATACTGCTACACAACAATAGGCGAGGGCGAGATAAGTTTGTCACTTCTTAGATATATGGACAACTGTTGAGAGAAAACTCAATCAAAGTTCGACGTGAGACGAGAGCGGATAAAAATACTTGCCATCTTCATCCTCTAAGACGTGATCCAGACCAACTTTCTGCCCCCGTGAATGCTTCGCACTTGCTCCCCAAACAATGGCGCTGTAAAAGGATCAACTTTCTCTCAGAAGTGGAGTTCTTGGGAAGGAACACAGACTATTTCATTTGTTTTGCAATTTCCTTGTGGATGGAGTTACAGAAGTCCTCAACAGTGCATTTTCCGCGCCGAAGTACAACAGGAGAGTTGTAGTCGGGGGACAGACCGCGTGGTTTTGTGTAGACACGAACGAGATTGAGGGTTTCCCACATTTTCACAATGAGCTCGTCTACGTTTAGCCACTCCCGAGATGAAATGGGCACAGACATGGGTATCTTGTATCTACGCCGGTGATTAGAGCGGAGGGGCAAAGGAAGATATCAAGAACTAACAGAAGGTCCAATTCCTCTATTGAGATTGCGTCGATCTGTCAGTCTGAGCTCAGAAGGTGTGTTCAGACGAATGAATTTGTCAAATTAACCTTGTTAAGGACCTGTCGGGTACAGGAGAACCGAATCAACATCCAGATCAGAATGTGAGAAGAGACCAACATAAATGGCTGGAATATAGACTCTGTTGCAGCGTTAGTTTTATTCGTTTTCCATCGATATCTAAGTCCAACACACCTATTTCCCTCAATCACGTCCACCAAATCATCAGCTGTCGCATTTGACTCCCTAATGGCCACATCGCAATTACTGAGTTTATATTCACTTAGGATGGCCTTGATTTCATCCTGGTCAATATTTGTGAGGGGAACAGTGTTGGTGATAGCGATACCGCCTTTTTCTTTTCTACGAACTGTGATATTCGGGGGTCTTTTGTTCAATCGAATGCCAAAACCTTCTAATTCTTCTTCAATGACCTTTTTGTCACCCAAAGGTTTGAGGACATCGAGAACAATGAAAATAAGGTTACATGTTCTTGCAACTGAGTTGAGCTTTTAGTTGGGATCTGCCCAAACGATGACAAGATGTGCGGGCCTTCGTACCGGCAATAACTATAATAAATATAAATACGAAGCTTTGCGTCAATGTGTACATTTCAAGATTAAGACAAGTTGAAGACGTGCCTTGACGACCTCTACCTCTTCCATCTGCGGCACCCTCGATAATACCGGCTAACAAGTAATGTTAGTCAAGGTTTACTGATAACAAAGCTGGGGGTTCTACTCACGAAGATCGAGTATTTGGATTGGCGCACCATGAACCTTGACAGTACCAGGTACTGTTGTAAGAGTAGTGAAGTCTATTTCCGACACCTCGGAGTGTGTGCCAGTAAGTTTTGACATTAAAGTGGACTGTTGACATCGGAGTGATGATTTAGGAATAGCCTCTGTCTTAACGCAAGTTCGCCCTCACCTTTCCAACTGAAGGAAAGCCCACAAATCCGACTGATGCTATGCCTGTTCTGATCTCTGGATTGGTGCAGCTCTTCAGGAGGAAAAAAAGGCCATACCTCGCGACATCAAAACCTAAACCGCCTCCGCCTCCTCCACTACCAGTTGAAGGAGAAATCAGCTCACGCCTGAGCTTTGCAAGCTTGGCCTTGAGCTGCCCGATGTGGTAGCTCGTGGCCTTATTCTTTTGGGCTGTCCAATGATCTCAGACGAGAAGCATTGGAAGAATGTCCAAACGTACTTTTAGCCTGCAATGTGATTCATTATTTAAAAACGATTAAAATTTTAATGATGCGAATACTCGCCATCTCATCTTCGATTTCCTGGGGTAAATGTTAGAGAAATGTAAAATGAGGAGAGACAATGGGGCACCTTTATTTTCTGAACGGTGGTCATTGTGCAAGTTAGATTCGGTGTTTGCCGAGTGATGGTTACATGTTTGGTCTGATCGTTTCTTCCTTTCTCCTCACCGCCTGGCTTGTCATCCTGTCACAGCTGAGGCTCTCCACTGTCGCTCTTTGTCCTTACCCCGCTACGCTGCCTAGCACATCGCTCTTTTGTCCCCAGTACATTCCTTGTCCCGCAGGAATCCCCCGCGTATGCCACTGGCTGGTGCTCGTGCCCTTTAGAACACAACAACCTCTCTTTCTTGTCACCACACCCCCCCTGCCGCCATGTGTCGGACTTCAGGCCCTAAGTGGAAGCGAGAGGTTGTGCCAGATCATAAGGTATGAACCTCGTCGAAGACGACAACCGTCTATCCCGACCGTGGCTGACCATACCCACAGTTCGATTTCATCAACACTGCAGAGTTCGCCGACAATGGTTTCATGATGCGCGTGAAGTGCGTACTTCGTGTGATGACGAAAAATAAAATCTAATAGTCATCTAGGTACCTTTGGTTATACATCATCGTGCTGAAGTCGTTTCTCGTCTACATCTCCGATATCTTCTCCGCCATCACCATGTTAACAACCAAGAACTGGTCCAACGAAATTTTCAAGCAGTGTCAGACCATTGATGGCTGCTTCTTTATTCCGTTCAACACAGGGAAATGGTTGTTTGTGGGCTGCATCATTGTTTCGTTCCTACTGGCATGTACCCTGCCTAGAGCTTCAAAGACTCTCCTAATCCACATTCAAACAGTTGGCTTATGAATCTAGAAAATCCAAGAAAATCATCGCAAGTCGAGATATCTCTTATGCCTTTACCAACATCATGGCCAATAATTATTACTCCCTCCGTATGCATTGTCATTTCGTTCTTTGTTCCCCTCTAAATCCGTTCACCGAAAGGCTCCTACGATCACTTCTGCTTCTTCGACCATATCAGCAACTCGACCAAGACAAGTGATGACTTCGCATTCTTTGTTTTCTTCACTTTCAAGAGTCGGTACACCAACACATTTGCGTCGTATTGTCTCATAGCCTTTTATTCTCAGGTTGGAAGCGACTGTTATTGGCGGATGCTCCTCGTCAAGCAATCAATGCATTGACTCTATATGCTGTGTGGCTGGTAAAGCATGGTGGACCCGAACCGTGGTACGACATCACCAAGTATTTCAAGAATAACAGTTTGTCCACCTCAGCTTTGACTGTTTCGTCTTTCTTTACTGTCGTCGTCTGCGCTGGCTCTCTGTTGCTCCTTGTTATCGCTGGAATCTGCTATGTCCCCCTTCTTTTGCACATCCGAGGAAACCTGAAAGAATACTGTTGTCACAAAGTCGACAAGGTACGCACTGAGCCGTATTACTTCATTGCCATGGTTGACCTGCCTTGTCGCAGCGCATTGGTGTTATCATCAAGCGAAAACAGAAGGAACGTCGTCTTGAGGCTGACAGGCTTGCTCAAAAGGAAGCCCTCGGTGATTACTCGCATCTCAAGAACAAGAAAGGTGAACTTGTTGCTCAGCCACTGCCACAACCAACTCTCCCCAATCTTTCCGTCGATGATGACGACAACTCGTCGATGCACACCCGTGTGGCGCCCAGCACATATACTAAAGATTACTACCCCTATCAAAGTGAAAAGGACTATCCCCCTATGCCCGCCTATAACCCATACTCTAACCACCAAGCTCCCGGAAACTACAATTATAACCCATCTTCCGCTACGCTCCATTACGATGACCACGCGTACCCTCAGCATACTTATGACGACGATAATGAAAGCACTGCCAACCTTGCCATGTCTGCTGCTCCATTCGCTCGAGACCCTATAGACAGACAAGGCAGTCCATATGGGCCGCCACAGAATGGCAGCTATGATCCACATGACGTGTATCAAGGACGAGCAGGTTCAACTGCGGCGCAACAAGCGCAAAGACGGTCACCGCCCCTCAGCCAGGCGCCGAGTGGGCTGGCGTACGACGATGCGTCTGATTACCCCAGTCAGTATACACATTCACCAGCGACAACAGCACCTTATGGTGGTTACTCAAGTCCTGCGAATTCGATGGTGCCTCAACCGCGGGGTAGGAACTATGATGAGGAAGTAGCAGCAGCATATGGGAGAGGTCAAGGGGGTTACCCACATCCGATGTAATATAACATTCACAGGAACAATTTTCTTTTCCCATTTTTTGAGCTCGTATGGCACCATTTTTAACTGCTTCCTTGTTCTTATTGCTATTTCCAAGCTGTTTTGTTTGGTGTATAACATATTCTTAATATCAACTTATTGCCGAAAAACAAAGGTTGAGGGAATCTGAATTGCCTGTGCAAGTCAAAATTTGTGAAGATAGAACATGCTTGATATTTTACATATTGATAATTATGATAACTTCTCCCAGATGATAATAATAATGAGAAGGGCAAGCACGGCAACAATACTGATTGTGATAGCACGCTGTTGGTACATTCTATATGAATTTACAAGTTTATCCGTCAGAAAAATCTATTGTAGGATTGGCCCAATAAGGAGCTGAAAGAATGACTCTGCGTACCTCCGAACCATCTTCTTCAGTGTCCCAGAGGCCCTGTCAATCGCTAAGTCTGCTCTTTGTAACTGTACGGAGATCAAATACTGATTCCAGGTCACTAGAAAAAGTTCGACGTACAGTATTTCTTGAATTTTCAATTTGTTCTCTTTGCTGTCGCAGGTTCATGAGAATGTCGGCGCCTTGATTTTCAGTTTCAATCGCAATTTGGTGAGATTGCTGGAGTCGTTTGCTCCCTTCTTCTAGCAAGCTATTTCCAGCAAGTAAGCGTGTTCGGTCACTTGAAGGACCGTAAGGTTCGTCGGAGGATGTGTAAGCCCCTGCATTATTCGATGACGATAGCAACTCTGCGCGGGCAAGCTGTGTTCGAGACTCGGCAAGCAGTTTCTTGTGTTTCGAGAGGTCTGCCTTGGAGGCACGTAGACGTGTCTGGTATTGGGCGCGAACAGATTGGGGTATTCCTTGAATCTCTATTTCCATTTGAGATACCTGCGACAGAGGATAAGTATGCAGTGCGGGGAATTGGAAAGGACAGCTGCAGACCATTTCGTCTGCCTCGTCTAGTTCCATCTCTACCCTTCTTAGGCTAGCCTTTCGCCGTTCTAAAGGAATGAACAAGGGATAGTTTGGTTCGGCAGCAAAACTGACCGTTGTCGCTCCCTTCATCAACTTGCAGGTTGTTGTGAATCGTTTCAATAAACTGTTTGAAGTCTTGTTCGTACGAATCAAACAGAGCGGTGGGTGAGGTATCCATATTTCGGGCACAATTTTCGTAGCTTTAGTTCCTCCAGGGTGCGTAATAATAAGAATGTGTATAGAGTTGGAAAGCAAGCTGGCAATCGCAATGCATTGTCCCAGGCTCAAGCCTCACAGCCACCACGCACGAAGCCCAGCTTAGCGTCTGGCGAAATTGTTGTTCTTTCGCCACACCATGTCCAACACTGCGTATGTTTTTTTTTCACGGCCCATTCTTTCGGGTTTTTGATGGATTTCTCGAAGTGTGTCGCTATATCTCGATCCCCAGATACGGGACTGGGTCCTATTCCCAATCACATTGGTGATGGTACGTGTCATTTCTTGGCCTCCGGGCGTTCCACTTATGGGCAGCGAATAGATACTTGTGGGCATCCTTCGACATTACGTCGTCGTCCTATTACAGTCGCCGCCTAAAGAGCAAACGCGAGCCGCTGTGCGCGAACAGTGCGTCACCAGTACAAATGTCCGCATGTCTATTAATTAGTCCCTAGACGCGCTTTGGCACGCTCACAGATTCTACGTGCGACGGCGGCCAACTCGCCAATACCAGCCCCATTTTACATGTCAATATCTCAGCATCTTACAGATGCATTTGCTGCTGGAACCTATCTCAAAGATGGACCCCCGAAAGGCGATGGTCCTTCTACCCCTCCAAATCCCATCACCGACCCCGCTGCCATGGACGGAATGATGGCGGGTATGAAGACCCAGATGGTCATGATGGTCCCGCAGATGATCATTATGGGATGGATCAACTTTTTCTTCCAAGGCTTCGTGCTGAGTAAGTGGAAATTCCATTTCACTCAACAGCGGATTCTAACTCTAGAAAAATCAAAAAGTCAAACTGCCCTTTCCTCTGACCCTTGGCTTCAAGTCTATGCTTCAGCGCGGTATCGAGACACCGGATATGGACGTCCGATGGGTATCGTCTCTGTCCTGGTACTTCCTCAACTTCTTCGGACTGAATGGCCTCTACCGTCTCATCCTCGGCGATGGCAATTGTACGTTTCGCCGCATTCTCTCTCTTCTTTTTATGACACGATGCTACCAGCGGCCGATTCGTCACGAGATATGACGGCGTCCCCCTTTGCTGGTGCTGGAGCTGCAGCGGCTGGGCCAGTGACAGACTACAATAAATTATTCAAGGCTGAGAAGGACAACCTTGAATTTTCAGAGGGTCTTCATAACTGGGTGGGCAATGATGTTGAAAATAGAGTGCTCCGCAAATATGGCAAACTCGCCCCTGCTTACTGATTAGACCAATATAATTTATTTCACCACGGGATGAGGGGAGCAGAATCGCGTGGCTAAAAGGCGCAATATCTGGGGCGTAAAGCTACATTTCATTTCATTACAAAATAAGTCAGTCAAGAACGCCCTTATCGATGGCCGGATGAAATTTGGGGCTCGACGGATGGCAAAGAGGTCAATATGTTTGGGAAGGGAAAAGTAGGTATCCTAGCTCTGTCTCGAATGAACGGAACTCATGATTGAGTGGTGGTGATTGGACTCACGGAAGGTATGAGGACATCTAATTCTCAACTACACCAAACCGTCGTATAACGACAGAGCCTGACAAGGAAGAAGTTTTGAGCATTATAATCCAGGCAAAGGCGCGGTCATTTGTTTACCTGGACAATAGTTGGGTCTTGCTTGCTGCCTTCTACAAATTCATCATAAGTTAGCTTCGCATCCTTATCCTTGTCCATATTTCTGAAGATCTTGTCTACGCGCTGTAAAGGATGGTGGATTGGGATCAAGATTGTCAGAGAAGTGGTGGAGCATACTTTTTCGGGAGTGTCCTCGTCGGACGGGAGCTTGACCATCTCGCCGGTCATCTTGTAGATAGACTGTACAATCTGCAACATTTCGTCATATGTGATAGTGCCGTCTTTATCGATATCGTAGAGCTGGAAGGCCCCTAAGCGGGATTAGGTAGGATCGGTGGACCAGGAAGGCGCGCACATTGGAGTTTCTCTTCTAAACGGCCACGGCTCGTGACACTCAAGGCGCAAATAAACTCTTTGAAGTCGATCTGACCGCTTTTATCAGCATCGAAGACATTGAATACATAGTCTGCAAATTCAGCGGGATCGCCAAAGGGGAAGAACTGCTTGTATATCCGACTGAACTCTGCCTTGTCGAGATGACCGGATGGGCAGTCTTTCTTGAAGCCCTTGTACCTGGAAAGGGCATCAGAACGGGAAGAGCTGTGGATGGTAGGAAACAGACCACTGCTGGAGCTCCTTCTTGTCGACTGGGAGTGGGTGGGAGTGGGTCAGCTGGCGGAGGAGATCAGGAGGAAAGACGGACAATAGGTGTTCTTCTGGAGGTCTGCGAGCTGCTCCTGGGACAGTTTGCTCTGCGATTTGCCCATGGTGGTGGATGGTCAGAATGTGTCAGAAGTGTATTCTGGGAGATGATGAATGCTATATCTTGGCATGGGACCGTGAAGGCTGTACAGGACATCTTATCTACATTATCTAGTATAGCCTCGAGGACGGAATAATAATTTCTATCTTTCTTTCGCTGGACGGCCAGGACTCCGCATGTTGTCGTTGAAGAGTACAAATACACAGCACGCCTGTTTCGGTTTCTCCGCCAACTCTCTCTCTCTCACCATGTGCTACTCCTCCGGCTCCATAGACCAGGCCGTCAATCCATGTCCGATGTGCAGGGTCTACAACCACACAAAGTACGTCCTCCACCCCCTCACCGTCGTTCTTGTCGTCCTCACCCATCCCAGGTGTCCCCACATACGGGACTCATGTCGTAACAGGACCGCCCATCCCCGCATGGATGTCCTTTTCCTCACAAATGCTGAAGGTTCGTCCTGACAATTTCCACCTCCACCACACTCACATCTCCACAGTCGAGTGCTTCAACGGCTGCGGCTTCTGCAAGGTAGTACAGCCGCTCTCCTTCAACCCTCGTCTCTCTCTAATCCCATCGAGCGCAGTGGGCAGACACCAATCCCCCAGCAAAGCAGGCCGGCTACAACAACACAGGCTGGCCTGGCTGCTGTCGACCACCCAGCCCTAGCGAGTACGACTTGATTGGCATCGAGGAGTGGTATGCCGTCAGCATCGTGCATCGCATTCCTATCCCACCCAATGTCGAGGCCGTCCTCAAGTCCCTTCCTTTGCCCCCCAAGACCCTATTGACATCCCCGACCACTCGCAGCACACCTTCCAAATCATCATCCGCGTCTTCGTCGCTCCGCAAGAACAGCTCGGCCTCCACCCCGCCCAAGTCAATGGTCCTTGCAACGAAAGCTATGAACACACCGTCGCAAGGCAGAGGTCGCAGCCCCCAGGGAACTATAAACGCCAACCTGTCAAGGACATCGAGTGGAAACACCATCTCATCCTCTGTTCCGTCCTCTTCTTCGATGGATACAGTCCGGCGAAAGACCAATCCAGGAACTCCCGACAGGCGTATCGAAGGCACCCAATCCTCCCATTCGTCGCCTAGCCGCAAATCCATCGACCTTGAGAATCCCATCTCCCCGAGACGTGTTTCTAGCGTCAGGCGCCCGGCACTGACTCCCGCAACCACGTCGGTTTCACTTTCCAAGGTCTTCGCCGCCGATTCTCGTTCTCCTCAACAGACTGTCCAGGACGGTACAGTGAGACGACGCCCTTCAGTATCGGGCTCAGGGCCTTCTCCATCAACACCGTCCCAGACTCCCCGGAATCCAGAGCTTCCTTTATCTTTTATCGTGCCGCGTACATCCAAGAGAGATAACGATTGCAGCGCTTCCAGTAGCAGCGGTAGCAGCGATGGACTTGGCTCAATATCAGACAGCACTGTCACTTCCGACGGGGGATTCACAGATTACTTGTCGGACGAATCAGAGGCCGAACTCCAGAGGCAGGCAGAGGCTAGAGCCGCCGTCGTTGCACAAAGCCAGGCAGAAGAACTAGAGTTCAGGATGGCAAGGCAACAGCTAGCCCATGTCGGCTTACGTCCGCCCAAATCATGGAATCCAACAAATACTACGCCTCCCAAGGTGTCTATCTAGATTACCGCTAGGCGTCCGGTGGATGTGAATACTGTGGCGGTAGACGAACGCAGGGTTGAGCACAACGGTATGACGGGGAAGTGGTCGAACGGACCATGGGTACATACTTGATTGGCTAGCTTTTTGTCTCTGCCGTGACATCTCTTTTTTTTTTTTTTTTTTTTCGTTTTAGGGTTCCTCTGGGCCTGTTGCTGTGCTTTAGTGTGTAAGATAAACATTGGAGTACATATTCCACCATACAACCCCTTTGTACACCTTTTGAAATTCAGAGTACGGACCTTCTACACCTTGTCCGGTCACATGAACACGCATCCAGGTTTGGTAATCCCATTAAGGTGCTTTTGGCGCTGTGAGCTAGACCCTTGCCTCGCCTCCTGCCTCCATGAACTTGGGACGACACTCTATCTCATCGACTGATCCCATCCAAATATTCGATGCTAGGTTCGATGCTGACTGCGACATATTCACAACATCAACCCCGGCTGGTTTCGCTGTTTATCGCACGTATCCTCTTGAGCTGATCCGAAAACGGGGTATTGTGCGCTTTCATTGTCAATCGATTGCCCAGTTTAATCGCGTCATCGATAGAACTAACTGGAGGCACACTTTCTGCGGTTGTACCTCTACACTCGACCAACATTCTCTTCCTATTAGGTGGCGGTCGGAGTCCTCTGTATCCTCCGAATAAAGTGATCGTATGGAACGATGTTCTTGGGAAGGAGGTCGCCGAACTGGAATTTAGAGAGAGGGTCAGAGGTCTTGCTTGTAGACGAGGCTGGCTTGCTGTATCTCTACGACGAAGGGTCGTCGTGTTCCAAGTCGGAGAATCAGTAACACGATTTGGTGAATGGGACACTTGTGATAACCCACGAGGTGAGAAGCGTGCATGTTTGTCGATTTCCTTTCTTTGAACTCTGAAAGCTTGGTTCGCATTTCCTTCTGGATAGGTCTGCTGGCGATCGCCACAGCGCCCTATTCTACATTGCTTGTGATCGCAGGACACCAAACCGGCCACGTCCAGTTGATCCACCTCCCGCCCTGTCCTCTTCCTGTTCCCAGAGGTCCGCCCCCTCCGACGGCCCCTCGGAAACCACCACCTCCGCCCTCAAAGCACCCTGTCTCAATCATTGCAGCTCATACTTCCGCTTTGACTACCTTGGCTATTCCCGCATCAGGCCGACTCCTCGCTACGACTTCTGTTCGCGGCACTTTGGTGCGGATATGGGATTCTATAACCGGGAAACTCGTCAGAGAATTACGTAGAGGTACTGACAAGGCAAATATATATGGCGTGTCCTTCCGGCCGGACGAGCAGGAGCTCTGTGTATGGAGCGATAAGGGCACGGTGCACGTCTTCAATCTCGTGGTATCGGGAGCAACGTAAGTTGCTGCGCTTTGTTTGCAGTTCCAACTCTTATCTTCCCATTTAGGAATCGACACTCTACCTTCTCGCCTCTGACGCCTTTCCTTCCCCTTCCAAAGTATTTTGAATCGGAATGGTCATATGCACAATATAGGATACCTGTCCAGTCGTCCCACATATCTCTGTCTTCGACAGCTCGACCCCCCTCTGTTGATCTTCCCGAAGAAGAACGTTGCGTCGTTGGCTGGATCCAAGCATCTCCCGATTCTTCGACCTCTGCACCTTCTTCGTCGACACGAGAGTACCAGCTTGCTGTACTGACATTTACCGGTGGCTGGTATCGCCTCGCTCTCCCCGTGCTTGCTGGCCTCTCAAAGCGACCTCAATCTCCTTCTAGTTTTGCATCGGGCTCACCGCCCAAACTCTCAAATGTGCCTTATGCAAGGTCTGTTAGTGGATCTTCCTCAACCGTTCGACCAGACAAAGGGAAGGAAAAAGAACGCGAGAATGACAAAAAGGAGAATAGGAATTGTATCCTACAGGAATACCGTCGCTTTGGAAGATGGGATGGCTGGGGCTAGGCTGTGCACGCCAGTTTTTTCTTTTCTATTATCTCTCCTCCTTTAAGCAGTTGTCCAGTCCTCAATCGATTATACCCTACTCGTGCATCCAAGTTCCAATTCTACTTAAAGTTCGACTTTCAATGCGCAATGTTGAACCTATATCGAGCATATTTCTGTCCGCAGTCAAGTAACGTTTTCAACAGTTTTGTCATCACTTGGCAAGTAGTTTAAGTTATTTGAAAAGATGCAAGACCCACATTGCACTTAGTATCTATCTTTGCGTGACATAACGTGTTCGAGCACGCGTCACGAATCCTCCAAAGCTCTCCACCTTTAAACCCCATCATGGACAACCCACACGCAGAGCGTCAAGCTGTTCTCCTCGAACGAGTTTTGAAAAACACAGTGAGGACTGCATATCCCCTTCATAACTCCCTGCTGAGCCATGAACAGTCGAAATGCACCGAGATGATCCTAGAACTTAATCATTGCCTCGAGGTCAGAAGGATGATCCTTTACTCGTCTATCTACTAATGCAAGCGTTCAAAAAGG
This sequence comes from Galerina sulciceps, assembly GCA_023014345.1. Taxonomy (NCBI): domain Eukaryota; kingdom Fungi; phylum Basidiomycota; class Agaricomycetes; order Agaricales; family Galerinaceae; genus Galerina; species Galerina sulciceps. The sequence continues at coordinate 1,185,940 of JAEDXJ010000005.1, read as the reverse complement.
AAATTTTACGAGCAAACGCGTCGGTGAAGATTGCAGCCGATTTGGCCACTAAATACCGGAAAAATGTACAATATAACATGGAGGCGACAAAAGAGAATTAAAATGTTTATCTTGGGCACATTCAGTAGTAGGCATTGCCAAAATCTAAAACTCCCGCATAAGTAATCAACTGCTTAGAGGTGAGATGTGAGGCCTGTGAGGTTTTGTTGACTGGAAGTTCGTGGGGCGCGAGCAGGTTTGCCTTGGTCTATCATTGATGGGTCTTGCGGGCCGGTCACGGTGTTGGGTCAACGCCAATGTGATCCATAAGTTATAACCTCACTCCATTGACCTTGTTCGCCATGCCTCTAGTTGAAGTCATCGACAACATTGTCATTCCATCTACTCCAGGTGCTACGACTTGCGGATATTGCTCACCTCCAGGGCAACGGAGCGAACAAGCCACCAGTTATCATTCAGCAGCGCTAGAGGCGATTAAGCTATCATGTTCAGTGCGCCCCGCCTTCTTGATTTTTGTTCTGATGCGATTGGAAATAGACTTACCAGGAGATGATTGACCGAGGCTGGCGCCGTTCTGGTGAGTCAGTATCTCTTGCAATCGGTCTGACAGTCTGATATCAGATCCCAAGGAACATTTTGCTATAAACCTAACTTGAAGGTATCATGTTGCCCCCAATACACGATCAGGTAGCGCTTTATTTATTCCTGGGGTCGAAGCATTGAAAGTCGCTGAAGGTTAGACGCCACGGCATTCAAACCCTCCAGAAGTCAGCGTAAACTTCTAAATCGGTAATTATATTCAAGTATCTTATTTCAATACCATTTGTATTTCTGACATCCGGCAGCTGGAATCGTTTTGTCTTGCAAGGGGAATCGGACGCAATGGATGTCAAAGAAACGAAGTGAGTTCGTTGTCAACTTTGCCAGTGTTCCCGTCTCTACATTCAATTTCTAGCACTGCACCAAAACCTCACAAATCGGCCCCATTCGCGTCTCTCTCAGCTTCCATCCATGAATCTGAGATCAGCCTTCTAACAGAAAAAGAACCTTCTCACACTTTTGAAGTGAGTTTGCACTTCAAATGCTGCACACTACTGAAGCTCTCAAGACAGACAATCCTGGAACCTGCCTCTTATACTCCCCAAAAATTTGCCCTATATCAGAAATACCAATCAGAGATTCATAATGACAAAAGAAATAACCCTACAGGGTTTAAACGATTCCTTGTGGATTCCCCACTGCAGGTGTGACTCCAAGTTGAGCTTTGAAGACTCTTTTTAATGGTTGACTCATAGACCGAAGCTATTTCATATCCTTATCCACCCCCGAGTCATTTGCCAGTCAACTATGGCTCATATCATCAGTTATACAAGCTAGATGGACACCTAATCGCAATGGGCGTCCTGGATGTCCTGCCATTCTGTGTTTCCAGCGTCTATTTCATGTATGACAAGGCCTGGGAACGGTTCTCACTGGGGAAAGTCCGTCCAGAATTGCTACATTTCCTCTACTTCAGATGAGTCTTATTATTGCAGCTTAGCGCACTGCGTGAAATCTCTTTGGCAAGTGAGATGAGGGAAGCTGGAGTGCCTGGAATGCGAAACCTGTATATGGGTACGCTGCTTTCCCGTTCTTCAGCATTCCTGTAGATAGGATGTTGTTAGGTTTCTACATTCATTCCTGTCAGAAGATGAAGTATAAAGGCGATTACTCGCCATCGTACCTTGCAGACCCAGTAATTCTTTTTGTCTCTTGAGTTTGCATTACGTTCACCTGTTTTCTAGGAAACTTATGACTGGTTCCCGTTGGAAACATGTGTTCCCATGCTAGAAAAGCATAGATATGCATGTTTCTCGCAACCTGATCATTCAAGTAATGATGACACAGAAATCGGTAGGTGAAAAATGCACTCTGCCTTGGAACTCTTCTGGATATAAAGAAGACTTTACCTCAGGGATGCCGGAACCAATTTCACCTACTTCCGAACACTTAATTGACGTTAAGGTTCTGGCTCAGATCGACAATGGTGGTATTATTGCAAAACCTATCAAGGTGAGTCTTTGGGTCTTTTTGCATACCAGCTGTCAGTATTCATGTTTTTGGATCATAGGAAACTGCCTACCTTTCTTTCAGACAGGTGCGGAACGAGCTAGGAACCTGTGTTCGTGGACTTGGGTGTAATTTAGCAAAAGAAGTTGTCTTCGCTCTATAAATGGTTGGGTGTAAGTATGCAAATCCTAGTATGCACAGGATCCTCCAGTAGATAGTTTTTCTTCGGTGTGACTTCAATAACTAGTATACTTAGTAGGAATTTTCTTTGTTTTGTTGACACTGCATTCACATTGAGGGGAGAAGGTTTGGAAGCCCATTGTTAACTCCATGGCACCAAGCATTTGCTTAGTCTTATTTGCTAGTTCTTGTAGAGAAGGATTAATACCACATTCAATAGGTGGGACTTGGAGGACATGATTTCAATTATTTGTGACAAGATATAAAGTGACCATTGCTACGAATAATTTCATCGACGTCATTTTTCTTTCTCGCACCATGGTATGGATCAGCATCTAGAATCGTTGCCTATTCTGACAGTCAGAGCCTTAGCTGAGAAAACAGGCTCGTGAGCGTCGACAGTATGTCTATGCAAAGTCTTTGGAAGCACAAGAACGGCAAACATATGAACGAAAACAACAACTAAAGGAGAGTTTAGCAAGCGGAAAGGCTTTGCCCACAGAGTTGAAGAACAGTGCGAAGAGCTTAGCGAAGGATCTTGCATTCGACGAAGCTCAAGCTGGTGAGATTCCCTTTCCCATTTCTTCATTCTCGGATTGAAGTTGGCCATGCCTTCACAGACCCAACAACACACATTGACAACGAATATTCCCGTGCCGGTGCGCAGGATCCAAAAATCGTTATAACTACTTCTCGAGATCCCAGTTCCAAGTTGCTGCAGTTTTCCAAGGCATGCAGATAATCACCGCGCTTTCTAAAAACGATCCAGACCTCTAATTCTCGTTTCTAGGAGATGAGACTCGTTTTCCCAAACTCGCATCGCATTAACCGAGGAAATTACGTAGTTAAAGAACTGGCAGAAGCCTGTAGAGCAAACAATATTACGGACTTAATTGTTGTCCACGAACATCGCGGTACACCTGATGCCCTCATTGTGTCGCATTTCCCGCATGGACCAACCGTTTACTTCACTCTGAATAATGTTGCTCTTCGACACGACATCGGAACGTACAAAAGCTCAACAGTTTCGGAGCAATATCCCCACCTCATTTTTGAGAATTTCAGCTCAAAACTGGGAGAACGCATTCGTGACATCCTCAAACATTTGTTCCCCGTTCCAAAAGAGGATAGCAAGCGTGTAATGACTTTTGCAAACCAAGATGATTTTATTTCTTTCCGGTATTTTTTCAATATACGTGCCTTTTTCATTGTAATTTCTAATGAAAACTAGGCATCATGTTTTTGTGAAAGCTGGTCGAGATCTCCAACTGGCCGAAGTGGGTCCCCGTTTCGAAATGAAGCGTTAGTCATCTCTTGCATTTTGCTTTGGTGCCCCAGGCTGACTTTCGCAAAAGCATATGAGATTCGACAAGGAACGATCGAACAAAGCGGGGCAGAGCAAGAATGGGTTCTCACACACTACACTCGGACTGCTAAGAAGCGGAGCATTCTCTCAAATTGGAGGTTTTCTGAACCACCGGCCAAACGCACAAAATGATAGTGGGCATACCATTCATTTCCTGCAAACTATCTATGGCATTTCACCAAAAAAAAAAAAAGGTTTTACAGCTCTGCATAGACATCATAGTATTGATATCTTCCATTATTTTCAGTAAGCTAGGAGCAACATTAGTCAACTGTGAGGGTCTTATCAAGTGCACTGAATCCTTCAAAGAAAGCACTGAATAAGTCAATGGCACTTTGTACATCTTGTGATCCAGCTGTTTCTCTGATAGAGTGCATGGATAACATGGCATTTCCAACATCAACTGTGCGAATACCAATTTTAGACAGCATTGGTCCTACTGTTGAACCACATGGCCTGAACCTATTGGTGAGAAAAGGAAGTAAAATAAGAGCCTGATGTTTTGATACTGACATGTCATTGCGGGCCTCAAACTCTTGGACCTTCCCTCCCTTGCGCTCTACGAGTTGCTTGACAATGAATGTTGAGATAGCATCGCTGGCATACTTTTGCTTTGCATTAGTCTTGATCACAATTCCTCCATTCATGATGGGTTTGTGCTTTTCCTCATGCTTCGATGTATAACTCGGATGAAGTGCATGGCCCATGTCTGCAGATATTAAGAAGGAGCGAGTGATTGATTGAGCCAAAGATGAAGGAGTCGGGGAGAGCCGGTTAAGAAGAGATGGGATGAGACTGGATTCCGCTCCAGAAGTAGATACACTGCCAATCTCCTCGTGATTGAAAAGTGCAACACAGTTTACGTTGCCCTCCAAGGCTGGGAAGTATTGTGCCACGACACTTTCAGCAAGAGCTTCGACAGCACAAAACCTTTCCGGATTGAATACTCGCAAAGAAGCATTTAAAGAGAATAGTCTTACGAAGAAACAAGATTGTCCATACGTGGGCTGAATATAAATTCATTGTTGATGCCTCCAAGAGAAGCAGGTTGCGTGTCGTACAATGAACTGGTGTGGTTTATCAGATCATATAAACTTGAAATATCGTAAGGACATACAGTTCAAAATCGTAGATTTCCTCAGGTGCCACAAAAAGTTCACCTGATAGAAGGGATAAAAGAGCTGGATGGTGATTCTCCTGAATGCTAGAAGCAACTTTTGGCCTTGTCGGACCATTGTCCTCTTTATCGGAATTCAATTTAGGTGGAGGTGCATTCAGTTGTGATTCTATCAAACCCAGAATCGGAACAAATTCTGTTTCTTGGTTGAATTTGAAAGTTTCATTAACATTCCTGTCCACTGTTAACGACAGGCGTCGGTCAGGGCTCACAAAACAGCGCGAGAAGGGACAGACAGTGAATCGCAAGTGTCGGAATGCGCAGGAGGGGTCGATCAATTTTGACCAGTTTAGAGTTAAAGTTACCGCCTTTTTCGGCAATAATGACCCTCCCAGCGAGAGAGAGGTCACGATCCAGCCAGGAATGCCAAATACCGCCTCCATATGTCTCTACCCCAACTTGGAGGTACGCAGATTTGGAGCGATTGGAGATAGGACGAACCTCGAAGAGAATTGCAGCCTTGTAACGGCAAGACAACGGATGACCCACCTTTAAGTTTGGACTGTCAACATGGGTAGCAACTATACTAAGTCCAGCCCCTTGTTTCCACTTCTGAGGGAGGGTAAATGCGACTAATGCAGCCTGGTTCCTGGGTAATGTAAGAAGGGATATCAAATATGATAAGTATTGTAACGCACCTTGTAAAATAATATTTTCCTCCTGGTTGAATAGTATTTTCCCAATTATCCTTTTCTCTGATCTTCGTGATATAAGTGAGGAATCCGTCTGAGCCAGTTGAATCAGTGCATACCTTCTGAAAACCAGCCTTTTCCAGACGAATTGCTGCGTTTTGAACAGCGTGGAACGGGGTCGGGGAGGCATTAACGAACTTTAAAAAACGAGTAGCTGCTTCTGGGCTGCTTGGATAGAGCATCATGGTCATAAAGGAAGTGGTCACATCGATCAAAGCCATGCTTATATAGTGCAGCCGGCCCGCAAAGTCGACTAATTTTTGAATGTGACCAAGTTCTTTTTCAAGTCTTCCGTCTTCCCTACGACCTTCACATCCAGGCGGACGATTTCGGTCTTAAATGGTGCGGAGCTATCTAAAGCATGGGCCTACACAGGTGTGTGTGTGTGTGCGCGCGCGCTGGAGCTGAAACTGAGAGAAAGTGCTCACATCAGTTCAACAGGCTTTCGGGATTGTCTGCAGCTCCTCCTCCAACTCAATTTTTGATGGAAAATTAGCTTATGTGCCAGCTCTGGAAGATGTGTTGGTGTGGGACGTGAAGAAAGGGGAAATGGTGAGGGTACCCTGATCTTATTCTGATTTTTATGACATGAAAATAGATTGCTATGTGGCATGAAACGGGGCACAGAGAAGAAGTTACTTGTCTCGTACAATCTCCCAACCCTGAGTTCTTTGCCGTTGGCTACGCAGATGGCTCGGTCCGTATATGGACCGCGTCAGCTGGTTCCGTTTTGACTACCTTCAATGGCCACAAAAATGCCATCACTGCTCTGGCTTTCGATGAAAACGGCACGCGTCTCGCATCAGGATCTCAAGATACAGACTTGATTCTATGGGATGTTGTGGCAGAAGCTGGTTTATACCGGTACGAACTAAATCTCTCTGGCTAATGCCAAGTCGTAACACTTTGGAACAGTCTTCGGGGGCACCGGGATCAAATCACTGCTGTCGAATTCCTTACTTTCCCCAAGGACCAACCATCCATATCAACTGCCGCAGTGCCAGGGCTTCTCCTTACTTCATCGAAAGACACATTCATGAAAGTATGGGATCTTTCAACACAGCATTGCATCCAAACAATCGTTGCCCACCGCGCTGAAATTTGGTCACTGGCCATCAATAGGGAACAAGACCTAATCTTTACTGGCAGTGGCGAAGGAGAACTCAAGGCCTGGAAAATCAACCCCGAGGCACTTAAGGATGGCCTGAAGCAAACGGAAATGGGAGAGGTATTTTTGCTAATCCGTTACTTTCCCAAAGCCTAACCCTACCTATACAAGGTGGCCAAAATGATATACCCTGTATCAACCCTTCCTCTTGCCTCGAAACATAGGGTTTCTCAAATACAATTTCACCCGACGTATCCTTACCTTGCCGTGCAATCGCACGATAGGTCTGTCGAGATCTTCCGCATTCTAACTGAAGAAGAAGTTAAGAGAAAACAGGCAAGGCGGACGAAGCGGGCCAAGGAGAAAAAAAATCAAGAAAATAGTAAAAGCATACAACATCGAAAGGAAGGGCACGAAGAAGACGAAGGGGACAACCCGAAAACGATGGAAAACAATTTGATCGACTTTTTTACTCCCCACCTCATTGTTCGGGCGACCGGGAAGATCAGGTCATTTGATTTTGGTTCCAGTCAGTTAAATTCTAAGGGCATTGCTCAGGTACGTTGTACAGCTCTACGAAATTTACTCGCATTATATTCAGCGCCCTTTCAAAGCTTTTCATTGCACTATCTTCGAATGCGATCGAGGTTTACAGCGTACCTCAACCTACAAAGTCAAAGGAACAGCCGCCAGAAGCTGCCAGAAGCTGTTCAGTTGACCTCCCTGGTCATAGGACTGACGTCAGAACGCTGTGTCTTAGCTCTGATGACCAGATTTTGGCCTCGGCGTCCAATGGTGTGTGGTTAATAGTCATCCGTTCCAGATCATGGCTGAGTAATCTCAAGGTTCATTAAAGATATGGAATATGAAAACTACGCGGTGTATTCGTACCATAGAGTGTGGCTATGCGATCTGTAGCACGTTCCTCCCTGGCGATCGACATGTCAGTGAGGCTCCACTTTCCACATATTATCCCTCTAAGGCCACGGCCCATAGATCGCTGTAGGAACGAAATCCGGCGAAATTCTGATTTACGATATCTCATCCTCTACTCTCATCGACACTGTCAAAGCGCACAATGGGACGGTTTGGTCCATGCACATACGAGCTGACGGGAAAGCTCTAGTAACTGGAAGTGCGGACAAAGACGTCAAATTCTGGGCCCTAGAATACAAGGATGCTACAGACGAGAATGTTGGTAACTCACTTCCTCTATCTTATCGTCAATACTTATTCTAATGATACTAGGTGCAAAGTGGGAAACTCCTCTTATTGGTTCACATCCGCACATTAAAAATGTCCGACGATGTATTGGCAGTAAGATACAGTCCAAACAGCCAGCTCCTTGCTGTATCGCTCTTGGATTCGACCGTAAAAGTCTTTTATCAAGACACACTAAAGTTTTTTCTGTCGCTGTATGGTCACAAAGTAAGTGGGTCTATTCAAAGCCCGTCAGACAGATAGGTAACAACCGCTATAGCTACCGGTTCTTGCTATGGACATCTCAGATGACTCCAAATTGATAGTGACGTGCTCTGCTGATAAAAATGTTAAGGTCTGGGGCCTCGACTTCGGTGATTGTCATAAGTCTATATTTGCCCACGAAGAAAGTGTCATGCAGGTTTTATTTGAGAAGGATTCTCACTATTTCTGGACTGTTGGCAAAGACAAAATGCTCAAATATTGGGACGGTGACAAGGTTTGTAAATACTTGGTGCAGCCTTGACTTCAGAAGGCTGAAATAATTGCAGTTTGAAGGAATCCAAAAGCTTGAAGGTCACCATGGTGAAATCTGGGCCTTAGCTTTGGGTCATCATGGCAACTTAGTTGTCACCGGCTCACACGATAAATCGATACGGGTTTGGGAGAGACTTGACGAACCAGTGAGTTTAACTACTCAAATCTCAATGTTAAGCTTATATAAACTTGGTGTATAGTTATTCTTGGAAGAAGAGCGGGAAAAAGAACTAGAAAAACTTTATGAAAGTGGACTTGCTGACTCCTTGAATCGCGTCGACGCAGGGGAAGGACGACCAGTAAACGGCACTTCTGAGGCGGAGGCGGCGGGCGTTATGAAGCAAACAACTATGACTCTGATGGCAGGAGAACGTATTATGGAGGCCATTGACTTAGCCGACACGGAACGCGACACCATGAAAGGATACAAAGAAGCAATGGCCCGCCTCCCGGAGAACGGCTCGATGCAAATGCAGCCGCCAGCTAGAAACCCAGTGCTAGCGGCTTATGACCTGGAACCGGAGGCCTACGTGCTCAGAGTCCTCGAAAAGGTTCACAGTACGGCACTGCAAGATGCCCTTCTGGTGCTGCCTTTCGGGAGAGTTGTTTCACTGATGGCATATTTGAATATTTGGGTGCAAAAGGTGACTATCTGTAACTCACTCTCACTCTCAGTCTGATCATTTTAAGGGATGGAATATCACGCTAGTATCGCGGATTATATTTTTCCTACTAAAAACGCATCACCACCAAATTGTTTCCAATCGTATTATGAGAACAACCTTGATCCCTCTTCGCAAACACTTGCGCCTTGCTTTACAACAGCAAAAAGATGTTATCGGTTATAATTTAGCTGCCTTGCAGTTCATTCGCAGGAAAAACGACACCGAAAGAACAGCCCAATTCTACGAAGAAGATATAGACGAGGAAAAATTGAAAGCAATAATAGCTGACGGCAAAAAGCGCAAGAGAATCAATCTCCAGGCGTGACTGGTATAGCTATAAGTGTCTAGTAATACAGTAGGTGCGTACAAAACTACTTTTTTCGTCCTAATACAAATCTAATCCCCTATTCTGATGCAGCACGGATTGCTGATAATGCCACTCGTTGCTGTTGATCTCATTTTTCGCTCACTTTAGGGCCCCAGAGCGCCTCATGCCTATTGCGAGCATTTAGTATTGAGTCTTACTGGTATGTAATCCTTACCACCCGTCTGGGTCGGTCGCTGGTCTAAACTGGACCTTGAGCACGCCAACATCGTAGTCTGCGAGTTGGCCAAATGCCGCCCGAGTCAAATCGATATGCTTGGACCCTGGGGCGCAGCCTGCACAAGTGTCAACGACACGTACAAACACACATTTCTTAGGCGTTTGGCAAACTTTATCGAATAAACTGTAGGTAAGTAGAATAAATTTATGGCAGATCACAGTAAAACTGACCTTCCAAAAATTTGAAGCACTTCGGGCGAGTTGTCCATCCTTCCATTGTCAGTGCACACGTGAAAGACTGGTCCTAACTCCAGTATTAGCATGAAGCCATGTAGACAAGCTCCTTGTAGTCCATACTGTGGGTGCCCAATTTCCATTGGCCCAGCAACTGGGGTTTTTCAGATCCTGACCACTGTACCTAGAATGCATGCACTTAGCCAAAGCCGACAGGCCCCTTCAGCTGACAGCTCACCATGTAATAGTGACAGATTCGGACTTGCCAAACCCTTTCAATCCTTGGATGACGCTTTCAAGGACTCCACTGATTGTGCCGCCTATCCCTGGTCTGCCCTTGTGCTGAGATGACCTTCTGTATTTCGAGGCGCCATCCATGTCGTTGTCACCGAAGTCACGGCCTGGCTGCCGTCGGTATTTATACTCTAAGTTTGTCGCGTTGACACTCTGCCACCCGTCCCGAGGATCGAAGTCATAGTTGTCCCCAAGTGAATGGGCAGTATTGTATTTGCTTTCCGCTATTGCCCTCACAGAGGTGGAACTTCGGCGAGCGGATACGAGAATGGGAAAAAGTATGGCGATAAAAGCTGAGAATCTCGCTTTGAACACCCTCATCTCGTGACCGTTGAGAAAAACAATCAAGGCGGGTTTGAGTATGACGGTGTGAGGGTCTATTACCACGGCGGTTGAAGAGAGAGAGAAGATTTCGCCGCGCGCTAACGTCATCCCAGAAATAGAAATACACGCGATCGCGTCAACAATTTTCTGCTAGTCGAATCAATGCATATCGAGTGGGCTTGAGTTCTTGGCTTCTATCCTTATTGACGAAAGTCGGCCTTACACAAGCGTTATAAGATTCTGGAGTTACACCTAGGTGATAAATTAATGAGCCAACGAAATGGCATTGAGCAACCGGCCGTCGGTCCGTTCGGCCACTCTGATGGCGTCCATTCCGGCTAAGCCCTGTCTGCTCTTAACTCTGATAAGTATGCCAGTGGACCCATCTCATAACCCAGTGGTACGACGAACGAACAGGAAGCTTACCAGTGAGGAGGAGATTGATTCCAGAAGATCCCGAGGAGAGGTGTGTCGCCCTGATATCATCCTGATGACCTGACTGAAACTACCGTGCAGATTTCTTGTGCGGAATGTCGGCGGTCAGTGCAGATCTCCCTGCTGCTGTCTCGAGTCTGATTATGCTTTACTGCTAGATTAAAACTCAAATGTGACAAGAAACTGCCATGTAGCTCTTGTGGTACGGACTCGTGCACCTGCTCTTGCTGTAACTCTGATCGTCCTTAGTTCGGCGAGGCTGCCCTTCTATATGTCCAAATGGAAGCTTGTCGACTGGCCAAGGAACTAGGTGAGTTAATTTTTCTCCGAAGGTATCTGGCATCTTACCTTGACTACTGGCCCGGGCAAAGGTTCGTTCTTGCGGACACATCGCAATTGCATACCAAGATCGCAGAAATGGGACAGCGAATCCGAGAGTTAGAGGACGCCTTGGCCATATTTCAGGCAGGTGTATCCAACGACCCCCATCCACTCTTGAGGGAAGAACTGCTATCAATCAAATTTGGCCCAGACAAAGGAGATATTCCAGAGAAAGACGTCCCAACCCGAAAGGAGACGCTGGAACCGCCGATTGATGCCTTTGGTACCATGACGATTGGGGAGGGCGGTCTGGGTAAATACTTTGGGCCATCGGCAGGATCAGAGGTGTGTGGTCAAAGGGCACAAAGATCGACACCGACTAAAACCCTGCTTTTAAGACCCTGTTCATGGTACACCTTTTCCCCCACAAAAAATCTGATTACACACGTTCTCACGTTTATCCTATCTTCAAAATTATAGGCTGGGGCAGATTTGGCGCCATCTTCATATGACGACGAGTGGTACGCACCTGTGTCCTTGGAGATCGCGCGTCTTTCTGCTGCCTTTCCATTTGGAGCAGATGGGAGTGTTGACAGACCTATGGAGTTTTTGTTCGAACATCTTCCACCAGAACCTCGAGCATGGTCACTCTGTGAAACTTATCTGGAACATTCTACATGGGCATTTCGCCCTATAAAGCGGGACGAGTTGATTGATGACATACTCTCACCAATTTACAAAACTGTAAAAGAAAAACAAACCAACGGTACATTTACTCTGACAGTCACAGCCCACAAACTTGCAACCATGTTTCTTATTTTCGCGGCTGGTGCTTTGGTGGACCTGACTCTGGAGCCCTGTGAGTATGAATTTCGTATTTTGAGACAGCTTTACACTCACGCCCCCCAAGACAACAAGGAGGCCGAAATTTATTACCAACTTGGTCGTGCTTCGTTGTCATTGCGTTCAGTATTCGACTCCCCTGAGATCGCCACTGTTCAGGCCGTGTTGTTAATGGCTACCTACCACGGCAACGCTGGGCAAAGGTATACCATGGATAGTTCGGTATGCAATACGCAGCTTCAACCCTTCCCTCCTTATTGAAATTTTTAGTGGGCCTTGATATCCCTTGGCGCCAAACTGGCTCAAAGCGTAAGTTTAGGTATCACCTTCATCTCGTCATCCAGTGGTTACTGACAACTAGAGTAGTTAGGTCTCCGTATGTGATTGGTCACCTTCTTGGTTCTGTGGTTCTAACTTCCTACAACTAGATCGTGACAGTTCGCGATGGCATATGGACTTAAAAACTGTGCAACGTCGACGGCAACTTTTTTGGGAGTTGTTTTCTTTCGAACTCTACTATGTATGTTTCTCAGAGGACGAGGTCAAGGCGCAGAGACAACAATTTGACTCCTCACTGTAGAGTTTCGCCCTCGGCAGACCTCCGTCGATACGGCTATCGTACGTCGATTGCGAATTTCCTGATGACGATGAAGCCACGTTAGATGCGCAGGGAAATACTCTGGTGGGATGTAAGACAGCCTACTGTTTGTTCCGACGGCGTACATTGACATATTTGGTCGTCAAGACTATCGATGGAAATATGAGTTTTCAAAGGAAATCTTCGCTTCTGTCATTGAGCTCACACTGACAGCTCAGGCTCCTCAGTATAAAACAGTACTTGAGCTCGATCGAAAGGTTCGAGAGAAGACGTTTTTCCCCCACCTCAATGCGTTCATCAGTTCAGAGGATGAGGAAATAACACCTTCTGAATATATGAAGAGAGGCCTTCTGGGGCAATACCGTTCCGTTAGTACGTATTCCGGTCTTTTCCAGATATTCAGATTGATTAACTGACTGCTCAAGCCCTGCTATACCTGCATCGTAGTTTCTTCGCCCAAGCCATGCTAGATCATCCTGTAAACCCACTGCAAAGCCCATATTCGCCCTCGTTTTTAGCAGCCTATCGCTGCGCTTCTGGAGTGATCAAGTCCAGTTTGAATCGCTATGACAGATTTCCTGGGTTGTCTCGAAGACATTGGGGGCTTTGGACACACTGTATGTAGCCTCTCTAGTTCACAAACCCGCGCAATTGCTAAATGTTGTTCTTTCAGTATTTTCTGCCGCTGTTAGTGGTTCATCTTAGACGTCATCACCTCCTTATAAATTACTCATGCCGAGCTTCATAGATAATAGTTGGTTGCATTGTCACGCGATCACCATCGTCAAGCATGGCTTCAAGTGCATTTATCGAATTGGGCCTTGCTTGTGATCTATTCGAAAAAGGTGCCATGCACTCTCCTCGAGCCCGGAGCGGTCTGGTAAGTTTGCGATGCAGATTGAGTAATTCTAATCTAACTTAAGTCCAACCCTACCATCAAAGGCAATACTCTACAAGATGCGGGAAAAGGCTTTTCAGGTCTACTCTCAATTCCGATCAGGCAATATAGGGCCGAATAAGACACTTTCTATAGGTAAACCAGATTATGGGGATGATGAACTCGCTTTATTTGGAGGTCAGACACGCGTTCTTGTTAGCAAGTTGATTAGCAGCTCCGTAAAAGAGCCACGGTCTCCATCATCCTCTGCATCCGTCTCCAGCCCCTCCTCTGATGGCGATTCTCGGTCCCCGCCTTCTTATGATACCAACCAAGACCCTTCCAACGATACAAATCGAGACGTTCATCCCTCTCTCGTCGAATATCTCTCCATGTTTCCGCCATCAAATGCGTCCCAACGATTTGAAGATGGAGCGCAGACTGCGTTGGCTACCAATCCTCCTGTCATGTCGAACGTGGCTTCGAGCCATCCTGATCAGCAGGTTGTTTGGCAAACATGGCCGCATCAATCATTATTTGCTCCTCAAACACCGGAAACGTTTACCGACGTCCCTTCCAATGTATCACCCTATGCCAGTCAATCCTATGAGCTGACTGGGGAGTCGGTATTGGAAAACAGAACGGACCCATCAGATATCTCTCTGGTTGACCTCGGAATGATGATGACTGGAGACTCTGGAATGGACGAACAATGGATGTCCTTCATGCGAGATTCCGGACTTTTGCAGCTGGATGCGACCGGATCCTACAGCGCGACTATTCCATCATATGGTGACGGCTCACAAAGTTATTAATCACTACCTTCTATTTATTCTCTACTTTAAGCTGTGAGAAATAATGTTTTTGATTCAGCATCTTACCAACACATCTGTGGTTAGGTAATAAAATTGGTCAATTGCGTCCTGTCAACGTCCTGTATAAGAAGAGAGAGAGAAAGGTCAACGCAGCCAATAAAATAAGAATACCCTACGTAACATCAAACCCATTTGACGGGAATCGCAAGACTGGTGAATAATTGACGAATGGTCGAAGACAATGTTCACGTTATTGCGAGCGAAGCGAGCAATCATTCTCTAAGGGTGGAACTGGCGACCAAACAAGAACAAATCTTTTTCCGCAAAACGGGCGGGTTTGCCATCGTGCGTTCCTGGTGTCATATCTTCACCGTTCCTTCCTCTGGAGTTTTCAAACTTGCGGGAGTGATACTCTATGTTGTATTCTACGATATTGTGCAAAAAAATGGTTGTTTTATGAAGTTTTGCTTTTCCTGTATCGGTGTATATTTTTGATCTTGATGACAGTGATAACTGTCTTCAGAAGACGGATTTCCCTGGTATTTGAACGCTTTCTGTCAACGTGTATACTATACTTCAGACTTAAAGTGCTTCAGATGTTGAAATAAAGGTATTTATTGTCGGGGCCGGCGCATACATTGACTATGATGTACAATTACCACGCCACTGGGATGGCGAAGCGAGCCTTGCACGCGCAGGCTGCGGATACTTAATGTAATGGCATTGTCTCGAATTGAATAAACAAAAAAACTGGCTTTTATTTGTAACAGCGGACCGCGGTACATTCAGGCTTGATGCTTACAATTGATTTCTCTTTCTCACAGATTCATCATCCCACAAGTCTCTGGGCAACTGCCAACTGTAGGGACTTCCAGAATATTTGAAACCTAGTTTTAGCCCAGTTGCAATGGTTGTGGCCAAACCCCTCAAGCTAAACGGAACTGATCTTATTCATGGAGACACCAAACTCGCTGGAGGTGAAGTCGCACCATCCATCTCGGTATCAACCAGTGCGTCAATAACTCAGTTATTTGACCTGCCTTGATTGAAATTGTCTGAAGCATTTAGGGCTCCAAAGCCTCTGGACGAGGAAGTTTTCGTTAAACTTGCAGACTTTAACATGAGGAACCCTACACGGCATATCTATTCCAGGTACACACAACAAGTCAGCACTCGGGTGGAACACGTCTTGAGTCGAGTTAATGTAAGCTTTATATTTCACGCTATGCAGCCTAAATGATAACACTTCGTCTGTAGGATGGCTTGGCACTTACCTATTCCTCTGGTCTTGCCGCTTCTTATGCAGTAGGCTTGATGTCTTTTTTTCACCCGGAGATTGAGGTATGACTTCCCGTAGGCTCTGGTCTTCTTTCGACCAAAACGAATAGCAATCAGAGGCGGTTATCATGGCTGTCATGCCACTATTGATGTCTATAAGAAGACCCGGGGAATTCAGCTTGAAGTGATCGACCTAGATTCCGAATACCGACCTGACGATCTCTGTTGGTTGGAGACTCCTCTTAATCCCACAGGGGAATCAAGGTAGCATTCTTGTTGGCGATTCTAAGCTTCCTTGCTTAGTTGTCTACATTCAGGGATATCCAGTACTACGCTGACAAGGTATGTTCGCTAACATTATTCTCGTTTAGACCACTCAATTACCCCCATCTTGCGGTAAGGTACATAAAGTAGGCGGTAAATTATTGGTTGATTCAACGTTTGGACCTCCTCCGCTGCAATACCCATTTAGATTTGGGGCCGACTGGTTAGTAATTCTGTTTTCGTTCATTGCTGGTCGTCGTTGATTCTACTCCTTTAAAGCATACTGCACTCGGGTCAGAAATTTTATTTATTCTAGTTGAGATACACATTTAACATAATACCTGTATAGGCACCAAATACTTTGGTGGGCATTCAGACCTCCTCGCAGGTGTTTTAGTTGTCAAGACTACCGAGGAGTGGAATACTGCAAGTTATCAATTATCACGGCCCTTCTCATTGCCCATTGCCCTTTTCTATTTCTAGCTTCACAGTGATCGCACTTTTCTGGGAAGCATGATGGGCTCCTTGGAATCATGGCTGCTCCTTCGGTCATTGAGAACTCTTCATTTAAGAGTGCCTCGTCAATCTGCTTCTGCCACTGTTCTTGCTCAATGGTTAAACTCGATTTCGAACACTCCTGTTGGGCAGACTTACGATGGGGTACCGGGAGGAATTCTATCCCAGGTCTGGCATTCGTCCTTGCAGGAAAAAGACGGGCGTGGTTTTGATCCCGCCAAGCAAATGCTCGGAGGTTGGAATGCAACATTCGCTATACTTGTAAGTATGGACCTCTGGGACGCAAGGAGGCTGACCTGCTCGTAGTTTACAAAACCTGAGCATGCTCTACGATTCCCACATGCCGTGAATTTCTTTGTTGTCAGTATTATCTATGATACTGCTGGATAGTGTCTGACGAATGAAAATAGCCAGCGACTAGCCTCGGAGGTGTTGAGTCTCTAGTCGAACATCGCATTCAGAGTGACCCAACTTCCGACCCACGTCTAGTCAGATTGAGTATTGGGGTGGAAGAAGTTGATGTAAGTGCGCCTGTACTAAATCTACGGACATTCATTCAAGTCAGCCATATAGGACTTGAAAGCAGATTTGAAGCAAGCTTTCCAGACTTTAGCTTTGGTGCGTTTTTATTTGTTTAATGGTATGAACATTTATGACCATTTTTTAATCAGGCCAAAGTAAAATTGTGAACAGAAGATGTATTCGACCCTGTATTGGGCTCATCTGGGGGTGCTTATACCTGTGCACGGCAGTTTAATGTATTCTCAACGATTTAGAATGGAATTTCTCCAACCATACCTGTTCTTGGTCCCGGATCTGCTTCTGCACATTGGACATTCTTTGACCTGCTTGATTGACAGTCCTTTAGCTTCGAGAGAACCTACGAAGACTTTTAAGTTGTCGGAGACCAAATTGGGCCAGCTCGGGCTTCCTCCTGAGCAATTTCAGGGTTACTCGACGGCCAGCTCCCTCATACAGTCATCTCATACAATCATGCCGCACCTTTCCCCTAAGCAGCCCTCTAAACGTCTATACATAAGAGGTCAGGCATGGCGGTGTACACTTATCTACTGATTCGTTGACTCTTACCTATTACAGGCCTGATGAACGGCGTATCGGAAGATGATTTACTGAAGGTGATTCGACCAACTTTTTTTCCACTCTAAACATAACGAGCGAGCGGCTCTAGTACTTGTCTTACTTTGGGATAATATGCGAAGTAAAGCTGCTTCCCAGTGAGTGATGCCTTTTCAAGCAGCGCAGTATGCATGATTTTCCTCCTTTGAGACTATGCTTTCGTCCAGTTTGAATCCGAAAAGGTGGGCCGCATACATAGTCACTTGTCTTCAAGGTCGGTTGATCAGAACGTTAGGATTCTGAGGCCGTGCTTCAAACCTTTAAAGACCAGCCGCTGTTGGGAAGAGGTTTGCAATCCTTTTAAACATCACCTTACTACGGTGTTTACGTTGTTTTCTCTACTTTCAAAGATGTTGTCGTCGAATTTGCCCATCCACTTCGCAGGGACATCCGAGGAGTATCGAGCGTGGATAAAATTTCGAAGTCGCCTGCCATTCTTTGAACGGTGTACATGCACTTATACTTCCTTCAGACGGACTTGCACTCGGAGGTTATCAAAAGTTCGGTATCCTGTCCTTGTGATGGATCTGGCACGGGACATTTGTTGGCAGGTTTGTATGGTTCTGCGCTGCCCGCGAAATTCAAGAATCCGTTGCTAAACCCTAGTCATTCCAGGAGCTCAAGGACTTTGGCCGGCTGTCAGGCAGACCAGTGGCATATTGTGATCTTGACAAGACGCAAACAGGACGAGGGTTTGTGAGGTGTCATTAGCATCCTGTTGCCCGCGAAACTGATCAGGAATCTGTGACAACAGTTTTATTGAATATTTTTCTCTCGGAGATGCACGACATGCAGTTGCAGTTTTAGATGGTAAACGTCTCGGCGGAAGGCGAGTGCATGTCGTCGAACATCGAGTAAGATTTGATTTCCCCATGCTCTAGTTGTCAAGTTATCAAGCGATTACTTGCAGTCTTTTCGTAACTCGAGATTACCGACAAGGCATTCCACCTCTTATCTCAGTAAAAATGACAGTCGTCCTTCCTGTCACACCGGAATATCTCGATACAAAAGAGGCTACTGTTCGCATCGCTTGTCGGTCCTCAACGAGGCTCCTGATTATCTAGATGCAGCAATCCCATCCTCTACCTGTCGGACAAACGCCAGGGGTCAGGACTGGGATAACAATGAATATGTCTACCGGGCGTTTGACGACAGTGACATAGTCGAAACAGTCCAAAGGGTATCCGCTACCTGGACGGAGGCCCATCACGATGACTGTCGAGGCTTCGACTACCATGATCGTCAATATCCGTACGGGAGGTATTACGACGAAGACCCGGGGTATGACTGGGGCAACATTTCTCAAGATCAATCCCAGCGCCCACTGGATGCATATCAGTGATATGACCGAGAGTGGCTGTGGATGGGTCCTTTTGGACTTAACCACCTATCAATTCTGTTGTCGTTGTTCTGAGGTGTTTTTTCAGGTTGCTAATCCTCTGGATAGACTGGCTTTCGAGTTTTTTACGTTCACCATTTGAGCTATCATTCCATACCTGATTTTTTTCCGATGCTTCACACTCTGACCCAATTACAAACATCAAAAACCATAATGACAAAGAACCGCCAATTAACACCAAATGTACCAATAGATAGGCCCTGATCGCATTATTTTTCATTCGTTGACTTCCAACTCAAATAATCGAGAACCGTTCCATTACATTAATACTTCCGCTTACCTCCGTAAAACTGCAGAAAGCTGCTTTTGTCCTCCCAGCCTAAGCCTGTCCTTTTGAAATTTCCCATTTGCGCAATAAGAGATGCACATGTCTCTGACAGTGGGTCGCTTCCTGCATAATCAGAGAGAACGTCGCTCGTGATAAACAACTGAGAGCTTGGGGATTCTGATGGGGCAAGGCGATGGATGGACAGCTGAGCTACAGACAATGAAGTAGTGAGGGAGAAAACATGAGGAAGGGGGTTTAAGACAACAGAGGGTATTGGGTGCGTCATTGTGGGAGCGAGGTCGGTTGGAGGGTCGTATCTATAACGAAGTCAGCAGTCAGTGGAATGAGTCTTGGCCGAGAAACCTGCCGAATCGACATGACGTAGACTTGGTAGTCCTTAACTGGTACATTCCGGAGGAATACATCGGAAAACCGAAGTAAACCACGGCCGTTACTTGTCGTGCATTCGGGAAATACGACGATTGGTCTGGAGCTCCTTCTCCTTATTTCTTCAATGGTGAGTGGTTTCGAACCAGGTGTCGCAGAACCGTAGGGAGGCACGTGTCCAGTGCGGTTGATTAGAGAAATCAAAGAAATTTGTCGAAATCCAGCAATAGAAATTCGAGGAACGGCTGCTCTGGAAGGGACTTGTGTGTTTGCGGAGCCAGTACCGGTACGACGGCCTAGGGTGTGTATTACCGGGGTGGATGCTTGAGACGGGGGTGGTGTTTCAGGGGATGACTCTGGAATTGGAAGAACAAATATAGGGTTGAACCTTCTAGGGGTATTGAGATGTAGCAGAACAGGAGGTAACAAACGTCGTACCGAATTGCAAGCCAGATAATATCGATCCATGAGGCCCAGTTTGAGACAATAATGTCACCTGCTTTGGGATTCCATCTCTCTTGCAATTTAGGTCCTTTCCTATGACCAAGATCAAAACTGGCACCAGCTTGACGGAGAAGTCCTCTACGAACCCGCGTTTCCTATTGAACTGTACAGACTGTATCCAGAATATACCGAGTATAAGAAGTATTGTGCGTCCAATACTATACGTGACAGTATGCACTGCAATGCGGTATAGTTGGGGAATGGGCAGCTTGGAAAACGAATAATTGAAGTAACGGTCATGCTCATGCAAGAACAACAGACTTACGAGGATCAGACAAACACCTTCGGTCAAGATAACATACACAAGTGCTAAAAACAAAATTAAGACTGTTCTAACGACGCCTAAAGTGTATCGGAGGGGTAAAGTCGCTTTGGCAAGAATATCAGAGCCCAGAGGTGGTACAGGTGTCAAGAATGGCTCAAGTGAAAGTCAGATTGAGCCACGGTGTCGAAGGGAACAAGCGTACTTGTATCCCAGTTCCTGGATCCTGGATATTAATATTAGCCATGGGTTGTGTTTAAATAAACTGGACTTTGCGTACTCTGTAGGCGCTAAACTTTTCCATTGAGTCGCTGGACCGCAATAGAGTCAGGCTGTGATCAACTTGACGGAAGTGACGTAATAGCCTTCCAACAACAACTTGAAGTGTTCTCAGGCTCCTCTCTTCGAACAACATGGTCGCCCAATTGTCTGAGCCGGTAGCTTTCTTTAAGAAATATGCAAAATACGGTCTTAGTCGTTATCGAAAGCTTCACGTATTTGGAAAGGTCTATTCCAGTTTCGTTTTGTCACATGGTGGTGCTGAACGTCCTCTATTTTCACAGCTTTTTATCTGGCTTCTGGTCCTCTTTTACCTGTTCATGGGTGCTCACCGTTTCAATGAAAACCTTCGTTTGTTTTCTTATCTAAGGTATAGGTTTGTTCATTATTGTGGTCACTCCGGCACGGATTGCACAGTATTTTTATGACAAGGCCCGCATCCTTGCTTCCAAACGTTTCGGTTGGCTTGCCCTTGCCGGCGCGCTAGGTATTGAGTTCATTAGGGGAGCTATAAATTGAATTGACAAAGTTTTCTCTCGTAGTATTCGTTTCATTTCCACCTCTCATTGGGCATACAACCCTTGTCACATTGTGCGGTTTCGCATACGGGATGAAAGGATTTTATATTGGCGCGGCCGCATCCGTGGTTGGTTCTGCGTTGTCATTTCTCGTGCTACGTTTTCTCTTTAGCGATAGGCTGCACACATGGTCAAGTCAAAATGAAAAGTGGCAGGCGTTAGAATCCGTGGTGGTAAATTGTTATTCGTACATCTTGACCTTTGCCCTGCTTACATGCCTACGTTTACAGACCGTCAGAGGACTCCCCCTTATCATTCTAATTCGAATATCACCTTTCCCGCCGTGGGTCTACTCTAATTCGCTTTTTGCTGTAAGTTCTTTGTGTATAGGATGGTTCAGAAAGTAGGCTAAGCATTTTACACAGTCAATTCAATCAGTGAAACTCTGGCAATTTGTCATTGCAACGCTGTTCGTTTTGCCAAAGGTTCTCCTCCATACTTTTATTGGGTCGAAGATAGCTGCACTGTCTGACGGCGACCAGCGTGGTCACATGGATACCCGTGAATGCTTTCGCAAATCTTAACTTCCTAATTTCAAATTTTTATTCATTGTAGGCACAAAAGTTATCAATGGGCTTTTGGTTGGTGGTGGGTTTATTATTGCTATTTTTGCAAGCTGGTCTGTCTTTATCCTCTGGTCCTTGTGTGTTAGGCATGACATATACTAAAAGCAAGACAGGACTGTTTATAACCTTGTTCAAACTCATATAAGACACTTAGAGGGCTTCACTCCTGAAGTTGATGAACTAGCTGCAGAGGCCATTGAGCACTATGATGAAGAAGCACCATTGCTATCACCAACCAGTCACTGAGTGTCAAAAGTCAAGACATTCAACAATCTTGGTTTCCAGTCATATTTTACATTGCAATAGATAATGTTGGATAATGGTGGGTATACAATGTGTTAGTCTATGTATAGATATGACTAGTAGTGCACTTGAATATTCTTATATTTACCATGGATAAGCTTGACTGTATAATAAAGACAAAAAAGGCACTATCCTTTATACATTTCAATAATAATGCAAGAAAAGCAAACTCATGCTAGCACCAATAAGGAAGGCTAAGATGAAAAGTCGACCATCCTTTGCACGTCGTTTTGCTTCTTTCAGCTGCTCATTTCCTTTCTCCACTGTGGATGTCGTAGCAAGTGCATCTTCATAAAGCTGGTCAGTGACTTCGGTTTGTCGTGTCAAGTGTGTAACAAGTTCCATTTGGAGAGCACTGATGTCCATGAGCCGTGATTCTGCTTGCTGGACAGATTCTAGGGTATCCTGTACACCTTGTAGGATATTGGCATTTTCAGCTTCAAATTGCAAAATCTGCGATGCTGACAACTCGATTTCGTCGTCCTCGTCGTCCTCAGAGGCATAAGTTGAATCCGACGATGTGTAGGCTGCCACCTTGCGAGAAGCTTCCTGTGGAGCACTGGCACCAATAGTGGCAGCAATTGTGCTTTCCAACCAGCTACCTGGTGATTTGTTCCCTGTAGCTTGAGCGAAAGTCGCCTGGTTTCCTGTAGCTATTGCCAGGGCTTCCTGAGCAGCACTAGAACCTAGTGTTCTCGTCCTTTCCAACTGCCGCTTGACGCGCTCTTCTTGCATGTCTTTCTGTGTTTGGCTTGCCTCTGTTAATCTTCTGCTCAAGTACCACGTTATGCTTGAATGGTGTGCAGCAATGACATCGGAAGATAAGGATGATTCGTCCTGTCTGAGCCTTGGTGGAAGAAGCCGGAAGAACGGGTTCGTCTTGCTGGCCACCATTGTAGCACGTTCTGTATTGAGGTTATTAATATATTTTCATGAGTGAAGAGATTGTAGGATAAGTACGCTTTTCTAAAGACTCCATTTCCTTGACTCGGTCTGAACACCGCGAGAGTATCACGCGTGCCTGTAGGTCTATTTGATCCCTCTCCTCATTTGATAGATGTCGAGTGTTAGTCCACGAAGATAAGCCTTCCGTCAAGTCTATATTCCGGGATCCCTGCCTTGAGAGAGGAGACGGGCGCGAGTCTATCTTCAAGTAAGCGGTGCGGACACTGGCGAGCATCCTTGTCAGGGTGTTGATGTGATTCAACTGGGAACTGAAGTCAGTTTAACATCACAGTTCGGGGATAAGAATCCTACAATACTGTATGCCTCAGCAACGTAAGTTTTGTCAATTGGAGCCCTGGGCTGGTTCACCTTCCTCCGTTTCGCCTCTGGAAGAGCAGAATCCCGTTCTTGTAGTGCTTTTCGAAATTCATTGGTAATTTCTCTGAAAGGCATACGGGTAGGTATAATTACAGTAAGCAAGAAATCGTGGACAGCTTTCAGAAGGTTAAGGGCGTAATGTAAGGTTCAGTAAAAGTCAGAAGTTGGTATTGTCTATATTTGGCAAGACCCACGTGTCTTCAAAGGCTCCTCAAGGAAAAACTGAACATTAACGTTAAGTTTTAACCACATTGAGCTCTGTTATTCTTGTATACGTTGGGTGATGGCCTTCAGTGCAATCGCTCACAATGTCATGTGGGAGAACGAGTGTCCTTGTTTGAGGTCGATGGTGTACACCTACCACCGTTTGCCATAGTTTGTGACTAACATTTAGTTTTCCCTCTGGTGAAATCAATTTCTAGCCATAAAACAATTGCATTCTATCTACGATATCGTATTTATCCCATACATATGTTTGCTGTATATTGGTAATCTACTTCTACCTAAATCAGAAAACGAGTCGAAACTTTGCATGGCTTCGTTGGATTGAAGGGTGGAACATGCTTCGTTGCTTGAGCCGCCTTCGATACCGTTCGTTGTCGCAGCATCCATAGACATCTATGAAGAAGTATTATTGGGTCGTTTTTGAGATATTTATCAAATACATACTGCAAAAATCTTCGTGTCCCCGATGAATTAAACGACAAACAGTAATTTCGGCCAGATCCACTATATTTTCCTCATTTACGAAAGAACAGTTTATGAGGGTGATTTCTGCCAGAGGTAGAGATACTGATAACACTTCTGAATTATCTGTATCTGGTCGCAGGCGACTTCGAACCAAATCTACTACAGCACGCCCTGACAACCTGCCACACCATCTTAGATCCAATCGCTTGAGCAAAGGGCACAAACCTTGCGGTCCATTTAACCGCTGTAACATAACATCGAGAATATCACTATCGTGGAGGCGGAGTTCTTCTAAGAATGGCAACATGGCAAAGAGCCCGTTGTATACACAAGAGTCGAGTGCCAGATCTCGAAATTCCAGTTCGGAAATCGGAGGAGACGATTTTTGCAGGAAACGAAGAATCCACAGGCCGTTTTCTTCTGCTTGAAAATAATCTAATGACGAACGAAGAATGAGGTGTGTCAGAGCCGGAACTCTGACATGAGGTAGGAAGCCGAACATATTGTTCGATCCCATCAAAGTCAAAGACTTGAGATTAAATAACTCAACCGAGTCTCCTCCTTCAACGTCCAACTGAAAATGTTGATGGTGTCCATTGGACACTTCCATAGAGAGGTTCTCAATGCTGGGAAGTTGCTCAAGTAGACGGAGAATGGAGGAAAGTGATTGGGTGGTGGATGGGTGCTGACATGGCAGTTGCAGGTATAAGTTAGTGATGGAGGGAGGGAGGGTCTGATGACCTGGTAGAATGTTTCGGGAGATGCGAAGAGATCGTAGTAATGGTGCATCCAAAAAGGAAGTGCGTAAGCCCACCAGTTCGTGCGCATTGTCGTCTGCATTGTTTGCGGCTAACATGACTTCTTGGTCGATTGATACATCAATGGTACGCAGTTGAGGAGCAGGCTTGTTACAAAACTGAAGGATTCGGTTGACAGGATCGAAAAATGAAGAATTTATTGTCAAAACTTTCCATCGCTGAATCTCCGTTAATAAAACCTCCATGATATTTTTCAAGTGGGTTTGGTCAGGCCCGACTTCGAGGTCAATCATGAGAAGTGTGTCTTCAGACCTGTCGAGCCATAGACGGGTACGCTGGCACGGGTCACGGGCTCCAAGATTAACGTATATATGTGACCAGACTGTTGGGATATTCGCTGCTTTCCTCCAGCTGGAGCAAACATGGGAGACGACCAGAGGCGTTCGGGTCCATCCGTCATGTACACATTCCTCGAATATAGACGCCAGTATTTCGGGTGGGAGCCATTTGGCAAGAGTGATTCTCCCTTTGCACTTCCTAATCTCCTCCAAGTGCTGTTGTTTACGGTATTGCAGTTGACGAATGGCTCGCATCAAGCCTTCAACCTCTCCGTCCAGAGATAAGACGGCCTTTTCGTGTTTGGAAATAGTTCCTTGGACCACATTGATGTCTACGTCCGAGAGTATTGAAGACATGAATGGTATAAATTCGCGGTGAGTAATCTATAGAGGAACCTTGAGGCTGAATGAGCATAACTGAATTTCTTTGGGTCATGAGGATATATTACGACCTTAAAGGATAAATTTCTGAAGTAATTGTGTAGTATTGACAATGAGGCCCTAAATTTTTCGAGGAGAGTTACAGTACTTATGATAATAGAAACGGGTCATTTGTGAGAAAGCTTGTTTGCAAGCAAAGCCAAACAACCGCCTTCAACACCAACTTTCGCAATTCAACCAAGGTCCAAAAAACCACTCCTCAACTAGGAGATTCTCCAACAACTAGGGAATTCTGCAAGCATAGGTAAATACACAGGGACCCTGTCTTTTAAAGCCAGTGATGACTCAGAGTGGAAGCTGTATTGACCCATCTCATAAACTCTCAACGTTTCATGAACGTATAATGTTTGGGTCAAGGTGCAGACGGCGATGTTCGAGATACTTCTGAGGCCTTTTTGGGTTTTGCGTTCATAATAATGAAGCACTCGACTCATGGCGTCATTGACAGTGTTATCTGATCTATGGATCCTAGAAAAGCTCGCGACCCGCGCCTTGCTCGAGTCGATCCGCGCCTTCAACCCACATCGGCGCCAACTCCTCCGTCATATGAGTCTCAGTTGGGCTCTGTGACGTGGCTCGAAAACACACCTGCTGCCGTTCCACCAACTCAGTCCATACCGACCGCGTCTCAGAGCGTCAATGCGTCAATGCCACAACTATCACAACCCTCGGACTCACTAGCAGCGATAAATTCTTCTGCACCTGCGCCCGCGTATAAACCCCGGCCGTTGTTCTGTGTTGTTTGCGCTAGCAACCAAGCAAGTAACTGTCGCCGTCTTCATTCTTCGCAGATCATTCTTAACCCGGTTTCTTATAGAACAGGTCAATGGAAGGTCATCACGTCTTGGCGTAAGTGTTGCAAAGCTGGAAATAATTCTACAGCTGATTTCTCGTATCCCAATAGCAAAGCAGGTTATCGGGTAGTATCCTATGGCACAGGCTCGGCTGTAAGGCTGCCTGGCCCTTCAATAGACAAACCAAACATATACCCGTTTGGAACGCCATATAATGCTATATTCGAAGAGCTGAGCGCCAAGGATCCTCGTTTATACACAGCTAATGGCTTACTGCCTATGTTGGATCGGAACAGAAATATCAAACTGGCCCCGGAACGCTGGCAAGAGAGTAAAACCATTGCTGATGTTGTAATAACGTGTGAAGAACGCTGCTTTGACGCTGTCTGCGATGGTGGATTTCCTATTTCTGAAACTCAAACTCGGGAACTGACGTCTGCATAGATCTACTGGCGCGAGGGGGAGAGTTCAACAAGCCAGTTCACATCATAAATATCGAAATCAAAGATAACCATGAAGAGGCCCTGATTGCTGGGAAGGCGATGGTTGATCTTGCATCGGCGGTGAGTAGATCTTATAATTTATTTTTCAATGACCAAACTGACAGCACAAATCTAGATTGAAGGAGCGGATGACATCGATGAAAACATTGACAAGATCCTGGAAGTGCAGCAAGAAAATCATCCGCACAGCTTGCTACATGCAGTGGCATTCTACTAGGGACCCTCTTTCTGGTACATATCTGTGTTGTCCTTGTGACAGACTTAGAATGTATGCATATTGCACGCGAATGAGGACAAGCTGAGCACGCAATGTAGGCGCGAGAAATGTCAAATGTTAGTAAGCGTGAGAAACGAAGACGCGATCCTCCGCGATAATCTATTTAGAGGTGAATATCCGGGGAACCAACACCAACCAACACCCCATCTCTCATATCCAAACTTCATCAATACCAATGCCTTCTCTCCGCCTCGGAAATATCGCCCCCGACTTTGAAGCGCAGACCACCACTGGGCCCATCAAATTCCATGAGTGGATCGGTAACTCTTGGGTATGCTATCTTATCATAATTCTATACATAATGCTGTCTTAAGCTATCACAGGCCATTCTTTTTTCTCATCCTGGAGATTTCACTCCTGTTTGCACCACCGAGCTCGGTGAGGTCGCCCGTCGTGCTAAAGATTTCGAAAAACGTAATGTCAAGGTCATTGGAATTTCTGCCAATGGCCTTGATGAGCACGAGAAGTGGGTGAAAGACATCAACGATTATGGAAGCCAAGTTGGCCCCACAGATGTCCAATTCCCTATCGTATGACGATCGCATATTATTATTCTCTCCGAAAGTCAAATGAATTTTTTTTTAGATTGCCGACCCGGACAGGAAGATCTCGACCTTGTACGACATGTTGGACGAACAAGACGCGACCAACCGTGATGCAAAAGGCCTCCCTTTCACTGTAAGTCCAATACTTACACTGAAACACGTTTCTACCACGCACTCATAATGTTAGATCCGAACAGTGTTTGTGATTGACCCCAAAAAGACCATCCGTCTTACTCTCGCTTATCCCGCTTCAACTGGACGTAACTTTGACGAGATCATTCGGTGGGTTTTTCTCTTTCAGAGCCAGTGTTAATTTAATTCATTTGTCTGGCAGCGTTGTCGACTGTAAGGTGTTACTTGATTGATTTATAACTGCTGACTTATGCATCCCACGTAGCTCTTCAAATTGGCGACAAGAATCGTGTGACCACTCCAGTCAACTGGAAGAAAGGTGAAGATGTAATTGTACACCCGACAGTTACAAACGACGAGGCGAAGACTCTGTTCCCGGAATTCCGCCAACATCTAGTGAGTTTTGAAGAAAAATGTTTCCAAGTTGACACTAACATGCTGTTTCAGCCTTACTTGAGGACTACGCCTCTCAATGTCGAGTGATTTTTTGAGCAATAAGAGGTGGTCAAGTTTCTTGCGACGGAAGTAGTAAATGGAAAAATGTAAAACTATATGGAAATCTACATATCGTATGAACCCGTTTCGATCTAGATTATCTAATCTCCAAGTAACCGGTTTAAAACAAAGCCAAATAATGCACACGCAAGAAGACGCGCGTCGAGGCCAGGATTCAATTGACCATCTTCAACTATACTTACTCCCTACCCATTCAAGTCAAACAATGGCCAGCGCTGACGGTGGAGCATACAGGTGCATATCTTGAGACTATCTCCACGTTGCCATCTTATCAATGGTTGTAGTTATTCCTTAACAGTCTTCTCCCCAAGTGGCAAGCTTGTGCAGATTGAACACGCTCTTGCTGCGGTATCTCAGGGTACGACTAGTCTGGGGATAAAGGGTGCATTTTGATAGATGTGAGTTAATACAAGGATACTAAACAATTCGATAGCCACGAACGGGATTGTGATTGCGACTGAGAAGAAATCGTCTTCAATCTTAATTGACGACTCTGTGATTGAGAAAGTGGCTACAATCTGTCCCAACATTGGCATTGTATACTCAGGGATGGGTCCGGACTTCCGAATACTCGTGACAAAGGCGCGGAAAAGTGCACAGGCTTACTGGAAGATCTATGGCGAATATCCTCCTACAAGAGTACTTACTCAAGAAATTGCAACCGTCATGCAACAAGCAACCCAATCAGGGTGAGATTTTCCGTCCCTTGTAACTCTGGTGAATGACTTGCTGAAATGTAGCTTAGAGGTGTGAGGCCATACGGCGTATCATTATTAGTCGCCGGTTGGGACAATCATCGAGGACCTACCCTTTATCAAGTTGATCCGTCCGGTTCTTTCTGGGCATGGAAAGCGAGCGCTATCGGTAAAAACATGATCAATGCAAAAACCTTCCTGGAAAAACGGTGCGTACTGCACCACATCGTGTCTTTAATGACCCATCCTGACTCCCGTGTTCCTGCTCACTGCATTCCTACTAGATATAATGATGATATCAGCCTGGAGGATGCTATTCATACGGCTCTGTTGACTCTCAAGGAAGGTTTTGAAGGACAGATGACAGAGAAGACCATCGAGATCGGTGTGGTGACTGTTCCGACGGTTTCAGAACTGGAACAGGGCAAAATTGGAGGTGAAACGGGTCGGCCGAAGCCCACATTCAGGAAGTTGTCTGAAGAGGAAGTTCGCGACTATCTGGCTCTCTAGTTGGAGTCAGCTGTTTGTGTACGTATATTTTTACCCGTGTAACATGGATAGATGAAGTTGTTTGGGATTTCGCATCTTGCAGTCTTTTTGCCGCGTTTCTCTATTGTCTCCAACGCACTCATGACGCATTCACTCGGACTTATGCTCGAAATGGCAACCGAACGCCTTGATTGACAACCTCACTCTTGCTGCTGAGCGAATAGATCTCTGTTGAGATCAGTCCACAAGTCTTCGAGTTGCGAAATACAGCACGTATCAACTCGGTCCAGATCAGTACCATATCCAACTGCCTGAACGAGTGTGTTATTTTGTCATGTCCCTCTTTCTGGTTATTGACCACCTTCGGAAAGCTTGACCTGGAAACTGTTGCGTGTTTCCCTAAGTAAGGCCCGGTTCCAACGGCGATGTGACCAAAATGGCGGCTGTTTTCCGTTGCGCGTCTGTTGATGAGGCTTTCAGCCTTCTGCACTCTTGAGATGAACGGAACTCGATCTATCTGTTTCTCAGTTTTAGCGTGACGTGATACAGACCCGATATTTTATTTTCTAGGACAATTGATCTGACGCTTTGTATCCAGGATTAATCCAGCGCTAAACGTGGTAGCCTTCACCCTGACTGACAATCTTAAACAATCTCCATCGACCG
This sequence comes from Galerina sulciceps, assembly GCA_023014345.1. Classification (NCBI taxonomy): domain Eukaryota; kingdom Fungi; phylum Basidiomycota; class Agaricomycetes; order Agaricales; family Galerinaceae; genus Galerina; species Galerina sulciceps. Next base: position 1,155,773 of record JAEDXJ010000005.1, on the reverse strand, counting down.
TACCGCAACCCTTGTGCTTGCTTCATCAAATCAGACAATGATATTGCTCAATCTCGATCTATTCCTTATTTTTCGCCCTCAAATAACACCCAAATACGCTTTTAATCCGGATTACGCAGCCATCCTTTTGGTATAAAGCTCGGTAACCAACTCCTTCGCTGGTCAAAAATCGTATCTCACCCTAACGTTCCAAACATGTCCCCATCCGCCAATCTCATGCAGAGGGAACCCAAGCGAATTCAAATGGCCTGTACTATTTGCCGACAGAAAAAGTTAAAGGTGTGCAACGCGGCACTTCCTCCCATTCGAGTTCTGACTTACTGACTGCCTAGTGCCGGCCTGCTGCCAATTTTACCGACGGGAGGTGCCAACGTTGTGTTGACGGCAGCGTGGAGTGCGTCTACGTCCCTGTTAGCTCCGACTCACCAACGCACGAACCGTTCTCGACGTTATTCCAACCTGACAGCCAACCCGCTGGTTTCCCAGCGAATAACTTTTATCAGATCGCCCCATCCAGCCGCCCGTGGCCTGTGCAGACTGGGTTTTCAGCCACCGACCCGGCTTTTTTAGCGCTCCAGAGCACTGAAGGACCCAGTCCCGCTATTGCGAATTTTTCGCCTTCGTATCCGCAACCTGGGCAGGGGCCCTATAGCAGCTATGGCGGACCACAGGTTCAAGCCTCTAATGGACAAACACCATCTGGCCACCCTGCTACCCAGTACCCGTACTCAGGTGCATGGCCACCAAATTATTTCGGCCAGACCACTCAAGGGGCTTATTCATCTGGTCACACCGCCGACCTTCACACGGCCGAGTCAATGCAATACAGTTCGCAATATGGGGAGGGTTCGACTGGTGCGGTTTGGCAAGGCAATCCTGGCTACAACCAATCCTATCCGAGGACCAATATGGACAAGTAGGGTCGTCATCATTTTGCATCACCCTAAATGGGTGACTGACTCACAGCTAATTAGGAGCTACCACCCATCAGGATCGTCTGACGAGTCGTCTGGGTCACCCCAAAATAATATCGTTTTATTTCTTTATTGTCGCTTTCGTAGATCCATTTTCTTATGTAGATGCCTTTGCTCTTTGCTTTTGCGCTTTGGTTTGGATAACCTGGACTTCTATATTGAACCTTTTGATTTTAATAGAGCTCCCTCTGTTTACATCGTACTTTTAAATAAAAGAAGCAACAGACAGTCTTCTCACCGTCGCTGCTGTACACGATCTGTATCGGGACTCCTTCACTCACTATCAACTGGGTTCATGATTCAAGCTCGACATTTATTAGTCACCGAGCGGCGAGGGGATTATCGAATTACAGCGTGTAAGGTCAAGGTACCGAGTAAGTAGAATCATTGCCCAGGGGAACAACAACGTTGTTGGTGAGGCCTGACTCCTGAGGTTTCATCTTTCACATGGCATCAGGAGCGTCAATTCGTGCTGGAGAACATAAACATTTTTGAGAATTGGCCTGCAATCTCGATTACTTCAGTCGACAGGGTTGAACAGCTCTGACACTTTTCACGAGATGCATGAATTAGGTACTTACGTACCTTCCATCCACATAGGCCACCATCTACTTAGATGGAAAACACTACAAGCCGAGATGAGTGGGTTACTGTGTTTCAATTATCCACCAGTACAACAATCGACTAAATGGCGCCCTTAAGGGAGGTATGCAAACTCCCACACAAAAACTTCTTTACATCATCATCCTCAGCGTCTTAAGAACAAGAAATAGGTATCTGCTGATATTGGCAGGTGTCAAACTACAGATGCCCATGTCATTGAAGAACTGCAATCTCACTTGTATTTATTCCTCATCCACGATTGTTAAAGCGGCCATTCGAGTTTTTCTCCAAAGTTCCAGTGAATAGCTTTGACAGAGGTATATTCCTCAAGGGCATAACTCCCTAGTTCACGCCCTGTAAATGTTTAGTGAGATCCATAAGTCTGGAACCTTGGAAACTAAGGTTGCCCCGGCCATGGCGCAACTGAGCAAGAAGAAGCCAATGACCCACCAATACCAGATTGCTTCTTGCCACCGAATGGAACATTGTTGTTCAAGATGTTATATTGGTTGACCCATACCTGTTACCAACAAGTGCCTATTAGCCCAAGCCCGCCAAAAGTGAACCCTGAGACTTACTGTACCGGCCTCCAACGCAGACGAGATACGCATACATTGATTAGCATCATCTATATTCAATTGGATGTTAACGCCACAATGGGTCTGCAGAGCATTGAAGCCGAGGGACATGGACAGCAGATAACATACTCGAGTGCAGCCCTGCTCCGAGACCATAGTTGGTGTCGTTTGCGAGAGATATTGCCTCTTCTTCGGTCTTGAAAATACCAACAGAAAGGACAGGCCCAAAAATCTAAAATGCATCAACATTGCCTGCTTTGCAGGCAAGCAAGACAAAGGGGGTGATTACTTCTTCTTTAACCTAGAAATTTGGAATCCTGTCAATGCACCTTTGTAAAACAAAATAAGGTTATAAACCTACAATTGTCATATCAGATTTGATATTAATAAAAACTAGAGTGGAAAAGGGGATGAGGTGGGATGAATAGCTGCGCTAATCATGTGTGCATTGAAACTCACTGGTCGGATCGACATAGAACCCTTTGGTTGTCCGCTTAACACCCCCAAGGATAGCCTGTGCCCCTTCCCTTTTTCCTGAATCGATGTATTTCCATACCCGTTCATACTGTCCTTTGGAAACCTGTGTGCAGTGCGTCTACTATTAGGACCACGTAGAAAGATCGTCCCTTGGTCCCGTACCAAGGGTCCGCCCCCGCTTTGCTCGTCTAAGCCGTCTCCAATAACCTGAGATTTAACTTTGGTGACTAGTATGTCCAAGAATTTGTCGTAGATGGTATCCTGGACATATAGACGCGATCCCGCCGTGCAGTCCTGGCCTGAGTTGTAGCATATGCCAAGTGCAGCCCAATTAGCGGCTGTGCAGGGAAGGCAGAAGATCAGCGAACTCGATTCACCAGAGCAGTAGTCATTAAATGGAAAAAGAAAAAGTTTATCGAGGTCCTGGCTTCGCATAAAGTAATGTCGAGCAACGTCGGGCAGGAACCCTAAAACCAAGTAACAAGTCTTCCTTGCCAACAACGCACAAGTCCCACTTAATGTGACAATTACTCGTTCGGCTACACAGATGAAGCAGGTGTCCGTTGCGTTGGGCGGAATCAATCACCACAATGAAAGTGATCTGTGAGAAATGCGGAAGAGCCGTAATATGACATGCCCCCTCAACATATACGAGGCAGATCAAACGAATGAAGCTGCCTCGAATGGGGAAAATACCTATCGCACTCCAGCACAACGAAGTGCCATAAATGCTATCGACAATTTCAAGAAACAAGAGTCTCAATTGCTTTTTTTTTTAGGAAGAGGTGGCAGGGACAGCCAGGATTGCATAGCTGGCAGAGGGGAATGAAAGTGCCAAAGGTCGAGAAAAGTGGCGATAGACAGGCTCACTCGTCGAGACGGAACTCATTTTTTGGCTCATAAATATCAAGTCTATTTCTCAGAGCAGAAGAGACGAGGATATCTCACCTTGTTCCAGGTCGGCTGACTCGAATATCAGGTGAGGCGACTTCCCACCAAGTTCCAAGGACACCTAGAGTTGGGACAAACCAGGATCACCACGTGGTGATTGTGAGCAAAAATGGAATACACGATTCCCACCTTCTTCAAGTTGCTCTTCGCAGCGGCTTCCATTATTTTTCGGCCAGTTATTGTTGATCCTGTAAATGCAACTTTATCAACGTCAATGTGGGCGGCTAAAGCTGCGCCCCCGACGGGACCGAGTGAGGGTACTGTATTGATGACGCCGGGAGGAAATCTGACGGACAAAGCTCAGTAAATCGGGGTAGAATATCATTGTAAGGCATACCCTGCTTCTTTCACAAGTTCTGAGAGTTTCTAAAATCAGGTCCGAGTATCGTCAATATCCAATGATTGAAAGCGCTTGCGATTACGGGAACGCACAAGCGCAGTTAGTGGAGTCAGTTCCGAAGGTTTCATCACGATAGTGCACCCTACTGCAAGTGCAGGAGCAACTTTCCAAGCCCTGTATATAACAGCCTTACAGATATGAAGTGAAATACAATGGATACACTTACCACATATTGATGGGATAGTTCCAGGGAATACTACGTATCATTCTCAATATATGTATCAAAACGCAAGTTCGTTGAAACCTACATCTGACCACATACACCAATGGGGTCATGGCGTGTAAAAGCAAGCTTTGCCTTGTTGTCCACTTCGAGGGTCTATCTCACCCAAAAAAAGAAAGGCATGAAGAAATGTGTGGCATGAAGGTAGTGGGTGGCTTGACCTGACCGATTATCTTATCCGCCCAACCTGCGTAGTAGCGTAGACATTGAATACTATCCCCGATATCAAAATCCCTAGGCACAAAATGAGCATCATCCACACATTACCTATTTTCAGAATCACCTTGCAATTCTCAGTGGTTTCCCGTTATTAAGAGCCTCAAGTTCTGCGAGTTCCTGCGCGTCACGTTCGATAAGGTCCGCGAGCTTGTTGATGAGTTTGGACCGCTCAAATCCTGTCACATTTTTACCCCAAGATGTCTTGAAAGCCTGCCGAGCCGCACTGACGGCAGCATCGATATCTTTGGGGGATCCTTGTACAGTTCGACTCATGAGTCTCAGAGGGTATGCAGTCTAAGAAACACCCTGACCTGCTACGACAGAGCAAATGAGTTCTTCAGTGGCTGGGTTGACTGCACTGGGGCATTGTGAGGCTTATCTTATCTTTCAAAGCTGTGAACTCACATACTGGATGACTTCTTGAGAATCAACGGAAACAACGAATTCATTGTTGATAAAGAGACCGGTTGGCACTGTGAGTTTCTTATTTAGACGGGGGATATTAATCGTAGCACTGAGAGACATGGTGGAAGAGCGGAGAAGAGAATGAGATATGCTTGAGATCCCAGTAAGCATGAGAAGTATAGTTATAAGTGACTACCATCACGTGACTATGTTAAGTATTTTGATTTCGCGTGTGACTTTCATGACTAATGCAAAATTCTGAGCGTCAACCGAGGTGACCCGTTGAACCAACTTAAACTCATCCTTCACAAATGTCCTCATCTGTCCTTACCCGCTCTTTGGCGTTGCGCCGAAATGCCCTCTCTGGTTCCCGGGGATTCCATGTCTCTCAGGTTGCTCGCTCTGATCACGGCCACTATCATGTATCAACCTTCCTTTTCTGCTCTCTGTACGCATAACTGAAACTGGTATCAGCATTTACCCTTTCAGTTCCCTGGAGAAAAGAAATTTGCCTTCGGCGTCAAGCTATCCGCCTACCTCGGGGTTGGGTTTGCTATCCCCTTCATCGCCTCCGCTTATCAATTGTTGGTGTCTCGTCTTCCTCGTTGGCATAATTCTAACCAATTTAACAGGAAAAAGGCTGGAGGTTCATCAGACTAGCAATGGCGTAACCATAACCCTGTTTTTATGAAATTCGGAACCACCCCAACAAATTAGCTGTCATTATGATTACTCTCAAACTCTCTATTCGCTTGTGTATGTCTCCTAGTCTAAGTTTCAACTGCCATAGGTGACTGTTCATCAACGTCTTCCTCAAAAATTCGTTCATTCGCCTCATCAACCCGGAACGACGTGCCAAATTCGTTGTCGCCAACGTCTTCTCCTGCCAGTGCTCTCTCAAGCGCTTCCTCAAATGCGGTTTTCTTTCGAAGCTTCTTTTGTGTTAGATGAGTTCGGCAGTCGCAGGTTCTGGTCATGAAATCAGCATCGCCTTCGATGGCATCCAGGGCGAGAAGCGATGCTTGTCTGGCAGCAGATGTGGGCGTTGTATCTTCAGCGCTTGCCAAGATCACCTCGTGTACTAAAACTATAAAAGTGATATGAGAGTGTTCAAGAGTCAATTTGATGTTCTTACCATGACAGCGAATAGCACTTTCGTCCTTATCTCTCATAATCTCAAATTGCTGGCAACCTTGAGCCTGAAAAAGTTCAAATAAAATCTTTGTGGGGTGATGCGAGAGCGTTTGCAGTGTGATGTGCTTGTCATAAAATGGTTTCAGCACGTTGTCAAATAATGACTCTGCCCCGACAGGAGAAAAGTTATCTGAGATGTAAATTGCACCGGCTATAGATTCAACCACGTCAGAGAGGGCCTGCAAGTGTGATTACGATGTTCAGTTTAATTAAAGGTGAAGACGAGAACGCCGAGACTTACTTTAGGCGGTTCAATGTCGAGCCAGTATTGTCCAGGGCATCTTCCCTCTTGTTCCGCAAGAGCGTATTCTCTTTCCTGTTTCTCTCTGAGTTCGTTAGTATAACCCTGAATACTAGCAGCCAACTGCGCAGATTCAAAAAGGAGATGTTCTTGCAGGCCAGACCAGACACAGACTGCTGCCAGGGCCGAGTTGGACACCATGGCGCCCTAATAGCATGGTCTACACGTTTTAGGGACTGGCCATGCGACTATCAGTGAAGAACATGCCTTTAACATCGTCAATGCACCAGGAGATAATTGTTGATCTCGATCAAATATATGCCGTATGACCACTATCAATGGCTGGTAAGGCCAATATTTGTGGGTTAAGATCGGATGGAAGGAACACGCACTAAAGTCCAGAATGGCATCTCCAATGAATTCGAGGCGCTCGTACGATGTCGACTCATAGCCCTGGATTGACGAGTGCGTCTAAAGAAGTAAACAATCAACTTGATTCTCATCACACTAACAGTAAAATAAACCATCGCTTGTCCGAGAAGATGCGGCCTATTGAACTTGTGACCAATTATTTTTTCGATAGCGGCTATGGACCCTGGACGAAGTTTGGCGATAATGTTGGGAGGAGGGGTAAGGACCTTTCGTCCAAAGTCCGACCACCGATCGATATTGGAAAGGGGGATTGTAAGTGCTTTGGTTGCCTGCAATGCGGCCTCACGCCCTCCTGATATATAGGCAGCGCCGATTACTGCTTCAGCTACGTCTGCGATAGCCTACAGAGAGCCTTAAAGGGGCATATTACAACACTTGAGGAGGGTCAGGACTTACTTTGTCACCGAGCCATTGAACGCCTTGGTCGTCGGGGCTTGACTTTTTTCTCTTGCTTTTAGCTTTTTTCTTGGAAGAGGTGCCCTTAGATTCGCTGCAAGCTCTGACTTGTCTTGATCAGCAGGTTCCAACGTTGGTGTTGGTGGACGACTGCCGATGTCTACATCCAGTATCACTTGTTCCGAGATTGAATCTTCCAACTCAATTGGTTCTAATAATGGGCTCTGCTGTGATTCCTGGGGGAAGGCCACGTCGACCGTCGTGCCCTCGTTTCCAAGTTCGTCGGTTTCAGTTGGCACCTTTTCTCGCACATACTCGCGATGAACGGCCCTATCCCCAACCTCGTCATCAATCTTGGATTCTTCCAAGCCTTTTGGGTCTGTATCCTTGTTTGCGCGAGTAGGAACGTATAGTCGAAAGTTGGGGGGTTGCCAAGACCTGTATGGAAACACTTTTGATTGAATGTAGGCAGGCAATCCAACTCGGGTGGAATGCAGTAGAAGCATTTTGTTACTGATAATCTTTTGCCGCACAACATGAAGGGACCCTTCGTTGAGTGAAGGATTGGTGACGAAGACGTAGATCGAGGACAAGTACTTTAAAAATGCATCACCTAATGGGCTTCAAATCGGATCTAACAGCTGCTGATTATATTCCAAGACTTACCTAAAAGTTCGAGACGCTCATAATCATACTCCAGACCAGCGGATGGTGTACAAATGGCGACGTGTAATAGATCTTCCCTGATCGCATGGTCGAAAAACTTGGCATCCAACTCTTTGACAAGGAGAAGGTCATCCATTCGCTTCATTATCGATGGTAATAACATTGCAGTCCACAAGGTACTGAAAATACCATCAGTTCTCTACTAGGTAAGCACAGACGAAACACACCTTGCAGGCAGAGTGAATTTGGAGCACAGCTCTGGAATGAGATCTAGAACTTGATTAGGACGGAACAGTTTGTGAAAAATGGTGTAGAGCACACATTTAGCTGGAGTTTTGCTCGAATTTGATGGAGGTTTTGAGGTTGGATTCAGGTGGTTTAGAACTGGATGAACTTTTGAGACTTCAACAATAGGCTGCTCAAAATTCTTCAAGGTTTCGAGTCCTTTGCGCTTAGACTTGCAAAAATCAAAGAGATTCTCGTAACTTGCTTCGCGCTGTAACTAATGGTTAACGATGTTTTGGAACATTCAGATGCGTACTCACGGAACTGTCAACCGGTTTGCTGAGTGGTGTTAGGTCTTTGCGAATCTTGATTACTTTATATCGTCTGGTAAATTCAATCCAACGGTCTTGGAGGATAGCATCGTGAAGATCGGCTTCCAGTTCTTCAGGTGTGCCGTGCTTGATCGGTACAGCCCAGTGCCGAGCGGCCAACGACACAAGAGGCCATGGGACAGCGTCGGTGACATTGGGGATTTCCAGATCATTATTAGAAGGGGGTCGCCAAGTGGCAGGCAGAGGCAGAAAAAAATACACCATATCCTCGAGTGAGCAAACAAGAGCCTTGTTCATGACAGCTCGGCATATGCGCACGGTGAAGCCATGTATTTCTTGAAGGCGTTCCTCGTCGAAGTACATCGGGCTTGCCTTCTGGAAGCGGATAGGAATAGCAATACCCGAAAAGAAGAGTCTGAAGGGGTTCAAATCCGGAAGTGGCTCTCTTGTCAAAATGGCGATGGGGCTGAAGGCTTCAGATCCTTCATCTGTGCCCGCAACATAGACGACTGTTGGATACAATACCGTCGGAGTTCCACGAGATGAATTTGCCCAGAAAGTTGGATGTTTGCGAGTATATGATTTTGTACCCGTGACTTTGATGTCTGGAATTACGTCCTTTTCGAATGTCTTTCTGCTTTCGTAGTCATATTGAGCACGCAAGCTATATGGCAAAGGGACAAGTTCGCAGTCCAGTAAACCAGAATTGTACAGCTTTTCGCATGCTTTGAAACAGGCAGAGCGCCGAGCTTGAGCTTTGGAAGGCGAAGGATCTCCTGTGACTTTGTCGATCGGGGTTCCAGGGACATCAATGGTGCAGGTATGAGCTCGGGGAATACCAAATTCTTTGTGCATGTCTTTGAACGTAAATATCCCTTGGTTTGCAGGGATGTCATGAATCTTCTTTTGTATGCTTGCCGTATAGCGATAAATAACGGTGGTGGCGTCCTCAAGATATATCCGTCCACTGGTCGTTGGATCTTTGATATATTTCTGTGTGGTCTCTTTCTCATCTTCCTCCTCACTATCAGAATGGTACGGGTTGACAGTCTCTCGCAGACTTTCTGGAGGTATGGAACTTTCTGCAGAGTTGCATAAAGTCTCCGTCCACCTAAGCATGTCGGCGTCGATATTTGTGATCCGGGATAGAATACGGCGGTGTATGTCGTTGCCCCTCTCGACCATGTGGACCAGATGACTTTCTCGCCCTCGTGTACGAGCACGTACATAGGCATGAGATATTTGACTTTCAAAGAGATCGTATCTTGAGGGTTCGCCGTCAGTCCGAAATAAATGAACTTGATGAACAAAAAAATTCTAACCGAATGACGACCGAGGCCTTCGGGACATCCAAATCCTCAATTGACTTCGTAGCCACAAGCAGATTGCAGACACCTGTCGCAAAATTGTTAAATATCTCTTGCTATGCTGATATTAGAATAATGGGGCAAAATCGCGGGGTCAAGAATATACGCAACATAGTACGAAGGTTCCAAATATTGTTTTGAACCAACAATAGCTTGCGGTCGGAGAAACCGATCATCCAATGTCCGTAGAAGATCCGCTAGTACGAGGGCAATTGCACGTCTTTGCACTATTACACGAGTTCAGAAGAATCTAAAAAAACGTCTTCGCTGCTTACCAAAAATGATACCGCGAAAACCTTCACCATGTGCCTTAAAGGTGGTCAACACCTGAACTAATCTCAGGAATTTGTGGGATACATTAAAACCCCTTGACGACACATCGAGGTTCGGCATAGTGAAAGACCAGTTCTTTACTATCCGAAATATACACGCTTTCATTCGGTCGGGGGCGGGGATATCAAGATCCTCTTCGTCGATATCGTCGTGGCCAAATATTAATCCAGCTTCAATGTCTTTAAGAGCTCGCCGCCAGACCAGATCAGATGCACAGGGTCCGACCTCCTCGTGTGCATGTATGGAATCCCGATAGTGCCGGCGAAATATAGATTCTGTAGGGTCTAATTGATGGAGCTGTTTCAGCAAGCGAGTCTCTGTCGCTTTCTGAGTTGTGTCGTACAGGATAACAATCTCATTTGGGCGATCGGGAAGGGCCAATATTTCGGCTCTCTTATCTTCGGTCACTCCGAAGACCTTGGCATCTAATGTAAGCTCGAGTTTCAACATTTTTGAGTCGAAACGTTGTGACTGGCGATCATTAGGAGGAGACACAATGGCAAAAACGCGAGGGCGTGACAACGAATCAGTGATGCGGTAGAAATCGTTCATGACCTGAACAATAGGCATGGAAGGGTGCGAGTCCTGATTTTTTATATGGTGGGCGTCCCCAATGACAAAAAGATTGAATTGTGTCACTGCAACTGCCCCTCGAAGAAGCGACTCTAGCAAAGGCTGGTCGGACGGCGTTATGAGCCCACAACTAGCCGAGTCATGAAAGAGATGGAGGGATGGGCTTACATGGGATGGGGTCATGATTATATCCCTCTTCAACAATTCAGCCCACGCTTCTAGTTCTGGCCGGTGAATTTCTTCCTTATATCTTCCAACAGAAACACCTTGTATCCCGTTTTCGAAGGCGGAAGAATACTTATCCAGAGTAGATGGATCGCTGCAGCCACTGTCATTATGGCATGTCTAACTTGGTATAGAGCACTGACTCAACGACGATTAAGACCTTTCGGCTTCGTATTCTCATACTCTTCAGGCATTCTCGCTCTTGGTTGATGGCATAGGACACAATGGTAACTAACAGGCCGAGTGACGCTGAAACGGGAGAATGAGCATTACTTGGACTTATAAGAGGGAATGGAAGATACATTTTGCAGGTGGAAGTGTAGCAATGACTTCAAAAACAGGGTAATGTAAGCAAGGAAACATAATAGAACCGACAAAAAGTTCGTCATTACCGTTCTCGTACTTGGCTTGCTCGAATACCTGCTCCTTGACGGAGAGCGTCGATAATGCAAGCTTCGTTTCATCCCTTTCCCTCGAATCTAAAATTTCGGGAAGATGGTTCCGAAGGGAATCTAGATTACTTGTTTTATGGAACTTTGCTGGGCGTTCAGATATTGCGAGGTCATTGGCATCAGGTTCGAAGCTATCCCGGTTCCGTTTAGGCCCACCGAAAGACGAGAGATCATTCTGAGAAGTAGTGCTCGAATTTGCTGCAGCCACAGTGGTGCTTCCTACATTTATGTTCGGCGACAGTGTTGACTCGGCATCCAGGTTGGAAGCCTCCTTCGTCTCTTGTTCCTTCCAATTCTTCCGTAGAAGTTTGAACATTGAGAAGTCAATACATGCGGGTTCTAAAAGAATTTTCTCTCCAGCAAGATGATCTACTGCAGCTCAAGAGGATGTCAAGGAAAGGGTCAATGACGGGGAAGAGGGGATTGTTCGTAAATCCGTCGTTTAATCCGACCAGTCAATATAACCACAACCTTACATAATCCAACCTACTTACCAATACTTAGTATGACAAGCTTACGACCCATCGCTACGCGCCGGGGTTCGCTTCGCTCACCCAGCTCTTCGCTATGGGTCTCCAGCTTGCCGGGGCTGCGCCCCTGGACCCCGCCGGACGCTTCGCGCCCGGCGTTAAATTCAAAGTCAGCTTATTACATAAGTACTTACATAACATTTCTGCCCGTACTCTCTTAATATCTTGGATTTCGTGAATATCGACATCCCTTGAGTATGCCACCTCAAGAGCGCGTTGCATTTCTCGGCCTGTAATGAGCATTAACCACCTTGTGCCACCTTTGGTTTTCCATGACCTTCAACAACACCTCAATTGTGATTGCCCTCGGAGACGAATTTGACGCAACTTTCCGGAAACAATCCGTAGGACATCATACAAGAAGGCGCACTGCTTCCAAGCCATGCTTACCCGAGCGACTGCCCACAACTAGTACGTCCTCAAATATGTATCCCAACACAGTCTAAAGTCGACTCGGAAGGTTTTATCGAGCGAGAAGCAGAAACTCTCGCTCCAAAAGAACTTATCAGACAGATGCTCAAGACGTCAATGGAAGAGAATGTACAGGTGAATGGGGCCGCGGAAACCGAAGTAGTCACTGGACATAATCGAGCCCGAAGCTCATCCTCCGACGCCCGCTCTGCATCGTCCATTCGATCCTTTGTTCAAACAATGGTCAGTCCGCGTCTAGGTCGCACACCATCCGGAGGGTGGACAAACTTACAAGTACGTCCTTGCTTGGACTATCCCTCAAGTTCCTTCTGACATGATCTTTGAAAGCCTTACGAAGTGATGAAAGCTATCGAAGAAAAAGATATCATGTTCTTGATGGAAGTTCGGGACAAAGCATTTCCGGTATGTCAATTTAACTCTGACAACTTTTGGAATCAACTGATGTTTTCTGAAACTAGCTACTCCTTCAAAGTTCAGGTGGAGAAACACCTCTTGTGCATGCAATTCGCACGGGAAACAAAGACGTTGCTATTGTCCTTCTCGGTGCATTCTCACGGTGGATCAATTACCTTGAAGATGCTGATGTTCAGAAACCTCAAACGCAAACATATCTGAAGCATTGCGTTAGTAATTCAAAGCTGCATTCCGGCTGGGCAGAACGATGTGATTTTAATACGTACCTTATCTAGGTGTTGGCCTAAAACTTGCCATAAACGAGGGGCTCGCGAAATCTCAAAATGACCTTATTGCATCATTTATGCAGACTTTGATAATGAGTGAAGGCGATAAGTGGGTCTACGCACAAGTTTCGACAGTCTCTCGGGCTCTCAATTCCGGCATGGAAGGCAAGCCTGTGCAGGTTGCTGGAGGAGCGGTACGCAAATTTGCGACTAAAGAACTCGGGAAAGCAGATTTAATCGCCTCTTTGGAAGATTAGTATGTTTTCTCCTCTTTTCTGCTGGATTGCGCTGTTGACTCCCCAAGTGTATCCAATGCTACTGCGTGGGTGTTATCTCAATATATTGGTCCTGCCACTCGGTTATACAAACTGAGTATCTTCCTTCACATTAGGGATCTATTGATGATGGGTGCTTGGGTGAATGTAAAACAGACGATCAAAGGAGACGCTTTACCTGTAAGGCCTCTTCCTTTTTTGTCCAAGATATCTTATTCTCCTTTCTGCAGTTGTACTATTTTGCACGCGATGATCGTGTCTACAAAGCATTTACAGAAAGGTTAGACCATCACAAATCCGAAATCCAGCGTACATGTAGTAGAAGGCTCAGATGGCAATTACAAGTACTTAGAGAAGTGTTGGAAGGTCGCTCAGTGACATTTCGGGTAAGCTTCATCGGATTTCGACGTACACTCATGCTTATCCACTCGTAATAGAGGAAAGTCGAAATACTAGCTAATCGACTAGATGAGGGTGAAGAAGTATAGCTGGTGTCTCTTATACATGTATTCCTCTGCTCCACATATTCTTATTTGGTCTTTCTTTTGCTGACCCTAGGTCTTGAAGTTAACACTGCTCGATTAAGGTGCTGTTTTGGGGAAAGATTCCACCCAATCTTCGGCGTATATTCGAGCAAAAAATGACCTCCCATCCCCTTATAATATATATTCGCGTAAGTCATTGCACCTTTTACGGCGAATTAAATTATATGACGAGTGGACGCCTCAAAGAGGCTACATTTCCTCTGTCTATCGTGTAAGTTAGAGTAATGGAATTATTATAATATCTTTAGGCCATTCCACCAGACGAAGCCCCCAACTATCATGAGGCCAGCTATTGCAGCCCCCAAGTCGAGCTGGACAACTGTGTAGACCCATACAGTGGCCAAGGGGGGACACTAATGACCGAGTAAAATCAGACGCCGTGATGATGTTTTCTGATGTTCCTCACCTGTTGCATATTGACAAGCCATGATGCGTTATTTAAGAGCCACAGCATTCGACTTCCAACTAAAACAGATATGGCAAGGAGTAACATTTGCATTTTTTGATCCTGCTTGTAGCGAGTACCTTTATGGACATTCATAAGTAGAATGCAATCGCGCAACACTGAACGCACTGTAGAAAATAAAAATGGACAGGACTGGCGGGCAACGATTAGCGACTCAAACCAGTATTGAAGACGAAATATACTTGGAACACCAGGAATCATCCTGTCTGTGATCACAGCCAACGAGGCCTCCTTTCCATACTGATGACGAATTAGGCTGACAAGATGCATCCATGAGAAGGGCACGAAGGAATAAAATATCACCTACATCTCCATTAATAATAACAGGGAGGAGAAAGGAATGATTAGAAGAATTGAATTGAATAGCTCGTCAGATAGAGGGGTGACTTCATCCATATTTCGTGAACTAGTTGGAGGCAGCGAAGGCGACTGGAGAACTCCTGATTGATGTATTAACCGCCATTGCTCTTCAGCTGATATTTCTATCAAAGGTTTTTTTGCATTCGGCGGTGTGACGGTTGAAGGAGAGACGAGGGGTATGGATTGCAAATTTTTAGCCCTCCGAGAAGGCGCCATACTGTAGTCAATAGTGAAGGAGTGGGCGAGCGGTTTCTATAAAGTTGCTAACTATCAAGCGTAAATATTGTCCAGGAGTGAGTGCACGATTACATAATCGCCGCCATCCAGAAGTTTATTATGAGGCAACTTGAGCCTCAACTTCAAATCTCGAATCTCTGCTCGAATCTCTGACGTTTCTCTGCCAATGACCAACGCAGATGCTGGTCTTTTGGATGTCCTTGAAGGACACGGCCAAGCTTTCATAAATTCATTTGCGCCGTTGATCAACGTCGCCAAGAAAAGAAAGAATGACGCAGGACATATCTCTACTCATAAAAAGCTACGCAAAGTACAAGACTATTGCGAAGAGGACGAAGAATGGTCAGGCATTAGCAAAAATTTGATATTGGGAGAAATATCTGTGGGCGATGAGGAAGAGGATTCTGGAAGTCTCAGTATGCGAATTTTGAACCACTTTTTATACTTGAATACCGATTTTCCTAGATTTCGAACAAACCGACGATGAATTTACTGCAGAAGCTTGTGAGAATAATGTGGTTGTGTTCTCTGAGCCTGGTCAAAAGAACGACGGACACGTAGCTGTGTCTAAATCCCAGATGAAGGCCTTCATGGTAAGTTGCCTTCGAAATATGAACACACATCATAGAGATCCCACAACAGTCTTCAAAAATTTCCAAACTAAGTTCAAACTGTTACGAAGCTTCCAGTTTGCACAAGTCCCTCAAGGACAAAGAAGAAGACAGGTTTTCATGCCCTCCTTTCCTTATAACCATCTATTCTGAGTTTTTTCTTCCAGGACCAGTGCACAAAACGACACTCTTCTCCATAGACTTGTGCACACCAAACTTTTGTCTGGTTCATTAACAACTGAATTACACTTGACGCCAGCGCATAGGCGGAAGGCCCTTGTCGGACGGGTATTGGAGCTTTCTGGAGAAGCCAAACTTGGGAAGGGCGAGGAACAGGTGCGTGAAGCGGAGCGGAATCAAGCTCTCAAGCGCGTTCGGGAAGGAATAGCCCATAAACAAAAAGAACGCGGAAAACAAGAATTGCAAGAGGCAGGTTTGTTTTCTTTGTTCTGTAAGGACGAATGCTCAAAGGGCAATAGGCGAAGAACTTGGGCAATTATCACCCAACATTAAAGAGAGTATTTGAAACATCTCGGTCTGGGCCATCTACAAGGAAAAGGGAGAAAGGATTAAAGATGGGAATCGGGAAATTTAGCAACGGCTCCCTCAAGCTTAGTCATGACGACGTGAAAAGTGCTCTAGGAGGCCACAGTCAAACTTCGTCGAGTAAGGGAAGGGGCAAAGGAAGAGGGGTCGGAAGTGGCCAGAAAGGAAAATAATGGCACTTTGCGGTAGTTATACATTACTCAATATTTCGAATTAAGTAAATTGACCCTGTACGTCAAGTCTGTGAAGCTTTGGTTTGACCTGCCTGCAAGCCATGGTGCCTGTACCGAGGTGTGTCTATACCCTACATATGGTCAACATGTCCATGGTGGCTAACGTCGCGAAAGAGAGGCTGCTGCATCTGCCTTGCGCCTTGACTGCTTGGTTTTTTTCTGCACGGAGCATGTGTTCATTGCAGCAATGCCAGGAGTCTGACCGACTTACAAGGTAATTTGGTTTCCTTTTTCATCAACCATAATAGTTTTCATAGACTTCAAGGAGGTCATACTCACAGGCGATGACGATAGCCAAGGTGGACTGCTGGAATGCCGTCAATGCAAAGGCAATAAAAGCGAGGGCGTTTTTGGCCTACTGGTGTCGTCCAGAGTCGTGGGAGGTCGCCTTTCCCGGTACTGTGTCATGATCAGACACCCTAGATGAAGCACGAATGGGAACTTTTCTAGCATGTACAGACTCCGACCTGAATTGAAAATCAGGCTGATCGCTTGTATTTCTCTGCATCATGTTGGAATGGGCGTGGTCTTGACGGGGTAAATCCTTTATGTCGTGGGTCCTGGAGCTAGGTAAGCCAGTACTCGCCTGTCGTCCGACGCAAATTTACCGGTATAATTCTTTGCCGAATTCATCGTGAACAATTATTGGGGCACTTTTTAGAGAGCGTGCGCTGCCTTCTAACGTGCCGCTCCTCCCGACCCTACAAGCCTCGGACGTCAATTCTGGAAACATTCCGTCCTCAAGTACGTGCTACCTTGTGATCAGGTTTCCTTCTTCGTCTTGAAAAACCACCTTCATGCCAGCTGGGACGATGTAGTGATATATCTCAGGCTCAAATTCGCCTTCGTCGCCATATTCTCTCTCCAGAATGGCAGGCTTTGGCCTGATTAGTCTCGTGCAACTTCAATTGACCCAGCTTACCTCAATAGTTTCAGGTAGGCGATCTTCCGATTGGGGTTTCTGCCTCCGAACCACGTTTTCGTCTCCTTGCTGCATACGGGGAGAACTCTGTCCATGGAGGTCAAATAGTCAATCTGCCTCTTATAATTTGTTCTCCTGACCTACCCAGACCTTCTGCTTTGACCTGACGATAGGATATTCGACATAACGAGGCTCACGTTCATCGCTTTCTTTCTCGCTGCTAGCCCGCCTAGATGGCTGGGAGTGCGGCATTTGTCCAGCGGCATGTCCGTTCATGTCGAGGGGGAAATGGTTGCTGTTATCAACCCAGCTTTCTTGTCCTTGATTCTCGAAGTCCTCGTAGAATTCGTCGTCCTTAAAGGACTCTCGGTGCACTGAAGGTATCGGACTCCAGGATTCAGCAGGAGCTGCCGGCACTGGTGGCACCTCTTCGGCGTCCCTGTAGCCGTTGGGAAAGTAACGACTGACAATTGGCGTTTCGTTGGGAATCGTTGAATCTCTTCCGTACTCCTGTTCTGCAGGGTATGGTGGTGGAAAGGCGGACCGTGGCACAGAATCCGACCTTGGGTCAGGCTATGTAAATTTATTTTGGATTATGAAAGCTATAGTCAGTGTACGAAAGTACGGAAAAAAGAGGTGTATGTATAAACTAACCTGGACAGCATCGGTTAATTGGTACTTTTTATGAAAAACGTTTAAATCATGCAGCCCGGAGACTTGGTTTTGATTACGTGGACTTGAGTCGGTTGAAGGTTTTCTCAGCTTTTTCGTCGATCGGTTACCGCCTCTGTCTCTGATATCAAAAGTTTGAACAGTTGGTGTCGGTTTTTCGTTACTTCTCAAATTTTTGAGAAACGCAAACTGTGGAGACATAAGTTTGGTGGGGAGAGGGAGGTCAAGTGAGAACGACAACGTTATCAATGACTTTGTTCTACATATATAACAAAGACATGTACACGAGGAAACCATGTGCGAACTATCCCGGTGCAATTTCACGAACCTGAGGTTCATCGCACTCAGACTTGACGCCTGACAGAAACATGGCTTTTCGATCTTCACCCCTACTGCACACTATTGGACGATGTAATCGATCTCAATCCACACTTAGGATCAAAAAACGTTACTGGATTTCTCATTCTGGACGAGTTCTACAGAAATTATGCGCGGAGGAGAAACGAAAAAGGCAAGCCTCGCTTTCTCAGATCGATGTGACTATACCTACTACTCCAAGTGGTTTTGCATTTTTTGAAGTTGTTGTACTTGTACAAGAGCCTGACTGACCTTCGTGATGGCGTCAGCCGTGACTCCAAGAGACATCGGGTCTGTCATGGAATGGGAGGTCATCGAGGTTAGCCGTCTTGTCAAGAAGCGCAAAGAGGCCTGCAATGCTTCCGAAGTTTCTGTCACGACCATCTTTGATAAAGTCGAGGGAGATACGGGGTTAGCATTGAGCATAACAGACTTGGCGAGGGTATGCGAAGGCTGTTGTGGGTGAACATGAAACTTTCAACAGGCGATATGCCTACAAAGTGCAAGACAAAAGGCGGACCTGTTCTTCCGCTGCTGCCTTCCGTTCAAAAGGAGAGGAAACCGGTTGATGTCTCTAGGTCCACAAGATATGAGGACCACAATATGAGATATCAATCGGAACGCACTATTTCGGAGTGTGGGGCTGACGAAGGTGGAATGTAAGAGACGCTTTCTTGGGTGCTCGCGTCAGGTAGCGCATCGGACCTGACGTCTTGGAGAACAAGGTTCTTCCTTCCAACCCAATCCACCTCCGAGGTATAGGTATTGCCACAGATCACGCATTCCTACATGAATACGTAAGAAGCAAGAGTTTGGGAAACCACATAATCGAACACACTTTTCTTGTATCTTTTTCTACTCCAGACTTTGGAGGACGAACAAGCGGAACACCGTAACACATTTCATTTGGACACTCATCTCCAAGCATAGCCCATCCCTTTAAAAGTTTCCTTCCAATTTCCGATGACGCCCGGTCAGATTGCGCTCGGCGGCGTCTCGTCTCATCAGTTTCTTCCAGTGGGAGGAACACAGGAGATTCAGGTATGTCTGAAAATTCTGTGGGAGGTGTTGATGTTCCCGAAAATTGCGACTCAGTAGATGTGTAGGAGGGTGTCCCAAGTGCGGGTTTTTGTGGATGGGCTTGTAAGTCCAGTCATCCTGTAAGTAAAGCAACGGCAAGAAGGAAAACACTGTACTTGGAGAATTTTCATCACTGCATTTCACACAAATGCTCGTAGTAGGGGTTTTTCCCTTGGGAGACCGTAGGAGAGGGACGGCGCATCCTGGCGTTGAACACGATTGATCTGTTAAGATCTGCAAAGAAATCAGTTGAGAGACTTCGTGCGGTAAGTAGATAAGCTCATACCCATCCTTTGAGCATGTAGTCACCCAAAGACTGGGATATATCTGCTATTGTGGCCATTCCCTTACGACAATAGAAATAAAAAAAACGGCTCTCAGTCTGCACCTCGGAGAAGTCAATGGGGTGTTCAGTCACGTGCTATTTATTTAATCTGTCACGACCTTAACCCAACCTTATATTGGGTTGAGTTCAGAGTTGTATTCAAGATAAAACGCTGGGGTAGGTGCCAGTGGTATGTAGCTGAGTAATAATTAATAGAAAGTAATAAAAGAGTGCGCGTGAAACAAAAGAAAATAAACATAATTCTCCAGTACTGCCTGGGAATTGTTCACACTCTAGTCCGACGGGCCCGTGAACTCAGACTGTGAGGAGCATCTTCGCAGGGTCCTCGAGGTATTCCTTGAGTGTCACTGAATGGTGAATTGAGTTGTAAACAAAGATGAGAGATTACAACAACGCAAAGACAAACATACCAAGGAAAGTGACAGCCTCACGTCCGTCCAGCAAACGATGATCATAGGTTAGCGCAACAATCATGATAGGACGGATGACTATTTGGCCGTCGACCACGACTGGGCGGTCCTTTATTGTGTGCATTCCTTTTTGAATTTGTGGTTATCGGGAGACAAGATAAAAATATTCAGGAAGACATACCTAGAACGGCGGCTTGTGGCAAGTTGATGATGGGTGTACCATAGAGCGAGCCAAAGACGCCTCCATTGGAGCTGAATGTAAGGGACTCGGATCAGTAATATTCAAGAGGAAAGTGAAGACAAGTACACGCACATAGTGAAAGATCCTCCAGACATATCTTCCAAGGAAAGCTTGCTATCACGGGCCTTTATGATGAAGAAATCGATAAATACAACGAATTCAGGAAAGTCATCAAAAAACAAAAAGAGTATACCTTTTTCCCCAGAGCAGCGATCTCCCTTTCAATCTCAATCAATCCCATCGCCTCCGCGTTCCGCACAACGGGTGTCACCAAACCCTTGGGTGTTGCGACCGCGACACTCAAATCGATATAATCTCGATATACAATTTCCTCGCCCTCAATGCTCGCATTTGCTGCTGGAATTTTCTGCAATGCGAGTACTGACGCCTTGGCAAAAAAGGACATGAATCCCAGCTTCACATCGTGTTCTTTTAGTATAGAGTCTTTATACTTCTTGCGCATAGCTACGAGGGCAGACATGTCAACCTCGTTGAAGGTCGTCAAAGAGGCTGCGGCATTTTGTGACTGCTTAAGCCGCTCAGCGATACGCAGGCGCATCCGGTTCATTTTCACCTGTAATTGATAAAATGTGAACTAGAACGAAAGCTACGAGGTGCAGACGGAGCACGCACTCGGGTCTCATTCCTGTTACCAACAGGAGGTTTCGGGACAGCAGCCGCGTCTTTCTTAAGGGCTTTGGCCTCGTTTGGTTTTGGTGCCTCTTTCTTTTCCGTTTTCTTGTCGCTTTCTGAAGGTTTGGGAGGTGGAGGTGGCTTCTTATCCAACTGCTGGTTGCCCTGTTCAGTGGCATGTTTCGGCTTTTCTTCAGATTTTAGAGAAGTCTGTTCCTCCTCTTTTGCAGGACGAGAAGTAGGACTGGCAGTTGCTGGGAATTCTCAGCTAACACAAATGGTAAAACGTGAAATAACAGATGACGTACCTTGGCTAACTTCACCGGGTTCAAGAACGAAGAGATCTTGGCCAACAGTCACCGTATCCTCCTCGCTCGCAAGTAGCTTCATAATGGTCCCTGCTTGCGGGGCGTTCACCGATACGTCAATCTATTTGAACAGATGCCAATCCAGAGAAAAGAAGCATTGACCAAATAAGAAATGTTAGAACATAAACTTTCGTCGAGAGAAACCGTTGGTTGGACAAACCTTATCTGTTTCGATCGTCGCGACCTCCTCGTCAGCAGCGACGGTGTCGCCGACTTGTTTTGACCACGTTTTCAAGGTGCCTTCGCTTATGGATTCAGCCATTTGCGGCACTTTTACAGTCTCAGCTGGTCGGAATGTAAAACAGGAATGAATGCATCACAATGGGTACACGAACCTCGCAACAATCGGGAAGAGTGGAACTGCGCGCGGTATCTGGACGCAGGTTGTCAGCCTTTATTTCCAACCGTCATAGGGTTGAGCTCACAGTAATCTTGAGGCATCCTGAAGGTGTCTTGGGTGAAGCAAGCCGCGACCCCGCGCGACAGCGATGACATGTTTTGAGAGCATTGTGGCTGGTTGCAGGGGAGGATGATCGCGCCAGTTGCATGAGCAATGTGTTTGGCTTAGCTTGGCTGCAACCCCGATTTTGACAGACTGCCACGACAGTCAAGTTCCTTTATAATATTACTGGATTTACTTTTCTTTCCCTCTTCCGTCCACTTCTCAGCCAAAGCACCTCCACCGGGCGTTGCCTGCTATTCTCCTATGAGGTGGGGCAGTTACTGGCTGGAATGTCTTCTAACAGTGCTTGTTCTTGCTGTTAACGGCCTCCGATGGTTTCATGCGACGGACGCCTCAAGCCCACTCGTGGGTTCTTCTGGTTGGACTCCCCAACGAAAATTGGCGGCTCGGTACGCTGCATCCAAAACTTTCTATTTATGCCTTCACTCTAAGTATTACAAGGGAGAAAACCCGAGAACTCTGGTATCATGGTTTCGATAATTACATGACTTTCGGTCCGTCCCGTCCCCTCACGTCATTACTTTCAAAGTTGATCTCCTTTGTAGCATTTCCTTTGGACGAGGTCTGCAACGCTGATACCCCGTCATTATTTAATCAGCTCATGTCCCTACAAGTTAACTCCTCTATCATGTTCTGGGCAAGGACCAGACTGGGCAAACCCGTGAGTTCACTCACTATCACTGGACCTTCCTGGATTCAATTCTCATTATGATAGAGCCAATATCGCTTCCAACGATGTTGCGGGCAACTTTTCATTGACTCTGATAGATGTGCTCGATACTTTTGTTGTTCTTGATGACCGCCAAGGCTTTGAGAAAGCAGTGAAAAACGTTATTGAATGGGTATCCTTTGATGTCAATACCAGGCCCCAAGTGTTTGAAACCACAATTCGCGTTCTTGGTGGGTTGTTGTCAGGACACATCTTTGCCAATCAAACTGGACAGCCATTCTACCTTCCCTGGTATCGTGGAGAACTGCTGACGCTTGCACACGATCTTGGGAACCGGTTATTACCTGCATTTTCTACACCTACCGGACTGCCATATGCTAGGGTATATGTTATTTTATCTCCAATTCTACATAGTGATCGGAAACGAGATATTTTTGTTCAAGATCAATCTTCGACACGGTTTAGTCAAGGGTGAAACCCTGGAAACATGTATGCCAGTGCTTTCTTTTGTTAATGGCAAGTGATTAATGGTAATAGGTACTGCGGGTGCGGGCTCCCTAATGCTCGAATTTGCAACTCTCAGTCGCTTGACTGGAGATGACCGTTTTGAAAAAGCTGCATACAAAGTACGATGATTAGACATGCCTTTCTGAAGCAGACTAACCTTTGTGCAGGCTTTTTTCGGAATCTGGAACCGTAAATCAGACATTGATTTGGTTGGAAATACCATCAACACACGCACTGGGGCAAGTCAACCAACCTCTTATAAGTCTTCTTACAAACTGATGATCCCTCGAAGACGTGGACCCATCCTCAGACCACAGGAATTGGAGCAGGCATCGATTCTTTCTATGAATACGCTCTGAAGTGGTATATTATGAGCGGTGAGTGTTAATAGTGGGAATGCCAACCTGATCTAGAATGATCGTCAGGTGAAATTGAATTTCTGGATGTATGGGACGACGCTTACGCAGCCATAATGCGGTTTGCAAGAGCAAGAGATGGATATTGGGTAACACCTCATTATCTCGGTTTCTGTTGTATGATTGATGCAAACCTTCAATAAAGTATCGAACAGTAAACATGCACAGTGGCGATGCAGCATATAACACCATTGATTCGTTGTCGGCATTTTGGCCAGGCCTTCAAGTCTTGGCTGGGGATGTACAAAACGCAATCAAGTTGCATATGATTTGTAAATTTATTTTAGTGTTTTCCTCTTGTTTATTAATCAACACCTATTCAGATTATAATTTGTGGAAACAACATTCAGGTCTACCGGAGGTGTACGACACAAACTACAAGCAAGCCACTTCGCACCAATACCCACTCAGACCAGGTAGGACCACTACCCTTGGTTTGCTCCGTTTTGCAAGTTTATGGATTTTTTAAAGAATTCGTCGAATCAACTTGGTATCTATATCGCGTAAAGTTATTTATTTTGAAAGGCGGTAATCAGCTGAACGAGAAGTAGGCTACTCGGGATCCATTTTATCTTGAAGTTGGGGAGCGAGTTCTCTTTGATCTTACTACGCGCGCCAAAGTTCCCTGTGGATTATCAGGGATTCAAGATCTTCGAACAAATAAACGCGACGACAGGATGGAGTCTTTTGCCCTTTCAGAAACATTGAAGGTTAGTCCGACTCGAGTTCCTTCGTCGAACTGTCTCATGTGTATTTCAGTATCTATACCTACTTTTCGATGAAGATAATCCACTTCACAGTGATGATTCCAACTATGTATTCACAACGGAGGGCCACATTCTATCTCTTGGCCGAGAACATATCAAACCAGTACCCCCCGCTCGAAAACGATTGCGGAAGGTTGTAGATCATCGATGTCCAGCTTACCTCCCTTATACCCAAACTTCTAATCACCGAGGTAGACGGTCTGGGCTTGTTCAAGGGATTCGATCACGACCAGATGTTGAGTATTCTCGATATTTGATTGGTCTATCGCCGACCTCGTCCGACGAACAACACTGGACTTCAGATGGTTGGTGTGACCGACCAAAGGTTGATCCATATGTAGGTTATAGTCTGCCCCCACTGTAGAATCTGTGCTAATTACCCTGTTCTAGACCTACGAATTTATTCTGGCTCCCAACGGCAGAGCAGTCCCGGAGGATCTAAGTCCAAGTCTGCTCAAATTAGGGGTTCAACATGATGGATATATAATCCACAATGTCACGGGCATCCGCGCACAAATAGTACAACGCTTAGACGGTCAGGGCTACGATATTAGAAAACGTGAGTACTTGAAAACTTTGGAAACGGATGGACTTCCTATAAACCGTATCAGTGGGACACTATTCTACGGCCAGGTCAACTGGTTTACATCAATGATTCTGCCATCTTTCCATCAGGAGGAGATAACATCGCCCAGGACGAAATACAACGACGCGATCCAGAAGTCTCTCTGAGAGTATTTACAGCCGACGTTCAAACCGGCCTTTTCAATACCGCAGGCATCGACGTATCTGTCATTGGCTACACAGCGAGGTTTGGGGCCGATCTATCGTCCCATATCGTTCTTGATCCTTCTAAGGAAGCGATGAATATACGGACAGTCGGTGGTGTTGCTGTCCGTCGTGAGGCTGAAAACGCTTATGGGTGTGATCCGTACGAAGGGGTATACACCAACAGTATGCTAGTCGCTCGTCGAGGGCACTGTACCTTTTTGGAGAAGTTGGTTCGTGCTCGCGACGCGTCGGCTGTTGGGGTAATCATCATCAGCAACGAAGACTTAAGCATTAACCCCACTGCCAATGCAGATGAATTGTCGGACGCCGGGGACCTCAGTGAAGTTTCGATTATCCTATTACCCAAGGCAGCTGGGGAGGCATTCGAGGAATTGGTGACTGTCAGCGAAAGGCTTCATTCGTCGCAAATTATGATCTCTCTGCAACAATCCCAACCTTCAGCCATCGATGAAGATTCGGAGCCTGTGCGAGTGGGAAAAGAGGAAGAACAACCCAAGGATCCCAATCGCATATTGTACATCAACGGTCATCCACTAATAAACACCCGTCTTTTGGTTTGAAACCTTTCGTAACTGACTCTATTTCTCTTCTAATTCTCCGTTTGTATCACGGAGTATATTGGGGCATCTAGTTTGGCGGCTCCTTTGAGGATCAGGAGCTCGATGATGAAGAGATACTCTAGTGTCTCTCCGCCCTGGCTCGCAACAAGTTCGCCAGCTGCGTGGGCGGAGCCTCCTGCAAATTTCGTCAGTAGAGATCACGGCTGATGTTACACTTGAGACCTGACCTGTAGCAAGTAAGTCGTCGATGATGATAACAGTCTGACCAGACTTAATCGCGTCTGCCTGCATTTCGAAGGAATCCTTGAAAGTCAAATTAAAAGAAGGGAGTGCATTCAAAATAAACTCCCATACTCACAGTGCCATATTCCTTAGCATAGCTCGCGCTGACACATTCTCCAGGCAATTTGCCCGCTTTTCTGACTGGGACGAAAGCAGCACCCAGTCGCAACGCAATGATCGGACCGAACAAAAAACCTCTTGCGTCCAGGCCAACGATAACATCGACCTTCTTTGTTTTAGATAATGCAAGAGTATGAGACGTTATATGGTGGACGAAGTGAGTGATGAGAGTTTCGAACGTGACAGGATCCCTCAGAATAGGGAAAATGTCGAGGAAGACGATGCCCTGAGATGATAGATGAAAAAGGCTACACATCCATTCAGCAAGGAACTGACCTTCTTCGGGAAGTCTGGATGGGTAGTTAGGCAGTTCCTGATATTGTCGACGTCAGCCATGCTACGTTCGATCGGCGACAGAAACTTGGTGGTCAATTAGTGGAACAGAATCAAAATTTGATTTTCCCGTATCCGCACTTTGAGATAACAAAACTACTTGACATCATAATACTTTTTCAAGCCCATATTGGTGATGCATAATTGATGTGGGTTGCATAACAATGAGCATGTAAAGAACCGACTACGACAAAAGATCTACACCGACTCCAGAATCTCAGGCTCCTTGAAGTCCTTTGCAACCCGTGTCCCAGTTTCCTGAGGAAAGCAAGGACGTCAGTGGGGAAATACAAAAAGCGCACATGATACGAACATCTGTTGATTCGCCATGCAGTTCAAGGAGTTTGCTCATGTCAAACTTAGGGGCCTTAAGGATCTTGGCTTTGCGAATGTAGACATTCTGGAGAGGGTATATGCTTCGGCAGGCTTTCTCGATCTCGCGCCCAATGGCCTCAGGCAGGAACTTCTGAACAAGCTCCTTCAAGTCACAGGTCGTGGCCTCACGAGTCATAATTTCAAACATTTTTTTTCTGATCTCTCGAATTTGACTTGTTTGGGCGTATGTGGTTTTGCGAACCTGTGATGGACGACGTTTCGTGAAAGCAATAGCGAAAAGGCGGAGTAAGTAGCCGTCGGTTGTTTTGACGTCAACGTGGGCTTCGATGAGGGATTGCCACTTGCGAACGAGTGACCGGAGTTTGTCAGATGTGAAATCCATGCCATGGAAATTGGTCAAGCAGTTCTTCCCCTGAATTTCGTCGATGCGCAGCTTAATTTTGCGGAAGGATTGTTCTTCTTCCTTGTTGAGATCTGCCAGGGAAAGCTCAATGATACGACCTTTCAAGGAGTCGTTGGCGTTTTCTGCACGGGATTAGGTCAGTAAAGCAAGAGGACTAACTTGTGTAACTCACTCAATCCTTGCGACCGGTTGGCAAGAGTTTTGCCGACATTTCGGACATCAAAGATAGAAGGGGCCTTGATGTCGTACCAATCTATACCGAACGTAAGAGTGGGCGAACGACGCGATTAAGATGCAGGTGAATACCTTTGCGAGAGAAAGGGTCGACGACCTTCTTTTTGATGCCCTTCTTGCCTTTCGATAGGCGTTTGTTCTAAGAGGAGTCAGGCGAACGTTTCCCTTGCTTTGCCAACGACGACGAACCTTTCCGACAGCCATTCTAGATGAGTACCTACCGCTTGAGGTCGAGTAGGATAACTGTATCAAGTTTGGTGTTGTTGTGGAGGTGGCTTGAAACCTTATTTTGCCAAACTGCATCACATCTTTCCCAGGAGCCGTCACACTGATAGTGACATCCATGCTCTCTCGTTCACAATTTGAATCGGCGTCCAAGGCATTTTCTCATCGTCATCCACGATGGTCGTGGTCAGATGGCCACCGACCAGGGTATGGATACCTCATGCGTTCAACTACACACTTTCAGAAATTGCCCAATCTCATACAAGACACCTCTGAACCTGAAGTTGAAGAGGAAGATCTTGCCACAGCCAAACCTGCACGGGCAGCGGTGATTGTGCAAGAGTACATTGTCTATTCGGCACCCTTCTGTGTACCCGCCTTTTATTTTACCATACATGACACAAGTGTGTTGTTGCCGTCCGCAAATTTGACGTCAACTTAAATTCTACAGACGGTGCTCCTCTATCTTTGGCTGGTATCTTGCAAACAACGTTCTTCAGATCTGAGTTGCCGCGCGGATCGGAAGCTACCACCTTTGCACTTACTTTTCCATCGACGTCGTTCCCCCTTTTATCGCAAGGTGAACACCCCTCACTTGGCACGCCATGCTGGTATTTTCACCCTTGCGAAAGCGACAAAGCCGTGGGCGAGTTCCTGTCCGAGATTGAACAGCCGGACTGGAGTGAGGAGCAGCGACTAGTCCGATGGCTGGAATTGTGGATTATGATTGTCGGAAGTGTGCTGAATCTGTAATTAGAAGGTGCGGCCGTTGGTGGCGGGGCAGAGAAGAAGTCGGCTTTCACTTGTATGTACCAGCCCGGAAAAAAAAAAAGAAAAACATATGACACCACGCATGAAAGCCGGATCATGATATAACTGCCCCGTCTTCGTCTTTTGCGAGACATTCGGCTTTGCTTACACTCTAACCTTGAAAGAAGATTCTTGTCCAATACTCCGGTCTCAGGAGGTGGGGCGATTTGGAAAGAGATAACAAATCTTTCGACTCCTGTCGTATCATAATCAGTTTAATATCCGAGTCCCTGTATTTAAAAGGCAGAATGCTCTTGTCGCGCCTTGCATCCACTTCCTCGCCCCGTCTCTTTACACCTCCCCGTGTTCGTGCCATGGTGAGCCCCCTCGTCTCTCTTCAGTCAGACTTGCTCCTGACATATTGCAGTCCAACGAAGTTGTCATCGTTTCTGCCTCTCGCACACCAGTCGCCTCCTTCAATGGAGCGTTGAAATCGTTCACCGCTCCTCAGCTCGGCACTATCGCTCTCAAGCACGCTATTCAGTCTGCCAACGTCCAGCCTGCCATCATCGAGGAGGTATACTTTGGAAATGTCGTTCAGGCAGGAGTTGGGCAGTCTCCAGCCCGTCAAGTCGCCCTCGCTGCTGGTCTACCCACCACCTCGGACGCGACGACGATCAACAAAGTCTGCGCCAGTGGAATGAAGTCTATTATTCTCGCCGCGCAAAGCATCAAGCTAGGCGACCGTTCAGTTGTCGCTGCTGGAGGAATGGAGAGTATGAGCAATGCACCGTAAGTCCTATTTTCTGTGGCAAATACCAGATATAGCTGTAACAACTGGCTACGTAGTTTCCTCCTCCCTCGTCAAAACCCGTTGTTTGGGAAATTCACGACACAGGATTCTCTGGAAACTGATGGTCTCTGGGATGTCTACAATAATTTTGCGATGGGAAACTGTGGGGAGAATGCCGCCGTCAAGCACCAAATTAGCCGTGAACAAGTCGATTCTCATGCTCTCGAATCTTACGCTCGTGCAGCTCGTGCATGGAAAGAGGGTGCCTTCGATGCCGAGATCGTGCCCATCACGATCAAAGGCAAGAAGGGTGACGTCGTTGTAAGAGAGGACGAAGAGTACAAAAAAGTTATCCCTGAGAAGGTTCCCTCCCTTCGCTCTGCCTTCAAGCAGGGCGGCATCATCACTGCTGCCAACTCTTCTCCTCTGAGCGACGGAGGTTCGGCATTAATTCTCATGTCGGCATCAAAGGCTGAGGAACTCGGCTTGAAGCCTCTCGCGAAGATCGTGTGTGCGTCTATATAGCCTTGTCATATCATTTTTCCTTCTGACAATCCTTTCAGCATGGGCAGATGCTGGTGTTGATCCCATTGACTTCCCCGAGGCCCCAACAAAAGCCCTTCCCATCGCATTGAAGAAAGCAAACCTCACAGTTGAGGATATTGCACAGTTTGAGCTCAACGAAGCTTTCTCTGTAGTCGTTCGCATCGCTGAGAAGGTTTGCAACATTGATCCTGCTAAGATCAACATCAATGGGTGCGTCCGCCTTTGTTCTCGTGCAGTAGTATTTTAATATCCATTTGATTTAGTGGTGCTGTCGCTCTTGGACATGCTATCGGCAACTCGGGTTCACGAATCATCGTTTCTCTCGTTCACTCTCTCAAATCCGGCGAATACGGGGCTGCAGGTATTTGCAATGGGGTAAGCAATCTCCCTATCTTTATCAACATAACTCTGATTGACCAAATATAGGGTGGTGCAGCATCGGCCTTGGTTGTACAGAAACTATGATTTTAGATACCAATGTGCGCCTGTTGTAGATTTGCGTGGAGCAAAATAGGAAAGCATTCACTGCATAATTAAAAGTCGATCAGGCTGCGCTTCCATGACAT
Organism: Galerina sulciceps; assembly: GCA_023014345.1. NCBI lineage: Eukaryota > Fungi > Basidiomycota > Agaricomycetes > Agaricales > Galerinaceae > Galerina > Galerina sulciceps. Next base: position 1,125,800 of record JAEDXJ010000005.1, on the reverse strand, counting down.
GAGAGTGTGTGATGCTCATTTGGTTCTTCCAAGAGTTTTTAGATGTTTATGCGCCTCAAAGCTAACATGTTTTCTCAGAGTATGTCTTTTTGTCCTCTGGCCGGTTTCGTTCCGGTCACATTACTTGAGTTCACGGAGTCGCATTTGTTCTATCTTTAGTGTTATCCGACACCATGATGCCAGGCGGGTACAATCCGTGGGCGAGATAAGATATTACAGGCGGCAGACATCTTTAAAACGGGGTGCTTGAGATTTTTTGTCGGATGAGACACCATTTCTCCCATCTCAACTTCACCCGATGATCACCACCATTGAAGAGCAGAAGGTACAAGAAGTCGAGAAGCGCTCGAACTCGGGCGAGGGTAGCCTCGACGAGAAATCGTCTTTCGACCTCCAAGACGGTGATGAGGCCCTTCGCCTCATCGGCGTCGAGCGGACAGCCCAATTCTCTGAGGAATATAATAAAAAGTTGACGAGAAAACTTGTATGGCCTCCTTCATTTTATATTTCATTTCACTAATCCATTCCGGCGTTAGGACTTGCTAATCCCCCCACTCTGTGCAGCTGTCTACTTTACTCAGTTCTTGTGAGTGTGCTGATTCAGGATATGTCACTAACGACCATATTTTCTAACACTCTCAACGCCGACAGAGACAAGACATCGCTCAACTATGCAAGGTAAGCCTTCCCCCAAAAAAACAAGTGTTGGTGCAAGGTATTTGACCTCAATGTATTCCAAGTATCATGGGCCTTCCTATTACCGGACAGGTTAGCGAGTCGCTTCGCCGTTTGACCTCTCAATTCGTATAATTGACTTTGATACAGCGCTATAACTTGGTTTCCCTTGCGTTTTATCTCGGTATGCCAAAAAGGTTATCAATCGCTCTATCCTCTTAACTCGTGCTATATAGGGTTTCTTGTCTGGGAGTTCCCGACTGTCTTCATTTCCCAAAAAACAAGGGTTGCAAAATATCTTGGTATGTTAGCCTTCTTTCTATGTGCAGTAAAAAGCTGACGACTCCAAGGTGCAAATATTGTAATATGGGGTATTATCCTCATGCTACATGCTGTCGGAACATCATTTGGCGCATTCTTTGCTCTCCGTTTCTTACTAGGTATGCCACAACCAAAACGCTGTTGAGTGGTCCATTTCACAATGAAACGATTAGGGATGTGCGAATCCTGCGTAGCGCCGAGTCTTATCCTCATTATTTCTATGTTCTACAAGAAAAACGAGCAGGTGTGTTTTTCTTTTTCGCCTGAGGCCTTCTAGCAAAGCTGAAATCCAACCGTCGATCAGGCAAAGCGCATTTCATGGTTTTACGTGATGGTAGTTTCAAGTCGTTTCTTTATGTGGAGACCCGCACTCACACTTTACATGGCACAAAGAATGGCATAACTCAAATTTTTGGCGGTTTTGTAGCATACGTGAGGCGACTGGACATTTACTCCACTTACTCGATCCTGATTTTCTGTCGCACAGGGGATCTCTTTCGACGACGGAAAACCTCTTGCTCCATATAAGATCATCTATATTCTTTTGGGAGGTCTGGCCATCTTGGTTGGAATTTGTGTCCTCATTTGGCTTCCGGATTCACCTGTGCATGCCCGTTTCCTGACCAAGGAAGAACGTATCGCGGCATTGGAGCGAGTGCGAGACGATTCGGGGGGAACTGAGAACAAGCATTTGAAGAAATACCAAGTCATTGAAGCGGTCACTGACATCAGAACATGGTTGATCGTCCTCACAACTCTAGTTAGTAAGTGAAACACGAACTTTATTTTCGGCCAGTGCTCACTTTTCTGCAGCCAGCATCCCCAACGGCGGTCTTAGCAATTGTGGGTGTCTTACCGGTTCTGTGATTGAGCGTGTAATCTAAAACCAGCTGCAGTCAGCAACTTAATTATCAAGAACTTTGGATATACGTATGTACCTTCCCGTCACTAGAACACATAGACTCAATCTTTTGTTAAGGTCAAAGCAAACGCTGATCTTGTCGACTCCTGGTGGTGCAGTTGCCGCGTTTATGACCTTGTTTTGTGGTTGGTACTCAGACAAGAAGGTAAGATTTTTCAAACCGTGAGCGATAGAAAGTAATTAAACGCCTTTCGCAGGGAGAGCGTATGCTCCCTATTGTCTTTGCCCTGGTTCCGACGATCGTAGGGTCAGGTAAGAATCCGTCTAGATCATGAACTGGATGTGCATTATGACTGCTTTTTAGCAATGTTGATCGGACTGAACCATTCCGGACAAAAAGGCGTGCTCCTCTTTGGCAAGTGTTATCTGGTAGCTATTTATTGTACTCGTATAATTTTGCTCCGCTAGCCGTATACCTGATCGGAACCTTCGGAAGTGCCTTAGCTTCAGTCTATGCCTACAACGCTAGCAATACCAGCGGTCATACTAAGAAGAGCACCATAAATGCCATGACCCTCGTTTCATTCAGTATAGGGAATATCATTGGAACTGAAATTTTCCTTCCCAAAGACGCCCCGGACTACATACCCGGAAAAATCGCTATTATGGTTCTTCTGACCGTTCAGCTCGTAATTTCACTTTTGCTTCGTTGGATCAATATGCGTTTAAACGTCAAGAAGCGGGCAAAGATCGCAGAACTGAAGGCTCTCCGAGGGTGGACTGATGCTGACATTCAGAGAGAAAGAGACAGGCACGCTTTTGCTGACCTCACAGATAAAGAGTGAGTTCTTGCTTGAATTTCAGAATGCTTACTTACGCATTTGTAGGAATATATATTTCGTCTATACAGCTTAGTAAAGCTGCCTGGCAAAAACTAGATCTCTCTGGCTTGGATTTTCCCATGGTTTTCGAGGCTCGGCACATATAGCGATAGTTTTTTATGCATTTCACTTTCTTGCAGGTGTTTATAATAGTGATTTGCCATCCCGAAGTGGTATACTAGTGAACATCTGTATAAGAAGGAAAATTCTGATCCTCATACTTATGTTATAGGATAATTTTGAAGTGGTAAGTAGTGTCGACAGCCGCTAAAAGTCACATGCCGAACAGACTTCCCATTGGCACCAACCACCAGATTGAGACTCGTTTGCGATATCCTGCTTTTGCGACACAGTAATTAACATGACCGAAAGTCAAACGATGCTGGTTCAAAATGCCAGAGGCAGAAGTCTCCCCCTGACGTCAGATCGCCTTCAAGCCCTCCCTAAACGGCATATTGACCAATTTTTATTGGCCTATGTTCACGATCAGCGTAAATTCCTCGAAACTTATGCTTCAGAGAGCAAAAGTGGCCCTACGCCCTGTGTTCAACGAAGAACCGATGATCCGGAGTCTCTGGCCAACCACTCTACGTCCCCGAACATCTTCATATTTGGCACGCCAATCCTCAAAGCACGAATATCGAGCCCTTTTGCAATGGCCACAAAGTTGCGTAGTACAGCGAAACGCCAGGAAATATTTTCCAAGGAAACTGCGAACGGCAACGAAGGCGAGCCACCCATAAAGCCTCATTCAGATAAAATGCCCACTGTCCCAAAACAAGATCAAAAATTTGCAGGGTCCCGAAAATCAAACAGCAAATCACTCAAGGCGCGTGCCGCAGAAAAAGAAAAACTGTCTCAGTCGAACAAACGTACTCGTAATGTGGATGAAAATCACAATTCTGATGATGAACAAGCTGACCGTCGTCTGTCCATTCTGCCATCCACGTTCAATTCACCGAAACTGACAGAGAAACGATAGGACTCGCTGACCGTCGGAAAAGGAAGAGGGCAAAGAAGGATATTATGAAGCCCCAGGTACAGATCCAGGAGGAAGAATTCAATGGCCCCGAACAATCTAAAAAGAGAAAAAATCGGTCAAAAAACCTACAGGCAGGTTTCGCTTTGATGCATGGTTTCTCTGCGACAAATGTCGGTAAAAACAGGTTAATGGTCAGTTTTTCATATCACAATTCAAACACTGTAATGCCAATTTGGTTGAAGGTGGACCCTTTCTTTCGGAATCTTGGAGTTTTCAAGAAAGGCAAGGCATCAACTGCAGCCAAAGTTGCCGGCAACAACGTTTTAAAGCAAGGTTAGCCGCTGTTTTTGCTGACGATACTTCAATCTGAACTTTCAAGGAGAGAGCCAAAATGTATTCTCGGAATTAAAGTTCTTGAACTCCACGAGAGCAAGATCCGTATCTCCTACCCCGACTGTATCGTCACCCCTTTCTTCCACCGGCAGTAAGTCGTCGCTGAAGTCTTCTAATGAGCCGAGCAGCTCTATGGAGAGTAACTTGGTGAAGGATCGCACCGGGCCAATGGATGAGAAAACAGCTCGATCTCCTTACAATCCCGAAGAATCCATCATCTGGGATATTGAAAAGGAGAACAGATCAGATACAGATACAGAACCTAATGACCGGCATGGGATAAATTTGTTTCATGTTCCCCATGAACTTGCATCCAATCAATCGTCCGAAAGGATTTGTGAACGCGTCGGTGGCTTAGATGTCTCATTGGAATCTCCTGGACAACGATATGCTTCACCTTCTACCATTAATCTACCATCTTTGGGACCGTCTGAATCTGCTTCTCAGATTATACCACGGATATGTGAACCAGGAGACAAGAATGGAACTTCGAAGTACTTCGAAGCAATCTCAAATAAGCCAGAGATTGCCCAGACAAACCATGCTGTCAGTCCTTGCACGGAGAGGACTGTTGGGCCTGTGCACAAGCCCTTTTATATTCAAGAGGACTCAAGTAGAAAGCATTATGACGACGCCACGATAGGCAGTGAGCCTGGTTTTACAAACGGTGGTTATTTTCTTGAAACGACCGCAGAAAACGACATACTTGCCGATAAGTGCATACTGGCCGAGTCTCCCTGGACCCAACTAGAAAGTGTGTACAATTTGGAGCCGTGGTCCAAGCCATCAACAGTCTGGGATGCCAACGGTAGTCTGGTCTGGTATAGTAGCAGCTTCTACGACGCTCGCAAGGATTCTGAGATGGGCCTAGGCGATATTATAGACCCGGGAGACTTTCAGGCAGATATCAAGGATGGACTGACTGGGGGTTTATCATTCATCGACGACTATGCGATCGTGCGGGAAAATCTGCTTGGTGACTCTATTTCTGGGCAATTGCTTGAGGATCCACTTGGTCTAATGGAAGATTGTTCTGCCATTGAAGGGTCTGAAGACCAAGGAAGTAATTTTTACTCCGACGCATATGATTCTCATGAAATCGGCCCTCCCTCCGACTATTGGGTTTCTGAAAGAAGTCAAGCGGCTTTCGACACGGAACATGTTGAAGCTCTGCGAGGTCTCATAAGTTTCGATTGTTTGACTCAAGAAGACTGGGTCAAAGACGACGGCTTCTACCAGGGTCGGTGCCTCCTTTATGGGTTGAGCCACCAATCACAGAGCGTTTCTGCGTCACGCAAAATTTCGGATGTAGAAGCAGAAGTAGCAGGGATGCTGAGACAAAAGCATTGGTTGCCTCAACGGCTTTGAGAGACTTCAAAGCATAAAATGGATAATTTGTATATTCCAGAACCGCTAGGCTGTCAGTTACTCAGGATTAGACTAAAATCTTCCGCACGCCACCCAATTCTCTGACCAAGCACCATACTCAGTTGCAAATTAGAATAATTTACCGTCCTGACGCGATCTGTCACAAACGGTCACGCGGCACCTGATTTGTCTCGGCGCGTTGCTTGGGTTTGTTTATTGTTTGACGTAGGACTAATTAATAACCACTTTTTTTTTGTTTCCTTCGCTCCATCTTCCTTATTCTTCAAAAGGCATTTCTGTCAATCAACGTCAACCAATTGTTCACTACTGTGAACTGGACATGAGCAGTATGTATGCTCCCACGGTATGCTTTTACTTCTGGCTTTTGTCTATGCACTTGCTCACACAATTTTTTGTAGTCTTTCCCTGTCAAACCAGAACCACAGGAGACGAGGCTGCCCGAAGTCTCTTACAACTTAAATGAGAGTAACGTAAAAGCAGAACCCCTGGATATCGCACGCGTTGTAAGTTGTTTCTCTTTGACTGACCTATAGTGATACCTGCTCATCATTTTTGGACCGTGACCTTCCCGTACCTTCTTATGTGCAGAATTCCGAAGTGTATGCTGCGAATTCCTCGACGTTTGGAACTGATGTTGCCAAGCAAGAAAGCGATGGGGACCCTGCCACTCAACAAGCGACGACGCAACTGGCCGAACCGAAGTTCTTTACCGTTTACAACAGTGCAGTAGACATATCGCATGCTCCTGAAAAAGCTTTAAAGGAGGGTCTCGGGATGGTGAAGACCGTTAAAAACAGTTTAAAGCAATTGGAGCTTGGGAGCAGGTTGCGACAGGAGGTTTGGGACCGCGAGCTTGCCAAGTGAATCAGATTTTCTTCTAAACAAAGTCCCAAACTAATGTTATGAAATTTAGTCTTGAAAGTCAAGCTTCACCTCGAACCTTGATAGCTGTATGTGGTGGTAAGAAATAATGTCGGCTTCGTTCACTTCCATCAATCACAATTTCTTTTTAGCAACTGGGGCTGGAAAGTCGTCCATCTTGAATGCTCTTCTTGATGGTCTGTCCTTGCTGTCACCTGGGCGGTGGTCTACTAACTTTTGTCTCAGACAATGTTGTTCCTACAAGCGGCATGCGGGGTACGTGTTGCTGGGTTTCTTTAGACCAGATACTAACCTCTGAGATAGCCTGCACTGCCGTTGTGACGGAGCTGTCGTATCATCAAAGGTCTACTATTGATGCAGATATTTCATTTCTGTCTGAAGCAGAATGGCGGGAAGAGCTCGCAGTCCTCTTACACGACCTAGTTGACGAGGATGGCAATATAAAGCGGATCACTGATCTCAAGAGTGACGCAGGTGTTGCATGGCAGAAGGTAACTAACCTCAGTCGTCACTTATGGCTGCTAAGGATGCCTGTAGGTTCATGCCGTATATCCGAAGATTCATCAGGATGACATTGTGAAAATGTCGGTCAATCAAATCATGGAGTACGACCAGAGTATGTCTAATATTCAGTAATGGTTGTTGCATCTGTTGATTGCAAAATTATAGTGATATCTCGAGTTCTTGGGACCATGAAAACGATTAGTGCAAAAGATTCAAAAGCGTTTGCTAAAGAAATTGGCAAATACATTGATTCAAAGGATCAGAAACGTGGCAAGAAAGACAAGCAGGATAAACCTAAGGAACCCAGTCTCATGGACAAAGTTCGTAAGAGTGCCGGAATGAGCAGTAGGTCCACTGGTGCCAGTGCCGGGTCCTCGGGTCATGGTGATGCCGATGCCCCAGCTTTGTGGCCTCTGATTCGACAAGTCAATGTACGTTGCCGTGCGGAAGCGTTATCCACGGGTGCAGTTCTTGTCGACCTTCCTGGTACGATCTCCTGTCAAAATGATTTATCATTCAAGCTTAATTCATCCGCTTAGGTGTTGCTGATGCGAACGCTGCGCGAAACAATATTGCCAAAGATTACATGAAAAAATGTAATTGTATATGGATATTAGCCCCGATAACCAGGGCAGTAGATGATAAAACAGCCAGAGGTGAATTCCAGCTGATCTCAAGAGTCCCATATATTGACAGGATTTCTAGATTTACTTGGCGATGCGTTCAAGATTCAACTAATGAGTAAGTAGCTCACAATAGCCTATTCTTTTCTTGCTGACATCTTGGATGCAGTGGGTTAGTGTTCCTTCTGCTTCAGTTTTAGTCGTTCTTTATCTTCCACCAAATTTTACAGATGGAAAGTAGGTGATCTATGTTTTTGGTCCTAACTGCTTCCTAACACCGCGTTAGCTATGATGACCACACTATAACCTTCATAGGTATTTACTCACCTTTTTGTCTACTACCGCTCGATAATCATTGTGATCTAGCAAGCAAATGCGATGATATCTCTTGTTCAGAGGTGATCAGAGCCCTTCGATTAGAAGATGACCCTGAGCTTGAAGAAATCGAAGCACGTTTACGGACCCTGGGTCTGGACATTTCGGAGGCTAAGAAGAAGAAACGTGAGGCAGAAAGAGCTGTTAAGGGTATGTTCTCATTTTCATACAGCCTTCCAATGCCTTGACTTTTTCAATGTCTTACAGCTATTGATTCTGAATTACAAGATATACGAGGCCAGCTTCGCGACGACGAGGCGCATATCGAAGCATTAGAAAACGACGAGCCTTTTGTATCAACTCTGAAAAAGACTAAGCAAGCGTCCTCCAGTAACAAAAAGAGGAAGAATTTATCAGGCGGCAAAAAAGGCTCCCCCAAAAGGAGACGTAGCACTTACGACAGTGAAGACGATGATTTCATCGAGGATGATTCCGAAAGTAGCACTAGTGACTCTGATAGTGATGACGACTCCGACAAGGAAAACCACGGAGACAACTCGGATTCCGATCAGGATACAAGCGACAAAGAGGACCAAGACGTACAGATGGATGAACTGACCCTCGAAGACCTCAAAGAAAAGGTGAAGCAGTCGAAGACTCTGATCAAAGCCACTCGCGAACGACTCTCCGAAGCCAGAGTTACCAAGAAGGAGGCTGGTGACGCATTGTCTTCTTTTGAAAAAAGCTCGTCCAAGATACAGAAGGAAAAGAATGCATTTTGCTCTTTAAAGCGCTCTGAGGTTTGTTTAAACAACATTTCAATACAGCTAAACTCAACAAATATACCGCAGTTTTCTCGTGATGTCTTGAAAGAAGACTTCCGTGTTGGTCTAAAGGACCTAGATGGTAGCCGTCCCGTAAATTCTTTCTACCACATCTCATTGCTTTGTAACAGACGCTGCTGCAGAGGAACGGGATCCGGACAACTTCAATCCAAATAGCAATCTTCGTGGTAGTTATTTTTGTTTGCATTAATGGCCCAAAAATAGCGAAAGGCTGATATTCTTTTTAGACTATGATGCCATTGACCTGCCCGTCTTTACTTGCTCCAGCCGCGACTACGTTAGGCTGAAAGGTACTTTTGAACGTAATCCGAAGACGTGAAATTAATAGGAAATCTCAGGTCAGATCAAAGGTGATGGGCAGCCTGCTTGTTTTTCCAACATTGAGGACACAGGCATTCCCGACCTCCAAAAATGGTGCCACCAGTTGACTATCTCATCCCGTGAGCGTTCAGCGAGGACATTCATGTCTCACATCAGGGCATTTGCTCAGTCAGTCCAATCTTATGTGCAAGGGATTGGAGATGTCACTGCCATTGATCGTGAAGCATTGCGCGAAAAATGGGAGTCTCGGGGATTTGATGACGCGGCGGAATATGACTCAAATGCAGGCCTAGACTCATTAGACAGTATCCTTGGAGGATTAGGTGCTGGCCTTGGTGCGGGATTATACACAATGAACAGACCGACGCCGAAGGTGGACGTATATGGTCAACCAACAGGTGTCACTCCCCGGCTCTGCACGGTTAGTTCTTAGGTTTGTGCCTCGTTCCAGTCACCTCATTTTTCTCTCCCAGGAATTCGCTCAGTTAGTGGACGGATGCGTCCGAGATCTCCAGCAAAAGTTTAAAGACGGTCTAGAGGACAAGTGCCGACTTGGCGCAGCGAATGTAAGAGAGACCGTGTAGCTCTAACTAGAAGATACTTATGTATGTACAACATTGCAGGCCGCGGAGTCTTCACTTACGACCCTTGATGAATTCACTTCCTCGATGCACTGGGCGACATACCGAGCAAGTAAGTTGTATGTATATCAGAATTTTATTCAATTTTGCTCATTCATTTAGCCCTTCGTCGTCACGGGTCATGGCGTCGTGATCTGAATGTTGAATTAATCAATCCCTTCACTCGGAGTATTGCACATTCTTGGAGTAAGATCTTCGAATCGGATCTATTTGCAACTTTCCAGGCCTCTACCATTTCGGCCATAACCACTCTTGTCAAAGAAGTCGAAGCATCTTCTGCCCCAGGCCTCAAGGACCGTGCAAAATTGCAGGGCGAGACATGCGTGGAGGAAGCACGAGTGGCATTGGCGAAAGCTGTGGAACTGGTGAAAGAGACGATGAACCGCGAACAAAAAGAGGTCTCCCGATGCATGGCGCCGCATGTACAGGCACAGCTGGTTGAGGGTTACGATACTGCCATGGAGGAGCGAGGGACCGGCAGTGTAGCTCGGCAGAAGGTTAGAAGGCTGTCGTCGTGTTGAATATCGACTGAAGTTGAATACCTCAGGCATATTTCCGTCGATATATTGACGATTGCAAAGACAACATCTTTGACGACGGTGCCGACGTTGTCTTGGACCGACTGACTAAAGCAGCTGAAGCAATTGGCGAAACCTTGGATGAAGCTATGGGTAAACTGGCACAAAAGGTTTGACTCCGATGATTAAGAAATTGGCTGGTGTTAATTTGCTCATTTTGCAGATTGAAGTCAGTTTGGCTGTCCTTTGGGAAGGAGCGCGAGACAATCCCGCACAGCTGCGGGCACGCAAGGCAGTGATTGATGTGGTGCAAACCATCCAAGATCAAATCAAGCTTTGGACAGAGGCCGAAAAAATGAAGCAGGAAACTGCGCGACCTGAATCGACTAATCCAATGAATGAAGACTGAGTTTCTGGGAAGTTTGATATATGTCCTCTTTGCAAAATTGCAATGGCATGTCTATACGCTGTTGTTTTATTTGATGACTTGAGCTCCATCTGAGTCCCATCAAAGTATGTTGCCCTTCCATGCTCAACACTTTTGACTTCATCTGTTTATAAATTGTGAGGCGCAGTAGAATAGCCTACTAATACAATACACTACAATTTGATTCCTGTACTGCCTATAAAGGATACCAGAGAGAGCAGTATGTAAGACGTTGCATGAGCGTGGCAAAAGTCAAAACTAGTAAGTACAATCATACTTGATCGAGAGCTTGTGAATAGCAATAATGTATCGTGAGGTTAGAAAGGTGACATTGGAAGTCGTTTCATGGCCCTTGTGGCACTGGGTGTGGCAGTTATTGATGGTCGTTGATGACCTGCGCATGTGAGATACGATTTATACTCGGTAAACAGGGCGTCCCTGTCTGTCGACTTCTCCACCTGTTCGCGGGTCAACATATCGTTGTCGACGGGAATAACCCATGAAGCCCCATGTGCCTCGGTCAGATTTGTATCGAATACCATGGCTAGGTGCTAAACCAAAGAATCGGCGGAGACGCGCTCCGAAAGAATAATAATGATGGGGCTGGTGGTGTCCATATGTAGGTTGCTGCACTTGTGGTTTAGCTATGGATGTAAGAACAAGATGAAGGATACTTACGACGACCATGGGCGTAGCACCCATTGAGGCGACTTGGGGGACCCTATAATCATCGTAATAGTGGTGTCGTCTACGTCTGTGTCTGTAACCACTGCCATATGAAGGTACGTACATAACACCGCCAGGTTGAGCGTAGCTGCCCGCCATCCCGTACGCAGGTTGTCCATAGCCTGCAGTTGAGGCATAGACAACACCAGGTTGGGTGCCAGGGTAGCCAGCTTGGGATGGGTAGTAAGCAGTCATTGCTTGGACGTGGCGGTCTTGAAAGAGGGGAAGAATTCAAGAAGGTAAGTGCTTTTAAAGGATGGAGATGGAGTTTTGGAGAGAGATGAAAAGGTGCCGAAAGGTGTTCAACTTGGGTCGTGGTCCTCGGATCAGACAAGGTACACACGTGCCGCTCAACTTAATCTTATCTTAACTCTGATATAAGTATAACATACATTATTGCATTAACCCCCTCATGTTGCTCATGATGATAGTCTAACGCCCCACATCGGAAACCCACAGAATACCGCTCAAACTACTCGACATCCTGGAAATCACCTTCGTCTAGATCATGGGGCTGGACGAAAACAGTTAGAGAGCTCGGAATATATGGAACTTTACAGTGACAGGCACCTCTTTGGGTTCCTCATCTTCTCCATATTGCATTGTGAAGTCTATGTGACTGATGACCGTCTCCAATGAATCAGGGTTGGTGAGATCAAGTGGCAAGAAGGACACAAGCGGATGGTCCTCAATCTATTGAACGCGAGGCAGTGTGGTCAAGGCCGCCATCCGGCGAGGTGGTGCATCAGGCGCTTACCAGTTGTACTATGGCTTGATTTAGGGCGTGGAACCGTGGATTGGAAATATTTCCCTCATGACCTCTCCGTGTAGCAAGGAGAAGGGGATCAGGATCCAAGTATCTGTAGGAGGGAGAATCAGTGGTAAACCATGAGACCCACGTAAGAGGTGATAAAACTAGCCCGGAATTGTTTCCTTCGAGTGTTCCGCTGTAACAACACTCACCTTGCGATGTCTTTCCGACGGCGAACGCCATTCCTAGCGCCTCCTGACTGATTTTCTGTGCTCGCAGTCACCAAATCCATTTTGGACATGATGTTGATCCACGGAATTTCGAGGTTGACCATGGCTGACATCGCAGACAGTACACCACTTGAAGTAGTAAGATAAGCCCTATAGCTCGAGGATGAATAGACCTCGGAAATGCTGACCTAAAAAATTTATAGCGGTCCTCCATGAATTGAGATTCGATTAGATATGTCGCAGAAACTCGGATATTCATTCGCGTGAGATGCTGCACGAGGGTCGGCAGGAACGGATGGTGGGTATAGAGCTCAATTTGGCCTACACTCGGTCATGCATTAGATTTAGTTTTGTGCTGCATTAAGAGCGTACCAGGACAGTCAAAGATAAGATAGTCGTCCTCGTATCCTCCAAGCTCCTCTTCGAGCCAATCCATGTTTTGCATTAGGTACCTTTGCGGCGTTTAAGGTGCGTCAGCATCTTAGACAAGGAAGAAACTCCAGACATCACTCACTCACTCAAAGCAATACACAAGACCACCGTTGGGACCGTACTCGAGTTCGTTCATGACATCCTCGAGACTGACGAGATCCTTGATGTCGATAACGGGTTCGAACTCGAGGCTCGTCGGCGACGCTGCTGGATCGAGATTGACCAGATGAGCTGTCCGCTTCGCAAGCCTTAGGTGGTTCAGAAACGCGCCAGTGAAGGTAGACTTTCCAGCGCCTGCAGGACCGGTGATAAGAACGGCGTAGCGCATGTCGGTCAGAACCAAGGTGTAAATTCAAAGTCCGCCAGCAATCTCTCTTTCACCATCGCCCTTCATGTCGCGCCCACCGATAAACCCTGAAAAGACCGTGGCGGGCATCGCTCTCGACCCCCATACCCTCGAGCGCGTCATTCCAGAATCACGCCGCCCAGACGGAACGTATGTGTAATCCCATCTGTGCCCAATCCGCCTCACAGCTGCCCCAGGGTTCGGAAACAAATTAAGATTCGGCCAGGATTCACTCCCCAGGAAGACGTCCGTCGTTTCCGTGGCACAAAACAAGCTCAAATGGACTCAAACGCGCTTCCGAAGGGACACATTATCGGCTGGGCGCCTCCCCCCATTAGCACAGCAGCATCGAACTCGAGCGGAGCAAAACCTCTTTCCAAGAGCGCCAAGAAGAACGCGAAGCGCAAAGAGAAGAGAGAGAAAGAGAAGGCCGATGTTCCCGATGATTGGGAGGTCGATGAAGTCGACTCAAAGGTGGCGTCAACCACCTCCACTGCGGTTGAGACGACCACAACAGAATTATCGACATTAGATAAACCTGCCTTGGAGAATGAGGAGACAATTACCGAATTGGCCAGCCAGCTCGACGAACTGGACGTTAAATAGTTACCTTCCTTGTGGTCTTCGTGTTGTGGAATATTCTGGGCTTGTGAGGAGACGCTATGGGTCCACGTTATACAATTGTAATTACAGATTATAGATTCGGTGTTGGCCTCTAGTATATCGTCTGCCACGCCGCTCAACAGTCGGCGTGGATCAAACCAAAGTCTACGTTACCCATTCCGTTCTTTCTAGTCCCTCCGTTGGTATATTCACGTCTGAACGTGGAGGTGGCGGTTTCGGCTTTCCTTTTGTCGCCCTTGGAAGTGGTTGGATTTCCATCATAAGTATGATAGCGATAACGAAGGCAGAAAGCGACACTTGGATCGAACAGTGAAATTAGACAGCAATAAGAAGAGCAGTGGGTAAACAGGAACTGACAAACAGCTTTGCGCATGTTTTCCCATTTGATTTCCTCAACGTCCGTCCGTAGGTCGCTAATGTTGACAATAGCTTTGTTTAATACCTCCTGTAATACGTGAAACGGGAATTTAATCCCCGAACGCTGGTATGAATCAGGAGACTTGCTTCTATTCTGATATCCTGCTGTTTAAAGTCAGCCTTTGCCTCGTTCTTTCGGCTGTCGAGTTCCATTTGAATCCTAAACAAAATTAAATGAAAACGTTGGGGTTACATGGAAAAGGCGTGTACTCATGTTTGAGATTCCCAATGTCCTCTTTCATCTTCACGTCTAGCCGGTCGACGTCTCTCCGAAGGGCAGATGTCGCAGCCCTAATGGCTGCAGAGTCGTTCTTCGTGCTCATCGTCATTTCAGCACGAAGTTCGGAGAGAGCGGCGCGGAAGAGATATGCTTGCTATCTCCAAGTGATGAAATATAGTGAAAGAAAAAGTAGGAAGAACGCACATTATCAAGATCCTTCATTGTCAATCCTTCCCTTCGCACTCTGCCTATACGGTCTACAAGCAAAGCTCGGGTGGCGCGCATAAGGCTCCGAGCGGTTTGCTCCGGAAACGTCTTTTCAAGAGCGGTGAAGAACGAGTGGGTATGGAACGGAGGTGCAGAATAGGCAGGGCTCCGAAACGACGGGTTGGCCATATATGTTGTCGGAACAGAAGGTGTCACAGGCGTCGTACTGGTGGCATCACCCGCCAGTGGAGGTGGTACATCAAAGGATGAGGAAGAGACTGGGTCGTGAGGATTTGACATGGAGGCATTGGAGTCAGATTCAGCAATCAATGGGTCTCCGATGGAAGGTCCTGAATGAGCATCTCGATGACCAGCGACTACAAGTGACTTTGAGGGTGATGACGGACGGACGTCTGTGGATATGGCGCGAAATAAGCGCGGAACAGAACGAAGGATCATCACAGTTGCATTTCAGGCGCTTGTTGTCCCTTGTTTTTCAAGAGTAAAACTTTATACAGAACTGAAATGCATGTACGGACTAGTCGTACATCTAGCTAGAATTAATATAGTCTACTGGCAGCTCGAAAGATCCAGGCCTGCAGTATCCAACTTGACGAGGTTTCACGCGCTTGGACACCCAGGATTACTGCATAGGAGGTTCGGTTACGGGTGTCGGTGGTGTCCTGGGGTTATATTCAAACTGTGTACCGACGATGTTCCCTCGAAACCGTTTCCGCATGTCCAGCTAAAACTTTGGTCAAGAAAAGAAATTAACGGTGACCAAATGACCCTACCATTCCCCGCTTGCACTCGAAAGTTGCTTTTCGGAGCGACTGGCACTCCTCTGGAAGCTCACTAGAATGGTATTTAAGACACTCGGACGGTTTATGACCATCCTTCAGTACGCAGTCCGAGTATTTTAGACAGTCCTTGAGGGCAGCAATGAGACTTTGGCATGAAGAGGACATTGGCGTCAAAGTGTGGAATTGATTTGCTCACTCACGTGCTCGACGATCCTGATCCATGCCACCACCAGTGTTGCGGCATCTTCTGAGAACGACGCCGTCGCTCGCTCCTGTCCCTCATAGAGGCGTTCTGTCCATCACCGGTTCTCATTCGACCGAGTTTCTCAACGGCCTCCTCTCGTCTTCAGTCAGAGACCCCCCCTCAAGTCAATTTTCATCGTTCTTGCACGCACAGGCACGCACTCTCGTCCACTGCTGGGCCGCCTAAAGTTGAATGGTACCGTCTAACAGGGAAGAGTCTTGTACGATATATTTCTGTACGCGAAGAGCAACGAGTACCTTCTGGAATTTGACTCTAGGACTTCGGAAGCACCTCCGCTTTTATCCTATCTGAAGCGGCATGTCCTCCGATCAAAAGTAAAAGTGAGGAATGTAAGTGAGGAGTATGACGTGTGGTCTGCTTGGGGGTCATCAGAGGACCAAGCATGGGAGACGAAACGACGATGGAATTGGGCCCAAAGTGGGGCGATTGAGCCCTTGTGGACTGGGTCAGCCGAATGGCCTTGGGGTACACAAGACTGCATCATCCGAGATAGAAGGGCAGTAGGTATGGGTCGTAGGCTGGTGGTGGAGAAGGGAAAAACACGTAAGCAAATTTGTCGAGCCCCTTGATTATTTTAGTGCCCTTTCTCATCGAACCATAGCTAACGATGCAGCGACACATGATATCACGACGACGGAAGAGTATATTCTTCACCGAATACTTCACGGTGTTCCTGAAGGCATTTCCGATATTTCTCCCATGCATGCTTTCCCAATGGATTCCAATCTGGACGTCATGGGTGGACGTTAGTTTGCCTTGACCTTCTTACTTCTGACTCGGCTCAAACCACTCCCCAAGTGGATTTTAGGAAAGGTTGTTACGTCGGCCAAGAACTTACTGTGCGCACCTATCATACTGGCGTCATTCGAAAGCGGATTATACCCGTCATTATTTTCAAATCATCTCCGGAGCGAGGGTGTGTCCATTTCTTCCTTCTACATCAATATGTGGCTGAGTCCATACACCCAGGATTGAGCTGCTAGGATTTTCCCTTCCAAACTGCGACATAAAACCGTTCAGCGCGAATGCAGAAAGTCATGGCCCACGACCGAGAGGCTTAGGGAAACTTCTCAGTAATCAAAAGGGTGTTGGTCTTGCTCTCCTGCGATCAGAGCACATCGCCGCCGTTCAGAAAGGCGACTTGAAACTCGAGATCGAAATATCTGACGAAAAAGAGTCATCTACTTGGTCTATCTCGCCTTGGTGGCCAGATTGGTGGCCCTGTGAGGAACAAAGAACCTGAACTCCCCAACGAATAAAACATTATTGTGAGATCTATATCGTGACATGTAGACTCATTATTCTGAGAGCCTGTATTTGCACTACCATCATACTTATAGCCCTGTGCTTCAAATAAGAAAGTGCTACAAGTATTTGAAAAAGAAGGGTCTTTGTTAAGTCTTTGAAACCCGGGACGCCTTTCTAGAAAGCAGATATGTACACAAAACCGTCAAACTGCGAGCGAATTTCCAGGTATGAAGGAGACGCTAAAGATAAACGCGAATCGATTGCACTCCGCCAGGCAATGAAGGTTCTGTGCCACGAAGTAAACTAAACATTATAGACAAATTAGAAAATACAGGGTTTGACGACGAACTTCTCAACGCGTATCTTTTCTGCAACAAAACTGTTATCCATCGGCGTCGATTAAGTTGTCTATCATTGTTGGTTTTGAATGTACAATATTGTCTGGTTCTATAACTTTGTAAGCCGTGTTTCGAGATACATGTGCGACATGAAATCATCGGGTCATAAGCCTGACAGAATTTGAGGAAACCCTTTTATATAATTCTGAAGGTTGGCGTCCTATTGTGTTCGGGTTTATGACAACACGGGTAGATGCGGTCGAAGCTACCAGCTGGAAGAGGGTAGCCTATAGAGCGCAAGGCATTCAAACTGAAATACAAAAATATTATGGATATATACGAGGCCCCTGGGTTCGCTTGGTGGACTCCCCGGAGATGCCGATCAAGCTGCGTAAAACAACCTTCATCGTAAACTGGCGGAAGGAGTGCGCCTCCTGGTAGCTGCTGTTGGCATCAACTACAGGACTACTTGAGCCGGCTAAGAGGTTGACAACTCTGGGAAGGTTTAAAGACTTGAAAGCATGACTGACCCTTGGTCTGCTTGGGAGACCAGCGAAGCCTCCGGGTTCCCATTGGAAACGAAGCACAAGCAAGCAGAGCAAAAATGGAGTTTAATGTCCGGAAGACGAGGGAAGGAGGCGACGACGATGGAGGGCGACTATGATGTGGCTATGATGCTTGTGGCTAAATTTCACCAGTAACCATCTTGACTCTAGATCTGAACGTCAAAGACTCAAACGTGTCTGTGAATACCGAGTCATTTAAATATACCGTATGATGAGCACATTGAATCGTATCCTGTTTGTCCGGCTCAATAATAGGACGAGATAATTCAATTCATTGGTTAGATAGATCGGTCTTGCAGAAGGCGGGAATGGTCATTGCAAAAAAGATTCATTGCCGTACTTGGTGACTTTCTGCCATGGATGAACCCGGATGAACCCTAAAATTCTCCTGCAGATAAATACAGTGTTACGGACAATTGGAAGAGCAAGATTTAAAAAATCGGAAAAAGTGTCCAAGGCGCACCATATTATTTCAGGTCCATGAGGTACACTGGGCAAAGCTGCCCCGAGCACACTCCCAGCGTAGCCGGTGCTTTAATCATACTCCCTTCGTGCTTGAGATAATTCGAGAGACAGTTTGAAACGAGGACGTCCCATATCGTCGTCGACATGAACTGTGTTTGCCTTACTCCTGTGACTGTCCGATTCAGCCACAACATGGCCTGCACTGATGGTCAAAAATATTATAATGATGCTTGGAAGCTGCAAAGCGTGAATGATCAATTATTTTCTCAAGAGCCGCGCCAAGTGTGACGATGGAACATCCAGGAAAAACAAAGGGGAAGGATAAGCAGATTGAACAGTTGCAAGCCGATGGAGGATGAAGAAGTGGACTACAGCGTCGTGTATTTAACGTATGGTGATAAGGAAGAGGACAGCGACGCGGAGAACGCTTGAATGCGTACTGATATAACTCAACAGTCTATGAGCGGCGCTATTTCGTTATGGTCAGGCAAGGATTGCAAAGTATTGTTCAAGGTCGCACCCTCCACCAAAACAGAGGAATATACATATTCTCCATCGTGACTGACGGATACATGTGTTCTGCCGACTTTTGTCATGTTTTCGGCAGCAACGGGATGATAATTTATGGAGGGCTTCTGTCCCAGTGCGGACATGCCACGGTAGGTAATGTCCTTCCATGTAAGCTGAATAGTTGGATACATTGCCTTGTATGCTGCCTCCTTTACACTCCATCTGTCAAAAAGTCTAGAATAAAGAGAAGGCCCAAAATACAGTAGCTCTCGTTACCTGACTGCTAGAAATTGAAGCCGATCGGATGAGGCGCCTAAAGATTGCCACTGCGCATATTCCTCCTTGCTGAGTATCCGAGAGGCAAAACGGTCAGGTTGTCTGCGACTCAAAAGAGCAGCTATACGGGGTACATGAACGAGGTCAACGCCTATTCCAAGAATTGTCATTTGGCTTACAGGATGGGTAGACTCAACGCTGACATTCCGACGTTTGGCTGAAAGGTAACTGCCAAACATACGACATCATTTTGTGGAAAGCAGTGATCGATAGATCTTTTTTAACTACTAAGTAGTATTTGTGAATATCAACAGCACATCAAAGACTCGTCGAAGTCCCCAAGGTTGGACTCTTCATGTCGAGCAGTATAGTCTACGTTGCAGCTGCCTGCAACCGTTTCAGCCCCGCTGCAGATGTCGCACCTTCATCTTCCCTGGTTGCATTCGGTTCTTCGCGCTTAGTGGCACTCTGGGACCTTGATGTAAGTCGGCATTCGAGTTTAAGACTAAGAAGTTTTTCTTACAGGCATAGGACTCGAGTGATGCAGGGGTGTCAGAAACTTTGCCAGGGTATCATGGCTTGATAACTTGCATCAAATTTTTGACCAACGATATATTGATATCTGCGACTGACACGGGAATGTTGAGCTCGTGGAAAAAGCAATCGTCTCAGGCAGGCAAGGCTTATTCCATTAATTCGACTGCCTAACGAAATACTCTACGTTTAGTGGAAGCTTACATCAACGCTTCAAGCACATTCTAAGTCAATTTCAACGGTCTGTGTCCAAGGTTCTCGGATTGTCACAGGGTCCTCAGATTCTTCCGTAAAAATCTGGAAATTCAATGAAGGGAATGAGGAAGGTGCTTTTTTCATTTTATTTTCTTCGTGGCAAAACCCTGAGCTTGTTCTGCAGATCATATTATCGAGTCACAGACAATTGACTTGAATGGCAAGTTCCCTTTAGCATCGTCCCTTGCTCGTCTTCCGCAAACAAATGGTCTGAATTTATCCCTCTGTTGCGTCCCATGGAGTTCTTATACCTTGACAGCCTTTCTCCTAGCGGTCGCCGGAACTGATCCTCGAGTCCAACTTTGGGTATGCTCAGGTGAACAAGTTTGTGCATTTTTTCGCCTTCCTAAAATTTGAGTATTGTTCATGTGTTTTAGTTTGTTCATTCAGCTACATTGGTTGGCCATGAAGATTGGATTCGTAGTCTAGCTTTCCAGCATCCAGAAGCGGACGATCAGCCTTTGATACTAGCTTCTGGGTCACAAGATGCCACCGTCAGGCTTTGGAACATCGAACCTCGGAAGAAAGCTTCAGGTAGTACCAGGATGCCGTAATTTCCCAACCAATCGATCAACTTCTGGACGATTTTGAGTTATCTCTTGGTGAACTTGATGAAAGTGAGGAAGGCGGTCGTCAGATATCACTTAAGCATCATATCTTGACTGTCAAAACAAGCTCAAAAAGGCATGTCTTTGATTAATGTTCGCCGTCCTTCTCTCCCTTGACACACAATACTGCAGCTCCCCGCAGTTTTCCGTGACTTTCGACGCTCTTCTTGTCGGTCACGAAGCTGGGATTACGTCGATGTCTTGGCGCCGCGATGTAGCTGCAGCACCTACATTACTAACGACATCCACAGATTCATCAGTCATTCTGTGGTCTCCTTCCAGCGAAAATTCGTCCTCGATATGGATCAATCGTCAACGTTTTGGAGACATTGGTGGCCAAAGGCTTGGTGGTTTTGTTGGCGGTTTATTTGCTCGAAATGGCAGCGAGGCATTAGCCTGGGGATGGGCCGGAGGTTGGCGAAGATGGGTTTGCTCGTCATCGGGCAAGAACATATCAGACGAAACTTGGAAGGAAGTTGGAGCCATTACTGGACACAGTGGACCAATAAGGGGCGTTGATTGGAGCCCTCAGGGTAAATATCTCATATCGTCGGGGTGCGAATTTGTTGAGAATCCCTTGTTATCGCTAATCAGCTAAACAATAACTCCAGCGTAGATCAAACTACCAGAATACATGCACCTGTGCACACGACGTCTGGAAGCCAAGTCCCGTCTTGGCATGAGATTGCGCGCCCACAGGTCCATGGCTACGATCTGCTAAATGTGGTGTTCATCGACCCCTTGAAGTTTGCTAGCATAGCAGACGAGAAGGTCTTACGTGTGTTCGAAGCTCCTCAAGGTTTTGTAGAGTTGGCAGAACAACTTGGGGTCGCTCAATCTATGGAAGAGGAGGTCCTCACCTAATCTCTTATTTGCAACCCGACACTGATATTGCCCTTAGCGCAAAAGGCCTATAGCTGCGAATGTACCTCCTCTCGGATTATCGAATAAGGCGATACACGAGGGTAAAGGTTATCTTGAAACTGTTAAAGCATGTCCTTAACAGTTTCCTTGAAGGGCCTAAGCAACTTGCCATAGGGACAAATTCTTCGCGACGTCCGTTTGATGGTGAATTGGCTTCGATAACCCTATGGCCAGAGACGGAGAAAGTGTTCGGTCATGGTTATGAGGTGAGGAATTCCCACATCTCACTGCCGGTGTACCAATGTTTTTTATAGTCAATCACTTTAGGCATCTCTAACTCGAGGATGCTCCTAGCTACAGCTTGCAAGTCGAGTAGCGCAGAACATGCTGTTGTTCGCGTTTATGACACGAGAACGTTCAAGCCAGTTGGATTGCCTTTAGCAGGACACATTCTGACGGTCACGCGAATAGCATTCAGCCCTCATGATAAATATATTCTGACAGTCTCAAGGGACCGATCTTGGAGGCTTTTCGAAGCCAAAGACGGCGAAGGTAAATACCCGACTCATAGATTGTATTTCATAATGACCTTCGACAAGGTTATATACATGTTGCGGCTGATAAATCGCATGGACGCATAATATGGGATTGTGGATGGTCAGCCGAAGGAGATTTATTTGCGACGGCGTCTCGGGATAAGACCGTGAGATCAACAACACTCTGGTCTGTCTATTGGCTGAAATGTAGCTCTAGGTCAAAATATGGCAGCAGGTGGATAATAATTGGAAAGCTGTCATGACCATCAGAACCCCGCAGCCTGCCACAGCAGTTGCTTTCTCCCCTGCGAAAGAAGGAAGAAGGTAAGAGTTCATTTGGTTAAGTCGGAGTTATTCTTATTTCTTGATAGACGGTTGGCAATCGGCCTGGAAAATGGTGAAATATTGATCTATTCAGGTTCTCCGGCCTCGAAAGACTGGAAACAGGACGAGACTATTACTTCAAAGTAAGCTGCTCAAATTGTTTTGGTTGCCTCTAAGACGACATTTTTTGGATAGGCTAGCTCACGTTGATCACGTCCACCGTATGGCCTGGCGACCGTCAACTATTAATAATCAAGAATTGGCAACATGTAGTGAAGATGGTACATTGAGGATCATAAAAGTTCGATTGAGTTCGAATTAGACAACTCCAGCTATTTGACTAGAAATACGAAAGGGAGACTTGCTATACAGTGTGTATGAGACGAATGACTACAGCAAACAAAAACAGTAAGGAAACATCTGAGAATAGAGGTAGTGTGGGTGCAATGTAAGGGTATAGAACACCAAAAAGAGTGCACTTGAGCAAGAAACAACATGGGTAGTGGAAACACGGGGATGCACAGTAATGATACAAGAACACGTAGGTCGCTATTTAAACAACATCACGGAGACTCATCGGAACTTCAGGCTGCAAAAAGAATAAAAAGTTTAACAAATATTGCAAGGCATATGGCGAATGAAGCTTACGCATTTGATTCTGATAGGTTACCAGTTAGACGTCGTCCTCGAAGGCACAGGAAAAAGAACTCACTTGTAGTAACATTCTATGGATCGCAACATTTCAACGTCTCCGCCAGTAGCAGTTACAAAATTCACAACGACTCCAGCTCGTGAATAGGCAGAAGCGATTGCAGAGGAAACTCTGATAAATGGAGGGTCTTAGTGAGAGGGAAACCTGGGGCTTATTAGCTGCTGACCTATTGGAGTATTCCTCCACAGCTTTTGGGAGATCTGTAGGGAGGCATAAGCTTTAAACGGAGAGCTTGGATGAATGAAAAAAGTATACCATAATTGATAACAAGAGGCACATGTGGGACTTCATTACTCTTTAACTGGACATCATAAACAACCAAAACTTTAGCGCTGGACTGTCTTGAAATGACCGAAGAGGATGTGCGGAATTTGTTCAACGCAGCTCCTTTGGTCACAGAATTCATATCACCGTGCTGTAGACCTGTCACTACTAGGTATATCACAGGATTTAAGGTCAACCTACAAGGGGGATGGCTTCTAAGCCGCGACTTGCAAGCTTATACACCACTGAATCAAGCGCAGTCATGCCCCCGACATAGACAATAGCTTGAGCCACCTCAACATCGTCGAAGATATCAGCAAGAGCGTCCAGTTTCCATTCTCGTGCTTGGGTTGTTTCGGCGCTGGAAGCGCTTCTTCCTGAACCAATGATGCCCAATCCACCACCAGCCGTGGATGCCATGGGGTCCGACCTCCCACCCGCGGTAAAGGCCAGGTAAAGATAGAATTGACGCAAACCACGAGATCCCTGGCTAGCTTCTGGATTTGCGACATTTCCATCGCGACGGACGAGAACTCTGACAGGTTCCCGAAGTTGGATGGCAGACGCGAGATTAAGAACATCCTGTGGGACAGTATTGGAAAACAACGCAGTCTGCCTTTCAATGGATTGGGAAGAAGTCGGTGTCGGTGTAGTCGGGTCAACTGGACTCGGCGAGGGCACTGCAGCAGAAAACCTGCGCCCTGAGTTGTTGGAGACTTGGAAGGGGGGAATGATTGGGTTTCCTGGTTCAAACGGCGAAGTAAACGTGGTCTGAGAAGAGGGACCAGGTTGGCCAGGATTTGGGCTGGTTACAGTTGAACTACTGGTAGGCAAGGGACGAGAGCGTGGGGGAGGAAGTAACTTTACAATGTTAAACACAAATTCGTGTAGGTTTCGGGCAATCAACTGGTCAACTTCGTCAAGGACAAGGAATCGTACTTCTGACCCGGCGAGTCCGCCAGGAGATGTAAAAAGAGCGTGAAGTTTTTGCGGTGTTCCGCAGATGATGTGGGGCATGTTTTGTTGAAGAAGACGCAGCTCTTGGGTGAGGTCGTTACCTGCTGTAGTAGTTCCAACTCCGAGGGCAGACTTGACACCGATGGGTCCACCTAAGTCCCTGATCATACGCTGGGCTTGAGTAGCCTGATCGACTGTAGTCGAGACCATAATAACGATGGGGCCACGATTTGGGCGGGTGCCCATGTTAGTCACCGCGACTTGGATTGCAGGAATTACATAGGCGGCAATCCGTTCCTGGGTTGGGGGTGCCTGGGCAATAATATCAGCCCCTCGGAGAAGGAAAGGCAATGCTCGTTGTTGAATCTTGTTTGGGGGTCCAACACTGATAAGAAAACATGTAAATGCTGAGAAGCAATAAAGCATTTAAGCCAACATACCCAAACTTTCCAAGCGACCTAAGCAATTCAGGAGCCAAAGCAAGTTGTTCCCACTTGGAAACCATGGGGCCGTTATCCCGAGAGCCTCCAACCCAGCTCTCTCCTTGGGGATCAATGATCTGTAAGAAAAGGGGTCAATTTATTAGGACTGGGATTGGGTACAAATTATAATACACACGCCAGAGGAGTCTCGTCGAAGTAACCCAGAGACTGATCTGCGTTTGTCGCGGAGAATACCTTCTTGCCTACCTAGACCTTGGTCGGAGGGACGAACTGGGAGATCTAGGTTGCCAGCTGACCAAGTGCGCATGGGAGGGTTAGGGTGGCGAGGGGCGGGCCTCAAATCTGGGCGGTTTGGCAAGCCATGTCCGAGCATCGCTGTATTGGTGGACATTCCCGAAGGAGACAAGATCTGATTCGGCGCTAGTTCCATCTGTGGGGTGTTCAGGTTGATGACTGAGTTATGACGACCATCTGATACATTCGTTTGCTGCATTTGCTGTGTTTGAAGTGCAAGCAATTGTCCGACAGACGATGTCAATGTATTCAGTCGTTGAGAGATGGATGTTATATCATCCGTATTGGCAGCTTGGTTAGGAGCAATGTTCCCAATGGACGGTCGAGGCCTATTGAATGATGAAGCGGAATTGCTAGCAAATGGGTCTTTGAACTCTGGCTGACTATTGACACCGAGCGCCCTTTCGACCAACAAATTAACTTTACGATTGATGTCTCCCAGGTCGCGCTGGATTTCACGTGTAGTATACTCGCATCGTACAAGTCGATCCAGGATGTCGTGGATCATGGGTGACGATTTCAACTGTGTCTCGAAATTTTGTGCCAGGGGGTCCATCGCTGAGGTAGCCCGACTGTTAGAATCATGGGAAGACACTGGTGAAGAAGAAGTGTACGGGGCTCCCGAGATAGATGCTGTTGGGTGGCTCAATGAAAAGGGGAGCGTCGGCAAACGGTCGCGACCTTGTTGCTGCAGCGAGTAAAACGAAGAACCTGGCGTTTGATGTCCCTCAGGGGCTTGGTCTTCATCCTCCTGTTCTGGAGATTGAGTATCCTCTCTCTCTGGCAAAGTGTCCAAAGTTCCCAGAATGCTGCCTTCCCTGATAGACCGTGTTTCAATGACTGGATAGGGCTTGCCTGCATCTGTTTGACGGATAGTCGGCGACTGGCGCTGGCTGTCGCGCGGCCCCGGAGAAGGCTGGTGTCGAGGATCCTGAGCTCTGCCTTGCGGAGGGCTGGGTGAAGATCTGACCGAACGATAATCCGACGGCGAAACCGAGTGGGAAGACAACGAACTTCGATCTTGCTCGCGGAAAACCTGCTGCCCGAAACCCACACCATTGCCTCGTTCGTCGTCGCCACCGCGAAGACCTCCAGGAAAGAACGGCATGGAAGCAGGGTTCAGAGCGGCGCTCCTAGCCATGGCTGGAGACTACGAAGGTGGCAACCAAGAGAACAGCTTGAGAGGACTGTCTGGAATGACGTTAGTAAGCAAGACAAGTGAGCAGGGTAGAGACGATGACCGTTGCAAGCTTTCAAGGTGGGCGTGAGTATGTAACTAGGCAAATTCCATGCAGATAACAGTCGTTTGACTGCAAACTGATGAAAATTCGCTGCGATAGCGAAACCAACAGCAGCGTCTGAGAGAAAGGCTGCTATCCGCCACCTTTTGATGTGACAATGTACCGTCAAAACATCTGCAAGCCTTGTGTACAATCTGCATCACGCCTTTTGTAGAGTATATATAGAAAAGAAAACAAATAGAACAAAAGTAAGGAACGTATAAGCTATATAATCTGTCGATGGGCATTCGTGAATAAATGAGTGGAATAAGATAGACATCATTATTTAACCGTAAGTGTTTAGACGACAGATTTTCCAAAAGACATTCCAAAAAAGCGAAACTGGTCATTGTTGGAGGTACGGAAGTCAAGGAATCGTTCAGTGTCGTTAGCAGCGAGAGGCCTGCAAAGAAAATTCTCAGTCACGTCCTACCTTCGGAAGAGAGAGATGAGGACCTGATTGGTTTAAATCGGTTTGGAGGAACGGGCCTTGCGTTTATTTGGCGAATTCTGTTTATGTGAGCTTCTTGAATCAGGAAGGGCTTGAAACTGCGAAGTACAAGGACTTACTTCGAACTATTTCGCTGACCTCGGGAAGATCAGCGGCTGACAAAGATACCTTGAGCAATTATCAGCGATTAGCAACACAAGAGGAAATGACGCCACATACGACTAATTGGCAGCCATCAAGGTCGCAGCCATGATATGCAAGAGCCTTCCTGACAGAATGAGGGTCATGGAATTGAATAGTAGCATATTGCAGATCTCTATCTGAACGAGCATCTTTAGGGACAGCGATCGTGACTGGTTGTCCCTGACTGCAGCGGATAATGACTTGAGTTATGCGACCGCAATCGCTGAAGAAGTTCGCGAGGCGTTGTTCAGTGATGTGTGATTGTAACTGTGTCAGTCAGGTTCATTTGAAAAACACGGATAAGACGAACAAGGGGCTCACATTTCCGACGAAAACGAAGTTGATTTCGTCGTGTTTACCACGAGCCTGTGCCTTCTGCTTAATATCATTCTTCTTTTTGGCGTCTTGGACGTGGTTGATTCTAACGTTTCGCTGATCACGCGTCATTCGAACCCTTTTGCCTGGGTTGATTGGGGGTCCGGCGTTGGCGCGTTTCTGGAAGGTGAGGAATGTAATAAACGCCACGAACCGCCGAACTACTACTCACAATGTTGGATGGCGTAGGCTGAGTCTCTGACGAGAGTTGGGATGTCGAGCCGGGGCAGACAATACGCATGACACTTGATGGCAGATGAAATACACCAAAGACGCGTCTACGGGCAGCGGAGGCGGGGGAAAGTCGGGGGTGGAGGAAAGAAATCTGAGCTTTGCCACTTTATATCGATTTGCAATTTGGCCAATGTGAGGGTGCGACATTCCCCATCCCATTCCAGTTGCTGGCCCCTTTTTTCCACGATGCCAACATCACTGCAAGCAATTTTAGCGAACAATGCGCAAGATTAGCAGCTTCTGTGGCCCAGGAATTGACTTGTAAGGCAGAAATCAGTGGACTAAGCGCACAATTGGACGCTCAAGGTGACCATGCGGCGTTTGTGGTCGCAACAAGCCGGTCCGGACACGTGATTCGTAGTCTTGTGGCACTTGCCTTTTTCGTCAAGCACAGTGGGCAACGATGGTCTCTGGGCGCGCTACTCTTTTTCGCGGGCTCCTGCGCGAGCTCAAACAGTCGGTGTGTGTGCATTTTGCTGCTAGAATAGCGCTATCTCGTCTAATTCTTTGCGCAGATAGCTCCACCTCGTAAAATCAATAAAACAATCATCGCCCACTTCCGTTCCATTGCCGAAAAGGACAATGTTCACGCCCAGAAGGATTTACAGAATGCAGTGCTCTTCCTTCGAGCCCAACGGGAACACAAGGTACAAATTGCTCTAGTCCAGGACATTCTTCAAACCCATCGCTGACAAAAAGTTTCCGTAGCGGCTTCTGGAAAGATACAATCCCCTTTTCGATCTAACTGCCGAGGAGAGAATCAAAGCAACTGCACGGAGAGTTGGTTTGGACATGCCGATTACACATAATTAGGCATAAGTACTACCCCATCTAGCCAACTATTATAGCGCTATCGACCTGGGATAGACGAGTTACATAGTGTAAACAGAGCCCAACAAACCTTCTCGGTGAAAATTATTGTGGACTCTAAATTCCATGTTCCTCTCTCGTCTACGACAGATCTATACTCGACATATGGCTACCGTAGACTTTAAGACGCAGGTCCTAAAATGTGACCCTTCAACTATAGCTTTCATTCCGTCTTTTGATGAGCCACAGATTATGTCCCTAGAAACTCTAGAGAACCTGAAAACTGCTTCGCATCAGCTGGTCAACGAGCTACAAACCGTTGTATTCCCAACAGAAACTGTTTACGGTCTGGGAGCTCTAGCACTAGACGCTAATGCTGCAGCCAAGATCTTCTCCACCAAAGGACGACCTCCCGATAATCCACTTATCGTTCACGTCTCTTCCTTCAAGATGCTGTCTTCACTTCTTTCCCCAGGATACGCCGTTCCAAAAGCTTACAGGGCCCTAATGAAGCATTTCTGGCCGGGAGCCTTAACCCTTCTCTTTCCACGCAATGAAAATATCCCAAGTATCATCACAGCAGGCCAATCAACAGTAGCCATTCGAATGCCTTCACATCCAGTTGCTCGAGCACTTATCGCCGTAGCAAACGCGCCTCTCGCTGCTCCTAGTGCCAACACTTCCGGAAAGCCCAGCCCTACACGCGCAGAACACGTCCTTCGAGACTTGCACGGGAAAGTGAGTATAATCCTCGACGGTGGCGTCAGTGGAGTAGGTCTGGAAAGCACAGTTGTAGACGGATTGCATCCAGACGGAAACTTACGGGTTTTGCGGCCTGGTGGAATAACTGTGGAAGACCTAGAAAGGGCCTTGCGTGACGAGATTCATGATATCGCGAACATACCAAAAGTTCTGGTTTATAGACGAGATTACACCGATGAAAAGATCGAAAGTGCGCCGACAACTCCAGGAATGAAGTACCGTCATTATTCGCCATCTGTTCCCGTCACCCTTCTCCTTACGCTCCCTGATGTCCCAGGCGACCAGCAGACAATGACATTTTTCGACTACATATCGTCGTCGTTGAAGAAATCTGCCATTAATGGGGAACTGAAAATCGGAGTACTGGCACCTACGGATTCCAATTTATGGTGTCAAATTCGACCCCTAGCTGGTGTCAGCTGGTGCCGATTTCCCCTCGGTCTTCTGCATGAACCCTCAGTGATCGCGCATAACCTGTTCGATGGACTACTCACCCTAGAAAAAAAAGGCGTCCACCTGATACTCGTTGAAGAAGTGGAAGAATCTAGAGAAGGTCTCGCTATAATGAACCGCGTAAGGAAAGCAGCGAGCGAGTCCATACGGATTACGCTAGACTGACCCCAGTTAGACGACATTTCTCTCGGTTTCCTACTCGCATAGTCCACAATCTCACTGTTTTCAATCCAGGTAAATTTACGAACCCGAATTTTCGAGTAATACAAAAATTTGTGAGTATTATCAATATTAGCAAGTTTTGTCGTTTTCTTGCTCTGAGTGTGGATAGAAAAACGGCCTATCATTTGAGTTTCTTGTTCATCAATATTCCAGTCATCCAATTAATCGTGGGTTCGAATACTACTTCAATGGGGGACAGAACGACACGAGGCAGCAGCAAGGCAGCAACGAGTCACGAGTGGCTTCAACACGAAGTTCCACATGAGGCAGGTCAAAATTACTTCCGCTCCTGCACCGATAAATAGTTGACGAGAAACAGGCACTCGGAGAACGGAGACCATGTCCCAAATATTATATTCTGGTGAGTTCTCCGCCGTTAGAGGTTTCCTTAATGATAGGCGCTCATCCGAACCTGTTAACCAGTTGTTCTGGTCATCAAATGGCACCATACAAAAGCCTCCGGACAACGTGCAGACGCGCTTTGCTTTTGGTTTACGCTTGCTATAGTACCAGTTCATTCTCGGAATATGAGGGCGGCGAGCTTAAAATAACATCCTTTCAAGTAGGCGCCTCATGCTGCTCATCGACCTTTGACAAAATACCTCATGGCCAAAATAAAGTCAGAGATGGCGCGCTACACTCACCTGCACCACGGCGGGATGTCCTGTGTATATAAAGAAAACCGCTTTGCCCTCGACGACGATAACAACCTTTACGGCCACTAACGACCTCATTATTCCTTTCTGCTACTTCACGACCAACCTATCTTTCATTCTATCCTCGCTTCCAGATGACATCTCCTGGTATGCAATTTTCGCATCCGCCATTCTTTTTATCTTTTACTCACATGCTCTAGTCAACATCAAAACAGAAGAATGCCTGTACACCATCACTCCTGAAGGCCTGGTTGATTGGCCCGCGAATTCTTCTGCTCCTCTGCCTGCTGCTTCTCAGGCACTATTCCCGTTCTACACCGAGGTCCCTGTATCAAAGGTCGTTCGAGGGTCTCCCAAGGTCGAGGAACAGCCTTATGCGTTCGGGCTGCACAATTCTTACACGCCTAACACGACGTCTGCACGCGACTACGCTGGTTCTCAAGACCCATCTACACCTTCCCAGACTCATGTCCTTTCACCAGTCCCTTCTGAACTACGAATGGCTGCCAAGCGCATTCCTCGACCTCCCAACGCTTTTATGCTTTTCCGGTCCGACTTTTTGAAGAAAGGTGTCATCCCAAAGGACGTCGAGAAACGGCAGCAAAATCTTAGTCGAATTATTGGCGAGATCTGGACTATGATGGAAGAGGAGGAGAAGCAGAAATGGCATCAGCGTGCTCACGAGGTGCAGAAACAACATCTCGCGCAAAATCCAGAGTACAAGTTTGTGCCTGCCCCCCGAGGAACGCGTCGTACTAAGGACAAAGTACAGACCAATGATGACTGCGCCGCCAAGGCAGCAAAACGGACTCAGCATCTCAGAGAGATGTATACCCGCTATTTGGGACCATCTCCTCCATCAGCTCGCAAACGAAAATCCAAAAAGGCTCACAGTGTTGAAGCGCAAAGTCCTGTCGCTCGAATTTCAGTCCCTCAGTCGGTGTTCCCTACTTCCACTTCGCCTTCTGCGCCTTCCACGAAACCTCAGGTCCGACCTTCGGGTTCAATTTACCCGCAGGAACCGTTCTTTTCACCTCCCTACGTTCCTCGACGCCCATCGACGTCTCTTGGCTTCATCGAGCATGCAAAACAGGATTTTCCGTCGTCCCATGAGTTGTTCGCTGGCGACATGTCCACACGATCTGCCGAGTCATTGAAGTTTCTCGAATTCGGTCATGTCCGTGGCCAGAATATTGTACGTTTTCACCTCTTGCTTACATTTTATCGTAATTAAAATCCGTCTCCTTTCAGGCTTTCGCCGATATTCGCCCAGGAGCTGGAACTTCGGCACCGGTAGCAATGGTGTTTGACGCCTCACAGTGGGGACCCTATTCGATGGCGGGGATTTCCCCTCAGATAGAGGCGAAGATTCAAAGTCCTATTCACCCTCAACTTGCAGGATCCTACTCCATCCCTTCAACCCCTTCAGTATCTCACATAGAAGCCCTCACCCCAACGGGCCACTTCAACGTGGCTTCTGAGCTAGACATCCCGATCCTCGAAGCCCCCTCCGATTTAAAGAGCACCCAGCTGGCTAAAGACGATGACGAAGATGCAGCATTTTTTGCTTCCTTTGGCTTCAGTGGGGAAATGCTTTCGTATCTGAAGACTCCTGTTGACAACCCTGCTTTGGCCGACCACAGTCAAGAATGGCAAGCTGGCGCCAGCACCGATTTTGCCAATTGGGAGTTCGAAAATCTGTATTCTTCCCAACAGACAGGTTCTCAGTTCATCTTTACGACCGAAACTTTAGATTCTTCCTTGTAAGTACCCTATGACTTTTTACATCTGTATTTTTAACAGTGCGCTGTGTTCTATTCGCACGTCTATTCGGATTTGAACCGTATTGTACATGTATTTCTAGATCCCGAATCCCCGATACTGGTCATGGATTGGTCGTAATTATTTCAACATCTCCTGCATTTTCTCTCGATCTACCATTCTATCCCTCGTGTACACGCATTACCACTACTCTACCAATATTTAATGACAAAATCTGACAATGGTGTCACTCCGCAATTTTCATTGCAGTGATCTTCACCGCCAATTTCTCTACCCTTGCATCCAAAGCTTCCAACTCTGACTGCAAAATTGGATGATTGTCTCCAACCGGCACTCCCATGACGGTAGAAGGAAGATGATAGGACACAATAGATCCAGTACCGTCCGGTTTCTCGACTATCAACAGGCGTGGTGGGATGCTGTACGCAGCGAGGGGATTATATTTCAAGATCGCTTGAGCCACAAGAGGATTCCCGAAAGTGTAAGCAATGATCCCTGGTTTTTCGATTCCGTCTGCGAACTTAAGTAACTTGTGGTGTGGGATCTCCATAAAATATCTGAGGAAACAGTGGGTTTGTTAATGGTGGGTCGGCTAAACGTGGCATAGAATGCCCACAAGAAATCGGTCCCTGAAGTCCTCTCTACGACGGACATGAATTCCTCCTGGCTTTGAACGGTTCTAAGTTTAGCCATGAAACCCTGCGAGCCTGTTTTATTGACCTCTGCATCAAGCCGTGATATCACTTCAGAGAATGGGACAGTCGTATTGAATTCGATCAGTTTCGCAGTGAATGGGGTAACTGTCTTCGACATTTCAAAGGTGAGAGTTTGGGTTGAGTACAGGATTTGGCAGTCTTCCCTTTAAGTAAACACGAGCAGGAACTGAATCCATGTACATAGGCATCTATGATCTGCCTTAGAGGGACAGAATTTCGAGCTTCGAGCTCTAACTTTACCATCGTTATCATCGGAACTGGCAGGCGGCCACTTGAAAACGAAGACGGTCTGGTCTGGTCCATAATTTGAATTGTGGCATCGGTTCCCCGGCCCGATGCCATAAATTTTAGTTAGTTATTTATTACATCTTTTCTCTTGAACTACGGCGTTGGGCTCAAGCGCTTCTACGAAATTGTCCTGAATGAAAAACGACACAGTTATTTCCACCATCGACGATTTTCTGCGCAAGCGAGAACGACCTCCAAAGAAGAAAAGGCGGCTCTCTGCGCTCCAGTCAAGTTCGGACGCAGACTCGGACTCGGCTTCGAACAGCGAAGATGGTGGACAAGGTTCAGTCGATGAAGTAGACAGCACTCTGAACGACAGATATGGTGGTGAGGACCGTGTCGTGTCTTTCCAAAACCAAGAGGCAGAACCCGCATTGCTAATGGAAGATCGGCTGGGTTGGTTCGGGCATCAATCAAGTGCTGAAGCTCGCCAGAAAGTACTACAACCTGCCATAGCTTCTCAAGTATCTTCCTTCGCATCTCTAGGAATATCTAAAGCCCTGCAAATTGCTCTTAAAAGCATGTCCATTAAATCACCTACCGAAATTCAAGCTGCCTGTATCCCCCAACTCCTGGCTGGCAAGAATGTTTCATTCTCATCGTAACTTTTAGGAGTTGACTATCCCCTAATCAGGCAGGGATTGTATAGGTAACGCTAAGACTGGGTCAGGAAAAACCATCGCCTTCGCTCTGCCGATTCTTCAAAAGCTCTTCGTCGATCCATATGGCGTCTTTGCCTTGGTACTGACTCCAACAAGGTGCAAGAATATTCACACCTGGTAATGAATATCTTTTATTTCCATTTTCACAGAGAACTTGCATTCCAAATTGCAGAACAGTTTACTGTTCTGGGCCAGTCCTCGAATATTCGGATAGCTGTGGTTGTAGGAGGAATGGACATGATGGCGCAGGCATTGGAACTGGGAAATCGTCCCCACATCGTAATCGCAACCCCCGGTCGTATGGTGGACCACCTTCGAAGCACCAGCGGTGAATGGGATCTGTCCAGAGTCAAATACCTGGTGTGTCATGAGCATTCAAAAACTTGGAAACAAAAATTCATTTTCTACTCGATTAGGTCCTTGACGAAGCTGATAGGCTTCTAACACCGACATTCTCCCCGGAATTAAGCTACTTGTTCAATGTTCTACCTAAACAACGCCAAACTTGCCTTTTTACTGCAACGCTTACCCCATCTATAGAAACCTTGGCGGAAGCACCACCTCGACCGGGTAAACAAAAACCTTTTGTTCACCGACTGCAAGAAACGTAGGCAAATTCTCTTGTAGTCAAAAGGGAGTTACCTTATGACTTGAACTTTAGTATTGAGACGGTTTCGACACTAAAGCAACACTATCTCCTTGTGCCCTCTCATGTTCGTGAATCTTACCTTTATCATCTCCTATGCAATCCACCAGAATCAACCCTCCACTTGCGTCGAGCGCCACCAGAAAAGGACAAGTCGGGAAAGAAATCAGTAAAATCCAAGACGAAAAAAGCCAAAGTCGAGCATTCAGAAGATGAGCTGAAACAGCCACCACCAACAATCATTTTCTGCGCGAAGCCTCGCACGGCGGCCTATTTGACCCTTCTGTTACAGTCACTCATGATCAGAAGCACCGCCCTACATTCACGGCTCACCCAACGAGAGAGACTCTCTTCGCTATCATTATTCCGTTCTTCTGTTGTTCCAGTTCTGATCTCGACCGACGTTGGAGCTCGAGGGCTTGATATCGAGGATGTCGCAATTGTCATAAATTGGGATCTTCCGACTGAACCAGAAGAATACACGCATCGTGTAGGAAGAACGGCTCGTGCTGGAAAGGGAGGCATCGCCATCAGTTTTGTGACCGAGCGGGATGAAGAGCGGGTTTTGAAGATCGAAGACCGAATTAGTGAGTATCTAGAATTCTATTGGCTAGATTCCTATGCTTTATCTCCACGAATTGCACAGAAACTAGACTTGAAGAGATGAATCTCCCCGAAGATAAGGTTTTGGATAAGCTGAGTGCAGTATCGACGGCAAAACGTCTAGCAAACATGGTAGGTGTTCTTTGAGTGCCCTTTTCATCTCTAAACGTTGCCCCGGTCTCCAGGAACTTCACGACTCTAATTTTGGACAGCGAGAGGAGATTCACAGGACCAAATATGACACGCGTAGAGTTCCTGAAAGGCAGGAGGGGAGGGCCTAGACTGCTTTGTGGACGGTATACCTATAATCGATCATGATCGACGGTGTAGAAAGCCGGCGGCCCCGTCTGTCCGGTCTATCGACACTTGCTCGACTGCACGAGGCAGCTCCAGATACTATGGGAAATGTAGATTCGAATAGTAGATTTGGGGTGGAAACTGAGGCAGGCAGGACCCCTCGCACACACGCATGCGTACATATTGCAGAAATAGCTGTACATAAACTATGTTGTGATCGGCTGGAGTCTAAATCGCACCTTTGTTTCCTCCTTCCAGTCCCATAGCTCATTCCCCTTCTCCCATCCAAAAAATGGACACTGACTGGGATTCCGTCCTACAATTCGTCGCCGACCCTCTCGACATGGACTATTCCCAGAAACAAGGCGTCCATTCAGAAAGACCGCCACTCCAAGTACCAACTCCACCTGTAAGCGCGCTTTTGTCTAGTGTCAGCTCCTATTCCTAATTCTTCGTTCTATTTGCCATCGCAGCAATCTCATGATGGCTCGCCAGTCGTAGACGACGCTGAGGTGGTTTCGGTCTCCACCACTTTCTTCCCAGGCGCCCAACACCTTGCACTTCCGCCGGATATCGTTCTGCTTTCATCTGATAGCGTATTCTTCTACGTCCATTCCCATCTTCTTATCGCGGCCTCTGAAAATGACTTTCGCGGACGTCTACCCATCTCGCCTTCCTCGCCAAAAGACCAAAATTCCATCATTTCCATTCCAGAAAACTCAGCAGTATTGAACATCATCTTGCACACCGTTTATGATATGTCATGCGCACACTATTCCCCGACTTTTCCTTCTCTTGTCACTGCAGTCAACCGCCTACCGCTTTACGGAATCCGTCCAAAAGTCCGCATCGCGCCTTCAACACCACTCTTTTCGTTGCTCTTGTCCCACGCGCCTCTATATCCACTGGAATTGTATGCGCTTGCAGCCTCCCACGACCTGTACGATCTGGCTGTGTCTACGTCTTCGCATCTCCTCTCTTTTCCCCTCTCGACTCTTACAGACCAAATGGCTGAACGCATAGGCCCAGTGTATCTTAAGCGGCTATTCTTCCTACATTTCGGTCGGTCAGACGCGCTGAAGCGAGTGCTCCTCCCGCCACCCCACCCTCATGCACCGACATCTCTCTGTGATTTCGCCGAGCAGAAAAAGTTGACACGAGCGTGGGCACTGGCATCAGCATATCTGGCATGGGATGCACGGCCGGGTGAGTGGTTTGGAATCCTGCTATTCTCCAGAACACTCATGCTGATGAATTAGACCTGTCGACAAGTGCGATGGAATCAGCTCTCCGACCATTAGCTGAACATCTTAGTTGTGGTGAATGTCAGCAAGCACTACGAGAAAGGATCAAAAATCTCGTCGTACAGTGGTCGGTCGTCAAGGTATGTAGGGATATTTTAATGAGTTTTAGACTGCGATGTGCTGAATAGTCGCGCAGAGGACGATCTAGGGCCGTTTTCCATCACCCGAAAATTACAATGCATTGTTCTCGCCATACATTATTCGCCTTTTCGCAATTGTAACACCATTCTACAACACACGCATGGACCCTCGATTTGATACCCAAATTCACGACTACCCCCGGCTGTCAATAGGCCATTCGCAGTTCCCGTCAACCCTGTTATCATTATCACCTGCATCATCGACATAAACGAATCGATTCTAGTAGCAAACACTCGTCTCCGTAAACACGTAGGAGAGACTTAAATTGTAAAGTACCAAATTAGATAAGCTTTGGCAGACGATGATGTCAGCCATGACGGAGGTGTGATGTCATGTAAGTAAACTCGGAATTGCAGGTGTCCGGGGTCCACGGACTGTTCAACATCCACTTCAACATTACTCTGAGTACATATAAAAGATGTCCACTACCAAAGTCTGCACTCATCATGCCTCTGTTTTATATGTAGGCCGTCTTCTGCACAGTTGCCACCGTTGTTGACTCTAATTTCATTTTTAGCCATGGAACGCCTATTGGCGCCACCGCCATCATGCTCGCCCTAGTCGCTAGCATGGGAGGCTTCATCTTTGGCTATGACACCGGCCAGATCAGCGATATCCTCCTCATGGAAGACTTTAAGCTTCGTTTTGCTACGTGTTCCAGTCCTACCGATCACAACACCTGCAAGTTCAGTGTCGTCAGGGCTGGTCTCATCGTGTCCTTGCTGTCTATAGGGACCTTGGCTGGTGCCTTGATGGGCGCTCCGTGCGTCAAGCTCTCGCTTCATCAGAATGCTAAAATATATCGGTGAACAGGATTGCCGATCGGATAGGAAGACGTTACGCAATGGTGGTCGAGTGCATCATCTTCTGCATAGGCGTCGTTGTCCAAATATGCACCGTCGGTGTCTGGCAGCAAATTGCTGTCGGCCGCTTTATATCTGGTCTCGCTGTCGGGGCTTTAAGTTGTGCTGTGCCAATGGTGCGTCCCTCGCACTGGTATATAGAAATATTCTCAACGATATCTAGTATCAAGCGGAGACAGCCCCTACACAAATTCGTGGAACTTTAACCGCCACATACCAGCTGTTTATCACGTTTGGAATTCTTGTTGCTTGTTCGTTTTTTTAATCCTACCTTACCGCATCCTTGATTTACCAAGGACTCCTAAAACTCTAGATTGCATCGCTTTGGCTACCCGAAATTTAGGCGGGGCTGCGTCATGGCGCACACTAATAGGAATTGGCCTCGTATGGCCTTGTGTTCTTGGTGTTGGGATTCTGTTCATGCCCGAATCTCCTAGATGGCTCGCTGCCCACGGAAAACTCAAAGAAGCTCAAACTTCGATCGAAAGGGCACACGGTATCAAAGTCGTCGACGAAAAGGTAGATCGCTTCGTCGCCGCTGAAGTAGAAGAGATTGCCAACCAAGTCGAAATAGAAGCTGGTCTCAAGTCAGGGTGGTTTGATTGCTTCAGTCCGAACAACAAGACACTGTACCGCACATTATTGGGAATGGCGCTCCAGAGCTTCCAACAGCTAACCGGTGCAAACTACTTTTTCTATTACGGTGCCACAATCTTCCAGAGTGTGGGCATCAGCGACAGCTTTGTAACGCAGATTATTTTGGGTGCAGTCAACTTTGTGTGTACTTTTGGGGGCTTGTTCGTCATGGAACGAGTTCGTTGCTCGTCTCGCTTTACTCTTTCAGTTATTCACCAGGTCGCAATATAGTTTGGTCGTCGACTCCCGCTCATCTTTGGAGGACTCTGGCAGTCAGCTTGGCTGTTCGTATTTGCTGCTGCTGGCACGGCGAAAGATCCAAGTATGAATAAAGGAATTGGATCATGTAGGTTCTGAACCAATATATCTTCAGGCTATCACTGACGCTACTTTTCAATATTCTCGTCAACGATGCACCCTCAACAGTAATGATCATTAGTGCCTGCATGTTCATTTTTGGATATGCTATGACATGGGCCCCTGGTGTTTGGATTCTCATTGGAGAGACATTCCCCACCCGTACGAGGGCGAAGCAGGGTTCGCTATCAACGGCAAGTAATTGGTCCGTCATCGGTATATTCTTCGCAAACGATAGAACTGATTGTTCATGCCTCAATACAGGCTATGGAATTTCCTGATAGCTTTCTTCACTCCTTTCATTGTATCCGCCATTCAATTCAAATATGGGTTTGTGTTTGCTGGTATGTTTCTAGTTATAATTACCCTCAGTTTGGCGCCGACCGTGTTGATTTTTGCAGCTTGTAATTTGGCCGGAGCCGCCACGGTTTTCTTCTTCCTGTATGAAAGCTCAGATCTTTCTTTGGAAAGCGTGGACAGGGTATGTCCCTCAACGAAACGTTTCAACCACGTCTTATATTCCGTACTAGATGTACAATGACCCCAACTGCAAACCATGGACATCCCGCTCTTGGGCCCCTGCTGGATACTTCTCGCGACACGACTTGGAAGAACAAACGCAGGCAGCGCAGGCAAGGAAATCACTTGCAAGTGTTGCCCTCGAGGAGAGGCACATCGAGGATACACATGGCGCCGGAAATAATATCTTAGGCAATGGCGTAGGGCACGGAGGGAAAACAGGCACTCGATTGACCGAATTTCGAGGAGAAAGCAAGGTAAGCCAAGGCGTTGGGTACCAACATAAGCAGCCCGAGGGAAGCGGAAGGGTACCTTTATTAGCTAGCGACAGTGTCGGTGTGCTTGTCGCTGCAGGATCTCAGGATAGAGATCGCCACGACGCGATCAC
The DNA here is from genome assembly GCA_023014345.1 of Galerina sulciceps. Classification (NCBI taxonomy): domain Eukaryota; kingdom Fungi; phylum Basidiomycota; class Agaricomycetes; order Agaricales; family Galerinaceae; genus Galerina; species Galerina sulciceps. The sequence goes on along the minus strand of JAEDXJ010000005.1, from coordinate 1,086,378 downwards.
ATCTGGGCAAGTAGGCCATGTTGAGCCTGACCCTGCAAATTGAGACGTTTGGTCGGCGAAGGCGTACTCTACGCGCCTGGAGCAAACGGAAAGTGATTCTCAGTCCCTGCATCTACCCTTCAAGTATATTCATATAATCAGTTTCTACACCTACACAACCTCTCCTTGCTGTCATTTTGTACTGGAATTCAAGTCATAATCATTGCCAACATTTTTTGTAATTGTACATATTGTCTTCGAATATATACACCTCTTATACTCAGCCTTCAGACCATGGAACTGCATCGCGATATTGTCGAATGGAATTAGGGAAGGCATCGTTGTGTATAATATAAGTAGTGTTTGAGTAGTGTACACATATTTTAACTAGGTAAGAGCCACCAACTACCGGCCCTTTAGATCCTCTGCAAGGATCGCGTCGTTTAATTCGTCCAGAGGTGCGAGCTCTTTCCCGTCAACTAGATCGAACTACTGGTGTTCAGCGACGTGTCCGCGTCAAATATCTATTCCTGGAGCTCACCTCGTTTATAAACAAGAAAAAATGTCGGTAGCTTGTGTTTAGGTGCGCTGTCCACATTGTCTACTAAGAATATTTCGTCTCGCAGGGCCGGCCGAACGTACCTTCGATGCCAAGTGCACATATATGGTCGAAGTGGTTGCTGTAAATGTGGGCATACACCCGGAACAAGCGTCTTACTATCGTCTTGACGGTGTCGCGAAAGTTCTTGGGGAAAGCAACGCCTAGAATTAAAATTCTCAGAAGGGAAAAAACTCAACATGGATACACTTAAATACATACCTATTTTATTTGGGAATATGGCTTCGTCGTCGAGCAGGTGTTGCGCCCAGTTCATGAGCGCGTCGACGTACTCAGGGGCAGGGAGCTTGGTGGGTCGTTTGTACTTTGCACCGTCCTCCCAAAGGTACTCATACCTGAATAATCCATTCGTCAGAGGGCAAGCCACCGAAGTAACGGCAAACGAAACACACCGAGGTCCTGCAGACATGATGGGACACTATGACTCGCGCATACGTTATTGTTTTCACCAGAAGTCCTACAAGCGTACCTCAGCGGGTATACAGAACTCAGTTACAGTTCCATAAAGCATGTTGAGGTGGTTAAAAAAATCAACGGCTTGGTTATACGAATGAGCAAAGGAGCCTCGCCAAAGGATTACTACTCACTGTGCACCGCTAACCATTCGTTCAGATCCTCGCCCTCTGGTAGTTGCACGGCTAGCCTCAGATTTCCTGATCCCTGGCAGAATTGAATTAAATTCAGAGACGCGGCTAAATTTACCATGATATGCAAAAACGCGTAGTCTCGATCCTACCAGAGTAGCCTCAGCGTACTTCCTCAGCTGGTATTGTTTGGTGCCCTCTGGTATATCTTTCCGCGGTTTGAATGTGCGCGTTTTTCCCCTGTAGATGGCGGGAGATAAAATCAGGGTATTTCTGCAACATTAATAAACATATAGATAGACCTACAGACCGAAGAACGAAGACATATTGGGTGTGTTTTGTATAAAGCGATGGGTGTTAGTGGAGAGCGTCAATATGACAAATTAGGAAGCCGGTTCTCGGTATTTGCCGTGGAAATACTTAATCTGGGACCCGCTGCACTAATAATAGAACACTAGCACGCAATGTTTTTTCTTTGGCCGCTTGGAGGCTTATTCTCTTGGAGGCTTGATCAGCCAGGTGGCGTTAGCTACAATTTGTATGTCCTAAACCGTTTCGTAAATTTTTTCCGAAGGCTCGGGAACATGACGGAACACCAAGTACTTAAGTAGGACCTTCGAACTTTCAACAGATCTGGAATTTGAACCAGTTCAATACGGGAAGTCATCCACTGCCACTGGCAGCCTTGTTGGCTCAAGTTACGGTCGCCAAAGCAGGGAAGGTGTCATCTCATAGCTTGTGCTGCCTGAGGGCTTTAATCCCTTGGTAAAACGCGTGCAATCATTTCCTCTGAGTCTCTGGCCTTGAATTCTATTGAGACCGTAACCAGCTCCAAGATTTGGAAGACTGCAACTGCGCGGTTCGTGATCACAATCCGGTGGTTGGATCAGTTACCGGAGTACAAAAGAAACCGGTGGGTGATTACTGCACGCAGCAAAATGTGGAATTCACGAGCGATGATGAAATGAAACCCACCAGCTTATGGATCGGATTCAGAAGAATGACGAAGCTCTTCGAATTTAAATTTCAAGAATATGTATATAAGACATCACCTCTTTCAGCATCTTTTCATTACCAACACCAACATCATTTTCCACAATGCCTTCCGTACTTTTCGTATTCACTTCTGCAGATAAGACTTTGACTGGGAGCCAGACTGTCAGTGATGTCCTTGGACTTCGTCGGTATTTCGAGACTTATTAGTCACATTTTCGTAGGGCTGGTACTTGCCTGAAGCGGCCCACCCCTACTACGTGCTCAGCCCTCATGCGAACATTGATTTTGCGGCCCCAAAAGGTTCCAACCCCCCTGTGGACGAAGGCAGTGTTCAGGTAGACATAACACATTACTAAATGGCGTCACCACTGATGTCAGATCGCAGGCCTTTGCCTCAGATTCTGATTCAGTAAAGTTCCTGAAGGATGAAACAGTGAAATTTAAGTTCGCGAGCGCCAAAAGACTGTCAGATGTGGATTTCAAGGACTATGACGCCATCTTCTATGTCGGAGGTCATGGCCCCGTTATGGATTTGCCAACAGACCCAGTCAACGCTAGGCTAATCCAACAGGTGAGTGTAGCTTTGCCCAAAACTCTTTAGCCTGGTCTGAACTGGTATGCCAGTTTTGGGACAATGGGAAGATCGTGGCAGCTGTTTGCCATGGACCTGCGTTAGTTTACAATGTCGGACACAATGATGCCAATCAAACTCACGTCTCTGCACAGAGCTCTCACAGGCGCGGTGGATGCAGCCGGGAGGTCAATCTTTACTGGTAGGATGGCCACTGGATTCTCGAATGAGGAGGAAGAACAGGCTGGTAAAGTCAAGGTCTGTCTTTGAACCTTGGTCCAACGCATCGAGCCTCAAGTTGAGGAACTTTTACAGGATGTCCCGTTCTTGTTGGAAGACAAGATCGTTCAACTTGGAGGAAAATATACGAAAGCCGAGAAGATATGGGGGGTAAGCATTCTAAGTCGTTTATCGCAAGTCTCAAAAGCTCAACGAGGCTCAATGTTCAGGAGAAAGTAGTCGTCGATGGACATCTCATCACAGGACAGAATCCCGCATCGGCTGGTGGGGTAGGGGAAGCGATCCTCAAGGCCCTCAAGTAAATGAAACCCACGAGTGGAGAATGGGATGGCAAAAAACCTATGGCTATGTTCAAACCATATCAAGCATTGAGTAGATGGAAAAGTAGACGAACACCATCATGATATTACAATGTTCAAAAATAATGACACATCGCGTGCCGCAAGACGTCCTAAGAGGGTATGCTCATTTAGATATAGACCACTGACATTTGCCAGCCTTTTTTTAGAGTGAAGCCGTCTAAAGCTTCTTTGGCGGTAGTGGCAAGTTCTGGCGACTCGAAAAATACCTGAGCCATTTTGACCCGAATACCAGCTGGATTCAAGGCAGGAGACCAAGTAACGTGAGTTCTCTGGAAACCTTTGTACCTAGTTCGAAATAGATAAAGGTAACCATATTATGGGATATGAAATGGCGTACTGTTGGAATAAAACGGAAAGTACGTCGTCTGTGACTTCTTGCGGCAGGTTTGTACATAGCAGTCGTAATGAGGGCTGTTGGACCTGGGTAGGCACTGTGGTTGGAACCGCAGCTTTCGGAGAAATAATGTGAAGCAACTGGTTATATCAAATTTCGAGTAGCACGACTTACATGTGTCTTTCTTTGTGGGTGTTTCTTCCTCGTCATCGATTTCCATCTCCTCATCTGAATCATCGGCCTTTTCTCGCTTCGCCTGACGTTCTGAGTCCCCTGCGTCTGTGTCCCTTTGTCGCTTACCATTCTGCGTCACGACTGCGCTTGCATTTGGTGCCGTTGGGGGCACAAAGTCAGGGTCTTCGATTCGGAGGGTAGCGTATGATTTTGATTTTGCATAATCGATGTGCTAGGAGTGGGCTATGATCAACATGAACTTCCAAGATAGCGCGTCGATACGTGCTCACCAAAGGTTTGTCGTAGAATACCATGCCCTCGCAAGCTCGCATGGCAGAAGTCGCGCTTGCTAGATCGGTGAAGACAAGGAAAGCTTGACCACGCATTTTATCGCTCTTGGAGGCGATGATGTCGATAATCTTGCCATATGTGGTGAAAAGGGCGTAAAGCTGGATCTTGAGCTCCTCCTTGTTGACCTTGTCGTTGAGGTTCTTTATATACAATGTCGTATTTGGTTGATTTGAGGATGAAGCCATGATTAGCAGAAGCAGAGGTCCGATGATATGCAAAGTTGGGCCGAAAATGGATAATTCCCACGAGGTCAGGCGTCGTGTAAAAATAAAAAGCTTGAGCAGGTGCGTCGGTTAGGACTCTCCTACAACAGGTTGCAGCTGGCAGCCCAGGCACTGCAGAACTCAATTTCTCTTCTTATCGTAACCACACTCCGTAGTCGCGGTCATTCCTCCCCCAGGTTCACATCCTCCTCGCACTTGCTGAAACTATCTCATCCGGACTTTTTTTTTAAATACCCCAAGGTGGTCTGATAAAAGCTTCCTTTCAATTTTTTTTTATTCCTAGGCGCACTTCCCAGCGGCTCGAGTCTGGGGTAAAATGGACAAATTCAACTCCTGGTCGCCATATTTCACCCCGTTCTATACCCTCCAAAACCCTACCATCCCCCCACAGAATCCAGACTCTTTCCACCAGTCCTCGTACTACAATGTCGGAATACTGGATATCTACCTTGTCATAACATGCATTGCTGTCATGGCTGTTCTACGTGACGCGTTTCGGCTGTTGGCTTTCGAGCCGTTTGCCCGATGGAAGCTTACTCGCGACCTGATGTTAACACGACAACGACAGAGGACGGTGAAAACCAATGGCGCTGCAAATACCTACATCGGTAATGGTAACGGGCATGTTTCAAATGGGAACGGTCATCTGCATTCGAACGGAAATGCAAATGGTGTCGCTGGCACTTCACCAACTGCCAAGGAAATGCGCCAGTTGAATCGCAAAGTCTTAAGGTTTGCTGAACAGGGGTGGTCTGTAATATATTACTCCATTCAATGGGCTTTCGGTCTCGTACGTTCATTTTTGATTTTCTCTTTATGTTGCTACCTTCTAATATTTTTCTTCTTCAGTACGTCCATTATAATTTACCTACCCGACTTCTGGACCCAACCGATTTGTGGCTAGCATACCCACATATACCCATCGCTGCTCCAGTCAAGTTTTATTACCTCACTCAGGCAGCTTTTTATTTCCATCAAATCCTCGTTCTCAATGCAGAAGCTCGTCGAAAGGACCACATTCAGATGATGTCCCACCACATCATAACAGTCGTCCTTATCCTGGGCAGCTACCTTACTAACTTTACTCGTGTGGGGTGTGTGATCATGATGCTTATGGATTGTTGTGACATCTTCCTCCCCGTAAGTTGTTATTGCCCAAGTCCTTGTCCTTATCCTCGGTTTAACCGTTTAATTCTGGTCCAGCTTGCCAAAATGATTCGCTACCTCGATCTCAGTCAGGCCGCTTGTGACTTCGTGTTCGCCATATTTATGCTTTCTTGGCTCATTACAAGACACTTCCTTTTCCTCTGCGTTATCTACTCGACGATTTTCGTAGGTCCCAATTACGTTGAGTTCATGTGGGACTACGAAAACAACTATTATGTTACGCAAACGAATTATACGATATTCTGCGTGCTGCTCCTTGCCCTCCAGGTCTGTGTTGGTCCTTTATTTAGCAGGTAATTGACCAATTGACGCACGTGCGCTCCCAGATAATACAATGCATCTGGTTTTGGATGATTTGCAGAGTGGCATGGAGGGTTGTCAGCGGGAGTGGTGCATCAGATGACCGCAGCGACGATGAGGACGAGTAAGTCCTTTGTTACGCTGTAATTATAGAAACTTACGAGCATTTCCGTTGATCAAGTACCAACGCATCAGACAAGAAGGACAATTAGATCATCTTTCTTATTTTTTGGCCGTGTAGGTTCACTTCCATGGCAATATTGTAGACCTGTGATGCCGATACCCACTAAATTACACCGACATATAAAGTGATCTAAACTCTGCAATAGTAATTATGAAGGTGAACTTGATGGCCTAACTAATGCTGTCTAAGGACAAGAAAAGAATCACTTTTCCTTCCTTGTGTGCCCACCCTTTTGCTTCGGTGTCGTCTTTTTTCCTTATTCTCTTTGAGGGTAATGCCACGTACTACGCTTTGGGCTTTTTGGTATTTATCTTTTATTCCAGTCGCAATTCGTGTACATAGCACTGCGAGTCACGTTAATTTCCTTATCAGGAATCATCGGCAATATACTCTAGTCGGCGTAGGTTGCCTTTCGCAGCCCACAGCTCTTGTCGCTGCTAAACTTTCTCCATCCTCTACCTCTCCACCTACGCCACTACATCCAAACCGGATCCGAAAACGTTGTACACTCTCACAAAGTCACGAACTACCACCCATGATGGCCAGTTTCATGAGCTACTTTGGCGCTGGGCGGAAGGACCCTAAGCAAACGGCGCGCGACGCCATTGTCGGACTTCGCCAGCAGCTGCAGATGATCGAGAAGAAGGAGGAGTACCTGCAGAAGAAGATCGATGAGGAGGTCAAGAAGGCACGGGCAAATGCAGTGTCGAACAAGGCTGGTGCGTCATCTTGTGATCCCCTTTTTCTATCGAACTGACCAAATGGCTGCACTGGTTTCATCCATTCTATTACATATTGATTTATTATGCCATGTTATCGACGTTCTTTGTATCTGGATTTGCGGATTTTCGCGTACTCGGTGCTCGTCTGGGCTCTTTCCTTTGAACGTATGATCAACCAGTGGCTACTGCGGCGCTCAAGCGAAAGAAGGTGACGGAGCAAGAGCTAGATCGACTAGCGGGGAGTCGCCTACAGCTTGAAATGCAAGTTAATACCCTGGAGTCGGCAAACCTAAACGCAGAAACGATGGCCGCCATGAAGAAGGCGTCTGATGCACTCAAGGTCATCCATGGCAATCTGTGAGTCACATTATTCTTATTTCTTTCGTATCTCCTGCGCCGGATTATTGGCATCGCCATTGCCTTCTCGGTATCGGTTTGATTCTTCGGTGCCAGGCAATATGCTAGGAGGCCTACAGGACGCGCGGATCTAAATCTGACTATTGAACACCTACTCACGGTCGACTGTCTGGGGTTATTTTTGTTATAGGGACATGAACAAAGTAGATGCGACAATGAACGCTGTGAACGAGCAACGCGAGCTCGCGAACGAGATCTCTGAGGCCCTTTCGAATCCTATTTATTCTGGTGTGGAAGTGGACGAAGTGCGTTCTGTCTATCTGCTATGTTTCTGCTTTAGACTATACTCACTATCAAACATTGCACTCTCCCCACATATCATCTAAACACAAATCTTACTTGGATGTCAAATCACTGCGATCCAATTGCAATCCCGTTATTCATTTGTATATTACGCCATATGTACACAGGACGAACTAATCTCGGAGCTTGAAGAGCTACAACAAGAAGAACTAAACAACCGGCTGAACGAGGCGGACCATGCTCCCGTGCATCTACCACCTGGGTCAAGAGTGACCGAAGACAGTAAGTGTTTCTTCCGGTCTGGATGACCCATGTATATATTGAGATCGATCTCACGCATTGCACTTTTTCCCTCTCATTTCAGAGACACGGACACCTGCTGTGGAAGACGACGAGGAGGCACAGCTCAAGGAGCTGCAGGCTGCCTTGGCGATGTGATACGCGCCATCGTTCCGCCCCGATTTTCGTTAGTGTTTCTTTTTCAACTTGTACTACCTAGTACCATTTCTTATACTGTTCCTTCTATCTCCATCCATCGCCAGCGTCATAGGAGTGTTGTGTTAATGCGTTCGTATCTGTCAGTCAGCCAAGCCGACAGGCTCATTCTTATTTCCCGCATTATCTTATCTATCTCACGTCGACGTCTTCACTTTACAAGGCAGCCGTGTGTCTTTTCCTACATCGATTCTTGCTTCGTCCGTACACGCTGCTTTATACGACCTTTTTATCCCCCTCTCCAGATTTCTTGGAATCCTGGCCTCATAACCCGTGCCACATCGACAATTAATTACTTCATGATCCAAGTTTCAACCCGCAGCATTTCTGTGCCTTAGAGTGTATGTACAGTACGAATCAATGGTGATAAAGAACAGTTGTCAGTTCTGTGTTCATTCATTTACTTTGGTATCGACACTGGCGTTCAGGTATCAGGTGTGGCAGGGAGGAAGAAAGGTTTATTATTGTAAATAACGAGGTCTCCTGCGGAGACAGCAAGTTTATTGGACTGCATTCCTTGTGCATGGATGGCTATCTAAGTGTTCTAACGCTTTCGGAACACCAGCTGACGGTGAGGAAAACGCGTCGAGTCACGGCGCGTCACAGCGCGGCAGAACTCAATTCTTTACACCCACCACCAACACCAACTTACAATGTCCAAACTGTCCGAAGGATGCATTAAGCTTCTCCAGACTACTGATCCAAGTGATCTCGATGTTTTCAACTCTCCGTACGTCGTGCAATTTCTCTCCACGAAAAGAGTCGGGAGCGCCAACCCGACTGCGTCTGGCGCCACCCCACCCGACCGATACCGTATAATCATGTCCGATGGCATCCAGTACATGCAGGCCATGTTGGCGACGCAGCTCAATGAGCTGGTGACTTCCAATACTATTACCAAGAACACGATCGCAGTTCTTGAGAAACTGACTTGCTCCTTCGTGCAAGGGAAACGGTAAGTATCGCAATACCTACTGCCTCAATTCGTGGACTTGACGCGATGTGTGTGCAGGCTCGTCGTTGTTCTCGGTCTCCGCGTGTTGGAACACGTCGCTGAAAAAATTGGTGAGCCGCAGAACATCGATGCCCCAACTTCGGGAGCCGAGGCTGCAACTTCAGCGGCTGCCAGCGCAACCACCTCTGCGCCTACCCCTGCAGCTGCCACTGTGAACATGTCGTCTAGCTCTCGCCCACCACAACCTCAGCCAAAGGGCCGTCACGGGAACATATACCCGATTGAAGGTCTCAGTCCTTACCAGAACAACTGGACCATTAAGGCGCGCGTTATGCAGAAGTCAGAAATTAAGACCTGGTCCAACGCGCGTGGGGAGGGCAAGCTCTTCAACGTCACGTTAATGGACGATTCTGGTGAGATTAGGGGAACAGGGTTCAACCTTGCTGTGGACGAGCTCTATCCAAGGCTCGAAGAGGGGAAAGTGTATTATATTTCCAAGGCGCGGGTCAACCTTGCCAAGAAGAAGTTTTCGAATGTCAATAACGACTATGAGCTTAGCTTCGAGAGGAACACGGAAGTGGAGGAGGTATGCCGTCGCAGTCAACCGTCCATCCTCCCAAATTCATTTTTTCTTGTATCAGTGCCACGAGGTCACCAATGTGCCAACTATCAAATACAACTTTGTTCCTCTGAACCTTTTGGAAGAGCTGAACAAGGATGCCATTTGTGGTATGTTGACGTTTTGTTAGTCGTAACTCGATATTTATGTTCATTGTAGATGTCATTGGTGTTGTAAAAGAAGCCTCACCAGTTACCGAAATCACATCGGTCAAGCAAAATCGGCAGGTTGGTATTGTCCTCTATTTTTCCCATTCTGTTGGTTAACCTGTTTCAAGATCCCAAAGCGCGAGTTGACCTTGGTTGACAAGTCTGGATTCTCTGTTCGCATGACACTCTGGGGTAAGCAGGCGGAGCAGTACAGTACTACTGAACCAAACCCTGTTATCGCGTTCAAAGGCGTCAAAGTTGGAGACTTTGGAGGTTAGCAATTGCTTCTGTTGACTTGATGGGCACAAGCTCATATTTCCGCAGGGCGTTCGCTCTCCATGTATAGCTCCAGCACTATGCATGTTAACCCGGACATTGATGAGTGCTTCACCCTTCGAGGGTGGTATGACTCCTCGGGTGCAGAGCAGACCTTCAAGGCTCACTCCATGTCAGGCGGAGTGTCTTCAGGAGCTGCTTTCAACCGCGCCGACATCCGCAGCTTGGACGACGTCAAGCAGACGGGATACGGCATGCCCGAGAAGCCAGAGAATTTTTCGGCACGTGCGACGATCATGCATATCAAGGCGGACAACATCTCGTACCCTGCGTGCCCGACACAGGGCTGCAACAAGAAGGTGGTGGAGCTGAATGGGGCATGGAGGTGTGAGAAGTGCGACCAGAGCTTCTCAGCGCCGGAGTATCGGTCGGTTTTACTGTTTTTCTTTTTTTGATGTACTGAACTGAGAAACCGTCCTCAGCTACATCATGTCTATGGCTGTTGCGGACTACTCTGGGCAAGCCTGGCTGCAGGGCTTCAATGAAGTTGGCATAGCGGTGTTTGGGATGACTGCCAACGAGTTGCTGGAGAAAAAGGTGCAGCCAAACCTGAATTTGTGGATCTATGGAATCTTTAACTGTGTCCAAAGGAACGTGACCCGTCCGAGTACAACGCGATCCTGCACAAAGCCAACTGCCATACCTTTAATTTTTCGTGCCGCGCCAAGCAGGACACCTACAATGCAAGTCTATTCTTTATTTTTAATGTGACGATGTAGTTTTAATTCCATCCCGGTGATCTTAGGAAACCACTCGTATCAGATATGGCATCTCGCGAATCCAGCCATTGGATTTCAAGGAAGAGGCGATGGCCATGCGTGACTTGTTGTATTCGCCTTGGGCGAGGTAGTGAACTTTTCTCGTGTGTATGTATAAATAGTGGTGTCAATACAACTGGTTCTACGACGCAAGTCTGATGGAGTGAATGATAGTGGAGATCATCAATCACGGGTAGGCCTTGAGGCTCGGCAAAAATCACGCTCACAGACTGAAGGATACAGAATAGGGTACAACAACATCGATAACTAAATGCTGGGGTTCTTTTTGATTATTAATGTGAAACGCCTTTGTGATTAGGAGAAGAGTTTTGCTGCAGTATTTGATTTGGATTGCGAGGTATCATTTGGATGATGCTATGTTATGGTTGTGGTTATGGTACGATGCAAATTCATAGCGGGATTGGGTGGTTTTGCGATGGGATTGGGTGTGACAAGAATGCTCTAGAGAGTAAGTAATGAATAATAACAAGATGGCGCGGGCAGTGGATGGTACAGTTTGCTGCGGGTGATTTATTTCGATCGGGGTGTTATGAAGTGGAGCTGGGGCTTGAAGTGGAGGAGCGCAGAGCACCAGCGCACCTGAGGCCGAGCACGCGGCGGACGTCAGAGGTGAAGCGGAGGGAATCGAGGACGGGGAGGAGATCGAGGAGGGCTTCATCTGAGGGGTCGTGAGTCCAGCCTTCGATGGGTATGCCATTGGCTGTGAAGGGGGTCAGCGGATGGATTGGGGAGACGAGGAGAGAAAAGGGACGGACCCTCGTTGATGGTGTAGCTGATGGGGGAGTTGTCAACGAGACAGACACGGGAGAGATCTGCTTCTATAACAGACAGGTCTTTAGTATATGAGCCATTTGGGAGCTGGGTGCACGACTGTAAATGAGATGTTAGGAACGGAGATGAAAGGGAGAAGGAAAAAGCGACGTGCGTCACGGAAGAAACGGTGTTCGAATATACCACGGCCTGCGTCTAGCCAGTCGATGACGGGATCTGCGTACTCCTGCATGGAGGCGGTGAATATGACGAGGGTGTACCAACTGGAGACCTGGGGAAAGGGATTATGAGGAGAATAATAGGCGAGAGAGAGAGGGATACATGCTGTTCGGAGAAAGAAGTCGACAAAGGGACGCTTGTAAACGTGGTAGAGGGTGCTGCGGCCACCGAGGACGACCTCGACGATGTGGCCCGCGCCCTTGTTGGTGGGAGAGCGGGAAAAGGGAACGAGGGTGAAGAGACCAGAGGGGGAAGACGACTGGTGGGGGATGGGACGGGAGGTGGAGTGGATGAGGGTCTCGTCAAGGTCGAGAACGAGGGTCTTTGGGAGGTGAAAGGGAGTCTTCTTTTGGGGCAGCACAGGGGGGAGTCTGTGCGTGCCAGCGGGGGAGTGGGGGGCAGGTGGGCGAGGAGGGAGGACCAGGCGGACCTGAGATTGTCCCAGACGAGCAGAAAGACGCGGATGAAGAAGATGCGGTCGATGACAGACTCGAGATGGACCTTGGACCTCGGTGGGACGGGGGGGTCTACGAGGGATGGGGCGGGCGGGGGGACAGAGGGCGGGGGAGAGAAGGCCGGGGAGGACAGGGAGCGTTTCGGGGCAGCTCTGGGAGGAGGGAAGAGGAAGGACCAGGAGGACACTCTCGGCAACGGCTTTGGTGGCTGCTCAGCTCCAGAGAGGACATCCAACTGACGAGCGACATAGCCGACGGTGTTCATTACTTGCTACTACTTGACTGTCTGCTGTCTCACTCTTACTTATGTATACACCCCCAACCCCAAACTTCCCATATCCATCATGTCATAACTCCGGATCTCCCTCTCCGGATCTACAGCATATACCGATACCCTTTTCTCTTTATTCCCCTTTCCTCCTCCTCCTCCTCTGTCCTTCTGTTCACAGCCGCCAGGTGTCGTCGCAACACCCAGCACATCACAATCGCCGTTCCAGACGTTGCTATGCATATCCCGTACGACCGCCGGTACGTCGGCCCCCATCCTGTCGGCCACACATAGCTGCTCCCAATCAGCAGCATCCAAAAAAACAAAAAAACAAAAAAAAAACTCACGACCCAGCCACGTTCCCCAGCTGCGAAAACGCGTTCATCAACGCCAGTGCCACCGCTCGCTTCGACGGCGGTCGCGGAAACGTGTTGCTCATCCACGCGTACAGCACCACAAACCCTGCATACGACTGCGCCATCAAGAACCTGCACACCACGTCAGTTAGCTTCTCCCCTATCCCTTGCTCATCCTCGTTACCTACAATGAAATGTACCGAGCAGCAGTGTTCATCGTGCTAATCGCGATCACAAACCCCAGAATACCTACTCCAAACGACCCCACAATATGGTAAAATCGTTCTCCAGTCTTGTCCGAGTGTCTGTCCGCCGTCAGCTCAATCCGTCCATCCAACACTCTCGCCACTTACCTCGAGAGCACAAACGCGAACAACGCTGCAAATATAAACGGCGGTGCGCACAGCAGCAGTGTCACCGTCCGGTTGAACCCCAACGTCGCGCTCAGCGTCGGAAAGTATGCGTTGAACGACAGCGCCACCACCTGCGACGTCAGTGCCAGCGCCAACCACCACACCTTCCAGTCCGTAACCGCCATCCACAGTCCCGCCAACCCACCACCCTGCTCCTCCTCCTCCTCGTCTCCCACCCCGGCCGCGTCCTCTTCCATACGTCGCATCGCCAGCGCACGTTCCTCTGCACTCAGCCATGACGTCGTCGCTGGGAAATCCGGCAATATGAATATCGCAACCACCGCGACTCCGATCGTGAGTGCGCCTTCAATAAAGAAGAGCCACCTGCAACCATTGACATTATTACTCCCTCGCACCCACGTGTGATACGACACCTCGCGCTTACCTCCACGCCGCGTGTCCCAGGTCCCCCTGCATCCCGCTCAGAATCCCCGACGCCATCAGCGCCCCGAATGCATTGCTGATAATGTTCCCGCAGTACAGAATCGCGGTCCGCAACCCGAGCTCGTTGCGCTTGTACCACTTTGATAGGAGGAACTACAAAGGACGAGATGTCAGTCGACCGTGCGTGGTGGCGTTATCAATCACTCACCAATGCACCAGGGAAAAAGGCTGCCTCGACGAATCCCAGGAAAAAACGTGTGAGCAGTGCGCCTGTAAAGCTGCACGTTCGCCGATTTAGCTGGACCTTTTGCTCGACAAGTCAGTTTATCACGCACTTGTGGGCTACCCCTAAGAGAGGATGAGATGCATCGTTTCAAGGCTCAAGTCCGAACGCACCGGTAAGGCAGGATATGGCACCCCACACGATCATGCACGCGGGCAGATACAACGAGGGCTTGCCGATCCAATTCAAAAACATGTTCCTGCTCGCCCGCAGCATTATTAATTCAGTTGGCATCCATTGGAGAGATGGGACTTGCGATGGGATCTGCATGATGATGTATCCTACGTATAGAATCGAGAGAAGGGTCGCGAACTGTGTCCCTGGTCAAAGTAAGACTGTGGGTCCGTTCCGCTTTTTTTTTTTTTTTTGGTTATCATCATACCTTTGAGCTTGAGGTCGGCTTCGAACCCGCGGAGACGCGCCGCTCCAGCATTGTTTCTGTCGATCTTTTTCAATTTCGTCAGCTAGCGCTCGGACGTTTTTATTTATTTATTGAATGCCTAGTTGGACGCACATAATTAAGGATGTAAATGAAAATCAAGATGCTCATCCGCAGATCGACCTTGAAGAGCAGTTTCTTCTCGAGGGCCTTGCGCGCTTCCGTCTTTCCGAACTCGGCATCTGGGTCGTCCGTCTGAGAGTCTGTCGGGCTGCCTGGCTGCTTTTCGTAGTCCTTCTCAGTTGAATGAGTCGCAGACATGACTAGAAAAATGCTCCTCCAAAGGTGTGGTAGCGAAAGGAAGGATCTGTTTGTATTTACAACTACTGGATACGTGGAGTCTGCTTCGCTTCATGACGCCTCATGCTCTTTGTCGGGGAAATACTCTTGTATTACACGGAGCTCGACAGGGTCATGCGGGGTGCAAGTCTAAAATTAGACCCTGATTCGGCCCGAAAGCCTACTTACTTTGATCCCGTGGAATCAAAATAGTCGATCGTTAGGCACGTGACGTGAACGCGACTGACGCGTTGTTTACTGTGCTTCAAACTTGTACCCCATCCGCGGTTTTTGCTTTTGGGCGATTTTCTGCGGCACTACCTAGACGGCACCGACGGTTCAGAAATATGGAGAGACATACGACACCAAGTGCAGCAGAAGCCGCCGCCGCCGCCTACGAACTCGTGCAGGTTGCCGTTTTGTCCCCTCGCGAGCGTATCAGGGCCGTGCTCGCCTCGCTCCCCGTGTTGGGGAAGGAGAGCGTCGATCTGGAGGAACCGTGTCCTATCTGTCTGATGCCTTTTGCGACGGTCTTTGCTGAGGATCAGCAGGGGGAGGACGACGACGAGATTTGTTTGGCGGGGGTAACGAAGCTCCTCGGCTGTGGCCATGTGTTTTGTCGGAGAGAGTGAGTCTTGCATCTATTCCTTTGCGATGAAATGCTGACCTTTTCATCACAGTTTGACCCAATGGATACAAAGTCTGGTAAGCATCTCATCTGGCAAGACCCCACCCTTCCCTCATATCACAAACAGCACGGCAATTGCCCCACCTGCCGCCATACTTTCCTGGACATCCTGCCCCTCTCCGAGTCAGACGACGAGTCCTCCGACGGGGGCGAGTACATACCCAACCCGGAGGACTTTGAGGACGAGGACGAGGATGCGGACGGGCAAACGGACACAGACGCCGAAGGCGAAGGAGAGGACTTTCCCGTGCTCGGCATCGACCTCGAATTTGACGACATGTGGGACGGCACGAGTGTCGTCGAAGAAGACGCCAGTGCACTGGCCGACGCCGAGATGGGCGACGACGGCGAAGATTACGAGGACGAACAAGACGCGGAGTGGGGCCTCACAGACGGCGAGTCCGAGTCGTTGTCATCCTCTTCCGAGGGCGACACAACGATGGAGGACGACGAGGGAGACAACATCGCTGGTACGTCGTGGCTCGTTTGGCGCCGTTCTGCGTCTGCATCGCGGATGGTTCGGTTGACGCTTGTTGCTCTGTTGCTCTTCAGCGCTGGAAACGGAGTTTAGTGTCTCCGTGCATGAGGACGAGGAAGACGTCAATACAGGGGTGGGGGAGAGCCTTGTTCCTATTTCTCACGATTTCGAACTTGTTTCTGGACCACAGGACCCAAAGTAGACTTTTTTCTTTTCTCTGTGAAAGAAAATAAAAGTTACCTCACGATTAGATCGGGATGGACTTTATTCCCTGGAGCGTTGCCATCCATTTCGTGCGTTCATTTGTTATGCATCAGCTTAATTTGTGGCTGGTACATCATTTTTATTTATTCATCCAATCCTTATTCTCTAAATTGCATTTGTACAACATTTGTATATTTTCATCTTATTCATATTCCTCCCTGTTTACATCTCACCTCAAAGAATCCAAGTCAAAGAGTCCCAAGGACCTCCTCCACGACAGCCTTATCTTTGCTCGCCTTCCAGACACCAATAAACTTGCCGCTCCATCTAGGTCCCTTACCTCCACCTTTGATACTGAGTTTAGACCTCAAGCCCTCCCCAACAGTCTTGACCTGAGAGTCCTCAGAACCTAAGACCAGGAAGGTAGAGATAGAGCTTGTTGTCTGAGTAGAGGGCGAGGAGGATAGAACGACCACATATGAACGCGCACCCTCAGTTGAAATAGCAGCCGTCAATGCAAAAGCGATGGAGGACAGGAACCCCAAGGAATTGGTGGTGTCGTCAGTCCGGTGTATGTGATGCTTGAACAAGACGCCTTCACTGCTGCCGCTGCGAATTTGCGCGGCGAGTCCTTGGGCAATGTGCTCCGCAAGTTCCTGCTCTGTGTCGCTAACTCGTTTCTCTGCGCGTTTGCGCTCCTCGACGACCTGGGCAACTCGCTCTGGCACAAGTGGGGTGCCGCAACTAAGGATAGATGCTGTGGATGTGAGGTACCCCTGGATAGACGTGAGGTGTGCGATAAGCCGCGGTCCGGACAGGAAGTAGAGCCGCGCTGAGGTGGTGGTGGATCGCGAGAGGGCTTCTGTGTGTGGGAGGAGAAAGAGTTGAAGATTATGGATGCTTGGGAGATGGGTACCGCAGCATCTGTTTGTTGAGAATTTCGTTCAGTACAAGGCTGTAGGACTTCATTTGAGCTAAACATACGGGTTGCGGTCGACTCCGTCGATAACGACCACGCGCTTGACACCGCCTGTGTAGTCCTCAGGAAGAGCTTTGCCAACCGATCGTCCGCTGTCCAGCTTGGGCACCTGGGCAGTCCAATCTTGCTCAGAATGGAGCTCCTCGACCTCTACGTGCACCCTGCGGCCCTCGAAGACCAGTCGGTTTGCTTCAGCTTGTATCGCTGTAACTTCGTCCACGGTCATTCCACGGGGTATTTCGACGTAGCATGGGGTTGGGTAGCTTGTCAACGACCAGGAAAGCGTTGGCAGGTTCAGACGGGTTTCGAGCAGTGCAGAGAGGAGGTGTTGAGAGGTATGCATCGACATCTGTGATGTTTAGAAGGTTGGGAGTGGATTAATTAAATCGAAGCAAGTGGGCATACATGATCATATCGTCTCTCGTAGCCTTCCTGGCCTAGAGATACGGTCACCTTCGCACCTGGCTGGAAGGCAAGTTGAGCGATATCGGCATCGATCCCATTAGGCACTCTGACATAGTGTACTGCATGACCGCCGTGTCGCTTCGCTTGGACGACTTCCCAAACTGTATTATCAGAGGGAGTCGCCTCGAATTCTATTATCCCAGTATCGGTAGGCTGGCCACCACCCTCCGGAAAGATGACTGTGTCGTACAAGAGCACAAGAAGCAAGGGCTCGTTGGGTATCTCTGGGGCTAGAACAGCCTTTTTCTTGTTCTTTCCTCCAGATGTAGCAGATGCAGGAGGCTGGGAGATAGATGCACTGACGACCGTGGTGCGCAGAGTCCGGAGGAGGGGGTCGCCTGTCAATGAAATGTTGAGTATTTGAGTGCTTGGTCAAAAGGGAGAAGGAAGAATGCGGCGATACGTTGGCAGGCTAAAAGACCCACTGGGACTGAGATTTTGGGGTCGGATGGGATAGAAAGGGACGGAGAGACTATGCGATGATAATCTGAGGGCGTTGAGGGCGCGATGAGATATGCGGTGGCGGCCATTTAGTTACGTGCCAACGATGAAAGTTTGATCGTTGATCACTGTGTGACTGTCTTTCGTGGGTTATTCTTGACAATGGTTCTCCCATCTTGCATTGCAACCCCCGCACAATGAGCTCCGTGCTTTGAACGGCGCCCTTATTCTACTGCCCATTTCGCTATGGCAAGAAATGAAAATACACTGGACGACGAGGACCAACCATTGCTCTCGTCCCTGAACATCGTTGGTGCGTCTCTTTCACTGGATTCTGGGGTTCTTTTGAAGTAGGGTCTGTAGATGACGACGGTCAAGTCTTCGGGGCCACTCAGTCTAATGTCGAGGACCGGAAGGAACTGGAACGCTCATTGGTGCGCAAGTTGGACCGACGAATGTCCATTCTCATTCTAATTTACATATTGAACTGTGGGTTACGCGGTCTCTTCCTGGTTCAACAATGACTGATTACTCGGTCCTGGATAATGTAGATATGGATAGAAACAATGTCTCGTAAGATATCCTTCCTCTTCCAATCCCAGGCGATGACTCTCACCCATCGCGACAACAGCGCTGCTCGCTTGCGGGGATTTGAAGAAGACTTACACTTGGAGGGAAGACAATTCGCAACCATAATCTCAGTCCTATATATTGGCTATATTTCTATGCAGATACCGTCGTACGTCGTGCGCTTCTTCCCGTTCCACTTCGCTCAATTCATTCTATGCAGGAATATGTTCTTAAATCACATAGGTAAACCATCCAAATACCTACCAACATGTATGACCCTCTGGGGCTTTCTTTCCCTGATCACAGGTATTGAAATTTCAATGGATACATTGGTTAGTTGACGACGTGTCTGACAGGATTTGCTACCAAGTCTGTTGTTATCTATTCGATCTAAAACGCCATGCCTTACGACCTAATGCAGCTACAGTGATGTCCTATGGATTCGCTTTCTTCTTGGATTTGTTGAAGCTGCGTTCTTCCCTGGAGCTCTTGTATGTCAGATTTGTGTTCGTCTGATATCATTCACAATTTTCCCCGGCTCTCTAGTTTTTGATCGCAAAGTGGTACACACGTACAGAACTATCGCAACGCACGGCTTTTCTGTCAAGTGGAATACTTCTCAGCAATGCGTTCGGCTCGCTTATAGCTTCTGGTATTTTGAACAGCATGGATGGAATATTGGGCTACTCAGCCTGGCGGTAAGTTCTTTGAAATTGGACCAACGGAACGGACTTGGATTTATTTGTCTATCAGATGGCTTTTCTTCGTTGAAGGCTCAATCACAATTGTTGTCGCCATTTGGGCTATGTTTATTCTCCCAGACTTTCCCGAGACCTCTTCAGATTGGCTCACACCATATGAGCAAACCCTCGCCATAGAACGTATGGCTGAAGACATCGGTGCTATAAGCACAGTTTCTCTTCAAAAGGACATGTCCGACAAAGTTTCGGGGAGATGGCCTGGTCTATACCTCGCAGTCACTGACTGGAAGGTTTGGTGGCTGGCATTGGCCCTCACATTCATGGTCACCTCTCTGTCTTTTGGTGTCTATTTTCCGACGCTCTCTGCAACTTTGGGATATGGGCCAACAATTTCTCTTCTTTTGTGTGCCCCTCCTTGGCTGTTTGCAACTGGAGTTGCTCTGACTGTTGCCAAGTCGGTTTTCTGTTCGTTTTGGGAACGCTTATCTAAAGAGTCCAAACAGGAATTCGGACAGCGTAGGGGAGAGGAGTAAACATATATCCTCCTCATTGTTGGTTGGCATTGGTGGGCTCATTCTTGCCATGTCTACGATGAATACACTCGTCCGTTACATCTCATTGTACGGGATTTATATGGTATCCAACTCTGCATTCTCATCATGAAACCACTTCAGGTTCTTTATGGCCCAGACATATGCAGCTTTCATCTGCTTTTTGGCGTGGGCAAGTGGCTCCCTGTCACAGCCAACGGCTAAGCGTGCAGTCGCTCTTGCTCTGATCAACTGTGTTTCCCAACTAGGTAACGTATTCGGCGCGTAAGTTTTTCATTGCAAGTCTCTTTTTTTTGTATTTCATAATTCACTTTATCACTCTGCCAGTTACATTTGGCCCACTTCCTGGGGCCCAACGTACAACACATCGTATGCGATCTGCATTTTCATGAGCTCGCTCACCATCGCAATGTGCTTGATGTTCCGGATACACCTCGCTAGACTAAACCACGACTCGGATGAATTAGAGGCAGAACAAGGCGCTGGAAAGGGGTACAGATACATGCTGTGAACCAATCGTTACAATCGCTTAAATTTCAAATTCTCATGAACTATATTCGACTGTGAAAGTAGGTGCCCTGAAGTACGTACTTGGCTTAAATTCGTTGGGTCTGATCAGCGGATAAATCTCGGCGTACTGTCGCGGTATCTGATCTGGCGTGGCGGTTCCTAATCTTGACTCTTGCCATTCAGCTGATCCTAATTTCGACTGCTTGCATCCATGGAATTCTGCGCGGGCTTTCTGCAAAAGTTCCCTTGGTGCTTTTATATACCACGGTTCATCAAGAAATTCTGGGACCCTCCTTCTCGAGGCACTACTCACAGTCAAGAATAAGGGCGAAGATAACGAATATGACTGCAGCTTCCTCTAGGGATATCACTGCCTGGAGCTTCACTCAAGTCGGAGGCGGCGACGGGACAAAAGAGGGGGAATGGTTGGATGTGTCGTCCTTTCCGACTACGGTCCATGTTGAACTTCTGAAGTTGAAGAGGATTCCTGATCCTGTGTGTTTGACTTCGTAGTCTTCTCCTTGGCCTTGGCCTGACCCGAACTCCTAATGCATTTAGTTCATTGGTCTCCACGAATGGGATGTCCAATGTAAGCCTCATCTCTTTACCATGGAGAGTTTCTACTCATCACTTGACAGGGGTTGGAGAGGCAGAGTGGGCATTTAGGACCACTCTGGAAGTGACAGAGCCGGAGCTCGCAGCTACGAACGTTGATCTTGTTTTTGAAGGTTTGGATACGTTTGCGTTAGTAAAATTGGTATGTCGCACCTCCTCTGCGAAGAGCTGTTCCTCACAGCGTGCTGTTCGCGCTTTTTACAGAACGGAGACGATATCCTGCGGTATGCGCCATTGCTTATTGAGTGTACCCGTAGCTCATCCTTGGAATAGATCGGAGAATCAGTTCATTTCTTACAGAGTACCTGTGAAATCCAAACTCAGAGCTGGTCTAAACGATTTGGTTCTGCTCTTCCAAAGCGCCTTCCTGAAAGGGCGCGACATCGAAAAGGCTCACCAGAAATATGCACTTTGGAATGGTGATTCCAGCCGTCTTCATGTTCGCAAGGCCCAATATAAGTTTGTCTCTAATTTTATCTGTGACTGCACAACGCCTTTCTCATTCTACTCTTCTAGTTACGGGTGGGATTGGGGTAATCGCAATTTCTCAGAATTATTTCAACTCTTCTAATCTGAGGATCATATCGTACCTCCCTTGTGCAGGCCCAATCTTGATGACTGTTGGACCTTGGAAACCCATCAGATTCGAGACATATCAAAACCGCATCACAGATCTCGACGTTAGAAGCGAAATATCAGAAGCTCTTGAAGTCAAATTATCGGCCACCTTCACATTTTCCGAGAAAACTCCAGGCTCCGCCTCGTTTGTCCTCAAGAATGCCGATGGGACAGTGGAAGCCTCCTCGAACAAGATACCTATTGGAGCAGGGCGGGCCAAGGTCGACTTCGAATGGCATGCTGGGCAGCTGCAGCTTTGGTACCCGGTTGGATATGGTGCTCAGCCCTTATACACCGTCGAAGTGACACTGTCCGACCCAGTAAGTTCAATGATTACTTCCTTGATTTTGATCCTGAAACGTCTTTATTTTCCTAGAATGGATCACTGCTTGACTTCAAATCCGAGAAGGTTGCGTTCCGCCGCGCTATTGTCGTGCAAGACAAGCTTATCGGTCAAGAAGGACTAACATTCCTCTTTGAAATCAATAATATCAGAATTTTTTGCGGAGGCGAGTACTAACTGGCTTCCTGTTCTTGGTCTCAGCATTTGAATGTATGCATTCATCCGCCAGGTTCGAACTGGATCCCAGCCGATTCTTTCTTGACCACGTAGGTGGATGTCGGATGCACCGTGTCCTGTTTATTGATCTTTCGTCAAAAGCATGACCACCGAAAGGTATAAAGCTTGGCTCCAGCTACTCGTAGAGGGAAACCAAAACATGATTCGTGTCTGGGGTGGCGGGATTTACGAACATGACGATTTTTACAGCATCTGTGATGGTTTGTTCGAATTCGTTGCTTTGTGCTGCACTGCATTCTGATACTTCATCGTCGACAGAACTCGGAAGTTAGTAAAATATTTGACTGTGAGCCACTCGCAACTGACCCCTTTTCCATAGTCTTGGTCTGGCAAGATTTCATGTTTGGATGTGGACAGGTAAAAAGCAACACAGATGAGGGAGTTGGCATTGGCTAATCAGTGTTTAGTACCCAGCCTATGATTCTTTCTTGTCTTCCATCCGCGAGGAGGCCATTCAAAATGTCAAGCGCCTTCGACATCATCCTTCAGTTGTTATATTTGGTGCGTCCTTTTTCTTTACACCTTTTCAACTTCACTTATATGGTAACCGATTTGCATAGCTGGTAATAATGAAGGTATAGACCCCTGAATTTCTATCCACCCAGGGCTAACCGAAATGTAATTGTAGACTACCAGATTGCGGAGTCACTTAAACTCGAGCTTGATTACAATGACGAAAAATCCGACTTCCGTGATACAAACTTCCCAGCTCGTCACATTTATGAACGTGTTCTCCCTGCTGTGGTTGGAGAATACTCCAACATATTTTATCATAGGGGTTCCCCGTACAGTGGTCAAGGTAAACCGTCAACAGATAGCACACTAGGAGATCTCCATCAGTGTCAGTTAGCCATCCAGTAAAAGCGCTCATGCTTAATTCAAATTCAACCTTCTTTCCAGGGAATGTATGGCATGGATCGCAGGAGCCATGGCATAATTGGGACATCCTCGCTGGCCGATTCGTTTCCGAGTTTGGAATGTAAGGAACTCTCATTATTCTTGGGCATAAATTAACCGACAAACCAGGCAAGGGTATCCCGATATCCGCACTGTTGATTATTGGCTTGGCGGGAACACGCCTGAGCGTTTCCCTCAGTCAAGGTGGGCCTTTTCTTACACTCAGAGTCTTCCAGTGACACCGTTATATGCAGAACAAACAACAATCACAATAAAGCCGACGGATTCGAACGACGGTTGGAGGTTTGTGTTCTTTATTATAATTGTCCCTTTCTTACATCCTATCTAGTTGTATTTGATGGAGAACTTCAAGCATGCATTTGACATTGAGAGGTAGATCTCATTTTTTTCTTCTGTAGCTTTTGTCTAAAGCGACTGCAGTTACGTCTACTATACCCAGGTCATGCAGGCTGAGACTCTTGCTTCAGCATACCGTCTATGGCGCCGTAATTGGGCTGGGAGGGGAAAGGAGTATACTGCAGGTGCCCTTGTCTGGCAGGTAAGGAATTCTGCTCCTTTGACCCAGGTCTCATCAAAACCAGTATTGCGACTAGATCAATGACTGCTGGCCTGTAACATCTTGGGCTATCGTGGACTACTTCCTTCGGCCAAAACCGGCTTACTTTGCCGTTGCACGAGAACTACGCCCATTTACTGTCGGTATGACGCGGAAGGCAAAGCAACATTTTGCCAATGAGCGCTCAGCAGCAGATTTTACCATCGAAACTATCTTAGAGATTTGGGGAACCAATAGTACCCTTTCTGACAAGGAAGTTACTCTGGAAGTCAGTTCCTTTGATCTTGAATCTGACTGGACAGACAAATGGTACAAGAATGCGGTTCTCGCCCCGAATTCTAGTACCGAACTTTTCAAAGGCAAGGTTCCAGGACAACCCGACAGAAGGAAGCAAAGTGACTTGCCCAAGATCATCATAGTTTCAGCCCGACTTCTCGATGGAGAAAAAGTATTGGGCAGGTATTCCAACTGGTAAGGATGTCCGGACCCGAAAATTTGTTCTGTATTTAAATTTGTTGCAGGCCTGAGCCTTTCAAGTTTATACATTTCCCCCCAGTCGGAGATTTAGGACTCCAGGCCATTGTCGGTGCAGACGGCGAGAGTGTCACCCTTTCCACCAAGAAACCCATCAAAGGAATAGTTTTGGACGTGGATGGAGACGAGGTAAAATGGAGCGACCAGGCAATTGACCTTGTTCCGGGGGATCCTCAGATTGTTAGTGCTGTTGGATTAAAGGGCAGGGAGGTGAAATTACGCTTCCTCGGTGATGGTACTGCCTAAGGATGAAACGCTGAGGAGTTGGAAGTGTTGTCAGATGCCAAATTTCCTACCACAGTAAGGTAGACGACTTTCATAACCGGCGAACGTCACGTGTCGTTACTTTTTCGTGACATTAGTGATCAAATCGGGTAATAAATCTTCGGTGAATCTATGGAAGTCAATTAGATACCCTCCTCGTCGACTTTGAAATATAATATGGACCTAGTTTCGCTAGAGCTACTTGATGCCTATCTATTTGCGAAAAAACCGAACAATTTCAAGCAAAATTGGAGGAGATACATTTGCAAAACTGGTACTAATATCTGAGGCAGATCAGTCCTGTTTTCGTTCAGGTCTCTTGCAAACTTTTGAAAAGATGAAATAATATTATATATCATTATGGTCAGTGCTTAGGTGTTCCTAAATTTGCTGCAACAAACAACCTACCCCGTTGCTCTAGCCTTGATGCACAGTTTTTTCCATGGCTTTTGCCGCATTTCGTCCCCAGATTGTGACCTGTTGTCCCCAATTGTAAGCGCTGCTCGCTTGATTCATCCATGGTGGTTGTGTGAGAGAGGGAGTGATGTTTTCGGAGACGCGACGCGACAGCAGGATGCTTAATTACGTGTACCAACGGTATTGAGTGTATTTTTCTATCTCCTCCGCCAAAATCAAAGTTTTCTCAAAATTTTTTGTTGATTCGCGTGTACAATATATTTATCTGCAAAAGCTAGGTCCTTATGGTAGTACACATACTCTCAATTTGTGCAAAAAGCGCATTTTGTAAAATATTTCCCATTTTGGACGAGTCACATTACTCACGTGACGTTTGCCGATTATGAAAGTCGTCTACCTTAGAACGCGGTGTATACTAAATCCTAAATCCTTAGATGAAAGAGGAACTCTAATCATGGTCACGTGATTTAAGAACGCGTGCAGAGAAGTTGAAATTCCTTTTATAGGTCTTTCTAGTTCTCTTTTCTTCAATCATGTCTGCCACTGCAACCCCCAATGACTCCCCAACCGGTACTACTATCCAGCCCCTCCATAACCCTTTACTAGCTGCACAAATTGTTGTGCCTCAGGCACCCCTTGGAAATGTTGCTAATCAAGCGCCAGGCATGGGCGCGAAGGCTCTACTCGCGAAGAAGATGGCTAAGACACAGTGAGTTGTACAACAACATGTTTTCCGTCACTCACGGCGCCCTACAGTAACTCTGTATTCATATCTCCAACTGACAACCTAATGACACCCTGCACACAAAAACTGAATGCCGTGAAGAAAAAACACTTCGCCAAGTTCGTATGTGGTTCTTGGGACTGACAATTGACTGATCGACTGTTTCTCATCAGACCAGCGAAGTCTGTCCAACTTTTCTCTTCAGAAAAAGAGATCGAAGAGTCTAGCGATGACGAAGAGGTTGTTGCAGCCACGGACTCATTATTGGGGAGTAATATGGAAGTAGACAATGAGAATCCATTTTGAACCGTTGTCTCTTTTCCCTCGTTTGGCCGGACCATTCCCTCATTTCTGGACGTTGCAGGAATTCTTATACTACCCCGATGCCTTTATTTTGTTCGTTCTGCATTTTTGGTTCTGCTGTAAATACCTCTGTTGTATCATTATCTGCCATCCGCCATAGCGACCTACAAGGTTCTCTTCTCACGATCTTAGCAGAATGTATAAATGCCTCTCTCTCCATGGCCCATGGGCACATTTTCCCATAAAGATGGATGCCCTTCTTGAAAGGTCTCTTCTCCAAAACCTTAGGCAGACGTTGGATATATTGCATCAAGATATACCCCTTGGACGTTTGTCCCAGCAGTACGTCTTGCTTTTGACAAGCAATTTCCTCGCCAGTCTTAGAAGCAATTCTTTGTAGGCAAATAAAAGAGCTTGTGGACAACCTGCCGAGGATTGAAAGGAGGCAACTTATTGAACTGGGCGAAATCGGTGCGTCGTCTGTTTCGCCAAAAGCTCACGGCTGGTAACCTCTTCTTTTGAAGACTCGTCCTGTCCGATTTGCTATAATCCTTACCTCATTATCCTAATTGAGGGTGAAAGGGCCTTGATCAAGGACACGATCGCAGACCCTGCCGTGGAGCTAGGTGTGACAGGGCTCGATAAATCATGGCAGTGCGGTCATTTATTTTGTCGACAAGAGTAAGGTTTTTGTTTACCTACCCGACGAACTCCTTATCAAGTGTTTTGATTGATTATTTTGAATAGTATTTCCAAATGGATCAATAGTGGCGCAAGTTTGATTTCCATACACTTGGGTGTTAGAGATTAATCAATTCATTGCACAACTGCAGCATGACTCGTGTCCCATGTGTCGACGAACCCTCATAGAAGTGCATCCAAACAACCAGACACCAGCAGACGAGGCAGTTACTGGATCACGCGCTCATACCTATGCTGATATCTTGCACGGCAGGACGGAAATGCAGATACTGATGAGTTGTGAGTGGTGAGATCACTCCAGAAGGGTATATCAACAGTGGAGCCGAAGAAGACAAGGGCATCCTGGGATGTTTTATGACCATGGGAGTACATGATACCCAATAGTTCCTCTAACGAATCCAATTCAAAGCTATTTTGATTTCAGGCTTATATAAACTATTCACAGCATAAGGAAGACAGCATAAGTACGAAAGTCCAATGATTTAAACGCAATGCAGGTACTTGTGGTGGTGGGAGCTGGGTATTATGGCAGTATCAGAATGTAAACAACCAAGCAATTTAGCCAGGTTTAGTATTTGAACGATGTTCCAATATATGATGCTAAATTAATTCCTACGGAAGAATCTGAAAAGGTTGCGTTTAATGAAGTAGAACAGGCACTGCGTTTGATTGCATTAGGTCCACGACAAAGCATAGTGAGAGAAAAGAGGACTTGCCCCTGCGAATCGGATGGCTGACAAGGCAAATGTCGAATAGAGGATAAAGCTAAAATAAGTGCTTTGTTTTTTGTGCAAAGCCTGCTCGTCCTCATTGAGATTTGTGCTCGGCAAGCCGTTGATATTTTCGATGGCAATGGCTAGAGTAGCATTTGAAAGCATCCAAACAGCGACTAATCGTGTGCGGAAAGTCTTGTTCTGGTCGTCCAGAGTTGGTTTCTCGACGACTTCTTTGGTTTCTACCTTGGTAATGGCTCGAGTTACAGTCTCCTTGAATGCGGCGTCAACATCTGCTTGGGCCTGGGTTTTGTCTTCGACAACAGGAGCATCCGATTCTTTAGACTTGGATGATGAAACTGAAGGTAAAGCTTCTGCTTTGTCGCTGCCTTTGGTACCCCAGGAAACCTTGAGGTATAAAATAAGCACGACAACTGTTAATTATGCGGTCCTGGGACTTACGTCATGCAAATTGCAGAATGCATACACATTGAGGACATTAGTGAAGCTTGGGGCAAGGCAAAGATATTGAAGAAAGCTTGAAAACATGTGCCAAGGATCACGCTACAAACTCAGCACAAAGCACTAGTCAAGTCAAGGTGAACTTACGTATAGGAAGGACGCTAAGAAATAGATGCCTAGATTGAAAGAACAATCAGACTGGCATGTTGAAAGGATGGCATTTGCCCACCGAAAGTTGAGACCATGGCCGCTATCAAGGGACCAACTGGTGTATCAAACAGGGCTTGAGTCAAAGTCTTTCCAGCCAGCCGCTGTGGTAATTCCTGAAAGATTTGAATTGGAATTGGTTGCACTGTGCTGAAGATTTTACTTACTGAGAAAGACACAACTGTTAACCAAATTGAGCATACAAGTAGGTAGATAGCGAGGAAGGCATAGACCCTGTTGTAGAGGTCAGCTTGCACCTAAGATACAATAATAGGGATATACCATAAAGTAAGCGTATATGGTAGCCTTTCGCCCTTCGGACGGTTTCCAAGGGCCAAAATAAATTGCAGACCAAGGAAGGAAAGGTATAACCATTTAAACGCCAGATTGACCCAATGGGTCTTTCAGGCAAACATGAGACGAGAGTACTCGAAGAAAAGCAAAGCAAGCAGATACGCACAATGTCCGCATTCCCAAAAATAAAGATCTTTTGCTCGGGAAGAAGGTCGATGATGATGCTGAATGTAAGCCACAGGTTGGCCAGCGCGAACCATGAAAATACCAGAGAGAAGAAATTATACTATTCTCAAATTAGACGGGGATAAAAAAAATTGCGCAGGGTCAGGAGACATACCAAAGCTTGGACATGAAGGAAGAACATGCGAACTATACCGTGAGACGATTTGTAGAAAGCAAAGAAGTGGACAAGCGCATACTATTCAAAGACGAGAAAATGAGTCAGCTGAAGAATTTCACTTTCAGTGACATAACTTACAACCGAAGCCGCAAATGAACCATTCAACCATCGCCGTCGTTGACCAATCAGCTCAACTGCTGTTTCAGGCACATCCGTTTCAGCTTTACTTGGTTTAACATAGGTCAATGTCCACCTGTCGTTGGCTTTCGCGACGAGCTCGAAGCAGAGGATACGGTCCTCAGCTTTCAACATAATTTCAATTACCGTTCGATAGCCATCAGGGAGCAAATGTACATACCTAAAAACATGTTTTTTGTAAAGATATTCATTCCGTAAATCCCCTTCGGTCCAAGGCGGTCGGCCAGCGAGTGATCACCATGAAAGTATTGTTCCAATGGTCGTCCAAGAATAGCGCGGAATCGATACGCCGAAAAAGCTCCAGGTAAAACTGAGACATAGCCGAAACTACTTTCAAGAGGTTTATCTGTTGGAGATTATGTCGGAATCTACCAACCACATGAATATCATCGGCCTACCTAAAATATTCGACATCTTATATTCGAAGTTTTGAGCAGCAACCAAAGGGTTGAGCAACTTCTTTCCGCCCTTGATCATAGCATGAATTTCACCTTAATGAACGATGTTAACTTTCTTGAAATTCGTTTACAGGCGTGTTAACTTACCGCAGCATCCACCTAGGTTCGGGTTATTGTAGAAAGCCTCCCAGAGGTAGAAAATAGATTTGTGGCCGGGTTTGGTGCCAGCATCAATAAGGACACAAATCTCAGGCTAGAGACTTTGACGTGAGACGAAAGGTAACGATCACAAAAAAAAACTCACTTTGAGCATCTTCCCAATTGCATTGAAAAGCCAGCGATGGGAGTTGATTTTCTTTTGATTCTTTGCCTTGAGGACAAGGATGATTTGTACCGGTACCAGATTGTTTGGATCGTTCGACTGAGGTAGGACGAGCTGGGGGGTTGCATCAACTGAAAGCTGTGTGGTATACTATTTAAGAACGAAGTTTAATCAGCATTCTATCCATGAGCAGGAACGAGAAGGCCAGACCTCGAATATATGGGCAACTGTATCCTTTTCATCAACTTGCTTCTTCATAACACCATCTTGGTATACTCCAACGGTTGCGAGGATGTCCAGCACACTCTTGTCCATAGGCTCCAGTCCATCAACAATGAGAGCCACTGTAATTTTCTTCCAACCAGGGTCGCCATCCTCTGCTTGCTTACGCCAGAATTTGGACTGTTTCGTCTTGCAAATATCACGAATATTGAGCATGACGCCATGCAAAGTTCGAGCGTAAAGCGTTTTGTCCTCATTGTAAGATGTTACCGCAATAAGAATTTCAGTGTCGCGGTTATATATCTTGGTCCGCAGGGACCAGCCGTTCTCCTCAATGAATTCATCGGGGTCGCAAGTCGCAGCCGTGTACCTCATGTGTCTGTAGTTCGCTATTAGATGCAGGGCATTTCAAAATTTGTGAAGGCATACGAGAATTCAGTGGTATTACTAGAGGACCATCTGGGTTCTATCGCAGAGTAAACTGGTGTAGGGACGGGATATTCTGCGATGAAGTTTCCGTTGGTGAGTTTGACTTTGCGGGTGACGCCGCGCTTAATCGTTTGCCTCCTCCTCCAGGCATTGTCAATGCCATTGGTAGACGTTGAAACGACAGATTCAGGTCTGCCGATTCTATACGGGTCACCGAAGGAAGTCGGATCCACTGGCCTAAAATTCCAGATTTAAGGAAGGACTGAGAGTTCCATAACGTCAACCGCTTACGCAGGGGGATAAAAACCTCCAGAAAATGTCTGACCAGAATTCAGAGGTTGTTTCTCAACATACTCGTCGTCCTCGTCGTAGTCATGGGCCGGGTCATGGCTGAGATGGGTGTTGCTTTCGTATGGCCGAGGCATAGGGGTGTCACTGAGTTGGGTTCTTGGACGATCAGCAAATGGGTCTGCATAAGATGGATTAAAAGATGGCAGAGGAGGCTGGTTGTCGGCCATGTCGAAAGAAATGAAGAGACAGTGGGCAGCGTTGTTCAGGCCTTTTAGGAGTGGAGCGCGGTCGTGGTCTGAAACGGGCAGTCCACTTATAGTGGTAGGCGTGTTAGGTCCTGTCGGAGTTTAAAACCTAACCTAATGCGGCACAACTTTGATCCCGGGCTGTGCCTCGAGTCTATGGCTGGCATCCTGTGGAATAAATCCGCCCAACCTTTATTGGGTCTCCGTAATTATATTTGACCGGCGCGTAAACATTCTGATGGCCCAGAAAATATATCTCTCAACCCAAAAACTTTAAAGCGAGTGCGCGCAAACATATTCGCTGCGCGGATAATATATCAACGGTCCCGCGAAGATATTACCTTGTTCCGGAACATATTTTCGGCCCGCGGAAAAGTATTTACAGTGCGCAAAAAATATTGACGGTGTGCTGAAAAATATTTACGGTGCGCAAAAAGATATTCAATTCGCGCAAAAATTTCCTAGGCGCGCGCATTCATTCTCTCTCCTATAAGAACCACTTTTTTTCAAGCTTTGCCGGCCTGCCGTGCTTATGTAAACGATCCATTGATGGCAAAATCGGCACTGGCTAAAGCCTGCAAAGCTGCAAGTCCCAACTCACAGACGTCTACGAGCCGTAGGGGGCCTTGTGAACGAGAGCCAACTGAATCTATTTGAAATTTTCTTGAATTACTGAGGGGTCGACAAACAGCTACTGCATATAACAATATCTAAATACATACGTAGTACTTTACCTGTATTGATGCAGGGGGGCTGGAGCGCATTCGACATGCGTCGTTGTCGGCGCCTCGCTGCGGTTGTCGTTCGTCGCGATCTCCTCAATGAACTGGTCTCCTCATTGCGGCTGCTTCCTCATCCGCGTAGTGGTATTCTCGTCGGCGTGGCTATTTCCTCCTCGTCGCAGCTGTTTCCTCGTCGGTCGGCGCGATTGCCTCGGATTGGCCTGCTTGTCATCCTTATCTTCGGTGTGGCATGGTTATCCGCTCGTCACCGCGGTGGTGTGGTCGATTCTTCGCAGTGCTTGGGCTCTGGCTACCTCTCACTGGTGGCTGGGACTCGGTCTACAACTGGGTCGGGTGCTGGGCAGTGGGCACCGTATACAGGGCTGGCTCTCGTTCCCGTACTTGCCGTTGATGTTGCGGCGTTCATTTTGCGGGACCCCGCACTCGGGCTCGATGTTGCTCGTTCTCCGTAATCGCCATCCGTCGCCATCTGCATTTCACGTAACTAGGTTCATAGGGTTTGGCGATGCGATTTGGGTGGCGGAGGTGGCGCCTGCGTCTGTGCCACGTGGCTCGGTGCGAGCGGGATGACAAGAGGATGCAAGTGAGTGCTCGAAGCTGAAAAAAATTATGTTAGTTTCACAACAAGAGCCTCAGATGAGCTCGTGCTGCTTACCAGCGGGTACCCCGATGCCCACAATAGACGCAGGACGCAAAAAACACGACTGCTGGCAGCCGGAGCCCCTGGTATGAGGGCCCCGACACAACATGAGCCTGCCAGCAGGGGTGTCAATGCCTCGCACAAAGCTCCATGTGAAGGATAGACAACGCAGGTGGAGGCTATTGGCGTGACGTGGCGGAGGATACGGGCGTAATGGATTGGCGCCCTGATGGGTAGCACTGGGTTGTGAGGGAATTTGAGTTAGCTGCACAGTGGGGAGCGGTTTTGCGACGTACCTGAGTAATCCTACTTCCCATTTGCGAAATAACCTTCAATTTTCTTGCCCATATCCCTCGTTGGAGGGAAGGAGCCTCGAGAGGTGCATAGCGTCGTTTCGACCATGAACACAAGACCAGTGGGGGGTGGAAACGGAGGTGGAAGTGATGGTTGGACAGGGGCGCGCGAGTGTAGCGGCCAAGCGCGGCCACTTTTCAACTTCGGTGGCCAGGGGGGAGAGCTGCTGGTCAGTGGTTCGATCCTCGCCCCCCCCATTTTGTGGAAAACACTTTAGACACCACGAGATTTCTCCGCTTCTCGTCATGTGGGATTTGATTAGGGTGGGAGCGAGAGGGAGGCGTGAGATTAGCGCTTCAGTCTGCGACATAGGGAGCTGCCAAAGGCGGCGTTAGAACCGAGTCACCGGCTTAGTCGGCTGAATATGGGAGCTGGCTGGGGGAGGGAACCCGTTGAGGTATTGCACCATGCCGATTTCCCCTGGGTTATCCGGCGATCATGAAAAACTAAACCATTTCGATAAACCGACCGACCTTCGTTCTCGTCACGGGTCACACTGCTACATATGCCCGGTTCTATGCCGGAGACGTAACGCCTGCTTTCCGCACACACGAACGGGACACCGAACCGTGACACTCGCAAGCATTATTTCGGAGCTCAAAAGGCCGCTATGTGGGAATAACACCGTGCCAATGATATCACATGCCTAGTGAAGGGAATACTAATTTGGCGGAGCTACAATTGTACGAGGGCTCTATGCCGTGACCTGACTGCTGTACGGACTAGGTAGAGGAGGAAGCACGACCGCATTAGTCAAAGTCGCAGATAAAACTACAGACCCCCCTTGCTTACAGTACATCAACCTGGAGTTCTCGGTCATATACGCATAGATACTTGTAAATTCGCCTACGGTCCGTGCTGTACTAGATTACGCAAGACTATAAACCGATTTCAAAAAAAAAAAAAAAAAAGTGATGGTTGGACTGACAGAACGGAAATCTACACAGACGACGGTCACGCGTTGACGGCATTGCCGAGACCAACCGTCAACGGATCATTTAGGTAATCACGGCAAGCCGGCAAAGCTTTGAATTTTGAGAAGGGCTCCGCAATTTCAATTAGAAGTTGCGCATTGATTATATTTTCGCGCACGTTAAATATCTTTGTGCGCATCAAATATATTTCCGCGCACACTGAAGATATTTCTGCGCGCACTGAATGTAAGTCCGTGCACATTAAATATTTATTCGGGGTTGTCAATAAAATGTTTGCGCAGCGAGAACCTTTCCACGCACTCATATCTAAAATTTTCGGATGTCAAATATATTTACGGGGTCATTGAAATGTTAATGCGCAGGTAAAATATGTTTATGGACACTAAATAAAGGTTGGGCGGATTTATTCCACAGGATGCCAGCCATACGAGTCCTTGCACTTCATAGCGCTGTACAATACCAAATACGCCTAAGAAAAATAAAATAAAACGGTAAAACTGTCCATTGACTCTATCTAATCTTATCTTTTAAATTTTTACGAAAAATCTCCATTATTTAGGGGGGAAAATGTAAAATATGTAGTTCTGGTTAGATCTGTTGCAACTACAGACCGCAGAAGGAGGTGTTCTATTCCCTGGAAGGGTTAAAAAATATTAAAGGTATATTTACAGATAGATAAAGTAATGTTTGTGTACAAGTAAGCCGCGCGGAGCGCGGAGAAAAATTAATATTTCATCCAGTGAACATTATAAAGTCTGTTAAATTCAAATTAGCACCATAATTTCAGGAAGTTTAGTGTATATAGAGAGGCCAAAGTGCTTAGAAAATTTTAATTATCTAGTCCAAAGCTTGGTACGATTTTTAGGGCGCAAGGATTTGGCAAGAACCAAAATAATATTTGTGCTTTGATCATGGACCCATGTTTCTGAATTCTTGATTGTAAAATGGAGTTCACTATTTAATGAATGTAGTCCCTGTGTTTAATTTTACTCTATTATATTCCAGCTTACACCACTCAAGTACAAGTTCAAACTTCTAGATTCAGTGTCTGTGACTGAGAGAATTGATTGTTTGGTAGACAGATAATTATTCAGTGCTTCCAATCTCATGGCTACTAGGATGATAAAGGCTGTATATATATGTCTGAACCATTGAGAACTTTGTTGTGATCATGGTTCAGGAGAGAATTAATTTACAATGAAGATGAGGAGAAATTAATTATCATTCAGCATGAGAAATATTTTACAACTTGTTGTTCCAGCAAGGACAGCAAGGCTTTCCACTGCTCAACTGACCTTTCTGGGTAGTCTTTGTACGTTTGGTTCACCAGTTGATTAATTTTTTTCTTGCGCCTGCGGCGCGAATTAATTTAAAATTAATTCCGTGAGAGACCTACCACTATAGCTACAGTGCCGTGGTCTGCAACTGAAGGCAATGCAGCCACGTGACTGTGTCTGCTCCTTTTCAACTCCGACTCCGAACTTGCGACGTCAAGTCAGAGATCAGAACAGCCGCAGCGCCCTCACACCGCAGGCATTTTGTTTCCTTGCATCATACGGAGCGCAGGAGGGTGATTAATCTTTGAAACTTGATGAGAAAAAGCCACTGATACGACTGTTGGCTCTGGACACTGAAAGCCGCCCTGGAGTTGATGCCATTCACATGCCCGTCAGGTAAAAGGTAACTCAATTGCCGGTGAAGTTACTTTTCAAAAAGATGGCTATTACTCTTTGTCGGGTTCTCTCAACCTCTTATATTTGCATCTACGATATTCAATCATGTCTGCTGGGCCTGTTATTCTATACCGGTATGTCCTATGCGGCCGTTGGCACTGTCTGCCGCGGCGCTCAGAGACCTGGATTTATTTTTACTTGCCATCTATTTAAGCTACGACACATCACCTTTCTCCCATAAGATTGACAACGTCCTCACTCTCAAAGGCATCCCACATTTGAAGGTCGATGTAAGCACCGAGACATGCATGACGCGCTTTTATTCTGACTGTTGGCCTTGCTTCTTCAACCAGGTGTCTCCTGTACTGCCTCGCCCCGAAATCACCGATTATCTGGGTGTAACCTACCGTCGCATCCCTATCCTTGCTATAGGGAACGACGTCTACTGTGACACGAGGTCCGCAGAGATGCCTTCTTATCATGTATCGCTCTAATGTCACCCTGTCGCCGTCCAGCATAATTGTTTCTGCCCTTGAACGGCGCTTTCCTCCTGTCAAGGGT
This sequence comes from Galerina sulciceps, assembly GCA_023014345.1. Taxonomy (NCBI): domain Eukaryota; kingdom Fungi; phylum Basidiomycota; class Agaricomycetes; order Agaricales; family Galerinaceae; genus Galerina; species Galerina sulciceps. The sequence continues at coordinate 1,050,863 of JAEDXJ010000005.1, read as the reverse complement.
TATGGCACCATATTCCCTGCTTCAAGAAATGGTGGGAATGCGGACACAGGTTTAATCAAGGCGTTCTCCAAGTTTTACGCCGATAATGTCCTGTTCCCTCCCGCAACTAATTTGCTTCCATGGGGTAAACTTCCTGCAGCTTTCGTCAAGGACCGCAGTGCGGTAAGTGTTGGGACATTTATAACGTTCTACCCAAACTGACCATACTCCTGATTACAGCTTCGTGGTTCTACTATTGATACTACAGTCATAGAGGCTAACATTCCCAACGCCCAAACCATCATTTCTTCCCACTTAGTAGGTCAAATTTGAGTTGGAAGATCCTGCTGATGCCCATATATCCAGTCATTAATTGAAGAGCAACTAAGTGATTCTCGGGAATGGCTCTTCAACACGACATCACCCAGTCTTGCAGATATCTCGGTCCACTTCGTATTTAATTGGCTTCGGTCCTTTAAGGGCACAGATGTGCTTTTCGATGCAACAAGAATTCCATTCACTCTTCGAGTGAGCATAGAAAACATGTTCTTCCCGGTACAAATTTTTTCTAACTCTTTACTGCAGTGGCTTGAGCGCCTTTCCGAACACATAAAAAAGTTGCGTCAAAAGCAAAGCCCCCCGATCAAAATTCAAGGGGCGGATGCTGCATCTAACATCACTTCATCTGCCCACGAGTCGTACGATGTGGTTGGCTTTGACAAAACTGAGGCTACTCGATTACACGTCGCACTTGGAGATATGGTTCAAATCGCCCCTGAAGATACAGGTTCATTTCGCACGCCAGTTTTTGTTGCTTGCTCATGAATTTTACTCCTAGGACGAACTTACCCTACAGTTGGCAAACTTGTTGCGCTTGGTCGGGAAGAGATCACTTTGGAAGTAAAGGGGTCTAAAGGACTTATTCGGTGCCACTTCCCCCGCCTGGGTTTTTTTGTTAGACCTGCTTCTCCTTCCAAACTCTAAGCTCTTACCCTCAACCGCGGATAATCCATTCCTGAATTATACACCAAAAATTCCCAGTACTATACTCTTGCTGAGTTTTTTTTTGGCAAATGACCGATATGAAGTTCGTAAATGATTCAATAATTGTTACATTGTATTGCCCACTGGTAAGGTACAGATCGAAGCTATTCTATCAGGTCAAGTTCCTTGGGCCGTATACCAGTGAACATCTGTCCTCAAAGGCTTTCACCATAAGTTTCGAAACATGTCCAAAGAAAGTTGCGGAGACGCCCGCATAAAGAGGGTTCGCGAATTCATATGTCAAGTCGAAGGAGACAAAAGTCAGACCTAGATGACTACCGATATTTCTACCGCCAGTCGAATTCGTCGAAAAAGGAAGTTTGGTAGCAGTCCTCCGAAATTTCCATGTCGTGGAAAGTGTGTTGAAAAGTGGTGTTGACGACGACGCATGAGCCTAGACACGCAACATTCAATGGGATACGCATAAACGGGGGAATTTAGACACCGACCTGCACAGACTTGAAAGGAATACACGTCACAGTGCTAATATAGCTTTCCTTGAAGTTCAGGAATCCGACAGAGAGTTCAGCTTCGCAGACAGTTTTCTCCTTCATTGCCCGCTGGAGGGCAAAGTTATCAACGCGCGAACCCACACAGAAAGGGATAAACTGAGGGTAAGAGGCCACGTCAGCTACGACTGCGTATAGTTCCTCCTCACTATACCTGTGAGCTTGACTGGTTAAAGTAGAGTCAAAGGAAAAGAACGGCCAGAGCGTACGGAAAGAGTTTTTCTTCAAAATAACTCTGGCTTTTGGACTCGGGTCCAAAGGGTAACTTGGGAAGACTAGGAAGGGAGAACAATCTTCGACATTGTGTTGTTCGATACGGACAAACCGCGACTGAAAGGCGTGATCTCAATGGGGCAGTTGAAAGAGACATTATTATATGGTGTACTACATATCACACTAGGGACCTCCAGCGGGGTTTGCCGAGCACTTACTTTGGATGGCAGTGTCATCATCACTATCTCTCTGATTTATCATCTGTGTACTCCCAACGTTTACAGTTTTCTCTCAGGAAAAACAACTTTTCAATATGATATATGGAACAGGCCTGGTGCTCTGATTTACTGGTGCCCAACAAAAGCAATATGAATATGACGATGCCCTGGTTTTCTACGCACATTTATGGCGAATACCAGCAAGGATGATTCACTGGGTACTGGAATTCAGCCTCTACGGTCTGACTTGCACTGATAGACATCTCATGATTCTAAGAACATTTAGCTGACGAATTCGGAGGTCTCTGGGCAATCACGAGCAATCTAGCATTGAGGGAAGCAATTAGATCAAAATTTATGAAGCAAATGGAAAGAACTGACATGGCCTTCTTGTTGGCACTTGTAACAGGTCTTATTCTTGTTGATATTGACAGCAGCTGGGCCAGTCGGGATAGACTCGTTCAAAGTCGTACCGGGAGCAGCAAGGCAGTCCCTAAAATTAAGGTCAGCTGAAGAACCGCTTGAGTTTCACGATGCTAACTTACCTCGCCAAATGATTAGGACCACCACAACGGTAGCACTTAACGGGGGGCAAGGTAGACGTGTTCAGCGCACGACCCGGAGGTGGTGCACGGGAAGCGAATCCGCCCCCACCAACCCCTCCAGCAGGATTTTGGCAATTCCTAGCGAAATGACCGAAGCGACCACAGTTCTGATACACTAGGTAAGAAACCTCATGCGAGTTAAAAGATTTGGAAAGACGTACGTAACACTTTTGGTTGCCTCCCTGCTGAACTCGCAAACTAGGACATTCCGCTGAAACACCAGCTCGAGTGAACATGAGTGGTATTGGATGAATGTCAAGATCGAACCTTGAATGTGCCCAACGCCACCACAGGAGTAGCACTGCTTGGCAGAGACCGTCCTTGGGGATGGGCAAGCGGATGACTCATGTCCTGGTTGCCTGCAATTATAACACAGACGCTGCTCAGACGAACAGTTCTCGGCGATATGCCCAACTAAAATAGTGTTACAATGTTTCAGCGAACGGAAGGATTGGCTTAACTCACGATTGCCACATTTGAAGCAACCCTTCCTAGAAAACTGGTACGCCATCGTTGGACTGTGTGTTTAATATTCTTATCCTCCAGTGTCTGTTTAAGACGGCTGAAGAATCTGAAGAGATTGGACTACACACCTCTCTTCACCCACTTCCTACTGACCACTGACAACTCTGCCTCCTCCAAATGACGAAGACGGGGTTCTGGTGAATGAAAGCAAGAGCAACGATGGTCGGGTTGATCTGGCAACAAATCTGACAAGAAACCGGCCCTATTGTAACCGTCCTATTTGGGTTTCACCGACAATTATGATTCTTCCCGCATGTCACAGAAGCTTCATTGGCCCAATGAAATCCAGCTGTTCTATCCTTTGTCATATCAGATAACTCTACATATTTGTCCGATCCGGCCTTATCAAAGAAATCCAAGCTATCGATGCAGTTTTCAGTGTGAACAAGCAAGAAACTGCCATCGATTGGACCGATGTAGAAAGATCACCCCAGCTGTGAAGTATCCTGAATCTCTATAAAAGACCAGGTAGCTCCACCCTGAGTTTTCAGGTCATCCACCTCCTTCACCTACAACACTCCCGAGCCAGGGATCTGTCAGATTTTGGGAATTCGTGAGTTTCATTTCATTTCCTTTCCACTCTCACGTTATTTTAACACTTTGTCTAGACTCAGTGCAGAGTCTGCATACCTTCTAGCGTTTAGGCGACCTTCGGACGCTCGCGTCCATCGCGCTTCTTGTGTGGATGAAGAATGGTTTCCTTTGGGGTGCAGCATTATCTTTATCTTCACCAACAAGAGAAACTGAGCTCAATTTCATGTTCCAGATGCAAAATATTTTCAGCTCATCCGACATCGTTCCACATACATACAATAAGCGACGTAACGAGCAAGCGAAGCATGGCTTGACGTGTGGCAGGAGATGTCTGGCTGATCTTTCCCTGGGGCCCTGTTTCTCTTTGATTGCATTTCATTTCGTGCAGTCATCCAGGTGCGACTGACCGTTATGAATCATTATGCTCTCCTATGCCTTTCAATATATCACTATGAAGTTTTACATACCACTTTGTCGAAATGACCTTTACCTGTCCGTTGAGTCCCCTCTGATTGCCGAAGGGTCGAGCCAATTCTCTCAGCACGCCATTGCTTTACAAAATGAAGTCATTCGCAGCTCATACCGCCATATAAGACATGGTATAGATCAACTTGTTCAACGCGACGCCCACTCGTTCAGTCCCTCCAAAGCCCTCATGTCCCCCTACCTTCTTTTCCTCAATGCGGTATCTCTTTTCTCCCATCTTGTCCCGTATTAGGGACATCACCTGGTGCAATCCAATCATTTGTCACAAGACACGTCTTACAAATTCCCAGTCTCAAAATAATAGGGCAAGATAACGGTATTGAACGGCTGTCAGGATAACCCAGTGTTGGCCAGCATGCACGGCGCCCTTATCTACGGGTTTCCCAGACTGCTGCGAGCTAGACCGGGTGGCTTACCGAGACTTGCTGGTTGATTAACTGCGCAGGTTAACGCTCTTCAACACACCCTTTATCAGGAAGAAATGGCGAATGAGAAAGGCACAGCGAGGTCCAAGCCAGACGCAATCGACCTGTCCCATCACCTATCCAGCCTGGCTCGAAATCGAGGGGTGTCCCCTCTCAAAGGTCTGCAGAAGTATTTCGGAAAACCAGGGATCCTCAGCCTTGCTGGAGGTATTGTCTCTTTCACCTTCCCAAGTTGGTCGTGCTCAGCATTATCGCCAGGTTTGCCCAGCCCCGATTATTTTCCATTTGACACTTTGAAAGCGGACATTCTGGTCGCTGACTCATTCTCAACCAAATCGACCTCGGGAACGAAAAGCGCTTTTTCCTGGATCTGGAGCTTATTTTCTAGTGACAAAGAAACAACTACTCCTATTTCTATTCCCAAATACCCAGAGAACCTGGAAGATGTCAATTTAGCAACGGCGCTGCAGTACGGTATGGCTCGAGGGATACCCCAACTTATGAAAGTAATTGGGGAGTTCACTGCCAAAGTCTATCAACCGGGTTATGCCAATTATGCAACGTTGCTTCACGCTGGAAATACTGACGGCTGGGTGAAGGCTGTCACCACTTTGTGTAACCCTGGAGAAGGTGTACTTACCAGCGAGTGGACCTACCCCTCTGCCCTTTCGACCATGGAACCCCATGGCATCCGTGCTGTTCCAGTGTCCATGGACGGTCAAGGGATGAGTAGCGTAGCTCTCCGCGAGCTCCTTTCGACATGGGATGAAGAAGTCCATGGCATACCGAGGCACGTTGTCTGTCTCACTGAGGCAGTCGAGTCATGATTTGACTCTAATGTAGGCCTCACCTCCTGTATACCGTTCCCGTTGGACAAAATCCCACAGGGGCAGTAAGTAATAGAAATTGGAAACTTTACTTTACTAACTCGTTTTCAGACCATGGAAGCTCAGAGGAAGAAAGAAATATACAAGGTTTGCGTAGAATTCGGTAAACAATTTCAATTGAATATACCACCAACCTTTTTTCTGACAGAATGTAGATGTTATCATCGTCGAGGACGATCCGTATTACTTCCTCCAAGAAGGACCTTATGTACATCGATCGCAACGTTCTTCCATGACGGAACGGAAGGAATTAGATGATGAGCAGTACATTGACGGTCTTGCTCCCAGTTTTTTACGGTATGTAACCTTGGCGCGAAAACTGCACAACTCATTCATAGCTACCTAGCTTTGACTACCAAGGTCGTGTCGTGCGCCTTGACTCGTTTTCGAAGGTCTAATGACTACTGCATGGAGACGGTATTTCACTAACTTTCGTCTGTCTCGTAGACTATCGCCCCTGGAAGCCGTTTGGGATGGTTCACTTGTAACCCCATTTTCGCTGAAAGGCTGGAGAGGCAATCAGAAACATCCACTCAAGGCTCTTGTGGCTTTGGACAGGTCACTTAAATCTTACAGTCTGCCCAGTTCTGAACTGATGTCGTGGATGTCAGACACTAATCACAGAACTTATGATAAATTGGAAATTTACAGGATATCTACGATGGCTGAAAGGTAAAATACGACTTTTATCATTTGATAAGTGGACAAATATACCTTTTATTCAGGACTTGCCTCTCAATATAGGGAAAGACGTGACTTTTTCATCGATTGTCTCCTTGAAAAATTCCACATGGAACCAGCTCCTGCTTTGGACAGATTATTTGACGGGAGCGTCGTATACATTGCATATTCCTCGCCCTATGACAGTGAAAAGGTGGCCAAAAGGATTCTGTTCTCTTTTGTACCGCCGAGCTCGGGGATGTTCATTTGGGTATGTATATAAGCCAGTATAGCTGTGTCGCTTATCTCTCATGCTTATCCACACCAGCTTCGACTTCACCTTGACAATCACCCTAAAGCACAGGACGTTGGGCAGGAGGAGCTTGAAATGAAACTCTGGATAGCTTTAGCAGAAGGAGGCCTTTTAATTGGTCCAGGTATGTCATGCAGCATTTTTTCAGCTTCTCCTCTGACAATAGTACAGGCACTATGTTTGCTGCAGATAAAGCCAAGTCCATGTATCCTGGCCACTTCCGTGTTAGTTTTAGCAATGCAGAGGTATAGTGTTTTGATTGCTGCTTTTGTGGCATTGTCTCATTTGCTCGTACCTAGCGCGAAAACTTGAAGAAAGCAGTCGATATATTTTCCAAGGTCTTGTTGGACTTTTATGAGATGACTTGATTAGATCTGATGTAAGCTAACGATTACAATGATATACGATAGTTGTAACTAAACACGCGTCTTAAACCGTAACATGCTCATTGTCGACTTGACCTTGTTTTCACTTTTCATACTGGTATCGTCTGTGCATCCTTCGCAAATGTGGCTGCAACAAGCAAAGGGAAAACTAAAGTGGCGTCCGCGTAGACCTTCGAGTTAAATTAGTCTTATTTTACGAAGGCGAAAGGTACCAAAAAAAACCTTTACAGCCTCTGCTCCCGCACGTATCTTGCCCCACGAGACTGCCTCGTCGGGTCGAGCACCAGAATCGCTCCCATCGAATTCCTGCCCAGTATTCTTGGACAAGCAAATCGCATTAGTGGCAACGACAATGTAACGCAAAAAGCCTTACGATGAACACAGAGTAATCAGCCCCATTGCGCTAAGGACAATGTTAGCCTTCTTGTTTTACAACGGCAATAGGAGTGAATTAATTTACAATGAGCATTGCGTTCGCAATTTGGTGTTTGCACACTCCTCCTCCTAGGACAATCATTCCAGCTTTCCGAGATTCGCGTGAGAGCTCGTTGAGGTTTCGGATGTCTTCGACAATGTCCAGGATAAGACCTGGAGATCGGAACGAATGAAAGTATATCATGTCGCCAATAGACCCGTCCGTGAGGGCTGGACAAAAGACAGGGATGTTGTTCTAGATCGATCCTTTAATAGACGCTAGCATTTGAACATCGCTTTCTTGCTCACTTTATATGCCCAGTAATATACGGATTCTTCGTTATCGATCTCCTTGCCCAGCCTTCGGATAAAAGAGCTCGGCGTCCAGACCTTCCCGCTCGCCTTCTGCTCCTCGAGCATGGTATCGAGAATGGGTGTTAACCAATCCTCGAACTTGCAGTAGTTGTCGTTAGGAACGATAAGGTTCCCAATGCGGTTCATTCCCTTCCTACGCAGTTCTCCCCCGTCGAGGTTGAAGTCAGCCAAGTAGGTCTTACCAAGGCACTTGATAAAGTCCTCCTCGATCCCTCCCGCAGTGGTGACGAGAACTGATACATGTCTGTGTTTAACAAGATGCAGAATAACTTCTCTTAGTCCAGATGATATCAAATTTGAAGTATATCCCAGAAAAACATTGCAGCGAGTATTAGCGCGAACTTCGGGATCCAAATATCTGTCCGATTCGTCCTTTGATATTGGTTCATCCGACAGCCGCCACTTTCGCTAGTCTACCGTCAAAATAATGTAGATCTGTGAAAACACTGAACTTACCATGTTGTTGACGGTATTTATGGCTTTGCCAAGGCTATTTGCCTGGAACCCGATCCTTTCGTAGCTTTCGATGAGACCAGACAGACTTAAGGGCTTCTCGAAGTCGGGTCCTTGAACAGAAACCGCAGTACTGGGAACGGCTTCTGAAGCCTGTAAAACGGCAGCTGCAGCACCGCCCGGAATGCTTTCATGAGCTGCGGTCATTGATAAAAAAATGTCATGGATCAAGTAATTATGAGCTTCTTGTGACCAAATTCAAGCTGCCGTTCTGCCGATGCTTGCTTGCGTTGCTTTGTTCTGCTCCGCTATTTCATTTGCATTTACACCTCAGAACTCATATTATTATACAATTATGCCCTCCAGCCTCAAACTTAATGCAGTTGCCTTTGTATCTCCTCAAAACCAACCTGTACTCATAAGGACGTTTGTCAAGCAAGAAGGGCAGGCCATCAAATACCATTACATTGCACACACAAGTTTAGATGTTATCGAGGAACGAGGCAAGTTTTTGGGACCAAAGTCAGGAGTTAATGACCAACCACCAAGAATAGTCGCCGCTACTGGCAAGGCTGGCGATTGTTACTTGGGACTTTTGTTCTCTTTAGAAGACGTCGCAGTTTACGGGTATATTACACCTTTGAAGGTAAAAATTGTCATAGCCATACCATTGTCGGATGCTGTTGTGCGAGACACAGAAATCTCAACAGTGAGTCCCCTTATTTCATATCTTGCCAGATGTGAAGCGTATTGTCCAGATATTCAAGGCTCTTCATATGGCTTATTATTCGTCCATATCCAATCCCTTTCTCAAGTTGAACTGCGCTGGCGATGGAAGCAGCGGACAGCCCCCCCTCCTTTCAGTGGGAAACTCTAGATGGATTGGTTTTAAACATCGTGTTGATGAGATTAGTTGGGCCGTTGGCCAAAATGCCAACTCAAGCTCGTGATTTGATAAGATGCCGCTCGCTAGCAACCTCCTTCCCTAAGTCCGATCCATGTTGTCAACACAGATGAGAGCTTGAGCTATGATCTTCCTGTGTTACTCAACCAAAACAAGATGGACCAACATTAATATTGACCTTTCTATTGACTCAGTCTTGCTATAATTAACTGCGACTGGGACAGATACGGGGTGGACAATCAAATTCAATTAAAACTGTTGTAATACTTGAATTTTTTTGGGTCGAGGCCTTCACCCTCAGTATATGTCATATCGCCATTCAAGTTTCAGGTTGTGCTCATAATCCAAATGCTGCACGCTGAAGTCCTTCGAGTTCTTTCTTAGCTTCAGTAGCCATTAGTCGAACAATGTTGTCTTCATCAGTGAAAGAGGTATATCCGAGTGTTGAACTGACTCTCTGGAAAGCTGTTGCAGAAAAAAGATTTGTGGCGTTACCTGTTTCTTCATAGACAATTTTTGTGGATGCTCGTATGAGAAGAGATAAAAAGTGCAGTGCGGCACGTCTGAGTGGTGGGAACTTGGGATTGCGTGAGGTTGGGTCCAAATCCATGGTTGATGGTGTGAGCTTCGACAGTGACGGCTCATTGCCTGGCTTCTGGATTTGCGAGTCATTTTCCAAAGATTCGAGTTGAAGTTCATTTGGCGGTAAAGACTGGCTTTCAACTTGTAGCAAATCTACAATTCCTTGGCAAAGATCTTCAACATATGGAACCATCGCCCAGTAATATGTATCCACCGAGTCAGCTAGTAAGGCGAGTGCAGATGTGCGGAGTACTGTTGGTATATTGGATCCACGAACAATGGCAAACAGACGTGGCACGAGTACATCCACTAGAATTGTTTATTGGCAACGAACTCTTGAAGTCGGTTCATTTACGTACCGTACAAGCCCAAGGCGTTTCCGCAACTTTTAATTACGGAGCTGAGTGCCTCCCCAATTCTCGTTCGGACATCAATGTCATGCTGCGTTAAGTTTCCTGCTCCAAGTCCCTCCAAACCATCAGCATAGTTATGTACAAGACCTTGAAGAATTTCTTTCCCGTAACTGTCGACCAGGGCAACGAGACCCTGTACCGCATTCAAAAAAATGTAGGAGTCTTCATCCTGGACGGATTGAAGAAAAATCGAGAAAATAGATGGTAGAAGAGCTTTATTATGACTCTTCTTAGAGAATGCCGGTCCAATGAGCTGTCGCAACAAAAGAAGCCCATGACCCCGGACAGGTAGGATAGGATCCTGCAGCAGCTTAAGAGCTCGTTGGTAGATCTCTTGCTCGTTTTCCTCCCCTTTTTTGCTTTGCCTGGCTCTAGTGGCACCGGCAGCGTGCGCCAATCGAGCGGTAACAACCAATCTGGCTTCTCGTGCCAAAGAGCGTAAGGACGATGACGAGCTCTTAATCGCCAGGCGTTCCAAATTGGAGAGGATATCATTGAGAATGGGATGCGACCGAGCCGAAAGATTTGTGTCCGCTGCGAATGGGTTAGTCAGCGAATGTCGAATAGTGAATTACGGCTGAAAAGAAATACCCTCAAGGATCGAAAGAAAAAGTGTGATAGCAGTTTCAACCAACTCGTCGTCGGGACCGATAACCTCCGAATCAGGAGCTTCATCATCGCTATCGCTTTCTTCGAACGTATCTCCGTTTTCAGCACTCGAACAAGATATTTGGCGGCTTCCATCATTGTGTGACGAGGCTTTGTCGCCTTGCATCGTGATGACTGCAGAATCAAGGACATGGAAAATGAATGAAAGCAGGTGATCGGGTTTGCGAAGTATATTTGAATTAGTCCCGTCAGAAAGACGGTTCTGCATTAGCATAATAATCTGGAGTTCGTGCAATATCCTTTGTCGTTCTGCGGTTTCAATTCCTCGGATCTGGAAGACCAATAGAATATGCTGACCTTATAGGATCTTCGCCTGCTCGGCCTTTCATGTCGCGGTAATTCTCCAAAAGCCGCAGAAATAGGGTAGACGCAATATCTCCGCGGTCGAAAAGCTTCAATAGCTGCACAAGGTGAGCTGGATCTGGATAAAGATTAAATAGGTTCAGGTCGGTAACAAAGGCATCCACGGTCGGCAACACAGCATCCCCTGGAAATAAGAGAGGTGAGGAAGATTTGTCTGAACTGCTCTAGTCAGTTCCAGTCAAGTTACCCCTAGAAGGTCCTTACTTTTTAATCTTCCAGAATTGGCCCTCAAGATTGACTTTCCATTGACTGTCTCTCTTTCTGTTCCCAATAATGGACCACAAAATGTTGGTTCCGTCAGTTTGGTCGATGATTTTCCCCCAAGATATTAAGAGACTAGTTATCATCTCTTTTAGGCTTGGTTCCACTGTTTTGATTTTCTCCAGATCATAAGACAACATGTAGAGCGATGAAACGATTGGCGATAGAATTTTGGAGATGAACGACGGTGAAGGCTCTGTATTTGAAACCAGATTGATCAAAGACAGCAAAGCCTCACGAGGCCGCATTTGTTGGTCAGGGGTGTCGGGCTGGTCAATGAAGGGGCTATGCAATATCTCGAGGACAACAGAAGCCTGCAATCGATAGGAACTAGACTTCTGTGGAACGACTGCACGGTAAATCGTGTGCGCTGCAGCTCTTCTGTAGGCAATAACATGGGATGTAAGCAATTTAATAACCCGCGGGAAGATCAATTGATAGTATTCCTTGAGATATCACATGAGGTTTTTGATAATAATGGGTGAGATATTATACCCACCTGCGCCTTCATATTTGACGGAGGTGTATTTAGTAATTTTGCAACTTCCTCCAGCTTTTCGATCTTAACTTCATTGCCCGTCGTCTCGTCCGCTGCGAACGTAGCCTCATAGAGTCCTTGCACACCTTCTGGCCGTAGGAGTTGCTGGCTTAGAAAAACAGTGGATATTTGGCGGACATGTAATGGCGGCGGAGGTGAAGTCGAAGAAATAATTCCCCCGAGTGACACTATCGCTTGAGCTGGAGACAAGCTTGGTATGTCTGTAAATTTCCAAAAAACTGACATCGAATATCCTGGCTTACAATCTTAATATTCGGGTTACTAAGGGCCTGGCCTCCGGTAGGAGAACCATTGAGCCAGATGAAAAAGTATCAGGAAACCATCCCAGGGCAATGGCTGGAAGTAACAGGTCTGGAACATGACGTGCTAGGACGGTGGTGGTGATAAAAGTCTGCGAAATTGGTCCTTCTGGCCCTTCAGGGAAGACCAGAGAAAGCAGAGATCTAACCATGTTGGAAAGAAGTTCGCAATCTTTTGAATCTATCGTCAACTCCGTGACTTTCGAGACACCTCCGTTAACAGTTGACGATAACCACGGTCGACTGATTCGAATAAACAGCAATTGGGGACCCCATTTAAAGGCAAGAGAGAGCAATGTCCGCAGCTGAGCTAAATCTCTAGTCCCAATGGAAGACGCCTGGGTGGGATTTGCTTCATTTCCACAGTGCAAGCCCTGCACTTCGGCGTTGAGGATGCGCTGAATTCTTTCCAACACGAAGACACACTCTCTGGCCGTCAAAAACTGGAGATCTTCTATGGTCGACGTATCGACTGTACCATCCGCTAATCGGGTTTCAGAACATCGGTCGTAGTAAGCCACCAATCGGTTCTTCAGTAATGTTTGCATAGAGTTTGTTGTGTGCGGTGCGGAAATTGAAGAAGTGCCAAGCAGAACATTGCCATCTGCCATTGCATTGGCAAGTTCTTCCGATGAACAAGACTGCATCGTGTCTGGTCTAAGAAGGGTGGGTCGCAAAGAACCCAAAAAGTAGATGGATGGACAGCGACAAGTCTAGATCTGGGAAGAACAAAATAAGCAGAGCAGCAAGTATCACGTACTGAGATAGATAGATAGATTTACACTTCGTGGAACCACAGAGGGATTTGCAGATGAATACATGTCAGCCTTTTAAGCACTTGTCACTCATAGCCGAGAAAAATAATCATGATTATGTAATACAAGACTCTGTCGTTGTCAGCGCGGAAACTTCAACGCATACTTATAAATTCATTCCTACTAGCTTTGAGTTTTTTTCAAGTTCTATGCCAAAGGGTGTGTTCACAACGGTCTAAGCACGACGAGGAACAACTCTTTTAATTCAATTCTGAGCTATGGTCGTCGGTCAACATGATCATGCCAGTTTCCGGCTGCCAGTAAGCTTAACTTAAGTATATGTGGCTGTTGGCCTTCAAGTTCAAGACTTTTGCGAGTACTTATATACACATTGGCTTATCGCGTATCAATCTAGGCTTTTGTGATCTGTGTATTATCAATCCGTCAATGCCATGGATGCACTATTCAAAAACGTAATCAGTCGGCGCAACGTCGAAGTGAACAATTTGTGATGGACGTACATGCCAGCGAAGTTTACGACCAATTAGTTGGCGTTAAGAGATAAACTGTTGACGCCCTCGGCCATTTCGTCAATGGTACTGCTCTCGATTATCCTCGTGATCTGCATGACTGTTAGAATCTAGAGGCGTGAACTTCTCGAACCCATTCACCTTTCCGATGGCAATAGTCCGACCTACGAACAGTTGGATTACACAATGGTCGAGTGAAACGTTAATGTAGGACTCACCTTCATCTCTAAGAGTAAACCTGCCCAGCTGAGGATAATCCACAAACCGCTCAACGCAGACCGGTGCTGTAGCTTCGATGAGAGCTACGATCTTTTGGCCTTTTTTAGCAAATTGCGGAGGTTTTCTTGATTTTTTGCCCGTGGCTTTATCGAAGTAGTGCAAGAGAGCCTAGATCGGGTACCTTCGTCAAGGATCATTATGTCAACATTGAAAGGTCTCACCGGCAATGTAATTTCTTCTGCAAGAGTGTGAATGTGCATTACCGCGGAATATCCGGCACAGATAATGCTTTTATGTTCAAGAATAGCCAACTGCGCCTCAAATTGGCGAACAGCATGAATAGGTTTCTGTGGGCTAGACAGAACGAAGCCAGGACTAATGTCCTCATCTTCGATGCCGCGTATTCTGATCCTGACATTGTCACCACATAGAGCACAATCGACTTCATCCTCCATTTCAGTATATATCGAAGCCACTTCCACAGGGACCTTATTGGGCATTAGAATTAAACTGTCGCCTTTTCGAAGATGGCCGGACTCAATTTTTCCTACAATGACGGTGCCCATATCTTTATACTTCTCGGATATCGGCATCATCAGCGGGGCATCGATTTTGCGATCCACCATTGGCATATGGTCAAGATGTTCCAAAAACGAGGGTCCGCTGCAAGTTATCGAAGTTGACTTTTCATAGAAAAGAGAAGGCAATAACCTACTTACTCCCACCACGAGCACACTGACTTCGGTATTCTATCTTTCAAATTAACCCCGGTGTACGCAGAAACGGGAATAAAAGTCACGTCGGTCTTTGGGTTAAAGCCTGCAGACTTGATAAAAGGTGTTAATTTGTCCTTGATCTCATCGTATCGCGCTTGTTCCCATTGCACAGTAGAGTCGTCCATTTTATTTATTACGACGACAACCTTTGAAACGCCGGCAGTCTTGACCAACATGATATGTTCACGAGTTTGTCCACCCCTTTCGAAGCCAGTCTCAAACTCCCCCTTGCGAGCCGAGATAACTAAAATGGCGACATCTGCCTGGGCCGCACCTGTTATCATAGAAGGGACAAATGTCTTGTGTCCGGGTGCGTCCAGGATGGTGTAACGTCGTTGATCGGTCTCAAAAAAGGCTCGCCCAACCTCAACAGTCTTGCCTTTCAATCTTTCTTGAGGTGTCGAATCCAAGGCCCAGCTTAGATACCAGGACTCTCGCCCAGCCTCCTTTGCTTCCCGTTCGTATTTTTCCATGGTACGTTTGTCAACCATGCCGGTTAAAAAGAGGAGATTACCGCCCATCGTGCTCTTCCCAGCATCGACATGACCGATGAAGACTATATTTAAATGTTCTTTGACTGTAAATACAAGTCAGAAAAGCCTAAAACACATTCCAGAGAGCACGGACGATTTCCGAATAGATCTTCAAGGACCTGTTGATCAGCAGCAGCCCTGACTTCTTGGGCAATAGCATTCGTGTCTGTCTTAGCCTTTTCAGTTGTAAAGGTTTTAGATGGAGCAGATGTGCCTGCTTTTGGCGGTTTCGAGGACTTCGTCTCAGACTGAAATGCAGCCGGTGAAATTTCAGATGGTACAGGGACCTGCGGCAAGGGTGGTGGGGGGGTTGACGTTCCCCCGATGTTGAGAGAAATTGTAGGAGGAGGACGAGGGGCTTCTGTCTGTTCAGGTCTTTCGATCGGGGGTAGCAAAGGCTCTGTGGGCAGCTGGGGACTGACGAAACGTTGACCGGGAACGAATGCAAAAGCGCCAGGGTTCAGCTTGCTCATGGTGGTTGATCGGTGAATGTAAGATAACGAGTTGACTGAAATCTGATCACACGGCTGTGACATCTGCCGAGTTCTGCACTCTCCTCACATCCAACTATGGCTACTGACGAACCAGAGCATTATCTCGCTATTCTCAAAGCTTCATACGACTACGAACCTCAGTCGGAAGACGAAATTTCTATCAAAGAAGGTCAGATTTTGCTCCTGGTCGAAAGAGTCGATGACGAGTAAGGCGTTCTCTCACTGCTGCGTACTCTGTTGCTCAGTATACATGATGTAGGTGGTGGAAAGTCAAGGTCAAAGCCGGTTCTCAAGATACGGAAAGTCCGGTTGGGCTAGTTCCTGCTGCATATGTTGAACAGGTCGGTCTGACATTCCTGCCCTTGCGCCTCATGTTCATATCTCAGTAGGCAGAGCACTCCTCGTCTGTCAAAGCGTTATACGACTATGAAGCTAGCGCACCTGGTGAACTTTCCCTCCATGAGGATGATGTTTTGCTAGTTTTTGAAATAGAGGACGACTGGATGTTGGTTCAGAATTCAAAAGAGGAAGGGAAGGCGGGCTACGTCCCAGCAAACTACGTTGAAGCATTCATCGAGGGGGAACCTCCTGCCCCGTCAACATCCTCTAGAATAATTGTCCCAGATTCTGTTAGTCATTCAACCCCTGGCTGTGCTTTTGCTGACACTTCTCCAGCCTCCTCCCCCTGTCAGCTCATATGTTGACCCCGCTGACAGAGTTGCGTCTGCCAAAGTTACTGCGGACGATATTCAGACATGGTCCGTCTCCGAGATTGACAAGAAGGGAAAGAAGAAGAAAGGGACGCTTGGAATTGGAAACGGCGCTGTTTTCTTTGCAAGTGAGGCTGACAAGGTGGGTCTATTCATTTTCTTTCAGACACGTCTCGCTCATCTTTCAGCAAAGACTCCAGTACAGAAATGGCAAACGAAAGAAGTCACTTCAGTGTCAACTGAAAAGGCCAAGCATATTCGTATCGATATCAGTGGTCCCAACCCAACTGGCCTTCACTTTCACGTTGGTACGAAAGAAAACGTAGAAAGCATAGTTGCGAAACTTGCGGCATCGAAAGCTATCTCATCCGCAACTACAACTGAGCCGGAAACATCCTCTCCTACAACTCCTCCCATTCGCGACGCAACGGTCCGCGAATCTAAGAAAGTTTCTGTCCATTTTTCTCCGGCATCTCCTGTCATTATACCGCCTCCGGATGATGACGAGGAAGAGGAAGAGGAAGAAGAAGAGAGGGAGGCGGAAAAAACAGAAGTCGAGGAGCCATATGTTGATCCCAAGTCAGATGGAGTTCTCGTCGCTCTTGCTCTCTACGATTTCACTGCCGATGGCGAAGATGAACTTTCTGTCACTGAAGGCGAACATCTAACAGTGCTCGAAAAGGATGGGGACGAATGGTGGAAGTGTCGGAATGGGACAGGAGTAGAAGGGGTTGTTCCGGCGTCATATCTCGAGGTAATTGGCAACCCTCCAACAGATCGAGAAGCTGCTGATATTATCCGATCTTAGACTGTCGATGCCCGTGGAAACAAGCACGCAGACGGAATAGTTGTGGACCGAAGAGCCGAAGATAGGGAGGCACAAGAATTAGCCAAGCAGCGAGAAACTGAGCGCTTACGGCAAGAAGAAGATGAGCGCGAGAAGGCGGCAGCGGCAGCGGCAGCCCGCAAGACTGAAGCGCAGCAGAAGGCCAAGCAAGCAGCTCTAGCTGCAGAAGCTGAGCGCCAAAAAAGGAAGGAAGCTGCTGCTGCACGTCTTTCTCCTCCTCCAGTATCGTAAGTTTTATTCTCTGCTGTAGCATGCTAGTTTCTTTACACGGCTTATGGGTGTAGTCAAGCTCCTCGCTCTCAAGAGCCTTCAAAGGCGTCTCAAACATCCACTTCTAGAGCGTCTTCAGAGCTCAATCGTAGGTCTGAAACTTATCTCGTTGCCTCGTACTTTCAACTTTTAAATAGGCCCTCCACCTGACAAAATTCGCGTTTGGCATGATCGTAGTGGCCAATTCCGCGTCGAGGCTGCCTTTTTGGGATTCAATAATGGGAAGCTTCGACTTCACAAGGTTAACGGAGTAATTGTTGAGGTGCCGTCCGAGAAGATGTCACTAGATGACATGC
The DNA here is from genome assembly GCA_023014345.1 of Galerina sulciceps. Classification (NCBI taxonomy): domain Eukaryota; kingdom Fungi; phylum Basidiomycota; class Agaricomycetes; order Agaricales; family Galerinaceae; genus Galerina; species Galerina sulciceps. The sequence goes on along the minus strand of JAEDXJ010000005.1, from coordinate 1,033,357 downwards.
GTTATGTGGAAAAGGTCCTGGATAAAAAACAGCGCTCTGCAAATGCCCCGCGCATCTCAGAAGACGATATTCCCCTTGCACTTTCGAAGGTTGCCACGAACAATCCTCAAAAAACTACTCCCTCAAAAAAAGCACCAAAAATTGATTGGTTCGACTTCTTCCTTTCTGCTGGTTGCGACTTAGACGACTGCACCCGTTACGCAGCATCGTTCGAAAGGGATAAGATTGATGAAACACTGCTCACTGACATCACGGAAGGAACAATGCGTTCTCTGGGACTACGCGAAGGTGATATCATCCGGGTCAAGAAGGCTATTGAAAAACGCAAGCCGACGGATAATTTTCACAAACCTAGTCTCCATATCGAGGAACAAATGCGCCGAGACGAGGAACTGGCCAGGCAACTGCAAGCTCAAGAATCATTATCTGTAAAGGGCGCTCCGAACCTTTTTGCCGGGCCTGGCGGGGTGTTGAAACCGAGACGTGGCCGACCTCAGCCGAGCAAAAGTCTCCCTTTATCTAATGTTGATATCAAGGCTATTTCTTCGGCCTCTGATCAGATTCAGCGCACCGGTTCACCCCAAACCCAGAGTCCTGCTTCTATTCAAACATCTTCATTTCCAGCTCGTCCCAGTTCTGCCGTTCCAGTCAATGGTTTCGACGACGATGCTTGGACAAATCGACCGAGTTCCACGAAACCAGTTAAGTCTGCCTCACCTGCTATCGCTGCACCTCCTGCACCTGCCCCGCAATTACAACCACCTGCTGCGACACCGACAACAGCTGCTTTACCCCCTCAACCGACACCCACAGCTAATCCGCCGGTGCCAGCTTCGCAGGGCACGCCTACCCTTGCGAAAACTGACTCGGATATCTTTGACCAGCTTGCCAGGCTAAGCGCTCTTCGTCAAAATTTGACACCTGCTCAGGTTCAAAACCCTTCGCCGCCCCCCAAGAACATGACTCTTGCCCCAACTTATCATAGCGGACTCGGAGCGAACCCATCGCCGATTCCTATGGGCCAACACCTTGTTAATCAGACCACGTTTTCACCACCTCCCCAGCCCTACAACATTCCTCGAGGACCCTTTGCCCCTGTTCCTGCAAACCAGGGATTATTGCAGCCTTTGATACCTACACAAACTGGCTTCAACGGCTTTATACCCACCAAACCAGCCAATTCGCCTTCACTCTTCCCAAGCTCGATGGCTGCTTCACCATTTTCGAATCAGCAACCCACTAGCGTCCATAGTTTGCAGCCAATTATGACGCAACCCACTGGTATGTTTAACACCTTCAATCCCACACCACCCTTCCAGGGAAGCAGTGGATTTGGGCCCATTCAGAGTTGTAAGTTGGAATACTATATTCAACTGGAAATACAATGGAATTGAGTTAAATTTTAGCTGCGGCAGGTCTCAACCCACTGTCCAATCAAGCGAATTTCGGTAGCATCAGTGGACTTGCCTCTCCGCCTTTACCTTTGAATACCCAACCCACCAATAGCACTTCACCTGCCAACATTTTTGCTCAAATGAAATCGGGAACTTTTGCAAATGAAAATGAAAGCTCTTCCCATGGCTTTATTAACTCTGGTATTCAGACCTTCTTCCCTTTTCAATTTATAAACTGATTAAGCATGACTTAGGATTAAATAGCCAGTCTCCTGGTTGGGGACAATCTTATCAGGGGTATACAGGTTATTAATCAGTTGCAATTACAGCTGTTTGCAGAACAATGGGCCACCCAAGATCAAAACTTGTAGAGGATTCAATCCCCGTGCTGATGGCAAAACCGCGTCGGCAAAGTCAGGGTCTTTGGTCCAGCCCCCTTTGCCAGCGGCAGCCACCTCTTTCCGACCTCCGCCAAGGGCCCAGCTACAGTATTTGACCGGTCCTTTGTACGGCAAATATGTATTCAGCTATTTAAACGGTAAATAAGAGTAAAATTGGAAATATTTTTGCATAAAGTTCTAGATATGCATCTTGAGTACATATTTACCAACTTTCAGAGAAATCGGTGGTCGTGCGGTAGAGATATTGAAGCTGTAAAACGACGTGTTGAAAAAGCGGCAAATCGGCTACTTTGTACACCGGTCTTTCATTATAAATTTGTAATCAGTCGGCTCAATTGGGTCAATAATGGTGATCGCCGTCATCCCCCTTTTTCTCGCTCGGACAGTAATTTGCGATTTTCTCCACGAGATTTTGGGGGATTTGCCTGATTTTTTTTACGTTCAGCTCAGGTAGTTTGTATTAGTGTCTCAATGCAGTTAATTTGGTAGTCAGGTTTGAGAATGCCATTCAAAAATGAAAATACATATTTGATGAGAATGACTAAATCAGGTATTTATGACGTCATACTTTTCATACTCTCCCTTCTCAGCAATTTCGTTCTCTGGAAGACACGGAAAGCATATTTCTACAAGTACAAACACTTTTTATTGAGTTTGTAGCCCGATAAATTGAGAAATATTGTACTGTACAAAGGACCCACGGTGTACAAAGGACTGGTCAAATACTGTATCTGGACACGTCAGATTTCAAAAGTCCGCTCTGTCTATGTGCAAATTGAGGTGGCCCATCGATTTGCAAACAGCTGTAAATGGCTATTTATTCCCAGATATCTGTTTGTGCAATGAGCTGTATTGAATATGATAGAAGGCAACATAATAATATCATGACTCGACATCCACAATGCGTTTTACATAGCCTACTCGTTCAAAATAGGTTTTCAAAGGTTGGCGAACTTCGAGTGCAATTTCTCGTGATAGAAGCTCTGTTGCCAAAGGATATACCACAGAAAGATACTGAGTGAACTGTTCAAGGGTAAGCACTTAATATCAAAGCTTGAAAAGTGCTCACGTCTTGTCGGTCGAAACGGCAATATCCCTCCAAGATCTCAGCTACTACAGGTGTCCAAGCAAGAATGTTTTTGCTCTGGCTATCAGCCTTTAATTTGTTAAAATCTCGAAGAACTCCAACGCCGAGTCTGTGTTATACCAGTCAGAAATTAATTAATCAACAGAAAAATCTATCAATGCACGGTACGAGGCGCTCGGCAATTTGAGGACGAGCTGATTGGTGCTCTGGTCTCATATCGTGGTACATCCGCAGAAGGACATGAACCAAGGTGGCAGCGCTGCTGGATTCCTGTTTTAGCAAGTTAGGCAGGTGTTTCATGAATCCTGCGGGTTTGTTAAGGCCGGGCAGCTCAGATGGTAAATTTTCACTGACCGACTTTCCATAAACCAGTACGTAGGTCTTTATCTTCATTAAATGATCGAGCAAATTGGTAGCTTTGGTCGAGGACGCTCATCATGCGCAGGAGCTGTGTTGGAGGAATGGTATTGTAAATGTCATTGTTTCGGAGAAGATCGTTCGTCGTTTCAATGAGAAGTAACTGAAGCACGCATTTCACAATTATTTGCTTGAAAATCCTGCGGCGATCGGCAAGAGATGTCCGTGTATCAGGTTTCTCAGCCTCGTTGTTTGGGGAGAGTGGGGCAGGTAGTATCGTCACACCGTTCAATTCTGAGAGTTAATACCAGTTTTTAAACAATCAGTCACGTGATTAGGTCCTTATCAATTGACGCTTACCAATGTTCGTGTCAACAGCCTCGGACGAACTATCGATCTCGATGCGTAAACTTTCGTCGAATAATTGATGTGGTGTAGTTGTTCTGAACAGTCGGACGAAGGTAGTTGTCACGCGCTCCCATCGAGTAGGACTGAGCTTAGTGACATTACTCTCTAAAAGTTGTTGAAGACATGATGTACCGATTCGCGCCAATGTGTCGTTCTCTGAATGCCATTAGTGAAGCGTAGATGACCAAAAAATAGGCTACTCACCTTGGCAGATACATACGCAAAGCAGATCCAGTAATCCATCTAAAAATCGCTCCAGGATGTCGAAGTAAAAGGTATAGAGGTCAATCAGATCACGAAGTGCCTGGATCATTGTGGTCGATAACCATACACTCATGTCTTCCTGAGTACTGAACCGAGAGAGGTCTTGGCTCGATTTTAAGACAGCGAAAATAGGGAAAAGGAGCTCCTGGCAAACCGTATCCCAGAATTCCACCGGGTAAGTGGCCCCGTAGGTCTTCAAAGTCGAAAAAAGGGAGTCCAGTGCACTGAAATAGATAGGTCAATCGTAGTCAATGGTGTCAAAGGAACTGCAACACACAGCCGCCTAACTTCAAGGTCTTCGCCATTCATGATGATATCATAGAATCCAAAAAGAACTGGGAACCAGTACCTGATCATGCTGTCGTCCATGCCCAGATCGGGATTATCGTTGTCGACTTTTAGTGAACACTCTGAAGACTGTAGCATCACTGGAATGACCCCACGGAGCATGGCGATTGCCAACAGGCTGATCTTCTGGTACTTGCTGACTTTACAAAATTCCGTGATGCAGACTGTTAGGTCGGCAAATGCACCATATTGTACAATGGCATTGAAATGGTCCCTGTTCAATCTGGTGACGATTTCGAATGCAGAACTAGCAACACGTTCTAATGCATCCTAGGAAGTCAAGCAACGAATAGCAAGGTATTTAGAATACAAACCGGTCAGAACCTTGGACGCCGCCGAAAAAACGCCAAACATTGTGCGCCAACCAGAGCGCATGTTCTGTGCACGTGCTTGTATCATTTGTTGCAAACATTGCAGGACCTGAGTGCGAAAAAGTCAGTCAGATTGCAACACACGACCTCTAACTCCGAACTGACAAGATCGCGGATGTCTGGATTTTGGTTGTGAACCATGGTATATTCAAAGGGCTTCAAGAAATCTTTTTGGAATTTAAAATGGGGTAGCTCTTCTTTTTCCAAAAAGCGCATTGCAAGTTGACGGAGGGAGTCGAGAGCGAAGCTGGCAACATGAGGATTGTTATGACAACAAACCTAGGGAAAGGTCGGTTATCGACACATCAACGCGACAGAAGTGCTTACAAGGTTGAAGTGCTCTCCAAGAATGTCCCATAAGTTGGACCATTCGAGGCGGATTCGTGTCATATTGTAATATGATATATCAACTAGTTTTTGCAAGCTAAAAAGTCGGGGATGTTGCGATAATCCGGATGATTGGATTTCTTCCCAGGAAACGTCGCATAGGGCTTGCACAAAATCGACGATAGCAGTCTAGAAGATAATCAGTTATAAAGCAAGAAGCCATGCCACAAGCGTACGCCAGATAAGAAATGACTCAAAGAGAACACCATATCGGCGGCAACCGTGATGTGCGTTGATCGACTTTCGTTGGCCAACTCTTCCGTAGGAACCTTTCGGGTACGACTGTAAACCGATCAGCTTCCTACTGATTTTGACCAGACTGAAAAGACAAGCCCACCCTTTTTTACTGCTGTCTGCAACTTCCACCCCGCTGCTGATGAGCTGCATATGCTCAAGCTGACTTACGCATGTCAGCACCTCATGCCATGAACCTTTGAGATTATTTCCTTCAGTGACTGCAATATCCAACAGTGCCTTGATAGCCTCCATGTTTTTGGTTTTCATCTCACCCAAGTTGTTCAGGAACGTGAACTTGGCTAAAGTGGTCACAAAAGCATTACGCTGCAATTCTAAATCGAAAAAGCAGACGATACGAATGGCATTTTTAAAACCATCCAAGCACAATTCAACAACTTCAAGATCATCGGTGTCTTGAAGGGGCCCTGACAAGCCTGCGAGAAAGGGGATCCACGCTACTTCAAACATTGGGCGGACGTGCACAAAGTGCGATGCACTGAAGAACTGGTCGCCACCTTTTGTACCTTTTCGCTGGGTTCGCATCATCGTCCTGAAAAGCGCCTAAAATGCACTCAGTCAAGTTTCAAATTGGATACAAATTGAAATATTACCTCCGTTTTGTTCGCCATACCATTTGATTGCATAACGTACGCTTCCTTCTGCAAATCTCTACCTACGCTCGCAAAGGCGTTGGCAAGACCAGGTCCATGAGGCGAAATACTCAGGCCAGTCTCAACTTCATCTTTCATCCGGATTTCGTTGTTGACGATCTCGTCAAAGATTTGAGATAAAAATTCTTCTGGAAGATCACTTCCTTCGTTGATTTCACGATTGTTTTTGAGAAAATCTGCTCTCGTCATACGCTTTTTAATTTGTGGGTTGTGGGCATCGGTATTGAGCATAATAACGGAATAGGCGAGAACATAAGCGGATTCTGAAAACATGTAAGAAACACCGTCGAAATACGTGGTTCTGACACTTACCAGCACTAGCAAATGGGGTTTTCGTGTTTCCGGCAATATACCGCTCGGCAAACTTCAACATGAACCGATCAATCTTTTGAGCTTCTCCTGGTAATCTGAAGGACTGCAAAAATAATCGGAGAGCATCAACGAAAGGTAGATCCTTAAAATCCAAGTGATCAACGAAAGCGTGCATGATTGCAACGTGGTCGTCATCTCTAAGAAAGGTTATCAAATGTGATGGAATGGCTAATTACAAATTTACGGACCCTTCTCCTAAATATTCCCCAATCATCGATTTGTTGAGACCATCTGTAGTCAGAAGGAAGACGGCTATGTCCTGAGGTGCATTACTGGATATAAAGCCCGTTTCGATCAAAAATTGAATCCCCTGTTCATATCTTATCAGAAACGGTTAGATGTATAGTGTTGAAACTTACTCGTTTGGATTTATAATTAAATTTTTTAATGCCCTCCAGTAACGTAGTCTTCTTCTGCTTTGCACTCTCGAATTTGGTGGGATCGTCTGCAATGTCAGGTGTGGCCTGCCTCAATGTTTCTACGCTTCCCCCACTGACAGAAAGCCCCTCCAAATTCGGTTCAGGCGTGACAGGATCTCTTTTTATTTCTTCGGTCAGCGAACGCGCTGACAATAGTGGAGCACCTTCTTCTACCCCCTTGGTCGTTGCCGTGCCCCATGCCACGAGTGACCTCAGAACAGACACGAGGCATTCCAGTCCCTGTCTGCGCAACTGGCCTTCTGACAATCCCATGGTTGATGTATCCATGGTCCCAGGAACAGAAAGACCGCTCACGTTCCAAGAAATGTGAGAATTGACTTGGGGCTTAGGTGTTGGACTTAAAGCTGGACTTGGGGGTTCTGGTGCGCGCTGAGGATTGCCGGACGATGAGCTACCGAACTTGGATATAATGTTCATGAGACTATAATGGCAGATAGGTTATCACCACACCTACAAAATGTACATTCGGCTTACTGTTCGTATATGTTGTCTGCAGCCTCGCTGTCACAATCGTAATTGAGATACAGCTCAACTAGAGCTTGTGGATCTTGACATAACCTGGATAACATGCCAAGGATGACCGCTTTCTGTTTCAATGTAGATGTTCTCATTTCCAGGATCGGTATGAATATCTCATGAAGAAGAACCTCTATTTCTTTCTGTACCGACAGGAATGAACTAATTTAAGCACACCAGCATAAACAAGAAAAACGCACCTTGAGTTTTGTCCTCATTCCCGATAGAACACGCCAAAAAATCTCGACGCTGATCTCAAAGACTTGAGGAACTGAGCTGACAGCATTTCGGCTTAAACACAAGCATAGATATTGATTAATAGCTTGTACAAAGCTTGTCGCTTCGTTATTAGAACTGGAATAGATGATTGCCGAAGGATCAACAAATAGTGGCATATGGGAGTTGAGGACCGTCAGAACGAGTTGCAACGAAAGCAATCTTGAGCGCATGCCATGAGACTTGAGGTCACGCTCGCTGACAGGTTGAGAAGTTAGTGTCAATGGTAAATAGATCATCATTTCAAGTGTCGGTGTGAACTAACCTCTCTGTGTTCAGCGGCTTCATTGTTAGCTTACACAAAGCCCTAAAAACTAGAAAGGCGTCCTTGACGAAAAGGTCGTCAAGCGTCAAGTGATGGGCACCATGGCCTACTTCATGAAATGGATCTTGAAGACTTTGAGTTTCCAGGGTTTGCCTTCGAAATCGTAAAGTAAGTCAGCGACAACCCAACCAAGAAAAACCTACAGTGAAAAAGTAGGTTTATCATCTGCTACCTCGAGCGCAAGGGAATTCGAGTCGTTTTTGAGAGCAATGTGCGCTAACTCTTCCATCGGTGCATTTTCGGAATGCTCGTTGGAGGATTGACTCTCCTGTTGCGCAACAGAAAACGCGAATGATTCACGATTGGATGACAGCTGGTTTGCAAGGTCCGCGTGATCTAACAAGGCACGCATGTCTCCTGGTCGACATCTCGTGAAAACATGATGAACCATTTGCGTGAGACCACCTTGAGCTACCATCTGGTTGACGGGGTCGGTGCTCAGAAGAAATATATTGTAGACTGTCCGAACGGCCTTGAGGAGGGAAGAATGATGAACAAGAATGGTAGGCGACAGAACCAGCGATAGCAAGGCTTTTACAATCTGTAAAGAAACCGCATCAAGGGTCGTTTCCGTGTGACACGAAGTAATTGTGTGCGCGACAAGATCGACAAGCGATGGAAGCGGGATAACAGGCTGTGAAGCTACAGCAGCCACATTCCTGCCAGCGGGTTGCGGAGAAGGCGGCGGAGAAGGAAGGCAATATGAACTCCCTTCGCCCTCGTTGAAGAAAGAATATGATATAAGTTTGGAAATGCAATCCAAGCTCGCAATCATGAGCTTTTCATTTCGTGTTTCGCAAGCCAGTCGTAAGGGTTCGAAAATTTCGCGGGGTCGGTCTCCGCCTTGATTAGACCGAATCAATTCAAGTGCTCGCTGAGTACTTTCACGCAATGGGGCAGACCGTCGAGCTTCTTTGGACGAAGCTATAGTTTCCAACGCAGTGGTTATGAGAACCATAGATACGTTATGGCCTTTCGAAATAGTCATTGACCGCTTATGAGCACTGACGGAGCCACTAGTGTTTTCGAGGGATAACGACGGTGATTTGACTCGAAAGTCCTGACGGTAATCAGTGGGTGTGTCTGTTAACTTGGAGCCTGAAGTTGAAGCACGATGGGTAGACATTTCTTCGGCTTGATGTTCGACCTTTGGTGGGATAGGTGGACCGCCTGTTGACTCGCTTTCGTATTTTGTCGTAGAACCATCTTGGTGGACTGTTGTAACGGTCAGTTGACTTCCGTCTTCGTAAGATTGGACTTCACTGGAAGGTTCGGATAGTTCAATTTCCTGTAGCTTGTTCTCCGAGATTATGTTAGCTGCCGTCCCAGAGGCAGCTTCAAGTTCAAGCGCTTCATTTGCAAAGGGAGGGTTGTACGACGATGACGCGTTAGAATGGGAATCCCGGATGGAGTCAAGCTGCGTCGTTTTGTCTTCCATTCAGTTAGCAGAATGAAAATAAGAAACAACCTGATTGTTGGTCAGCACCAGACTAGTTCAAGCCAAAAAGTCAAGACTCAAGAAGTACGCAATATGCGAGTTGTGTAAACCTCTGTGTCACATCAGTGTATCCCCGAAATAAGCAACAGTGATTATGTAAACTGACGACCAAATTGTTTCAGAATTGAATTACACTAGTACTCTCAAAATATACACCCCAAAATCACCCAAAAACATAAATTTCGACAAAATTCTTTTACATCCTGCAGCACTTACTACCAGGAATAAAGCTCTATACAATGAAAGGCTTCAGGGACTTTGTAAAAAAAAAAGGTCAACTCTTTTGCTTCAATGACAACATAGAGTAAACTCACTGCTTTTGTGATTTCAAAGATCCTGCGCTGACCAGCAAAGAGGATTGCTGCAGTGAGTACACTCTGTACAATCTTACTGCCGATCCCCTTGTAGAGACCTTCAATTCCCTCTTCCTTCAAAATGGTCATAAGGCCATCGAGGGACGATTTATATTTCAAAGCATTTGCTGACCCAGCCTGTAAGCGACTTTTAACAACACTGGTTTCAATGAGCGATCGGGACTCGTGCAAACGACAACTCGGTTACGCACATGTAGGGATATGTGACGCTCGTAGCAACTGGAAAGGAGGAGAGGTCAGCAAACACAAAAACGATGAATCTGAACGAAGTTACCAAGTTTTGAGAGTGCACCAAGGAATAAAAAATCGAGGTCATTGAGGACTGCAACTGCAGTTGCACCACCAGCAGCTCGAAGTCTCGCGGTGCGCCTTGATATCAAGAAGTTTTTTAACTGCTCGAAAGCCGTGTATTGAATGATAGGATTGATCACAAGGACTAAAGCTGGCCCTATTCCTCGCCAAAAGGCACTGAGATGAATTGATTGAGTGAGGTCATCTCACAATGACAGGACATCAACAGACCCAATTCCATCTTTGGTGATGATGTTTTGTGCCGTGGCCAAGAATCCAAGTTTCTTTGCGACAATAGGTTGGTTGGGATCTGTACCCATAGTTTGAACGGCCTGAGACGTTTGGACCACCCAGATTGGATTGCTGATTATGGTCGTCGCAGAACCTGTCATAGGTACAAGGTGTATTTTTTTTTGCATTTGTACACTAACAGTGTTTTCGTACCAGCAATAAGCCCAGTCAACATAGATTCCAAGGTACTGAGTGCTTTACTCCCTCCTGTTCTGGAGCGGAGAATGGCCTCCCTGGACCGTTCGTAAAAGTAGTAGTATACCCTGGCGCAGACCAATATGAAAAATCAAGCGGATCTGACAGCAAGGAGCGATAGAAACCTACCCATTGGTAACAGCTATTCCCAAAAGGCTGGAACTCAAGCCACTGTATAAGCCGAAGGTGCCTTCCCGTTTGATGATGTCAACGACAGCCTGATACGTGGTCTACATGGCTAAAATGAGTAAGGTGGATCACACAAACATCGAGCCCACCTTTTGCTCCTTCTTCGTTTCTACTGCTGCTCGGGTAGAAATAAATATGAGGGGACTAAATCACTGTTTCAATTATGTTATTGTTAATAATGGGTTGACGCACTAGGTTGCTGTCATTGCAACGATGCCCCCCGCAGCACCAGCCACGGAGTGAATTGCGAAGTCGCTCATATTTCTATAAGGTGTGGAAGAAGAAAAGGTATGAGTCGTGAAATGTATGTGCAGCTAGATTTATTTGAGATAATTCATGTCCGGATACGTTTGTCCGTTGTTGCGTAATCACATGTCCGTTGTCTGCCAGAGTATTGCCAGAGTACATACTAATGAAAGTGGGAGCAAGGGGTTTCCATAAATTCCGCAAGTTCCTTATAGTGTTACACTGTACCGAAGTGTATGGTGGCAGCCCTGCGAGGCGTTACACTTCGTGAAGGTTTAGGTTGGGCAACCGGAGCCCGGTCCGGAGAAATTTTTGCTTTTTAAGCCTAAAACGAGTTTTTTTTGCGATGGGATCTCGACCAAAATAAGGCTCAGAGTAGTGCAAATATTTCGCTCTGAGCCTCAGAGCGAAATATTTGCGTCACAGTTGGTTAAATAGGCAACATTTTGGTGTCTGCGTTACGCGTTACGTTTCCACCATACACAAGTTCGGTACAGCATTACGGGGCAACCCAGATATGTATTTATATCCTTTACGCTGGATAATGCCAAAAAAATTCGTGCTAAAGGCCAGGAGGACTTGGGCCTGCTCAGATTCTCCTATTGTAACTGGTTGGTAACCGCGGGGGAAAGGCTTGCTGCGCCATCCTAGCCGCGTGACACAGCCAAACAATGGACTTTGTAGTGGTGGTGCACAATCCTCGGTTAGTGTGACAACAGGTCACACGCGGAATCACGGCGTGACACGGCCCATTTCTTGAGACATCGACTTTGTACTTTACACATCACCAATTTAAAAGGATTGTTGAGACGGATATGATCATATTGAGCTATTACACTACCTAAGATGGTTTTTATCAGAAGAAATATATTTAATGCTCTAAAAATGCGAAATTAGGCTAATCCCCCTGCCAAAATAGGCCTTCTTGAGTGTATGAACTATATCTCTTCAACCACAACACCTATGAACACGGTTTGCAGACGGATTTTGCCTAAAATTTTATTTCCGATCGAGTTATCAGAGCGGAATTTTTATTTTCTACGTCCTTAGCAAGATATACCCCAGAATTAGGCACTTTAACCTAGTTAGGAGCCCGAAATAAAAATTCTGAACTGACCACATCAAAGATATTACAATGTATACTATTTTATCTCTGCAAATATTGTCTTGAATTTCGTTTTTTATGCAATTATGTGCTTTGGATTGTGTGGTGCAAGAAACTTCTGAAATTATTACGAAGAAGCGGTAGAATATTGTAGCCCTACGTCAATTTCCAAAAAGTACTCGCTCATACGATTCCGCTGCACTTTTTTTATGAAAATCCATGGAGAAATGACCTACCTACGTCTTCTACAAGTTTGGGCCACCAAGCCTTGGCAGGTCGTCGCACGGCAGCCAAATCGGGAAGGCGTCCATTTTTAGCGCAAGTCACCAAGATTTCATGGAGAGGCCATAACTCATTCATTTCTCAACCGATTTTCATAAAAAAATATGCAAAATTCTCAGAAAATTTAAGGGTATAATAATGTGATAGAGAAATTTTTAAATACCTGTTGGTTACCATGGGTTGGAGAAGGGTCTAACTGTGACTCTGGTATGCATACCAATTTTCTCATAAAAATTCATTTGGAGATAGAAATTAAGAGGTACTATTGCATTAGACAGGTTGTTAAATGAATAATTCGCAAAAAAATTTGAGGGAAACCATCAAGAACTCAAGTAATTGTGCAGTATCACTTTTTGTGACGAGTTTGGCTGTGACACGTTACAAACCCGGCCCGTCACGTTACCGAGGATTGTGCAACCCCATTTGTAGCCAACTATAGGCCATTGCCAAAGATGGATAAATTCCCTATTTTTTTCTGCGTATATGCGTAGTAAGGACTGCATATTTCTCAAAAGGAACGGAGCACTGATGATCAAGATGTAGCTCAAGCAAAAGTGACCAAAAGTGAGTCCGTTTTTTCGTACCGAAAATGGCTTTGTTTGGTCTCATCAGTATAATATACATAAGAACTTACTTCCTTTGGCTGTGATCAGCCTTCGATAAAATTTCTGAAGAGTCCAATCCATCAATATATGAAGCCTGCAATATTGGCACAGACTTTCGTACTAGATTTAGTCTCGGACTCCAGGAGAGCAGAAAAAAAAAAGTTTAGAAATGTCAAAATTAAATGGGACTGGTACTCAGTTGTGGCTGGTGACATACCGAATACTCGAGGGCATTGTAGGGATCGCACTGGCATAATCCCGTGGTATGTTTTTTAACTTCAAGAGGTTAATATCAAAATAAGCCTGTCAACTACACGTGCAGACAAAGATTCCATTATAATCCATCCTCCAACAGCTTTATAAGCTTCTTCAACTCTTCAATATCCTTAGCAAGCCCATTAGAGCTACCAGAACCTTCTGCTTTGAAAGTGCCGGAGTAAGCTCCCCCATCTGGCATTGTCGGCTTTCCATCGTCGTTGCTCGACCATTTATCAAGTTGAATGTAGATGGAACGTGCTTTCAAACGAAAATGAGTTTGAATGACATCGGCGAAAGGCTCAGGAAGGTTCTTGAGATTTCCAAGCATCTTGGAGAGGGTGTGTTACCTTCAGTCAATTCCTAAAAATAGCAAACATACTGCAGTTTTTACGACCATACGGCGGACGTTTGCAGAGTCTGTATTACCAGTAGTTATGTCAGTTTGATAAATTGACAGACCAAAAAAGTGGATACTTGCAAGCTTGGGACTGCGGGGTACCCCCGCTTGAGGACCAAGCTGGTTCGTTCAGATAAGGCTCGTCACATAGAATCATGGACTGGATGGAAATCAGGACCTGGCAAGAACTTAGTGCATATAGTGTCGTCACAGCAAGTGGTATACTTGGAGTAGTGTAGATTTGCCTGAAACCCAACCCGGACCTTGCCAAGTACCAAGAAGGGAGAGGCAAACTTTCCCATCCTGTTGTTGGATCAGCCAGTAAGTAAGACGTGGACCCATTCAGAATGCGAGACTTACCGCATATAAATTAGGGTTGAAACGAAACTTTCCACCGTTTGTCTAGATTAACACATGTCAGCAAAAGGCCCTTGCTTATGGATCTCGTCAGGCTCACGGTCATGTATTTTACACTCGGGGGAGATTGGTTGTAACTCGGTCCCAGAAAGATATCGAATAAGAAGCTGGGCGTCCAAGTTAAACACAAATTAACGGGAATCGACAATCGTAGCTCACCATCCATTATGATACCTAGATGGAGTAAATAAATAGACAGACAGTGAGGCTAGAAGGACTTACGGTGTACCTTCTGGCCCAGTGATCAAAGCTTTAATGACGTCTACTCGAGTTTCGTCTACCCTCAAAAAGATAGAGGAACCCCAAGAAACAGGTAGATTAGTTGTCAGGATCGCAAGCTACAGGGAGCTCAGCTGTATGTATCAGTACAAGAGAAGGAAGCAGTTGCCCACCTCCTTTGCAATAGCCAGGGACCGCTTTGGTATGTCTGAATTGGCCAACATTCGAGCTTCGTTGTCATAAAAGAACTTGTAGTGAGGGGTCACGTCTACGTCGTCTCCTTCCGTTGTCGGAACGGTCAAGTCACAGTATTCAAATCTCACTCGTGTGGCCCACTCAAAATAACTCCGCTGAACTGCTTCGTCTGAACTGCCAGCCTCAATACGATATTGCACCGCAGATGTAGATGCAGAGATATTCGGGAGTGACGAGTGAAGACGTTCTACAAAAGCATCACCTTTGGTGTCACGTAATGAACGGTCGATGGCTTTCACTGTTGCCAGGATTCGTCGGCAAAAAAGAAGAAGTTTCAAATTTTCGTCAGAAATTGCTGCGGCGATTTCTTCCTCCACTTTGTCTTTCATATCGACGGTCATGCGTTTCTGTTCTTCTGTGAGTTCTTCTGGAAGGGTTTCAGGTACTTTGTTCCCTTCCAGTCCTTTGAGAGCAGCCTGTGCTTGTATAGCGATTCCCTCTAGAAGTTCTCGGGGTCCAGCGCTTCCTTCATAAACAACTGTACGTTCTCGAATTTGATCATTCTTCGCGCTGATCGCTTTAACAGAGGCAACAACCATGATTGGCATTGCCATCATGCTAGCAAGGGCTTCATGGTTGGAGATGGTCTATAAGCAAATCAGATTAGTCCCAAGTACAACGTGGAAACTTTCGAGAGTCGTGGTATGTACCTCAAGCCATTCCAACAATTCGAAATACAGGACAGATCGATCAGACATATCCGCCAGGGAATCATTCCGAAGAAGATTGCTACAGACATAGTTAAAGCGCCGACGCAAGTGTGCCAGGGCAGTAGGATGGACTAAGTAATCGCTCGTTCTGCCGCCGCCTTCACGATTGAGATTAGGGAGATATACACGAATGGCGGTCAGTAATTTTCCGATTTTTTCATCCTTGGACCGCTGCGCGGCTAAAGCTTTTAGCTGTCCAGTATTCTAGTAAATGGGTTATTATAAGTGGAGCAAATTTGAAACCCGGACGATTAACTCACGTCTTCTGTGATATCTCCGTCATACCCCGTACCGCCTTTTGCCTTCTTCCCCAGAACATTTGTATAATATAGGACGTCCTCGTCGTCCGCATCATGGGAGACCATGCCATCAGTCTTTCGGCGTTTGCTTGTTCGTATCGAAGAGTCACTAACGTCTACATGTTCAAGATTTTGCTCATTGAACATTTGTTCAAGCATTGATAGACCGACGCCTAGGATCACTCCTTGAAGATTTGAACAATGAAAGAGTGGATCCTCGCGTGTGGTAACATGCTTCTCATGGTCAACGGAAACAGGTTCACCACAGGCCAAACAAACTTTTGAATGACATCTGGGGCATACCTTGGTGACTCTTTTTCGTAGGCGATCGATATACGTTGAGAAGTCTGGCTGAATAGATGCTATCAAAATGGTTCCAAAGCGGAGAGTGAATCCGGGTTAATTCACTCACATGTAATGCAAAAAAATCTCCCTTAGAACGAGCTATGGAGGCACCACAATCTTGTGGACACGGCGTGGAGGGCGAACTAAGTTGAGTGTATAGACTGAATAGAAACCCTTGTTCCCCCCCTTCCGGACACCCTTTCATCCATTTCCCTTGTGTCAACAGTTTTACTGTTTCATTGGTTTCGGGTATTAACATCGTCTCGGGGACTTCTTCGATTTCGATTACATCTTCTTTGCGGTCTTTGGAAAAGAAGACCCCTGATAGCCATGAAATATAGTTATAGCTGAAATCAGAACCAAGTCGTAAAAAACTTACCCGAATACGGATCGACGTTGGCATTGCCAGTACTTCCATTGCCAGCAAGCCGATTCATCTCGTCGAAGTCGGAGTCATAATCGACGTAGTCGCCTCCGTCTGGCAGAAGATGTCAGTCACCAGGCTTTGCAAAAGCGCCGAGAAGGTTTCACCACCATCTTCGTCTTCTTGTTCATCCGCTGAGCCCATATCGTCGTCATCTGCAGGTGTCTATTAAGTGGTAATTAAATTTCTGGCCGTGTCAAAGAGCGAAAAATAGAGACGCACAGCAGGTCGCACTGGTTTGGAGTCTGTCGCTGAGGACATTTCTACATCGTCATCCTTGATATGGTCGAATTTACCCTCAAAAAAGCGTTCAGCTGCTTGCTCAACATTCTTGTACTGTTTCAAGGCAGCGCGCGCCTGCGCAACTGTTGCTCCCTGTAAGAAAAATGTTATTACCCAGCCACTCATGTCTCCGCATTATAGTACGCACCATCTCTATGAGTTGTTGAACTTCAGTCGCCGACATCTTTTAGATCACGCTGGAGGTTTAGGTCCAGTGGCAGGATCTTGAACTAATAGATGTTCCAATTAGGTTGCAGAATATGAGGACGATGTTTTCATTTCTGGTGAGCGTCACCGCAATGTTTACGTAACCGGAACCTCAAGCTGTAACAATAAGTTTATATGAAGACGACTGTCTGAAGCCGCACATCAAATCAACAATACTACTGGAGTACAAAGAAACCCCTTGGGTTAAAAGATGGCCATAAAAATAAGCGTGACGATGAAAGCACGTCCGAGAAACACAGATAAGTTATAAGTTAGTGAGTAACATATGAACTACCACGAACGAGTGGAAAAAAAGAAAACGTTCAGGCAGTGCACTGCGCCGTAATACTTTCCGTGTGATGAACTATATAAGTTTGCGATACCTAAAAACCGATGATGAGAAAATTACATGCCGATCTTCATTTTTGTTGGACGGTATCTCGATCGAAACCAAGGGGATAAGACGATAGATCACTCGTGAGGGCAAGCGTATCGAGGCTAGCACGCTGCCGACCATTGAAAGCAGAGGGTGGAGCTCCGCGATCGGCTGTGTGTTCGGATTCAATTTGAAACGGGAAGGAACCTAATCCAGAAACCGAAGACGCAGTGGACAGTTGGGATCCAGTCGAGAGGCCCAAGGTCCGTCTATGTGGAGGTGCGGGAAGGGGAGCCTCCAAATTGCCAATCGCAGATACCTTTGTTGGTTCTGGCCCAAACGATTGGTGGCTAAGTGGGGAAGGAGGTGCTACAATAAAAGTATGTTGGTTGAGTGGCGAACTAGAATTGTTGAATGATTGCTGTGCCAGGGGTGATACAGGAGGAGACCTGATGGGTCGGTCAGATATAGGCGAAGGGGGGACAAACGGGAACGATTCCAGAATAGAGTCAGCACGCGTTGATGTAACTGAGACGACAGAAGAGCCTGAAATGCGCCTTTTGTCAAGCCCTTGGGCCTGGGCCTGAGCTTGAGCGTGGGCGAGAGCTCGCTGTTGTTGCTCTTGTAATGTTCCCGTGCCGGCAGGAGGAGTGACAAGCCTACCCATGGTGGTTCTATAAGAGTTCGCGCTCGCTGGTGTTTTCAGTCCGACATTGACGCGGGTGGCACTAGCTATGTCCACAACAGATCCCGCTTGCGTACTCATACTCGAAGGGCGACTCTGGTCAAGATTTCGTGACCAGGGAAGATTTGGACCACCTAGAGGAGGAACCCAACTAGACGAGTCAGTGGGTAGTTCAGCGGACATGTGACCAAAGGTTGTCGTCGAAGGAGAGGGAGATGCAGAATAGCTTGCATGTGTCGACATCTCGTCGCTGAAAGGGTTGTTAATTTCTTGACCTTCATCAGCTTCCCTGAGTATATCCGCAGGTCCGAAAGAGGTGGATCCGAGAGGAGATTTAGCTGTAGGCCGAGTGTAGGCAGGAGGTTTTAAAGTATCGGAAGAGCCGCTTGCCGAATTGAGTGAGCCAGCATTGATAACCTCTGCTTTGACAACACCCAATACTTGACGAACAGCGCCTGTTGAAGATGACATTATCATTGGGGCTTCGTTCAAGAAGTCGCTAGAGTAGCTGGCATTGGACATATAAGAGTTTCTAGAGGATACGCCAGATATGCCAGAGCGAGTAGATTGGGAATACCCATTTGTTGAGCGAAGATTGTCGTGAGAAACATTAACATGATCGAGGTTCAGGTTCAATTCTGGAGAACGAGCTGGACGAATGGGTAAAGAAGAAGTGGCGGATGGGAGGGTATTGGTATCTGAACGAGTCGCCGACAGTCGGTGAGAATCGGCAGGAACAAGAGCTATGGGTATGACATTCGTGCCTTCTGTGCCAGCGGTTTGTATCGAGTTTGTGTCGTCGAACGGATTCAGGTGGGGTGGAGGAAGAAAACCGTCTGGTGGATGAGAGGAAGATGCTTGGGAATGAGGATCGAGGTTGATAGTAGTGTTGGAAGATGAGTACATTCTGACTGTGTTGGGTTCAGAGGGTGGTTTTTCCGTGGGATTGGGTCGATTTAATACAGTTTCAGCGGAAGCAGGAATATCCTTCTTTTCCCGCCCATTAGCAAGAGTTTTAATGAGGAGGGACCTTCTGCGATAGCGAAGAAACAGCGCCATCGCAATGGAAAGAAAAGCAATCGCGCCGACTATGCCACCGGCTAGTGCGCCTTTGCTGACTCCGCCCCCCGAGGAGCCGGAAGAACCCTGACTTTGGCATACATTTTGGAAGCATTTATTACAATCTCTAGAGGCGTCATAAGGGTAAGATTCTATGAGAGGAAGTATAAGAGTGAAGAAGGACCTGTTTATTAGAACACAAAGTTCATTTGGGGCACAGGAACATGGGAGTGGAGGTGGGCACTGGGTAGTTGCATTGGGGCAATTCGATTGTCGAGAGAAGAGTTCAACGTTTGGAATCATTCGGAAAGAAAAAGAGTGTGGAGTCGATTAGAGGACGTTGAGGGACGGAGGGGAAGGATGACCAGTCCAGTGTTATGGTGAGAAAGAGGGTGGAAACCAGTGTGTCGTGGGAGATCACTGCACCGCATGAGCGGCGACTTGGCGTTGAATGATGGAAATTATTTTTGCAAATCTATACTTAGCTAACTCGTTCTTTCTACCACCACCATGTCGTCCGCCCTATCCGCCACCAATTTGACTTATTCCTACAACGACGCCTCCCCTCCTTCATTGGTCGATCTTAATTTCAGTCTCCCTATCGGTTCCCGTACTATCCTCATTGGCGCTAATGGAGGTTCGAGAGGCTCTTGCTCATCGTTCCCCCCCTAATACCTCTCCAGCCGGAAAATCTACTTTGCTTCAAATTCTGGCTGGTAGAAAGCTCGTCAGTACCCTCGGCACCGATGTCAGAATAAAAGACCGCGACGTTTTTCGAAATTCTCCACCTGGAGTGACTTTCTTGGGTACTGAATGGTCCGTCGCAGTGCTAGCAGTCCTCCACCTCGTTTTCTATTCGTTCATATCACAGGGCTATGAATCCAGTCGTCCGCGGAGACATTTTAGTCTCCGCTTTCCTAGATTCCGTCGGCGGCTATAGACACAGAGAAAGAAGAGATCGCCTCCTTGATATCCTCGATGTTGACTTGGATTGGCATATGCACAAGATCTCAGATGGGGAGCGTCGTAGAGTCCAGCTTTGCTTCGGACTAATGGTGCCATGGGATATCCTACTACTCGACGAGGTCTGTGCTATAATGTGTTCACTGCTCTGTCTTTGAACCTGTTCAGGTTACTGTCGATCTTGATGTCCTAGTCAGGAATGATCTACTTAATTTTCTAAAAGCAGATAGCGAGCAGCGAAGAGCAACCATAGTCTGTGGGTATTTTCAGGCCATATCCCATTCATATTAATGTTCTGTCAGATGCAACCCATATCTTCGACGGTTTGAACGATTTTCCAACTCATATAGCTCATATGCGTTTTGGATCCTTTGTGACACTCCCAACCCCCTGGTCAAAGGGGGAATCATTGGCTCCGACAAATTCAGCTCCGAATAACCTGTATCAGGTAGCTCTTGAATGGTTGAAGCAAGACAGAAACTTTCGCAAAGAGCTTGAAAGAACAGGAAACAAAATCACCAGAGGAGCTCGTAGAGATGAGGTCAGTTCCTGGCATTAAATCTGGTCAAAATATTTACTTATGTCCCATGCAGACTGTGCCGTCTGATTCTGAAACCTTCTATAGGAAGTCAGTGCTTCTATTTCATTGTCACTGACCTTGTCCCTGACATTTACTGCTCTGGCAGGTATGACTATAGTCACTGACTGCTCCTTCAAACATATTGAGAGGGTCTTGTGGAACCTGTGGACTTGCCTACTGAAGTCTTCGACTTCTTATCACAACTTAATGCAGTAATTCCACATAAATATATTGTCTAGTCATAGTATTTTGGACAATGGTTTTTTCTTCAAGTAACCATGGACGTAGGAAGATCGCAAACTCTTGCGAGCCTTTCGCAGCTGGGGGAAGGCTGTGGTTGACGGTGGAGTGCTAGATAATGAAAGGGTTAAGTGAGTACGAGTGGATGCTGCTTACAGTAATTGTTGGTCCCCGCTGGCCACAGGACGAGGGAAAGGCGGTGACGAGCGGTAGGGGCTTGGCAGTCGAGGTGGGGGACTTCTATGCAGGCAGGGAAAAACTGTTGCACAGAGATGCTCGTTCTGTGACAAACGAAAGTTGGACACTGCGCGCAGAGATCTCGCGAGGTACTCGTCGTTCGTCATCCCGAGAGAAGTGACTCTGCGTGGCGTCACAACTTTGTCAGCCGCCGTCCGGGCGTGGCGTGGTGGGTCAGAATCTCGAATTCCGGAACTCTTTGATCAGTGCTATCACAGCCTGAGCTTTCACCTCGTCAGAGTCAAGACATGCCCGACTCTGAAATTATTGATCTCACTTCTTCTCGAACCTCGCAAGCTTTAGGTGTTGATGATCTAACATCCTCTCTCCAAAACGACGCGAGTCAAGAATCGAGGAAACGAAAAAAAAGGACGAAGAATGGTACAACAAACTCTGGGACAGCCTCTCGTTCTCGCCAAACCTCGGTGGAGTGCGGACCGGAGACTGATTTCAACAAAAGGAAGCGACGGGAGCCTTCATTAGAAGCAGGCAGGGACCAAGACCTTTACTTTCGAGGCCTTCGGCAGACCCACGAAGAGGTCAACGAACCCCGAGAACAGGGTGTATTTTTCTTTGATTTATTGCCAACGCCTATCCTCCCCCTTCGACTTATAGAGACTGATGGACCTATTGATCAAGAACCGCAAGACTTGACCAAGAAACTGCTTGTCCCATCTCATGTTACTGTGCTGGGATGCACCCCAGTGGAAATCATACCCGAATCTCTGTCAGATTCAGAAGACAACGACTTCATCAAATACCTCGACTACGACGATGCAAAAGTTGGTACATCCCTTACTCTCTCATATGTCCCAGATTGAACAAGGAAATTGTTTGCAGCACATGACACGATATTTTGACGACCTCCATGCTGACACTTGTAGTCTCAGCAGGACTATCTGCAAAAATTGTGGCGCAGAAGGGGAACATAAAACATCCGCATGTCCAGTTCAAATTGTAGGCTTTTAATTTTTATTCAACGTTCTTTCCAAGTTAACGTCCAGTATAGTGCCTTACTTGCGGTGTCAGAGATGAGCACTCCACTCGGTCGTGCCCGATCAGCAAAGTTTGCTTCACCTGTGGTATGAAAGGACACGTCAACGCGGTATGACCATATCTTTTCCTACGAACACCACCTCACTGGCTCTTAGAATTGTCCCAATAGGCGTTTAGCTCTCACACGCACGACGACGAAAGAGACTGATTGTCACAGGTGCTTATCTTCTCGTCATAAAACAAATGTTCGTCAATTTTCTTGCTTGTCGGCGTAAGTTACATTTCCGATGGTAGGAATGTCCGACACTCTGGCGCTTATATGAATATTTCACTGGCGAGGACCGAACTAGGACCCTTACTCAGCGGCAATCTAAAAGAGACTTCAAACTCGGTCAAGGAGGCGAAGGTTATGTGGCCAATGATGAATGGTGTTACTACTGTGGGGGTTATGGCCATTGGGGAGATGTATGCCAGTCTCACTAACAAAAACTCATGACTCGCATCTCAGTCTTTCCTCATTCACAGGATTGCCACGATCTTACCAAGGGCCAGTTTTCCGAAGAATTCTCCGCGTTCAGCAACTACAATATTATGAATGGTCCGTTCTATGACCCAAAAAAGGAATTGAAAGAAACCAATGATAGATCTCGTCCAAGTGATATGGGGAAGGAGGGAAACATATCAAATGGGGCTCAAGATGTTCCTGTCGACGTAGGTCGTCGATCTAGGATGAAATCCAGGGCAGTACTGGAGCGGCAAGCTAGAGAGGTAGACGATGCGCTTGATGACTGGTTCGGAAATGCCTATTATAGTCGTAATGGAGCTCATCCAAGAGAAATCAAGGCAACCGTTTTTGGTGACTCAATGGGTGGTGGACAGGCTTATGCGTCACCAAATAATGGTGCCCCAAGTCTAATGGCGCGTATTGGAGACTATCAGCGCGATGACTTTAAGTCAAATTTAAAGCGACGTGATGATCCTGCAAGGAGAGGCCGCCGTCGTCATAGCGAACAGTCATCGTCAGACATGCACCCTGACAGTAAATCTGGGCCCCGCTATAGAGGTGGATATGAACGATAATGTACTAGATAAAAAATTTCAGTTGAGTAGAAAGTAGCCATACTTGAATCAGGTACCCGGTCACCAAAGCGTATTTGAGTGTAGCTCAAGGAATTCTGTTCCTTCCGTGAAGAAATTAATATCTACAGGTGTCGTGGGATTGTAAGAACCGGAAATTTAAAAAAAAGATCCAGTGGGGGTTTTGCAGTCTTAGGGCAATAATTTCAGGCCGGGTCATTTTTCTGGATTTATCACGAAGTCGGTCATCACTTGTGAGTCACCACACAACAGCTTGAGGTGAAAGTCCCAAAATTCGATTTCAATGAAACTTTGAAAGAAAATAACCAGGTTGTTGTTGTGCTATGGTTGCTTACATTCTAGGGTCCCTGAAAATAAGCAAATAGGCCGGTTTGTGCATATGTGAAGTCATTACAAGCTTTAAAGGTAATTTTGAATAAGTATCCACAGACCTTGTTCAAGTTGTTGATCATGATACACTCCGAGTCAGTCGTCAAGAAATCCCTCACTGACCCGGTGACCAAGTAGTTGCCGTGACCGCGTGACCGGTTATCTGATTAAATTCCACATGAATGCTGAATAATGACATGAGCACTCCCATTTGTGACTACAGTAGGACCCACACCGACTTGCGAAAAAAAATATGCTCGGAAATTTTGCAGTTCTTCCACTAGATCTTGGGCATCAATCACACAAGGCTCAATCCTCAGGGCGTCCTTCAGTTTTAATAAACCCATTACAACCAGATTCTAGCATTCAAGGACACGAAAACATCCTTACTCGAACTGCAGTGTCCCTTGAATATGCGTCTCTCCGTAACACTGGGCATTGTCCTTTGGGAATCTATATTATCCCTTCCTCTCGTAATTTGCTTGTTTGGGACGGCGTATTCTTTGTTCATCAAGGTCGGCTCGTCCTCCAGAGCATAGACACTTTACTCTTTTACCATTTGACTCCCCAGGCTATTACATGGATTCTATCCTCAAGTTCCGCCTGACCTTTCCCGACGACTATCCTGAAAGTCCTCCTGCTGTTGACTTTGTGACAGACATTTTCCACCCATTAGTCTCTCAAACAGGCTCTTTTAATTTGAATCCCCGCTTCCGGCCTTGGAGGTAATGGTCCAACTAGCTCCCATTATTATTATGGAACTAATATCAACCATCAATTATGGAGAGTAGGCCGAAAGAACACCACGTTTTTGATGTACTCCACTGGATCAAAGTTGCATTCAAGAAGCACGCTTTAGACCAGTTCGCTGAATCTGACTGTTTTAATCACGAAGCTTTTCGGTGGGCATCTCCCCTTTCTGCTATTATACTTGAAGCTAACTACATGTATAGGCTGTCTGTAGGGTTTCCTCTGCAACTTTGTTATAGTTTGCTCAAAACTTCAACAGATACCGAGACTCAACACAGTCCTTTGCAGCATTGGCTACACAGTCAGCATCATTGTCCCAGTCTGAATCTGCATTGTTTGACTTGGACCACCCCTCTCCAATGGGGAATGTTGGTACTGAGATTGTCTTCCACAAACTCAGACCTGAGCAACTTGCTCAGCAAAGATTCAACATGGGTCTTCAGGGATGGGACAAATAACTTGTGGCCAAAATGCATCCTGGTTGCCTATAAATAGTGGTTAGAGGAATAGCTGTAATACTGTGCTATCATTGCCTCCAACATGGTCATTCACATAGAAATATATAAAAATATTTCAAGTCTCTTCAATGCTTCCAATGGAAGGAACCAGTAATGGTGCATCAATCATTTCAAAAGCACCTTCTGGGTAATTGTCATCATCCTGGTAGAAGTGGTTTAATCTGGGATGAGAAAATCATTGAGACATGGCTCACATCTGCTATCCTATTGAAGTGCTTGGATAGTTTCTCAATAACAAGACTGTAGGGCAAATGCTGAGTAAGTTTCCTATAAAGGCCAGGGATCAACTGGCTTGGTAGTTTCACAAGGTTTTTGTGGGTTACCTGCGTGGCTGCACATTAAGAGAATGGCGAGCATCTAGTGTTGAATCCAGAACATTTGATGAATGTGCCCCTTCACTCAGGGAAAGTTTGATGGAGTACTCTTTGTCTGAATTTCCTCGGCCATAATTCCTCTCATATAGCTCAAATGTTATGTGAGACTAAATATAGAGATTTAGAATATTGGCTTTGGATCATGCCTAAACACGTACGGCGTAGTCCAATTCTGGGATACGGCGATTTGCAATAGGTAATCCAGATAACAATACGAGATTGACCAAAGTGTGTATGTGGCTTTCCTTCGTGAAATAGAGTGTCAACGAACTTTCGCCGTTGTTTCTTGCAGCTTCTAGGTCCGAAACAACGTTGCGGAGTAGTGGAAGAGACGTAAGGACCCCGATTTCTTCCCTATTGGGGTATTGGGACAGTGCAGTGAGTACGCCAATTCATGACCTACTTTTCGTCTGGATCAATTCCATACTCTTGAGGAGCTACCAAGTCAAAAAGAGCCTTCGCACGTCCGTAGAGTTCGTGGATTTTGCGGTCATGCGGAGGTTGGTGGGGATCTGTGCGCCCGTTTTCATCAAATATTGCAAATAGAAAGGTTCTGTGATGTAAAGCACAGTATTTGATTGTATCATATAATTCCGAAACCTAAGTTCCAGTTAGATTATTCACAGTATCAAGGCAAAAAATAGGACATTTGTTTCGTACGCGTGATGGATCAAATTTTTTCTGCTCTACATCACAAAAATCTTCAAAAAGTTTTTCCCACCTCTCACGGAAGAGCCATGGCTCGTCTCCACAGCACCTGCGGAGATCGGGCAATTCATTTCAACCCCAATTTATGACAATCAAAACGCACCATCGCTCTTGTATTTTGTCGACGTCTAGCGTCTCAAAGTTGCGTCGCATAATATCTCTAAAGGAGCTCAACAGTTCTATAACTTCCTGGTAAATGTCATAATCCATAAGGTGTCGCTAAAGTCAAAGGTTAAGTACTTACTTTGACCACTTCTACCGGCTCCTTCTTCATACTTTTTGGCCAAGTCAGCTCGGGCCTCTTTTCTGATTCTCCGGGACGCAGTAAAATTTTGAGTCGTTTTTTGACGTCATCCATAAGGTCCTTTGCAGCATTGGAGTCGTCTAGAAGATCTTTCCGGACAATCAACTTGAGAGGCGCCGGATTGGGTAGTTGCTGTGGTTGTGGCAGGTTTTTGTTAATAAATCCGCTATTCTTGCCATCTAGAGTCGAACGAGAAGAGTTAGAGGAAGCAGCGGAATAACTAGGATGCTGAGGATCGAGCAAAGCAGCGGCAAAAATTTCCGCGGATGCAATAACGCGCCTCTCGGATGAGGTAAATATCTTATCACCGAATCTGTCATTCAAAATATCTGGAGTAGCCTGTTTGACACGTACTTTGACGTTATGAAGGACTTCCTTGTCTATTGATATGGTGTTGAGTGCCAGCCAGTCGTTATAGAATAGGTTACTCACTCATAATAGAGATATCCTTCTTAAGATTTTCGCCAAGATCGCGAGACTGATAGCGGGCAGAGTGGGTGAACTTTATGTGTCGGAAGAAATAATATTATCAAAAATTGGCACGGGAATGCAAACTAAGAAAATCTTGCCTCTCCGCCCCATTTGAACACGAGCGTAAGTTTGGTGAGCTTTCGCGTTTGGCCGGCCTGTCGCTTTGAGTATACCGGCTTTAACTGAGCTTTCGTACCAGGAAGATCTATTTTGCTGAAAAGCGCGTTGCTCAATTGTGTCAATTTGGTTAATTCTTCTCCATCCGCTCCAAGGTTCCGAGCCTCTTCAATAGCAGTGGCGATCCAGGTTAACTGTTCTTTTTCTCGTAGTATAATTTCTTCCGTTTCTCCGTTTAAGAGCGTGACGAAAGGTTGCGTCCAGGACTCCCCAATTGGGAAGTTAAATTTCAGCTTTTGCTATGACAAATGGCCCAGCCATTTCGGTAAGACGTGTCAATAAATAAATATAATCAGCACCTTCGGTGTACGGTCGGCATGGCGAAAAACCGTAACGTTAGCCTTCAACAGCCAAGTGGGGGCTTCTTGAGATGAAACCTGCGCAGCTGGGAGGAGTCTTTCGAGAGACGAAGACACCCGCATGCACAGAGCAGCCAGAATATCTGCTGCTTTGTCTGATAAGGAAGGGGATCGGACCGAGTTGAGAGACAAATATACAAACAGGGAAAAGTGCAATACCGTAGTAAGTTTCATTTCCTTTAACGAAACTCCAACCATTAACATCGATGACTTGGCTTTTTTTGCCATTCTCGCAGCGGAGCATATCGAAACCACACACACGTTGCCCAAATCCTTCGCAAATTTTATCCGCCCATGATTTCTCTTCTTCTGTAAGCCTTGTAATGAATCTGAAAACTGGCGTGAAAATTACTCGAAGGATGATTCTCGAAATATTCACCGGATTTCCTTCCCTTCCGTGTTCCGCCGCACAACCCCATCAACCACTGGAGATTTCCGAGTTTCTGCGTGAGTATATTCTCGTCCTACGGTGTAGACTTTGATATCCTCCGAATTGTCTACATCGATGAATTGTTCATAGATATAGGATCCATCGGTTCGCGGGTGATTCAGGGTAGGATCGAGTTCGCTAGATTTGTTTCCTACCTAGAAAACATGAGTCAACTCTCGTCATTGACTGATAACGAAATGAACCTTTCTAAAAAGTCGACGGCCACCACCGCCCCGGAAATATATGTAGACGTTGTGATCCTCACCACTCACGGGCTTCTCTACAAATGGTTTTTCCATAGCTTTGTCGTCAACTATAATAGCATCGCCGTCTTCGCGTAATGTAACCTCAGGGGTCACATGGAAACCACCAAGAGTGATGCCTAACTTCCTCTTCATGATTTCAACAAGCTCGGGATCAACCTTTGGGCCGCCATCTCTTGATACCTCCAAGCGGGTGGGAGTTGGGACTCCAAGGTGGTCTAAGAGTGCGCCAACAAGACGTCTGTCCCAAAGCAAAGCCTGTGGGGGAAGATCGTTGATACAAAAGGGTTTCCGGAGCTTGACATAGGATATTGCTTTATCGAGTGGGAAGTCGGTGGAAAAGAATGAAATAAGAACATCGCATCGGGGCCAATTTTCTACATCTAAAGGCAGTATGGTGTACAGTAACGAAAAACGACAGCCATGAGTTGCACACCTTCATCCAGAATGACTTTGTCGCCAAAGACCTTTACTTCTATAGCCCCCCTTGTCCTTTCCACCAGTCGTGTCAAAATTTCTCTCATAGCTTTGCTACGGGCTTTAATGTCCATGGCGCAGACACCTAAAATAACGGATTTCTGCTGGTTCTGCACATGCCTGTTCAATAATCAGGGGAAAGAGGATTTGGAGTGGGACATGGGTCTACTTTGAATCTAGTGTCAAAGCCAGGTCTGAATATGAACCGGTTGACGATGGAGATGAAGACCGAGTAATGATCGAGCTCGAGCGCGGCGAATGCTTTTCTGGCGAATGTAGGTGTATACGAGATTGCCGATCGCGCTGGTGCATTGGAGTTGAAAGTGAGTCCAGATTCAAAATTTATTATCTTATCGTACTTGTGTTTGTTTACTCGTGTACTTTCGCAACCGCGGACTCCGACCGCGCCACACCAGTCCCCGTCTCCGGTTGTTCTGACCCGATGCCCTGTTCCCGCACATAAAAGTCGGCTTCCTGTCATCCTTCATCCTTCTCCCGCAATCATGTCCCAACCTTGGTCTCCCAAACGCACACTCACGGAGGGTAAGCAGCATCCCTCTCAACCGGTAGTCATCTCAAACCATTCATATCAGTCAACGAGATCCTCATGGGTCCTGGACAAATGCACGAGATCGAAACCAGACTGGTGGAAGGACAGCTGCAGCGCGTGTATAAGAATCTCTGGCCTTCTTTACGCGTCTTTTGGCTTTGGGCTGCTCAAGAGAACAAGAATCTGGTCTATGTCGTATTTGAAAACCGATGCTATACCTTCGCCCACGTATTTGAGCGCTCCTTGAAAGCCGCTTCTATATTTTACGACGTTTATAGCGTTCGCAAAGGTTGGGCTCTTAATTTCAAGAATAATTCTGCGGTTCATATGTGTTTTAGGAGACAGAGTTGCGATCTGCGCAAGAAATTTTCCTGAAGTTCTTGTGGCTTTTTGGGCTTGTCGTTAGTTGTTTTATCACGGCTTGGCGTCTAACTCACTGCATTGACAGACCTCCTTGGAGCTGTTTCTGCCCTAGTAAACGCGTCTGTCAATAACACTTCTCCCTTTCACAACCACTAAAATTCCTAGCAGGTGGTCACCATTGGATGCGTTGCGTTATTGTCTGGCTCAAACCGAATGCAAACTCATCGTTGTTGATCCCGAACGCGCTGACAAATTAGAACCTTTTGTCAATGAGCTAGTCGTCGAAGCTGGAAGTCGTGGCATCTTGGTTCTCGATTCCGATGGAGAGAGTGAATGGAACGGAATGAAGACTTGGGATAATGCTTTCAAAAACTATAAGGGGGACCCTCGTAAAATTTTACATCTGGATCCCCAAATGACACCTGAGGACAATGCAACTATTTTATTCACTTCTGGTTCGTTTTGAATTTACATTGCCTCGTTTTCCAGGTGCTCAATCGTTTCATTCAGGTACGACCGGCATGCCCAAAGGAGTGCTGAGCACTCAAAGGCAATTTTTGACAAACCTCTTCAATGTCAGACTTATGCTTTTGTCCCGAGGTTTACCCAGGCTACCTCTTATATACTTTCTCTAGGTGACCGTTGGAGGCCGAAGAGCCGCTCTTAGACGCGGAGAAGACATTCCAGCTCTACCAGTCGGCCCACAAAGGGGTATCCTACTTTCCGTGCCGCTGTTCCATGTCACTGGCTTGACAAGTTTAGTGGTGAGTTTGGCCCGTCTGTCAAATTGCTAGTCAAATTCTAATCCTTTATAGATGTTGGCAACAATGGCAGGCTTGAAGATCGTAATGATGAGAAAGTGGGATCCCGAAGAAGGTTAAGTTCCTTTGTCTGGCTTACTTTCTTGCATCTCTCATACCTTTTATTAGGCGCAAGGTAGTGGACCGTGTTCCCCAGTGCGGACATTCACTCACTCTTTCTCATTAGGCTGATTAAAAATGAGAATGTTACTATCGCTGGCGGGTAGCATGGTTTTGGTTCATTTTGCGTTTCATTTACTCATCCAACCCTCATAGAGTTCCGTCCATGGTATCCGATCTCGCGGACAGTTCAGGTGCCGGACAACCTTTAGAAAGCCTGATGTTTGGAGGTGCGCCTGCGCCTAATTCTCTTACAGCAAGGGCCAAGCTGGCTTTCCCAACGGCGACTTTGTATGTCAGAGTACATATCACCATTGTGTCATCTGATCGTGTTTTGCAGGAGCCAGGGCTATGGGCTGACGGAAACCAGCAGCGTAGCTGTTGGATTTGGTACGCGACTATCTCAGCATCTAATTGCACGGACCATAACGAGTATCGTCACGGACAGCTGGGGAGGATTACATGGCCCGTCCTGCGAGTTGGTAAACAGCAGCATGAGTGTATTTTTGATTGCATGACTTACTTACTGTAGTGGTTTGGCAACCCCGATCAACGACCTTGCTATTATGAATGAAGGTCTCAAGGTGCCGCCCGGGACAGTAGGCGAAGTTTGGATCAGGGGCCCTAATGTGATGAAAGGCTATTGGCGCGATCAAGGTTAGCTTGGACGATGTTCCTTTCTCCGATATGGTATATTGATACATTTCTCAGAGGCGACTGACAGGGTTAGTACAGCCCAATCCATTGCTCAAACGTATCACCGATTTCACCCAGGTTCTTACAAAGGATGCGTGGTTTAAGACGGGGGATCTTGGATATGTCGATCAAGAAGGCTTTCTTTATATTCGCGACCGAAGTAAGCATGGTTTTTGCCGTTCTGTGTGTATAGATCTGAACAGGTTCCTTAGTCAAGGACATCATCATTCGAGGTGGAGAAAATATTGTTAGTGCCCTCAAACTCTTTCGCATTGCAGATCTTGGAGCAGTGACATTACAGGATTCCGTTTCTGTTGAAAACGCCATCTATGCAGATGACCGTGTCCTAGAAGTCGCAGCAGTCGGAGTTCCAGATAAGCGTCTAGGTGAGCTGGTTGCAGCGGTTGTATCCCTCAAGCCAGCTTTCCATGGCAGAGTAACTGAGGCAGCTCTCATCACTCTTGCTCAAAAAAGGTGTTTCAACTAAAGTTTGGATTAGCAGCCACTAATATTGTCTTCCAGCTTGCCCAAATTTGCAGTGCCTGTCATGATTCTAATACAGGATGAGCCATTTGGTATGACCCTTTGAGGGCAAGTTTCTAGATCGCTCATTGATCTCTGCAGAAAGAACGCCATCGGGCAAAATTACAAAAGGTGATTTGTGAAAATTGGCAGCAACAGCTTGGCTGGCAAAGAAAACCCAGCTTGAGAAGAGCAAGCTATAGGGTATTGATATTGAGATTAACGGCTTTTTCAACTTTTATTTCTCTGTTGACTAGCCATTACCGTAGAGAAATGGATATGCTTGACTTGATAAGACTGTGTGACTGGTGGCGGTTGGCATCGATCAGAACCAAAAGCAATGTGAACCAAAAGCAATGTGAATGGGACTAGGCGTCGTCTTGCGCCGACCCACCACCTTGCTTTAATCATGAATACAAACAAAGTCATTTACAACGCTCAGGCCTTGTCAGACTATTTACAAGTGCCTCTCCATGGCTTCGTGGTAATGAATGAACATTTAAATACAGTTTACAGTTACAAAATTTGCCTTAAACTTTTGAAAATGGGATGGGATAGCCAGCAACATAACTTCAGGTAACAAAACAGTGATCTCATATTTTAACTTACTACCATTCCTCACAATTCAGTCTTTTTCTTTTTGCTTTCTTCAAATGTGAAAGCTGGCCGTGTCTTTTTATGAGTGAATCATCAGTTTGCAATGTCCATGAACCATAGTTTCGCCGAATAGCTAGTAAAATAGGTGTCATTGAGGAGCAGACAGAGGTACATGGGTTGCAGTAGGTACATGGACAGCCGGTGGAGGTTACGAGTCCTATTTATAGGGCTCGTTCTTTTATCGTTTGACCCAGCCCAAATTTTGGCCTGCGTTACGCCCCATCAGCCGGCAAACGCCGAGAGCGGCTTCTATTTCCGTCATCGACGGTGTTCAACTTCGACTCACATTTTCTTCCTCCATGACCCTCGTCTTTACCCTCATTTGGATGTTCGACAGTCCGAGACGACTACGGAAGCCGACAACCGCATGGATGAAATTTTGGATATTCTAATTTGGGCCATGGCCCTCCCCAACAAACACGACCACTGACCAGACCCTCAGGCCGACGTTGCTAATTCGTATCACAGCTCGACACCAGACAACGGGTGAAATGCCAAACTTCGAAGCCATGTAGCGAAGACATTTGGTATGTAAGAAATTATGACTATCAGAGGATCTTTGATACAATTACCGGCTTAATGCAGATGACAGCTAGGTCGAATTTGGGCTGTCTCGAGCGGGCTGCCGTCTGGAGGGCTGGTCTGGCTCGGAAAATTCAAGCATATTTTACAGTGGATTGATGGGGTGAGATTAGTAGGCTGTCCTGATTTTTTGGTGAGCTCAGCGGCAGAAGATATTGGGCTTGGTGCAGCCAGCACCCCAGCAACCTCAAATTGTTATTTTGCCCCATTTTCCCGTTTTTAATCTCTTCCGACACTCGCTTTCGTCTTCGCACTTTGTTTCCAGCAAGGTTTCCAGCCGCCTTTGTCGTTTGCGACTTCCATCTCGCCCTCAATTTTGTCTCCTGATTCAGAGTCCTGACCTTTGTACCTCTTTAATTTTGTCGTTGGTCCCGTGTTTTATAAATTTCCGTGTTTCTCATTGCCTAGGAATCAACTTTGCATTTGGAATTCGCTGGAGGTACTGTCTGAAAGTGCGACGAACACTAAAATGCCAATGTCTAAATCCGGCAAAAACTCAAGCCGAGCCGAACATACCCAATTTAGGAAGGCCTCAATATTCCAAGTCGCTATTTCATTCAAAATTGCTCCGATGGTCATAATTTCCTGTATATGCAACGTCCTACTTCTAGGGAAATGCAAGGGTTCGTCAACCCGCACGGGTCACGGGTAAGGGTACCGACGGGTACGGGTACGGGTAGCGGTTCGCATACCCGCGACTTTTAAAACGAGCCCAAGAACATCTTTTTTGGGCCAGAAATGAATGAGATACGGCTTATTTCGTGAAATTCATCGAAATTAGCTATATCTTGCTCATTTCTGGGCCGTTTTGGACGTTCTTGGGCTCGTTTTGACGGGTAAACCCGTGCGGGTCGCGGGTACGGGTATGCGCGGGTACGGGTGCGGGTAAGCGCCCAGACACCCGCGGGTTACCCGTGCATTTCCCTACCTACTTCTCTACACCGTACTTGCGGAGTTTGGTATAATACTGGTAGCCTGGTGTTGAGCTGTGATACGAATTAGCAATGAGTCGGCCTGAGAGTTTGGTCGTGTTTGCCGGGGAGAGCCGTGGCCCAAATCAGCGCGTCACTACAAAATTTCATCCATGCGGTTCTCGGTTTCCGTAGACGACGTATAGAGGAGCTCTCAGTGCCTCTGCTCTAATTGCAACGAGGGCCGTGGACCTGACAGGTGATTCTCGAAAAAATGTCCTTCAGCTCACCCTCTTGACATCACATTTCAGCGCATGCGTCTCTGCACATGCATTGATATTCGGCGTTTGCTCACGTCGCAGAAAGGACATCCAGGTACCGCCACCGCCTGCGCCTCCACAATAGCAGGGTCCCAGCAGCGTCCACGTCTCTCGGCCCTCTGACCAATACAAACTGCTCACTCCACGACATCGATATCGATACAAACTTGCATTGGACTGCGTCCCCTGGCAGGTGTTTAGAACGAGGAATGCAGCAGGTTGTACAGACATGGGCGCGGCGCCTGAGGGGAGGATGACAGGCGCAAGTAAGCCCGCCTTCCATATCGTTCTACAGTTGCTAACAAGATAATAGATTGGCACACCTGCCAAATATACGATTGTGGGCGGCGCGACTGGGCCAAAGTCCCGCCATTTCGTGACGTGTTGCCGCACACAGCTCCTGCCATGTCACCACAAGCCCGCGCGCCGAACAGGAACCTTCACAGCCCTCACGCCTTCGCATTTGCACCGCCGGGGCCCAAGAGTCACGAACTTGCATTCAAGACCCGATGTCCGTGCCTTGAGCCTCTTGCAGCCTCATCAAAATTCCACCCGCGATGTCCATATGCAGTTGCTGTGACCTATCGTCCACTTGTTTGGAGAAGACACCCACCTCAGATGAATGAAGTGAATTATATAACCTCTGCCAGTGCTGCCTCTGCTTCCACTAGCACTAACACCTTCGTTATTGCATACAAAGCTGAAGGACACAATGCTGGGCTATGATCGCGCTATCCAAGTCAGTACGGTTTTATGCGGTCTTGCTTTCCCCTTAGCTGCTGCGGGTGCAACCACCCTTTGATGTAGCTGCTGTGATCCCATCGCGTCCACTCAATTGTTGTCTGCCACTCTGTTTTTGTATATCTACCCTGTGATTATCAAATACATAATTTTGGAACAGGTATCCTGGAGTGAAAGAGGAAAGAAAAGGACTCGGATCTGCCATGCTATGCAATGGCTTACAAGACACGTAGAGCAAACATTGCCAATATGTCAGTGGCAGTCACCTTGGGAAAAGTCAAGCACATTCATGATAGTGATGCCGTGGTTCGGTCCAGAACTTGTCCAGAACTGACATTCGAACCTGAACCGATCCCGAAGTTCTGGAAAACTGGAGAACCGAACGCAATGTTCAGTTCAAGGTTCGGGCAAGTTCGAGGGTGAACCAGATCATGGGCCAACAGAGGGAAATTTTTCCAGTTAGTGAGCGAAGATTGCGTTTTCGACGCTACGGCGACGACAAGGGGCTTGGGTGTCCAAGCAAAGATCATTTTTGCGACCGGTCTTCTTGAAACCTGAAGAAAACTAGGTCAGCACAATAGGGTTGTGGGTAAAAGTAGGTACTTTTTTACCAAGTGTAATTTACATAGGTAATTTACAGTAAATTACCAATTATTTACATATCTCAGGATCGGCGAGGTATAAAATGTAAAAAAGTATACCCACCCCAGAGGTGCATAGCAAGCACTACATTGTCGAGGAACCCTACGGACCAAGCCTATAAGCCAGGAGTTAAAACCTGTCAGTGTGCAGCGCAGGCAAACACCAAAACGACAACTAGCAAGCGCTCCGGCCGAACTCCAGCGGCAGGACCAGGCAAATTTGGTGGTATCACGTGATTTTGGATATTTGGTAATTTACCCGGTAATTTACATTATTTACCAAACCGATTTTCTGAAAATGTAAATTACTTACTTAATAGCACCCCCGGGACTTTTACCCACAACCCTACAGCACAATGAGCTGTATTGTCTTCACAGAAAAATGATTAACACGTCACTCTGGAAGTTGTTTTCAAAGAAGTTTTTGACTTTCAAGCCATTCAAAAATTTTGGCCGCTCGGAGGCGTTCGAACCTGAATTGATTGGAATTGACCTGACGTTCAGTGTTCAGAAAATCTGTTGAACCGAACCTATCATCCGGTTCAGTGTTCACCGAAGCCGGGCAGAAAACCGAACGGAATCGGACTGCGGCAACACTAATTCAAGAAGGTCGAGGACGTGAGCATGGCCCATATTATCGCTGGTACAAACAGTGGTGGTGTAGAGAAATTCTCACTTCCGGATGTTAAGCAATGACAACGGTTATGGCGTCTGCAAAGGGTCGGAAGGTGGGGATGTG
Source organism: Galerina sulciceps (assembly GCA_023014345.1). NCBI lineage: Eukaryota > Fungi > Basidiomycota > Agaricomycetes > Agaricales > Galerinaceae > Galerina > Galerina sulciceps. Next base: position 997,538 of record JAEDXJ010000005.1, on the reverse strand, counting down.
AATCGTCTGGGGCAAGACATATCTGGTGATGATAGTGGTCTGGTACACGACATCGCAGGCAGGCCTTGGGCAGGCCTATTGTCAAGCATAAACGGGGTACTGTGTGTCAGAGCCTCAGAAGTGGAAACATGTTTGAAGGAATCAATATTCAGGACTTATCTAAACGGTGCGTCGGCGGCTGGCATTGCAATTAGCATCTGCGACACATTGGCATAAGTTGGGCATAAGCGTTGAACGTTGAAAGTTCAAGTTGCATGATCAGTGGCGGGTGATGGCATCAATGATGGCAACATTTGAGATTTGAGGACGAGGGATGGGTAGTATAAAAATAACAAGTGTAAACACGGTGGGGGCATGGACAAAAATCATGATGGCAACATTGCATCAAGTGGGTGTCAGTAAAAAAACACGTGACCTTGGGTCGGTTAGTTAGTCCAGCCCAAGAGGCCTTAAAAAAAAAAAGTTATGAGTCAATATCAAGGGGGCACCGGAAAAAAAAATCTTGACCTAGGGTCGATATTTTTTTTAGACCAACTTTCGGTGGACTAACTAACTTACATAATCAGGAACATATCCAAATATAGCAATATTACATAATATTTGGTCACTTCTGAGCATCAATTCCGGTATTGGTCCTCGCCAAACTGCCTCTACAGTGGTCTGCAAGTTATATTGAGGCATACAAAGCCTTAGTAGTGACATAAATATTGTATTGTACATTCTTTGGTTTGCTAAAAAATTAATATCATACCAGTGGTGGCTTTCAGCATGACAAGCAGCTTTAAGTCGTGGTTTCAGTAAGGGTTGCCGTGCACGGGTAACCCGCGGGTGTCTGGGCGCCTACCTACCCTCACCCACCAGTACCTGTAACCGTAATCTGCACTGGTTTAACCATCAAAACTACCTCAAAGACGTCGAAAACGGTGGAGAAATGAAGGAGATGGACTCAATTTCAATAGGGAAATGCAAGGGTTCGCAAACCTGTGCGGGTCACGGGTAAGGGTACTCGCGGGTACGGGTACGGGTAGCGACTCGCATACCCGCGACGTTGAAAACAAGCCCAAGAACTTGTTTTTTGGTGGAGAATTGAGTGAGTTAGAGCTCATTTCGTGAAAATCATCGAAATTGACTCAATCTCTATCATTTCTCCACCGATTTCGACGTTCTTGGAGCCGTTTTGACGGGTAAACCCGCGCGGGTCACGGGTACGGGTACTGGCGGGTACGGGTACGGGTAGGCGCCCAGACACCCGCGGGTTACCCGTGCATTTCCCTAAATTTCAAAGGATTTCACAAAATTGACTCTAGCTCACTCAAATCTCCACAAAAAAATGTGTTTTTGGGCTTGTTTTGAACGTTGCGGGTATGCGAGTTGCTACCCGTAGCTGTACTCGCGAGCACCCGTACCTGTGACCCGTGCAGGTTTGCCTTTCCCTAATCTGAGTCAGTCATTGAGCCATTTCTGGCACCACATACACCCATTTATTGGAATTTCTGCCCTGTATTCCGGGAATTGGCTGTCATTTAGTTACCTCGGAGAGCCAAAACTACGTCCTGGGGCCAGATTATGGGGGGGTCCAAATTTTTTTTTTTGCCTCCGGCAGCTGGACTAACTAACCGGGTACCGGTCCAGTATTTTGATCCCAGTGCCCCCTTGGTCAATATTTTGTTGCAGAATAGCCCAAATGCACCATTTTTCAGCTGATTCAAGTTCTGCAAGGACAATGTGGCCCCAAAGACAGAAAAACTGACATATTTTCCATAATTAGTGCTCATGTCAGGCTAAATACAGTCATTGATATCGCTTGCAATGGCCGCCAGTGGCTCAATTTGTTGGATGTATCATACAAATTGAATATGGACTTAAATCTTCTCTATCAACTCTTCTCATTCTCAACTCGACGGCATAACATCCACAATTCACATATAGATGTCGCTCGAAGACCCACCAGAATACACAATACCTAATGCGTGCCTGCCAATGCCAGTATTGTCACATTGGATAGCGAGATGGGTTGGTCGTTGAAAGTTGGTAGAAGGTTGTCCAATGCATAAATGGAGAGGGTGAGCAATAGTCTACAAGTCTATCTGCAAGGAGCCAGTCTCCCAGCTCACTGGGCTGCAAGATGCGATGGGTAAGCAGAGGTTACTTGTGTCAAAAGATTTCTTTACTTACATAAGTGGTCAGCTTTACCTAGAGTGTGTAGAGCTCAAATATATGGTGAGTAAGTAATTGGAGGTGTTTGTTACGAGTCCTATTTATAGGACTCGTTCTTTTATGATCTGAACCCACCAAAAATTTGGCTGGGTGTAACGTTCAACTTTCCGGCAGACGCCGAATACTATTTTTAGTTCACCCGTGGTCGTCAGTGTTCGTTCCAGCCATGCCTGGCCGTCTCTGTCTTCCCTCCATCCTCCATTGACTGAGTCTCTCATTTCTGTCTCTCAATCGGAAGCCTTTGACTTGCTCGGTAAGTCTACTTATATATACATTCCTTCTCCAAGTCCTTACTATATCTGACCAAACTCCGACAGCAGAACAGGCTTGTTTCAAGCCCCACACCTTTGGGATAAGGTCGACGATACCGTGCGCCTCTCCTCTTCAAGTTCCCTTGAGATGTAGGCCGGGAGGATGATACCTAGAGTATAGAAAGGGGGCTAAAGAGCATGAGGGAAGGTCCTAGTAGAGAGGGAAACCAGCAGGTACGAGGTGAATCGAGCCATATACTCGATTCACATCTCTTTATCCCCCATCCACCTCCTTGCTCATCCAAACCATAGACGACACGTTGCGGTGTACGCTTACCCCATGCGCGACCTTGATCCCGGGACCCATCATACTCACTGACGAACAGCAAGGCGACTGCTCGGCCTTGTTTGGCAGTCATCGAGTAGACATTATCACCCCGTAACCGCCTGCGACTCATCGCACATGCCGACGAAGAGCGAGGCAAATGCCCATCCTCATTTGGTAAGCCATTTGTGTGTCTCCTCATTCTGTGTCAAGCTCGACGCCCATGCACGCATCCAGTCTCTCAGTCTCTCGGCGAACAACACCGACGACATAATAGCAGTCGAGCATAACGCTTCATATCGCATCGGTGCGTTCTCAGATCCTGTCTTTACCACTGGAGACTGACCGAAGGTCATGACGGACACCTTTCCTCCGTCCTTCCTACCTCGTTTCACTGCGCAAGGGAAGAAAGACATTCTGGCCGAGTCCTCTTCGAGTCTCAACCCTGAAAGGCCTCTGCAATAGGTTCTGGCAACTTCTTCGCAAGTGACCCATTCAGAACGCAGTATGTAGCTGCTCCTCTGGACAGTCTCGCAGCTTCCGTGTCTAATGCATCGCATCCGATGTGGCTGGAATGCCATACGACTGTATTATTCGTTTCGAATGCAGGGTGGGCGGCAGGGCTATCTTCGGATCCGTTGAGTGCTTCGTGGGTGCAGCCTACGCCGAACTTTGTGAGGCAGTCTTTGCAGGACTTGCATATTCGAAAAAGATCGCGCTGAGCTTTTCCGCATCACAGAAGACGCCACATGTACCAGTCAGTCAATATATCTCGTCAGCTTTCCTCATGTTGACGTTATACTAGATTATTTCACGCTAGTCTACATCCAAAGCGAATGCCATGTAATTTGTTCAGTGCACAAGCAATAGGTATTTACCCTAAACAATTGGTAAACTATGTTTCAATTTAGCCTGCGTTCTGTAAAAATGAAAAAAGGGACTCGTTTTTGCCATGCCATGCAATGGCCTACAAAGCTAGTAATGTCAAGCAGCCAACAAGAGACTGCAAAAACGGCGAAGAGGCTGGTGTGCAGGTCAAGGCAGGATTAATTATAGCTGATCAAATTATGTAATATTACTATATACAGATATATATTCCCACACTGGTTAGTTAGTCCAGCCTTTCGGTCGTTAAAAAAAATCTGACCCCATGTCAGACCTTTTTTTACTGACACCCCCTTGCATTGCATTTCCTAAAACGTGAATTTAGGGGGGGTGAGGGACCTTGCTTTCAGCAAGGTGACCATTGGGTCTTGCTGGTCGTGACCACCAAGACTTATCAATACTACTAAAGACGCTAGATAGGGCTGCACACCGGCTGTATTATGGGTACGGCCGTCGAACATACGGGTCAAATGGGTGAATACCCAACACGACTGTCCCGTAATGGCTTGACCAACAAATCCAAACAGATTGGGACAGGTCCAAAACAGGTTACAACGGCCATCAACAGCTGTTTTGTTGGCTTCAACAACATTTTCGGCCTTTCTTGGAATTTTTGTAAGGTAGTGCATCAGAAAACTGTTGGAGTTCGAAGAATACAAGGGAGATGATGGTATTCAGATGAGAAGAGGTAAAGAATACACGCAATGTATTTAGAGAACAAAACAAATACATACACAAACAAGTCCATGGTGCGCGTCGATTTGAAGATTCCAACACACCCCCTCAAAGAGATGCGCATGGACTTGAAGAAAGGAGAGGAAAAAGAAGGGAGTACCGACAAAACCCAACATGCCCCCTCAACAGCAATTCAATTACGAAAGGGGAAGTGGTTTGAAAGAATGTATCTCAAGGTATGGAGGAACGAAATAAAAGATGTGTGGTGACGGAAAAGGAAGGAATAGGATTGGTGTTGGGATGAGGAAACATAGGAGGTGCAGATTTGCAGGAGTGAAAGCGACATTTGTTCGGTCAATATGATCTTGAACCATTTGCGTCATAGGCTGGTGAAAGTGAGGCCAGTATGACGAGGAAGGAAGACCAGAGAGTATGGCATAAGCCATTTGAACGAAACAAAGCTTGGCATTCCGGAACTCGCCATTGTAATGATCAAAGTCGTTATGATGGTAAAATGGAAGATAGGTGAATGTATGCACGATGACGAGGTGAAGAACACTAATGTATGCGCGCAAATTGATCCAGAAAGGAATGGTCGAGATGATTACAGCCATGTCAGCTAGATTTATACATGAAACACTGTATTTAGCCAGTGAAGCCTCATACATCCAGAGTGTGTTTATGCAGTCTGTCTTTTGGCAGTCCCTATGTATTATGCACCTGTAGGGTGGTTGGGCGTGCTGGGATGGGCATATGGGTGCCCTAGGGTGGCGGGGGCTTGTAAATAAATGTAAACAATGTACCCTATGGTGTCGGGCACTGTATAATGGTGCTGCTCATCGTTGGGGCGCTTTGGGGCGGCTTTAGGCATGAGAATAAATCAATCAGGCCATCAAAATCATATATTTTGCTGCTGCTCGTCGTTCGGGGCGGTTTTCGGGGCGGAAAAAGCGCCAGGGGGTATATTTGTTGGTACCTACATCCCATCTGGGATGTCGGTCACCCCGTCGGGGCGGCGGGAGGGGCTGTAGGAGGATCGACAACGGATTCCAGAAGTCCCGACGGGGTCCTGGTTCCATTTTCGGAAGTGTTGCGCCTATTCGGCTATTTTTGGACGTGCGATAAAAATAGATTCGGTCAGTTCACCTGCGATATTGCCCTCGTTTTTTCCGTCCCCTCACTTCTCAATGTATATTCATGATCTCCTTGTATTTACAAACACAGTGATGCAATTTTTAGTGCAAAATGTGCCCAGGAAGGGGTCAAACAATGAATGAAAATGTAGGGTGTGCTAAAAATAGATTTCTTTCCAACACTTACTGTTTTGACTGCTCTGCAGCTTCGTTATCCTGTCGAGGCACTCTTAGGTGGTCAATTCGTGTGGTTGTATAAGAGTATATTAATTTTTTAGACCTATCTACATGTAAACGACTAAATTACCAAGAAAGATTTGTGTTCGAGGCAGCATTCTCGAACACAGACAGACGTGATGAAACCCGAACCTCCTTCCCCAGCTAGTCGCACCATACGGATGGTGGTCAGTCAATGGGCCAATGTCGGTGTGGGAGCGTGTGGGCCGCGAGCTGCAGGAGCGAAGGAGAGAGCGTCGGAGGAGAGGGCGTTGGATACGGCGCGGGAGCTGGGAGGCGGGGGAAGAGGGAGGACACATGAGCTCGCGAATAGCGAGACCGATTCCGCTCGTCGTTGTCCTCGTTGCTGCCTTCATGTCGTGTCGTCGCCGTCGTTCGTTCGGCAGCTGGGGCTGGACGTGCAGCGGACCCGTGGTGGTGGGATGCCGGGTGGGTACGTGGTAGACTTGAGGAAGAGGCCAGCGAAGAGGGGGGCAGGGGTGTCGTGAGCGAGTGACGAACGCGATGAGAGGAAGAGGAGGCAACAAATGTTGTCAGCCCCTCGCTATCCCGTCGTCGTCACCCTGGAAAACGAGCGGAGGCGTTGCTGCCTCTGCTCACCCCCCATGCGCTCGCGTCGTACAGGCAGGAGCGATCGTGTCGGCGAGGGTGCACCACCGGTGTTGAAAGAGCAGCAGCTGTCGAGCTACTACTCCGCTCCATCAGGTGTCGTGTGTGGGGGGGGAGCGAAAACCTATCGACACGCGAATGAGCTGTAGGCGACAGAGCTAAGAAGACAAACGAGACGAGTCGATATACGACTCATCTTGCGACGTACCGGGCGGGTCTCCCTCCCCAGGGTCTCCCCTCGTCATTCCCCACTCCCGATTCCACCCGAGCTCGTTGGAACGTCGGCCCACCGCCCTCAACGTGAGGGGTGGCTCGTGACGTGGAGGACGACTGGATGGTGCGTAGGATACACGGTAAATTAGTAAAATAACGAATAAATAACATCGAAATGCTTACCGAACGTGTTCTTGAGGCCCGGAGGGACGGGAGGGCCAACGAGGGAGAGATGGGAGGGTGGTGGTGGGTGCTTCGCATAGCCGAAAGCAGAGGGCGGGCTTGAAGAAGTGGGGTGGGAGGGGCGGTCTATCGCGGAGGCAATGGGCAGAAGGGCGAGACGAGTCGTATTTCGACTTGTCTCGCGACATACCTAGTGGGTCTCCCTCTACAGGGTCTCCCCTTGCGATCCGTCGCAACCCTTCTAACCCAGATCCGTTGGAACGTCGGCCCACGGCACTCGATGTGAGGGGGGCTCGCGACGTGCGGCACGACCTGTTCGTGCAGTAGAATACCTGTGAGTTAATAAAATGTGGTTTAAAATAGTAAATAACAGCATAGAAACACCTACCAGACGGGTCTCTCAAGTCTTGAAGCGCGGGACGGGTCAGGAGGGGGAGGTGAGATCAGTGATGGTGGTGGAAGGGCAGTCCGCGCGTTGGAGTGGTGGAAGAGAGTCGCGGGTACTCTATTGAGGATTGGAGAGAGGGGGGAGAGAGGTGGTGAGGCCGTTGAGGCTGAGAGAGAGGTGAGAAAGGTGGTGAGTGGTGGTGGTGGTGGTGGTGGTGGTGAGAAAGCAGAGATCAACGTCGTTGATGTTGATGTCTGCTTTCGGCAAGGCATACGATTGGTTGATGGAGTCGGGCCGGGAAAATTCCGACCCGTCATCAACGCTTCGAACATCCCGCTCAGCCATCCCAGCAGGCTCCTGGACTCAAGCTAACGTTGGTAAGGGTTTCATAAGTAGTTTAGAATATAAATTCAGGAGAAAATGCGTTAAAATTAATGAACACCAATAGTTAAACTGAGGGTATGTTAACTGTCTGAAAGTGACGAGCAGTTTCTTTTGTCATTCGTGCTTAAAAGCTGTAAAGTTGAGGTTAGCAAAGGCTTAAAATGTAATCTAGCCCCGTGAAGTATCTAGAAAGCTTCAAAATAGTAGACATTACCCTTCCCAACTATTTTATTGAAGCTAACGATGCATTATGCGACAGAATGGCATTCGTTCGTACAGAGTGTTGGACGAAAATCACCACTCAGAAAGCTCGAATGTTCGTAACATACCATTAAGTAGGCAGATTGGCCGTCGGACAAGCAGAAGTATATTTTCAATTCAACTTCAAATACATTCCGGTACTAACCCTCGGATTCCGGGCTCGTGTTGCAGTCGTCCGAGATGTTCTCGACGTTGAGCAGCCTTGACGGAGTTCCCGGTCCGTTTGAGGGAGCCAATCAAATCGACTGCCGAAAACGCCGGGCTCACGATCAACCGCCATCAACACTCGTTGATCCTTTCCTTCCACCACCACCATCACCTCTCTTCTCCCCCTCTTCGCGCGTCCCATCCTCAATACCTCAAGAACACGTTTCGTAAGTGTTTTATGCGTCGATTAATTGTTATATTGCTTACTTTTTCGATCTCTCTAGGTATTCTACGACACGAACGATGTCGTGTCATGCGTCGTGTGCCCCCCCTCACGTCGAGGGCCGTGGGCCGATGCTCCAGCGATTTCGGGTAGGAGATGGGTGCAGGACACCGAAGGGGCACCCTGGTAAGGGAAACGCGCGTCCGGTATGTCGCGAGACGAGTCGAAATTCGACTCGTCTTGCTCCACTTCCTCCTCCAAACCCCCATAGCTAACTCCCACCGTGAAAGGCTAGTTCGGAGCCCACTGCCGCTTCCTATGGCGACACAGACCCCACCTACAACCCCACCTTCCGATACCGTCCCTGCCTTTTGTCCCCACCAAGCACGGCGACCAGCTGAACACGAAGTGCTGGACGTTTCGAGCCCCCCTCCGCATGTGAGCTCTGGGTCGTCGTTCAGACGAATTCAAGATGAAGAGTGGGGGATGGACAACGAGGGGAGAGCCTGGAGAGGCAGACCCGCTCGGTACGCCGCGAGACGAGTCGTTTTCGACTCGTCTCGCCTGCTTTCTTCCTCCCCATCTCCACCTTTTAATCACCTTGCGATAAGCAGGTCCCAGCACACGTTGCTGCTTCCTGCGCAAACGCAGCACGTGCCCCGTTGCCTGTCCTTCATACCTCCACAAAGGTCCGGGTACGTCGCAACTCGAGTCGTATTTCGTCTTGTGTTGCTTATCCCATCCCCCCCAACCTCACTCTCACCGTGGCAGACGGTCCCGAGGCCCGCTCGGTGCCTATCTGTCGAATACGTCAACAACCCCTACGACACCAATCCCGAGCAGCATTGCTATTCGCCCCAACGCACGTCGGCGAGCAGAGCAGCAGCACGACCGCTGCTGCTCATCCCCCGTCCTCGCTTTTGTCACGGGCGACTCAGGGGAAGGGCGAAGGCGAGGAACGGCTTTGCCCTCACCTCCCCTTCCCTTGCGGTCGATCGTCGCTTACAGGGTGCGTCGCGAGACTCGTCTCGCCCTTGTTTCTGCATGACCCAGCTCATTGTTTTCACGACAGGCCGCCTTCCCACCTCACCTCACCTCTCTCATGCCCGCTCTCGACCTACGCCGATGCGAAGCACCCGCCAGTGAACGGACGCAAAGACGAAGACGGGCTAGCAGGCTGGGTGCTGAGACCGATACGGGGGCAACGGCAGCCTACTGTGCTGCTGTTGCTTCTCCCCCTCCCTTTCCGTCCTGCAGGCATCAGCGTGGGTTGGACGTAGGTCCGCCCTTGCTCTTGGCTGGTGGATACCTCGGCGGTGGCATGGGCTCATGTAGCCCATGCACTCGATACCGACGATATGCCCGTTCACCTGGCACAACTGGTCGGGAGGGCGGGAGAAGATCCACGTTCGAGATGCCTTCTCGAACGTGTATTTTCCTTATTTACATCGTAGTTTACATGTACATAGTTAGAAATTTATTATACTAGACCCCACTCCCACTACAGCACATAATCTGTGCTACAAGCTACAAAACCAAACGTTGAAAGGAGACCAAAAACGGCGGAGACATTGATATCTATTTTTAGCACTCAACTTATGGCGCCGTTCGCTGTTGTACCGCTTCCACGGAACATTGTACAATAAAAATTACATCATTAGGTTCGTATTTACGAGTACATTAAGAATATGCATTGAAAAGTGAGGGGACGGAAAAACGAGTGCAATATCGCAGGTGAACTGACCGAATCTATTTTTATCGTGCGTCCAAAAATAGCCGAATAGGCGCGATGCTTCCAAAAATGGAACCAGGACCCCGTCGGGACTTCTGGAATCCGTTGTCGGTCCTCCTACAGCCCCTCCCGCCGCCCCGACGGGGTGACCGACATCCCAGATGGGATGTAGGTACCAACAAATATACCCCCTGGCGATTTTTCCGCCCCGAAAACCGCCCCGAACGACGAGCAGCAACAAAATATATAATTTTGAGGGCTGAATGATTTATTCCCACGCCTAAATGCGCCCCAAAGCGCCCCAACGACGAGCAGCACCCATTATACAGTGCCCAACACCATGGGGGACATTGTTTGCATTTATTTACAAGCCCCCGCCACCCTAGGGCACCCATACACCCATCCCCGGCATGCCCAACCACCCTAGAGCAGCATAATATATATGGACTGCCTAAAGACAGACTGTGTTTTTACAGTCTGGATGTATGAGGCATGTCTGGCTAAACACAGTCTTTCATACATGAGTATGGCTGCTACAGGTGATGATTACGCAAAATCGTGGTAGTTGGAAGTACCAGTGACCTGAGGTAAAGATATGGGGTTGATTACGCAAAATCGGGAGCCCAGGAGGCGACGGAAAGTCGCAAATTTGAAGAGGTGTCCTGCTGCCGGCGCCGGAGAGACACTGACAAGAAATTTGATTATACAGAGGGATGCTCTGTTGTTGCCGATGGCAAAAAGACGCTGATGAAACGAGTGTGAAGTGGCGAGAACTAAAGGCTCATGAACCGCCAAGCGCGAGAAGTTCAAGATGGCGCGGCCGCAAAGCGCTAGAGGCCAGGGATCTCCGAAGACGTAATTTGCGAGGTTTGCTGAGAATATAGTTTGTTATGGAGAAGCTCTCCAAGTAGGTGTAATCGAGAGGATGAAAGAATGAGAGGTGACGCAGAATGATGTTGTGCTGCCGTTCAAGTTGGTGGAGAGACACCGACAAGGAAATTGATACAGAGGGACACTCTGTTGAGGACGTTAACATTGACAGAGAGACGCTGAAAGCCTATGAACCGCCAAGCACGAGAATGCCAGAGGCCAGAGATCGCCTAGGACGTTGAGTATACGCAGCCTACGAGGTTGCCAGGAACGTAGTTCGTTGCGGAGAGGTTCGCCGAGTAGATTTACAAGAGGATGAAAGAATGGAAGGATTGCCTAGATTCTTCATCAGGAAAATCACTTTTTTAGAAAGCGGGGCCCATAACCTGTTGGAGTTCGAAGAATACAAGGGAGATGATGATGGTATTCAGATGAGGAGAGGTAAAGAATACACGCGACGTATTTAGAGAACAAAACAAATACATACACAAACAAGTCCATGGTGCGCGTCGATTTGAAGATTCCAACAAAAACTGTCTTAAACACTTACTATAATATATCAGAGGCCTTTACTTGACTGTGTGGTCTTGAATAACCAAAAGGTAGTCTATCCTAACATTACACGAAAGAAAATACCACCAAACGGACTCTATAGAAAAAATTATCATCCCCAATCACCTCCGATAATTGTCGCAGAACTTAAATCGCATGTTTCTTGACCATCGCTAGGGATTGTCACGGGTACGACGACCCGTGCGGGTAGGGGTGCGGGTTTTGCTGGGGTACAGGTACAGGTAGGCGATTTTGTACCCCAGACAAACCCGTACCCCCGACGCAGGTTGGCGGGTCAAGCGCTGAGCTCAAATTCGGCGCTTATTGGCCATTCCACGCGAAGATTTTGTTACCAGAGGCATTTTTTAAGATGCCTCTGGTAAGATTTTGTTCGTTTGGTGTGGCTGAATGCGTCTTTGATAGCTTAAAAAAAGGTCTACATAGTTTAAACATCATAAAAAAATACATTTGACGTGATATTATCTTGCTTTACGGTGTCTTAGATGTATAAAATGAAGTAAAATGCTATTTAATCTGTAAAGTATGAGTTTTACCACTTACGCGTTGAGTACACCCATGCGCCTGCCTAACCCGCCGTGACCCATACCCGTACCCGCCGAAAACCCGTACCCTTGAGCGCGGGTACGGGTTTTCGGGGGTAAGGGTACGGGTAGCCCTGGAATACCCCAGGGTTACCCGTGACAATCCCTAACCATCGCCAGACTTTGAGGTCTTTTGCGCTGGTATAATTGCCGGATTTGGATATTTTCTGTGAGACCCATATGACGGCTGTTACAGCCATCGAGCGACGGGTAGCAACAGCATACAGCCATAGCCTGATGGGCCATTTTAAGGTGCTCTCGAGCCCCAGACGGGACGGGTCTTCACCCGTAGATGCCGTCCGTAGGACCCATTGTTATGGGTACAGTGCACAGCCCTAATTCTAGATGCCTATGATCTTCCCATGTTTTGCTGGGTGGAATGCAGGCGCGATGTTGCTGCCAAGTGAGATCCCTCTTCGCAGAAGTTAGATCATGCAAATTTCATTTTCTTGGTTTCTGAGCTCCTTGCTATCGAGGTGGAAGTGGCCTTGCCAGTGCGTTTATCGTCTTTGTTGGGGGGCCCCACCTGTTTGTGCACTTCGGCATCGTCACACATTTCAATGGTCACCTGTGCTCATTTCAGGTACTTAGTCATTTCCCGATCAGTCATTTATCTTATCAGCTCTTGCTATCTTATCTCACTGCTTTTTTTATTCCTTTTTACTTTTTTTTCTCTGCAGGTCAGGGGCTCAGCCACTAAGAAAAAGTGAGTATCTAGATGGGTTTAGTTGTAATTTAGGGATATTCTCATGCAAAAAAATTGAGCACAATGTGTCTGTATGAATTGTTGAAGAAAGAATAGACTGTTTTGGTGATGAGAAAAAGTAGAGATCATGTGACATCAGCAAATCCTGATTTACACCCCCCCCTGTTTCTAGCAGTCTATAGCAATTGATTTGCTATAGAGCACTCCATAGTGCTCCATAGCATTACATAAGCTATGTAGCGCTACAAACAGGGGGGAAGGGGTTCTCGGGATCTATATAACGGACCGGGGGTTGGGTGGTTGGTTCGGCCGTCAGGCCGCTAAAATTTTTTTTGACCTACCTATTTTTTGGCGTAAAAATGGCTCAAAGGACTGTCAAAATTTACCAGAAAACATATAGACTACAATATTGGGTATTCAGTACACTCCAGACCATGTAGCAGGCGATCCTTTGGACTACTTTCTGTGCAAAATTTCGAAGTAAAATAATGTAAGTAACTTTTCTGCGACATATCATCTGAGAAAGACTCACAAATGTTGACCTAAAACTGTGCAATTTAGTGCATTGGCCTAAAGTTTGCTGTACCACCGTAAACTGCCGTTTACCACCGTATTTTTACTGTGAAAACGGTGGTTGACTGTACCGTTTCCGTACTGTAACTCACCTTCTCTCAAGGTGCATGGTACGGTGACAGTAGCTGTATGTCAGTAGCCGTAAACTGGAAATACGGCATTGGTGCGCAGCCCATGTGAGACTGTCGGGTGAGGACTTACTTTTTACTGTTTTTCTGTTGTAGACTCACTCATAACTCATATTAAACGACTTAGCAGGGACAGAGGAACTGGGTTTGCAAGGCTTGTACAACATCAAGGGGAGGACGAGGCAAGGAGGAGGGAAAGCCGCCTGGAAATGACATCATATTTCCTAATATAGATGTGTGCCTGATTACGTTGGCCGGTTGGTTGGGCGAATGTCTGCAAAAAAAAAATTGGAACCCCCGGTGCATTATATAGCACAAGGTCTGGATCACAATAATATTTGGGAAGTTAGGAGAATATTATGCCTTTGTTAATCTTAAAGACCTCCAGACAAAGATGAATGAAATAGACAAAGGACATTGGAAAATTATTTTAAAATTTGACATTATTATGAACATACTTTGAAGCCATTGATCTTTCTCTTCCATAAGTCTGCAGGCATTACAGAAATGAAAATAAGAGTATTTCCTCAATAAGTTTTGGATATTTCTCAGAGAATTACAAATTATCCAACCCTGTGTAGATCCCGAGAACCCCTTGGGGGGGGGGGTGTCAATCAGGATTTGCTGATGATGCAAAGTCTGCTGGACTCTGCTTTGTCACTATATAGAAGAGAATATTTTTCTGCACTATGGCTGGACATTGAAAACCTCCAAGTAGGTCCAATGTGAGTTAATTACTGAAATATATCTGGATTAGACACAGTAATTTCAAAATTTCAATGCTGGAAACAGAGAAGTGCATGGAGAGCACAGGTAGGTTACTGTACAATTACGACCAACTCTTCATGGATTTGGAATTTTTTTTTTGCCAAGAGGGCCGAAAATTTTTCTTTTGATTTAAGGCGAATAAAAAAAATGACTTGCTTTTCCGTTGTGACCTGTGACGTGAAGAGTTGGTCGTAACCGCAACCCAACCCTGACCCAACCCAACATTCGAATAGTGGTACCACGTGACGATGTTCAGCGACTAAATTAAAACTGGTGTCCTCGGCCCAACAGCTGCTATACCTCTGACTGTCTTCCGGCTGCCTTTTCCCACTGACGACGACGATGAAATAGAACCCAATGGATCGCTCAAATTCAGTTTCCTCTACCGCTTCTAATGGTGCCTCCAACGGCTCTCGATCAGGTCCCTCAGCACCATTTGCGTACCAAACGCGTCTTTTGGAGCGCACTTCATCTCGTGGTGGTGGAACTTCTTTGTCTAGAAGTAACTCGCAATCAAGTATCAGTATCTTAACGAATACTACAGGCTCCTCCGTTGGGTCCGTCACTCCCCGACGATGGACTCCTTCCCATCGAGTAGGAAACAGTTTGGACCTTGTCCGGGGTCGATGGGAAGAGCGTTCCAGAGACTTGGAGGATTCCCTCAACTCAACACCAAGTCCAACTAAGGAGTCTCTACGAAGTCCAATTACAAATATCAGTGGAGGTACAGCTTTAACCGCTGACAACCACACTATCCAGGATCATGATCGGCCTCTTACTCCCACCTCATTTCCGTCGACCAAAGATACATACGGCACACCTAAGTACCTCAAGAGGCAGACCATGCCTGCACCTATCATTGCGTCGCCCTTGTCTCCTAATTCTACAGGAGTGTCAGTGGAAGCTGATTCGCCCACATCTTCTATCCCTAATCGAATCCATATACCAATTCAATATTCGCCAACCAAGCCATCATCGCCATGGCGTATTAACACTGTGGAAAATGGTCCAAATGCACAAAGCGGGTTAGACTCAGCAGCTATATTATCGTCGTACACCCGTTTAAATAAGGCCAGCACCCTTGATTCAACATCTAATAACTGGTCGAATTCTATCGGTGAAAGGATTGGCCTCATGACCTCGAAAGCTGACAGCCCAAGGTCACCAGACAACATATCTTCGAACAGTCGCTCTAACTTATTTTCTGAGACGAGTATCCAAAGCTCATCCACTCGACCGTTATCTCGAAACAGTTCCACCTCCTTAGTAGAACAGTCTTCCCTTCCTACTCAGCCTTCTCCGACGTCTTCTGTTATGCATCCAACCCCATACCGAAGCTCGTATATGTCGAAGAAGAAGGCAGAGTCTTACGGTGAAATGCTGTCGCTAACTGGGAAGCGCAAACTTGGAAATCACCTTCCCCGTATTGCTAGCGGCGATGGTGACGATTCTTGGGTCGGTGAGAAAGGTCCTCCAAAGACCTCCGAGAACCGTTCAGAACGTCGGATGCAAAGAGTGCAGAGGTTGCGGAATATTGAAGGCGATGTAGATACTCAAAAGAAAATGCTGACTCCTTCAGGTATACTTCGTGGTGACGGTGTTGCAGGTCTACCCGGTCGGGTACCACTGAAAGCTCCAAACCTTGCCACTCCAACTCCGTCTTCTCGACTTCTTGGTGGGTCCTGGGCCGACAAACAGCGACACCTCCTTCAAGCATATGAATATCTTTGTCATGTTGGCGAGGCCCAGCAGTGGATAGAAGGTTGTTTAGGAGAAGAACTAGAATTTGGAGTAGTTGAAATGGAAGATGGCCTACGCAATGGTGTAGTTCTGGCGAAACTCGTCCGGGCCTTTCAGGGTGATGCGGCGGTTCGAAGAATATACGAAGTGGGTCTACAATTTTTTGGTTTTACTCATATTTCTATTTTATTCAAACCCTCGGACATTTAGGCTCCAAAACTAGACTTTCGTCACTCTGACAACATCAATCATTTTTTTACGTTTGTTCGGCGAGTGGGATTGCCAGAGGCAAGCATAAGATTGTCCAGCACCACTTTTTACCCCACTTACGTCGTTTTATCAAGGGATTTATTTTTGAACTCACAGATTTATATGAAAAGAAGAACCTTCCGAAAGTCATATACTGCATTCATGCTTTAAGGTGTGTTATTTTATTTTCAAATTCCTAGAACAGGCTTCACACTCCATAGTCACCTACTTGCTAGACGCGGTCTAGCTCAGCGGATAGGCAACCTACTTGGCCATCTACACTTTTCGGACGACCAGCTCAAACAAACACAGAAAGGTTTGAAGGAGGCCGGCGTGGCTATGCCTAATTTCGGCAACGTTGGTCGAGAATTGGCCAAAGAGATCGATGAAGAGCCCGAAGTCGAAGAAGAGACTGAAGACGAGCGTAAGAGCCGCAAACTTGCTTCATCTTCGTATCTCTAATCATCCTACAGGACGAGATAGGCTCTTGCTTGAAAACGAGTCATCTATCATTGCGTTTCAGGCACGTGCTCGTGGATACATTGCCAGAAGAGCGTTGACGGCTTTTAAGGATCGTATGCGCCTTGCAGAACGTCATATATCCAGGCTTCAAAATCACTCTAAAGCCGTGTTGATTCGTCGAGCCACAATGGCTCGGCGAAAGTCTCAAGATGACCTGATTCCTTGGGCGATTGTATTGCAGGCCAGAGCTCGCGCCATTCTTGTCAAAAGGAGGCGGGAGGCTCATTTGCGCTCTTTGAAGAACTCAATTGAATACATCATCAAAATTCAGTCGCAGGTGCGGGGTGTACTGCAACGCCGTCGGTTTAGCCGCTTAAAGACTGCTTTGCGCAAAATAAGCGTCCTAACAAAACGGCTCCAAGCTGTCACCCGTGGACATATCTTGCGACGTACACAGAAAGAACTTACTAAACATTTCTTCTTACCCGACATCGGCTTCTCCGTCATTGCTCTTCAGGCCCAGTCCAGAGGGGTGCTCGTTCGACATCGAATACAACAACGTATACGTGGTTTGCACTGCACAGAAAGGACCATCGTCTCATTGCAGGCTCATTGCAGGGGTCTCATCCTGCGACGAAGACTAAGATCACAACTCGCCAAACTCGAGAATGTGACTCACGTAGTTATTGCCATCCAAGCTGCTGTGCGGACATACCTAGCGAGAAAGCGGTTATTAATCCTAATCCGGGGTCTTCGAAAAGCCACTAGTGTTATCATCAGCGTACAAGCTCGTGCCAGAGGCAACCTGATACGTCAGCACCATGTTAGTATTCACAAGGCCTTAATGGATGTCAAGACAATGAAAGCTGTTGGACGACTGCAGGCGCTTGCTAAGGCTTCTCTGATTCGCAACCAACATCGAGAATTGGATAAGAAACTCGACGTTGCCGTGCCTGATGTCATCGGCGTCCAGGCCGCAGGCAGAGGCGCTCTTTTGAGACGAGACTACCGCGCTTGGCGAGACCATCTGCGTCGAAGTCATCACATCGCCACCACGCTCCAGGCTTTGCTCCGTGGTGCAATGCAGCGGCTGGCGTTCCGCAAGAAGATGGAGTACTACCGGGTCAACTTAAGTAAGGTAGTGAAAATTCAGTCCCTCTTCCGCGCCAAAGAAACACGGGAGCAATACCGACAACTGACTCTGGGCAAGAATGTGACTGTTGGGACGATAAAAAATTTTGTTCATCTTCTAGACGACTCGGAAGCCGACTTCCAAGAAGAAATAAAAGTCGAACGGTTGCGAAAAAGAGTCGTGGAGTATATTAGAGAAAACCAGGCTTTAGAAAACGACATTAACGATCTTGACACCAAAATTGCGTTGGTTGTTCAGAACCTTAAAAGCTTCGAGGATTTCATCAAGGCCAGGAGGAGACACGGAGGAGATAGCGCAGCATTGCACGCGGCACGAGTCTCCCTTCTTGCAGCCCATGGTGATCCGTTTTCAGGGCCAAACACACTAGATCAAGATGCTCGTCGTAAATTGGAACTTTACCAACAACTCTTTTACTTGCTCCAGACCCGTGGCGAATACCTTAGCCGACTTTTTATTCGACTTTCCATGGTTGACAAACCCGAGTCATCTCGTAGATTCACTGAACGCGTCGTTCTTACTCTTTTTGGGTATGGGCAAGATCGAAGAGAAGACTTTCTGCTACTCAAATTGTTCCAGGTTTGTGGAACATCACTCATATTCCACATTGAATAACATTCTCTCAGCTTGCTATCAGGGAAGAGGTCGACAACGCCTCAACCATCGAAGCTATAGTCACGGAATACCCAATGTATCTCAATATAACAGTGCATTACGTTCGACCCAGGCAAGTGACCTACGTGCGCGATACCTTCCAGGCTATCATCCGTGAACTTATTGATGCGGACGATGTTGACCTCGAGGCCGATCCGTCCGCGGTGAGCATTTTCCGTCTTCGAGCTGTGCTAAAATTCATCCACTAACCTCACTAGATCCACCGAGCCCGTGTTGACGTTGAAGAAATGAGGTCGGGCAAACCCAGTCTCTTTGCGAAGGATATCCCCTTCCGCGACGCGGTCATAGATCCGGATACTAGGGCCATCTACATTCGTCGTACGTTCTCACACCCACAGGTTTTCATTTTAAATATATTGATGGTTAATGGTAGACCTTCAAGTTCTCCAATGGTGGACTGAAGCATTTTTGAATGTCATTATCCAATCAACGAAGAAGATGCCGTACAGCATGCGATATCTAGCCAGGGAAACCTTGATATGTCTTCGGGTTTGTTGCAATCCGTTGTTGTGGAAATCGTTCCAAACATATCTTTTGTGTGTAGGCCAAATTCCCTGGCTGTCCTGAGGAAGTATACGGTGCTTGTCTTGGACGACTGATATTCTACCGATATATCAATCCCGCCTTGCTGTGAGTGGATGTTTTAATCGGGTTGCCTATGACCTAATTCTGCGTAGTGCTCCTGAGATGTTCGACATAGTTCCCAAAGCGGTGAATATCACGGCTGGCAAGAAAAACCTCGCCCAGATTTCCCAAGTTCTAGCCCAGATCACCTGCGGTTCAGAGTTTGACGATGACAAGCCAAGCTATGTTCCCATTAATGATTTTGTAAGGAAAGCCATTCTACAACTTTCCACTTGGTTTATTGAAGGTATGCCATCAAATCTCCTAAAAACATTTTCCCAATGTCATTTCTTAGTTGCTGATGTGCCGGATGCCGAAGCGCATTTCCATGCCCACGAATTTATGGATGCAACCGTTCAGCCGAAACCAATATACATATCACCTAACGAGATTTACACCATGCATTCCTTGCTGCTGCAACATCAAGACTTTTTGGTTTGTCAGACTTCATCGTGCGCCATTGTCATCTACTGATGAAATTGGGACAGGAGTCCAAAGATGACGAAGCCTTGAGGGTCATCTTGGCTGACTTAGGCGGCGTTCCACACCTAGATAACGAAGAACTCAAGGATGCCCGAGACACCGCTATCACTCTTGAGCTCACTAACCGCTTTGCTTATGTCCAAGGTGTGTTGACCTTCGCAAGGAATAGGCTGACTGTATCTTATCGTTCTCCAGATCCTCATGCGGAAGAGAAGACTCTCTGGGTGCAGGCTAAACGGGGAGTGCTAGCCATACTCCGAGTGCAACCTGCGCAAGACTTGTTAGAATCCCTCATGCGACCTGTAACAGAAAACGACGAGCTCCTCTGGGAGGACATCCTGGACGCAGAAATCGAAAATGAAATACGCCAAATGCCCAGACGACAACCGTCAACCATGGTTACTGATTCAGCTTATCGTTTGGAGGATATTCGATCGTAAGTACCCAAGTTCCCTTATGTTATTGTAATTGACTTGCCTCAGGCTGAAGTTTGCCGCTGTGAAAGCTCTTGCGATTTCAAACCTTCTTGAACTTGAGAAGCAAGGGAAAATCACTCGTGAAGATGGTTTTCAAGGTATTCTCAATGCGATCGCCGGTGATGTGCGCAGCAAGCATAGAAAGCGGCTCCAACGACAGCAAGAAATGGAGAGCATGAATGAAGCGCTTCGTCAACTGGCTGAACGGAAGAAGTACTTCGAAGAGCAGATTGAGAGCTACAACAGTTACGTGGAAACCGCTATGAACACCATGCAGAAGGGGAAAGGGCATGTACTTTATTTTCATATGCAACTGTACTCGCTCATCTGGTATCCAGGAAAAAGCGATCTGTTCTTCCCTTCACTAAACAGTACTTTCATCTTCGTGATCTTCAAAGAACAGGACAAGCTCCTCAATTCGGCTCGTACCTGTATACAGCAAAAAAACTCTACGATAGGGGTATCCTCCTTTCAATCGATCAATACTCTCCCCGCCAATTCGACAAGCTGCAAATTACTATGTCGTCTAATTTGGCAGGAGTTTTCAATTTAACACTTGACTCCTCCATTCTGGGTGTTACCTCTCGTATTGCCTCGGAGGATATTCGCATGGAAGACCTCCTTCAGGCGAAGTATGAGAAACGACCTTCGTTAGCTTTGTTTAATGGTAAAGCCAAAGTCAACTTCGAGCTTTTCCTTTTTCAGATTAACAAAAAGTGAGTCGGTTGTCCAGCCCCATGAATCGTTTAAATAATTTACTTCCACAGGTTTTACGCGTAACGTCCTGGGATATCTGTCTTCATGCTCGAGATAGCCTTCCTATTTACCATCTCATTAACTGACATTTTAATTTACGCATCTTGTAACGATAGCAATGGTTTATGTATTTCATAATTGTATAACGAATAAAAACCAGGAAGGTCGTGAAGCTCGTTATAGAGTGAATAGGAAGTCTGGGTGTCTGTCCCCAATAGGAGCAGTAGTTTTCCTTTCCTCAACCAATGTTTGATATTTCGTCAAGTTATCTTGTCGGCGACCTTCTCTGCGAGCTTTGTTCTCCCAAAGACAGTAAGACCTGGTGGATATTTTCAACAGAATTACAGTGGATAAAGAGGCAGATCGTACACGTTTAAGGCGACCAGAATCCAGGCAATACTGACAAATGCAAGAGATATTGTGTGTCCGCGAATATACTTGGGTTTTTGGTCTAAGTTGGGCTCAGTTCATCCGTATCAATGCGAATAAATGAGAAAAAAAGTACCTGGAGTATACGCGAATGTTGCCACAAAGCCGCTGCAAGCGCTTCATCAGGTAAGTGCATAAGTCAACGAAAAGAATAATCACCCTGCATTAGCAATAGCTAGCTGGAGCGCTGTGGTAGCTGCTCGTTTATAGTGACCGCTGCTGTTGTTGGGGAGAATGGATCTGTGAAGGAATCGGTGAACCACTGACAGTACGTTTCTATCTTCAGCCTTACAAAATACAAGGTGCAGAAGGATAGCTAAACAGAGATCAGACTCGTGTATAGCAATGTTAAGGAGAGAGACAAACACTCCAGCCGCCATGAAAAATACAGCAATGTACCGAGTTTTGTTGTTCTCGGCGGTTATGGCAAGGATGTACCCTACTGGAATTAGCAAGATGTGTTGAAGGTCAATAAAGACGTACCTATGATGGCGAGAGGTAGACAGATCAATATGAACGGGCCTCGCCACTTGAGACGATCACTCAAGAAAGCGATAACAACTGAATTTGGTGTTCAGATGATTAATTCGTTCGATTTCAATATTTCACGCACCTGTGAGAACTGCAGCTGGAACATATGGGGGAACTAACAAAAAAAAGCGTGTGAAGCCGCGGACAAACCATGATAAAAGTATCGATACCTGTGTGAAGCTGAGCAGCCGAGCCAGTATACCCTAGTCCCGCTACAATAGTCGGTCTGTTCAGTGGTCAGCAACTCCGATTAACGGGGAAAAAAAATAACACAGAGCGTACAAGAATAAGGAGTAGGAATACAAGCTGACAATGAGCCCAAAGTAAGCAAATCCAGTCAACCAGACCTGGATTTCCCACACCCCTAGTACAGTCTCAATAATCGATGCCTGACCATAAGGGGGATAGGGGACTGACCACGGAAGACTTCCGTCCATTCGAATACCTCTTCTTGCTGAAAGGGAGTAGATGCGACTGCCAGGACTGTGTGAGCATCGTCCTCCCCCTTTTCGAGAGACTTAGTGGGCGACGGGGTTTCTGGGCTAAGATCTCGAATTGTAGTGTCATCCAGTCGAAAACGTTTGACTGAGAAAATGTAAGCCACAAACGCTACCAGAAAGAGGAGACGAAAGCTCACGAGCGAAAGTCCGTTCCTCTTCAGTAAAAAATGAAGCAGTTTCAAGGCTTTCTGGTAAGAAATACGCGGCTACAATGCTCGCAATGACTGTTGCAATACCCTCGAGGATCTATAGGGTGGTTCTAGTTACACGTCGGCGGGGTCCGAAATACGTCAGAGTCACGTACAAATATCCATCGCCAGCCAGCTAGATTTCCAACTCCATCCATTTTGAGAATTGCCGTAGCGAGGAGTCCTGTGTATTACATTTTCAATCTCTTTTTGGAGGGGAAGGGTCGGAGGTAATACTTGCCTCCGAAGGCACCAGATAACGAAGCTTAATAACCGTTGACATCAGAGTGTTTAGATCGAACAAGCGAAAAACTTACCAGAAGCGTAAAATATGCCCACCCTGTAATCGATCATTTAAAGGCTTGTTTATTACAACCGATACAAAAAAATACCTTAACTGTAGCTCATGACGCTTGTATATCGTACTCAAATACAGGATCTGCCACAGGATCAGTTATGTCGTCAATATGCATATTAGAGAGACTTACGATACCCGGCAGCAAGCCACCCTCAAAAAGACCTAAAAAGAGACGGATTGCGATAAGACCTTGAAAGTTTTTTACCTGCAAGTGCAAGTTAAATTGCAGTTGAAATTTAAAGCCGTATTTAAAGCACCAATGAAGAGAGGGTCGTAATAATTCCCCACAAGCACACGAGAAGAGGAATCCATCGCTATATATCTTATTTAGGTTGCGCAAACGAGACCAAAAGAAAACATACGTTTGGCTTCATTTTTTTCAAGACTATGTTTGACGGCAGTTCTACGAGGAGATACCTGAAATGATCGTTTTAAATTATTACCCCAACTATAAACGCACACTTACGTGACGTAAAACACTGTATAATAGATGAATACATAGATAGTGGGAGAGCTAGAATATAATTACCTGCAAGTACGGTGTTGAATTGATTTCCCTTCAAGTGTGTGTCCTTTTCGAGTCCTGCAATCCTGAGAGGCAACTTAATAAGTCGATCGTGAAATTTGGACGGGTCTTCTGACCTAGCATTTCCGACATTACTTCTATCTATGAAATTCGCCAACCAAAGCTATGAGAATAAAATGCATCAGAGAAGCCTGAACTCTGGAGCGGGAAAGTCACTGACAAGAGCGAGTGGAGGTAAGATATGGCAGTCTAGCTTCCAGAGAACTCTTCTGGTCATATCCTTGTGCGATTCCATATCGTTAGCTATGCCTATCGCAAATGATGTCGAAACTTGGGGCCCACTGGGAGTCAGAAGGGCATTGATGCATTTTGAACTGGGGTTTATATGTGGGTCGTGGTGATCGGGGCACAAACGGTGGGATATTCTCTCTTTTTCTCCATCCGCATGCGGATGGAAGGTGGCAGAAAGGTGATGGTGTACATTTCACGGCTGTTCTTGGTATGTTCAGCCTGGGAGGAGTTATATGAATAGAGCAGGGACTAAAAATAACCACCTATGTATGTCACGGGATCGTGAGTTGACTGGTCAGAAATTTAAATCCGACACACGTTCTGCGCCTTCCATTGCGATGTTGAGTACTGGTTTTCCAATTCCTCCTCTCCCGCATGGGTGGTCCGAACACCTTGGTATTTGCTTATCGTTCACTTGTATACTCCATGATATAATGTGCTTTTACCAGGACCAAATGGGCAGCCTTATTTCTACAGTTCTCTGACTCGGGAATCAACCTATATTCGTCCGGTCCTTCCAATTCTTCCTGTCCAATCACAACCGAACAGCCAAAAAAAAGAGAAACCCCTTTTCAAGACAGCAATCCCCGGCACAGATTGGTTACGGGTGACGACAACAGAGGGAAATGTTTTCTATTCAAACAAAGTCAAGAAAGAAAGTGTCTGGGTCATCCCCGATGAATTAAAACCTGCTCTAGAAGCATTGCAGGCCCAGGAGTTACAACACGGAGGTTTGGCTACGACGCCATCGCCTGCTCAAGCAGCGGGTGTCAAGAGAAAATCCGATGAGACTGTTCCATTTGATGAAGTGGTAATAAACAAGAAGGCGAGGGTAGAAGACGAGGATAAGCAGGAAGAAAGCGAAAGCGACAGCGAAGAGGGAGACGAGGATTGGCAGCGTGAAGCTGCTGAACAACTGGAGGTGGAGGCCGAGGAAGAACGGAAACGAGCTGAAGAGAGGAAGGAAGAAGAATTCGCAGCTCAAAGGTCAAGAGAAGCAGCGGACATCGTCATCCCTCACCGAGTCGATCTTTCTATAGATGAGGGAAAGGCACTGTTCAAAGTTTGTCCCTGATATTTTAGAATTCTCGGTTCTTTCTTTCAACCACATTTGCAGACTCTGCTCCGTGAAAAAAACATCAACCCTTTGCATCCATGGGATTTATCTCTTCCAAAATTTATTCAGGATCCTCGTTATGTCCTTCTTCCTTCTGTGGCCGCCAGACGCGAAGCCTTTGACGAATACTGCAAGGATCGAGCCCGAGAGTTACGCCAGTCAACTGTTAAGAAGGAAACCGAATCAGTAAATCCAAAAGACGAATTTGAGCGCCTTCTTAAAGAGGATGTCAAGACCACGAGAGCAAGTTGGACCGATTTTCGAAGGTCATGGAAAAAGGATCGTCGCTTTTATGGATGGGGTCGTGACGACCGTGAGCGGGAAAAGAGGTTCAGAGATTTTTTGAAGGAGCTTGGGGAACGTGGGTTCTACCCAGGTCGCCAAGCATTTACAGAAACTTAACCTGAATTTCAGAGAAAAGAGCTACTGCAATCAAAGCTGAAGTGGAATTTTTCGCGCTTCTTAAGGGGCATTCCTTTATTGCACAGAGCACCCCTTGGAAAGAGGTAGGATTTCATGGTCTATCAATTATATAATTGAAACTTTGGGTTGCATTTTCTAGGCCAAGAAACTTATCTACAAGGACCCTCGTTACGACGCTGTGGGCTCATCCTCCCTTCGAGAGGAGTTGTACAACACTTTTATGAAAGGAAAAGATCCTCGAGCATCTTCCTCTGGCAAAGCCGACATTCCGTCTACAATTCCTAGAGAACCATCCTCACACGAGGGCACCGCAGATCGTGAAGAAAGACGGAACAAGGCCGTCAAAGAACGGGAAGATAGGATAAAGGCTGAGCGTCAACGTCTCAACGCTGATATCGAGCGATCAAGGGTGGGAATAAGCAAAGAAGAAGGAGAAAGGACTTTTATGTGCGCATGGATTTTGAGGTTTGGACTGCCTCCTACCGCACTCATCGTTTCTTTTCTTTTTTTTTCCTTTTTCGATATTATAGGACCTTGTTGACAGATGCAATCCGTGAGCCCCAGGTACGAGGCTTTTTTGCAGTATACTTGCTACATATTAGTTTTATTTCAAACAGACTACCTGGGAAAATGCTCTACCTCAACTGAAAACTGATCCTCGTTTTGCGAATTCTCCACTTCCTATCAACCAACAATTGCATCTGTTCCACACTCATATCTCGGGTCTTCGTTCCAAGCAACTTGTCTCCCTGCAGAATCTCTTTCAAGAGAATGCCCCATCTCTGGCTATGCCATTTAGTGCATTGCCTTTGCAAGCTATTCTGTCATCACCACCAGTTGTTAGACTATCCCTCAATGCCAAACAGCTCGAAACAGAGTTTGATAAATGGCAGAGAGAACGCACAAGCGCAGCACGCGTTGCCTTTGATAAAATGATGGAAGAAAACGCGTTCGTGGAGTTCTGGGGTCGCCTCAGCAAAATAGGAGGTGACGGGGTCGGGGGCAGTCTCCAAATTGATGCCGAGGATATTGGTGAAGACGGAGAAGAGAAGGTTGATATGAAGGCTTTGGCGAAAAATGTAGACATAAGGGAGATGGAGAAAGTCTTGAAGGTCCGTTTCTGCTAGTTTTCATCTGACAATTTTTGCTCATTGCCCTTTCTTAGAACGATAAAAGGTATATCGTATTCGACCACTTAGCAGACGAACGGGAGAGATGGGTGAGGGTGAGTTAACAGTCAAGTTGCGTCTTGACATGTTCTAATCGTACCTTTTCCGTGTAAGGACTATCTTTCTCGTTTGTCCGCTCCAAAACTTTCTGTTCATGTCAATGGTTGAAGCCGCAGTGAGTCATTAGTCACCTAAGTATGATCATCATCAAGGGAAACAGGTGGTAATTTGTGCTTTTCCGTGCCTGAAAATGGTATTCTACCTCATGAAGTCCCCGACTCTCAATATGCATGTATATTTTGACACACAATATTAATATTTACTATCTTCGCGATCACGAGGCTCTGGATCTTTGACCTGGTGTCAAAATGGTGCATGACCGATCCTGAGAGTCGGACACGAAATTGACACGTCACTCTATAGCTGGTTCTTCTTAAGTTATTACATATTGCCAGCATTTCAACGTTTGCTCTGCTCCCATTTCTCTTCGCCCGCTTTTAAATTTAATCCTGAGCGTCGGATCTTGAAACTGGGATGCGTCTCCTTCATCCCATTCTTCACTCTCTGCTTTTCTTCACCTCCTACGTTGTTGCCGAGAATGCAGCAGGCGCGACCAAGCATAATTATCAAGTATTTGTTGACGGGACTGTTGATAATGTCGGACTGAGACTGACCATTGCTTAGAGCGACGTAGCGCGTCTTCGAAAAATCGTCATCAATAGGTGAGCTTGCAAGTCCAGGTTAACTTTGTGTTGCAGATCATTTAAACTATCGTTTGTCGTAGTCTTTACTCGCACAAGTAGGCCTTGTTCGACTATTAGGCCGCTAGCTTGATTCCAAAAGTGTTATGAATTAGGGAAATTTTTATTCGGGAACTCATCTCGAATGCAAATGACGCTTTGGAGAAACTGCGACTGACGGCCTTAACTGACAAAAGTGTCTGGGATGGGTCTGACCCACTTAATATAACGATTAAGGCTGTGAGGGATGACGATGGGAAGGGTGGACATTTGATTATCTCAGGTATGCAGTCGTTGTGTTAAGACTTTCTAGTACCGATGGTCTGATTAGACACGGGTATTGGCATGTCCCCCGAGGAACTCAGGACCAATTTGGTATGCTTTTGTCGTCGAAATGACAGGTGAATTTACTCTGACGTATTTATTTTTCAGGGAACCTTAGCAAAGTCTGGGACTTCGGATTTCCTTGCAAAGGCTGAGGGCAGTGACGATGGCGTCACTCAGGGAAACCTAATTGGCGCCTTCGGGCTCGGATTTTATAGCAGTTTTCTTGTTGCTGATCGCGTTGAGGTCGCATCTGTACCTCCCAAGTCTGCCGAAAACCCAAATCCCGTTCAGCATATTTTCAACTCCTCTGCCGATGACAGTACTTTCGAGGTATTCCCGGATCCTCGAGGCAATAGCCTTGGTAGAGGAACAGAAATAACATTGTTTTTGAAACCCGACTCACTGGATTATCTCGATGAGGGGACACTTTCAAACCTCGTGTATGTCTTCGTATGTCCTTCAGACTTCCTAATAACCAGGATTTTCTCCAAGTCATAAACATTCCGCGTTCTCGTCTACATTTCCAATCTATCTTTTTGAAAGATGGACAGAAGAAGTCCCCGATGAGAGCGTGGTGGCTGAAGCTATTGTAGCTGAGGTCGACACCGAAACACCACTCGAGCCATCGGAGCCTCCCGAGGTTTCTGAAGTGGATAGCGACGAGGCCATAGTTGAAGATATCACGAAAGAAGAAGAGACCAAAGTAGAACCTCTTCCACAACGAATGACAAATGTTACAAAAGAGCAATGGACCCATTTAAATAGGCAGCCTCCGCTATGGGCCAGGTTGGTTCTTTCTTCTCCTTCAGTTTCCTTACCTGTAATCTATCTTACATAGGGACCCGAAGAATATCACCACCGGTTAGTGACCACCGTTTGGTCTTACTCCTTATTCTGGACTCAAACCCTTAAATTAGACGAGTATAATCGGTTTTATACTTCCTTCTTCAAAGACTTCAGTCAACCCCTCGCCTGGCATCACTTTTCTGGTGACGCTGGCTCTGGAGTGGCCTTCAAAGCTATTCTGTTCTTCCCTTCCAAACTGTGAGCTCGTGTAAGTTTTTGAAGTCAAACACCCAAGTTTATAAAATTCCAGAGCCGATGATTACTGGCAAAAGCCTCTTGAATATAAATCCAAGGACTTCAAACTTATGGTCAAACGAGTGTTTATTACGTCTGACCTTGGCGACGAAGGCCTACCGAAGTGGGCAAGCTGGGTTAAAGTTGTGGTAGATGGTCTGGTTTTATTTTGTCACATTTACCAACCCTTTTAATCGAGCCTCTAGCTGATGACCTTCCTTTGAACGTTTCTCGCGAGACCCTCCAGTCTAACCGCTTTTTGAAACAACTCAGAGGTTTCATTATTAAACGCATGATTCAACTGTTCACGAGGATTTCAGAAGGCGATGACAAAGAGAAGTTTGATAAGATGCAAGAGACATATGGATCAGTGCTCAAGTTAGGGGCCGTCGAGGATAGCAAAAACCGTGAAAAGCTGGCAGGTCTGGCTCGCTTTACCACAAATCATAGGAACAACACATCTTTTGATCAGGTAGGTACCTACCCTGACTGTTCTAGTCCCTATTGATATTTGCCGCCTCTCTAGTATCTTGAAAATAAGAAGAAAGGCCAAAAACATATTTTTTACATTGCCGAAATAGGCAAAAAGCCCGAGGACTTGGCTCAAAGCGTCTTCATTGAAAAACTTCATGCTCGTGGATATGAGGTCCTTCTTTTCACGGAACCTTTGGACGAAATTCTTATCGGTCACCTTCAACAATGGAAGTACGTTGCCCTACAATGCTGGTCACTGGATTTCTAACTTAACAAATAAAGGAGTATCCCATTCCAAGACGCCGCAAAAGCAGGACTTAAATTTGGTGACGAAGGTATCTCATCTTTTAGCATTAATATGAGTTCCTCTAACAGGTGGCTTAACTTGTATAGACCTTGATCCTGATGAAGAAAAGGAACTTCAGAAAGAACGCGAAGAAAAATTCAAACCTCTTACTGAATGGCTTAAGAAAGAAGCCGGCGATGCAGTCCGCGATGGTAAGGACTCTTTCACAATCCAAGTTAGTGCCAAATAACGCTTGATAGTTATCATTTCCAATCGTCTTGTAAAAAGTCCTTGCGCCATTGTGGCCGATACCGGTGGATACACAGCAAATATCCAAAAGATGATGAGTAAGTGGTCTTGAATGAATGGCTTTTTCATTTACCATATCTTTATCTAGGTGCCTCAAATGCAAAGGGCAATAGAGGCGGAATCGTTCATGAATGGGCTCTGAAGGCCAAGCTTTTGGAAATCAACCCTCTATCGCCTCTCATCGAAGGCCTCTTGCGTCGCGTTCGCGACCTACCCACTGACGAAGATGAAAAGGACAACGACGCGGAGGAAGAGCTGAAGGAGGTGACATCTATACTCATCGATGGTGCACTTGTTCGATCTGGGTTTGAAGTACCCGATTCCAACAGGTTTGGCCTCTTTGGCTTTGGAGGAATTGGCAGGCCTAAACAATTTTTTTTCCGCAGATTCTTCAACCGTGTTGACCGGGTACTGAGAAGGTCTTTAGGCGTCTCCGAGACCGCTACAATCGAAGTGCCAATCAAGCCAGCGCCTCCGGTTGAAACTGACGTACCTGAGGAACTAGTTGTTGGGGAGGAAGACAACGGCAAGCCTGGCGTGACCCTCCCAGACGAACTCAAAGATAAAGCAAGTTGTATTCATGCACTGGTGTGTACGTGCTGACCTGCTCCACTGGTAGATTTCTATTGAAATGGAAGAGATTGACGAAGATGGCAACCCAGTGGTGCAAGTTGTGCAACACGATGAGCTGTAGTGGCTATTTATAGTCTTTGGGCAGCTTGTTTATGTAATACAAATTTCTACCAAAATTAGTAGTAGTAGGCAATTGCAGGGCTTCATCGCTCATAACGCTATTGACTTCGCAAGGCTTTAAACTCTCGACGCACCTACTGCTGCAGCGTGAATGTGATGTCGACACCAGCCGCGTTTTCTCGCTTACAATTAGCAGCAGCCTTGTTGGGTATGCTTGCCTGCTAGACATATATTTCTGTGACGTGGTCTAACCTACTTTCAGAGTACGACAATGATCCTGACAATCCAAGCGCGTCATATCGGTCAGCACAAGACAGCGCAATATTTGCTCATTTGCGTCGTAATCCAGCAGCTCGCCCAGATATAGTGCCGCGAAGAAGTGATTACCTGGGAGTTGACATACCGACTGAAACCAGAAGCCTTGGTGGGAGAGAGTCGGCTCAGGATAATCGACGTTCACGGGTTTCCAGTGGTTTGCAAAATCCTTTTGGCCCAGACACTTATTCGGAATTCGAGGAGCCTGAGGAAGGTGAAGGTGAAGACCGTTTGGAGGTCGACCTCGCATCTTGGGGACTGGATGCATTTATGCCAAAGGACAAGTCCAAAGTCGCCAAAGCGAAAGGAAAACAGCCTACAACCGCTGTTGGCTCAACCCGCTCACGACACCCATCCACAAATCACGAGCTTCCTGTGATACTTCCTAGGCGTGGTTTGGTGACCACCAAGTCAGCTAGCGTCGACGGCCATTTGGAAGGCCTTGATATAGATGTGCAAGTCGATCGCCGTCGGTCGTTCGGGTCCCCTTTGGAATTGGTAGGTATGGAGCCGTCGACTCTGCCGTTACAACGACGTCGGGCTGCATCTCAAACTTCGAGGAACCAGTTGGATCCGGGCAAGGTACCTTTTCCAAGTACACCAGCCCGTTCTCCTTCTCCAGGTACCGAGTCTAGATCCGTAACCCATGACCGTACCTATTCGTTGGCCAGTGTGAATTCGAGGTTACTCATCGAGGAAAGCAGAGATGAAATCGAAATCCGACAACGGAATTTATCAAACGATACGTTGGGAACGACATTGGGAACGGCAAAACCTCAAGAGGATAATCCATTTGCTATTCAGAACCCCTCTCATATCTCACGTTTCGATCCTAAGGCTATATCGAGAGCCCGTTCGGCTTCAAATGCGTCCATGGGGTCAAGAAACTTACTAGAAAATGATGATTCGTCTGTTGTGACTGGAGATGCCTATGCAAGGGAACGACGTTATTCTACTCTGGAACTCCTGAGACCAAAAGTCCTTGTGATGCCGAGTCCCCTGCAACCAGTTTCCCCTCACCTTCACGTCCAACCAGCTCGTAATGTAAGAAGTGGGTTCGAACTCTCAGCTGATGGTCCCCCATTGCCACCTGGTGCCCGATCTACGCGCCGTCTATCTTCTACAGTTCCCATTTTCGAAAAAAATGGAGATGTCCCAGTCGCTTCAAATTCTTTCACTCCCAATCCTCTTATGGACCTGACCCTCTCGCAAAAGACCTTCCGAGATACCCTGGTTGTACCAGGACAACCTTCACCTCACGATCTGGGCATCAGCCTCCCTCGAGCGACGGAAGACGGGGAACAAGCAGAACTAGATCCGATCGGAAGTGAAGAACCCTTACAGACATCCCCTTTTCCCGACGTCCACTTCAAAGATTCTCGACCAGCTGGCAAACTGTACGGCAAAAGTCTCATAGATGACCTCGAGAGTCGTAAGGCCCAAATGCGGAGCAAGCAACGGTGCCTTTTCAGTATTCCTTGTTCTATTTTCTAATTTCTGATTGTTCCATTTAGAGTTTTTGCAGGAGATCAAAGACCATTGATGATGGCTCGAGACCAACAACGTTCCAGCACTCTTATTGATCCAGCATCATTGCAAACTCGGCCGATTACTCAACGTATGAGCTCGCATGGCTCTCAGGCTTTGGGCCGTCACCCATCATTGACGATGAAACCTTTGCTTAATTTTGATGGTGACGAGGATAGGGTTCTTACGCGACCGCCGCCTGCCACTCGCTTACCGAGTGCGCGTTCGGTTTTCGGTGTTGATACACTGTGGGAGAGAGAAATGGCGAAATTGAAAGAGATACAAGCAATAGAGGAAAAGGAGAACGAGGAGAGATTGAAGAGGGAGGAAGAGGAGGAAATGAGGAAACAGAGAAAGAAAGATAAACGCAAGAAAAAAGGTAAAAGGAGTGTTGAGCCGGAAGTGGGACAAATCGAGCAAACTCTTGATTCACGTATCTCTGCTGAACCGCCTACCCTGCCTGATATTCAACGCGCTCCAAGACGTGCTCTTCCACAACCATCAGACTCAGATCTCAGCTCTGAAAGCGATGGCGAGGATGTTCAGATTCCTGCAGTCGGGAGAGGACCTTCCTGGCATGTAGGATCTTCAGATGATGAAGATGCCCGGCCTAGGCGTACCACTGGAACCGGACCAAGACGCACAACAGCCAAAAATGCCAATAATTTTCGACCTACAAATGGAGATAGTAGCGAGGAGGATCTACCCCTTGCAGCGACAATTCGTAAGGCCCAAGTTCGTGCTACGCTGAATGGGTTGGGCTCTAAAGGCTCTGATGACGAGGACCGACCTTTATCTCATGTTTTTCAACGAGGAAAAACAGACAGTATACAAGGTAAATTCTTCAAACCGTCGTTTGATCAGTCGGATGACGAAGACAACCAACCACTTGGCTTGCGAGCGTCGAGGATCAATGCGAATCTTGTGCATGCAGAAGTAGAAGACGACATGCCACTTGCTTTCCATCCTGAACAACAGCGTAGAACTCAATATCAGATGTTGGCCCAGCAGCAGCAGCAGCAGCAAATGCTGTTGCATGCCCAGATGCAGAGCAATATGCTCATGAATGCCTCTCTTATTGGTTCTCCTTACTACCCACCTCCCATGATGAACCCGATGGCAATGATGCAAATGCAAGCACCTGTGCCTATCCCTTCACCCCCACCAATTCAGGACGAAGCCAAGTTTGGTTTAGTTGATCGTTGGAGAAGAGATGTGGTTGTTGAAGGCGAACACACATGATTTGTTACTGGCTTTGGACTTTTTGCAATCTGTATTATAAAATCGTCCATCCTGTTCAAATAATTATATACAGCGTACAATAAGACATAAGGAAGACTCAACGCGAGTGGAAGGGCAAGAAAGTCCAATTGTGTATGAGGGGATACAGTGTTCTAAAATTGATTTACAAAGGTCACTTGAGCAACTGTAATAAGGATACAAAAAATCTTTCCAAATTCAACTGATGAAATCGTGGATCACGAAGGATTTGTAATCAATAGCTTACGACGGGGTACCGTGACGATAGACACCTCCCGTCTATCCATTTCTTCTTCAATTAGCCTTTGTCGTGTACTTTCGTCAATGTCCTCGTCAGTGTCGTCAGTGTCAGCATTGGCCGGACTAGCATGTGAGTATGACAATTCGTCAGGTTGAGTCGCCACACGAAAGGGAGGGCGATGATGGGTGTATGGCCCAGGACTGACAGGGGATGCATTGGAGGGGCCTTGCAGGGGAATCGGTAGGGTGTTTCCGCGAAGTCGCCACAAGATTACAGTCAATAGCGAAGATGTTGGGCGGTGATACCAGGCAAGCGTGACCATAATTATGTAATAGGCGACAATCCAGACCAGAAATATTACGAAAAGATATCTTTGGGCTCTTGTCCACAACTGGTCCAGAGATACGAGGGCCAAACCCAATACGGAGAATTGGATTAAAACACGGAAAAATGCGATCTGCCGCTGAGGGTACTTGATCATTGGGACATACACAGGAGATGTGTCGGCGCGAGAGGCGTTCAAAGCATGTTGGGCATTGTGTGCCTGGGTAATGGCATAATCAAGCTCACCCTGATCCAGTATGAGACCTCTTGGGAGATTGCTTCAGACGATTGAGAACTCACCACCGCGTTCAGGCTTCTTCTCCTCAGCAACCAGTCGATATCTCCGAGGGTCGAAGGAAGTGGAGGAGCCGTACTAGGTGCTGGCCACGACCCGCTAGGTCTATTTGCTCTATTGGGCCGATTGATAACTTCGAAGCCCTTGCCATTGGCGGCTGAAGGGGTGGATTCGCCTGACATGCCCTCATCATGACTCGGCCTCAACATATTGGAAGCATCCCATGAAAGTGTCCTTGGTCGAGGCGAGGAAGGCGGGGATGTGTTATGAATGCTTGGGGTAAGGCTACGAGGTGCAGGAGGAGCAGGATCCACTTTTTCGTTTGTATTGAAGGAATTTCCGTGGGGGCTAATGCTCTGTTGCCTTTGCATTCCTCCATTAATACCGGGCTGAGGACTAAGACAAGCAATGGCGAGGTAAAGCAGCGGAACAAGAACGTAGAGGCAAAGAGAAAAAATTAGGCCTGCCACTCCGTGTGAAGTTTTTAGATGGGCATCTTGGCGGGAGACAGACATCGAGGATATTGTTGTGAAGGAAAAAATTAACCCAACAATACCAAGACCGTACGCAGCAAGCCCAAGAGTCGTAAACACGGCGACCAATGTCATATTTCGATGGGGTAGCCGCCATTCCTCAAGGCCGGCTTGTATCCAACGGAAAAATAAAAAAACCGGCGATAAAACGACAACTGAAAGTGGGGCAAACAGCTTGTGAACAAAGGACGTATTGAATAGACGCTTCGTTTGAGAAGCCCCCGTTTGTCCCGAACCAGAGTCAGAGCCATTGTTTGGGGTGCTTGAGGACGAAGAGTTGGAGCCTTGTTCTCCAACCAAGGAGGCGCATTCCGTCAAGTAATTGACACGAACGCCAGACCCATCTGCATTGACACCTGTCCGTAGTTGCCCGTCGCCAAAGCCACTCCATGTAGGATTGGAAGGAGTGATAACACCGGTATATGCCCTCAGGAGCCAGATGTCAGAAAGAAAGCTCCCGTTGGCATTTTGCCCTCCAAAAATCTGTGGGCATAATATAAACTCAGTACTCATTTAGTCATCTCACACCACTTACAACGGTATCAGAGGAGGCGGGACGCGAATCGCCCACAAGTGCTTCAGAAAAAGAAAGGGCGGCGGCGCCTTCACGGGGAGACGGGAAACGGACCAAACCGGAGGAATCTGGGTCTCCAGATGGCAGAACTCTCGTCCATGATCCGGTATTTATGTCCAATGGCCTATAAAGACAATAGCAAATTTATGAGGTTAGACACGACAGGAATAATCAGCTGCGACTTACCACTTCGCCACGAGTGAGGCCGCTAGAATCTTGCCATAAGGAAGAGTTGAAATTGCCAAGCAGAAGAAAAACTTGAGAAGCAAAAGCTGTAGAAAATGTGCTCATGTTCGGGACCAGAACGGGGGCAACCCTTGGGGCGGGACAGGAGCTGGGAGTAACCACAGCACGACTAAGAGCGTCGATTAGGAAAGTATCTTGTTTTGCGCAGGTGGCATTTGCCGCAGTGGGTGACGCGTTGAACTCGCAACCTCCTGTGGCGATGACTTCATGCGATATTACAGCACCTGCTTGACTAATCCTGCTGGGCAGAGTGTTGACAGCTAGATGCTCCCAGCTACCTTGGACACTGTCCGGCAGATTGGAGGAAAGCGTGCCAGACACATTAAGTCTCCAAACGTCCGATAGTGGACTGGTTGTGTTTCCATTGAAACCTCCGGCCAAATAGAAGGAATTATTTGGTCCTGGTACTACGGCATCTTGGATGGGCGGCGTACGTATATCAATCCCGCCAGATGCACCCCAACGAGGTGAAGGACCGCCAGGGGAAAGTTCGACCTCTGACCAAAATTGGTTGTTGAAATCGTATTCCTGCGGCAAAAAATTAGCAAAAAAAGCACAAAATAAGATAGAACTGAATATCCACCCAGATGTCAGATAAAGCTTCGCCATTTGAACCCTTCCCGCCAATCACAACAAAACCGTGTCGACTGTATCTCAGTGCAAGTTAGGTTCAACAGGTGAAGTAATAATAAGTGTACAAACTTGCTCGCCGCAAAATCTGTTCCAAATAAAGCAGCGCTTCTCGAAGGAGGAGTGCGCTGAAGATTTGGTGGAGGTGAGGGTGTGGACCACAGCAGAGTTTGCAAGTTTAGACTAGGCCAAAGGGGTTGAAATTAATAAGGCGACCGCCAGAAAGAGAACTGCTCATACAGGAAGGTTTGCGACTGGGGAAGGCCGCTCTCTGACAGACCCCCAAACACAATGAGAGACCGACTGGTGATGAAGATCAGGAATGCGCCAGGAGCGAAAGCAAGGACATCACGAAACCTGGTCTCATCGTACCCAATCGCGGCATCTCTGAGGGGAGGTGGGCGGGCGGAACCTTGGAGAAGATTGGACAAGTTGATCCATTGTAGAGGGGGAACTGGGGTGGTTGTTGATATGGTTTGGGCACGTACAGGAAACCGGTGAGAGATAAAGATTGAAATGAGGAGAAAAATGAAAGACCCAGGGGCCATTCGGACACGAACTGTAAAGACAGAAGCGTATCTTCCCTCAACCTGGAGTGAGTAGCCTGGAGGCTGCTGAAAGCAACGCAGAACTCACACATTCAACATGTCACCTAACCGGCCCGTCGGCTATTAGCACCATAGACTGATTTGCTAATCAGAGTTATCTCTTGCCACCATGAACAAACGGATCCTAACAGACGAGCAACGCGAAGCAGCGTTGTCTTCTGACCACTCGTCGTCCTCGGGGTCGGTCGATTCTCTATTCTCGCGGCCCACAAAATTTAGCCCTAACTCGGATCTCCTAGCACTCCAGACGACCTTGTCCAGCGCCTGCGGAGTGTTGCTGCACGCGGCAGGAAGAGTAAGTCACCTTGTTGATCGGAACACAAAACATAGATTGACGCGTTCGACGCGTCTTCAGGTGTTCTGGAGGGCTATAAAACTGCCCCAAACTCGTTCACGAAATCTCATTCTACAGGGACCGTGATATTCAAGTCGATGAAGGATATATTGCAGGAAGTGTACGGCTCGGGAAATACTTCGGTCATCACAACAATTGACAACGTCACTTCCCGAAAGAGATCGCACTCGGTCTCGGATGACGGTGAATGTGACATCGTTCCTCGCGACTGCGCTGTGATAGCAGAGGACCACGAGATGGGCGGGGAGCCATCTTCTCGCGCCATCGCAAATCCACGTATCTCTCGACCCATAAAACCTCTGAAAACATTGCGACGTTCACTCTTCGAAACGCAGTCTTTACCCAATGGCTCCTTCTCATTTGGTGTTGGCGATCAAGACTTTTCGGCCCAAAGCACCGCAGGGATCAAAAACGAGGAAGATTGGAGTGAGGAAATCACTATTCAATCATCAGATCAACCTTTTGAGCCAATGGTTCTTTGAGTGTTTTGAATTTCAAGTATGTGCTTCTCTTGCATGACGTCTCATTCATCCTGATACATGTCCTTTTAGACTCTATTGCATTTGAGGGTTTTTCTGCGGTACTAGAGAGGTCATGTATTTGTAAAGCTCTATGAGCGCCCTGTTCCATTGATACAATTGGGTGTTCAAATTTCAGTACCTGGGCTAAGCATAATCAGGGTCGATGCCGTGATTGTGGGTCCATCGGGGTCCATTCGTCTCTAGGATATCCACAAAGACCGGCCTCCTGCATGCTCTGCTGTTACACAAGCCTTGTACCTATCGCGGTAGCATAATCGAAGCGGTCCTTTCGGATGTTCACACTCACAAAAATTTAGAAACCTCCGAGAACCTAGCGG
Source organism: Galerina sulciceps (assembly GCA_023014345.1). NCBI lineage: Eukaryota > Fungi > Basidiomycota > Agaricomycetes > Agaricales > Galerinaceae > Galerina > Galerina sulciceps. The sequence continues at coordinate 959,653 of JAEDXJ010000005.1, read as the reverse complement.
GCCCTTGCAACATGATCTATTTGTTGGTTCAAAGTCAGCGAATAAGTCCTTTGTACTTGCTGTGTGTCCCATCTGTCGCTCGAGCGCCCACCATATATAAGCCTACTAATAACACGGCACTTTCCTCCCATTGTCCGTCCTCTTCTTCATTTCTCTCATTTTCTGGTTCCCGAATGCCCCTCTTTATCGTGTAAGTTTGAACCAATCTCCACGAGCATATTCCGTGGCGACTCTCTTCGTCATGACTGCGCTTTTGGTGGTCATAACGCTCAATATATTTTTATGGACAGCGACTCTTTGCAATCAGAAGAAAGGTTCGTTCCTGGGCAACGGAGGCACAAGCATCCGCCTTCTTTGGATGAACTATGGGCCAAAGGAAGGCTGCCCGGCATGTAAGTCGTTTCATCCAGCTATTCATAGAAGACGCTTCTGTCTCATCCAAATCTTCAGTGAATCGTTTCCAGCTCCAGCTCAACTCACTGACCGATTCGACAACCTTTCCATAAGGCCAATCGAACTACCAGGTCTGGACCCAACGGAACGAGATCATTTTCGTAGAGAATATCGCGTTCCATATGCCCCTTATCCTTCCGTGTAAGCAGTTTCATGAGTTGTGGTGATACTGTTTCTTCTGACCGTCCGACTGCCCGCTTAGCGCTCGACAGCGTCTTGCACCGCTAAATTTTGACCAGGTTCGCGGACTTGGATTAGCAAGATGTGATAAATCTACATCCATGCTAGCAAGGAAATATGCACTATCCGCAACTCCTGAGCGAGGCGACTATGCCAAATGTCTTGCCTCAGAAGATCCTATTACTGAATTAAATATGGGTGCTATGCGAGTCGAGATTCCGGGCGAACATACCAAGTGGGTCAAATATGCTGTCGAACTGGGTAAAGTAGACGGGAAAGGCAACCCCATTTATCAGTGCCTCCACGAACCTGCAGACCCCCATATGGGCCCTCTTTGCAACTTTCGAGGACTCAAACAGACAGTCAAACGGCACATTAACGCCACACATCTGGGAATACGGTAGACTCCCATGGCATATCTTTATAACTACCCTAACGCAATATTAGGCCATGGGTATGTTCCGAATGTTCCAAATCATTCCCGCAGGTGAGTAATCCGACTACCCTTTCTTTCATCCTCTTACATAGCCATAGAAGTCAGCACTCGGAATTCACATAAATGCAATGCAGTAAGACTTGTTTTTTTTCAACTTGGCACAGATCCATAAATAAGTTTGATTATTTTTTTTCAATTAGTGTTTGGACGACTCAATACGAGTGTCCTCACTGTAACCTTGTAACCTTCAAGGATCCTGCAGCGCGCCACCGACATATCACAAAGGAGCACAAAGATAAACCTATAAAGGCTCGTAAAAAGGATCCCTATGCTGGCCATTTCGATCAATTGGATGTACTTGCCCGTGTGTCTGCCTGATCTCGATTGCCTCAAGCCGATCTTTCCTAAAAAGGAGGCAAATATTGCGGCCCTTGAACCACTCTCGTTGTCTGTCCACTCACACTTGATTCTAAACCAGCTGTCTTTTCTCTAGCTCCTATGCTGTCAGGTACCATATCCCCGGGCCTCCCCGAGTTTATCTCACTTTGTTTTTCGAATTCACTGTGTTGTGTTGTTATCCATGTTCCTTCGCGTTTTCTATACATAGCCATTGTTTAAAGCCCTCTGTGTACCTTCTACTGTACCATTTCAAGCAATTCGGCTGTCTGCCCTTCGAAAACGTCACACCTGTCCGCACGAAAATCGAAAAATCTCCCCGGAACGGTTGTTCCGGGGTCGAAAATGCTGTTAACGTTAACCACTGCTGGGGTCTAACTATTTTGACGAGAGTCAAAATGCCTGGGCACGTCGCTTGACTTTTGTTTTGTCATTTTGCCGTCCCATGGTCCCCTCAATTGTCAGGGCAAAACGTCGAAGCAAAATCCAAGCGACGTGACTCACCCTTTTGCCCACCGGCAAAAGTTCCCGACCTCAGCAGTGGTTCATAGTAATTTGCCGAATCCAAATTTCGGCGACCTTAATACAGTGTACCATTTGATCGCATGAGGCTTCTTTATCAAATCCTTTTCTTTAAAAAAAAATAGGTTAAAGTGGACTCGAGTGCAATGATGAAAGCGTCTTTCTTTTTCTTTTTTTTTTTTTTTTACCGTTGAATGCAAGCGGCATGGGAACGTGTCGCGCTGTCAGTGATTTGAAATTCACGGTCATATGAGACTTCCTACTTGGGAGTTTTGACTGTCGAGGGCACTTTCATTCGCACTCACATCCACTTACATGCCCTCAAAGCAGCCGAAACTTGGGAGTCTTGCGATACAAGCACCTTCATTGACACCTCAAACTATCCACGTTGCCTCGACCACCTGTCATGACCTTTCTTTATTTAAAGGTAAGTTGTCTTGAAATTTCTGGATATAAAATTTTGAAGGTTTGTATGTTCTCGCAGAGATTCTGAAGGAATATCGCCGTCTCGACGATACAATCACAATGAGAATAAACCGAGCCAACGCAAACATGCGCGACCAAGATCGCATTCATGGCCTCAGTGGAAACAGTACCGTGCAAGACCAAGCTTGCGAATACATATGGCGAGATCTGGTCGGTGAGTTTAGTCCTTGTGATGACTCTGCCATCCTGACACGAATGATGCTATCATTAGCGAACTGGAAGCGTCGAACTCAGCTAGTTGAATACTGTGCAACTGTCGTCGACCAATCGCTAGACGAAAAACGAGAGATTTTGGAAAACCCGACTCATGACGAAAGGACAAGGAGAAAGACGCAGGGTGTGCTATTCGCTGACCAAGTGAAGGTGTTGTCCCAAATTGCATCCTTTGCTTTATGACATTCCCGAATGATTTGGACCGTTCACAGCGCAATCAAGTGCATAATGAACTTGCTATCGAGTCCATCGTTCGAAAGCGCTCCGCTGATGGTATGTCAAACGACCATGGAGACAATATTCTGAATTACGTGATGTCTACAGCATTTCGATCACGCTGTCGCTACTTTGTTGCTCCGAAAGGTGATGACGAGGCTCGTAGGATGTGGGAGGCTGCCCAACAGTAGCCTGAGCGAGTCTTCCAGGTCAATCAGATGCAAGGTTGTACATATCCTTCATTATCGTGCATCACTTATGTTACATTAGTACTGGTATGTAATCCACGTCTATCCGACGAATTTCAACCATACATAAGTACAAGATAGTTCAACGTGAGTGAAGTGGGAAAATATGACGCCATCCAGTGCTTCATTCGCGGCTTATCATTGTACAATCTTCCACCTGAACATCCAAGTGTATTCATGAGGCTCCTCAGTTTACCCGCCATAATTTTCAGCTTGCCTACTGTTCTTGCACTGGCAACACTGCCACGTCTTCCAACTTCAAATTATGCATACAGTCAACAGAACCACTTAGATGTTCCAAACGTCAAGGTTTCTGTACAGCTCGGTGTTATGAGCCGCTGCCCTGACGCTTTGTTATGCGAAAGTAGATTCAATGACGTATTAGCCAAGGTTCTGGAGAAGGTGGATTTGTCTCTAGTATATGTAGCAAAGTAAGCAGATTTGAATCACTTGACAATTCATTAGACTCAAACTCATTACAGAGTCGATGATTCCAAACCGGATTTTGGCGTTTCTTGCTTGCATGGTCCTGATGAATGTGCAGGAAATGTCCAGCAACTATGTGTGAACAAATATGCACTTTTTTCGAATTGGTGGGAATTTGTAAAATGCCAGAATTTCCAAGGAAGAGAAAACATCGGCCATCCCGACGTCGCTCTCAAATGCGCACAAGCAGCTGGCATAGCCTGGGAAAGCAGCGGCGCAGGGGAGTGCGCAGGCCTGGACGGTAGCGGGAAGGGCACAGAGGGTGTTTCTCTATTGAAAGCGAGCACGCTGCTTGGTAAAAGTCTGAACATCACGTACGTGATTTAACTTTGTTATGGCCCTGCTCAAGTTCGCTTGTAGAAAAAGCTGCACGGTGCTGATCAGTGGTCGAGCGGTTTGCGTTCACGACGGCACTTGGAAAGACTGTGAGGTCAGACCGACATCAAAAACTTCCCTCACTAAGCTACACTAACCACCCTCGAAAATAGAACGGGCACACAGTTAATGATTTCGTTAGGCAAATTGAGCAAGAATACGAGCTCTTAAATAGTTGAGCGTCAGATACTGGTGGCTTAACTGTAGGCGCTTTCTCCTTGGTTTCGAATGATGATGATATTTGGACAATAACCATGTTCCGGCCTGATTCAATGGTGCAAAGGATATATTATTTTATCCCCATGCCAATTCATAGAGGATGACCACAGTATTTATCACTATGAGAGGTACTTAAAGGAATTGTGTTATGAAAGATGAGCAACTTGGAAGTAAGGGCCGTCACTTACTTCGCATTAATGTACGGACAGCACTAATAAGGTCAATTATTCTCGTTTTCATCCCAACATCCACCTGAACTGTGCCATAGCCAGCCTGGTCATAGGGCTGCTGGAAACCTGTGTTTACATCCCGTACTTGACGCGAAGCCGATACCCAACCAACTGCGTGTAATGGAGTCCGTCAACACGAAAGGACACGTACAAAGCTGTGAACAGTCGCTTACTTCTAGCCAGAAAGCGATCTTCACTCAATATTGCAATCGCGTTTATCATGAGTAACGAGACATAAATTACTGTCCCAAGCCCGAAGAAAGACATTATAGCGACAATGAATGTATGGGGTATTTGGTGGTTTTCAGTAGGAGCACGCCTGTCGCACGTAGCCGAAGGTTTTCGTGACTGATGTGATGGCGTGATTCCTTTGGCTCTCCTCTTGCTCAGAGTCAGACGCCAATAATAATGCAGGTCTGCCAACGCAGTGGTGTGCTATTGTATTTCCCTTTTTCTTGCAAAAGCTCACAAAGTCATTAGCTTTCCGATTACTCAGTCGCTCGGTGCTAACACCCAACACTTCTTTGACACTAGCATGTACGCGGAGGTCGGTGACGATTTGTTCGTGGATGTGAACTTGTTTAACCTGCCTCATTTAGCGCGAGCCTCTTCCGTCCTCTGGACTGGGTTAAAGACAAACTCGGTCCCGGAGTTAAAGAAATGCCTTCTGTGAAGGAAGTTCAAGCTGCCAAAGAACAAGCCAAGAAAAAGGGAACAGCTAATTTGTTCGAAGATGTCACTGAAGTCAAGTCGTCTTTGCCAGTTCCAGCGAAGAATAAGACTGTCGCCAAGGGGCTAAAGAGGACCGTCAAATTAAAGCCCAACTCAGTGCGTCATCAATTTACCATAAACTTGTGCAAGAATAACCAAGCTTGCTTAATTGTTACAAGCATAAATACTCGACCGCGAACTTCAAAATCTCTCACCGCAAACTTAATATGCTTGGACGACAAATAGCAGGAAAGCCCATAGATTATGCAATATTACAGATGCAATTCAGTGAGAAAAGAGCCAGCAAACGCATTATGAACATGCTTGCTACAGCTCGGGACCATGCCAGCCGATATAAACGACTGCAGGAAGGAAAGCTTGTCGTTGGTTGGTTGCTTTGTAACTCTTAATGTCCACAAGTTTTGTTGACCGTCTCCTTTAATCATCAGCGGAAGCCTGGGTAACGAAAGGAGCGCGTCCTCCAAAAAGGCTAGAGCCCCGAGGTCGGGGTCACTATGGGACCCGGACGCATCCTCACTCCAAAATCACTGTCGTCTTAAAAGAAGGTAAAACATTGGAGCAGGAGAAGGAGGCTGCTAGGAAGCGAAAGTTGAAGAGAATCGTCTCTGCTGCCCTCGTCAGAGAGGACAAACCTATCCGAAATCCATCGCCGACATGGGGCTGGTGATTGGGATGTGGTTTGAGCTCATATAGGTTACATGATCTGTTCCTTGACCACATTTTAAGGCGTTATTTTTTTTTTGTAAACGAGACGCTATGAACATTGCTAAAAATAGTCACACCGATTTGGACACGTTGCCAGTGAGCGTTTGAACTGTGACGAGCAACTCAAACAATTACCTTAACCACCATGCCAAAATGCTGGCGCGCTCTTCCACTCTTCCACTTCTTGGTCTCTGCGTTTGCCTTTAGTCAATCGTTTGAAAATACTGCAATTGTCCGCACAATCGAACTTGGGGGCTCAGTTGTCCACGTTACAACGACCTACGCAATTAAATCCCTTGAAGATGGCCAAAAGTCCTACACTATCGCCCTCGGACGTGACGAGAAGATCAAGACGAGCTGGCTAGAGGCAACAGTAAAGGGTCAAAAAAGTCGATTGCAAGTAAAAGAACACGCTTTCGACGCCAATGAGTGCGTCACACCTTCTGGTCGATACTTTCTCTTAGATATACACCAATCTACTACTACTATTTCTCAGGAACTACCATCGGGTTGACATCGCGTTGCCGAAGGCACTCTCTGTCAACAAGACGTTGAATCTCGTTCTGGAAACTGTCCAAACGCATGCTACTCATCCATGGCCTGCAGCTGCCGGACAAAACGACGAACAAGCCTTGAGGTACACCACCGACCTCCTCATCCTCAGCCCTTATGCGACCATCGTACAGCGCACTAAAATCAAGTATGTTCTAGCTTTTGATCTGTAGTGCCCTCCCCGAATTTCTTTATTGAACAAGGGCTCTTACACCTCGTGTAATTTCGTTCACGACGCCTAAGGACATTGAAAGCTTCACCGAGAATACCCCAGCCTCAAAGTCTGGCGCCACTGTCGTTTATGGACCCTACAACAATATCCCACCCAGTACCAAGGCATTCACTGACAAGTACCAGCAACCGATTACCGTCCACTATTATCACGAGCAGCCCATGCTTGAGGTTCTGAAGCTTAAACGCTTGGTTGAAATCAGTCATTGGGGGGCAAACTTGAATACGCAAGATGATATCATTCTATACAATGCCGGGCCTAAGTGAGCCAAGTCTAACTCTCGAGATCTTGTTGTTCATGTTCGTTCTCAAGGTTGAAAGGTCATTTCTCACGTCTTGACCACCAAACACAAGCGTTCTACAAGCGTCCAGCTCCTCATGTCCTGCCTGCTCTCACTCTTCACCTCCCTGCTGGTATCCGGAACACATATTATTATGACACTATTGGCAATGTATCAACGTCAAAATTGAGGGCCTCCCCTTCTATTCCAAAGAATAGGCAAGGAACTGAATTCAGTATTTTGGAGTTCAGACCTCGCTACCCGCTTTTGGGCGGCTGGAACTATAGTTTCACTCTCGGATGGGATGCACCTCTCGAAGATTCAGCAAGCTATGACAAGTCCACCAACCGTTACATTGTCGAAGTGCCTATTATGACGCCTATCCTAGGCGCAGTCGTCAATATAGAAGATCTGACGATAATTCTCCCTGAAGGCGCGACGTAAGTACATGCTTAAGATCTTTGAGATATACGACTACATTAACATGCCAAGGGATATCCAATTCGCGGCGCCGTTCACTGCTGTAGAGAGCTTGATTGAAACACATACGACATATCTCGACACTACTGGACGACCTGCATTGTTGTTCAATTACAAAGATCTGACTGTCAAGCACGCTGAAAGCATATTTGTAAGTTTCATCAACTTTTCAACATTACACCCGCCATTTGAATATTATCAGGTGTCATACAAAGTTTCGTGGTCGGCTCACCTCAAAAAGCCAATTGCTGTTGGAACATTATTCCTGGGTCTCTTTACGCTCGGTATGATAGCACGGAGAGTTAACCTCACCCTTCACCAAAAGCAAAAAGTGTCATAAATAGCGACAATGTCGATATTATTTCGAGTTTTTTGTAGCGTGATAACAATAGGATTACTTATTTACTACTACGAATAAAACTGTGGAGAGTCATTATTCGACACCCATTTGGTGGCGGCACACTACACCAGAGTTGAGTGCAAAAGGCAGACCAAGAGGAGGAACACTCACGGAGTGATTGACATGAATACGTTAAAAAATCCACTGTCAAGAATGCAATGGAAGTAAAGCCCTTGGTTACTTTTGCCACCAGGCGCGTCGTAGTAAAGCTGAGTAGCCTTCCATCGCCATATTCCATTCACGATGCCTATTCTCTTCTTTCCGAGGATGAGCTGCATTGGAAGTTCGTGCATACCAGTCGAATTGTGTATGTTAACCGGATAAACCGTCGTTTCGTTGACAAGCAACCAAAGCTGATTCTGATTAACGTAAAACAGAGGGGGAGCAGCTCTGTGAGAAGAGCTCGGCACTACTGAAAGGTTTGTAATTTGACCTATTTCGTTAAAAACGAGCAAGGAGAAGAAAGTGAAGGTCAAGGAACAGGTTATAAACCATTGGCTGGCAATTTACCTGGTTCATGTACTGTTAAATAGTTCGTGTATCCTGGATGTGTTATCCCCATAGCCTCGATATACGAGGACCCAGGAATCAGAGAACCAATTGAACTCCGGCCGTTCATGCCCTCCCATGTTGGAACAGCAGTGATGGACCGCAGAGAAAGGATCCATACAAGGAGAGTCAAAAGGAGACCGTTCGAGTACATCGAAACGAAAGACGGGCACTAAGTGTTGGACTGTACTCAAGTACAAGTGCCTGATTTATATGTGTCGGAAAAGCATCGCAACAGATGAACGTGGAGGTACATATGAATTGTCCGAATTTGAAGCGGGTCGTCATTTTCGGGCAATCAGAAAACCACGGAGCTTGGTGCGCCAAAATACAGTCTTCAACGTATAATTCATCTATTCTCGCGATTTCGAAGTCGAATGTAAGTTGAATGTTACACCGAGGTATTTGGAAGGCAAATTGGTGCGCGATGAAGTGGCACGAAATCGGCAGAGGTTGCCCCCCTACTTAACCCAGTGGTACCTGGGAAGTTATCAAGTACCAGGTCGTCCAAGATTTGGCAAGGATCTGAAATGACAACAACAATTTAGAGGAGTCAAAAAGAGGGAAAGACGGAAAAGGCTCAGCTACGAATGGGGAAGAATGCATCAATTCTATTTCCAAATCTAATTGCACACATATTGGCTTGTGACCAACCGAAGACCAGACCTCTCTGGATTTATCCGTTTCGTGGATACTCCCCCCCCACTATGCTCCGAAAAGCTACTCAAGCAGGTGGAAATTCGACACCAATCACTCTGCTATCGCGGCGGCTGTGTTTGACTTCGTTTTCGACATGGTTGGACGTGCGACATTCACCAGCACAAAAATATGAACACTCCCTCATAAAATCCGGTAGACACTTGTCAACGCGTCAATCAACTCGAGAAAGCTCTGTTGGTAAAGGTATAGAGGCTCCAGTGTTGCCTCGCTTTATTCGTCGACATCAACTTCTACAAAAGGCAACAAGGACGACTAACACTCCGAGGCATATACCTAACCAAAAACCTACTTCTTCTCAAAGTCCTTTACCAAGATTCCGTTCGCGACATTATAACCCCTCAAATGAACTGTCGAAGGGAGGGCTCCGTCTCCTTGAACCTCACATTCTTTCAAGTCGGCTGAAAAAGCTCTGTGACGTGGGGAAGCTTGATGACGCTGTGTATATGTTAAAGAATGCGCCATTAGATGCTCAAAATACGCAAGTGTGGAATACTCTCGTATGGGAAACTTTGAAGGCGAAGCGTTTCCAGTTGGGTTATCAATTATTCGTGGACGCGAGTATAACCTTACCGTCATCCACCCCTGTTCACTTACAACCTTTCAGATGAAAAGAAGAGGATTTAGTCCCACGACGAGAACGTTTCAAACATTCTTCAATGGGTTGGCGCGAATTAATCATTGGCCTACACACCAAAAGCAACTCGTCAATGCTCGTTCTCTCTACGCGGCCTTCCAACGGCACGTCTCGTCCCTCAAAAGACATGAGCCAAATGATCCCGAACTGTCCGTTGACCCACTGGCGGGCTATATCCGCATCCTCGGCAATGCTGGACAATATCAGGAGGTATTCGATGTTTATTACGCTATGGACCAAGAGGGCCCGCTGGCGCCTAATCAATTTGTTTTCACTGCCATGTTCCAAGCCATCTCTGCCGCCAAGAGCGACACAACAGAAGGGAGCATCAAAGTTGCCGCCGACGCGAGAATGATCTGGAGCCAGCTGATCAAAGCATCCAAAACGCCGCCAGGCTTCACACCTGACTCGCACACAGTTGTCGCAGCTCTCGGAGCATTGGCAGGCGGATACCAACCAGATCATGAGTTAGCCCTGAGGCTCGTATCCCAGTATTTTGGTCTAGAAACGGTCAAGCCGGTCTCAAAGCCAGGAATGTTCCCTCTGCAACCCGAGTCTCTAGCAGTCATTTTGAGACTTTGTAATCAAAGTGAAAATTACGCCCTGGCTACCAAATTTCTCCAACAAGTCAAACGAAGACCAGACGATGCAGGCGGCGTGTCCATCCTCGATCGAGCACATATGGAAGAAGTTCTCAGGGCGGAGCTTGCGCTCCGTGAAACGGGCTTGGGATACCATGCTGTCGAAACACTGGAATGGATGCTTCGTCAAGAGATCACAGGCCCCAATGGGCCAAAAATTCGTCCAGGGTTATCGACTTACAACCTCGTCATACAGGCCTGTAGGCTGAGTGGAGACTGGAATGGTGCCACGCGGACGTTTGATTTAATGACGGGCTATCATGCCCATGACTTCATGGACGGTTCTGTGGCCGTTGTTCCAAGATTTGACAAACGTGGTCCAGGAAGAAACCTCCCCGTTACTGCAGAGTTCATGTCTTCTATGCTCAGGGTTGCATTGACTACCAAGAACCGCGCAGATATTCGACAAGCTCTACGCATTGTCAATTATCTTGGATTTGAAAGTGTGGCCAATACTGGCTCGGAGAGCAACGAAACCTCGAAGTCAGTTAAACAGAGGGATTTTTTCGGCACAAAGCTTGCTTTTGCCCTTATCGATGCAGTAGATGCAGTGTTGGGGGAAAACGGCAAATATGCTAGACCTGAAGAAGCGAAAAAGTGGGAAGTTTTAGCCAGAGAAGCAAGAACACAAGTAGGTGATCACACTGCACCGACACCTGCGAGAGAAGCTATGCATACTTGGCATCGTAATAGACGTTAAATCCACTACTTCACTCCCTACAAGATTCCTTGACTTGCAATTGCTCTAGAGTTCTTTTCAATATCGGTTTGCAATCATTCACCCAGGGTTAAGTATTAAGTAGCAGCTCGAAAATAATCATATAATTAGAAAACAAGCAACATGTGTTCAACAGTCCATATCCCACTACCTGTATTAAGAAATCGTGCACTAATTATCCAATGGTCAGCACAACGACGATAAAAGTCCGTAAGTCATCCAACTATGCAATAGATTTGGGTCTGTCACCGGGTGCTAGCTTGCTTCCTTCTTTGCCAAAGTTGTGAAAGGCTGGCGAAGGGGGGACGAAAGTGTCTTCCGTTAGTGCCATCGAAACGGGTTCATAGGTGTGCGGCCCCGTTGGTGGCGGGGTTCCGGCAATGTATGAGTTCCTTGGCATAGGGCTCATCCTGTGGTTCATGGGCATTGGACTCATGCGACTGCGAGGTGTCCTGGCGGTAGCATGAAGCCTGCGCTTCTTGAAGAAAGACACCAACCAAACCAAGCAACATACGATCAGTATAAGGGCGTTGAGAGCGACTATACCGAGCATGGCAGGAATGAATTTCCCAATCATCTCAAGAGACTGTGAGATATCATTTGAGATAGAGAACGACGGTGCAACTGAAACGCCGTCCAGTCCAACGTAAGTAATGTTTGTTCTAGGAGTTCCTCCACGTTCCTTGGTGAAATCGACGGATGCTTCGTCGGGGTCCACAATGGACAAGAACTTGATATAGGGATCACCCATCTGTCCAGATGTGTCGAAGTCTCCGAAATCATAAACAGAATATACAGATCGAAGGAAGTTGTCGCCAACTAACCAATCGCTGAAAAGATTGTTAATAAACCATATTTAAGGGGTAAGGTGGACATACAAATCAATTCCGACAGCAAAAGTCTGAGGTACGAATGACCCAATACAAGTAGAAGGGTCAGCAGCTGTCGAAGGATTTACGTCCAGTGGATGGATTGGGAAGACTTGACCTCTATGGGTGGTACTTAGCAAGCATCCCCTTTGTAGAGAAGTAAGGCGTACCCGATCTGAATGGCCATATCGATTTCTGCGCCACACGGAACTCTCCAGTACCCAATCGAGGCATCAAAAGTTGCACCAGGAACATTACCGTAAATGGCGTCGCAAATAGCCTTTGGCGCGTATCTGTTGCATGTATTAAGAACCTGGATTTTAGGTCCAATTTTTTGACGTACGTGTACGATGCACCACTGTCCATTAGAGCCACAGCTTTGTTGCTGGGGGCACCGGTTATCTTGGTGGTAGGTACAGTGACTGTTTGATTCACGATTATAGCGTCTACCAACACATTCCATCGATAAGGCGAATGAATGGGCCAAGTCGGTATGCGTTCGTTGCCAGACACAGAAGAGTAGTCAGGATCGAGTTCGCCTAGAATCAATACATTTACGTTAGCACGAAGTAAACCTGACTGCAAGATAGAATTTACCGATGGAAAAGCTGCCTTCCACGTCATCGCCAGGCTCCGAACTTCTTTGTAAGGCAAAGGCAATGAAGTTTGGCTCCGAAGGATTGGTTGCGAAGAGATTGTACAACAGACTCCGACCCGTCGAATTACCTGTGCTGTTCACCGCTTGATCTATCGAAGACAGGCGAGTGAACCCCAACCCAGCAATTCCTTGAGCCCCATAACCTAGAGCGGGATTGTCGACCTTGTCTGCGTCAAGGAAGGCTTGTGATGGAACAGAAATTCTTGAAGAAGATTAGAACATCGTCCGAGGGTTTAGATCATAACAGGCGACGACATACCCAACGAAATCTACTGCAGCATAAGAAACATGCCCAGATGCCCACCCAATCGCATACTGCATAACAAACTGTTATAAAACAAGGGGACCGACATGACCGGTGCTCACAGTGAGGTTTTTGGTAAGTGACTAGAAGCACATAGTCAGGTATGAAACCGATGACATAAGATCTACTGTACTGACTGTCTCTGTGGTATTGGGTATAGGAGATGTAGTTCCCTTGATGAATAAGTCGGACGAGCCTGTGTCCAGTTGCACAGGGTACACTGTCACCATGAAATAAGTCTCCGAAATAAGGCTGAACTGTACAAAAACTGACCAACACCGGCCACGGTAATCTGGGTAACAACAGATCAGGAGAAAATGTATCAAAATAAGTATTGAACCAACATTAGCGAGGTATATCAAGTCGTGTACAGTGCTACAAAGCCGGTTTAGCGCCACCTCAAAGGCTAGGAAGGGAACTTAACCTACTTGAGGTCGAATGAATTCTGGTTAGATACCTCGGCATCCACATTAATTTGCAGGTCTGAAGGTGAGTTGGCTGGTGACCGTCGTTGCAGGGGGTGCGAGTGCTTGATTTTCTTGACAGTGATCCTGTGAGCAGATGACAGCGCAGCCATGAGAGTAAAGGACAGAGATAGGGAGAACTTCATAGCGAAGGTGATAAAGAGAGCGTCAAGGAATAATGAAGGTGCCACGAAGAGAAGGAGGACGCAGGGAGAGAAAGACGTCGTCGAAGAGCTCCCGACTGACCGTGGATGTCGCCGTGAAACCTCTGAATGCTGCGTTCCTTGAACTTGTTTGTATTTTCTGATGCGGTGGGAATACGTAAACCGAATTTGTCTTTCCACAAGATATTATATTTCGTTTCATACTTGTAATTCTATCTTTCACAGCAGTAAGTGGGTCCATATCCCAAATGTAAATATATTACGAGCGAGAGCGCTCCTGGTCTCAGAACTGTTCGTCAGTTGGTTGTCAAGGCGGTTCACCATGAGTGACCCGTTATCGGGCCGGACACAGTATGTGATGGTCACTTCCCCAGATTTGATGGACCGGTCCGGAGCTCAAAGAAAGTTCATTTCCCATGGTTGCTCTTCTATCCATGGCTGCAGCATCCAGAAACTCCATCTTGCGTCTCATTAATGCTTCGCAGCACTCCTCCTGTCCTTGCCATGGATGTAGACCACCTGTAAATTCCGGAAATCAGCTTCAATCCATCAACCAGCTGAGAAATTTCGCTACCCCAATTCATGCCGTCGAGAAGGAGTATGCTTTCGAGGCACGTTCTCAACCATCACCATATAGCTACATAATGACATATTAGTTAGGTAGCTGCATCAAACTTGAGGTTCGGCGATGGTGTAACGGCAGAAGTCGGGATGGACCTTAAGAATATGAACGCACGCAAGGTGGACCAATCCAACACTCGGCGTTGCTTTTTTAATGACCGTTTGCTCACTAGGTTGGAGTTTTCACTGATCCCAACGTAGCCAAACTTCGGCCTATGAAAGTGGTGCGAACTGGCTTTGCAAGGACGTCCAGATCAGACTATTAACTTTTTTTTAAAAAAAAAATACAGGCCATTGCTGCCTTAGAATCGCAAACAGGCCTCCCCTTCGAAGTATACGATCAAGTAGTAGCAGAGCCCACAGAAGATAGTTGGCGAAATGCAATTGCGTGGGCTCGTAGACATGATTTCAGCCACTTCTTAGCGTATGTTCCCTAATTTTTACCTTTATTCTTATCCGGTCCTGTTACCAGTGTCGGAGGCGGAAGTGTCATTGACACAGCCAAAGCTGCAAATTTGTAAGTCAACTTTTTAAAAGAAAGGTTCTATCCTTGACTTTTTAACTAGGTTTTCCGTGTACAAAGACGCAGACCTCATGGACTTCATAAATGCTCCCGTTGGAAAGGGTCTTCCCATAGCAAAAGCACTGCTTCCTCTCATCGCAGTACCGACAACAGCAGGCACTGGTTCGGAGACCACTGGGACTGCCATCCTTGACATCACATCGCGTTCCTTCAAAACTGGTATTGCAAACCGTGCCATGAAACCAGTGTTGGGGATTGTGGTAAGCACCCCCTGCGCTTCGCTCTTTCTACTAAAGCCTTTATGGATAGGATACCCATAACACCGAGTCCTGCCCAACCGCTGTGCACATCAGCGCAGGCCTTGACGTTTTATTCCACAGCATGGAAAGCTATACCGCAATTCCGTAAGTTTAATACACTCCACTTCTCAATTTACTCCCTTATGCCTGAATCCTATCAAGTTATACCGAACGTACTCCTCGTCCTACTAATCCTATCCTTCGACCCGCATATCAGGGCAGTAACCCTGTCGCTGACATATTTTCTCTCTGGGCACTCCAGACCACCGTCAAATATCTGCCCCGCATAGCTCTAAACCCTGATGACAGCGAAGCTCGCAAGCAAATGCTGTACGTAATATCGCATATCGGTCTTGTAAATGATTTACTTGGTCATTTTACCAAAAGTTTGGCCTCTTCGTTTGCTGGGATAGGGTTCGGAAATGCTGGTGTCCATTTATGCCATGGCATGAGCTACCCCGCAAGTTCCTGAGCTCTCTCTAGAATTTATGCGCTCATAGATTGTCTGTAGATCTCAGGTTTGAACAAAAAGGGACCGAAGTACAAGCATCCTGGCTATGCCTCTGATCTTCCTATCATCCCTCACGGTATCAGGTACAGTCTACCCACCTTTTCTTGGAAATGACTGACATCTGAAATTAGCGTGGCGTTGACGGGTCCTGCTGGTAAGCTTTCACATATTTGACTAACTTCCATGCATCCACGTCCGTTTTAGTGTTCCAGTTCACCGCCCCTTCATCTCCTGAGCGTCATCGCCAGGCGCTGGCGATTTTCAACGAAACAACAGTTTCCGACCCATCTATTACTAGGATCCCAGACAGAGAACTTGGAGTACATCTATACGAGTCTATTGCTCGTTTCCTGGATAGTCTAGGTGTTCCACGTGGCTTGAAGGCTGTTGGGTAGGCGCTTCATCTTTATGATCTGGAATGTAGCTTATAAGGTATCTAGGTATAACGCAAGTGACATCGAAAAGCTCGTTGAAGGCACCTTACCTCAGAGGCGTGTCCTCGACTTAGCGCCGGGCATTGGAGATATCATTGGATCTGATGGAAAAGAGCATCTGACAAGGATCATGGAAAGTTCCTTGGAATATTGAATATATTCTCCATTGTGATGTACATAACACCCACTGATATACCCGCCATAATGTTATCTTTATAAGCAGTCTGCTGCCAGTGATGCATTGTTTCTTGCTTGCCGAAGAGAGTTTTCTTTTACCAAGTCCTCGAACTTTACCTGTGAACCACCGAAAATGTCAAGGGCGCTAAACCTACAATTAGGAGCCTGCCCCACAACCAGTGGAATTTAACAGACTTGCCTCCCATATGTCAAGTCTATTTGACCATTAGATAACTGGTCCACAAGTGAAAGGTCTGATATATCTACATTCTCCATCAGAAATGGCTATTCCGACGTATTACGGAGAAAAAGCATACCTTTGGCACCTCCTGCATATGTGGTCGGAATAGTAACCCATTTCCCAAGGTCTGAGTTTCCAGTGAGTTATGGTATATATGAAGAGTTTCTGACATACTCTGCACCAAAGCTTCGTCAATCCCTTGGCACAAACCCTCAACGTCGGCGGCATGAATGAGAAACTCGCTAGACAGTGCATCAGCGTGCAAGGGGACGGTCTGCCTCTATAAACAGACCTGCAAAACTCTGATAGTATTTCCAACGACTCTTTTGTTTTCAAGTCAGACTGTCGTCAGGATTATCATGAAGCACGGATCACCTTTAGACACAATCATGTCGGTTATGTCCTGCCATTTGTTCATTGCCACAAGCCATTGGTTTCCTCGCCGTCGACAGCTCAAGTATGGCGAAATGAAAGTAAAAGTGTGAAAAGATGAAGGAGACAAGACTCACCTAATATCAACTACTAACCTATCTTTACCGATAGCTGAAGAGATAGCTTTGAGGCGTTCCAAAGAGAATTTGCCTGCGGGGAAGAGATACGATGTCACAATGACCTTCCAGGTAATGTTGAACGGCTATTTGTTGTCAAAATCAACAGCAAAGGCGCACTTTGCTAGCACCCGCATCTATCCAGTACTTCGCGTTTTCGGCATTGATACCTCCCCCGACTTGCAGATTACCTGAGCTGTCTTAACAATCAAGGGACTCAAAAATATACATAGAACGAGTCAAACCTGGCCATGCTGACAGTGCTTCGAGAGCGGTTTCATCGTTGCCTGGACCAAGTTTGATTACATGTCCTCCATCAAGATTGTGTTCTTTGTATATGCGCGCGAATTCGCCGGCACTCTGTCTGGAGGAGGTTTGCCCGTTTGTCAATGAATATCCGCCTAAGCGAGTGATCGCACCTCGCGACAAAATTCGTGCGCAGAGCATCTGGAGTCTTGTCTGAAAACGTACTGCCTACTATTTGTTTGACCTGGCCGTGGTGCAGGTCAATGCATGGTCTGAATAAACTGCTGCGAGATGGAGTCATATTGAGGATTGCGAGAAGCGACAGTGTGATAAGATAAGATGCTCATTGTCATGGCGTGGGAATGACTGGTCAGTTTACACAATAAGGTTCAGGATGCAGATGTGGAATTTTCAATTCGCATCGTCTCGCACGACGCTCTTCGAGGTGTGTAATCAATCCTTGCTGTGCTCCTGTGGCACAGAAGTGCTGCAGCGACGTCGGAGCATTACTGCTACTGCACTTTGATGATCGGAAACTAATTTCGACGTTTTGCAGACCACCCTACCATTACAATGGCAAAAGTCAAGGCCTACGAACTCCAATCAAAGTGCGTAGGGGTAACTGTCCAGTGGAAGGGTTTAGATGCTGAGGGCAGTTTCTAGGTCCAAGAATGACTTATCGAAGCAACTCAACGAGTTGAAGAACGAACTCCTCACTTTGAGAGTGCAGAAAATCGCTGGTGGATCGGCATCGAAATTGACCAAAATGTGAGCAATGTAATGTCCTTATTTATTTTGAGGTATCAATACTTTACTTCAGCTCTGCTGTCCGCAAGTCGATTGCCCGTGTCTTGACTGTCATGAACCAAAAAGCTCGCCAAAATCTGCGTGAATACTATAAGGACAAAAAATATATCCCCCTCGACCTCCGACCAAAGAAGACACGAGCGATCAGACGGCGGTTGACAAAGGTGCATATTATCAAGTTCTGTATTTCCAATTTGTTTGACCAAGATATTTTGTATAGCACGAAACATCGCTAAAAACTCTGAAGCAGACCAAGAAGGACAAGAACTTCCCTACCAGGAAATATGCAGTAAAGGCCTAAGCGATGCTGTGTGGGGCTGAGCGGTGTTGCGCGTCGATTATGAACTCTGCATTATGCTGTAATTCCGTCTGCCGCTCTATGTTTTTTTTTTCCATCTCGCAATATACAAGCAATCTTGACATGTGGTGGATTGAATTACGTAATCGAGTCTCGCATTCAGCTCTTTCTGGCGGAGAAAGGACTGAGGGTTGAATACTTCTCTGGCTTTTCCAGTACCAAACGTATTTTAGCTGGATACTGACCTTGATCATCCTCCCCTCTCAAATCCCCTTCTGTTTTCCGACTTTGCAAGATATAGTACAATAGAGTAGAGTCAAAACCTAACATTCTTACGCCAATTTGAACTATAATGGTGAGTGATCGTTTCCATGTACGCTATAATTCTTCTTTTCCCTTCTATTTCCCGTCGATGACGGCGCGAAGGCCTATCATACGCTCCTCGTTTATGTTCTGATGAGCGGAGAAATGGATAATAGCACGTGTGATCATCTCTCTTTGGTTATTCTCTACCCATGAGGTCAGAGGAAGGTTCTTGATACCCACCCCCTTTTCTTTCCTTCACGATGTCTCCTGCCCAGATCTTCAGGAGGCAGTCCCAGTCTGACGATCGTCTTTCACAGCACAAGGCTACCCGTTCGCCGCCTTCCTCGCCAAAGCAAGAGCTGAAGCCCCGTCCTCGAGAGCCATGTCCAATTCCCAGCAACAATCCTGCCAGTCAGTACACTCTTCTCGAGAAGCTGGGAACTGGGAGCTTTGGTACAGTCTACAAAGCCATACATAATGACACGAAGCAAATCGTCGCTGTGAAGCAGATTGGTACGTTTATGAATAATGCTCCACGCCGAAACCTCCTTCTGAAACCCGTTCTCTACCAGACCTCGAAGATTCGGATGACGATATCTCAGAAATCCAACAAGAAATTGCGAGTCTTGCACAGTGCGATTCGGAGTATGTTACCCGATACTATGGGTCATTCGTCGTCAACTACAAGCTATGGATCATCATGGAGTATCTAGCTGGGGGCTCTTGCTTAGATCTTCTAAAGCCTGGCGTTTTTTCGGAAGCCCATATTGCTGTGATTTGTCGTGAGCTTCTCCTGGGGCTAGATTACCTCCACAGTGAGGGAACCATTCATCGTGATATCAAAGCCGCCAATGTCCTCCTGTCTTCTTCGGGCAAAGTTAAGCTAGCTGATTTCGGTGTGGCTGCTCAACTAACCAACACCCTTCGACATACATTCGTGGGAACGCCGTTTTGGATGGCGCCGGAAGTCATTCGACAGGCGGGATACGATGCCAAAGCCGATATGTGGAGTTTGGGCATCACAGCTATCGAAATGGCGAAAGGGGAGCCACCTCTGGCCGAGTACCATCCGATGCGAGTTTTATTCCTGATTCCCAAAGCTAAACCTCCTACCTTGGAGGGGGCATTCTCCACGACTTTCAAAGACTTTGTGGCTCAGTGCTTAACCAAAGATCCCAAACTAGTATGGTGGTCTATTTGTGATTATCCTGACGAAACTCATACATTTTCATTTTCAGCGCCCGACCGCGAACGAGTTACTCCAACACCGCTTCATCCGTATGGCCAAAAAAACATCCTATCTAACGGAACTTATTGAGCGTTACCAAGACTATCGGGCAAGGTCTCCGCCAAAGGGCCAAGTTAATCATGCCTCTGTGAGGAGCAACATCACATGGGATACTAACAACACGATGAAAAGTGATTGGAATTTCGACACTGTCAAAACGATGTCGGCCCTGGGCACGTTTCGGGGCACTGTCAACGATCTGTCAATGCCTGCAGGCATGGTGGCGGAGGATGACGAAGAATCAGTCTATGACACTGACGGCCAAGACTCGATAGATACAGGCGCAGCCACCAAAGGAAGTGACCCCCTTATGCCTACTAGCCTCAATGCCGACGCCTCCCATTCGACGGTCATAATCAAGCCTCCTCTGCCAGAAATTCAGGACACTCCACCTGAGGAGTCAGGTACGGCTCTCATCTTGACATTCAACATTTTCCAAGAGGCTTAATCTCATGTCAGGCGCGCCACCCGCTTATTCTGGGTCAGTGCGTTCTTCACGTCGTGCCTCATACGCTGCGCGGACTTCTGTCGAAGGTTCGGGCACTGTGTTGAGAGCAGCCGACCTTGGCACTGGCGTTGACACAATACGACCTGTGAAAAAAGTCGACCCTCTTGGCTCCCTCCGTCTGTCGTCCGAATTCGTTGGAAGCATACGGAAAGAAGGAAACGGTTCATCTCCTCGTTCGCCAACAGCGCACAAGCGTGCTGCTAGTGAAATTGCCAGAGCTGGACGAGCGTTAGTAGATGAAGTCATTCTTCCGATCTTGAATAATGCGAGTTATCCCCTTCCGCTTTAATATGTTGTTTTGGCTGAAGATTTTA
Source organism: Galerina sulciceps (assembly GCA_023014345.1). Taxonomy (NCBI): domain Eukaryota; kingdom Fungi; phylum Basidiomycota; class Agaricomycetes; order Agaricales; family Galerinaceae; genus Galerina; species Galerina sulciceps. Next base: position 938,970 of record JAEDXJ010000005.1, on the reverse strand, counting down.
CTAATTAGCAAATTCACGACGATATGGATGCCCGCGAAATCGAATCTTTGAGCATGCTTCAAAGAGGTTTTTCTGAACTCAAGGATACAAATCCTGAACTTACCTATAACGTAATCCTTGATATCTTGCAAGGCATCAACGAGTATATTTTCCTCATAACTTTATTTTGTTTCAAGGCTCATGTCCTTCCAGTAACCCTTCGGTAAAACAACATGTTCAGACATCGCGAGGGTTGTTTCCTCATAAACGCATAGTTCGGAGGAGCGAGATGACAGCCAAGGGTTTGGTGGTCACGGAGGAGCAAGAAGAGGTCTCTGGACTACCGACAACATCAAGTCCTACCGCCTCGTTATCCCACCCCACGCCGGTAGTTATTCCCCACGAGTCAATTCCATCGCGGAAGTCTCCCATTGCAGAGTTACTCTATATGCGTTGGCTGGAAGGCCTGAAGCTCAAATGGCCGAATATACTTTCTTGACCTCATTTCACTCGGGGGACCACAGGACGACTCGTCCCAGACAAGTCGATTATTGGTCTCTCTCGACCCTCGTCGCCTCGTCTTACCTGCTTCACCGCCTGGGTTTCACTGGCATCTAATACTATATATTTACTAATTAGTGTTTCGTTCCCCTTCCCCAATTTGCCTTGGGCTCATCACCACACATACTTTTCACAACAAACGTTCCCTGGATATTTAAGGCTGTTTTCACGATATTTACGACTATATTTTGTCCAAAAAGGACAAAGCAATGTTTACGATTTAACCAACTATTTCTGGGGGAACATGACCTGATTTCCGAGCCCAAGGCCAAGTTTGAGTTGACTCTCTCTTAACCCATACCATACTATGTATTCAAAATTAACGACATAAGGAAACTCGAGAATGTTTTTCGTCTTTTCAAAAAGAAATGTTAATACTGATATCAACTATCACCTGCGTTGTCATGCATCTAACTAACTGTAGCTATATAGGCGTCGTAAATCGTAACCCGGTAGTATGTACATTTTAATGAATGAAAGGTTTAATAGGCGTAAGAGCAATGGATTAAGTAAAGGAGAAATATGCGGTGAGTGGGAAAGGTGGAATGGCAGTAGAAATGTTTAGAGGATTGTCCCAAAGATTCGTAAACCTACAAGAAGTCCGTGTTTAGGAAACAGCTATTAATGTGGCCAAGTCCGGTGAAAGACGTTACGGGAGTCCTCGTGAAAAAAAAAAAAGTCCAAGGTACAATGAAAACGGCGTGAAAAGATGAAACAATCCCTTCTCTATATCTCGAATAAGCTGTCATAAACACAGAGCGATAGCGCCGGTCACACCGGCGAGCAGCAGGTTTGCGTATACAGAGCGCAATGGATGAAGGTTCCGTGAGGCGGAACTCTTGGCAGCCGGTGTGCTTTGGGAAGCTGATGATGCCGAGGCAGGGGCTGTTGAGCCCGTTGACGGTGTGGATGTTGGAGTCGGTGAAGATGAAGACGAAGATGTAGATGGGAAAAGAATATTGTCAGGCTGGACGTCGTCTGATGTAGACGATTTTGCATTTTGGTACGTCCGTCCATCTCCAATGACTTGAGCAAGCGAGGCAAAGTTCCACCCATTGGATTTTATGAGAGGGAAAGCGGTCATAAATCCGCCGACTGTAATCCCGGTGAGCTCGTGTTCGAGGATAATGAGGCCAGGGTGCTTGGGACCTGAAAAGGACGTCAACTTCATTCCAGTTCAACCGATACTTGGAGAGAAAATACGCACTTCCCAAGAAGTTTACCATGTTAGCTTGGATCGAATCCGGAGTCCCGTTCCAATCAGAAGTACTGAAAATCATTGATTAGGTTTAAACGCTAAAGCAAGAGAGTAAATTGAAGTCTCACTCATGATTCCAAATCACTGTTTCCAATCCGAATACCTCAAGAGCAATAGATCGTACTCTCATATCGGAATCGCCATAAGGAGGTCTCCAGTACCTTGGCACTCGACCTCCGGTTGAATTGTGGATCATTTGCATTGTCCAGCCGAGCTTCCGGAGTAAATTAAAATCAATCGCCGAGATTGACGGAATAGGCTCGGCTTACCTGTCCCACTATGTCCAAATTGCTAAGTGTTGTCATGTATGGGTGAGTCCAGGTGTGCACGGCGATATCATGTCCAGCGTTGAAGGCAGTCAAAAACTGAGTTGGGTTGTTCAAGATATTAATGCCAATCATGAAATGTGTCGTCGACACATTATTTGTTTGCAAGAATTGCACCAGCTGAGGCGTCGACTGTAAAAATAGTGCTCAGGCTGAGGATCAAATGAGACGATGATAGAAGATAAACTTACGGGAGTCGGTCCGTCATCAAAGGAACTTGCGAAAACGCCATCTGGCGCGTCCCAGATATCACCTGGAATCACACATTTGTACGTCGCCGAACAAATCTGAGGGCTGCTTGGGTTGTTTCCGGTGGGGTAGACGGGATTGACGCCAGGCATGTTCGAGCTTTGTGGGATAGCTGGGATCTTTCCAGCTGCCACAGCGGTATTCAAGGCGCTGACCCAAGCCGCGGGCAAAGCGTTTGGGTCGGGAGACGTTTGTGGGAATCCGGCAGACCATGCTAAATAACAGTGTCAGTCGGTGCGAGAAAAACATCGCTGGCGAGCGGCAGTACCTGGTGTCCCTACTGCAGCATAGTTGATACCGTCGCTGGTCGCGCGCTGGAACAACGCGTGTACTGCGTGATCGCGAGGCTGATACCAGGAATCGGGGAGCGCTTGACGAACGCTATGAGAATGGGGGTGGTCATGAGAATCGGTCGGGGTCGGCACCGCTGCAGAGCGGGCAAGAAGAAGGAAGAAAAAAGAAATTAAAGGAAGAATCATGGAGGGTGGTGGCACAGGTAGATCAGGAGTTCAGGTGGTCGTCGGCGACGCGGTTAAACGTAAAGAAATTCTCCAGGAAAAGGGGACTCGGAGAGGGTGGACGACGACGACGACAGGACGCAGCCTGCTCGAGTGTGGGGGGGAAAGGGAACCTGCACGCAGACCATCTTGAACGGCCAACCTGTATTTTGAATAGCCTGGACCTAGTCTAATTGGGGAAAACCAATTTGATCGTCGCTGATGTAATCAAGATTGCAGACAAAAACGGTCGTTCGCTGCCGTCAGCACTGCACAGCATCTTTCCTTCTTCCGGCTCCCTCTCTGCCCCGTCTCTGTCATTACAGGCGCTGATTCGACTACACAACTATGTCTACAGGTGGGCGGTACCGTACAAGACACCATTGGGCTGTGGCAATTCCTTCCTTTTCTTTCTTCGCGATAAGGAAGATAACTCGGAGGTCCAAGGCCGCATAACTCTCTCAAGCCGTATATTTGAGGCACCGGCACAACGAATATTAAATCTGGTGAAACATCCATCTGGCCTTCCGCAAAGTCTAGCGCCTGGTAAATTTAGACAAGCAGGACGTGGGCGACTCGTGGCCGAACTTGGTGTCATGAGACCGTCAAGGTCGGTCCCTGTCAATGAAGACCACCTCAAGGCAACCCAGGTGCCGCTAGCCCTTGGGTATTGCACGCTATGAATAATTTTTATCTCCGTGTCGGACGGGGCGGCATGTCGTAGGACGGCTATTCGCTGAATAATCCATGTGCAAAAGAAAAAAGAACAGCTTTTGTTTCGAGTATGCAAGTAAGAACTGAACAGTGGCATGCATGCAGGCTCTTCTTTCTCTGAAAAATCCGTCGGGTTGGTAGGGATTGGTTGCATCAAATTTTTGCGAGTTGGGTAGTTCGTGCGCAACCGACTTAGCACATTCGGCTCCACTACATTGCGTTTGCAGGTGTATGTACCTACGATGCTTTACATGTGTTCTTCATGTGTCCTTGGTGACATACCGCAACCTACTAGGTGTAGGTTGCCAAAATACTGTGCTAAATATAAAGTCATAATGCTATTAATAACTTCAAGCACCATTCGTGGCTGGGGGCGATGGAGCAGAAGATCCAGCTCTTTTGATCACTAGCGTGCCGTTCTTCAACTGAGCATGCTTTCGAACCATTGCGGAAAACTCTTGCTTTTTATCGGAATCCGTCAAGTAGGGTGTGAAGTGCTGAATACAGTCCCGGGTGCCAGCATTTGGCGTATTCCTCAGCCAGTCCAGAAGCAAGGATTCGAGCTCTGCAGAGGTGACCACGATGGGAGAAACAACAGGAATAGGTTTCCGTTTCTTTTTCGGCACGCTCGCGCTGGCAACATTGTTGACGGTCGGAGCCGCTTTTTCCGGAGAGTCGTCGGCCTTGCGCTTCAAGTTCGTTCCAGTCCTCAGTGTTCCGTTTACTCCATCAGCCACGGGACTCGTAGCCCGACTGCCGATGGCTGGTGGGCCTCCAAGGGGACTATTTCCTCGACTTGAATTCGAGGTTTTGGTCTTTGGAATTTTCGGGCTAGTCGCCCGTTTGGCCACCACAGAATGGCCACCATGGCCAGGGGAGAGGATCGGAGACGCCGACCGAGATCCTATTGATGCTGGTGGAGCCGTCGGACGAGGTGGAGCGGGTTTCGGTGTTTGAGCCCTTGGCTCTACCTGCTCTTCTTGCTGTTGAACTGCAGGGATAGGAGGAGGAGGAGGAGGCTCTTCCTCTTCCTCTTCTTCCTCCTACAGAAAGGTTAGAAACGAGAAGACCAAAGACTGTCGAGGTGCTTACAGAACTAGCATACGGATTTTTTTCTTCGTCCGACTCATAAACATCGTTGCCCTCACGACTCCTAATCAGCTTCTGCATCGCCTTTGCCTGTTTGCTTGTCCCGGGTAGTTCTTCCTCTGCATCAGATTCATCGACGCCAGCCTCTCGTTGCTTATTCGCATTTTTATACTCTTTCTTGAGCCGTTCCTGCAAAACCACGAGTTTAGACCGTGCAAGCACGAACGATCAAAGAAATAAAGCAAACCTCAAGCTCCTTGACATCCTCGTCTTCTTCATCGACCTCCATCTTTTCGTCATCATCTGCAAAGTCGTCTTCGTAGACCTGTTCATCTAAATCACCCTCTTCGCCAAGCTCTCTGTTCCTCCGCCGTTGTGTACTGTCATCGCCGTCGTCGCCGTCGTCGAACAAGTGATCCATGCCGCTGTCCACGGTTTTCAGCTTACGACCTCCAGGTCCCAAACTCTGACCGCTACCACTGGGTGCATTCCGACCCTCAGCCTCGGCCTTGAACATTGCCGCTGTGGCAGACGACGGAGCTTTGCCTTTCCGCGAAGCCAGCCATTGCTGTGGATCACGCTTTTGGTTGAGATTATACTGTACGGAAGAACGCGTTATTAGTGACAAAGATACTGTATGTAGCATTTTCAATACCAATGACTCCACGTGCGCAGTGTCCGTAGGAAGGTCGTGCTTTAGTCGTTTCTGAAACTTGTACCATCGATGCGCAGGTACGAATTTGAAGACCTCGTTCGCAGCTGGCATGAAGAAGGCGTGTGTATCTGACTTGGTCGCCTCCTCCATCTGGCCAGTCCACACCTCGTCCTGGTTGGGCGACGAGTCCTCCATGACCCAGGGATACCTTTCCTCCCTGCGCAGCTGCCGAACCTCATCAGGAACAAAGAACACCTGCTTCGTCTTCCTCTGGAACCGTTTCTTCGCATTGGCCTTCCCTTTGTCTTTGTCCTTGCTTGACCCCGCAGCGGTACTCAAAGCTTGGATCGGGCGTCCTTCGACATCGACCATGACCATCCTCCCATCCGCCCCAATAACTGGCTTTCCATCCGGTCCAAGCATGGGTCCAACAGCCTCTGGCGCTTCGTTCGTCGATGCTTCGTCCCTCCGCAAATCCTTCCTGTTCAGCTTTACAGGTTGCTGCCACTTAAATACGTCCACTGGATGTTGTGAGTTGAACTTCATAACGTCGTACTTCCAGCCGTTCAGAACGGAAGAGAGCAGCTTGTACTCCTGGTATGGCCCATCGGGAAGTTTGAGCTCCTCCTCTTCCTCTTTTCCGGCTGTGGGGGGTAGGGGTTTCCGGCGGGATGGTTGTGAGTTTGACGGGCTTGGCTTTGGAGATTGTGACTTTGCATCTTGTTTTGTGTTCTTCTTTGGATGGAACAGCAACGCCATCGACGCGGTTTTTGGAGCCATTTATGCGGCCAAAATAAAGTCAACTATGGAATATGTCGTGAGTGGCAGATAAACAACCAAGTCAGGGATTCCAGCAGGTACAGAAACAACTTGCAAAGGAGCAGAACAACAAAGGTGGTGGTAGGCAAGTAGTTAGTCACTAGCTTGGATCTATCGGCTTCTAATGGTCACAACAAGCAACATGCACAAACAATTGAGGAACGAGGTAGATAGAGCCCAAAGAAATCTTGTATGACTCCAAGTTGTTCATCGTTGATTCCATTGGGGGGAAAAAAAAATATGATGGATGTGATCATTTATGTACAACTCGAAAAATAAATAGAACTGCCAATTTCATGTCGGGTGAGGGTCGGTTCTGTGACTGGTGCCGTTTTGAGATGACGAGTTATGGGGCGGAAATATATTTTGTGTCGAGTTTGGTCGTGAATCAGGATGGACGGATTGATTCTGGGAAGGTTGTATAAGCGGAGGTGGGTTGAAGGGCGACAGCATGGATTGGCCATAAGCAGAGTGAGAAGGAGGGCCGCCGTTGGGAGGATACCCTGACATTCCGTCTGGTCGCTGTCCGTGAAGTTGCTGCCGAAGCATCTCTACTTCTTGTGCCATTTCCTGGTGAGATCTCTTCAATTGCGCGACAAAGTCAATCGCTATTAGACAAAAGGGATGTCGGTGTGAATAAGGAAACGTCGAAAAGAAATTAAAAATACCTTTGCTAAGGATCTCCCATTTACTAGCCTTCATACCCCTATCAGCAGGTAACTGATCCCGTAACTCGTCGAAAAGATCCTTCATTTCCTTTCTCCTCTTCCTCTCGGCAAGTTTATGAGATACCCGTAACTCAGGTGAGCGTGAGTAAGGAGTCATACCAGGCTCCTTACTTGGCTTGATGCCAGTATTTGGGGACGAAGTGCCAGATTGTTCCTCCTGGCCAGAGGATAGACCGGAATGGTCGGTATTTTGGCGTGACGGCGGACGAGACCGCGTATGAACACTTCTTGAGGAGTTGGGATGGGTAAGAGTGTCGGGAACAGACATTCTACGATCTGGAGTGTAGTTCATGGACGGTACCATATTTATCTGATGAACGGGGTCGAATGGTCGACCGTTGTGGGTGTGACTGGACTCGTTCTGGATGGACGAGTTTGGAGGGTCGGCAGACTGTGAGTTGGTCGGCCATGAAAAGGAAGCGATGCTAGAGGGGGCTCTGCTATGCGGCTGGGAGTCGGACGAGTTTAGGCTCGAGTTGAAGGAGTTGATTCCCGGGACATTGGGAAACAAGGAAGGAGCAGAGTCTCTACGGTCGTTCAGTAGCCATTGGGTACCTCTCGAGTCCACGGAATTGCGACGGTCGTTCAAACTGAGCTGTGCTATGCGTTGGGTATCTATGGTCGAGCCGCGTCTTTTAGGAGCAGGAGCTTCGGCGTCGACATCCATGATACTTGGAACACCCGGGCCGACAAGTTGGGGGTCGATGTCTTCGCCAACGGGGGAAAAGATAGCACGATCACCAGATATCTTTCTCTTGGTGCCAAGTGTGGAAGAGAGGTTGGGAAGAGTTATAGGATTTTGGCCGACGGCGATGGAGTGACGCCTCATGTTGAAGTCGAAAGAGGGAGGGTCGCGAATGGCGCGACGATTGATGAAGGGGTGTCTGTCGTTGTCGACGGTCATCTGATTCTGGTCTTTGGAGGGGTTGAGTGGTATTGAAGAGTTGAGAGAGAGAGAAAGAGCACCTGAGTGGGAGTCGTGAGACAGAGAAGGGGGAGACCTGTGGTCTGAGGAGGGAGAGTGAAGAAGTTTGCGCAGCTGGGAGGTGGAGTCGAGGGAATGAGGGGTAGCGTCGCCAAAAACAAAAGGAGAGGAGGGACGGGGGTCTGGGAGGTGGACAGAGGAGGAGGGGTAGTCGGAGGGATGGTGGCGGTTGTTGAGCTTGATGGCATGGAGAGACGGGTCAGTGATCGAGCCCCTACGCTGGTTCTGCAGAAACTCGAGTGAGGCGAGTGAGGCTACAGGCGAATGTCGACTGGAAGACATGACAGTACACTGCTAACACTAAACTCTCTCCCTAAATCTGGTTATATTTATATCACGTGACAAACAAAAGCCCTCTCCTTCCTTCCTCCGTCAACTCGATCGTACGTACATAGCCACTCCGTCCGCTGTTCCGTGTGTTCCTCACCACTCGTCCTCTCTTTTCCATAGCCTTCGCCTCTTCCCTGTCTTCTGCTGCCACCATCTGCCGTAAGTACGGTACATACTCAATCCACCCCCGTCCCTGCCCTCGAGACATCGGGCTTATCTCCTCCAGAACCCTTCTCTGCTCCACCCGTCTTCTCCTGCATTCCTCTTCTGCAGTTCGACTTGTCCCCTCGTCCCTCCTCACCGACACCTCAAACAGTCCACACAACACCTCCGTGGCCGTACTTATCATGTCTTCGTGTCGAGAGTACTCTGGCCTATCCTCGGCCCACATGTCGTACAGAATCGTGTGCCCGATCTCGTCATCTTCAGACGGCCGATATCTACCAAGTTCTGCTTCCTGCGTTTCGTTAGCCTCCTCTAGTTCGAAAAAAAAAAATAGCTTTAAGCTCTCTCACCACAAGGCGTCCGGTCCGATTTTGAACAAGGTTGCCGTCTAAATACGAGAGCGTGTCACATTTCTTCAGACTCATCCTAGCTTGTTCTCGAACAACTGGCCCCGCTGTCCACTCAGTGCCGTCATACGCGTCCTTGGCTCCGAACTTTTGGCTCGCACTTTGCGCCCTCCGCGACGAGCATGCTACCTGGAGCGCGTTGATCGTTCGGCGAAGGTCAGGTTCACGTGCAGAAGCCCCGGCAAGTTCTTGCTCTCTATTAGTGGTGGCATCTGCGTACAATTCTGCGATGCTATCTGGGCTGACAGCATGTCCTTCAGCCGAGCAAAGTGCCTCAAGATACACAGTCGCCACATCGACTGGACAGGGTGTGAATCGAATTATACTTTGCAGAGGAAGGTCGGCAATTGGGACGAGCGAAATATCTGCGTTCCATGAATATCATCAGACCAGAGTAATACATCTAGTTCTCATACTCACCATTGCATGTACAAATCACTGGTCGTTTGCACTCTTTGATAATTCGAGTGACTGTCGCCCAGAAATTGATATCCTCTTTGTAAAGAATGTCCACCTCTTCGAGCAAGATCAGAGATTGACGAATCGGTTTCATGTTGTCAGTGGAATCACCGGCTTCTGATTTATCTTTAGACCGGGATTTCTTGCGAGGGGAATATGACTGAAGGAAACTATCCATAAACGGAAAAACCTCCTCGCTGGCAGCCCCTGTAGACTTCTCTTTTGAAAGAAACGATTTCAACTTGTCGCTGTTTTGCCGGTTTTGGAGCACCAGGTGATTCTTCCCAACTTCGCCAATGAGATTGTCGATATTCGCTCCATTGCGGCGCCCAACACCTGGATATACTTCAAAGACATCCCAGCCCAATTCTTCAGCGCATGCGTAAACGCAAGCTGTTTTACCGCTCCCTGACGGGCCTGAGAGTAATATCGTGTTGTGGAGTTGACCCAGGCCCTCCTCTCTATTGTCAATAGGGGAAGGTTGAAAGTCGTGAGTGGCAGAAGACTGGAAACTCGCGGGAACCTCGGGTAGGATGTCGCCAAAATCGTCAATGTCTTCAAAATTGACAACTCTTCATCCTCTTCGTCGCTATAAGCTATCCAACTATCGTCCTCCTCGTCAGAATCCAGACGTGACCTTTTTCGACGCTTCTCAACGGCTCGCACGATGCGGGCTCGTTTTATCCCCCTCGTCGATGATTCAGACTTTCCGTTCATGTCGTCGCTTTTTTGAGGTCCCCGCCCAGATGGTCCAATTTTATCCTCGAGTTGGAGTTCAAGAGCACGGAGCCAGTTTCGAAGAAATATTGCACTCTTCTCATTTCCCAGAACCTCTTGGGCACACGTTGGGCGCCATTTTTCTGACCAAGGACGACGCGATGATGGAGAGCTGCCCGGACCGCGATTTGTAAGGCGCGCAATTGCCGGATGATGTGACGTGTGTTCCTCCAGGACATTATAGGAAGAGGGTTCATTTGCATTATCAGACTTGCGATAAATCGAGGGTTCACCGGGTTCGTCTGCCACGGTGTCATGTCCTTTGAGGAATTCATAGCTCGTGTGTTCCTCGGGGATCTGTTCGGGCTGCTTTAAAGGCTTCCTAGAGAAGGGTAATCCGGTATCTTGAAAAACTGTCTGTGGTCCTCTGACATGTTGAGACGCGCGAGTGGGGTACGCCGGTGTTTGCGTCTCTGAAATAGTCTTTGACTTTTTCGTGGGGACAGACCCACGCACCGACGGCGCGAAGGGTCTTGGCTTCGAGATGAAAAAAGGGTGGACGGATTTGTTTGGTGTGGATGGTCCTTTAACGGGAGACGACGCGATGACAATCGGTTGATCTGGTGTATGCCCTTCTACTGGGAAAAATTCTTCGTCTTCCAAAACTACGACAGAGGGTCTACAACCCTCCATTCCAACGCTCGTCTCTTTGACATTTCCGTCGTTCGAATCCCGTGTAAGATCGACAAGAGGCGGAGAGTCTGCTACACCTCGTGTAGGTGAAGGATCCATTTTTGAAAAAGGTTCTGTAATGTGGCTTGCCTCTTGTAGGACAGCTATGTCAGCTGGTGGTGTTTCTTTAGGGACATTGACGTCAACGACCAGCGGCTGAGTCGCGTTGGCTTTTGGTACATTCTTCGATAGAAATGAATCAAAAAGCGTTTTCTGCTTCAAGTTCGGTTTGGCCTAACCAGCAGTGGTTACTTTGGTGAGGGGATTGACCATGCAGTTGTACATGAATGACTTGCCACTGAAGCTTGAGTTTTTGCAATTGTCACAGCTCCCTTCTTTTTGCTAGAATCCGACGCCATTTCTAGATTTCAGGATGTGGTATAGTGGGTGCACTAAAGTCCCATTCGTGAGCAGGGTTGAGTGGGTGAACACAGTTCTGAACAGGTAGTAAACTTGAGGTCACGATTCTGTTCGACGCGTCGTAACTTGTCACGGGTTTGACGCGTTTGTGACATTTCATAGAGGTTAAAAGTACCCAACCATGCCAAACGACTTTACCCCCACTGCAAAATGGCTCTCCGATGAATATCGTGGCGAGTAGACGACCTACTCAGAGCACATAATTCACGAATGACTGATGATCAACCCCTGTTACAACCAGATTTGAATGGAACAACCATCAAAACTCTGGAGGAACCACCATCGGCATTGGATTTCATGCGATTAGTGCAGATATCTCGACCCGTCATTATCAAAGGCACGTTGACATGAGGCTTATTTCCTTGATTTTAAAACAAACCTATTCCACTAAGGCTATCAATTTCCCGCATTGAATCTCTGGAACGAGGAGTACCTCGTCGAGAAAATGGCCAATAGGCCAGTATCAGTCGCGGTGACTCCGAATGGGTGTGTGCTCTCCGGATAGTACGTGGGCGTAATCGCGGCGTCTGATCAAGTGAACGTGATAAGACTTGCCGACTCCATTACTCGCGGGCTTGATGGACGTCTTTACTTTGTCGAGCCCGCAGTCGACAAGATGTCCATGAAGGAGCTTCTCTCGAAACTCGGCCCGAGTGGGTAACATTATAATCATCTGAATAACATTAATTTCATGTTATAGATAGAATTGAAACAGAAGAAGTCTGCTATCTTCAATCTCAGAATGGCAACCTTTTTTCATCAGATTCACTCAACATTCAAAAAAGTGAATTTGAGCCATTGACTTCGGATGTTCCGAGGGATGTCCCATGGTGTAGTGCTGCCCTAGGTTTTTTTCATTACAAGTATAATATGATACATGGTACTGACCGAATGACAGGAAGCCGCCCAGACGCCGTCAATTTATGGATTGGTGATGAGAGGAGCGTAACAAGCATTCACAGCGGTTTGTCCCCCTCCCTACTTCAAGGCATCTCTATATTTTCTGATGTCAACTTAGATCCTTACGAAAACATCTATACTGTCGTCCGCGGAGAGAAACACTTCCTTCTGCTTCCGCCAACCGATTCATGGTGCTTGAAAGGTACTTAGTCCATTGTAAGATATTCACTCACCTCCCAATACTTCTTTTCTGCTTTTTGACAAGAACACCTATACCCACATGCTAATTATGCCCGTACATCACCTCTGGGAACCCTTGATCTCATTCCATCGCCAGAAGATGTTCCGGCAGTGCGCTGGTCATCTATCCTAGACCCAGAATTACCGAAAGCTCTTCCAGAAGAGGTCACGCCAATCAGGGTAACGCTATGTGCGGGAGAAACATTATATCTTCCGGTGGGCTGGTGGCATTATGTTCAACAATCTGGCTTAACAATTGCCTTGAATTGGTGGTATGATGCAGAAATGCAGGGCATGTCATGGGTATTCCTCAATTTCTTGAGAAATACTGTACCATTGACTTCTGGAAATGGGGTCGCTATTGCACAAACAGCGCCGTCCTAAGTATCAGTGCATGTAATGAACTGTAACAGAAATAGGAAATGGAATCGGAGGGACACACGGATGAATCAGGAAGGAGGGAAACGAGAGTGGACTATAGAGTATTGCACAATACAGAGTTGATTCTACGAGTACGTAGAATACGAGGAGATTAAATACGAACTTGAAAGGGAAATGGGAAAATGAATGGAAATGTTTGAAATAACTGGGGTAAGGATGAGGACATGAGAATGGATTGGAACAAGTGTAAATAAGACTGAACGAGAGGAAAGGTAATCAGGTAGAGTCTCGAGGATCATCATTACTGACCAGTATTTGACTGATCATAAATAAAATGAAGCGCCGCCGTATAACCTGGATCAACTAGTCACACACATTCTCAATGTCACGGCGACTAATTTGAGCTTCACTCCAAGTTACGCTACCTCCATATTAGTCTGCTATAAAAGGTCGGCCGTAGCTCGTCAAGTGTCCAGTCTACGCATCCTCTCCATAGTTTCTGCAAGGACCTCGTACAAAATCTTAGTCACGATGGCTAAAGACAAGTCGGAAAAGAAGAGAAAAGAGGCACCAACGGAAGAGGATGTGGTTATGGAAGATTCTACCGACAAAGTATGGCCGCAAATATTTAGCTTCTATCGGCACTGAGGCCAATAATCTTTCAGTCACCAAAAAAGAAAAGACGGGAAAAGGAGGACGAAGTTGTCATCCCTCTCGAAGATCTCTCTCCATTAGCGCACCCGTTGGCACAAAAAAAGTTGGTCAAAAAACTACATAAAACCATAAAACAAGGTTGTTATAATTTTTCTTGTCATTGCGTCATCTCAATATTCCCCAAGCTTCCAAAGCGCGTCAAGTGAAACGCGGAGTGAAAGAAGTTGTGAAGGGAATCAGGAAAGGAGAAAAAGGGTATGCCTCGACTTCGTCGCTGTGTCTTTTATACTTACAGCCTACACCTCAGGCTTCTTGTTCTTGCCGCTGACATTAATCCCATCGATATCATCTCGCACCTTCCAGTCATGTGCGAAGAAGCCCAAATACCGTACATTTTTGTGACGTCGAAAGAAGAACTAGGCCATGCCAGTTCAACCAAAAGACCAACAAGCTGTGTTATGGTGTGTCCGAACCAAAAGCGCAGGACTAAGAAGAAAGAAGGTCAAGCAGAGGAAAAAGATGATGATTACCGTGAACTCTATGATGAGTGCTATCTAGAAGTTGAAAAGCTCGATACTAAGGTCGTGTTCTAAGAGTCCCTCACAATTCCTATTGGTGAATTGGGACTTGTCAGCTGTTCGAGCATGTATTTGTATAATTCATTGCTGTATACGATGAAGCTACAGTAGTTGTTGGACCCAATGCAAATGAACCTTTTCGCTCCAATTTTCCCAGGTTTTTGATTTCCTAAATTTACACGGTGTAATCGACAGACCACTTTCCCGTCTCCACGTATCCATTCTTCTAACTCTACCATGCCGGCCCCTAAATCGAAAACTGCCCCCAACCACAATGAGACTGCGAGGGCAAAAACTGCTTCAACGAGCGGAACTGCAACACCCGTGTCAACCACGGTCGACAAGGATGGGGCGGACCATCTAGCTGCATTTGCTGGCGGAAAACCTGACAAAAAGGCTTATGACATCGAACAAGCAAGAATTAAATCTGAAATCGACAGTCTTCAAGCAAAACTGGCGAGTTATAGTACTGTTTATGTGGTTTCTATTGAATTGTAACGTGTCAATGTTAGTCTTCTGTTCGTGACAAAATCTCTCTCGCGACGAAATCCGGCCCTGGAAATGACAGAAGAACTACCCTCCGTGCTGAACTTGATGGCCTTCGTGATAAACAGTCCTCTAACAAAAATTCCCGGGGGAAGTCGCTGGATCAAATCAAGGCTATCCAGGACGGCATCCAGAAAAAGGTAAACTTGTGTTAACTCTCAATCCCCATTTGCATACTAAACTGGCTTCCGAAGATTAAGGATCTGCAGGCTGCAAAGGCTAAAATTCCGTTCAAAAGTGTTGTGGAAGTCGACGCGCATATCAAGTACGGTTTTCGACATCTCTCATGTGATCCGTACTAACCTTGTATTAGAAACTTGGAGAAACAAGTCGAGTCCGGCAATATGAAACTCGCAGACGAAAAAAGGGCTCTTCAGGAAATCAGTTCCACTAAGAGAAACCGTAAGCTCGTCGAAGGTTTCCAAGCAGAGCAAGAGAGCATTGAAGCCGATCGTCAAAAAATCGAGGAACTGCGTAAGGAACTGGACGATCCCGCTTCTAAAGCGATTTCTGAACGCTACGATGCGATCAAAGCTGAGCTGGACGAGCTAAAGAAGGAGAGTGACGAAGCCTATGCTGGTCGATCTAAGCTGTTTGAGGAACGCGACAACATTCAAAGCCAACTGAAGACTTTTTTCGAGGAAAAACGAGAGTCAATTCAAAACTTTAGGGAAGCCAATGACCGTTACTGGAACAAGGTGAATGAAGATCGTGCTAGACGCGCTGAAAAGGCCCGAGCTCAACGGGCGGCTGAGGAGGCACAAAAGAAGAAGGATATCGCCGAGCGCCTCCTAGAAGAAGCTCAAGCTCCAGCATTCCAAGCTCAGATCGAGGATTGTCAAACCTTGATCGATTACTTCTCTGGCAAATCTACAGGAAATGTGGCCTATAAATCTACTGCTGCTTTGCCGGTCAAGACTGCTGTGGCTGGTGTGCCCCAATTGGACATCCGCAAAGTTGAAGAAGCTCCAGAGGGTTTGGTTGCTCGCAAGAAGAAGGGCGAAGAGGACGACGCCTACTTCATCGCCAAAGGCAAGGCAAAGAACAACAAGAAGAATGCAAAGGCTAACGGTAGTGCCCCGACTGAGGACACCTTGTCTGCCAGTACATTGCTCAATGTTCCTCTTCCCACACTTTCCGCCCTTCTTTCTCTTTCAATTCCTCCTCCTGCGTCATCCACAGATGTGTCACGTGTCATCGAAGATCTTAATACCAAGAAGACGTGGTTCGAAGCAAATCAAGCTCATGTGACAGCCGAAAACATCTCCAAAGCCAAGGCTGAGATCCAGCGCCTAACGAAAGGCGATGGTGTGCAAGAAGCAACCCCACCAAATGGGGGAGGTGAGAACCCTCCCGAACCTACTCCAACGCCGCAGGAACTATCAGACAATCCTTCTGTCGCAGTTCCAAGTGACGAAGTAGTCGACAAGCTTGAGGCCGTTCAAGAAGATGAAGCAGTACAAGAGTCTTCCTGATTTGAGCTTGAATGTGGATTAAAGTAATAGCTTGGATACAAGGACTCATTATCATGCAAAATACACATCTCAGGTAACTTAAAGTAATCTCACAATATCCATATTTTTTTATCAAGTGAAGGATAAGTTAAATAAACAACGTGGATTCGGTGAGGACATTAGTTATACCAAGAACAAAATCCGCGAGAAAACTATACAAAGATTAAAAAAGGCAGAAAAACGAAGAGCAGGAGAGGGCAATCGATACAGGAGGATACTTCAGTACTATATGAAACAGTGTGCGCAACACGAGACCAGCGAGATAACAAGAAATGTACGAACGAGATAAAAAGTGTTCGGGACCCAAAAACAAGAAAATTGAACATCATGCTGTTGGTTGCTCTGCTTTGACCGGCTCAGATTCTTGTTGATCAGACTCGCTGCCGGGGGTGACAGGAGCGTTGAGCCCGAGATCTTGAGAGGTGAAACTCGAGACATCGAATGTGCTTCCTGACCCGCTGAAGTCCGAGAACGACAGACCAGTTTGGTGGCCAGAGCCTAGCGCGTCATCCTGAGCTGCCGAAGTGTCCATGTACGACATAGAAGCGTAGGCGTCTGCGCTGAAAGCGGAGGAAGTCGGGTCCAGAGAACCCGGATATGGTTCATGTTGGAGGGCCGCCAACATGCTCGAAGTTGTCGGGGTGTGCGCCATCAAATGTTGCGTTCTACCATCCATGGAGCCGAAGCTTTCCTGTCCGGCCATTGGTGACAAAGAGAAAAATTGTTGCTGCATGACAGGTTCGACGGATGCAGCAACAGAATTAGTGGAAAGAGCAACGCTTCTGAGAACATTGACCGCGATCCAATCACTAAAAAAAAAGATCAGAAACTGTCATGATGAAAGCTGTCCACGTCAATGACTTACTCCAGGAAAAGTTTCAGTATCTGGAAAGCGCCGAATGCTGGGTCGCTGCGAATTGTCTGCGTGAGACTGGTTAGCAAAAGGTATGCAAAATGACAAAGCAAAAAAAAAAAAAGCTCACAAGATCCCTCATTACTTGACTTGTAACATATCCCCATCTAATGAGAACACTGCGAGAACTCATAGTTCCTCTCTCCTCCTGTCCATTATGATTTGCGTTTCGACTGCTTCCCATCAACCTCTCACAACATTTATCGGCCCAGCTCATCACGTCACGTACGGGTTCGGTACTCTTCGAGAGGCCCTCCAAGACAGCGACAAATTCAACTTCAAGGAGCTGAACGAGATCTTCGTGACGGCAATTGCAAACGAGAGCTGATTGGTTTCGAACAGACTCAAAGTCGACCTTTTGCCAAGACCTGCGCATTTCCGCCAACTGTTTCTGGTTAGTCAGGACAGTGTTTAACGCCTGGGTCACTTGGTAGATGTCCAAGAAACGCACTGCACGCAAGAAGTGGATGAGGTTAAAACGCTATAAAAAAAAAGGCAAATGGCACTTACAGACGAGATGTCCAAATCGAGCACCGAGTTCAACTTTAGGTTCAACAAAGGTGTTTCCATAGTTTTCAAGCGCAACAACCAAAATCTTTTCCATCTTCAGGGCGAGCTGACGGAGAGATGAAAGCGATGCCGGCTGGATAGTTGACAGCATCTGTGATCGCAAAATTTCAAGAATTTCCTAAAAATTGAAACTATCAGTAGGAGACCTTCCAAAATCAAGGTACCAAACCTACATCGTAGACGATGGCATCAGCTCTAGCCATAAGCCCAGCGATTGCGGGAGCGTGAACAATCTCCCGATGAACGCCATTCAAATTGGACCAAAAGGAACGCAAGTTCATTTCAAATTGGTCAAATCGGAATGATCGGACACTTTCCAGGAGCGAGTCAAGGTGATCTTGGAACCATCCCCAGACTTCTCGTGCAGCCATTCCATGGGCGGACGTCGAATTCGCAACTGCATCTTCGATTGATGGGAAATGCGGCAAGTGGCGAACCGAGGTATTCTGTTGGGGTGAGAGATAGGGCCCAGAATTAGGAGTCGGTGGCGAATGCGCTTGCAGGGCCAAGTTTGGCTCTTGGTGGGGGTGCCGACGAATGGAGGCATGTGGTGGGAAAGTCCCTGTAGGGCGGCCTGCTGACTGCACTTGAGATAGCAAAGTAGCGGCTGTCGGGGTCTTGTCGCTCAAATCATCTGTAAAAGCCAAATGTTTGACTTCTCCTGATAGGGTGAGAGAGTTGCGCTTCGATCCAGGAACGGAGTTATTCCCCTCTGAATCGTCTTCGTCGTCTTCATCAGAGCGATCCTCACTCCTGTTTGCAGATTCGGATTGGTCGTGGCTGAGGCGAGCAGCATTAACGGAAGCTTGAGCCGCGTTATTGTTAGACTTGGTAATATAATCCTGAAGCCACTCGGCTTCAGCTGAGGTCGCAGGCCGGATGCCGCAATCTGTCGCATGATATTGAGAGCTCCGGGAGGAAGGAAATGGATTAGAGGAATACGTACAATGATATTTACTATTTCCTCTGACACCCAGGCGGCGAGTTTTAATAGTTGGGAAGCAAAGGCGAATGGCCTTGCCCAGCGTAGCAGTGTTGATGTGAGGAATTCCATATTGATCGCACACTCTGCGATAAGAGAAATAAAGACCCTGTCGCGGAACGTTGCCATCAGGATAGGGCGCGTAGTTGGCAGTCAGCCTGTCAATTGTTAGTTAGGGGGAAGCAAGGAACGCCAACAATAAGGCACAGACCAAGCTTGGACAAAAATTTGCTTCGCCCTGTCCGAGGCGCTGGTAGTGGTGGCGGCGCGTACGTTGGCAGCGAGTTTCTCGAGTGCATGGTCCGGACTCAAGGTCATCCTGCCGAATGCACCGGTGGCATGAATGGCGTCTTGGCTAGGGGCCATGGTGGGACCTCCGCCAAACATTGTCTGATAGTCAGGGGCGGAGTTTGCCAGGTACATGGAGATGTCCTCGGCCTCGCTGGACGAAGAGTGGACGCTGTCGGTGTCGCGAGAGGGATAGGGAGAGGCAGCGGCGCGGGCCATGCGTATGTGGCTGGAGCGATGGGAGCCCTTTAAGGCAGGGTTAGCGATATTGTGGTTAGGCGGGGGCTGATGAGGCCCGATCAGGAAAAAAAAGAGAGAAAGGAAGGGTGGACGCACTGGGTCGCTGTGGATGAGACTCTGATGGCCAAGATGATAGGAAGCACGGTAGAGGTCGTCGGGGGTGGGGGGGATGCCCTGCTGGATGCGGGCGATGGAGCCGTGGGAGGAGTGGGGGCGGGAATGGGAGGAGTGGGTGGAGGAGGAGGAGACGGAGTTGGACCTGGAGTGCTGGGGGTGGGAGGGGAGGAAGTCGAGCGAGACAGCGGAGGGCATCATTTGCATGGTGAAGACAAGAAAAGAGACAAAGGATGGTGGGGATGAGCGGGCCAGCCGGAGAGAGAACAAAGAGTGTAGGGGACGAAGAGGACAGACAGAGAATACGGAACGAAGTGGGTGGAAGGCTCCGCCGACAAGGTATAATTGAGCGGAATGACCGTTTGACTCTTGAGTTCGGAATCAACGTTGGTTACCAGATCTTTGCTCACGAACGTAGTCAAGACAACACCACCTCCTCTTTAGTAATTTTCTCTTTTTCCCACAATAGATCATCTGACATATCCATATCATGATCACAAGAATCCCTATCCCCTTTCCACTACTCTTCTTTCCCCCCTACATACATGTATTTACGAAACCGTTTTTGCAGTTTCTCCCGTCTACCCTCCGCTATTTGACGTGCAAGTCGTATCCACGACGCAATCGTCAGGTCCTCCATCCGATATGGTGCGTACTTGCTCTTCGCGACACCCCGTTCTCTCAGTGTTGCGGGCAGAAGCTTCAGGGGAACCGGGTACACAAACTCCCGTTCCGATGCGTTTTCTGGATGCAGCAACTCGAGCGGGTATGTCAGGTATTCCAGCTCAAATACGGGTGTGTGACTTTTGTTCGCCTTCTCTAGGTCTGCAATCCAGTACTGGCGCGGCATGAGTATTATCCGCTCTATTGTTTCTGTCCTCTACACACCTGTGCATATCCTAGCGGCGTCCAACGCTGATTCGACCGTGATGGTGAGCCAGAGTCGCTGTGCCAGGGTTCGTCAAGATGGCACCGCCATGTATCCCGGTATTTCTCGCTTTTGCAGTGGACGGTTTTGTTGCCGCCGTCGCCCCGAGGATGCCCGGGCTTTCGTTTAGAAGGTTTCTTGGGCTTTTTAGGTTTCTTCTTCAATGCGAGATCTCCGACTGCGCTCACGTTGTACGAAAATATTCTGAACGTCGGCATATATGGGTTTGGAACGACAGAGGGTCCCACGTTGACAACAGCATAATCTGCCAGTTTGGGCGATTTCGGTAAAGCGCCCCAATTTTCCACCAGTGTCTCGAAAAGACCGCCATCGCCGAGCGTACTAACCGCTCCGTCTTGTAGCTCCTCCTTGTCCGGGAATATTCCAAGATCTGCGGCTTCCATGAAGAAGAACTAAGTAAAGAATAGATCAGCGTTCTGTGGTTCTAGGCTTTACTACCATCTATACTTACGTGATCGACATTCATGTGCTTTCCAGTGAAAACCAGTCAATTTTTGATGGGCGAAAAACAAAAGTACACATACTCCGTATAAATGTCCAAGGATGGTATCCTGAAAGCGCAAGGAGAGTTCAACATATCGTACGTACTGAAGAATGGGACTCAGCTTTATGAGTCACAATAGGAAACTAAACTACAACTTACGCATTCCGGAAAATAATTTCCAGAAGATGGCGGTACATGACCTGTTGCAAAAATCAAAACATCTCTCAGGACTTGGGTGGCCCAATAATCTTACCGGAAATCCAAACCTGATTTGAGGTCAGTGATGAATATAAGCATTCAACTGTACGCATCATACCTGCATGCCCCTGCTGCGATACATCTCAAGTTGAACTTCGAGCCAATCAAATTGAAGATTGCCTGGATCGTTTCGGTCCTTGAACGGGCATCCAGCTACCACTGGATGATATCACCAATGTTAGAAACGTAACAGATGAGGTACTCGAACGGTGACTTGCCTTTATTGGAGTCGTAAAAGTACATGGTGTTCAAGCTAACGACGGCCAATTCATCCGGTATCACTTCTACAGTGAAATATGCGCCGCGCTGGAAGACTTGGAGATAAGGGAAAGGTATGAAAGCACTCCAGATCCTAGGTCGTATCATTGCATCAGACATTGATTGACGGAAAACAGGTCGCACTTACGATGCGAATTCATTCGTGATGGCGTTGGGACCTGTTGGTATTGATGAGAAGTTCATCGTGAATGATATGGGAAAAAAAACTACATACCTGGAGTCAAGATATTCTGGCAATTGAGTCAAGATGTTCAGTGACAGAAACGAATTGTTTCCTAAATCGCTTACATGTGCTTGAAGGGATACAAGTAAGTCCTCGAATATTTAAAAAAAGTAGATTGAGTACTTACGCCAAACATCGTTATTTCCTAATAAGCAAATGACTGATCATCAATGGCGAGCGGAAAATTTCAGATGAACGAACCTAAGCTGGGTACAACGGGGATTCCCCGGTTTGTAAATATCTTCTGCATTCTTGCAGCCACCGCTCTGTTCAAGTCATTGATCTCAGACGGTGTCCGAGGGAGTTGGCGATCATTGTCGTGTCTGGAGTGAATATTAGTATTGTACAAATAAGTAGTAGATGTCAATCTTACCTTGCATTATCTCCTGTCCCTAACCAGACGTCGATTGAATTTCTCGAGAGCACCAGCAATGAGACGTACAGATCACAAAATCCACTTCACTCGCCCAATTATCTTTCAAAAAATCCAACGTATAGTTGGTCAAGCGGAATGGCGAGTCGCATTCCCTGTAAATTTTTTACAAGTGTCCACGAGACAGCCATTAATGACGCACGAATAAGGGGTTCCGTAATAGGAGGCCTGATTCTTTTTTTTCTTTGAACTCTTCCTGTGACAGGCCTTGGATTGTGATGTATGAGGGGTATAGTATGAATCTGGATGCATGTCTGTGATATGCAGAAATCGCCCATGTAACTTCCTCGGCTCTTTTAGAAAAGCCATCGTGTTATTTGCGTTCATCAGGTGTGTGGATGTATTGCACTCACTGGTGCTCTGCACCACGAATGGGGTTTGGGCTGGCGACGAAATTACATTATCGAGGGCAAAGGCTGCAGTGAGAAGAATGAAGGAGGTAGACCAGAACTTGAACATGAGTGAAGAGAGACAAGTGAATGCCTCAGTTCCAAGAGCTAGCTTGGCGAATGGAGGTGGATGGATGAGGAAGGATGAGAAGACGCCTCGCACGTTCGTGCTGGGGATGTTGAATGTTGATGTCACTGAACGAATTTTACGAACCCTGCTGCTCGTCCTCGACAATCCATATACAGACCGATCATAACTCCATTCGGCTGTGACCGATGTCAATGGCAGATCAATCTAATTTAAGCATGCTCATGCCGAATTTATACAACATAACTAATACACGGCGTAGTCGTAAGGTGATGATAAAGCGAGTGAGCGGTATACAAGGAGAATGATGAAACTCGAACAAGAAAGACAGTGGTGAAAACAAATAATGATAAGGGCTGGAATGCTGCATTGGGCTTACTCTGGCTTACTTCAGCTTCGTCGTGATAGGCCGTGCATTGCTCTCGTTTTCGTAATTCGTGTTTGTGGGACGGTGAAGCGCAAGAAGAATGTCAACATTATCGCCAGTGTTGAGAACACTGCGGATGGATTTTTCTGCAAGGTGACAGACCTAAAGAAATGTGAAATGGTCAGAGGGGTGATAATTTGCGCCACAGCTTGAGTATTAATCACCCTGCTATAGCCACCCGTCTGCAATTGGGAGCGACTGCTGGCGATGGCGTTGTGAATGGCATCATAGGCATATCTCCTCCTTCAGGGCTGAGTCAGATCGATGAAATAGCAAAGTGGCACGAAAAGCCTACAAAATGCTTTCCAACTCGGACCGTGTCCTTGGCAAAAGGAATAAATCGTTTCCGCTGAGGAAGCGGTCAAATGCGCGGTAAGAGGCGCATCCTGATATTAAGGACTCGTCGACGGAGGGCTGGTCTGTGTGCCAGCTAAAGGCATTTTCGCTGATTGCAAAAGAAGGACACGTCAGCTTATGCAATGACTCAGACCGAGGTGGCATCAGAGGCGTAGAGAACGTACTTGAGGTGGTTGTGTGCAGCGGCTTCTGGGGTGTGTGGTGCGAGCAATCTGTCCATGAGACGGTGAGAGGAAGTGCAGGAGGTGGTGGTGGTTCAGATGAAGATTGTGTGTATACGCGACGTGATGGATTTATAGCCGGAGATATCTAAGTCGCCGTTGACAGCTAAGATAAGCGCTGACGCAGCGCGGAGGTGGGGAAAGAGAGCTTGCGGGAGTGGCGAATGGGAGCACAAACGTGAGACCAGTTCAATGAAAAGAAAACGACCTGTTATTTAAATAAAATATTTCTCCAAACTTGATCGGCCGTAAAGCCAATTCCCCCACATTGATCGAACGTGCGCCCGGTCCGACAATCGTCACACATCGTCACAGAGATCTTCCGTTCATTGTCGTCACTTGTGTCACTGATTTCTATTTAATACACTCAGTATGTGAATATTTCTTCATTTCCGCAAATGCCATGCTACTTACGCCTATCCCAGCTTGCATCACCGAGTCTTCTGCCTTGGCAGTGTAATCATAGCTCGGGCGCAGCAGCAACCCACACATCTTCGCCGCACCCTCGGTAGCATGGCTTCAATCTTGACCTCCAAGAACGATGGGGATCCTCTTTTTCGACCCCGAGATGCCGAATCATCTGCAACCTTCCGTTTTCTTCGTCAGGTTAATTCCACCCATGGCCTGAATTTAGAGTTTTATTCCGACCTTTATAAATGGTCAACAACTCATGTCGATGACTTTTGGGGTATGGTGTGGGATGAAACCAATGTCATCGGAGACAAGGGATTGCACGTCGTTGATAACACTGCTCTTCCTTCGGCAAATCCACCTTGGTATGCATAATCCGACCTTGATTACCAACGAACTAATCGCTCTTCAACTGTCTTGGCTTTCCAGGTTCCCAGATGCGCGAGTTAACTGGGCAGA
This sequence comes from Galerina sulciceps, assembly GCA_023014345.1. NCBI lineage: Eukaryota > Fungi > Basidiomycota > Agaricomycetes > Agaricales > Galerinaceae > Galerina > Galerina sulciceps. The sequence goes on along the minus strand of JAEDXJ010000005.1, from coordinate 914,982 downwards.
GAATATGTTGTACTGTCGATCGGAAGACAAGATAGCTCTCGTAGAAGCCAGTTGCGTCTCTCCCTTTCATCGTATTTACGAGGCAGGCCAATGTTGACATCGACGATTCATTCAAGCTGAACCGACACCGGATCACTCGATTTCGCGTTTAAGGCGCGTCACTTATGCGCAACTGCACACCCTTGTGGCCGATGTCGTCTCCGCCTTACTCTATCATGGAGTAGAACCAGGAGACAGGGTTGCCTCGTACTCCTCAAACAGTATCGTCTGTTTTTTTTTTCTTTTTTAGCAACGCGGATAAATATACTTACCACTCCCTTTTCGTTCGCAGGAGAACGTGGTTGCGTGTCTCGCGACATCTGCGATCGGCGGAATTTGGGTCAGCGCAGCTGCTGATTTTGGCCCGGAAGGTGTCATGGAACGGTGCGTCATTGGCAGTTAACTCTCCCAACCATTCCATCCTAATCCGTAAGCGGTAGTTTTGAGCAGGTCCAGCCCAAAGTCATATTCTCCGTCGATGCTGTCGTGTGCGTTACTATCCCATTTTCCAAGTGCATTTCTGGAACATAGGGTTGAATGACATGATTATAGCTACAATCACAAGGTACACGACCATTTACCCAAGCTTTCAGCACTGCTATTAGGCTTAGCCGACAAAATACCTACGCCGAAAGTTGTCATTTCGAGCACTCTTTCCCATCAGCCAAATTCTCAGGGCTGGGAGAGTGGATGGCTCGGGTGGGAAGAATTTGTGAAAGAAGGCCAAGAGTGTTTGCTTGGTCGTTCAAAGGCTAATGGGGAGATACAGTGGCACCGGATGACATTCGATTCACCCTTATGGATTCTTTTTAGTAGTGGTACCACTGGTAAGCCGAAGTAAGTTTTCACACTTGATACCTAGTCCGAGTTTTCCTTATCAAGAAAATATCTCAGGCCTATCGTCCACCGAGCAGGAGGGATGCTTCTACAGGCAAAAAAGGAATTTGCGATATGTGGAGACCTTCGTCCTGACGACGTATTTTTCTATTATACCACAACGTCGGTGAAATATTATCAGGCGCCTGGCCTTGTGACACTGACAGACATTCAAATCGTAGAGGATGGATGATGTGGAACTTTCTCGTGAGTGGACTAAGCGTCGGTTGCACGCTCGTTTTGTACGATGGAAGTCCCCTGCGAGATGTGAGTTTTCTTTGGAAGCTGGTGGACGACTTGGGCATCACTATCTTTGGAACGAGTGCGAAATACTTGGACCAGCTTTCGGTAACCTCCCTTCTTATCTGGCCTTGCATGAGTCTTTGACTGCTGCGGCAGAAAAAATATCGACCCCGAGAACACCATAATCTGAATACCCTGCGGCACATATATTCCACTGGTTCTCCCCTCGCTCCTCCATTATTTGACTATGTCTACGAGCACATACACCCTAATGTGCTTTTAGGTTCTATAACTGGTGGGTCTCTTTTATGTTTATTCACTTGTGTGCCCCTGAACCGAATGCCCAGGTGGAACTGACATTTGTTCTTTATTCGCCGGGATGTGTTCTGCTCTCCCGGTCTTTCGGGGGGAGATTCAGTGCAGAATGCTCGGAATGGCAATTGAAAGTTTCTCTCCCACGGGAAATCTGAACCCTCCTGATGAAGCTGGCGAACTAGTCTGCCTTAAGCCATTCCCATGCATGCCCTTAGGCTTCTGGCCTCTTACTGGATTCGGGCCTGAAGCTGAAGTCAAGGCAGCGCAAGCGAGATTTCATCAATCATACTTCTCCGAATTCGACGGTGTATGGTGTGAGTGTTTTTTATCGTCCTATGACCTAGCCCCGACTCGTTGCTTGAAGATCATGGAGATCACATTATCATCACACGTTCGATGTTGGGGAACGGTGGTGGGCTGATTATGCTTGGACGTTCAGACGGTGTGCTGTAGGTTTTATGCATTTCAAGGTGCCTGGAAATTACTCAAGCAAATTTAAATATGGCAGGAATCCCGGGGGCATTCGGTTTGGTTCCTCGGAAATTTATGAGGTTCTTGATATGTGCTTTACTAGTCCAACTGACAAGCTTTTTGTCGTGGATTACTTGGCTGTCGGGCAGAAAATTGACGGCGGTGCGGATGAACGAGTGATATTGTTCATCAAGCCCCCCGCAGGTCAGGAGTTGACTCCGGAATTTGAAATGAAAGTCAAAGCAGAAATCCGTGCCCGGAGAAGCCCACGGCATGTCCCCGCAAGGGTGCGTTTTTCAAGTGGTAGAAGCTTTGCCCAGCTGACAGTTGCCCATTCACACTAGATCATTCAAGTATCGGATGTTCCATATACCCTGAACGGAAAGCGGGTAGAAGTCCTTGTGAAGAAAGTGAGTGTATCAAAATCGCGTGTTTCCGTTATTCTGACTCACAGCCAACAGATTGTCAATGGAGCTCCATTGTCCTCTGTGAATTCCGCAACACTATCAAACCCGGAGTGCTTGACATTTTATCAGGAAATTGGACAGATTCTGCGTCAAGAACGCGCCTGAAAAGGCCAAGTTGTAGCTCTGTGGCTCTTTTATTTTATTTAAACTATGTATGTTGGTCAAAAATCGAGAGCCACGAGGCGTTGGAGTGGAATGTGGAGACCATTTCTTGCCCATCGTGTGACCTGATGTCAAGCTATATTTGACTTTACCAGTCTTTAGTGGCAGTGTTGAGCGCCTCGAGGCAAGATAACTCCGTTCGTCCCTTAGCCGGCCGGGATCAGGTTTTTCTTTGCTCGTTCCTCAAGACCTCGCGGTTCGTGCGTTTTCTGGGTCTGGCTGGTCGTCTTGTTCTTCCATCACGACCTTTACGCCCACCCAGGCCATACCTGTGCTGGAGTTCATGTTTGCCTCGTGCCTTTAATCGCCCAGCAGCTTATCATGTCGCCGTCCGCACGTAGGGTGGCACCCTCTCGCCAGCATTCTAGTCAAAGTCAACCGACCAACTCTAGAGCTCGTATGCCATCGTTATTCATTACAATTCGGAATTCTATCTATGGTGCGTTGGGCGTCGGGTACTTCTTTCATGCCTTGGATCAGGCATACTGACTGGGGATACAAGGCACTGTCCTTCTCTTCACCCTAATTTGTCTGGCAATGGCGGGGCACTTCCAGTCTGTCTTGGCTGCTTCGGACTTGAGTGAGCTTCTACTTCAATGTTCGTGGATTCTAGTTACTGATTTCGATCCCATTACTTTTAGCTCGTTTTGTTCCTTTCGCCATCTTCGTCTGTTCGGCCAGTTTGTTTATTTTTCTCATCCTGTAAGTTCTACTGGTTTGTCAGTAGGTTATTTAAGGCTAACACATTATTCAGCATCTCCTTTGCCTTCTTCCTTCGGGAAAGGAATCCTATTTCTACGAAGGTCGAGCTGGCTTGTTTAGGACTTGCTGGGATGTTCTGGCTTGGTCTGTCTTTCCTTGATAATTTTTGCGTTGCGCTGACTAAGTTTCCATTAGTACTCGGCGTTTTCTTAACGACTTCGGATGCGCAGTCGGCAGATGTCGAGTGTTTTAGTTCAGATGCTTCATCGACACCGTTAGATGATGCAAGTGCAGAATGTAAGAGTCACAGACTCAAAGTGCCATCCCCCTGCTTACATTTTCCAGTCCACACCGACCAATATCAGGCAATGTATCGAGTGTTGATGTCTTTCTCGTTAATGAATGCGGCTCTGGGTACGCTGAAAATCGTCTGTTGCATTGTTGACATTAATAATAATTATGGAATTAGTTCTGTTTGCGTGCTTTGCGTTACTTTTCCTTGCCCTCCGCAGGCACCGTAAAGGAGACGAACACATGTGGCATGGACCAGTTACGTCTTGCGCTTGGTTCAACAATTACGAGAACGCGAAACAGACACGAGGAAAAGTCAGCAGCTCGAGCGTCCTCCCTGTCGCGTCTGCCTACATGGGTGGGCCTGTATTTACGGAAAAACCTCAGAGGCATGCGAGTGCAAGACGCGAGCGCGATCGTGATCACCCGACACGGCCCTCACGAAATCAATCATCACGAAACCCATATCCTACACCTCCAAAGGATTCCACTAGCAGAAACTACCCACGGCAAGGTTCTGGAAACTCACCACGAGCTGCTAGGGCCCATGGAGTAGATCTGGAGAAAGGAGGTATGCTGAATCCCTACAGCAACCGTTGAAAGTTTGTGGAAATTTGTAGACCCCGATGATATTTGTAGCGATTTTTTCCTTTATGTATGATGGGAATGAATGTAGACGGCGGTTGGACATTAGGTCCTCGCCGATGTATAATTGTAGTACGAACATTCGACAATTCGATAGCTGTCGATATATATGTTACTGTAGGATTGGAACAAGATTGGAAGCTGAGAGGAATACGCTAAATGAAGTGCATGTGATGAATCACATGACTTACGTCATCTGTTATATGAAAGAAGTTCAAGTTCAACCCGATATCGCTGGACTCGAGAACTTAGCATTGCACTCTTTGCACAGGATTCCTACTATTTCCAAAGTATTCCTCTGGCTCCGGTCAGATACCGCTTTCTCCTTCTCATAATCTGCAGCACATTTCTCTTTACGAACTATTGAAACTTGTGATTATGACTGTACGCTTTGGAAACAATAGGCTGGGCTTTTACCGTAAGATTCTCAGCTACTCTATCGCCACGCTAATCAGGCACTAATCTCCTCTTCCAGTTGTCGTATTCATCCTATCAGGTAACGCATTTTTGCTTGAGACGGACTGGAATGCCTTCTAAGTACCTTCTAGGAGTGGTTCTCGGCCTGGCAGCGAACTTTGCGAGTGTATTCCTGCCCAGTTTTCATAGTAAGTGGATGAAAACATTGCTTATGTGGGTAGTGAGTTAACCTGCTAAAATCGTTCCATAAACAGGAGACTTTACAATATTCGCCCTCATCGTACCATCCATAACGATATTCACGTTTTTACTGACGTGAGTCTCATCAAGTTTTGTAATTAGGCCTTCCTTTATACTGGTGCAGATTACAATGGGCAACGCCGCAAACCGAGGCAGTTGCATTGTTTATTTTGGGCACTTTATGGTTAGGTGCGATACGAATTTTTTGAAATATAATTTATGGATACTTATGTTACGGCTGTATAGCGATGGGAGCCTGGGCAACGTAGGGTTATCGACTCTGCGTTTTTCTTCACAATTAATGCTGACCATGAAGCGATGTAATTGGACCCGCTCAATGTGATGCACTTGGGGGGCAAAAGACGCCTTCCAAGAATGGCCAGAGTAAGTTAGGTTTCAATATTATCGGTCTATCACGGTCATGGTGTTCTGACCTATATTATCAGCAAACCTCCAGGCTTTCTGCTATGAAATGAAGGTCGTTCAAGCATTTTCATGGGCACTCTTTGCCATGTTTATCATTGCGTTTGGGATCTTGCTTCAACTCGTTACTTTGGCCCAACAATTTGGGCGCTTCAAAATCTGGTCAGAACCCATCAGAGGTGAGTCTATGTTTTCTTTACAGATACCGTACATCGACATTCTTTCAGAACTCCCATGGTATGGAGAAATGCCAGGATACTATAATACTAATACCTATGGCCCAAACATACAATACCCGCCTTCTGCTGGTGGGTATGGCTATCCGGCGCCATACGGGATGGGCGGAATGCCGGGTCCTAATCCAGGTCATTCCATTGTGATTCAGCCAGGGATGAATGGTGGCCTACCGACAATTACCCAAATGCCTCTTAATACCATGCCCATGTCAGCTTGATTCAGGCAAATCACGACGTCTCATGGCGTGGATAGAGTAGGCCCGGTTTTTCGCTGTGCTGCATGAAACAAACTGCTCCTCGAAGTGTGTAAGGATTGCTGCCTAGCTTGATCGTAATTATGTGTTTCATTTTACTTTTGGGGTACTTGTCAATACTTTGATGCTATTGACCTCATGGAGCCGGCGTGCTTGTGCCTCGTGGTTGTGTAGCTCATTCATAACAACTCGCTAGACTTTATGCCACTGTATAAATTTGCCTCCATTTTTCTCGACTGTATATCATGCCTCTCTTCAACAAGAACCCCCTACGATCAGCTGCGATAGGTATTGTGCTCTTGCTGTCGATGTCCGTGGCCATAACTTTCATCTCCGTTCATCCGATTGTTTAGCTACTGTTGTTGTTTGCGTCGCACATTTTGCGACAAAGTTCTTGATATCACTGCGTACGATTGACATTGAAGAATCACGTCTTCTGGTGATAACCGAGCTCTTATCAGATGCCTTCCAGCTGACCCAGACTTCGATTGCAATTTTATCCATTTCGGCGCTTTTATTCATGTATGTGGTTTCGATTTGCAGTTCGTGCCTACTAAATCCCTCATACGTGACATTCCAGGATCATGAAGCACCACAGGATGGATGGCCAGATGATGACACAGTCGCAGGAAGAAATGGCAGTGATCGGCATCTTCGCGTTGTTCTGGGTTGGTGAGTTGGTGACGAATCTTTTAGCAGTAAGGCCTGAGGCTGACTGCAACATATATAAATAGTATCACTCCTAGCTTATCGGTCATTTACAAGCAAACAAGGAGGTATTATGGGAAGCACCACCGACCTTGGAATTCCTAAAGTGTCGCAAGAGTCTGCAGGATGGCAGGATCCGTGCTTGAGAGACGATGTCTATTGCATTTATGAGGAGTACACGTATTTCTGAGCCGATAGAAGACAGAAAGACGCCTGGACCTTGTTCTAGTTATACACAGGACCATTAATACCCGATTGGATCATGCTTCGGGCGAGGCCTAGGCGACTCTTGCCCTGGGAAGAAGCACAGATGAATAAGACAGCAAACAAATGCAAGAGTCATGTCATCTTTTTAGGTGATACAGCAGCTTGATCCCCACTGAAGCTTTATGAAAGGACCTAATAGGACGTCCAGTGAGATAACCCGATATTGGTTGACTTGCATTGCTAGCTTGAAAATGATCCTAACAAAAATCCTAGTGTTCTGCGCCCAGGCCCGATCTGAGTTGAAGGGCGCGTTATCCGGCTGTTCGAGCCAAAAAAACCAGTAGAGTCCGAGTAACTGAAGGACGTAAGATGCTGCAGATCTAGATCTCCATCAATCGTCGTCGTCGGTACCAAAATACAGATATTAATTAGTTCAGTGAAAATTCAGAGAACAAAAAGTAGATTTGGGGGGCTCTTGCATTCTCTTAGCGATGAAATGTTGCGTCAATTTCGAGGTCCCTAGTCTTGACTGCGTTGGAAGTAATGCTCGGTCGTAAACCCGGCGTTCTAGGGAGTATGGTGAACGAAGTTGACTTCATTTTTCAAATCACGGCAAAGGTACGACGTCCTCATCCGACTCGATAACCGAATTGTCAGTAGACAGTGCTCTGGATACCTACCGCAAAGGAGACACTCTGGAAGCATCAAAAAATGATAAAACATCCTCCATTTTTTTCAGCAGGATTACTGGGTCGTCCAAAGTATCCATGCTCTAGAACAAGCGAATCAGGAGTACTGTACAGACTCGGTAAGATGTCTGACCTCGGTGTTGGACTCCCAAAAGATGGGTTAGAATAACCGAGAGGGAGGTCAATATCCCTCGAAGGCCGAATGTGAACCACGGCATACCATGTCGACTCTTGAGTATTTATGTGTGAACTTGGGGCATCAAGAATGGTTAGGCTTGATTACCCTACGCCGTAGTAGAGTAAGGAGTCCCAAATTTTACGCGATGGAGGGATTGGAATGTAAATGCGCTAGTAACGAGACAAGTGAATGGGGTCGTGCAGTTTACTCGAGTATTATTCAGTAATACACACGCAGAAGGATGTCAAGTGGGAGGTCGTAGATCATGTCAGGAGAAAGGAATCGTGACATGCGTGACACAGAGAATATGTGACGTGGTTTCGGTCAATCCCGACATCGGCTTCAGTGATCTCTCATTACTGGAAAGCAGTGCTTCACTAGACGACGATCCCTCATCCTTCTTTCTTTATCCACACCCTGTCCTTCTGCCCATTACTTCGAATTTTTTGTATTTCTTCTTTGCAGAATCATTATGATAAGTTCTGCTGCTATACACTGCTCACAGGGGACTGACTCCTTTGTTTGTATCTACGCTAACCCAAGCAGGCGGCGCATTGAGACGGATGTTATGAAAATGTGCTGCCACTCACGGCGCTTATTCTTTGAGCTATTTACTCAATCTTATTTCTCCTAGGCTGATGTCAGATTACGAGGTATCACTCGTCAACGACAATATGCAGGAGTTCTATGTTCGTTTCTATGGTCCTGCCGAAAGTGAGTGCTGTCAGTTGTTCCTATTGCGTATTTGCACCGACTCTGTTTCCATAATTTCCGTAGCACCGTTTTCTGGAGGCGTTTGGAAGATCCATGTCGAATTACCCGACCAATATCCATTCAAATCACCTAGCATTGGATTCATGAACAAGATCTTCCACCCGAATATTGATGAACTGTATGCTACCTCTTCATTCTCATTAATCTGTCTGCTCAACACTCGCTGTTTAGCAGCGGTTCCGTCTGTCTTGATGTGATCAATCAGACATGGTCGCCTATGTTCGGCGAGTATAATCTGCATTTTTATGAGGCGACTTGCTGAATGGATGGCGTAGACATGATCAACATTTTTGAAGTTTTCCTTCCCCAGCTCTTGCGCTACCCAAATCCTAACGACCCACTAAATGGCGAGGCTGCGGCTCTCCTCATGCGTCATCCCAAGGAGTATGAAGCGAAAGTTAAGGGTATGTTCTGTTTCGACCTGAGTTCTCCTTCTGGGCTCATTGCAGCTTGTAGAATACGTGCAGAGGTTCGCAACGAAAGAAGCTGCTGATGCTGCCACTGATAATAGCGAGGAAGAAGATAAGGATGAGGAGATGAGCGATATTGGCAGCATCAGTGACGGCGAGTAATTCCTCGTGGATGTAACCAACTTTCTTCATCAACAGCATCACCCTGTCACTGATACCCTCGCACATGTCATGTCTCGAGACTCGTTCCTCATGCTATAGTTGTACCAACACACATCGCACAGTAGAGTGCCATTGTTGTTAATTTTAGTCAGGTCTGTAGGATTGGTTAGGATTTTCTCTTCATTATGAATTGTACAATATATAAATAAGAAATGTATAACAGGGTAACCCATGAAAAATGCAAGCTGGTGAAACATCGTCGAAACGAGACTGATCTAGGAATATCATTTATCGTCACTGGGCACTGGTATTGCCTGGACAACAATTTCCTCGACTTTCTTCTGGACCTCAGATGCAGTCTGCAAATCAAGGGTTGTCAGAGCTTGTCAAATTGATATATAAACATGGAAACAACGAACCTTCATGAGCAGGTCAATCTGCGACTTGACCATCTCAGAGGTTGTCGATTTCGATTTACTTTGTTTGAGCAGCTCCTCCTTCTGTTGAATAAGTTCTTTTTTTTTAAGATCGAGGCTAGGCAAGGGGTGTAATGAACTACTATTTTACATATATTCTGGTAATGGCTCACCGTTGACGTTCTGCCAGCTCAAAGTTCAGGCGATTGAGCATAAGCTGATGTTCTTCGGAAAGGACTTCATCTGTACGGAGTTCCTCAGGTGCGAGCCGTTTAAACTCCTCCACATTATAAAGTGGGATGTCCTGGTATATTGAACTGTGGGCAAGTCAATTTCCTTCAACACATTACTGTTAACAAATCGAAACGCGAAACTCACGCGAACTGTCGGCATTTCTCAATCTCCCGTTCCAGATGTCGTTTTTCGTATAAAAGGTTCTGCAAATTTAGATGGGACTGGTCCATCTCCTGTCTAGCCGCTGCTGTCTCTTCCTTTTTGAGACGTGTTGCCGTATTTGCAGCGCGGTACAGAGATTTTAGGCGCCCGATCAGCGCCATGGCACGAATGTGCATGGCGGCGGTGTCCTGCTGAAGGTGGTTTGACGACGAAAGGTCGCGCAGCTTCTCGAGGACTTCATCAGGCGAAGGTGCTTGGGCAAACTCGGGGCCAGAGATGTGGTTTTGATGCATGTGGGATAGTCGTCACCGGCAATGAGCAAAATCAAGAGAACGACGCGAAGCCGTGGGAAAAGCGATGGTCGGAGAAGAGCGGGCCGAGAATGATGATTTCATGTGTTGATAAGATGGGTTCCAGTGGGTAAGCGAGACCTCTCCTGCTGACTACGAAGTTCCCTTATCCCACAACACTCATCACCATCCCAGGCTTACAGTCTATAGCTGGTGCCGGATTGTTTTTCTTCCACTCCATCTACTTCCTGCTTCCATCTAGCCATGCCTCGCGAACGTTCGATGTCAGGGACTATCCCGTCCATGGAGACCACCCATGATGAGCTCAAGGACAACACCATCATCATCGGTCAGTCTCTTTCAGCTAATGTATACCGGCTATCAACAGGCACTTAGTTCCATATCCATAGTGCTTGGTGCCTCCGGAGATCTGGCAAAGAAAAAGGTGACCAATTCGCTTCGACATCGTCATAATTTGGTCTAATGACTTTGGTCTAGACTTTCCCCGCGCTCTTTGCGCTTTACCGTCAGGGTTTCCTTCCTCGCGATTGTAAAATTGTCGGATACGCCAGAACAAAAATGGATCGGCCAGATTTTGAAAAACGCGCTACGTCCTACATCAAGGGCGCCGATGAGAACAAGGACATCGCAAACGCTGTTGAGTCCTTCAAACAAGTCCTTTCCTATGTCTCCGGAAGCTACGAGGACGGTGCTGCTTTTGATATTCTCAGAAAACACTTGGATGAGATCGAATCGTCCTATCAGTCAAAAGAACACAACCGAATTTTCTATCTCGCTCTCCCACCCACTGTCTTCATCCCTGTCTGTAAAAATTTGAAAGAGCACTGCTACAACGCAAAAGCTGGTGTCAATCGTATCGTGATTGAGAAGCCGTTTGGCAAGGACCTGGAATCTGCCCGAGAGCTCCTCTCTTCAGTCAAGCAATACTGGACGGAAAATGAGACCTTCCGTATTGATCACTACCTCGGCAAAGAGATGGTCAAGAATCTTCTTGTCCTTCGTTTCGCTAACATCGCACTCGGGGCTGCATGGGACAAGAATTCGATCAGCAACGTTCAGATCACCTTCAAAGAACCGTTTGGCACGGAAGGGCGTGGAGGTTATTTTGATGAGTTCGGAATCATTCGTGATATCTTGCAAAATCGCGAGTGACATTCTTCTAATAATGACGTCAGTGGTACCCCTAACACCACCGTCAGATCTATTGCAGGTCCTCAGCATTTTGACCATGGAACGGCCTGTTTCTTTTGCTGCTGAGGACATTCGTGACGAGAAAGTTCGTTCGTCCATCTCTATCAGACGCGAGGATCATTTGATGTATGTTTTAAATTAGGTTAAGGTGCTTCGCTCCATCCCCCCTATTGAGAGGAGTGATACCCTTCTGGGCCAATATGTAGCCGCAAACGGGAAGCCCGGCTACTTGGATGATGAAACCGTCCCTCCCAATTCGAGCTGTCCCACATTTGCGGCAACGACCTTGTGGATCCACAACCCAAGATGGGAAGGCGTGCCTTTTATTCTTAAAGCAGGAAAAGGTTAGGAGACAATGCACGGGACGAATCGTTTCGCCATGCTGACAAAGGACTCGTTGGACAGCCTTAAATGAGAGCAAGGTCGAAATCCGAATTCAGTTCAAAGATGTCACGCAGGGTATCTTCAAGGACATCGCACGCAATGAGCTCGTCATCCGCATCCAACCCAATGAAGCCGTCTACCTAAAGGTCAATTCAAAAACTCCTGGTCTGTACACCCGCGCGATCCCGACCGAGATGGACCTTACTTATAAGAGACGGTTTGTCGAGGCCAAGATCCCTGAAGCGTACGAGGCTCTTATTCTAGACGTACTCCGCGGAGATCACTCGAATTTCGTTCGCCACGACGAGCTTGATGTTGCTTGGAAGGTAAATTAAGAAAGTTTGGTTTCGTCAGCAGCCTGATGTTCATTTGTGACAGATTTTCACTCCAATCTTGCACTGGATCGAAGGTGTCGGTGGACCTCGTCCGCGCCCTGTCTCTTACCCGTATGGATCGCGTGGACCCAAGGAATTGGAACCTTTCATTGAGAAATACGGTTACAGGCGGAATGCTGATGCTTAGTGCGTATTTTGTTCTTTTACACTTGTCGATCTGTAACGGTCAATTTCTGCAGCTTCTGGCCAGTGACCAACATGGCAGCGCTTTGATTTCTTGGACATTGTATAAATTGTAACATCATTTGAATTAGAAAAAACCTCGTCCGAGTATATATATTCGCTGTGAATAAAGTTTCTATGGTTTGCGAGCAAGTTCGGGCAGCAGTTTACATGTAGAGTACAAAGGGCTAGACTATTCGGTGTGAGAAAAGATCGGGTGGACAAAAAACAATTAGGAATATCTGCCGATAAGAATCCAATGATCCTGCACGACTGAAGTTACGCACGTCAAGGAGCATAGACACGTTCACCTGACAATTTTAGACTGATTTAGACAGGGAGGATCAAAGGGTACAGGGGTAGATATACCTCTGTAAGTCCTTTCATTGGTATCTAGGATCTTCTTTAGCTTCCCGCCTATGTCCCGGACACGATTTCTGCACTCGTCCAGCCCTCTCCAATTTCCAGCGGCCGTCCAGCATTCGGAGCAGGCTCTTGAGGCTGAGTTGACGGTTTCAAGCTCCAGCTCTTCCCGTTTGTGAAGAACAAGGACAAGATCGACGAGGCGGCTGAGACCAGCGAACCAAGTCGAGATGCCGCGTTCTGGGTCGGTGGAGGTATCTGTGACCAAGAAGGACGAGGCGAGGTCTATGCATTTTCGCAGGACGTTCTGGTCGATAACACATTCTGAAGGACGCAAATGACGCGTCAAAATGTCGGTAACGAAGGCGCCAAAGTCTGTGGCGGGAATCTGTGGAATGGGGTGTGAACTGTCAGCAGAGGGGGTAAGTGGGGAAGAGGACGGACGGCATCGATGTCGAGGGGGAGAAGACGGGGTTCAACATCTGAGGCCATGATGATGGTGGTACTGCATCAAGTTAGGTCGGTAAGGGATCTGCGCATTGTCGACGGGATAAATAGTTTGTGGAGGAAAATGTAAAAGTTGAAGGGTCTAGGTCATGCCAATAAGCAGGATCATGATCGGCTCGGCATTTGCCGCTTGAATTGTTAACTTTATCCTTTCCCCTCTTGCAACTTGCAAGGAACGAATATGGCCACCATCCTCGCTCAATTTCTCTCCGGCCTCTCCCCGCCCCCCGTCGTCACCCCAGAGGAGTATGATGGCTGGCAGCTCAGGTGGAAAGTTTTCGTATTCAGGCCTGCTGGTGTGTTTTTGTCCTTGCCATTTCCCAATTTCACACAAACTCCCATTCCACAGTTTTGAAGACCGAAGCTTATCTTTTCTTCGGTCTTTTGTTCTACATCGCGTTTGCATATTTCGGTGCTTCGGCCAATTCAAGAAAGGCCAAGAAATGGTCGGTACCGACGTCATGGACGCGTCCCACTCCATTACTGACCGCATTCTACAGGCTCGATGCCCATCTCCCAATCTACCAACAGCAGTTCTCCAGACCCCAGTCCAAAGGTGGGCTCATCGCAGACGGCTACTCCGACTTTTTCGTCTTTTCCACTGGAAGACGCAATGTCGCTTCCCTGCACACCGTCTTCACCCTTCGGCCACGTCATGACTTCTTCCAGTGGGCCTTCCAGACGGGCAGGACGCTCATAGACTTGCACTACCGCCCAAGAGACGACATTCAACTCGACTTCAAGCTCGCCCCTGGTGCTCTTGCTGACAGCTTTGTCTGGGCTATCGTCGCTAAAGACGAGATCTTGTCGGTCAAGGACAACCGTTGGGATTTGGTTCGTCGTCATTTCTCTTTGCGTGCCATCGCGTCCTTTAATCTGTACACAGACATTCCCCAAAACTGCCGAGAACTCAACCCTTCCTCCGAGCCTCCTTGTCATGTCAGGTATGAAACGTCTCTGTCGTGTGACTGTTTTTTAACTTTTTTTTTTTTGAATCCCCAGAGTTCGCGGACATCACTGAAAACCTCCTTAAACCCCTCGGCAATTTCTCTCTGCTCAATGCTCTCCAGGACCCCAAGATCTTGCCCTACTTCCGGTCACTATCCGTGCGTGAATGTGTCTTGCCTTCACTTATTCTTTTGTTTTAATCCGAATGATACTTTCTGTGTACAGATCACGGACCAGCCACGAGACCGCCCAGCCAAGCCCCTACCAGCCGAAGAACGCGAAAAACACGTCATTCTCAGCCTTTCCGCGTCGTCCTCCTCTCACGTTGCCGACACCGTCCCTCTCATTACTGCTCTATTCCAACTCGTCGATGTCCTCAACAAAATCAGCCTCCGTCCAGAGACCAAGTCCAAACTGAAAAGGGCACGAGAGGAGGTAGACAAGGAAATCAAGGAGGAAGCCGAGAAGGAAGCCAAGGAAGAGGTCCGTCACCGTTTTCTATTTGTCCTGACATTTAACCGATTTGCGGCTCCAATTTAGGCACTGGACGCCAAATTAGCTGCTAAACGCAAGGCTGAGGAAGAACGTATATCCAAGCTCAGCGCCGCGGACCAGAAGAAAGTAATGAATACTTACCCTCCTTTAAAGGTCATTTATTTTGCTAATCGGCGCCTTATCACAGGAGCTTGAGAAGGACCGTAAGCGTGCCCTTCGCAAGTCGCAGGGCAAGGTCGTCCGCAAATAGCTTGGCTTGCCGCTGGGTAGCGCAAAACCGAGGGTGGATTTTTGAGAGACCACCGACATATCTGACCTGCCTTCCAAACTAACTCAGACATCATCCTGGTGCACATTTATATTTATTTAATGTACTTATGGTATCGAAATGCATAGTGGAGAGGTATCAGTGTGTTAATGGATTTGGAATCTTGGATAGCCTTGTCTGTCGTAGTGTTACAATAATGGGTTTTGTGTACTTTATTGCGATACGGGGTGGGTCAAGGTGACCTCGCCGTTGACAAAGGTCCACTTGTCATCTGTAGCCGACGGTAAGTGTGCCCGGGCAGTCTCAGCAGGGGTACTCTTAGAAGGGTCCAGCAGCAGCTTCTCAAGTCCAGCTTCCTCTTCGTTGGTCGGTCGGTCTGGCACAGGCGAGCCCACGGCCGCGGCAATGCCAACACCAGCAGCTGTCGCCGCGCTCCATCTCGCACCCCAGCTCGTGAAGAACCTCAAGAGCCACATTGGTTTGATCCCCGGGTGCTCCACGACCTCGCCCTCTTCTTCCTCCTTCTTGCGCTCCCTCGCCGTAGCAGGCGTCGCTGGTCGCCCCTCCTCATCCACATAAATCGGCTCCTCGAACTGCACTTCGACACGACTCTCTTCCTCCGCCTCGCTTTCTGTGCGTCCGAGGTGATCCACCAAGCTTCTTCCCGTCGAGTGTCCACTGCAAGCGGTTGAACGGGCCATGCGCGCCGTGCATCCCTGGGGGCAGGCGCCGCCCACCTGTGCCAAACACTTTCTCGCGCAAGGCAAAGACCTTGCGCCGTGGGGGTAGGGCGGCTTGCCAGAGGTCGTCGACGAGGAACTGAGCTGCCTCGTATTCAAGAGTGTTTGTGGATTGAAGGATCTTGAGGGAGCGGCTGCGTTCTTCTTCGATGGAGGCAAGGACGGCAGAGGAACTGGCGATTTGGGAGAGCGGAGCAAAGTGGGTTTCGTAGTGCGAGCGGAGAGTCATGTTGGTCTCGGACAGAGAGTCTGCGATGAGCTGTGACGAGCGTAAGTCTGGTTTGAAGATGGATAAATAAAAATAAATGTACACGAGTGCATGCAATGACATTTCGAAGATGCTCCTCCCTCCTCCACATAATGAGCAAATGGCCACAGATATCCACGTCGATCTTCATCCTCTCCGGACTCAACACCTCCATTCCCTGGAACGTACCAAGGTCGTGGAAGCTACGGCGCCTACACCTCACTTTAGCAAAGAAAACACAACAAAAAAAATAGACCTACCGGCGCAGATCGAACCCAATCTTCGCTCCCGTCCTCTCGAAATATGCCTCATCGTCTACTATCATCATCATATCATACGACTCCTCATCCTCCGAACCTTCCAAGGGCTCCTCCATAAGCACGCCTTCGCCGTCCATGACACTCAGCAAACTATGAAACCGCGCCTTCTCCTTCCTCTTCAACCTTGCACCCAAAGTATCCCCACCAACACCCAGCCGGCTACCATCGCTTTCCTCACCTTCACCTTCGCTCTCCTTGCCTCTTTCCCTCGACCGCCTCCTGGTCGTACCATGGACGCTTTCCTCCTCCCCGTCTTCATCCTCGCCCTCGTCGCGGGCCGAGACCGGATCTGCCCAGCTTGATACTCTAGCAGTCTGCGCAAATCGCCGCTGGGACCAGGGACGTTTCTGCCCCAGCAGCTTGGTCAGCGTGCGCTCGTAGTCCTGCGGGCTAATCCCACTGAGCGCGCCAAGGTTGGAGCTCGACCCTTCTGCGGAGACGGTGCCACCACTGTTGAGTAGGCCAAAGTGGTTGGGGCGGTAGTCACCTACGCGGATGTGAGTAGATGAAACAATAGAAAAGAGGAAGAAACTGACTGAGAGGCGACACCTGCCCGCTACTGAGCAGGTCGTCATCGTCTGGGTCGCGAACGCCATCGCTGGAAATGAGGTAAATCGGTGTTTTGAATCGATTGAACACGTGAGACATACGAAGAGAACACCATAGGCGGCAGAGTAGGCGACTGTGGTCCCGAGCCATTCGTCGTTGAACGGCGGCTTATCGAGGGGCGACTACTCATACTGCCCGTGCCTGTGCTGATATTGCCGATGATTAACCTGCTGGGCTGAGGGGGGGATGGTGCCTTTGCGGGCGGGGTGTCGGAGTCCTTTTCCTTTTCCCTCTCCCTCTCCTTTCCTTTGAGGGAGGAATGAATAGAAGATATGGTACCCAAATCAACGCTTTGGTTCTTCCGCTTGGCCAAGCTGCACTCACGCGTCAAACAGAAAGCAGGAAGCAGGTAAGAAAGACGCACGCAGCCCAAGTCCCGAGTTTGCCTCGAAACATACCGCCAAACGAGGGCACGCTGCCACCGACGCCCAAATTATCGCTCTCCTCCTCTGTGGAGCGACCGTCGTATCGTTTCCAGGACTCGCCGTCGCCGTCGCTCGCCACGCCAGATTTTTCACGCTTCAATCCGTCCCGCTCGCCAACCCACCGCCCCTGTCCATGGGTTGGACCAGCAACAGCCGCACCCTGCGCCTCCTCGCGCATGCGTACGATATCTAGCACGCGGCCACTCCACAGCGCCTTGACGGTTGCGCCGACAACGGCGTCCTTCTCATATGCGTAGCCCACACCGATGCCGCCAGGGTTAAAGTCTATAGTCTCTCGCCGCCTCTCCTTGCTCTTGCGGTTTCGACGCCCCTTGCGAGAGGCGACATCAGGGCCGCAGCGGACGGCGAAAGCGACGAACGCTGCGAGATCGGTGGTGGGCACCATGAGCGCACTGGAGTCGCCGTCTGCGCTGCCGGCGCCACCGCCTGAGGTGAGACGCAGGCCGCTGGCGAGGCTGCCTATGCCGTTGAGGATCTGACCGCCGCTTGAGCCAATGCCAGAGGGAGCGGAGCCAGTGCCGCTTGCAGCTGACTGAGAGTGGGACGGGGAGCGGTCGGTGGGGACGTCAGCGGCACTGAGGCTCATGGTCATGCTGAGGGTGTGGCGACGCTGGTCGCGGAAATCGCCCTCTGTGCCATCGCTGTCGACGGCTGCGGGGTTGGCAGAGGCGAGCTTGTTCTTGATGACGCGCCGAACTTTGCGGTTGTCTGATTTAACCTTGCTGTCGTATGCCGCTGTTATGTTTTCTACGAGCTGGCGAGTGAGGATGGCGCCGACAGAGGTCTGGCCGGCGGCGGCAGCGGCGGATGCAGCGGCGGCGGAGAGGATGCTGGGGGCGGGGCAGCGGGTATGAGGGAGGTGGAGACATGGATGGAGCCGTGGGGCGATGTGAAGGTCTGAGGGTGGTGGTGGGAGGGGACAATGGAGGGCGGAGCGGAGGACTGGATGTAGGCGGAGAGGGCGAGAGAGAACGAGTGCGGGTAGAGCAAGGGATCGCGTGGGAGGACCTGGAAAATTGGGGGTTGGATGTCACTTCGAGTGAATGTAGCTACAACGCACAAAAGTGAAACCCAATAGGCAAGCTTGTTGCGGGTGGAAAGGACAAGACTGAGGAGGGCAGAGACGAAGCTCGGGTCGACTAGGCGATCTGTAGGCTGCAGTGGGATGTGAGACTAGAGCGGTAGAGAGGAGGGAATGGCGAACCTCGAGACCGAGACAGGGCGCACCGACACTGGCGACCCAGTGACGGATTCCGTCCAGAGTGCGGTCGCATAGAAGCCCATCGAAGCGGAGATTTGGAGAGACGGAGGTGGATGGGGAGGGGTACATGCCAAAGATGGCGAGGGCGGCCTGGATGAGCTTGACGAGCTCGAGGACGGTGGTGACGAAGGTGGGGCGCTCCCTGGACCTGGAAAAGGGGGTTGGGGGGAGGGAGGAGGAGCTGTGGTTGTGGGAGGAGGAGGGAGGACGGTAGGAAAGGGACGGGGGGAGCGGGAGATGGTCGGCGGAGGTGGGGAGGGGGACGGCAGCGTCGGGGAGATGGTAGACGGAGAAGAAGCGGTCCTTGGTGGAGTCTGAGGGGTCCTCGAGAGTGAGGGCGGTGCGACCGCTGCAGCCGATGCGGAGGAGGTTGATGTTCGCGTAGAGCTGGTCGCGGACGGGGAGAAAGAGGCCGTCGGGGATGGGGACGATGGTGTAGTCCGAGCGGAAGTGGGCGAGGGAGGTGAGCATGAGGAGGCCGTGCGGGGTGGTCTTTGGACGAGCGCCGTCTGCGCGGAGGACGGCGAGGGTGTCGTCCCAGACGGAGACAGTCTCTGGGACGAGGGGGCGGAGAGGGACGGAGTGGGCCGGGTTGCCGGTGTAGACGACGAGAAAGACAAAGGGTCTGCGGGAGACGAACCATCTCTCGACGGCGTAGAGCTGGTAGCAGGGGATGTGGATGTCGGGGAGGGTCTGGCGGAACCCGGGCGCGGACTGGGGCAGGAGCAGGACGTGGTCGTCCATAG
Source organism: Galerina sulciceps (assembly GCA_023014345.1). Classification (NCBI taxonomy): domain Eukaryota; kingdom Fungi; phylum Basidiomycota; class Agaricomycetes; order Agaricales; family Galerinaceae; genus Galerina; species Galerina sulciceps. The sequence goes on along the minus strand of JAEDXJ010000005.1, from coordinate 895,868 downwards.
GCCGAACATGTGATCTGATCTCGTCCCCGCATCGGAGTCGACTCTGTTTATAAATCTCATCCCAGGGATCGTTTCGCTGATGGCGTCCCTCCAGTCCCTGCTCCTCTGCATCCTCTGCAACTGTCCCCTCCGCAATCCCACCACCCTCCACTGCGGCCACTCCCTCTGTGCACACCATCCCTCCCCCGTCTGTCCCGTCCACAAGGACAACTCGTCCCCCGTCCCCCCCACACCCCGCATCCCCCACACCTCCCGCGTTCGCTACAACCCCGCCCCCGAGTCCCGACCCCCCCGTCCCCATCACCCCCCATCGCTCAGACGTCGTCCTCAACAGCATCATCACCCTCCTCCACCGCTACCACAGTCCCCTTCCAACGACGACGACAACGACAACGACAACGACGACAGCGACCATCCCCGTCCCCGTAAACGACACAAGCTCCGTCACCAACAGGACGAGGACCACGACGATGACCTCCTTTCCCATCTCCGCTCAGCAGCAGTCCAGGAGCGTCTCCTCCCCCCCGATGTCCCTCTCATCCCCGCCCACTCCCCCGATCCCCTCGCAGAGTTTGACAAGAAGCTTTTCGAAGAGCTCACCTGCCACATATGCTACCTCCTCTTCTATCAGCCCGTCACCACTCCCTGCCAACACGTTCGTCCTTTCTTCTTTTCCCTGTCCGATCTCACCCTCTTCTCCACACAGACCTACTGCGCAAAGTGTCTTCAGCGCTCCCTCGATCACAGCACCACCTGTCCCATATGCAGGCAGGAGCTCCCAACCTACTATTTCCAGGACCAACCCGTCAACACTACCCTCCTCGCCATCAGTATGTCCTCTCTTCTCCGTCTTTCCTCTTCCTTACCCCTTCTAGTCCTCAAAGCCTATCCTCTCCAATACCAAGCCCGCGGCGCTGCCATAGAGGAGGACGAGCGTCACGCCCGCCTCAATACCCCCATCTTTGTCTGCAACCTCAGCTTTCCTGGTATGCCTACCCTCCTTCACTTTTTTGAGCCCAGGTATGTTTCTTTTTTTTTTTTTTTTTTCTTTTCCCTATATTTATCCAATACCCCCATAGATATCGTCTCATGCTACGCCGCTGTCTCGAAACCCCAAATCCTCGCTTTGGCATGATCATGTCCCCAAAGCCCGGCTGCCCCCAGACCGACTATGGCACCATCCTCGAAATTCGCAGTGTGCAAATGCTCCCAGACGGTCGAAGCATGGTCGAAACATGGGGCTCTTCCCGTTTCCGTATCCTCGAACGAGGCACTCTAGATGGCTACATGGTCGGCAGAATAGAACGGTTCGTTTTCGTTCCAATCGTTGATTTACACTCTTTTAACCGCCGTGCAGGATATACGACTACCCAGACGATCTCACAGAGACTCTTGTGCTAGATGAGCCAGAACCCTCTCCGCCTCCTCCTCCTCTCCTTCGCCGTATAGCTTCTTCTCTAACCGGATCGTCGGCCTCTCCACCTACAGAACCCCAATCCGAATCTAATTCCTCTCTCCCTCCCCCTCATCCTCGCCAGCCCACCAATGCAGAGCTCATGGACACCTGCAAACAGTTCCTCGACCGCCTCCAGCGTGGCGCCGCTCCCTGGGTTGTCCAGCGCCTCTCCAGTACCTACGGCGCCATGCCCTCCGATCCTGCCCTCTTCTCCTTTTGGGTCGCTCTTGTCCTTCCCATCGAGGAGCACGAAAAGGCCAAGCTCCTCCCCATTCGCAGTGCCCGGCTGCGACTGATGCTCGTTGTCCACTGGATAGAGCAGCTGAACAATAACTGGTACGCCTGGTTGTGTTGTTTCGTTCTGGCGCCCGTGGAAGGCTGGCTGTTGCAAGGCCCCGCGCCCCTGCTCATGCCCCTCGTGCTGTTCTTGATTTGGCTCTTTTGTTGGCTGTTTTAATGCTTCAAACGGGTACTTACTGGTTCTCTGTCCCCCCCCTTTTTTTTTCCCCCTGTGCATACGTTTGACGTCTAGGTGGTTCACGAATGGGTGCACGATTCTCTGATCATCTTTTCATTGCGCTGACATTGGAGGATTTGGCTTTTGGTACGAGCCCGTTCTTTCCTCCTGCTGATAGTACGACCTGATGGTTTTTCATCCAGAGTCTGCTCAATGACACCCATGACACGTTTTCTTCTCTCATCATGACTTTTGGTTCTACTCGACGTTGGCCACAAAGGCACCGAAATGGGCTATAGACAGGAAATATTGATTATTTTTATTATCTTTTGCAATCCCTTCTCCTTTAATCTTGTCGTCGCTACAGTACTGCTATTGGAACCCATGTAATTCAAAGAGGTATTGGTGGTTGTTTACGTGCAGAGGGGGGGGGATCGGGCACAAGCATATGAAACCATTTATTCGAGTAAGTAGTGTTGATCCATGGACGTAGGCTAGAAATCTAATGTCCATTCTGTCTAGTGTGTTGTCGCCTCCGCGTTCATTCTTACTACCGGAGCTCTCGCCGATTCATAGATACTCCCGCGCCCCGTCATTCTCGGACATCACAATCAGTCCCACTTGTGCAACTTTAATGTCCGTCGTAATGACGGTGTGCGGGCACACCGATGTGATCCCAAATTTCCCAAATCTGCCAACAAAAGAACAGCACGCCAGCAAGTGGACGCTCGTGCAGTGGTACTTGTCTGTCTGTCAAGTAGAAACCTCCTGAGTGAAAGGCTGCGATTTTAGCTGCTAACCCCTGTGGAGGTGTGTATGTGCTATGCCTGCGTCCATCCCCGTGGAATCTCGCAGACTTGGGGGGGGCAATCGAGCATGTCTTCCCGTTTGGAGTCACGGTTCAAAGTTTTCGACCGGACAAGGGGACGCGAAACGGGGTTAGATGGGATAACTATATACATGTAGTCCGACTAGCAATGGGTAATTGCTTTATCGACACCACTCCTAAAGAAGCGGGGGCACCAGGATTGGACAGTGCAAGCTCAAAGAGGTGCTCAAGGCCTCGCCCTTCGAGACCCAAGGCAATATTCACTGCGCCGCCATCGAATCAGACAGGCCCCTATCGAAATTTGGGGAATCGTCCCAAGTTGTTGCCCACAGTCAAGCATCACTGTACAGTGGGCATCGAAAATGTAATAGCTATCGGTCAAATTTTAGATATTGCCATGTAATAATAAAGTTTTAACGCATAAAAAAGATTCAACGAAGGTCGTACCAGGGGGGGACTTTGAATGGACAAGAAAAGATGCTCCGCACCGGATTAGTGGCAGAGAGTAGCGGCAGGCGAAAAACTGCAATCATTTGACCTTTGAAGTCAGGTAGCAAATCGTTTCCCCGAATCGAACGTTAGAGCGCCGCGCAAGCGCTAACGAGTGACAACTTTCTTGACACGAAGTGACATTCCATCGGTGGGCTCTATAAATTTGATGCACCACATAATTCCGATCACAGGTAACGGTATAAGTGAGATGGTAGAGCGAGGGGAGAATCCCAGCATGGTCAATAAAGGATCAAGATGGAGAAGTGGTGGCACCCACTCACTTATCGTAATCGCAGCTGCTGGATTCGCGACTTGACCTGGGAATGCAGGCTCAAATTCGAAATTAACGATTAAAGCACTGAAAGTGGGCAATATATTATTTCGACGACAGGTGTCTTCATTTAGGGGAAGTTGAGGTGTGCCGAACAAATACGCACGCTAGCACGGCCTTCATTTCGATGATGGCCATGGTTTTACCAATGCACGCATGGGGTCCAGCGATGAAGGAAAGCATCGAAAATGTAGAGTGGTAGTTCTGCGGCAGCTTCAGCCATCGTGCAGGGTTAAACCTGTGCATAAGGGAACTTGGTCGTCAGATATGATACCAAAGTCCAAAATTTGAAACGTGGAAATACAGTTCTGCGTCCTCGCCCCAGATTTCTTTCCAGGTGTTCACGATACGCATCTATAAATAAAAACAGGTCATGACGTTATAAACCAATGGAAGGTGAGAAGCAACTTGAACTAACAGGTATAGTGAGCAGCGTACCCTTGGGTACCAGCACGCCATCGATGTAGTCCGTCTTTGCGGCTTCACGCACCGTCAGTGGAACGGGCGGCATAACACGCAAACTTTCCATCCTGTGAGGATGGACTAACAAATAAAAGTAGAGAGCGTTTATCGGACACCTACACGACGCAATCGAGCCACTGAAGATTTTTCAGGGCTCGGTATTCGGGTCGTGGATCATCTGCAAAAACGAGCGCCAACTCTGCTCGCAGACGTCGCTGAGACTTCGGATCGTTGGAAAGATGCCAAAGAGTCTGTCGTAAATCTAGTTTGTCAATTTGATACTATCTTTTGCATCGCACCTACCCATGTCAGTCCAGAAGCGGTAGTTTCGTGGCCAGCTCCGAGGAACGTGAGCTGGATAATGTCAGCTAATTAAAAAAAGGATGATGGACCAACTAACCACTTGGTCCATCATCGTGCGATCACTCATCGCGTAACCTCCATTCCCTCCATCGAGTTCCGCCTTTCGGGCACGGACAAGGATGCTCATGATATCTTTCTTTGTATCGGAGTCACTCAAGGTCAGATTTAAATCTTTCATTTTCTCTTCGAGCATGCCACAAGAAAGTTTCCGGATGCAGTACATTGCGTCGACGAAATGGCTTGTGGCAGCTAGGGCGTCGCATTGTCAGCGACTGTAAGTCTGGATCGTAAGCAAACGTGACGGATATTTGGAGGACTTACATAAAAGAGGAATCTTCTTCAGCCAATGGCGGTGATGATATATGCCCATGCTGAGGCGAGAAATCGAGGTCCGCCCGGTAAAGAAACGAGAAGAATAAGTTTGGCAAGGTTAGGACCTGCATCGACTGATGAAAACCAAACATCTGGTCGAATAGAAATAAATTACCGGACTGGAGACTGAGAAGGAGGCCATATGCCGCTGCTAGTCGTTGTGCGGATTGTGGAGCGAATCAGCCCTGTATCCAAACGCTGTCTCGCAGATAATATCCAGAGTCACTTTGCTCACTAATAGGAAACGACGATCAGAACCAGGGAGGATTGCTTGATTATTGCTGCATGCGACCTACTCCAATCATATATGTGAACTTCTTTTCCATTGCCAGGGTCCTTCTGGCCATCGATTTCTGCTTTCAGAATATCAACGAGCCTAATAAACGATGTTCAAACGTAAGGAACGTAAGGAATGCCAGTACTTTGGCCGTACCCATCAATAGGCTCAAGGTACATTCGAGTTTCTGGTGATTCGATCAGTGGCTTTCAGGAATGGAAGAATACTTACGGGCCATGAGGTTCGAGGTAGAAAACGCAGGGTTCATGGCCTTGCGCATTTGCTTGTGTTCAGCTCCAATGACGGTGAGTAGTCCATATCCTGATGCCAGACCTAATATGTTCCGAAGAAACGTGGGCTGGATTTCCAATGAATATGCATCAAGGTTGCCTCAGATATGACGAACTCTAGGGTATTCCAGCCAGTCTTTGACGAGAATTTGATGCAGTGCTTCGGGATTCATAAAAACGGTCACGGTCATGACAAAAGTACCGAACAGTAGCACGCCCCTGAATGACGTTGTCTGATCAGTGCTCTTCTTCCCGTGCTGCAATGACATCCACTCCCAATAACGCAACAAACGACGATCTCGACTCTACCCACGATAACCCGTCCGATCTCACTCCCTTGCGCGCTCACTACCTCAAGAAATCCCTGGTTCAGCTACAGTTCTCCCGAGAACTCGACCTCATTACAACCGAAGGACCCCCAAATGTCTCTACACTCTCGTATCTCGGCCCACCCTTCAACCCACCTCCCAAGAATACGCCTCCGCTAGATCTACCCCTGTTACGATATGTCTTCCGTCAATTCGTTCTTACGTTTCCCTTCATGGCCGCAGCCCCTAAGGATTTCTACTCTCAGAAACTCCAGCCATTTGCAGCTGCCGTTTTCGCCCGTAACATCTCCCCAACATCCGTCCTCGACGATGAAGCATCGGAGAAGGCTACGCGAAAGAAGCTTCTTGCCAAGGTCGAGCGGAATTTGTCGCTCTTTGTCAATGCAGCAACGAAGCTTGTTGAGCCCGAAGAGGTGGTTCGTTTGACCCAGGCAGATCTGGAAAGACTCGAACTCCTGACGAAGAAACGCCAAAAACGCATGGCGAAAGAACGGGATATATTCCAAGTTAATATCGTCAGTATACGAACAGTGGTCGACAAGGGAAGGATGCGCAGTCGAGCCCATGAGGTGTGCTCCGATTCCATTACGGGTCTCCTTTGCTGATCTCTCCTTTCTTCACAGGAATTTATCATCAGAACTAGACGGTCCAGATATCCCGACGTATATGTTTCTAGACGTTATGGTGACTTTCGTACCCTTGCAACTGAGGTAAGTATTTTGATGACACCCTTATCCATATCTCGAATTCCTATTATCGCTAGCTATCAAAACGCCATCCACAGGAAGAGATTCGTGTTCCACCTCCTAAAGATAGAACATACGTTACTGGACCTCCAACTTCTCCTTCTACGACAAGATCCCCAATTGCACTTTCTCCAGTGTCACGTCAAGATACATTCTCCACATTTAACGAAAACGAACCAAGTAGCACGGCTTATGCCTCAGAAATCCACTCTCCTGCACCGTCTCGTTTGAGTAGAGAAAAGAATCGGTTGACCCTCCGCTCATATTTAAATTCATTGCTTGCTTCCTCTACAATAGCCTCATCACCCGTACTTCGATCTTTTCTGCTCTCCGGCCCTACATCTATGACACCGGACGAACTGGAAGATGCAAAAAGGAGAGAGGAGGCAGACAGGGTTCGGGAAGAGGGAAGAAAGCGATTCGCAAAAGAAATTGCTGGACGAGTTGATGGCCTTCGAGGTGCTGTCAAGGATGTCAAAGGCGACATCATGGGAAAAGGCAAGAGATGATTGACCGCGCCTAGTCCTTTTCGCAGAGTATTGATTGGTGCTCTGCAGATGGGCTCACCCATGTATTTGGGACCATCAAGGTGACACCGGATATCCGCGAATTGCCCAGGAATTATCAAGCCGTTATTGAATGGGCACGCATATCGTGAGTGTACTGTACATTTCTAAAACAATCGACGGGCTTTTATGGATTTAATAAGTTTAGCGTCGACTGTCTTCCACACCTTTATCGCATCGGACGATGCATCCGAGACTTTTTCTGGCTTGAAGCGCATCCATGGGTTGATGCCATATTTCATGCTTAAGACAGCTTTGAAAATCACAAATCCTGTCAGCATGATACGGAGTATGACTACGTTTCACTTTGAATTTTATGCTTGTTTATGAATTATTTAGATGTTCTGGATCTCTTCCTAGCTCAACCTTTTGGCGGTCGAAGCCTATTGCAAAGGTGGTTGCTACATCCTGCTGAAGGGGTCACCGTATTTAATTGTCCTTTTCTAGGATGTTCACGAGTTCGTTGACTGAGGAAGTCAAAGGCCTCGAAGAGGAAATCGAAGCCGTTAAAGAAAAGGTCGACGACCCCGTTATGTGTGCAAAGATCCGTCAGTTCGTCTATGCTCCACGGGAAATCCAATCCATGTTCAAGGAAGATGCCCGTAAGTCAGCCATGTTGCATCGGTGACATGAAGCATTCCCATTGCCTGTGTTTTAGTTTCAGAGCAAATGAACATTCTCACCATTGTGCTGCAGTCCTCCGAGAGCCCCGTCCTCTCTCGAGCCCAGATGCACCGACTCGCCCGTGCACATAAAGCACATCTGGCGTACTTGCAATTTAAACAATCATTAGAGGACTCGGACGACGACGATGGACCCCAAGATGAGGATGGCTGGTTACTCGAAGATCTGAAGATTCTTACTCAATTATATTCACGATTGAAGGACCGCGAGCAACTGATCGAATTGATATTTGAGGTAACCAGTCTGGCTATATCACAGATATCTGATAGATTTGCATTTGAATGTAGGGATTTACTTCAGAGCTTTTGAAAGATATCATCACTATCTTCTATTCGCCATTGGCTCAAGTGTACAGAGCAGCTAGCATTGCCGACTCACTTGGTGATCTGCAGACTTTTGTCAACGACCTCATAAAAACGGTGGAACAAGTCGAGGAGCGTAAGTTTTATACTTGACACTAATTTACAATCTTGTTTCGCTGGTACTTATACTCCTCAGTCAGTCAGGATGACCCACACACAACAGTGCAGGCCTTCATCGATCTCATTCATCGACATGAGCAAGCATTCTACAACTTTGTACACAAGGTACACTCAAAAGGGGAAGGCCTGTTTGATAGTCTCATGCACTGGATCGAGCTCTTCCTAACGGTCGTCCGTGAAGGCCTCGGTGAGCCAATTAGCCTTGAATTCCTCCTACCACATACGGGCAAGGAACGAACAGACATTTTGTCAGAAGTGGATAAGGTTGCACAGTACCATTACAAGCTGAAGGTCTTATATGAGGACAAGCTGCGACGACGGTTTGGAAGGGCACATTCCAACGAAGCAGACGCAGAAGATGAGACTACACAAGCGCTCGTTAACGGCGTCGTTGCTGAGATTAACTTCGGCGACTTGGTCCAAGGTGATGCCCTTGACTTGGCGGCGGAGGAGACAGACGAAGAGACAAGCAGCGATGAGGATGAGTATTCCTCCAGTGATTATGAAACTGGCAGCGAGGAGGACTCTGACCAGTCAGGAACCAGCCTGAAGCGGGGAAATAAACAGCAGAACCTCAAACAAATGCCGCTGAGTTCGCCTGAGCGCCAATCTCGTAGCCATGACCGCGATGGGCTCTCGGGGCAACTTTTACATCGTCATCCAACTTCTTCGTCGAGTACACTCCAACAACCACCCCAACGCGTTCCCAGACGCAAGCAGTCACTGCTGCTCCATCGATCCAAGTCAATGAACTTTTCCCTTAACAGTTTGTCATCACGGCGCATACAGGATGTCTCCAGTCTTCAGCCGTTCCCGACTTTCAGCGCTCACACGTCGAGGAGTGCATATCCAGCACCATCAAAACCACTTCCTCCCAGTCCAACCACACCTGAAACCGATGAACGAGAACCACCTCCAGTTCCATCGAGAAGAGAAGATCGGTCAGCGCTCAACAGCAAAGAAGCTTAGAAAGTAGCTGAACCCGCCTTGAAACCTCCAGATTACCCATGTCACTTCAGCCCTTCACCCTTCCTGTATTTGTTGAGATGGTAAGCATGTGCTTGTTTGAAGCTGCTAATATTTCAGTACTTATATTTTGTTCTCAGATGAAACCTCTCCTACGTGTAAGAAAGGCAGGAGCTTGAAAAAATGTTTTTTGTTTCTAGTACCTGTATGCACTATCTATTAATGATGATTAGACTACTGTATCAATACAAGAACATATAATTTCTTGTCAACTTGATGGTATGGGTGTCTGAATCTATGCTATAAAATTTAAATCATCAAACTCCGCATCAAACTGTGTTTGGGAGATAGTCCCCTTACGGACTCGTTTAGCCATCTTTTCCTCACGAGCAAGTTCAGACCAATCATTGTCTTGGTCTTCCACAAAGCCATCCTCTTGGCCCCTCTGTCTTTTACCAATCACCTGGCCTTTATTTGCCTGTGCGATGTCAGTTATAGCCTGTGACTTCAACCAATTTTTCTTCAATTTCCTTTTATCTCGGCGCTTCTCTCTTTCTTCTTTCCTGTTGACTTTTTCACTCCACGCACTATTTTTCTTCTTTTTTCCTATAAGATTGGAGTGAATTTGTTCGGTTTTGCATGCTGCCTTACTGGCAACAGCATCAGCTAGTGCTGCAAGACGTTTGACCTCTTGTGCTGGATCAGCATATGCAAAGCCTTCCCACTGCCAATTTCATTAGGAGCAAAGCATGATCAAAGTCAAGGTGTCTCACTGATATGTCTGCATCTTGCCAAAAACTACGATCAACATTTTTCAATTCTGGCATTTTGGGGAGGCGGAGCAGACCGAAGCTCTTTGCAACACCGACTAGGTCAAGATCTTTCAGACGGAAGATGTATGAAGCTTCATGCTTGGAATAAGCACGGACAAAAGATACGAAAGCTTTTACAGCCTACAAGAAATGTGTAAGACTGGTAGCAGACAGAAAATGTTTTAACATACCTGATCGTGAAGGGTTCTGTCAGCAAGAATTATTTTGCGAATTTTGTTGAGGAATACAGCAACTCCAGGATCTTCAGGCGACAGAGCAATATCTTTGTATACTTCTCCACTGGCTGTAAAATAGGGTCTCTCCGTTATAGGTATTTTCCGAACGCTAAGGAAATCTGCAAAGAATGGTACATGACGACGGCACAACGTTTTGCTGGCTCACATACCAACAAAATTCAGCTCCCTTCCAGAAAGCAAAACCCAAGCTTTGCCAGTCCTACCTGCTCTGGCAGTCCGGCCACAGCGGTGCGAAAATGTTTTCGTGTCCGTCGGGGGGTCAAACTGGATAACAACATCCACACACGGAAGATCGAGGCCACGGGCTGCTACATCAGTGGCAAGAAGAATGGAAGGTGAGGAAGGTGCTAAGGTGGTCGATGAAAATGCAGCGAGCGTTCGTGTTCTCGAAGATGGAGAAAGATTGCCATGTAATGAATGAAAATCAGCTTTAAGCTCTGTTAATGACGGGAGTATCTACATAACGCCGCGATGAGATTGATATGAAGCGATTTGTGACAGACATTAAATCACCTTGTAGAAATAATCGACGCATGCACAAGTAGCGAAATAGATGATAAAATGAGACGCCTTATTTTGAGCAGCCTCCTGTGTTATTATCCGGCTCAGTTGGATGAGCTTTTCGGATGATCGACACCCAACGTAGAAATTCTGTAAGCTGAAAGTTTTCTGAGCGCATGACTTAATGATCCGCCCGAGAAAAGAAAATAACCTTGGGGGTATCCTCCGTTCTTCTATGATTTCATCTTTTTTCCAGTCAGCCTCTTTCTTCAACTTCTTTGACTGAACTTTGACGACAATCCGAGCGGGATTTCGAAGGCCGACTCGTACGAGTTCTGAGAGGGCGTCGGCATCAGTCATAGTTGCACTGAATAGGCCAGTGCGACGTTGTTTTGGAAGGTGGGCAATGATGCGGCTAAGAGCAGTCTGAAAACCTAAATCTAAAAGTCTGCATTTAATAGTCAAATTGCTGTAACTTGAATCAAGTGATCTCCCAACCTATCTGCTTCATCTAGGACCAACACTTCTAACCCTTTGACGTTCACTGTAGTCCGGCCTTGTCCCAGAAGAAATTCCTCTATGCGTCCAGGTGTACCGACGACAATGTCCGCACCAGTGGAAAGAAACCTTTGGATATCTTGCGCAGGCGGAGAGTGTTCAGAGGAAATCAACAATAACGGTGGAGAGAGCTGTTGGCCAGATTCATCATTCCTTGGTTGAGAAGAAAGAAATGTAGAAAAAATAGAGTGAATTTGTGTTGCGAGTTCTCTATTCACACTGATTGTTAGATAACGGTTATAACAAGATTTCAGATGATTGTCATACCTGGTCGGACTGATAATCAATGCACCAATTTCATCGTGCTTTAGCTTGGTTTCCCTTCGTATAAGGCGCTCCAGTATGGGTACCACAAAGGCCAGTGTTTTTCCTGAACCGGTCACAGCTTCTACAACTACGTCCTTGTGCTTCATGAAAAGTGGAATGGTAGACGCCTGTACCGGTGTCATCTGAGTGTGGCCCATCGACTGGATAACTTCTAGGCTAATTGCTCATTCGTTGGCGATAATGAAGGAATCAAGTGAAAACTTACACCCATGTCGTAAGTTGAATAGGAAGGGCAGTCCATGGGCCCGCAACCGCAGTAGAAGCCGACATTCTACGTAATGTAGAGCCAGACGACAAAAAAGAGTGAAGCGTATGAAAGGGTCAGCGGTTTCATCATACACAGTAAAAGCATTACATAATATTACACTGAACATGATTTTCATTTCAAAGTGTCATCGCTATATTGGGACCACGCCGGTTATATAAACCAACCAACCACCAGTTACCATTCACGATGGGCTTTACCGGGTTTGATTCCTTACCAGTATTTAATTCGATTATTTGATATCTTGTTTAGGTTGGCCCGTTGGCTAAATGCCCCTGGTAGTGGCATTTCATTGGTTCGGGACAACCTCCTACTCAATCACAATGTGAGTCGACAGAAGCCATAAACCAGCTGTCTCACTACGCTAGGTGTAGGCTCAGTATCGTGGCAGATGGCACCTGTCCGTTAAGTCCTACCGTTCTTCGCTAGGGCAAATACCTGGGCCTCATGTTCCATCTGAACGGAACATGTACGCTCTTACACTGGATGAAAATGTCTTCATCTTACTTGAGGATCCAGCAGCTCCTAGTAGAGCAGATGTCCTGGCGGCTGCTCCACCCGGCCAAGAAGCAGCATATTTGCAGAGTCCTTCGCATTACAGGAATACATTTCTCACACTTAAACCTCCGGGGGGGCTGGAACAGCTGTTGGATCAAATAAAGGCGAGATGGATTTCAGTTCGGCAAACCTCGTCAAGCACTGGGCCAAAAAACCAACTGAGTGGTGGACAACAATTACTTATTGATGGGCAGACTTTTGCCATTGGTACTGATTGGTTAGTTCGAATCGGCAACGTCATTTTAGCTGGCGGGGGAATCAAAGGAATGCTTCTAGAGGTAGCGCCTGCATGTCATGACCCTATACATGTGCTTAATATTTTTCAACAGGCAGAATATCTCCCACTTCCTGTCTTCCATTCTGCGATAGCTGATGGAACATCCGAATTACTCTCCAATTTACTGACTTCCATCCTTCCAAATATCAGAGATGCTAAAACAGTTGCAGTGACCATCAGCGATGCGCAATGGGAAGATGTATTATGGGATCGAGAAGAAGAGGGAAAGGGGACGAAGGGTGTAGATTCAGCTGGATCAAACAACGATCCTTATGTTTGGGACAGTAGTGACATCACTAACTGGAAACAAGGCGACTGGGTCGGAGTGGACAGAGATCAGAGATCGGCTTTCTTAATTATGGGTGCCCTTCGTTCAGAGGGTCTCTTGTAGGCCTCTTGGTAGAAAATCAATATCTGAGTGTTCGGTCCAATTCGGTCGGCCGAGACGATATGTTTATGTAATGAAAATGTTACCTTCTTGTCCAAGTCCTCCGACGACTCACCGACTGAGTGAACCATTTTCCTGATTGCAACCTCTTGCAAGAAATCCAACCTGTTTTTGGCTCAGTAACAGCATGTTGAGAAATGGATATCCACCTTTCGTTTATGGAATTAAGACAAGCCACACCGTTCGTCATGAGTCAACCGCCCTCCATTTCTACCAGAACAAGCAATTGGAACTGTATGCCTCAAAGCAGGCAAAGAGGTTGACTTTGCGGCAGCTTGTAAGTAGTGCCATGCCTCTCGGTCTCCCAGATGGTCGTGCTAATATTTCTAGGTTTATTTCGGGCGACACATGAACGAGGAGCGGTTGATTAAAGTAGACAACTCCTGTTGTTTGAAATACATTATTTGATCAACCTTTTCAGAGTGCCAACTACGTTAGAACGGAGTTGCCTGTTCGAATCGCTCACCGTTTGCGGGACCTTCAAGCCTTACCTTACGTGGTCGTTACCCAAGAAGGTGTTGCCAAAGTGTATGAGGTTCGTCATTTATACGTTGAATAAACATTTTGAGTTCGTTACCATGTGTGAGCAGCTTTACTGGTCTGCATTCGAGAAGTGTGGTTTTCTTTTGCCTCCAATCCTATTACTCTCTTTTACCAACCCCGCCAGGTTTCGAAGATATCCACCAATCACCACGCTTGCAGAAAATGAGACATTCTGTAATTTCGTTTCTACTCTGTTGAACGAACAGTTGAGAACTATCAACAATCCCTGTTATTTCAGATGCTGATTATCCAATAGCGCTCCAGTCATCCCAAATCTCTCTCTTGGCCTATCGCTTGCGTCACCATATCTACCACCGGATATGCTTGACTCGTTTATGCGCCGTATGTTAACATCTCGAATCTCTCGTCGCGTTTTGGCCGAGCATCATATCGCACTTTCGGAGAGCTTTTGTGGTCGCGGGGGCGTGACTAATGGAGAGCCACATGTGGGCATCATTTTCACGGGGCTCAGAGTCAAGCGCAGTGTCAATCATTGTGCCAAACTTTTGAGAGAGAGCCCTCTCTGGCCCACTAATTCGTCTGGGCATAACAATCTTCCGCATCGCCCCGAAGTCCAGATCGATGGACACACTAGTACAAGCTTTGCTTACATTCGTGAACATCTTGAGTACACTTTTTTTGACAACTTCTAACATGTTGTTCATGCTGATCATAAGTTTTCAGGTATATTATATTTGAATTGCTAAAAAATGTGGGTCCAAGACATTCTGCCAATGAGCCTACAACAGCTAATGGCACTTGTAGTCAATGCGAGCGACCTTCATCAAACACAAAAATGAACCATACCTACCTCCAATTCAAGTTACTATAGTAGCTGGAGAGCATGATGTGGGAATTAGAATCAGCGATCAAGGTAAGGTAAATAGCAACATGCCGACCTGTATCTTACCCCTCTTAGGTGGAGGACTACGTGGTTCCCTCAGTCAAGCCTTCAAGCCCTCTGACCTCTTATCTTTTTCTCATGTGAGGAATGCTACAAGGTTGGAAGATTCTCGGCTAGGAGCACTTCGCACGGCGAGTCTGAGTAAACATGGTTTGCGGGGTACAGTTGATGAACAAGTTGGCGGCTGGAACAAGACCACAGCACAGGAGTCCCCCACTCCAAATGAATTGAAACAGATTTTACAGTCTAGGATTGGCATTGGATTACCAATGAGCTATATCTATGCGACGTCCGTATGTCTTTGACCATTGAGGAAGAGTAATCTTACGCCAGTGCAGATATTTTGGTGGAACGCTGGAGTTAATATCTTTTGATGGCTGGGGTAAAGCAATTTATGCCAGTCTTGGGCTTTCCTAACTACCTTTTTCCACAGGAACTGACGTATATTTACGTCTTCCAAAATTGGTTTGTATTTCTTCAGGACAATTTTTGTAGTTTCTAATGGGGCTACAGGGAACAAGTCTAGAGGGAATTGAAGTTTGAACTTACTGCCAAAGTCAACAAATAGATGATATTGAAAAATACATGGCTATGGACTTCCAGTCAAGACTCTTTTGGCACATTTTCGCTAGTTGTGCGAGGTATATCGACAACTCAGCGTCTGGAGCCAAAGGAAGTCCAGGACGGGCCCAGCCGGCAGAAAGCGAGCCGTTCTAGGATCTTAAGGGGTTCCGTGGAGCACGGGGGTTTGTAACCTTTTGTAACCCACTCCAAGTCTCCAACTACTACCCTACTATTCATAACGACTGCAAATGCCTGGTAGAGTAATAAATAATTCAGCCAATTATTGTGAGCGAGAGCTCTGTTCACTGAAGAGATAAGAATAATCATGCCTTTCGGATTTCCATCTACGCAGTGTGCTCAATGCCGTTTCCGGATTTAACGCCCAGGAACCGTATGTGGAATGCAGTGCATGCCACTTGACTTCATAATAACAGGTGTTGGTTTTTCTTTCGCCTCCCCTTCCTCTCACCACCCAAAACTTGATAAGCATGGATTCCGACTACCTCCCTCCTCCACCAGCGTATTCTGAACAGGAGTTCGATCAAAAGATCTCCCGAGCGACAGACATATCCATCGTTACATCATCTCCCAGAGTCGACCGAGACGGTTGGGAGCTCTATGATCCAGCTGCTTTCAACATTGCCTCTGCAGTGTCATCGAATGCAGTACTTAACAGTGTGGAAAACCCTTATAACCTTTCGTCATCCTCGAATTACCTGGCCAGATCCTCAGAATGTCAACCAATCATACTGCCTGAGAATGACAAAACTTTCCTCAGTAAACTTCCAGCTGTCGTGCCTCTGCGGATTGAGAAGAAATCCCAACTTAAATATGATTATCTGTATGATTCGGGTGCTGGGCCCTCCTCTCCCTTGCCCAAACCGACCTACGACGAGCCGAGCTATGAGGTCTCCAGTAGGAACCAAATAAACTTTTTTCTCGACGACTATCACGATCAAAATGTAGCAAGTTCCCCGGATTCTCGTTTGGTGTCACCTCTGTCATTTGATGACCGGTCATCATTTGCCCCTGCCTCGAACATCGAATCAACCCATCGAGAGAACCGGCGGGCGAATATACAACGGAATACCCATTCTGATTCATATTTCAATATATCCCAACCAATTTCGCCTCGACAATCATTGCCCGTTGAAGCTTCCCGAAATCAGATTGCGCTTCAAGAACGACCTGCAAGTAGCTATTCTCCCCGACCCGATTCCATTTACCCGCCATCTGGGCCTCAGGTGCAGTTCAATCCATCCGTGGCTTACGGGCAAGTCATCCAGCCAATGCCAACGACACCCAGATCCAGCTAAAGTTAATTCTGGATACGATCCCCATTCATTTTACAAGTACGCATTTCCAAGTCAAGAAGTAATGATGATAGCTCATGAAATCCTCAGTTCAGCCGTGTCTGCCCAAATGGATCCGACTGTGGTGAGCTCTCATGGAGGGGCATACCCAGTGTAAGTTCGACATTGGGCCCCTTTACGAGTATTACTTACCTAATGACTAATCTAGCCCTTCGTCTAATCAACCGCCACATCTGCAGCCTGTTCAGCCGCCCCGTTTCCACAATAGTGACTCCTCGCCCAGGAACTTACAGCAACTCGCGTCAAGGACTCTTCAACAACCCACTTGGCAGGGTTTGACAAGGCCCATGGTTCATTATCCTACTCCAAATACGCCATACCATTTGGCAGCTAACATCAACAAATCCTCTCAATATTCAAATAGCCCAGCACGGGACAGCTTGTATAGTATGACTCAGAACGAATGGTAGATCCGAAAGTCAATTCACGGGTTGTGTAGCCCCTAGTGATTAAGCACTTACATAATTCAAGCGTTCCACCTGGTCTCATCTTATAAACAGATGACAATCTATCTGCTACGTTCCATGCCTAACGGTTCTTGAGGGTTCAAGTTTTCAGATCATAAATTGATACACTACAAGGTTGCAAGCCGAGATATTTCATATTTGTAGTTAGTTGTACCTCACAGCGTTCTTCCACGGTTGTTATGAATTAACCACGCAATGTCTTCCTCCAACGTATCTAACCAACAGCAGCATTCATCGCGACTAAATAATGGACAGGCAGCACCTAAGCCACCAGACTGTGAAGTTTCATAGAATATCTCAAAATTTGAAATTGACCAGAATTTTTCTTTCATACAGATGTCTACTTCGACAGGAGTCTTGATGGCTTCGCAGAAGGCGCAATGCCTAGAGCGAAGAGTGCGCAGCTAAAGTTGGAACACTACTATAAGGTAGCGGTTGATGCAGCGATTGAACGGAACACAAGGTACTTCAGTGATTTTCTTTGACTAGTTCTCATACATCGTTCCAGACGTGTTGAGCTCGAAAGACGTTTACAATCAGAGACTATGGTGTCTGAGGAACGGAAAAACCGCCAACTCCAGCAACTTGGGAAAAAGGAATCCACTTTTTTGCGCCTCAAACGAACGAAGCTGGGTTTGGACGACTTCCGCACAGTGAAGGTTATCGGTAAAGGGGCGTTTGGTGAGGTACTGGAACTTATTTGTGCTCGCGTGGCATTATCCTAAGGACTCTTTCGGACCAGGTCAGGTTAGTGCAGAAGGCAGATACCGGGAAGATCTACGCGATGAAGCTACTGAAGAAGGATGAAATGTTGAAGAAAGACCAGGCATGAATCTTTTGTTTGCTTTATTAAAAGCGCCTCAACAATTTTTTTGCCAGCTTGCTCATGTACGCGCAGAACGAGACGTGCTTGCAGAATCAATTCTCCTTGGGTCGTTCAACTATTTTACTCTTTCCAGGACACATCTCATCTTTATCTTATCATGGAATTTCTTCCTGGCGGTGACTTGATGACTATGCTCATTAAATACGACACATTCTCTGAGGATGTGACAAGGTTCTACCTCGCTGAATGCGTGCTAGCTATTGAAGCTGTCCACAGTCTTGGATTTATTCACCGGTAACTACTCCTGCCCTCCCTGCTGGTGAACCAATACTTAGTTTATATTATCCAGTGACATCAAACCAGATAACATCCTTATGTGCGGTTCAATAGTCAGGAACGATATTACTTGCTGACGCTTGCCGACCTTTCGCAGTGATAAAGATGGCCATATTAAACTAAGTGATTTCGGCCTTTCCACTGGTTTCCACAAGCAACACGATTCTAGCTATTATCAGCGGCTACTCGAATCTGGAAATAGTACTTCTGGGACTGCCCCTGCTCAATCAGCACGAAACAGTGTCATGGTAAACTCTATAAACTTGACCATGACCAATAAAGATCAAATTGCCACATGGAAGGCCAACCGACGGAAACTCGTAAGCTCAAAGCTGAGCTAAATACCGCGCTAACGTGCAACACATCTAGGCTTACTCGACTGTTGGAACCCCAGACTACATTGCACCTGAAATATTCCTGCAGAAAGGCTACGGAAAGGAATGTGATTGGTGGTCATTGGGAGCTATTGCGTTTGAGTGCTTGGTTGGGTATCCGCCTTTTTGCTCAGAAAATACACATGAAACCTATCAAAAGATAATGCAATGGCAACACTATCTAGCATTCCCAGACGACGTGCATTTAAGCAGAGAGGCTGAAGATCTCATACGACGGTACTCTCCTCAGTGCTACAATAATAAGATTGCTCATATTTAACCTGCCAGGCTCATTACTTCTGAGGACAGTAGAATGAATGTGGAGCAAATAAAAAGGCATCACTTCTTCTATGGAGTTGATTGGGATATCATCCGCCGCATCGATGCGCCGTTTGTACCTCATCTCCGATCAATTACAGACACGTCCTACTTTCCGACTGACGATCTGGATCAAGTACCCGAAGATTCGACTGTAGATCCCAATGCGACAAGCAAAGATTTGGCATTCCTTGGGTTTGTCGAATGCTATTTGGAACGTTCGATGTTTGTCGTGACTTCTGACTCTTTTTTCCCCAGGTACACATTCAAACGCTTTTCAGTCTCTTAAATTTCTTTTCAATCATACTATAAACAATTCTGTCTTGGATTTTATTTGTTCATCCCATGGGCTATGCAATCTACTATGCTACAAGTAGTTATAAGTACTGTTAGTACTGTAACTGACAATCATTGTATTCAGGGTATTTTCAAGCTTGTGCTAACAGTCACGCCATGCCCCAGGAGATTTACATCTTGTCTAGTATTCAATGTTTAGTTAATTGTTCGGGAGTACGAAATGGACATTCAGTGTATACGACTAGTTAATCGCGCGCTCGCCTCGAGAACTGACGACAAAGCCTGAAAAGTGTCCTAAGCTAAATCTAAGATCGCACAACGAATATCCCTACCATCGATCCGTCATGCCCTGAGCCTGCGAATCAGTCTGGGTGTTGATCATGGCTTCGAGCTCCAGATAGCGCAATCGAGCCAATAAATCGATAAATGACAAGTTAAAATGAATATAATACAGTAACTCACCTGTGTTCCCGAATATCGTAGGTATTCATCTCGGGCCTGGTGCCATTCCGCGTCGTGGCGACAGCGATCTGGGCACCGGCCTCTTCTGCTCTTTGGAGGCTCGGATGTTTGTGGTTTCGAAGACCGAGATGAACCTTTTGACAATGAGCGGGCATAGCTCTTCCGCGTCGTAGTTGACTGTTCAATTCAAAGTTATGTAATAGCATGCGAGTGAAAACCATCAATTTTAAGCAAGAGATAAACGTACCCAAGCTCGTCTGGACATGGCAAGTTCCTCCTGCTCTTCAGTATCACTAGACGACACCTCTCCAACGTCCAAGCATTCCGAACCGTCCAATCCAGTGTTGCAGGAAGTCACTGCGAGCCCAGCTTGAACGTCGTGCCAGTGTGTCTGTGGGTTGTTGAGACGGTAAAACCGGATAGGCCCCGGAAAGCTGGACATGGTGAGCCTGTCCTCGGGGAACAACTGACGTGGGTCGACCAACCACCTACTGGGTCGAGCTATAACGCAAGGAGAACTAGACTGCATGTTCAAGTTGGTTAGAGAATCTTAGTTGACTTGAAAGGTGTAGCTGACTCACCAGGCTAACCAGAACTTAAAAATCTTCAAAGTCTACGCCAATACATAGGACTCATAGAGGATGTAGGAGCGTCAAGAATACTGAGAGGCAAATCTGTACTCTGTACATAGCGGCATAGCATCCCGTGTGCTACTGAGTGCTACAAGTCACTTTCACGTCACGCGACACCACTGAGCAAGCCCCCGACTATCACGCCAAAACAGGTTTGCAGATGAAGCTTAAGCCCGATCCCCCTCCAGCCCCAACACAGATAGATAACTTGGCTAGCAATAAAGCAGAAAACATTGAAGAGCTTACTCGAACGCGGGGTATAACGAAGGTTTTCTGCCGAGGTCAAGACTCGGACCAGCTCGACGATCACATCCTGTCCGATGAAAGAAATCTCGCGCAGAGCACCTCCAAAAATGATTACAATGGTCCGGCCATATCTAATACGAAAACACGTATTCATAGAGGTCGACCACCGGGGAAGGAATTGTCAACAGCAGGTACAGTGACCCTAGAGCTGCATACCCTACCACGATAACACCGATTTAGACGACATAACCGATCTACAGTGTTCGTTTGCAAAATCGAACTTCAATGTGAAACAATCCTTTGTTCGACAGAGTATAGCCACATCGCGTAATGCTGTTTGTCAACAAGAACAGCTTGGTACCGCAGTGATAAACACGCCTCTGCAGAGAGGAATTAGAGTATCTTCCCCTCTCCCATGCGGTTCTCAGCAATCAATACCAAATCTCCCCACAGAACAGACTTCACAACCTAAGATATCAGGTCCTTTGCCGGGATACCTCCATTCCTGTCTCCAGGCTCAAAAACTTGCAATAATCAGATCACTCCACTACTCAAGGACTACTTCTATTGATATTCAAAGTCACCCATCTGTCAATGATATTGCAGCTTGGCAACTGAACAACCTGATTGATGGATCTATCGAGCGAGCTGAAGGAAATAGCTGCCTGCTGCTTGGCCCACGTGGAAGTGGAAAGTCTCGGGTATGTATGCATTCAAATTAATTCCAACCTCAATATCTCACTTGAATTAGATAATTGAAGCTTGTCTTGAGAACGTGTCAATCAAACCGATTGTGCTTCGTCTCTCTGGATGGGTGCAGCACTCAGATCGCCATGCATTGCAAGAAATTGCCACTCAGCTTTTTCAACAAACTGGTTCTTCTCTTCTCTCCAACTTGGAGAATGTCCCATCTCATCATGTCTTAGAGACCAGTCTAGAGGACAATAACCCATTTTTAGATGAACCAAATGACTTGAGTGCATCTGGAGATCCTCTGCTGTCTCTCCCTCCTTCCTCACACATTCATGCTCTGATTCCGGCTCTACTGATGCTCAACCGACCAGTAGTTGTAATTCTTGATTCATTTGACCAGTTTGCTCTGCATCCACGACAGTCTTTGTTATATTGCCTTTTGGATACAGCGCAAAATTGCCATGCAAGCTCAGAGAGCCAGGGTATTGCTATCATTGGGATTACCTCGCGACTGGACACCATTCAACTGCTAGAGAAGAGGGTAAAAAGCCGCTTTTCTGGAAGGATCATCCGAACTGCTCCACCTAGCAGTTTCCAGAGCTGCCTGACCGATATCAAAAACATTTTCCAACTGTCAACACTGGCAGAAGACACTGAGGATGTGGAACAATGGAACCTTCAATGGACTTCCAGTGTTGAAAACTTTCTTTCTGATGAAAATGTCTTGAACTTCTTTAAAGAAACATTCAGTCTTTCAAAGGATCCCATGGTCTTACATAGAATCTTGGTAGGTTGCACCTCCCATATCTGAGTATATCCCATTAATCTTTACTTAGGTGAATTCTGTGCTGCATTTAAATGCAGAACAGCCTTACCTTTCATCTAAATTGGTTGCAACCTCTGTAGAGTCACAAAGATCTCGGCTTGTCGAGCTTAATTTCCTTGGTCTGTCAAGTATTATTGCCCATAGCCGTGACTTTGAATTTACCTTTTTCTTTATCAGCCCATTCTTATCCATCAATTTGTCTTTTGATTGCCAGTGTGCACATCAATACAAGGGGCCATCCTACCTTTACCTTTGAGATGCTCTTTGATACTTTCCGAGATCAACTCCGAGCTTCAATGTCAGCACCAGTGCAAGTTAACGGTGGTAGCATTGGAATGGTTCGATGCACCCGTGAAGTCTTGATAAGTGTAAATTACCTTTTGCGGTCCTAAGTCAACTTTGACAGTTTCTTGTAGGCTTTTGAAGGCCTGACGGCTTCTTATGTATTTGTGCATGCAGGACCCTCCTCCAGTGTGTCGAAGGAGTTTGTAAAGCACCGCTGTGTATTGGAGAGAGATGCTGTGAAGAGGATAATTGAAAAATCAGGACAGGTCAATTTGAAAAAATGGCTCAATAAGGCACAGTAAGTAGTAGTTGAGCGCTTAGCGATGGGTATGAGACGTTCTAGTAAATAATTGATTATGAAATGATATCATTGCATCATATAGACTTCAACAGCACAAGAATGTTTGTAGACACTGATCTCACTTTGCAAGAGCAGTCTGTGATATGAGATAATTGGGAATTTGCCGAGAGTAATCAGCATCCATTTGTCCACAAGGTGTTTATCCTCTGATCCTCAAAGAGCTGTTTTGACCATTCTGAACACTGGCAGTGATGACAATATATAATGATATATAACGTGCTGCGGAAAACATGTGCATGTACACTACTTACTCACTGTTTAAATTCTTCTTCGTCAGGCAATTCCTGCCCATTGTCCTCTGGAAAGATCTCAGCTACTGCACAATAGGCAGGTCAGCGATACTACATTCACAAACGCATGTATAGTACTTGCCGTCTATTTCCGGTATATCTTCCAAATAAACGAATGATACATAACGTCTCCGAGTCCGGGACGACCCCCATCCTTTCGTTCGATTGAGTGGACGAATAACGTTGGAGGATTTGGTCCTGTCTATCATGGCCTTGAAATTATCGTCCACGAAAAGGCTTTCATCCCATGCTCTGGTCTCTTGAACCAGTTCTTCGAGTAGGACAAGAAGATTGTCGGATTGATCCTTGTTGCCCGTTCGAGGGGGTCTGGTATTGGAAAATAGCCCGAGTTCGTGGATTGGATAGGGGGTGACTCGCGAGCTTCTGATATCTGACTTATCTTGTGCGTTACAGTATCGTTTAAGAGAGAGACGCGTGGACTGTTCTGGCTTGCTCACCCCAGTACCATCAGGATACCAGTTAGCCAGATGGTCGCATTCATTAGGATTTGAAGTGCATTTCTCAAGGTCGTCGTTTTGGAAGGGAAAAAACATCGTGCACAATGGTGATGGGCCGATCTTTGGGCCGCGACCCATCCTATTTTCCTCTGCTGGGACTGTTGGTTGACATTTAATGGTTTTCGTAGGAAGCAGGCCCTCGCATCCAGACGGGCTTTCAGTGGTAGATATTCCTTCTAGAGGAGTCGAAGGAGAGCCGAGTGCCGCGGCAAGCAGGTTATGTTGTATTGCAGATGGAGTGGTGTTTGCGCCACGACTGGTGGCCTGTAAGCCGCGAGATGGGATCGCCTGACCAACGGGCATTCCGCAAGGGATGCAATGTCCATCTAAGTGAATCGATCGTTTTGCTCTAATTACTGAAAACCTTTTTAAATCGTTTATTAAAAGAGGCGACGTGTCCGGTCTTCGAGGGGCTGTAAACGCAATATCCGGGAGGGCTATTTTGAATGATGGAAGAAAAGGCAGTGGGCTTTTCAGGGTGTACAAATCTGCCAGCTCTGGCGGGTCCTCGCTGGGAATGGTAGCTGATCTCCGAGCAAGACCATCTGAACTGGCCGCATTTTCAAAGAGTCTTGGGCGGTCCGTGCTACTTGTTGCCATTACTTGAAAATACTTATGCACTAGACTCTCCGGTCGATGATTCAAAGGCCCGAGTGAGTACGCAGCTTTATGTCCCAGTGACTCGCAATCGCAATGGATTAAGCCAGTTGCAAGATACTTGTCGCTGTTCCAGCCCGACCTAGTTGGCGATCGATGACTGAAATGAGGGAGATGACTCGCAGGAGGAAACTTCTGTAAAAGAGAGACCCGTACAGAAAACTTGTCTGCGACAGCCGAGTATCTTGTTTCCCATGAAGGAGAACCTAGCAGTCCGACCCAAAAAGCAGACCTCCCAGGTGTCCTAATGGTAGTCGCTTCATCGCAGAGATTCGAAGAAGGCGACAGATCATCCTGCCAAACGCCTCGCGTGCTGGGAAGCTGGGAGCCTTTCCAAGTACCATGCTTCAAGTTATTTCGTCTGTTTCGTCCTGTGCGGCGGTGAGCGACAAAAGCCAACTTCGCTGCAAACAAAAAGACCAGGAAAAAAACTGAAAAGGAGATGATAATAATAAATAGGGATCCTTTTGGGCCACCTCGAGGAGGTCGAACAGGGGAGGCCTCGGCTCGACTGTATGTAAAGCAACGCGCTAGAACAAGAAACACAATTCGCTGTCGCATGGTTGCCAAAGTTGGTTTACGCGAGGTTCAGTAAATTCGACCTCGACGAAGTAATGGGCGTTGCGTCCCAAACGTCGTCGTTGAAGGAAGTCAACTGTTCGCTATACAAACTTGATTTGATGACATCATACGGAATCTGATCGTCCTCATTACGAGTCACCAATATGAAGATATCAAGTCATTCAAAAATTCAAGGCTGTTTACGAGTCTTAAGTCCATTGTTGTTACAAGTTAAGAAGCAAATTTGTTAATCAATGATTAGTAGTCACTCTCGGATACTTCATGAAGCTGCTGCTTAGCTGTGGGATGAAGAGTAAGGAAACAAGTTTCTAGTTTCAGGGAGGAAATGTACCATGGTGCTTGGCCTTCTCTTTGTCAACGAAGTCCAACTAAGTTCAAGTGACATGTCAGTGAACTTGACCTTGGTAGTCTGAAATGCAAGTCTCACCCCCTTCGTCTCCACTATGCGGTCAACGAAGGCACCAGAGAAAGCAGCCCTGCTCTTGATGAGAAAGAGTACGGGCAAAATATATGTTATCACTTACAAGAGCTCCTTTGCCTTCGCGTGAGAGTCGGGCTTGCCGTTCTCCTCAAGGTGCTTCTCATAAGCCTTGGCGGCCTAAAGACCATGCGTGAGAACGAAGTGCACTGTAAGGAGTTGTCTATAGTTACCTCGTAGGAAGCCGCGGCAGCGATGAGCTCATGGGACAATGTTGCCTTGTGAGGGGCGTTCACAACCTGGAGGATGGGTAATCAATACAACGAAAAGCGAGGTTGAAGACATTGCTTGCCTGATCGTAAGCCTGAGCTTGATCCGAATCGTCGTTGAACCAGCCCATAGTGACAAAATGTGTGTGGTAAACTTGTAGATGTTGTAGGAAGGGAACTTGGGACTGTGTATTGTGGACGATGCCCTTTTATACCTCTAGGGCGCCACAGCCCGCAGCCGATTGTTGTTGGGGAGATGCCCATGGAATAAAAATACCCAGGAGCATGCGTGATCGCGATATCGAATTGCGATGATCTCCTATCCAGGCCTATCGATGAGGAGATGGAAGTTGTCATGTTACTCATTTAGTCACAAGGCTATTTTTGCAATGACGGATATATATTTTTAGTCTCTTCACCAATATATAACGCACTGCCTAGAGCACGAATCTTGCATGCCAATGACAGGACTCCGCTCTATATTCTCTGGAAGAGGAGAACCAAAGGAGAACAGCATGTAAACCAGAAGAAAGAAATTTCCACGTTCGTCAAAGGTTTCATTGAGAAGAACATTGAAAGATATCGGATACATAGATTAGATCAAGATTAGATCCTTTTGACATTCTTCCCTTTCCCCCTTTCTTCTTAGCTTTGTGGGCCCGATACGAGTACCTTGCGGGACCCGAGTTTAGTTTAGTTTCTGGGATTTGAACAGAGACGGAAATCCTGGGCTTCACGGGAGAAGATGAGATACTTAAGTATATGTATACCCAGTCGTCACATCAATTTGCTGCCGGCCTATTTGACTATCCTTGGTAACTTGAATTAGGCTGCCAATCATTGGCGACTACTTAGCTAGATAATGATACATTACTGCCCATATAATGCCAGTGCAGGGTATGTCATTGCCCCGCCAAGTCCGAAGTGAGCAGCAAGAATATTTGTTACGTATACGTACAGCTCCCCTGAAGCCAAGTCAAAGTCCAACTCTACGAAGTTTGGCAAGTGTGTAGGCCTGTTTGAGGCCTGTATATGTCAATAGAATCTGTCTTTTCAGAATTTTTAATATGTGATTCGATATATGTAAGGCTTGAAAAATTGATTGCTCGCTACGCATCAGGAAGATCACACATGACTAGCGGTGTATGGTAGGGTCTGGCACCTGTATAGCTCGACTATTTTGTCTAGTTGGACTGGCAAATTTTGCTAGTCTTGCCATAGCCTGCCATAACTTATAAGAGTGCTATATTCCTTGGTTTTAGCTAGACTTTTCGAATACTATGAATCTGAGAACTAAGTAGTGTCACTGCCAGTGTGCCTAAAACGCGATTTCATTTGCATGGTGATCTGCATACTTGTTTACATGGAAGGCCTCAAATGCATCCAAAGACCAGCAATGAGAAAAGCCGATAGGTAAGAATCGACGGCCATAAACAGGGATAAGGTGTGCGCCTCGGAGAATGGAGTGGAGGTGAACAACTGTGACGAGGCGGTCATTACCTCGATTCCCCGCCATCTCCGGTTTAACGATCCACATACCCGTCACCTCGTCAGGTGCCCTTCCAACTTTCTTGAACCATTCAACAAGTGCGCATGGGTACTCAACGCCTTCATGGGTAAACGACAGGAAAAGCCGCACACGGACCACGCTCATCCCTCGGAAACCCTTCTTGCTTTCATCCTCAGTAACAAATGCACAGTCGCGTCGTTGACCGGTTGCTCGCCAGTTGGGAGTGGAGCGAATTCTTTCATGGCGCATTCCACGGATGCCGGATGGGTCGCTTGGGGCATAGAAATGAGCAACGGCGGAATGGTATACGTAGACAGGTGAAGTTATTTCAATTGTTGACACATCAAGGTTCGGGTCCTTAGCAGTGAGTTGGTCTTGAAGAAAGTACCGAAGAAGATTGGGGAGGTTGGGTTGATTAACATGGGCTGCAAGGAGGGGGAGTAAACGAGGATATGAACGTTCTAAGATGCCACAATGTTAGTTAGCTTTATGTAGTTTTACGAGTAGAGGACAAAAGAACATACCACGAGTTTTGGCCAGATGAACGTGGCTAAGAACTCGGTCCTCGTTAGTTGGGCCCCCATCGTCCTCCCCATCCTTGAAATCATTGCGCGAGTACACCAGGTCTGCAAGGCGATCACGGAGCGGAGGTGGACGATCTGCAGGCAGCATTCCTCGAGAGATAAAGTCGGCTCGTGACGCCGCCAGTTTATCCAGACGTTGGTTGGTCATTAACATCTGCCCTAAGGCCTGATATCGACTTGAACGACGCCACGGCTTCTTGACTGCTGTAATGTGACGAGATTCTGTGATCGAAGAGCAAAGGCCATTGGGAGCGCCAAAGTCTTCAATATTGCGGCGATAATGGACAAGCGAGTGCTGACGTGGTAGTGGAAATCCATCTGGGCGAACACCGGTTGTACGAAAGATTTCACGATGGTGGTGATAACGACCAACTGCTTGATCAATTGCATCGAGTGTATCTTGGGTAAAATCGGCACGGCGGACAAGATAGCAAAAGTCTAGGAAGGCTGATAAAGCAATCATTCTCTGGCTGGAAAGGGCGACCAAACAACTACAAATTCTGGATTCGTTGATAGAAAAAAATCGAAATTGTTCGTCCTCCGTAGGTCTCAATTGTGCTTCGATCTTCTTGAAATTTCGTAGGAAGGTAGAATTTGTTGCATTCTGTCGGTTTAGCAAAAAAAAAATTGACCGATTTTGGGAAGATTTCAGCGATTTATCGAGATCACTGTTCGCAGGTGGAACCGAACTGTAGTACGACACTCTGCAGCTCTCTGTTGTCTCGATTTTGGCAATTTTCTGGCTCAAGAAGGTTTATATCTTGTTAAGTTTACTTTTTTACACACTTATTGTATGCAGCAAAACGAGGATGTACAATGACTACAGAACTAGGATGGCGAAGCGAGCCTTGCCCCCGCAGGTTGCGGATCCTTAATATGTTAACTATTTGCCATCAGCCATTATCCACCATGGTTACATCGAGTGCTTCCCTGAGCTCATTTCTTCACCTTGCTGTGAAACAGCTAGGTCACCTCGTCATCACGTACCCTGGGAACTGTTAGCCGGTCATTCACCCCCAGAGTGACATGACTAATTGATCGCAACTGTCCGTTTCCCACTCACTGCCAGTAAATGTCGAATAAACCCTCGCTTATATCCCTAAGTCCCCAATCAAGGTGTGTTCCCTTTTCGTCACTGTCCTTCCCATGCCGTGTCCGCCTCCCGTCGGCATCATTGATCGTGCCAAATCCGGAAGGCGCGTCCCGCGCATCACCCGCCGCCTGTGCTCGTCGTCGGGGGACGACTAGCACGCTATTTTGACCATTCCTCCACCGTTTCCCTTCGTTTTTTTTGTGTAATATAGTCTATGGTACCTGTATACATATAATATAGCTTTATATACTTGAAAATGCGACCAGGGATGCTATAAAGCACCATTCTGAGTATATATATTGAGGACTACCACCCCCAGCACCACCTGTACACCTCTGAGACACATAATAAGCTGTCTATAATTTATTTAAATGATATATAGGTATGGGGAGAGCATTGGGGTGATCAGTGGTATGGTCTAAGGGGTCCATATGAGTAGTGTAATATGCTATTCACCTTTGAGGTGTCAGGGATAATATGGGGCTCACTCAAGGTCAATTTAAGGCTATAAGTGCGTTATAGGAGGGCTAATATATTGTATGAAGCAGCCAGAACAGTGAGGGGGAGCATCTGAAGGGTGTTAATGCTTATCTTTCCTCACATGCACATCCTGTCCACACCTCGTTCTGGGCTCTTATAAAATAGATTAAGGCAGCTAATTAGTTTATATGCATACCAGTAACATATCCCAGCCGCTTGAGTAAATTTAAAAGCGCTTGAGACGAAGATATGAAGCAGGGAGCAGGACAACCTATCATATATAAGATATGTAACCCCCAAGCCATGATATAACTATTTATCTACATATAAAGACGTTTCTACATACTAGGTAGCGTCCTTAACAGTATCTAGTAGTGGTAAATTGCCTGAATACAAGTGGGAAAACTGTTACTGAGGAGGTAAGTAGGTATGTCTATAAAATGCGAATACTGGTATCTGTGACATATATAGGCCCGTTAAAATTATTTTAAATTCGTCAATAGAAGGAAGGCTTCATATAGTACAAATTACAAAAAGAATTGAAGCGATAGCTTGCTTCGTTGTGGAGGAAATTTCAGATGTTCATCTGGAGGTCATCTGGAAAGAGTAATGTTACTCGGTCACAGTAATGACTTACCATCAACGTCGCCTTCAGTCCGTTTTGCTCATTCCATTGTCAAATCCTGCTCGATTCCTTTCGGTCTTTTTGCAAACAGTACTGTATGTAAACCCCCTCCTTTCTACGAATCTAAAATAATTTTAACAGGTATATATACGTCACAGTTGGTAAGATTCGCTTTTTTGAGACATAGCCAGTATCAACTCCCTCACTCGGATTTAGACAGACACTTACTACTAAATAATGTTAAGGATACTATTTAACATCTACTCACTTTTTAATATGCACATAGTTAGCTTTATTACGACTTGATGGGTCACATATCTTATATATGATAGGTTGTCCTGCTCCCCTGCTTCATATCTTCGTCTCAAGCGCTTTTAAATTTACTCAAGCGGCTGGGATATGTTACTGGTATGCATCTAAACTAATTAGCTGACTTAATCTATTTTATAAGAGCCCAGAACGAGGTGTGGACAGGATGTGCATGTGAGGAAAGATAAGCATTAACACCCTTCAGATGCTCCCCCTCACTGTTCTGGCTGCTTCATACAATATATTAGCCCTCCTATAACGCACTTATAGCCTTAAATTGACCTTGAGTGAGCCCCATATTATCCCTGACACCTCAAAGGTGAATAGCATATTACACTACTCATATGGACCCCTTAGACCATACCACTGATCACCCCAATGCTCTCCCCATACCTATATATCATTTAAATAAATTATAGACAGCTTATTATGTGTCTCAGAGGTGTACAGGTGGTGCTGGGGGTGGTAGTCCTCAATATATATACTCAGAATGGTGCTTTATAGCATCCCTGGTCGCATTTTCAAGTATATAAAGCTATATTATATGTATACAGGTACCATAGACTATATTACACAAAAAAAACGAAGGGAAACGGTGGAGGAATGGTCAAAATAGCGTGCTAGTCGTCCCCCGACGACGAGCACAGGCGGCGGGTGATGCGCGGGACGCGCCTTCCGGATTTGGCACGATCAATGATGCCGACGGGAGGCTAGTCTCGTACCAAGACCGTCCACAAGATCGTCCACTCGTGGACGGTCTTGTCTGAAAGTCCGCTGCGTGGGAGGGCAGTGCAACCATTAGTTACCGTTTTGTAGTCTCCATCAAAGTTCATTAGAAACGGTAAATTACCGGACTTCAGAGTGTGACACTTGAAAAATCTAGCTATTCGATGGCTAAATCTTGACTTTTAAAAACCAAAAAGTGGGCACAGCTTTGAGTGGCTACCAGAGGCGCTCTTGCAATTTTTTTGTCGCAGATATAATTTTTTAAGTTGAAATTTAGGACACCAAGAGTTCGATTTGGCGGTGAGAAAAGCCACGATGCGAGCGGGCCGATGTGATGATGGGGTGACACCCACTACAAATCCAGAGATTCGAGTCACATTTTTAAACGTCAACTTGCTCTATGCAGACCTTCAATAAAAATCTATAAAAATCAAAATTGAAGAGCTAAGACATTACAAAGTAATAATTGTCTCATAACTATATGGCTAAATTGAGTATTTGTGTTGCAAAAAAAAAGATTAACCAAAAGTGTGCACTGCCCTGATGAAACCTGGACCTTGTTATAAGCCCCTCTCACGTTCTGAGAGGGGATTTGATTGAGCCTAGACGGGAGGCGGACACGGCATGGGAAGGACAGTGACGAAAAGGGAACACACCTTGATTGGGGACTTAGGGATATAAGCGAGGGTTTATTCGACATTTACTGGCAGTGAGTGGGAAACGGACAGTTGCGATCAATTAGTCATGTCACTCTGGGGGTGAATGACCGGCTAACAGTTCCCAGGGTACGTGATGACGAGGTGAGCTAGGTCCCACCACCCCCGAAATTCGACGAAAAAGGAAAAATGTTGGAACAATGTTTGTTCCATCCCGTGACTTTGTTTGTTTTTTTACCTTGACCCAAATCCCCTGCAATCGCGAAAGTCGAAACAATGTTGTGTCTTGTTTGTTACGCACTCAGGAGCGCAATGGATGTCTTTGTTCATCGTCGCCATCTGTAACTGCACCTGCAACGGCTGGTTAAAATCCAAGGGTGCTATCGGACGCAGGTTACCCTGTTTTCTGATCACCCAAATTATGAGATTTTAGTGAACTCGACTCCCTCGCAACTTGATTCTCTAACTTGAAGCCCACCTCTGCCCACCTGGAACTGTATGGATACCAGTCAAAATCTGCAAGATCACCTGCTACTTGCCTGAGTGCCTCCAATGAATAGTAAATACTACACGTGCATAATGAACTTTGAAGAAACTCCGGTACTTGACGCTCTCTGAAAGAGGCTCACTAATTAAGCACAAGGGACTTGGATTTTGACGACGTAGAAATCTATTTGCACTTGATACTGCTGACTAAAAAACAGCAAGGTGCTGTGTCGACGAAGGCGACCGTTTATACTTATCCATAAATTAAATAAGAAAATTTTGACATAATGTAGAGGTTCTTATATATTCATTAAACTTGTCTCTTCGAAGTTTTGGTGAAACCCAGGAGCTGTGAAATCTTGCCAGGTAGTGGAGTGGAGTGGTTATGGAGTACCTGCGTATAGTCAAGACCCAGTCCTAAGTCCAATCCCCGACAGTCCAGTACTGAGTCTTCAGTAGCTTCAGTTCCTAGCTACCGGCTTTCCGTTCAGATTGGGTGTGTCGTTGTCGAAGAAGAAAGTTGGCATATGGAGTACGGAGGAAATATGTGTCCACTCATTTGACATTAAGTATGTTCAAGAAATGTTTATTTTATTCTAGCCTACGCCTGTAGCTTATTCGTAACATAAAATACATTATATATCCTGCAGAGCATACGTATATAACTGGTAATTTACACTGTTATTATAGTCTCCACTTAAATGCGCAACGTACGCAAGGTTGACGAACAATTTCAATTGCAAGTGCAAGAGTCTGACTGAGTCTGAACAGGCTAACAAATGGTCACATGACATCATCATCATTTAAATAAACAAATGTCGAGGCACTCACTGCCATGTAACTTTTGCTCAATATCGGATACCGAACTTACAGCTTGAAGGAACATATCTCCCGTACAGGTGCCCTTATTCAAAGATTGAGCTCCTGAGGACATCCATCTCTCTGGATTCTCGGTTGAAAGCCACGACATTCAGGTCAAGGTCTGCAGGTTTTTTCTCGAACAGTGCATATCTTCTGATCCATATTCTAATAAAGAACCTACGTGGAAGCGCTTTATATTTGAGGTTTGCTTCTTAGAACCGGCAAGACTTGCATTCAACCACCAACAGTGCCTAACAAGTACCACCCTTACGAGTTGCTGGCCCCCACATTGCCAATACTCACACTGCAACAATCTTGTCCGTCAATGCGCCAAGGGAGAAACAAACGCTCCAGGAGCAATAAGGATGCAGATAGTGACATATACATGAATTCTCAAAGCGAAGATATTCAATCCGACTCTTACTCCCGGTCACAGTCATCCTTCCACCATTCCGAAAACTACAGGCGCCCTTCAAGCTCTGGCAGGCCATTTGCCTCTGAACGTAATGCTTCATCTCGGTCTGGCCGCGATAGTAATTGGCCTCATCTAGACGTAGATCCTGACAGATATCCGTACGATGATCATTTTTCTCGTGGAGAAAGGAGTAAGTATGACGGCAATTTACCGAGAACCTCATCGGGTTGGGGAAGTCCTCCACTCATCCCAACGCAGAACGCATGGAGTCATTCATACGAAAGTAGTGCGTCAACCTCTTCGTATCCAGAAACCTCGACGTGGCGCGTTCCTCCACATCATCCCTTCGACACTGGCCGAACACCCTATCATCGCCGCTGGGACCAGAATACTTCAAGAGACCAATCATCGGACGACTGGGCGCCAGAACCAAACCGTCTTGACCACCGTTCTGAACGAAGGCAGCGCGACTGGCGCACAGACGACCAAAGGGACAAACACACTGGTCACAAGTTCCAGAGTGACTCGGGATGGGATTCTCGGCGGCGCGAAAGACCACCATGGGGAAACGAACACACAAGACATCAGGAGGAGCCAATGCTAGAAAAGAGACACCACAACGTTGAAGACCGGGCATGGGAGCCTGCTGCCTCATGGAAATCCTCCACAACCGATGATTACCAACATCCACGAGAGCACAATGGGCAGCGAACCAGCCAGGTGAAATTGAAACGGGGGCAAAATTACAGTAAACAGAGGCGAGAATGGCGCGCAGATGATGGTGATTTGAACAAGTACGTAATACATTCATCACAAAGCTTTTCTCATTTTCGTTGTAGCTGGACGAGAAGGGATACGGGTCGTGTTGCTAATAACAAGGCGCCTGCAAACCAGCCTTCAAGAAGAAAACATTTGCGTTCTCCATCGCGTTCACGCTCCCGCAGTGGGTCTCCAACAGGGTCCTACAACTCTCATCGGTCATCTCGGGGCCGTTCTCGTTCTCGATCCTTTTCGCCAGCAAACAAGCGTCGACGAAGGGGTTCTAGTCCCGTCACACTACGGAGTCGGACTCCCAGTGAAAGGGGTTTAAATCGCCCGCATGCCCGTCAGGCGAGATATTCGTCACGTTCGCCTAGCCCCACTCGCAGTCCAGTTAGCTTGGTTGAACGCCGTCGAAGCCCTTCTGTTGTTTCCAGTACTGTTTCTGACCGCAGCGAAAGCCGAAGTCCCAGTGGCCATGCACGCTCTGTTCATCGTCTTCCTCCTAATTATCGCCTGCCAGTTGGCGTAACTCATCACACAGGAAGGAGCATAACTAACGATTCGGTAAAAAATGGCAAGTCTAAAACACAGAAGCACCATCGCGGACTGCGGGATATTCAACCTACCATCGAGAGCGACAAAGACCACTTGAGGAAGAATGACCATTTTATAAATTCGTCCATGCCACCACCACCACCTCTTCCTAATAAGACTCCAATAACAATATCGATGCCTCCTCCTTCCGTCCCAATATCCCATGTGTCTCGGCCTCGTTATACTTCCCAGGAATTCAATACTCCGGATAACGCGTGGGTACCTAATCCAAAGATCGATATTCCCGGGAAATCAAGTCGAAACATTCCTGCCAGGTTTGCTGGGTTTAAACCAATAGGAAAGGTCAATTCTTCTCTGAAGAAATTTTTCCCCGGCGACGAAGAAGACATGGATTTTGCGTCTGAAGAGTCTCAGATGACCACGAACGCAATTGCTGATAATTCTCTCACATCGTTTCATCCTTCGGGTTGGAATCCCCCTCTAGCTCCTGTTGACCGAGGTTGGGCTTCCCCGGAACGCTCTGTTGGTCGGGTTTGGGGTTCTCCTCAGCCCTCTGTTGGTCGAGGTTGGTGTTCTCCGAATCCCACTGTTGGTCGAGGCTGGAGCTCTCCCCAACTCATGGTTGACAATCAAGGTTGGAGTGTTTCCAAACGCACGGGCCCGTGGGACTCACCTCCACCTCCTGCGAGTCAAAGTCGTCGGGATCCTGTTCAACATTGCATTCCTGTGCAATTTGCTGCTCTTGCTGCTGAAGATGTCCGGGTTGACGGCCCCATTCCTTCAAACTTGCATCTGTCTACAACCCATCACCAGCTAAATCGGTTGTCAGAACGGGGGGATAGTCTTTCAGTCGATATTCCTTCAACTTTGGAATCCAGTTTGCTTCTGAACAATGATGAAGTGCGACAAAGTCCTCGTTTAAATATTGCATCAAGGACACCTGTCGAGATACCGCCTTCCCCTTCAGACAATCCCGAATCTTCCAGTGGTGTCGAGCCGCAATCGTCTAACAAGGACCTTTACAAGATTGTTAGTCAAGTCGGCGAAGGAACCTTTGGGAAGGTCTACAAAGCTCGCAACACCATCTCTGGTGCCAACGTCGCTTTAAAGCGTATACGCATGGAGTCTGAGCGAGATGGGTTTCCAGTTACTGCCATGCGAGAAATCAAACTTTTACAGTCTTTGCGACATAACAATGTGGTCCGGCTGTACGAGATGATGGTTTCAAACGGTAGGATTGTCACCGTCAATTGTTTCGTACGAGTTTCTTACCTTTGTAATCAGGTTCTGTCTATATGGTTTTTGAATATATGGACCATGACCTGACAGGCGTCTTATCACAAAACCAATTCGTATTCCAGGATGAACACCTTAAGTCACTTTGCCACCAAATGCTTGCCGGGCTGGCTTACCTCCATCACAAAGGGGTGATACATCGAGATATCAAAGGGTCAAACATCTTGATTAACAGTCGAGGGGAGCTCAAGCTTGCGGATTTTGGCCTTGCGCGTTTCTACCAGAAACGTCGGCGAGCAGATTATACCAACCGGGTAATCACTCTTTGGTATCGTCCACCAGAACTCCTCTTTGGCGCAACCGTTTATGGACCAGAAGTAGACATGTGGAGTGCCGGGTACGCATTTTAGAGTAAGACTGGGTTCTGGGCTAATTCTTGACCCATAGATGTATCATGCTGGAATTGTTCACTAAGAAGCCGGTTTTTCAGGGTGCGGATGAAATCAATCAACTTGAGGTCATCTTCAAAATTCTGGGCACCCCTACCCCAGAAAGATGGGGAGATGCTGTCAACCTTCCGTGGTACGAACTCGTAAAACCTCAGCTGGCCTTGCCCAGTAAGTTCCGAGAAGCATTCCAGAGGTGAGAAGCTTGTTTCAGATCAATACTTGGTAATGAATATTATCTAGATGGATGTCTTCGGCAGCACTGGACCTTGCAGAGCAACTCCTGACTTATAATCCTATGCAGCGCATTACTGCTAGTCAGGCCATGGAGTCGGCTTATTTCCTGGAAGAACAGCCAGCTGCAGTGCCTCCTACTGGGTATGTCAATCTGGGATATTTCAATGATCTGGTAGTTGACGTCTTTGTAGTTTAGTGGACCTCGATGGAGAATGGCATGAGCTCGAAACAAAACGAGAGCGCGCAAAAAGAAAAGAACGAAAGATGACCTGACATTTTTATAGTTAACCTTCTAATGTCCGCAATGCCTTCTCAAAGACAGCATTAGCATATCAGTCATTCCTCATCTTCATTCCGCTGTAGCTGTGGCACTACTTTATTAAATTCACTTAGCAAAATTATTGTCTACACTATGCACTAACAGGAAGTGTTCCCATGGAGCCTGAGCTACTTATTTTCCTTCAATGACAAATGTAACAAGACCTTGTCCTGTCAGATATCGAACAATCGACTCAACCTGCAGAGCACCGTCAAACAACATCCAATTTGGGTTTATAGACTTGTGGACGTACGTGTGCGGCAGTCAACCTAATCTGTGTATCCCACCGTTTGGTGAATGGCGCACCAGTATCTTCTGCTTCTTCGACGTCGCCTAAACCCCCAGCCTTACCCTGCGCATCGTCTTCTTCACGATTGGTTTCAAACCAGATAAGCTTGTCGACTTGATCAATGCTTCCACGTAACCGACCCTGTTCAATCATTTTACGAGCCATGGTCTCTGCAGCACCTGGTGTTAAGTCAAGTAGGGCACCAAGTCCTCGGAACGTGATGTTGTTATAAATGTTTGAACTCGCAAGAAGGTTGTGCTCCATGACTGCACGGTCCAGAACGGTAGAGGGACCAGTTCTTATGCTAGCATTTGGATCTGAATCCCCTCCGGTATCATTTCCGATCGACGCTAACCTGTCATTGGAGGATATGGCTATTTTCGCTAGTTGATGTGGTTTCAGAGACTTTTCGAATTCCTTGATCTCGGCTGGACGCAAGATATGATCAAGGAACATTTTTGAAAGTATGTTATACGATGGGAGATCAACTGTTCGCTCATCGCGGTATAGAGACGCAAGTACTCGAGATCGATTGGGGCCGGCGGGTGCAAGAACAGCACAAGTAACAGCAGCCAACCTACGAAAGACATAATCAATAAAAGGAGTGAGGAGGATTCACAAAAATACTCACAGCATGTGTCGGCGCTCTTCTTCGTCAATTTCGCCAACATAACTCAATTCGTGGTATCGACTGGCAGCTTCTAAGAACTTCCTGCTGTAGTCACTTATCCGCGCCTGACAAAGCTTGAACTGAAGAAGGGTTTCTCGATCATTGGCCGAGTGTACCAGAAGTGCAGCGCGATTATAGTATGTTTCTGCCTGTACTGAGTCCTCGTCCTCAAGGAGCAACCGAACGACACGAACATATACTCGTAATTTTTCGGCATCGCTTATAGATCTGAAATGATATATAATGGCGTTAACTAGGCAAGAAATTCAGAAATATCAGGCGAACCGTTGTCCTGAGTCCAGTGAGATTCCCATTAGAACCCTGGCAGCGTCACTCCATTCTTCCTCTTCTTCAAGGAGGTCAGCAAGTTGAAATCGTAGAGAGTTTACCTGACCACAAAAATGATTATCAGTGAATTGGTCTAAAACATATGACCTGCCTGTTCTTCGTAGCTCACAATCCTTGGCTGAACCGTGGCCAAGGTATCTTCGACGACGCGTTTTCGAAGATCGATATCCCTGATAGCGCCTTCTCCCAAAGTCTTGACGAGTTCAGACAGCACCTGCCGTCCAACGACCAAGCCAACGCTATCCTGATTAACAACGGTATCTACCAATAAATGGAGGTCTTTCGCGACGGAGGGGCCTGATTGTGATAAGATCTCTGGGATGAGCGAGATAAAAGCAGGGCCTTTGTCTTTCTGACTGAGAGTTGAAAACTGCGTTAGTTTGGCATCCATACTTGGTTTCTGAGGACAAGACAGAAAGCATATGTGCGTGATGGCATGCTGTACCTCACGTGTATGTGATTGCATCTCTGTCGTGAATGATTGAGCAGCCATGGTTACCCGGTAAAACTTGATGTACATGCTCTGTTCCAAGTGAACACATTCCCTCCTCTTCTCTTGCCTTCTTTGTTCTTTTTAATATTAATACTAGATCTAGCTGAGCTGGAGTCACTAGCTTTGTGATCTTACATTCAGGTATGATTCCTAGTTCGCCTATGCCGAGGAAGTACCTGATGAGGAATTAAGGCATGTCTCGACTTACTGCTTCACCATTTTACAAGCCTTCGACGTTTGAATTCCCTCGTGCACCTCCCAGTCCTCCTGAGACCCATACAGACACAATTATTGCTCCTGCCCCTGTAACGACCTCAACCTACATTCTTGCAGCGCAAGACCCTGGGCTGGTTGATACTGGATTGATAGGCACCAGCCCTGATACACCCTCACGAGCGCGGAGGTCTGGTTCAATTCCATACCATAATACCAGCTTCCGAGAGACGAAGGAAAGAGCTGGTCAACGAAGCGGCAAATCGTTGATAATTGTGACCCCTCCCCCGACTTTAATTCAAGAACATAGTCAACACGTACACACAATTTCTAGTGGTCCATACCACCGGCTATCACAAGGAGTGATTATGTCACTCTTTCCATCTGTATGTACGATTAGCTTCGATAGCTATAGCCTTACTCAATATATTTACAGATGTTCGCCCAATTGACAGCTATTGCAAGGGAGTTCAGTTTTCCGAGCATCTCAGGAATTTGCCTATATTTTCATTTCGTCGAAGACGGACTCACATTCACGCCACGAATTACCGATGACGCGTGGCAAGCTCTTTGGAGTCACCTTTCCGATCCTCCACTCCCTAACGAACGTCGGCCGTTGATAAGTGGAAAAGTTGAATTTGACATTGACCTTCGCTCTGCCCGCTGGTATCCCGCATGGTTGTCGTCTATTCTTAGGGAATTCCCAGAAAATCCTACTCACTGTTACCCGTCCACGGCCCCCTCATTGGCTCATTATCGGAGGGAAAGCAGTGTTGCAGATAGTCGTCAATTCGAAGAAGACGTGGTTGACCATACCGCCATCAACCAGCATAGCGCGCCTATTGGCCGACATGTTCCCCGCAAATTGTCATTGGTGGAAAGATTTGATGCATCTTCCTCAGCTCGACCTGACATCAAGGCAACTCAGCGCTCGGTAGTTCCACCTGACACAATCCTCAGCAGTTCGCACGTCCTTCCGACCATAGTTCAAGAAGATGAGCCCAATACCGCGAAACAAAACCTCGACTCTCGCGTCAACTCATGGAGGGCAAGCGCTGTCTTAAGTCCCAATCCTCTGGCAACGACCGGTCAAACTAGCTTGGATCCTTCAAACCTACCAAACAATATGCCTATCGATTCTCCTGTTGAAGCTCCTTTCCCAGTCGAAGAAAAGATGCGGTTGGAGGATTTCACTTGGTCTATATCCTCAGCAGGTCCTCCGTCCTGGGGTGATACATCTCCCACATTCTGGTCTGATGTCCATTCCATACATGTAGCCAACCGCCTGGCAGGTTCTGTGTGCACCTCGCCATCAATTTGCACTTCTTTCGGCCCGCCTGACAATGATTTTGATTTTAACCTTGCTTCAAGCAACTACCTCGTTCCATCCCCTGACGTCGCAAATCGTTTTTATGAAGATACTCCCCCTACTCCGGGGACGGCGACGTCATGGGGGGCTCCGCTGTCCTATCCTCCTTCTCCTCGTTGTGTCTCACCAGCAC
Organism: Galerina sulciceps; assembly: GCA_023014345.1. Taxonomy (NCBI): domain Eukaryota; kingdom Fungi; phylum Basidiomycota; class Agaricomycetes; order Agaricales; family Galerinaceae; genus Galerina; species Galerina sulciceps. Next base: position 855,707 of record JAEDXJ010000005.1, on the reverse strand, counting down.
CATCTCTGGACATCGGAGAACGAACGAGGCACGAAGAGGCGGACTTACCTGTCGGACTTTCAAGAACTCCTTGGTTGCATGCATGGCCCCATAGTTTTGAGCATCACCAGCCTTCCACTCCGTTCGATAGAAAGCCCTGGTCGTATGTATGGCCGTATGATGCTGCCCATTCGCAAGAACTGTCGGACATGCCTTGGCCCCTCGCATGGCCATATATCAGTGGACATTCTAAGGAATCTGCCATTCCTGATAACACTCCACCTGGTGGGAATCATTGGTTGCATGTGTGGCCATATAATAGTGGCTGTTCAGAAACATCGTCAAGTAAACCTTGGTCACACATATGGCCGTATATCAGTCAAGAGTCGGCGTATGACATCCCAAGCATTGAAATCAAACTTCTAGCAGAGTACCCAATAATTGATATTTGTAAGTCACCTGGTAGGTTCTTGTCATTCGGTTCAGATATTTAACGACCTTGATAGACCCAGCTGTCTACCCCTACAACTTAGATAACATATATCCACCTCAGGCGGGTTTGCCTCGGTCCGAATTGTTACCGGAACCACGACATTACTCTTCAAAGGACATCTTATCGAGGATCGGAGTCAGGCTTCCAGCAAGGTACCCTTCGATCGACCTATGTGGGTAGTTGGCAAGTATATCAATCGAAAAGCTCAATGCTAATTGATGCTGCTAGATGCGGCAGTCTACCCTCACAACTTGGAAAACATATATCCTGTTGTTGTATCCCATGTACACAGTGCCCAACCTCAAGGAGGGTACCCTTTCTTCAATATTTGTATGATTTTTTCTCTCTATTACATCCGTTATTGATGTAGAACCATTTATAGACCCTCCAACGAGCGCTCCATATTTTGCCCACTTTTCACTGCATACGTGCAATCCACATTCACAATATCCGAGATTCGACATCTGTATGGGTATTTTATAGATTCCTAAAACATCTCTCCAAACTGATGATTTGGCAGACCCAGAAGTCTGTACCCCAGCCAACCTTGAGTCATCGAAACCAACGTCTGTGCAATTATCTTGGAAGTGCCTGCCTCTTCAAAAGTACCCGGTCCTCAACATATGTATGTACAAAAATGCTATTCTGTATTTATAATCTCCATTTGATCTTCATCTATAATTGTTAAGACCCTGCGGTATATCCATATTTCGACCTTTACCCCTCCGTGGACCACAATATACAAGCGAAGCTCGGTAATTATTTTTCTACTTATAAGCCTCCAAGTCTTATCCCGGTCCTATTAGGTGGTCAATTATTGCGATTAGATGTGACGTACCCAGTTTTTAATCTTTGTATGCCCAATCTTATTCGTCTCATTTACCTGAGACATTAACGATCCTGTTTCAGACCCAGCTGTATACCCTCATTTCGACCTCTATCCTGCTCTGCCTGAAAATGTCAATAGAGAAGCACAGCAACCAATCATGCCATCGTGGACTGCCCTAGTAGAGGCTCAGAACATATTGAATCTAACTGGGAATGTCATAAAAGATAACGCGACTCTGCTGTCGTTATCGGTTGTAGTGCCACCTGCATACCCATTCTTCAACCTCTGTCGGTAGATTTTTTCGTAAATTGTTCAAATCGTCTGATCATTTCATAGACCCAGCTGTTTATCCCCATCTTGACATATACCCAACCGTCAAGGGCAAAGTGGATGAAGCGAGGGAGTGGGCCCTGACTCCCGCTCAGGGATTGATTCGTCCTAGAGTCTACCCACATCTTGACCTCTATTGTCCAGCCCCTTATGACCTGACGTTAAACGTTGACAAACATCACCGTCGATCACTGGCCCCTTTACTGGCGTTAGCCTACCCATACTTCAGTCTTTGTATGTTGTCTCTCTTTCTACGATTGTGGTTTGCTCACGAGATATCTAGATCCCGGAGTTTATCCTCACCTTGAAATTTACCCTGCTCCTTACTTCTCCAAGCCCGCATCTTTTTGTGCGTACTAATTTCGACAAATCCGTAATTACAAATTAACAGTTTGGGATATTCTAGCCAATATCATCTACCCTCATCTCAATATATATCCAACAATCGGAACTGCCTCAGAAGATGCTCTCGCCATAGCGACAAGAAACAGGATCGATGCACAATATCCATCCTTTAACCTTTGTACGACCTTTCTTCCTACAGTCATTCTTGGATATTGACGTCATTTCTAGACCCAGCCGTCTATCCTTATTTTGACCTTTATATGCCCGTTCCAGAGCTTTCTGTGGCGCAGCCCAAGAAGGCAAAATCAACCAGCAGATTAACGCACTTGGAATTGCATGCAATGGTTATGATGGAAAGGCAAGGGTCTTTTGAACATGATGATTCTGTCCCCAGATTGCAGGAAATAGCCTGTTCACAACCTCCCTTGATCAACGAGACAGGCCACTATCTCCAAGAGTCCTCTACTTACAACACAGCGAGGCATATCCGTCTTCCTTTTGCGCCTCAATCCCGTGATTCTCGAGTACCATCGGCGGCTTACAGGTCGGGGAGTGCTATTTTCCTTTCAGACCCCGTCAACGCCGTGCATTCATTCAGTTCGCTATCTCTGCGACAATCGGCAAATTCACCAGAACGTGAGATATCAAGATCGGCCAGCCTACAAGAGCAACAAAGCTCTAGTGCTCTTCCGCCAAGGCTTGGCCCAAGTAGGCGGGACAGTCTTGTCCTTCAGAGAGTGAAAGCCTTTGACCACAATGGTGAGTCATTTGAACTTTGTCGGAATATTTTGCTGGACATCCGGTTACCACCATAGCGGAAGCCCCAACAAGATTGTCCAAAGAGACATTGGCCAAGTTTCCAATGCCACCAAGGGTTTTTCCCCCACTCCCACCATTACCCACCAGTCGTCGCTGAGACCAAGGCAGGGGATACTAGATATAAAATTCTGATGAAAAGTTACTATTTAATATACATGCACAACCTTTAAATCACAGGTGCACTAATGATATCTGTAACACGGCTTTACCATGAACATGCCTCCAGTTATGAGTGTGTACTGTGACATGGCAACTATTCTGAGTGAGGGTGATTCTGGTATGCAGGTGGCTCGTCATCGTCAGTGCCAGTTAACCCTAACACCTGGCCAGAGCCAGGCATAGAAGTGTCAGGAGTGTCAGGGAGGTCTTGGAAAGGAAGCTGCAATGCAGCTCGGTTCGCTGCTGTGATAGCACGCGCAATGCGTTGCTCTTTCTCGATCTCGTCCCTCAAGGTCTTCTCTTTCCTGTCGTCCATGTATGCGAGCTTCACCTTCAAGTCATGCTTCAGTGACTATCGAGTGTCGACAAAGGTGTATAATTGACCTTCTCCGCAGCTGCTTCACGCGCCTCTTTCTCGTTTTTCTTCGATCTTTCTGCACGCCCCTGTTTCTCAGTTTCAAGATCGAGATATTCCCTCAAAATTATGGCACCAGTCCGCAGATCCTCCAAATGGTTCCGATTAAAGGTGTAATATGGCTGAAAGCTTTTCACCTCAAGAAAAGGTTTATAAGTATCAGATTATCAGAATGGAATGGATAGATGCTTACTTCTGGTCGGAAGCCCAGCTAGGGATCCAAGTATCAGCGGAAGAGTCATATCAAGTTGTGGCATGAGCAAGAACACTGACTTCAATCGCAAATTCGAGGGCGCCTTTAGGGTCAACGAGTTCTCGCTTGATAACGGTATTTGTTGGCTTGAACTGTTGATATTTGGCGTTATCGGGTTCGCGGAGCAAGTTCTCTGAGAGCATCAGCAAGGTCTAGCCGAAATGGTATGAACAGCGTATCCAGGTCAGAATAGCGAGCATGTACTTTAAGAGAGCTCAGTGCACGTTCTTTGGCGTTCGGGCGTGTAATACCAGGGTCTATGAGCCGTCGAAATTTCTGGCGCCTCTCGTGCTCTGCAGCCAATTGAACGGCAGACAACTGTGGTGTTATCTGACGAAACCGACGCTCTGCTGCATCTGCCACAGCTTCTGGAGATATGGTTGAACTTTGGGTGTTCAGAGTCGCGGGTTGAGGACATCAAGTTACGTTCAACTTAGGGTTGTGGGTAAAAGTTACGTTCAAACTTCAACTGGTGGATGACTCGTGAAGCGAGAAAGGATCACGGACAGGCGTGTGAGCACAGGTGTCACAATACTGAGTAAGTACTCTGATCGGAATCCAATTCCAATTCCAATTCCTTGCACACAGTGCTGAAGGTGTCAAGTCAACAGGATGCCAGGGAATTACTTTAGCAATATATTCATGAAGGATATCGTTGGGCTATTCGAAAAGGAGCTAGTACCTTATACCAAGCAAACATAGTTCAAGCTACTGGTGCAAAACCGACAGCATCGTTGCCGAGGTCGTAGACCGTGTAGTATTTACGAAGGAAAACGTCACCTGAAAGATATTATGAAAACCTGTAACTTAAGGGGAGCAAAGTACACGTACCAACAATCCACAAATCACCACCGGGCAAGTTGATATCCATACCAGTGAAAGCGGAAATACAGGTGCCTTGAACCTCGAGAATATAATCAGAGCCCTCTAGAGCATAAGGTTTCCCTCCAAACCAGAAAGAAAGTTTTGGCAGGCTTGGGACTTTAGCGCAGTCAACTGAATATTGACCATTCCAGGACTTCTTTGCGCCGATTTGTGTGTTGAGCATCTCGGCGATATCAACAGGAAGAACGATGAGAGAGGTACCTGTAAACCGTAAGAAAAGCGTGCCTTTATTCTAACGTAATTTCGCACCAGTGTCAATTGCAGCACCTGTACTTTCAAGGTCGAGTTCATCATCACCGAAGGAGAACTTTTCAAGCTCGACTTCCCAGTAAGCCTTGCGACGTAGAGGAACGTAATCAATTGTTCCTTTGTAAGCAGAAGTGTCAATGCCACCGAAGATGGCCTCGCCACCATCATTTTCGGAGGATCCGATGCGAAAAGAGAAGACGGGCTCGTCAAGGAGACCCTGGTTAACCATGTTGTAAAATGGAGGTGTTATATGGTTCACGGATATCGTGTCGTAAGCAAGACCCAGAATTCCATCGAACCTGGAGCAAATTGGTGTTACCATCCTGTAACGAAAGCCCGATGGTAGCACTCACTTTCCGAAAGCGAAGGCGAGTCCCGGTTCCTTGGTGGCTTCTGCGAAGTCCTGACCTTTGATGGCCAAGTCCCCAATGGCCAATAAGTCACTGGAGACAAAGCCTTCCATAGAGCCAGAGCCATATTGGATAGAAAATTCTGTGCCGTTAGCTTTGTATGAGGAGGAGGCGCTAGAATCGTATTTGGTGTGAAGGAAGCAAGCGATAGACGTGCATTTTACGCTCGGTACCCAGAGGTTGCTTGACCTAAAACGGTTCAGACTGACGGCCAAGCCTCATTTGAAGGCGGAACAAACCCTGTATCCAAGATAACTTTGAACTAATATTGCACATTGAGCTATGGTATAGAAGGGGTTAATGGGTACTCACAGTCTGAGGAGGAGTGCCAAGGGTTATTTCAGTGAAATACTGGGCATTCATGAAGTCTACAACGCGATTCGGTTCGAGGTTAGCTGCAAATCAGATCGAAGGAGAAACATACTGGTGAGAGGGACGCCATGGCCACCCTTTAGATCTTCCTGGGTCCAATAGAGCTGTTCGTTATCCTTCATCGTCGGTCGTTGCACTCGGCGGCCTGAACCCCCAGCTCCCATAAGAGGAAACTGGGCTTGAAGAGGGGCACCATACTTCTCGGCAAGGTAGGCGCCCTCAAGTTCTGGATTACTGGCAGCAGCAGGAAGTTTGTGGAGCTTAAGCCTGTGTATACCTGAGGCAGCGACAAAGGGCAGGAGACCGAGGAAAATGGGGGAAAGGATCATGGTGGTGGTTCAAGGGGAACTGAAGCTGCGCCGTGTTGTTACCATCAACGTCATAGTCGGACTTTCAACCGTGTTAAGTTAACCAGTGCATATTTATTTGTTTAATTAATCTTTCTAATGCACAGCTATGAGCTCACGGTCAACTAAGCGCCCTCAGGTTCAAGATCCTTTAAGTTGTTTAGAATCACTGTTGCTCGCTCAAGCTGTCTGGGACCTCGGCGCTGGTCCTGGCTCATGGCCTTCAATTGCTAAAATTCTCTCTAACCATCCTTTATTGTCTCGTCCCAAATCATTCTTCAGCGCCCAAGTGGGTTGAGTCGACACTCGGTATGTTACTTCCAACTAATACGTTCCTAGTCTTGCAATGCGATGTATGAGGCTCTCATCAAAGAAGCTGGTTTTGAAATGTATGTCGTAACTCCTTCACTCCCCTGAAACTAATTCCACTTAGGAATGAATCAAACCATGCCCCTCACGGTCAGTTGGGGTCACCTTTGACTGGTCATTGTGTTCAATTCTTGAATAGCCCCCGTTAACGTCCAGTTGGCCCAAAAACATTATCGTTCTCGCTTTCTTGAGCTACAAGATCTGATCTTGGCAGAAGAATTGAAATTTAAGTGAGTGTTTGGCATTATTCGCACCTTTTGAGAGGGGATGTCCCTTATTTATTGTAGAACTGTCCTCCAAGAAATCGAAGAAATTCGTGCTGGAAAATGGGACAAAGATATGCAAAGGGAAAACTCTGTCGGAGTCATACAGCAAACGGCAACTTCTCTACCTCTAGACAAAGTTGGTTCACTTTTTTATCATGTGACTGTAACTTTTTCTCAACGCATATTAGCCTGATGAGCTCTTCAGTGGCTCCGACCTCAGCGGTGTTACGGAGTCTACTGATTCACCTGGGGTGCAGGTACTATTTTATCATGAATGTGACTTTGCGATACTAAGCACATCATAGGGAGATTTGGTTGCTTCTTCAATATCAAAAGAGGAACAAGGACAACAAGGACTACCTGCTGAGTTTGAAGACAATATTCGGATTGGTGACGGGAGGTCGCCTTTATCATTTTCTTTTCGTCAAAATCCAACCGCGGGCACCCCCAATGAAAACTTTGAATTCGTTGGACAAATACCTGAGCCCGACATTATGGAAGAGGCAACAGGATCCGAAAGATCTGTTGCAGTGGCTGAAGTCTATGAAGAACTCAACCAAGTTTCCGGTATCACTCCTGAGGTAATGGTCAACCAGGATGATGATGTCGAAGAACCAGAACAAGAAAGTGGTGTTGGAATGGATGATATCGACCTTCTAGGATCTCTTGAACTTGTCGAGCACGACACTGTTGCTCGGACTTATGAATTTTCTCATCAGCGACAGGAAGAAGTTCACGAAGAAGAAGAAAGTAATGAGGGGGAAATTTCACAAAAACTAGAGGGTGGGTGTCAAGTAGAAGACACTGAATCAGAGAGTCAGGCGGAAATTTTGCGACGCCCGGAGCGGGAGTTAGAAGGTGCACCAACGCACACAGCTCAAAACATGGACGAGGAAAGGGAACCTATTTCCGAGAAGTTGGTTCAACCCGACTTGGACACCAACTCTGAGCCCACTGAGCCCGTACACACTCTTGCGACAGTGGCCAATGGGTTTGAGGAAGTGGCAGAACCCATCGCAGATGAAGACCAGTCCTCAGAAACAGAAGAACCTGTAGCACCGACTCGACGTAGGTTCTTCGTCTTTCGTGGTTTAGGATTGAAAATCAAGTCCTTTGCAAAGGTTCGGCCAGAAGACGTAAATCATCAGTCGCATCCATTCCTCCGCCTCAGACCAAGACTCGTTTAAGGTCTCAGGCCCAGATTTCTGAGGCTGAATTCCAGGTGCCAGGAGACTCCGAAAATGACGGTGACACTGAGGCAAAGGAAAATACCCCTGTGGGTGAGGATGAGCATGCCTCCTCACCTTTTGACGGAGTCTTAACACGACGGCGTGACAGTGCGTCGGTCTTCGTTACATTGCAACATGACTAAACCTTTTGCAGGCAAACGGAAGGCGTCGTTATTAGAAAGTGCAGGCTCTCCGCCAGATAAGAAACGCTTACGAGAAGATTCTGAACCAGTCGACGAGGAAGAGCCAGGTTTGAATGCGCAGCCCATATTCTTGCCATTCGTTTTCATTTTTGTTCTATAGGTCCGAGTTCCCACAGCATACGTACGCGTGTCACCCGACATGCCACAAAGACGGAAGAACAAGTTGCATTGAAGCGTTTCCAAAACGTTATTGGCATGCTTCATTCTCAGATTTCTCAACACCGAAATGGCAATATTTTTCATAATCCCATCAAAAATTCCGAGGCGCCTGACTACCATGAAATTGTCAAGCGCCCTATGGATTTAAAAACAATCAAGACTCGGGTGAAGGACGGCGTAATCGCTAACTCCCTTGAATTCCAACGCGATATCTACCTGATGTTCGCTAACGCGATGATGTATAATCGCCCTGGCTCAGATGTACATGCCATGGCCGAAGATGTAAGTCCGAGTGTCTTTTGAGTCTGTACTGGTGTGAACTCTGTTGTCAACAGATGATGCTTGAAAGTGAAGGCCAAATTACAGCTTTTCGTCAGACCGAAGGCCTGGTGAAAAGAGGCCAACGCCCATAAAGAATGCCTTCTCGGAAGCTTTCACTATGGTACTCTTTGTCTGGTAATTGGTAGAAGGGTGAAATCTTCATTCAAAAAGTTGCATTACGATACAAGTATTATTACAGTGGTTACCAATGTTCAAAACCATGGTTGATACAGTTCTCCCATCTTCGCTAATTGAATGGGATTTGTTGCTGCAGATATGAGATTTGTCACAGTTTGAACAACAGGTGCATTGACTGGCATTCCGTTATTGAGTTGGGCCTGGTATAGACAGTCAGACTGATGCATGGAAAGAAGAAAGATGCTAAGCTACATTATCTCGCTCAAGCTTGCAAGATAGATTTTCTGCCCGCTTAACAATATTGTCGATGTGGCTGACGACACATTGTCGGAACTGATTATCAACTTGCCAAGGCCGGGCGCGCATTTGAAACCACGTTGTCACTTCGTCTCTGCTGAGAAGACAAAGTTGCTGTTCCAAGTCAAACTTCAAAGGGATGAATGAGCTGCCCAACCATCTATCTCCGACTTGTACGTACCTCAGGTTCTGTCAGGGATCTTCCAATTGCCATAATGCCAGAAGCCAGAAGCCCCTCGGTGAAGATTGGACCAAGAAAATTCTGCATATTTGGAGTAAGGCGGAAAGGAACGACATCGCTCGTCGCAAACAGGGGGACTTGGCTATTGATGCCTACGTGCGAGTTGAGACAAGGCGCAATGGATCGGTTCTATACGCACCAGGAAAAAGTTCCGTCATCGCGATCAAGCCAGTAGCCCTGGATATTTGAAATCGTGCAGGATGGCGGCTGGACAAGCAAAAAAGGTAGGTCATGAAGCTACAAGAAGCAACTTGCAATGAAAATTGTTTCCTCATCCTCCATAGCTCGTCGGGGCCACCCATCGTGCGGACCATGTACTATGAATGCAGTGAAATAAGTTTCTGCGTTGCGTAGCCGTACACCTACATTTGTCAAGACATCATCTGGGACCATTTTTGCTCCAACTTCGTCACATGAATCCTTTTTCAAAGTGACATATTCCACCTTCGTTGGCTAAAATTAAAAATCAGAATAATGTATGGATGACCCATCAACTTTCCTACCTGTTTTTTTGAGAACTGCTGGCGATAGTCACGCAAGACCTTCTTGACCTTCTCCCCCACAAATAAGATGGGCTCTTCTCTGGAGAATCCTCTTTCTTCGCAATGGAGGTCATATATATCACCGAACGATATGTAAGAGGAGTCAGTTTGATAAAGGCGGACGCTCGGACTGCAAGACACGGCGGCCGGGAGATGGAAAGTCAGATTTCTTTTGCGGCTTTCTTTATTTCGAGCGAGCGCCCTGCAATGAGAGCGTCATGAAACCATTCTTTTTTTTTCTTTGCGAAAGTTGTGCGTACCCATTGAAAGTCCTGAACATCTGGACCACTCGGTCTTCTCGCCGGAATTGACGGTGGCAAGGAATCTGGACCGTGAACGACGTCTTGGTATTGTCGTTACCATGAAGAGTTAAACGCTTTGAACAAGAACCGTTGGATCGGCAATTCTCGAATTTGGGAGCAAATTTTTGGATTCTGATAAAGTATTGATTCGAGTCTTTATCCTAGCATACAGTAAGCGCGGTAGAACTTGTTTAAAAGTCCTATGTGTGAGAATAACGTACCTCAGTATATTGTCCGGGGACTTCGATTTCATCAATTTTACTGTACTGGAATTCAGTCAGATAATGACTCAGAACGGCCAAAGGTTGCAAACGAGGTTTTGCATCTAGAATTGTCTCGAATTTGTCGCGCCACTGCTGAAGTCGTTGGATGTATTCATAATGCGTTGGTTTGTTGAGTATAAATTCCTCTTCATATTCTTTCTTTTGAATTACAGATATTTCATTTCTGTTTCAATGGACAGAGAAGACTTGCTAACCTTTACAAATGCTGGGATATTAATAGCCATACGCGAAAGAGTAGTGACCGTATTGGCTGTGAGTAGCCCGTCATCATCAGGGGAATTGATGCGAATGACATAGTTCTAGACAATGCGATCAAAACTAAATGAGGGGTGAAAAGAGCGAGACCAGACGGTACCTGAACAGCGTCGGAGAGTAACATACAAATGTTTCGGTAAACCCTCCTCGGGGCTGGGTTTGAATTTGTGCTGAATTTGATCAACCATGGTCTCTAGACTGAGAATTAACAAAGGGAAAGTTGTCTTAAGTGTTTGCAACACTTCGTCAACATGGTCCGAGGCCTGACGGGATTGCGAAGATACATCAGCGATGGCCAAATTTGATGGTATCTGGGTATTGGAAGCATTTGAATCAGGAACAGCAGCAGGCGTTGTCGAGGCAGGGGTTTCCACAGTAGGCTCATTGGTGTCCCGCGTCGTTTGATCTGGACGACGAGCTGACTCGGCTGACGCTTGGGCAGCAACTCGAGCCGCCATGGCTTTTTTCACGAGTTGCATTTCTTCACGCGTCGTCCTCAACGTGTAAAAAATTGCCTGTAATGGCTTCTAGATGAATAAATGAAGTACAAGTCAAAAGATGACTCACCTGAGGATAATGTCTTGCGAGGTTGAGAAGTAAATAACGTGCCTGTTTCCATTCACGGTGACTAAGAGATAGGCAAAGTTGGGGGATGAATGTGATCCAGAACCAGAATGCAGCATCCCCTTTATAGGTATCGAAGGCACGAGAGACAGTTGAAGTGTGGTCATCCAAACTAAGGAGCCAAAGTATTCGAGCGAGTAAAGGTCTGCTTTTACCATTTTTATACAAACCCGCTGCCTGCAGATAACAGCTAACAGCATTTGCAGCCAAGCTGAGATCACTGGGTGAATCCTTGAACACATGATCACTGAATCGACCCCACTCAGCCCATGCTTTGGGTTGCATCATATCAAGCTGCACGGCTTGGCCAAATGATAAAGTGGCATCTTCGTTACGACCAAGCCGTGAATGAAACATGCCTTTCAGGGTATAAAATTCTGCCTTTTGGGCTGTCGAAAAGAACATAAGGTTGGTGTTATTGATGACCTCCAACCCCGCTTGGAGATCATTCGGTTTTTGGTAATGTGCGCGTGCTTGTTCTCGCAGTTTTAAGAAGGCCTCGGAGATTTCAATATTTGGAAGGGTATAGATCTTCGTAAGCGCATTGAAGCATACGTCAAGTAGCTCATGCTTTCGGGCAACATGGGCAAATCGATTGATGATCCAAGCGGTTTCATGGTAGCCTCGGAAACCGAATGTATTGGCATTGGAGCCGCCATGGTTAGGACCGTTGATCAGTGGCATATATGCATTGTTGATAGAATGGAAAACATTTTGCCTCCATGCAACGAGGTCGCTCCAGATGTTTATGTCGTCATAAATGTTAGGGAGCCTCTCACGCCAGGCTTGAAGGACCATTTTGAGTTCAGAGGATTTTTTCTCTAAATTCTGTGCAGTAGTTTGTGAAAGTGAGCCAAAAATCTGGACAGCTTCCTGGAGTTCGACAAATTGTTGGAAATGTTGCAGTAGCGGTATGTGTGCCACTGACAGATGTTGAGGCAGACCAACCCATTTTCGAAGTGACAGTTGCATAGCATCCTCAAGGAATCTTGTAAATTCGACATTCTTGTCTAAAGCTGCAGGAAGCTTGAGCAAGGCCATATATGCTTCGAAAACTCTCCTACGAGGTGTTGGGATTTCAGGAAGCTGGTTGATCTGTTCCTCGAGACTATCCTTGTTTTCATTCCAGTCCTTGATTCTCCAAGCACATTCCAGTGTCAACTCTTGATTCCCTTCTGATTTTGCAAAGTCATATAGCACATCCCACTGTTGCAACTTTTCAGCAGATAGAATCCAGTGGTCTTCCCACAGACAAAATTCTGTTTCAGAGAAAGGGATGGTACCAGCTCTGACACGGCTCTGCGCTGTTTCATAAGTTTGCGCAGCTTGTTCCCACATGCCAGCCTGTTCATAAGCAAGACCAATGTTGGTCTCCAGTCTGATGGAACGTCGTCTCCACAGTCCATAAAACATGTCCTCTTCTGCAAGTTCAGCATAAACATCGGCCAAAGAATCATGAATATGATCACATATTGTCATATCATCATCCTTGATATGATCCAATGATTTTTCGAGAATCTCCAATGCAATATGCCAAGCACCAAATGTTTTAGCAAGGTACTTCACAAGATGTGGTGGGAGGGTCATTGGCGGTGAGCAACCATGGATTCCAGTAAGCAAGGTCTGTATCACATTGGGGCGCAAGGAAGCCTGCTTGGTATGGTAGTCTTTGCTCAGAAGAACAACCATGTGATTTGTGACTTCAGACTGCTCTCTCCTAGTCAAACATGTCCAGACTGCTGGGAAGACAGAAATCCATGTGTCGTGTGCAGCCTGGGCATCTAAAAACAATAACCGCTGGGTTGGACGGATAATACTTTGCATTTGGGGTTTAGGTATGATAGCTGATGATGTGTTTGAAGTTTGGCGGCGGTCATATTGTGTTGGTAACTCCACATCTGCTGCACCCAAGACCAGGTGAAGGGCAAGGTAGATCCAGTTGTGGTCGGCAAGGGCGTCCCAGCTTTGGACAGCAAGAATATAGGTTAATCTGCCAAACAGAGATCGAGGTACGCTAATGTCCAGAAGGTCCATGAAGCGTTCACGTAAGGCTGATTCTTTAGCTCGACAACCAAGTAAGAATGATTGCTCCAACCGGTTTGTTAAATCACTGCGTCGCAACAGTGGCTCAGTATAGATGTCATATATAAGCTCCAGATAAGGGTGGAAGATGGAATCGCCTCTAGTCTCATACAGCGTCATTTTCTGCAGGAGAGTAGCCTTCTCTTTCATGGTGGGATAAGCTTCTTGTCGGTGCAGTGCCCATGTGCGTGCAAGATCAAGGATATAACGGCATAGGGTCAGACTCTTGGATTTGTCAACAAAAACACAAAGGGTGCTCAAGAGCCACCGACGTTGATCTCCAAGAAAGGCGACAGACATTTGACAAATGTCGAGGATTGTCATGACCAAACGAACATTGGCATCATAACCTGGGATTGTTGGAGAGGAATGAATGTGTTCTTTGGTGAGCTTGCTAAGAAGCTTCATAAGCGGTTGGCTGAAGGGCTCAATCCTCTCGGGGGTGGTAAGGACCACCGACTTGAGCATGCCAAGGACGCCAGGAAGCGACGTTGAATTTCGCAGGCCTTCCCCGACTGAAGAATAGACAAAGCTGTGGAAATCTGATAGGTCTCCATTTTGCTCCTCCTCTTCTTTTGGCAGAGGGTATAATCGAATAAGATGATCAAAGATATCCTGCAAAACATCGTGCATATTGTGATCCTCGACTAATAGACCCTTGCGAATGAGTTTTTGAAGAATCATGGCATTTCCAATATACCAAGAGTCAGGTTGTTCTGCCGCAATGATCTGTAGAACCTTGGCAGTTGACAGTGCTTGAGCTAGCAGATTTTGGTTATCATTTGGAATGTCATTCTGTGAGATGTTATATTTTAGTTCGACAGTTAACGGGAAGATTGATAAAATAAGATAGCTACTTCTAGAACACGAGAGAAGAAACGTAAACCGACGGTGACATCGGTCCATCCATTTGGTCCAACTATCAGTTGAAGCAAAGAAAGCGCTTTAGGGAGAAGAACAGCCCTAATGGGCTGTTCATGGGGAATAGTCGAAAGACGGACCAGATAGCTGACCATATTTTCTCGCAGAGGTAATGGAGTCAACCACGCAGAGTCATCAGAATGCTCATCAGTTTGCATTGAGTTTCCCTGCAGGATTTGTTTTGCTTGCTCTTCCCACTTGAAAATCACTTGCAAGATATCGATTGACAGGATTCGTTGGTCCAAGTTTGATGCCGGTACCATTCCAAGTTTATTGAGCGAATTTGCGATGTGTGGAACAAATAGTGAGCGGACAGGGAAGAAAAGCTGGGGCTGCTTAACAATAAAATGGTACAATGTCATCATAACTGAAGATTCCTCCGCTAGTAATCTTCGAGTTGCTTTTGCCCAAGTGGGATGCTCCTGTCCCGGGCCTTCAAAATTCGGAAGAGAGGGAGAAAGAACTGACAATGCCTCTTGACGAAGAGATATACGCCCCTCAAGGTGGGGCATACGTAACAGCCCTGTCCAGGCGCGAAGGATGAACTTCTGAGGGGTGGGGAAAGCGGCGAAAAACTGTGCAGCAAGAAGATAGGACGTTTGCTTAATAATGATGTCTTCGCTTGAAGTGATGTAGGACCAAGCATACTGAATGATATCCTTCCTCACATTCTCGAGAAGGTTAGGGTAATACTGGACGAGGACTGTAGTCAAGTGGAGAATCTCGATTCTAAACATGTCATCAGCGTCCTGAAAACCTGCAAGGTCACCCATAGGTTGCCAAATCATGCGGTGTATCTGATCAATGAAATCGGAGTTGATGAGGCCCTCTGTTTGTTGTGGTCGCTTTGCTTGAACCAGTAAAATGGGTGATACAACATAGCGAATGAAGAAAGCCTTTTGAGTAAATGTGTAGGCTGGGTTTGCAAACCATGTTAGAAAACGCATTAGAATGTTTCGCCGAAAGATGGCGTTTTCGCTAAGTGCCACATGCTCGTACAAAAATTTTGTCGTTTCAATGACATCTATGCCAAGATTGAACGTGTGAATGGAGGTGATTTCAAATAATAGGTCGATACGCGGTGACTGTTTGAGTGCCTTTATGAATATTGCAAGCATTGAAGAGTACTTATGGTTAACGTCGGGTATCTGGGCACAAAGATCCTCTTGGGAAGGAAGATTGGCGTGCCAGAGCTCTACCACAGCATCCATGGCATATCCGTTCTCGATGATCCACGAAGGGATTAGAGTTCCAAGGTCATCAAATAAACTTAGCACCGCAATCGACATGTTTCTTTCGGTACTGGTTCGTAAACAATTGACAAGAGTCGGTGTCCGTGAAGCCAGTTCGCGCAAAAGACTTGGCGCGAGTTTTGCTTGTAATATGCTCCGCAGTGTTCTAAGATGACGAGGATAAGATAAGTGATGCAAGAACAAATCTATGCCCTCAGTGGGATATCTATCAAGATAACGAGCCAGAGGTTCAGAAAATGGGCTCTGAGTGGAGAAATGCATTTGTGCTTCAGTTTGGACCACTGCATTGACGAGAGGCTCAAGAAAAATGTTGGCAGCTGAAGGAAGCAGATGGAAGATATTAGCCAACCGAACAAGTTTGGTGATGCCCTCGTTATCATCTAGCGAAAGCTTCGACGATTCTTGCAGGAGTTGCGGGTCAGCAACAATCCGGAAGTGGTCTAGAAGTTTGTGACCAATTTCAACTTTGAAGTAATTGGTTAACAGTTCCAATAATCGAGCCAGACCTTCCAAACCGGGGACGGACAAGCGTTTCGGATCAGCTAGATTCATCAAAATTGGTCGCAAACCGGTCTGGAGCAATTCCTTAGGCAAACGACTTTGATGCATAAGAACCATACGTAATCCCTCATGGGCAACATCTTTGACTTCCGGAGACGGTGAATAAAGTGACTTGAAATAAACACTTGTTACCCTTTGAAGGGGGTCAACAGCCACAAAATAAACACAATAACAAATCGTACCTTTGACGAGTTTGATGCTGCCTCGAAAAGAAATCTGTTAAGGGCATAGATGCGGTGAGTAGCTTTATGCAAGCTACTCGGAGTTTGATCACTTCCAACCCTCCTTGGCGAAGATTTCTAGGGCCCAGGAGTTGCGCATCATCAGCATCGGCCAAAGCCAAAGTTTCGTGTAGAAGTCGAAGAAGTTCGTCATTCAGTTCGACTAACGGAGGGTCCAAACTGACGCAGTAGCGAATGGCTTCGATCATGCCAATTTGCTTGGAGAACGGCAAGGCTCGAAGGGGTTTAGTATATATCCCCATCAACATGCGATCTCTGTGGGGCATCAACAGCTCAACAGCTGGTCGACCGCTTAGATCGACAAGAAGGCCAATGCACTTCTGCGCGGCTTGCCGAACCAAAAGGTTCGGACTCTGCAGCTCTGGAAAAAAAATTCCAACCGTGTGGATCAGTTTATTTCGAGCTTGTGCAGCACCTTCACCGTGAAGATCAAGTTGGCCATTGCTGATCCGTAGGACAGTCGTGAGCACCTCAACAACGTCATCAACATCGCGAGGAAGTTCACAAGGGAGGTCCTTGAGAATATGCAGAAGGGTTCGATATAAGTCAACTTCTCGATCTATTATCCAACGAGGACCAAGTGTTGGTGTTTGGGCCATGATTTTGATGCCGCTGCAACCAGCACTCTTTCGAATCCAGGAATCGTCAAGACAGAGAGCCGTGAAACGATTGGCAATTTGGTGTAAAATTAACATAATTTCATGAAGAGGTACGTTGCTTTGGGCAGTCATGGACACAAGGTCGTGCACCACGGCCGAAACAACAGCACGGGCTTTCGTTGCTTGGTCAGACTGATCGCGCGCAAGCGCATGGGGGAATGCATCCAGATAGCACGACAAGAAGACACTAGGCATAGGACGTTTTCCAGCCTCACGTGTTTGACCTCGACGTATTTCTTGCTCGAAAATCGCTTTCCCCAGATTGCAGACATATGATTCCGCCTGTTCTTGAACTTCAGGGAAATGGATAGCATCGAAAATTCCTTCTAATGAAGTAACAAAGGTTTCCTCCACATTCCGTCCATTAATGCCCTAGAAATAAATCAGTATCCAGGTACAACAACAGAAGACTGCATTTACTTCATGAAACATGAGCGATAAGGCGTTCTCCACGCAATTATATGCATGCTTGCGATCAATTGGTGTGGCCTTTGTTACGTTTCGGGAAGCTAGCAATGCCACTGGCCCTAGGTCCACCTTCTCAATGACACCGTTAAAAGAAACTGTAAATTTAGCAGGCTCAGAGTGATGCCGATAACTCAGAGCCGGCTCCTTGGTAAGCAAGCGTCGGTTTCGCCCGCCTAATTTACCGAGAATACGGATTGTAGTATGAGCTGGATGGTGAGAAGCAGGCAATGGCTTGAGGTGGCTGAACAATGCCTCCATCAAATCACGAAGCACCGTACTAAGAGTAGGATCCAAAAAATCAGGAGTAAGGTTGTCAATGCACAGCTCCAAGGTCCGTAAACCTTGAGATACAAGATCTGGGGTACCCCTCAAGGCCAGAGCCAAAGGTTGCATCAGGTAGGTGAGGTGAGGAAGAAGGTGAGTCAAGCGTAAGGGAACAGTGAGACATAGTTCAACGATCATGTCTCTAGTCTGACCTTCGGATGCTAGAAGTTGCCTATTGAGGCTTTCCAACATGTCGGGCAGAAGTGGAACAACAGCATTGTATAGCAACTCATAACGTCCACCTCCCACGCCAATGGCTCTGAAGAGAGCCCGTAAGAGGTGGAAGTAATGGGTAGGTTTCGTCGCCTTTGCAGCAAGGGGGAAGCAATCCATAAGTAATTTGCTGACATGTGATGCCAAAATTGCTTCATTCGTCGCCGGATGTAACGCTACAGCACTGAAAGCCATTTTATAAAGTCGGATTGTTGCTGCAGCTGTCAACTCGTCATAATCTCCGAGAAGGGGAAGACGATCGACCAAGAATCGAAGTACAATGGCCAAAAGAGTGGGCGATGTAGTCTCTCGCGAAAATAGAAATTGACAGATATTAAGGAGCGTGATTCGCTTTTGAGCACGCTCAAAAAAAAATGCCATTTTATGTGTCCAAACTTCTTGGAAAACATGCAAGTTGACTTCTGTCAACGCATGCCCGAACCAATCTATGGGTTCATTTTGTTCGGGTATTCGAGGGTCCGAATCAAACAAAGCCATGCATCGAATGCAAGCTTCGAAGAAGCGGAATATCAGTGCGCCATCTGGTGTAGGTGCCTCGCACTTTTTCAACGAAGCCAAACAAACACGAAACCCATGGAGCAAGGTTCTGAAAACCATTCGGGACTCTGTCACCAAAGGTTAGGAAAGAAGAGAAGCAAGTCTGTGAATTTGACTTGCCGTGCAAAACATCCTCAGGTTTTTCGATCCAGTTAATGGCGCCACTGATTGGCCGTGCCTTTTCAATAGCAGTCGCATCAAGGATACTTTGGACCGTGGATTTGTCTCGTTCTAATGCGACGGAAATTTCGGAGTGGATGACACATAAACCTTCCAACTTTTCGAGACATGTTTCAAACATAGTCTCGAGAAGTTGGGCTGCACCATGGGATGTCTCCTTTGCAAGAATTACATCGGTCAGGCCGAACATCATCTTCGCAAACAATGTATGTAGACCAAACCCAAGAGCAGGATTGTGCATCATGGAGGAGTAAACTTGGATAATATGCCCAAGTTGCACTGCAGTCAAGTCGCTTCTGACATGGTGAACAAGGTCTGCGATTGCGGTATAGACGGTAGTACTATAATTTCAGGTCAGCTGAAGAGCCAATGCTTTTAGACAGCCTTGCATACCGAAGTGCCTCTTGACTGGCAATACTAGTCCCCAAGAGTACCCTCTCGTCAAAGAGTTTATCAAGATGGTCGAATAATGCCCGCCGGTGAGAGGTGCCCATCAAATGTCGAAAGACAACCATTAAGTCCTGACATAAGGCTATCAGTCGAAATCAAAATGATGATAGATGTGTACGAACTCTTCTTAATGCAACATTATTGGAGGGGCAGTCCTGGAGGAGTCTTAAAGCGGTTAGGATGAGAGTTTCACCATAAGAATCAGCAAGGTCTGTAGAAAAGCGCATGACATAAGCAAGGTATGAGAGCATCTTCAGGAATGGGTCAACTATTTAAACGCCACCAAAACAAAAAAAAACTAACTTTTATCTGAGCTTGCATAAAATCATTATATAAGCCT
Organism: Galerina sulciceps; assembly: GCA_023014345.1. NCBI lineage: Eukaryota > Fungi > Basidiomycota > Agaricomycetes > Agaricales > Galerinaceae > Galerina > Galerina sulciceps. The sequence goes on along the minus strand of JAEDXJ010000005.1, from coordinate 836,341 downwards.
GGATTCTTGATTGACGGGGACATCCCGGCCCAAATTCCACCAATAGCCTCAAAATCCGTACGGGCACGATGTTGGACGGGCGATTCTTGGGCCAGCATTTCAAATGCATGAGGTGTAGTGGCTTGCATGGTCGAGACTACCAAATGTCTATGCACTTGCGACATTATAACCATCACCATTCCCATCTCGCCAAGAGCTTTGAAGCTACGCATAGCAGGAAAAGCCACGTTAGTATCAACCAAGCCAGACTCCTCGGAAAGGTACTGAGGTAAGAGGCCTTGCACGTTCTGTAATGCTTCTTGGAAAATGGCAATAAATTCTTTCAATCCATCTTCAATGCCAGTTCGGCAGTTCCGAATAAGGTCAACCATAGTTTTGGATGCAGTTCCGCCATTCTCTTCGTTGTCGTGCCGAACAATGTGTAACATGGTCGAGAAAACGATCGGAATAAGGTTTCGAAGTGACTCATTGACTGGAAGCCGATTCAAAATTTCGAACTGAACGCGACGAAATTGATATTCCAGAGTATCTTTCTGAAAAGCTGGCTCGCCGGAACGAAGCAGGTCGAGTAGTGGTCGAACCAGGCGGGGTAAACTACGCGCAGATTCTGAGTCACGCATAGTGTCCAGCACTTCCCGTATCTCGCAAGCCACTACATGCCTCACTCGAAGTTCTAAAATGCAGAAGTTAATGAATGATGAACGTAAACTCGATATTCATACCTATGTTGGGATCAGCAATGCGAGACATCCTTATATCCAGGTCTGACGTAGCAGAAGAAGCCGCAGAGCTGGGCGATGTTTCCATTGGTGAAGGGGCCGACATCAGTGCATAAGGAATTTGGAGAGTTCGGCAATAATAATGTGACTGTCAACTCGTCCTTGAGGTGATCCCGTGACCTACCCACTTCGACAAAGGAATGGTCGAGCCCTTCACTCTTGATAGCTCAACAAAGCAAAGCAAATACAAAAGAGTATGCAATAAAGATTTCAAGTTCGTCCGTTATTTTCCACAGAACTTCGCTGTTCGCGTTTTCAAGCTTAAATTACCATTTTCTCTGGTGGCTCCGCCATGGATATCGACAAGCTGTTTAAGGTAAATGCCCACTGACATTGCTACTTGGTTGTTCTTAAAGTTATCAGGTGCCGAGACTGCCCTCTGGAGGGAATAAAAGAAAATTACCAGACAATCCGACTTCGGAGATGTTGAAGAAGTTAAAGGTTGAAACCATGCCGCCATCGCAAGGCGTATTGAATTCAAATTTTGGAAGCAGTTTGGAAAATAAGACGGCCTCAAGAAACCCCACCGTAGAAGAAGTTGTGGACGAAGGCGTCGATGCAAACTTTGCTCCCGGTGGCGATGCGGATTATTTTGCTGAAGAAGACGACGAAGGTAGATTTTTCGGAGGTGGGCTGACGTCAGAGCAGAAAGAGATACTGAATATATTCGAAAATGCTGTGGACGATGAAGTTCGTCGATTCATCGCTATGATTAACATGCACTCACCGCTTTTCTTAAGGAGCAAGTTATATCAATCACCCAAATTCGCAAGTCCTTGTTGTCCTTTGAGCGTGCCGTCAATAAAAACCAGAACCATCGATCCAAATATCCTAATGATCCCCCAAAGTAAGCTCCCTCCTCATTACCTTACTTCATTATTGATTTTTTTCTGTCAGGTTCATTGACTCCGAGGCAGACCTTGACAGTGCAATCAAGGCTCTACTGCCACTGTCCCAGTCACCCTCGTTGGCCTATCCCGAACTTGTGCGGTCTGGTGCTGTCGCTCTGCTCGTCGGCCTCCTCACTCACGAAAACATGGACATCGTGATCGATGTTGTCGAACTTATCTACGAGCTTACAGACGAAGACGCCCAAGTAGACTACGAGGATGAAGACTACGAAAAATCGGAAGAAGCCTTAAAAGTTTTAGTGGAAGGACTGGTGAGCCCTTTTTTCCCCGCCAACATAGTCATGGTTGCAGAAATCGATTTTTAGCTTGAAAGTCACACACTAGAGCTATTGGTTGACAACCTAGGTCGCCTGAATGAAACAGAAGAAGCCGATCGGCAAGGTGTTTTTCATGTTTTAGGTATAGTATTTCTTAAGTATTCCAAAGGAGACCCTTATATCTTATTCTACTTCCTAGGGATCTTTGAAAATATCGTCGGTCTCAATCCCAATCTATCCTTAAGTCTTGTTTCAAACACGAATATTCTCGATTGGCTCGTACATCGCGTTCAGTCGAAAGTACACGACGAAAATCGAGGCTATGCATCGGAACTATTATCAATCTTTCTACAAGACAAAAGAGAAAACAAGTTGCGCTTCGGACAACATAACGGCGTCGAGGTCCTTCTCAAAGTCCTCTCGGCAAGTACATCTCATGTCTGTGTCAACTCCGTGCTGACAACAGTTCATCAGCAATATCGACGGAGGGACCCTGTGGACGCTGAAGAAACAGAATTTATGGAGAATTTGTTTGACTCTCTATGCTCTGCTTTGAGTGAAAGTCTTATAAAAAAGCTATTCCTTGAGGCTGAGGGGACAGACTTAATGATTCTTATGATGAAGTACGAGTTTTATTACTCCGACCAGTTTAAATCAAAGCTGAATGCTTTCAGAGAGAAGATGCAGTCGAGATCGCGGTCCATGAAAGTGCTGGACTACGCGATGTCAGGCCCTGCAGGAATAGATATCTGTGAATCATTCGTTGATTCTCTGGGTCTAAAAACTCTCTTTACGGCGCTGATGGGCAAGGTTTGTTCTGTTCGCGTAACTATGAATCGATATTGCTCCTTAACGTGTGCAAACAGATGTCCAAGAGTCAAAAAAACCTGGTTGACGTGCCAGCCACAGAAGATGTCGGACACCTTCTTGGCATTATATCCTCCTTGCTAAGTAATCTCCCGTCTGACTCAACCAGACGGGTCCGTGTGATGGCCAAATTCGTTGAAGGTAGCTACGAAAAAGTTGAAAAGCTTATTGAGCTCCGTGATGTTGCCCGGAAACGGTTAGCGATCACTGATGCAGATTTGGAGAAAGAGAGACAGGTATGATTGACTCTTAACAGGATATCTATGTACTAACAAGGCAGGCCATTTTGGAGAATGAAGGCAAGGAAGTTTTATCATCGGAAGTTGAAGACAGCTTTTACATTCGACGTCTTGACAATGGTTTCTTCAATCTTCAAACTGTGGATTACATACTGGCATGGCTGATCATGGAAGATGATGGGGTTAGTCTGTAGGCCAGTCTATTTTAACTTTTGTTCATACTTTTCAATTAGATTCAGGCGCATGCATCGCGTATGCTGGCTCGCGGAAACCAGTCAATCCATGACATCATACAAACCCTGCAACAATTCCATGAGCACGTTGACGACATTGAAAGTGATGTATCTGAGGAAAGAGGAGCAGTGTTGTCCCAGAAAGACATTTTACAGGGTCTTATATCCGCTCTGGATGGCATTCAATAATTGTACCAGGCATATGATGTATTAACCTCTGAATCTGATAATTTCTTATCCATAGGATTCATGTAATAGTGGACGACAGGACCATCATTAGAGCACCTTTTGTCTTCATGATCTCTTTCTGAAACTGAAGCTCACCAGCTACTTTTTTCTTGAGACGTAGAAAAAGGGCAGCTATGAGAGGAGCTTGAGCAATGACAGGTGCATACATGTCTACAAGGTGTGTTAAGTCATTCAAGAGTGACTCAATAGTTTGAACTGACCAAGAACAATTCCAGTTAAATCGGATGCCAGCTCTCCAAAACGAGGGTCAACAATATATTTTAAAAGTAATCGAAGGATAGGTTCAAGAAGAACGTCGTCGCGTCCCGCAAGAGCGATCCGAAGCCCATCCCGGTGTATTAGTTCTTGAATCAACGCAAATGTCGTGGTTGGTGGCACATTCTACATATGATGCAGTCAGAGAAAAGGAGGATAGGGAATTCAAAAATTCACCTTTTTAAGAACAGAATCTAAAGCTGCGGAATATCTGAAGCTTTTGAGCAACCTATCATATTCCTTGAGTTTCTTAGACGCTTGTGTTTCCAGTCGCCGCTCCCCAGGGTCACTAGGCGCTTTCGCTTGATGTCTTTGTAGAAGGCTGCGTCTAATGTTTATGTCGTCGAAGACCGCAGATACGTGTTGATCTGGTTCTTCTTGAGACACTTCGCTAAGTTTTGGGTCTCTTCTTCGCACAGACAAGGTCCCATCGGACATGCCACCTAAAATGTGAGTTTCGTCAGGCTAACAAAATATATGATCAATGGTAGATCTCGAGGTGAGGTAACCGACTCACTGATATTGCCAGACAAAGAACTGGGGCGGGATAGCGCATTGTGTGAACCACTTTGTATGTGCTGACATCGTAGACTTTGACCATTTGGTCCAAACTTCCTGTTAGAAGTCGGTTGGTCTTGGCATTGAACGCTAAGGCAGTTACAGATTTCTGGTGATTCGACAAGGCTCGCGTACATCGCCCGCCAGCTACTATGTCCCAGACACGAAGGATAGGGCCAGAGCTCGATAGAGCAACAGTACCGGATGGGAACATAAGCACCTGTTCGACTGGAACTTGGTCTAAATGAGCCTGTCCTCTCCTAGTCGCCATTGTCATTGCGCAGTGGCCAGATCGTGTGTCAAACAATTTAACAGTGCCGTCATAGGAACCTGTCAGAATAAGATGGGGGTTTGAAGGTGAGATTTCTCCAGAGCGGACATAATCCGTGTGATTTGTGAATGTTGTGATTGGTGTTTGGGAAGGTACATCCCAAAGTATTACCGACGTGTCGTCTGAGCAGGACAAAATGTGAGTCGGAGACAACGGCGAAAACTTGGTGACGTGGACGGGTTGTTTGTGAGAGTCCAAAGTACGTAAAACAGCTCGAGAATTGATGTCAAAAACCTAGCGAGACAAAGTAAGGCCGGTTGTGGAACAAATTTGGGAACACTAACTTGGATCAGACCGCTATCGTCGCCCGCCACAACAAGTTTTCCATCGTCTCGAATACAGCCACTTCTAGCAACATCCTTGAAGCGCGAGATGGTTTTTGTGAGCTTTTGGGTCCGTGGTGCATAGATTTGGATTCGGGTGGCGGCAGTCACGGCATATTTGTGAGGTTTTGAAGGAGAAAAATGAACTGAGGTTATGGGAGCGTATTCCTTGACAAAAACAGGGTTTTTGAACTGTCTCCAGTACCTGGACTCAGCGGTATGCCTCGAGTTTGGAGGGCGTCGGTGCGACTTTATGACAATGGCTTGATAATCCATGACTTCCAGCGTTATGGCGTCTGGGACTGGAAATGGATTGTGTTATGTAATCAATTCAAATTCAGATAAGATCTGATCGATTCTTGCCAACTAACCTAATCAACGAGAAATTTTCTCGCTTCTGCTCAACCTTTGCCCCAACATGTTGTTGTACGAAGATATCCTAACCGGAGACGAGCTTTTTTCTGATGCATTTCCATTGTAAGTCTTGAAATTTCAACCTCTGGACTATTCTCAGCCCTTCCGTTCCTCAGGAAGGAAGTCGAGAACATTGTTTATGAGGTTGACTGCCAAATGATTACCGTAAAAGCTGGGGCAGATGTCGACATCGGTGAGACTTGTTCCTTGTTCTTATCATTAATTCTCATCTTGTGTTAGGTGCCAATCCATCAGCCGAGGAACAAGAGGAATCTCTCGAGGAAGGTGCAACACAAGTCAACAATGTGGTTCACTCCTTCCGATTGGCGTCGACTAGCTTCGATAAAAAATCGTACCTTACTTATCTCAAGGCAAATACCTCATTTTCTTGTGAGTGTTCATTACTGACGGGGTCGCTGCAGGGCTACATGAAGGCAGTGAAGGAAAAGTTGGCAGAGACCAAGCCCGATCAAGTCCAGGACTTCGAGAAAGGCGCTGCCGCGTATGCTAAGAAAATCATTGCGAACTTCAAGGACTACGAATTTGTGAGTGAAGTACAATGGACGATGCATTTTGTCAGATCCCCATGAACCTCTACAGTACACGGGTGAAGGTATGAACCCTGACGGCATGGTGGCATTACTGAACTATCGCGTATGTCAATTGCTTTCACCCATTTACTCGCACCCATTTACTCGCCTAATTCACGTAAACACTTATAGGAGGACGGCGTCACTCGTATGCGGTGTTTTCTTCTGCATTATTTGCGTTTATCTAAAGAATTTTTTTAGCCTACTTCACTTTTTGGAAGCACGGTACTAAACAGGTTAAGCTCTGAGGAGCTCTGAGTCATATCGAACGTAGATTTTGTACTATTTTTTCTGATGACACGAACATTACTTGAGCAGCTCGAAAGAAAATTCAACCACAAAGCAATTTTATCACTCTTCCAGATCTTGCCAATCATTGTACTGTACTATTTCGACCATTAGTTCACATCACGCGTCACAAGGGCCAGTGAACTGAACACTTTTGTATTTCGTCACGCATCACAGGCCCTAAAAATCGAAAAATTTCGCAAAATATCTTCAAATTTCGCCGGGCCGGCCTTCGGCCGGCATCAAAACTACTATATTTGGAAGGAGTGAACACCTTTACCAGTGAACACTTTGCATCACGCGTCACAAGGCGTGAACAAACGGTCGAAATAGTACAGTAATCAAGCAACAATTTGTTGTGTAGTAACAATATGGGTACTCGGGCCATTGATATTTTCGCCATTTTCTGCTTTGCGTCGCCTGCTAATAAAAAGTAATGACATACAGTGGCGATCAAAAGTATTGCACACACATGTTATCCCTTTCCAAGAGTTTGGCAACAATTTGCATCAGCAAATCCTGATTTACACCCCCCCCTGTTTCTAGCGCTCTATAGCAATTGATTTGCTATAGAGCACTCCATAGCGCTACATAGCATTACATAAGCTATGTAGCGCTAGAAACAGGGGGGGGTATGAATCAGGATATGCTGATGTGGCAATGTCGATTTTCTCCCTCAAATTCTTGCACATATATACAGATAGACCATTACATTTATAATGCTGAAAAAAAACAGAAATTAAAGCCTCCTTCAGGTAGAACTAAGAAACGGTGATTTTGATTACGGTAAATGGACCAAAGTATCAAGATGTTGTCCCAGACTGGACACTCCTTTTAGCCCAAATTTTTGAAGGAACGTTCAAAGATAGTAGGTCATTGACTGTGCAAATTTATGAGCTCGAGAATTCATTCCGTCGAGTGCAAAGTCAGGAGAAGTGATTTCTGAGTCTGAAGAGGGACATGATGGTTTTTAAGCGCCACCTAAAAGATGAACGGCGAAAAAGGATGACAATGCGTGCGGACTGTAAACATTTTCAATCTCCTCGACCTTTTGTTTTGAGCACCGGAAGCGCTCCGCCTTTACTTCTCGTCAACTTTCTCAAAATTAAATTTGACATTTAAGTGTAAATAAAAAATCCGCAACTTTTGGCAATTTCGAGGACAGAAAGGTCATAGGTTGTTGAGTAAAGTGCCAAATACTGGAAAAAGTTCATGCATCTCGGCATTCACTGGATCGAAAAATGCCCTTAAAAGTGACTTTCACCAGTCAATTTGAGCCAGCTCGAATTCTCGATAGCCTAGGTTATTGTTTTGAGTTCATTTATTTACAGCTACATGCAACACCGCGGCCGTAGACAAATTTCAAAAATTCACATTGTGCGCCGTTTGGTAAACACCTATTTTCGGCGAATTATTGACGTATGGAGTACTTCTGCTCCAAGGACCTTCCATAATTTGCCGTCATAGGGCATCGTCGGGAGGACCGACGTGTGGAGCTGACCAAAAACAACTGTACATGTTCACACAAATGTAGCCTTAGGCGCAATGGAGGGATTTTACAAAACTGTCTAGGGTTTTGCACGCAGCTGTAAATCCTGGTCTACAGTAATATGCCCCAAAAAGTGACTTTTCACCAGTCAAATTGAGAGATCCAAAAAATATGTAGATTTCTGGTCGTGTGCTGTAGTACTACGAATGTTGACTTGTCTTGTTCCATCATGCAATGCTAAGGCCAACTTGAATCGCGAATTTCACTTATTTTGCGAGTCCTTCATCATGTCACCAGCTTCACCTGTCTTGGAGCCTCTGGTACACACGTATGTGCCTGTTTCAAGAAGCGATGAATCTCTCAAGAATGATTTGGTTGCTCATTGTCAAGACATTTTGAAGAGGTATGGCCACATACAAATTATGGACAACGCATCTTAACAGGTTTTCAAAAGTCATATTGGACACACGACAGAAACCAACTTTGCCCAGCTCACGGATCTGGTGAAACGAAGACGTGAGTGCTGTCTTATTTCTCCAGAGCTCTCAGTAATAACGAGCTTTTGAGTTCTTCAATTGTCTCCTACTGGCACAAGCGCTCTAAGGTTCACCAATTTGATCCTGCGCTTGCTGGATCAAGTATGTTTATAGCGAGCGATACAATTCTCTGTCACTCACGACACCTTCTAAGCCAGTGCTTTCAAGGAAACAAGAAGCAGTCCTCTTCCTGTTTACTTTGTCGTCTCTGAACACGCAGCAATCACCCACCATGCAGTTGCCACTATTAACACATCCGCCACCTGTTAAAACGAAAGCAGGTCCGACAGTAGTTGATTCACCAACGAATACCAGAGAAAGCACGCGCTCGATTGCCAGCCGTCTTGCTGAGTTTCGTGCTCAGACTGGTACGTCCACGGAACACCTACTGCATCGCTGCTCACCCGGCAACAGAGACATCACACCTGCACGAGTTTCTTCTCGTTAGAGACACATTGTACCTGATGCAAGGTATCTCAGGGAAGTATGTACGCTTTGCAGCCTCGAAGGAGGATGAGAAAACCCTTATTTTTGCTGCACCCCCGGTATGATTGTTCGTTTACGTGTACAACACTGGTCTCATGACATGCCGCAGAAGTTTGTCATATCACCTTCGACACAAGCCCTCATACATCGGTTAGCTGAGCTTGGCTACCTCTACAGTCGAGTTGAAACTTTTGTACGGGAGCGTGAAAATATGTCAAGCGTAGGCATGATCGAACAGAGCCTCTGTCATTACCTTCAAGCACAGCTGACAGAATACTATCGATTGATAGCGGTGCTGGAAACACAATTATCGTCCTCCCGAAAAGAAAACGGCGATCCCTTACCTTCCGCTATGAACGACGAAACGAGTTTATCGTTGCGGCGCCTTGATGTCTGGGTAAACGAATGGCGATTGAGGATGAGAATGATGAGCGTCTGTGTTGAGGGTGCCAGAGGTTTGTCCTTCATTGCAACATGCTATAATTTTGGTAATCACTACTTAAAGGTACCTATGGTGGAGCACTTGTCAACCTAATACACAGTTACACCGATAATGGCGATCCCTTCGTCCGGAAATTTACTGATGAACTCTTGGAAGAGGTACGAGAGACGTATCCCTTGGCTTCTCGCTCAGCGGTTCCTAAGTAGGTTTCTCGACCATTTTTTGCCACACTCCATAAATGGCTGTTCTCTGGCGAACTTTACGACCCTTTTGAAGAGTTCTTCGTAACAGCGGACTCGAGTCTAGGGCACATTCCCTACGTTCATCCTTCTTCTTTACCTGGTAGAATCAACCAACTTTCAAGCGATGGTATTTTTGGTGGTCTCAACGGAGACGCCGAGGATCTGCCAGGGCTACGGGAAAACGGCCAGAAACTTTGGGAGGCGAAATATCGGTTTCAAAGAGATATGCTTCCCATGTTTGTTGGTGAATCGTTTGGCAAGAAGGTATTTATTGGACGTGGGTCGTGTTTTTTGATTGACGTATTTATCAGATTTTTTCAACTGGAAAGAGCCTGAATTTTATTCGGTATAGTTGCCTAGATAGCGACTGGGTGGTGACGCGTGAAAAAATGAGCGACACAGGCGGTAGTGAGTGCCCGTTTGGTTTCCCTCCTATAAATCGCTTAGGAACGGCCAGGCTTGCAATATGGCGACATTGCTGGGTTGGAAAGATCAATTGACACTGCTTACCAACTTGCGAGTCATCGATTATTCGAAGTTTTCATTGACAAGTTCAAACTACTCGATCACCTTTCTGCTCTAAAAAGTTTTCTCCTCCTCGGTCATGGAGATTTTGCGGATCAACTTATGGAAACCCTTGGGTAAGTAGTTTTCATTCTGCACGAATTCTACTGCATTCAAGCCTCGTGACTTATTTTAGCTCAAGCCTCGCTCGCCCAGCCAACACACTATATAGGCACAACCTAACGGCCAACTTGGAAACGGCAATTCGCTCCTCAAACGCTCACCAAAACTCAGTGGATGTTCTCCGTCGTTTGGATGCTCGCATGCTGGAATATTCTCACGGCGAAGTCGGCTGGGACGTTTTCACGCTCGAATACAAAGTAACTCCTCCCATCGACACTGTCCTCGACCAGGAGGCGATGGAGAAATATCTCAAGCTTTTCAAACACCTATGGCAAATGAAGAGAATAGAGAAAGCTCTTGATAGAGGGTGGATGAGGGTAACTGGTGGCTCACGGACGTTTATTCGGTTGCCAGGTATATTTCTTGCACTTTGTCTTTTTGTTTGTGTCTCATAGCCTTGTCAGAACTGGAATTTCAGTGGCATAAAAATCGCATTGTAATGGCAGAGATGATTCATTTTATTCGTCAACTGGAAGCCTATTGCCGACTTGAGGTCATTGAATGTTCATGGAAGATCCTGATAGATTTTTTGAGCAAGAAAGAAGGCGATCTTGATTCCTTGATCAATGCCCATCGTGTCTTCCTCGATAGGACGACAAAGAAGATCCTTCTTTGGCATCCAAAGTCTGGAAAAGAGGTGAGGATATTGACTATTAGCGTCTCGATTCTTAAACTATCTAGGACCTCCTTCTCCGTCAATTGATGGAAATTTTTACATACATCTTACAATTCCGGGAAGCTACGGTGTGTTCAATTATTTAATGCATAATATATGGCACTGATGTCCTGTGACAGGATAATTTTTACAATTACTGTATCACAGAATCTGCGCGTAGAGACCAAGAGTTGGACGTCAAGAGGGTACGAATAGTTGTCCCACTTTATTTATCAAGCGTAATCCTTTTTTTAGGCCGTCTACACTGGAAACATTCGGAATGATTCACCAGACATCTTTTCCGGTCTACTAAATCGGCTGAATGAATACGGTTCAGGTTTCTCTGAAAGAGTTCAATTACTCGTGCAACAACTTCAAATTCACCCCGACTTGGATTGCCGTTTCTTCGGTATTCGCTTGTCCTTTTCCGACTACTATCGCCCAAAGAAAGACCAACTGCCTACTTCAAGTGTAAAATCTTGAAACTATGGCAATTTCAGTTGCTTGCCTCTTTGCTGTGGCAGCCATTGTAATGACACCAGACATGAGTTTTGAAATAGATTGATTTAATGGCTCGACCGCTATATGTACTGCACAATATTAAGAGGGCAATAAACTAGAGTTCATCATGGGCACTTTCGGTGCCAGTGGTGTTCGAAGCCTCCAACGGTGTTTGGGCCTCATCAACTACAGGAAGGTCAAGCGAGTTTTTAGCATGTTCCTCAAGGAAGGAAACCAAACTCTCAAAGGACCGGTCGCCCTCGTAGTCAATGAAGTCACGAGATCCAGCAGGCTTGAACTTGAGGGTAGGGAAACCAGCGATGCGGAAGGGGATAGACGGGGGAAGATCATTATCTTGTGCCTCCATTTTCGCGCTGTTTGAACGGGTCAGAAACACAAAAGTAAAAAAGAGAAAACTCGTACATAACAAGACGATCTTTGATTGCAGAGTACTTGTCACCAAGGCTATCCCAGATGGGTTTGAGACGTTTGCAGTGACCGCACCATGAAGCATAAAATTCAACAAAAACATCTTTCTTATCATCAAAGACGACATCCTCAAAATTCTTGCCGACAAGAGTGTAGACACTTTCATCCTGAGTTTCAGGAATAGGCTGACTCTTGAGTTGAGGTTCAATCTCGCCAGCGAGGTATTTTACAACCCAGTCTTCAGCCCCTTCCGCGGTGACATCCTTACTCTGATCATATGGATACTTGAGCTGCTTTTGCAAATCCTGGACGACAAAAGAGGGCCACTTGGCTTCCCCTAGGTTAAGAGCCTTGGCGTGGTCACCGAATTTGACGGCGTCGATCCAGACAAAGTTCATCTTGGATTTATACTTGGCGGCGACAGGTTTGAGAGCAGCAATGTGAACATCCTTATCTTCAAGAGATGGGTCGAGGAAAAGATAGGCGAGCGGTTTCGAGCTACCGGCGTAGAGACCGTAGTTATCGCCGTTGACCTCGTCAATGACGGGAATGGCGAGTTCTTGAATCCAGTCGTCGAGGTCCTTTTTGGTAACAGAAGAAATAGGGTAGGGATATTGGGATTTAGGCTCGTCGAAAGAACGATAAATAACAACTGCGGGTGGGTTACACCAGCAGCTGCGATGGCATCTTTGTCGGTTGTCGAACCGAATAGGTAATCGTCTCTGTGTGCCTCAGCGGTAGCGCTGAATTCAGTAGCGAGGGCGTCAGTTGAGGAGGTGAGGTATGCAACGACGACGAGTTTGTCTGCTTTTTGAAATTCCTCGTGGTTTTCACCATTGACTGGGGACACAGCAGGGAGGGATTGTCTGAAGACAAATCAGATCTGGAGAACGTCTGGATGAGACACAGACATACTTGATCATGTAGCTGATAATTCCATCGGCTTTGCGTGGGCCATTGTAGTCGGTAGGTTCGCCTTTTCGGTAGACCTTCAAAGTACTACAAGCAAAGATGAGCTCACGAAGGAAGGGAGGCTCCAATGACACCTACGGGTATCCTTGAACGCCCTTCGACTGACAGAGGTCTGCCTCGTCGACACAGTCGACCTTGGCGAGCTTTATGTTTTTGTCCTTGAGGGCGGTCGCAGCCTCTTCATAATGAGGAGCCAGAGCTTTGCAGTGTCCACACCATGGGGCGAAGAATTCGACCAGAATGAGTGATTCGGGATTGACGGTGGACTCGAAATTGGCGGCGGTGAGATTAATGACGTCTGAGGCCTCGTTAGCGAGAACAAAGGCCACAAAGGCGAGGAGGGAGGCTGGCGTTGAGAAACGCATTGGAGAGAGGAGGGAGTATGAACGGTGCCAGGTAATCGAAGAGCTTATAAGCGGTGCAACCGACTGACGTGTCACCTTTCGTAAGGAGTGAACCGAAAAGTGCACCTGACTTAGTGACAGCAGTAGAACTCATCGTCAATTATAAAAAACCGCGACAAGAAGCCGCTCGGAGTTTTATCATTATTATTTATCATGCCCCCTAAGTTATCTTCTGATGTCTTACGTGTCCGGCGCCAGTGCTTACAGATTCTCCAGATCAAAACTACTTCCTTGCTGGCTCCCACTGCTGTATATTTTCAGAGTACTTTTGAACTCTCTCGGTGGAGGAAAATCGGTTACAGGGAACGTGTGCACCCCGGTGTTCGGAGGTGGAGATGGGACTTAGTAATTCGTGTCAGTGTCAATGATCATAACTAATAAATAGACTGGCACGTACTCTTGCGTCGTGGCGCTGGTGGTTTGCTACCGTTAGTTGACGTGACAGTGGGAGCTCTCCGAGGCGGAGGTGATAGTGGAGAGCTTGTGGCAGGGCTCGTTGACCTTGCTGGTGGGGCTGGAGCAGAAAAGCGAGGAGGTATCGCGCGTTCCGGGGACGGTGATGAACGCCGACCAACAGGCTCGAACTCGGAAACGGCTCGAACTCGAGGAGGGGGTGTGGGAGCTACGCCTGGAGGAGGCTTCCTAGCAGGGGGGGGAGGCGCGATCCTAGCAGGGGACGGTGGATTAGCGGGCGAAGGTCGAGGAGGCGGAGGCGGAGGCGGAGGAGCCCTCCCAGGAGCAGACGTGTTCGACCTATTTGGAGAGATCACTGGCGGTGTACCTGTCCTTGGAGGAATCGCAGGCACAGATCTAGAGATTGAATTGGAAGGCTGGATGGGTGATTGTCCACGGGGGACTGCTGGTGATGGACGCGCTGGTGGCACAGGTGGGCTTGAGCTACGCAGCGGAGGCGGGGCGCGACGGGGCGGCGGCGGCGTTCCTGAGAGGGCCGAAGGCAGGCTAGGCGCTGGACGAGGGGGGGGTGCAGGAGGAGAAGCCAGTGTCGGCAGGGTAGGTGCAGGTCGTACTGGAGGCGCCGCAGCTCTAGCGAGCGTGGCTGGTTTCGGCGGAGGCGGAGCAGGAGGTTTAGCAGGTACCGCTGGTGTAGGCCGCGCAGGAACACTCCTCATAGGGTTTGCAGGAGGCGCAGGCGGCTCTGTTTTGGGTACGGAGGGTGGTTTACCCAGTGTCGGAGGTTTCGCTACAGGGGCAGATCAGGTTGTATGAAGACATTCAGATTAAGAATTCATACCCAAAGTACTTTGGCCAGCGGGCTTCAACTTTGGCATGCCACCAGCGAAGAGGCTGCCGAGCTGAGGCGGCCCTCCACCAGATGGCAGAGCTGGGGCACTCATTGACGGTGGTGGGCCACTTCCACCGCCACTACCACCTTTGACCGGTTCGATGTTGGGGTTACTTCGGTCGTTGGTTTCGGCTTTCTTCAGCTTTTTGCCTGCTTGAATTGCTTTCAACAGTTCACTGGATGCCATGGCAAGTGGGAGAGATTGAAATCAACAAGTATAACCGCAGTCAGGCGCGTCAAATTCCTTGTCCAAACAACATCAATGTCACAATTACTTAGGTAGGTCGCAAATTACATGTACTGCGCAATGGCAATTATCTACTAGTACTACGAATAAACAGCAGACTCCAGCAAAGCGTGCAGGCAGAGGCAGCGTTGCCGGAATCGATAGGGATTCCTAAATTAATAAAGTCGCACTGCACAATGGATTACAGCTCACAAACTTGACATATGAGCAGCGTCAGTGACATTACAAAGAGGTAGATACATACGGAAAATCAAGGTCAAAAGCACCGTTTCTATATCAGTATGGCTTGTGGCGGTTCTTCTTCAAATCCTGCTCCAGCTTCTTTGCCTTTCGATGGCCGATTTCAACAGGGCGGATAGCTGCATCGTCAGCTTTCTTCAACTTCACAGGCCGATTGCCGACATATTTACCTGAACATATTAAATAAGGCCCAAGTGCAGATGTAAGCCGCTGAGTCACATACCGTCCATCTCTTTCCAAGCTTTCAAAAAGTCCTCGGGATCAGAAAAAGCAACAAATCCATACTTTGCCTAAAGATCAAGACGTCAGAAAGCATGAATAGAAACAGGAAACAGGTAACCTAACCTTCTGGCTAAGCCGATCACGAATGACCCTGGCTTTCTGAAACGACGTGTACTTGTTAAAGGCGTTGGCAAGGACATCGTCCGATACATCGTTACTGAGATCGCCAACGAACAACCGGAACCATGCTATTAAAAAGTAAAATGAATGAACCATCCCTCGAAAATGAAAATTAAGACATACATGGATTCCATTCTAGAAGAGTCTGATCCTCCCATACTTTCCCTCCACCCTTTCGCAATACCGTTACCCTTTTGCCGCCCTTGGCTAGCTTGCCTCCAGCGCCACCTCGCTTATCGATCATTGCACCAGGAACGTAAACACTTTGTTGAGCAAGAATTCCAACATCGTACTCATAGGCGTTGGCTGGGACAGGGGCGCTGTGTGATGACGAACCAGGAATTGGATAAGAGGGCCCTTGATAAGGCTTATAGTAAGGGTTTACATCGTATGCTGCGGCTTGCTGTTGAGAGTATTGCTTTTGGTAATTGGAGTTGGAATGTGAGTCCATGTTGGAGCGTCAAAGAGTGCGAGCTCGGGTCACTTTGTTGCGGAGTTTTAATTTTAACATGACTTATGTAATACGGTAGAACTTTGATCTTTGGGTCTTCGGGCCTTGGGCAATAACACATACGTACAGCTCAGAAAAGTGGAATAGAAATTTTCATTCACTTACAAATTTATTTATCTACCTCACATACTGTTCTGTTGAAATAACTGTATCCGCGGCGGTTCGTTAGGGACCCGATGCCAGGTGTCAACGTGTGACAACGTCAGATTACGTAATCGTTTATCCTTCTAACTCCCCTCGTCTGAAATTTGGCAGTCCACAAACGCGTCCTCCCTCAAGCCCTTCGTCCATCAAGGTATGCACTTATAACTCCACATTCTCACCTTGGTAGCACCAATGCATGAACCCTCCTTTTTTTTACTGTAATCCCTCTTAATTTTGGGGTGGATGCGCAAGCCGAGTACAGGATGACTATTCATGAATAGCATGCTGACTTTGCCATCTCAATTAGATGCCGTTCGTCAAAAAAATAAAATCCGACGCCTACTTTTCGCGGTTTCAGGTTAAGTACCGTCGAAGGAGAGAGGGAAAAACCGATTGTGAGTTTTTGCTTCTCATTGTCTACAAACCTAACCGATTTCTAGACTATGCCCGCAAGCGTCTGGTAACACAAGCAAAGAACAAATAGTGTGTTTTTGTAAATTTTTTCTCTCGTCATTTTTTTAAAAACCACATCCAGTAATGCGCCAAAATACCGCCTGGTTGTCCGATTCACCAACAAGGACATCATTGTTCAGATCATTTATGCTCGCCTCCAAGGAGATTTCATTTTGACAGCTGCTCACTCAAGAGAACTGCCAAGATACGGTATCAACCATGGTCTTACGAACTGGGCTGCTGGTATTTATTTAATCCTTGTTATTGACCATCTCCTGATCAAAATTTAGCTTACGCAACTGGTTTGCTGTGTGCTCGTCGCGCTCTCCACAAACTTGGATTGGCCGACAAGTATGAAGGCGTCACCGAGCCCGATGGTACACTAAAACTAACCGAAGTCCTCGACGACGAAGATGCTCCTCGGCCCTTCAAGTGTTACCTCGACGTTGGTCTGAAGCGGACTTCCACTGGATCCCGTGTTTTTGGTGCCATGAAGGGTGCTAGCGACGGTGGTATTTTCATTCCTCACTCAGACAAGCGTTTCCCTGGCTATGACCCTGAGGCCAAGTCTCTTGATGCCGAAGTCCTGAAGAAGTATATTTTTGGCGGCCATGTTGCGGAGTACATGGAGAGCTTGGAGGAGGAGGATGATGAAAGGTGTGTCTTATTAGGCGCCATTGCGAAACATGCTGAGTGAATAATCGCATAGATTCAAGAAGCAGTTCTCCACGTATCTTGCTGATGGTGTTGGCTCCGAAGATATTGAAGAGATATACACAAACGCGCACACTGCTATCCGAGAAGACCCTACCTTCAAACCTACCGAAAAGTCAAAAGATTGGAAAGTGGAAGCTCTCAAGTACAAGGCCAAGAAACTCACCTATGCAGAACGGCAGGCCAACATCGCTGCCAAGATTGAGAAATTTAAGTCAGGAGGAGGCCCTGCTGAGGAGGACGAGGACGAGGATTAATTTGAATACTTGGTCTTGTGATTTTATATCGGAAAATTATGCACTTCTCAAGTTCTCGATTTTGCGAAGAGATAACTATTTTCCAAGCGTAATTTACTTTGTGGCGAATTGGCCTACAGACTCTTGGATAATCTTATAAATCCAGGGGATCAATGGGCCATGGCCACCAATGTATCTTTGTGTAGTGCCCTGTTTTCCAGTTGTCGCATCCAATCGGAAGACGGAACACCCAATGGTCAAGTCAGAGTCGAAAGACACCTGAAAATTACTGGATTGAAAGACAACATATTAAAGCGCGGAAAAAGGACTTGCGAGAGAACTTACAGCACGGAACCATCCCACTTAGCAACACATCGATTTAAGTCGATAAACCAGATACCTCCTAGACTTTGGCAAAGACCTCGACCGATGACACTTATCCTTTGCAGTAAAAACCTTTCGATCTCATCCATCAATAGTTGAGATAACTGTGGCAAAGATGAGATGGCGAGCGTTGCCTGCGACAGGTGTGCCGTCAGTGTCGATGGTGAGAGAAATGTAAACCATAGAATATTCCTTAAATTTATTTGTTCAGCTAAACTGTCTCAGGAAACATGAGTGACCAAACCAATTGTCAACCCTTATCACAGCTTGTCCTCCCACTGCCCTCTTGTCTTGTTCAGAAAGCAATGAGACAAGGACTTGACCTGATTCTCCAACGGCAGTAAAAGACAGAGTCGAAGGGATTCCGACCGCTATGAGTGCGCTGACCGCCTTTCGTAATTCAAGTTCGACTCGTTCACAAAATATTCCGTATTGCAGTATATCGATGATTGGTTGCAACAGAGTTGGCGCAGATTCCAGAAGTTTGACGCCGCTGTCCTTGTCTTGGATTGGGAGGCCATGCCGACGCAGTAGAAAAACATGGAGGACATGGTAAATCAATTCACATATGTTCTCACCACTTGAGTCATCCAATTGATTAACATGCGTATCGACAGACTCATCAACCTTGAATGGGACCAATTAACATAGATCCCAACGAGCCAAGGAGTAATAGATGGAGTACTCAACTAATTCGAAAATAAGATTCAGGCCCTGAGCAGCATCAATAGCAATTAGTCGCTCTGAAACGCGAGCTGAAGCCGTAGGAAGTTGGCTAGCTTCTTTTACTAGTAATAAGAATATTTCTTGATCCACGACTTCTGTTTGCGCAACTTTTAAAACGATCTCAGGACTTGTTAGACCACTCGCAGGCCGCGGTGACGCGAAGGAACAAGGCCGAGCCCATGAGGAGGCTGCAGTCAGCATTGAAATCCGCAAATGGGTAGTTTGGCGTAGAGGAAAGACAAGGTCCCTTGAAGTGTTGGAGAGACTCGTGGGCATCTGAGCTATGGCCCGACGGCGAAAAAAGGCAGGTGCTAGAAAACTTTCAGTAAGCAGCGTGGGAGCAAGATGGCTTTCGACCTACATCCTTCAAGACCGTAGGATATTATAAAATCTTTTGAAGTTTTATCTGCACCTTTGCCAGTCGCAGATCCTGGTGGAAGGGATGCAGGTGTCAGACTCCAGTTCGCCCGTCTGATCCTTAAGGCATCGACCCAGTACTTTTCACCTCTCAGTCGACTTCGCGCCATGCTTTCTGCGGCCGCTTTAAAAAGTCCAGCTGCCTTTCTCAGAGCTTCGTCTTTGCCACCGATAGTCAGCTGAGCATTGAAGGCCTGTACTGAAACGATAGGAGAGGGTTTAGTCACTAAAGTAGCAGAAATCAAAGACGAAGATGGTTCCGCATTGGCGCTTTGAACAATGAGATTTCCAGACAACACTGCGTTCAAGACATCCCTTGCGTGAGTCATTTCTCCCAAAGCTATGCTGGGAGACATCACACTCAACATTTTCAGAAGTTCTGAGGTTTAACAAGTTAACTTACAACAAATGTGGTGCAATCTCAACGCGCATGGCGTACAATTCCTCCGCGCTCATTGTTTTGGTTACGGGATGAGTGTCTCCTGTGGCGTCTTCTTCGTCTTCGACGTGTTCAGGTCCATTCGTACTTTGCGGCTTGCTCTCTGATATACCATCTCTTCGTTCGAAGAAGTTTGCCCCCCGCTCCAGAAAAATCCTCCGCAAGTTTGTTTCGAGCCTGACAGAAGCAGTTTCCCTCCTGATTGTGACAGATTAGACACAAAGGATGAGTCCCAAGTCTATACACACGTTTCGTATATTCGTTCTCCTTCGGGAGTGAGGTCGGACAAGACAGGAATTGGGTTTCCAGCATCGTCTTTATATGGTCGCTCAAAAGAAAGTTTCAGCTTCTTCCAAGGTTCAAGGCGCTCTTCAGCCTTATCTTCTTCTGACATGGCATAGACAAGTCTCTTCAATCAAATCTTCCCAGGACCTTCAGGTCTTTGGGGTTTAGGGGTTGCATGTGCAGGAAAAGGTCACGGCCCACGGGCAATGGCACCACCGGCTCAATATGACAAATTGGAGGTGTTTATTATACTGACGTGGTCCGCATACGGACACTGCTAGTAGTACCCTTCCGTTCTTGTGATAAATAAGATTCGTTAAAACGTAAAATGATGCGGTATTTCCTTTTATTTGAACGAATGGCAAGACTGACAGCCTACCGAAAACTAACACTTCTTGTATACAGGTGGCTATCAATACCAAGTAGTATGAAGTTCTCGGAACACTGCATATAGCCTGCTGACATGAACGTTGAACAGCAAAATGCGAATAAACCCAGCTCATTAAAATGCCCATTGGCAAAAAGATTGGTATTGAGAGTGAGACCCTCACCCACGTGATCATTTACTATCAATTGATCTCGAGTCATACTTTCCACTCCTCTTGAAATTAGTGGTCATTCTTAGCATTGATTATTTCTATCACACAATAAACTAGGCTGCCACATTTGATGTTAATGGTGAAGACCACGGAACACGATGGATCTCAACCATTGCCTTCGAAAAGAAAGAAAGGCGACGAAGAGGCTAACCTTCTGGCGTCCAAGAAGCAAAGAACAAGAGTCAGGTGCGATTGGTTTCTTCTTTCTGAGGATGGCGTTAACTTCTTCAGTGATTTAGTTTCTCGTGTGGAGAATGTCATCGTCGTAAACAGAAGGTATCTGTCCTGTCTGACTTCCTGATGCTTTCAATACACGCTGAACTCGAAACAAGTGTGATAGACAAGTCCCATGTTCACATGTGCGTAACTCGTATTCTTCCAAAGATTGGTCGTTGAACAATTACTCGCTATGAGGTGTAATAGTGTGTTGCTCGAAAGGTACCCGAACTATGCAAAGCATATACTCCTGGAAAGGCAGACCAGGATCTCAATGCAAGAATATCAAGATTAGAGCACATAATTGAACTGGCACTTCCTCAGTTCTGCACGCCAGAAACGCCAAATTCATACGCGATGGAACATAACTCTGCCAGTGGCCGTCATAGGACTCCTTCGAATGTGGAAGACGACCGATCTCAAACGGAGGAGCAAGATCCTAGCAGCGGAATATTTCAGAGTGGGAAATGGTATGGTGCCAGTGCTTCAGGGAGCATAGCTCCTGCATCTGTGATTGAGCAGGTATAGTCAGTTCTTGTACATCCCGCATTCCTTATCGACCAGTTCTTTAGATCGAGCACGTAGGAGTACCATCTTCTTCCCTACACGACTTGGATCGCTCTCGGTCTTCTATAGCGAATAACATGGAGTCTAGTTTCGAAACGAACATAAGTTCGCATAGAAAAGCCAGTCTGGATATTGTTGGGGATGATCCCGAGCCATCTGCTGCCGAGAACTTGAAATCACTCGTTCAAGAATGCGGTGTATCACCTCACAAGATTTCAGAACTGTTGCAGGAACTTCCACCTGTCAGAGTTACAGACGTTCTAATAGACTTTTACTTCTCAACAATGTACGTGAAGTTTCTAGGATTGCGCCGTGATGTTGATATGTGTCTCAAAGAAATTGGACTCGGTATCCTATCTCGGTACAAGACTTTCGCTCAGCCTACGCATCGGTATGTACCTGTGTAAGTGGGGTCGCTGCGGCGAGTCCGCACGATGTTCGCTTCCTCCCCCTGTTGTTTGTTGTTCTCGCTATTTCAGCGCGGCTGGCGCCGGAAAACATCGCTGGCGATACAAGAACTCGGAGGGTGGCATCTCTCCGGTACTATTGGTCTTGTGAGTGACACTGTCGGGAACTGATAGGCTATTCACCATTGTAAAGCTCGCAGGTCGCTTCTCATTGCTGCGGCAATTCAACCGGACTCCCTTGACATGGTGCTCACCCGGCTTTTGGTACGGAAACCTCGCTCAGCTTGGAGTACAGCATTGTAAATAGCATTGCACAGAGCGCTCGCTTCCTGACTTTTGATCGACGCATCACGGAGTGTTGGAGTCAGCTTGGGGCTGCAGTGAGAACAGCCCAAGCCCTTGGGCTGCATCGAGACGGTATATCAATGGTACCTTAGCTTTTTCTATCTGCGTTCTTGCATCTAATAATGCCATCTGTTGGCAGGGAATGCCCCCTGGAATAATTGAATACCGAAGGAGAATTTGGTACATTTTTACCATTGTCCTCGCTGTGCTGTGCAATATCTTATTCAACATAGGTCATATCTATATCACGCTGATCGGTCGTACGCTTTAGTGCTTGGCAGGCCGAACTCAATACAGGACGACTATACATCTACACTCCAGCCCTCTAATACAGACGCTGAATTGCGAGCCAACCAAATTATTGAGGCCTTGCCTCTATCCCGACCAACAGCTATGACCTTCGTTATCCTGCGTCATCAACTCGCAGAGATAATAGGCCGCATGGTTCATCACTTCCAACAAGTTCGAGAGAAAAGTCACTACTCAGAAGTTGTTGCATTGGACGATGATCTACTCAAATTTATCAACACTCTCCCTCCCCACTATTCTCTCCAGCCTGATACATCTCTTGATCATACTCAAAACTACATTCCTGTTCACCGATTTCTCTTGGTCACCGAAGTTCTTTTCGTAAGGATAAGTTTACACCGGCCATATATGTTACGACGGCTGCATTCCGATCGATATGCAAGGTCCCGCAACGCCTGCTTCGAATCAGCAATGACTGATTTCCGTGTTCGTCAAGCGTTCCGCGAGTCCATGCCAAAGGAAACTCGTGACACCCTCAGTAACGCATATCGTGAATTCCAAACTGCTATGGTTTCAGGCATTTATTTCGTCTTGGAGCCTAATGGGCCTCATTCAGATGCTATGCACGCAATTTTGGACGGTTTTGTGAAGGACCACGAAGACCGGGGGGAAATGGACGAAACTACTCGCAGGGAACTTAAAACCATTGAATTTCTCAAGAGCAAGGCATCTCTGGTTGAAAATCATGGAACTCAATCCCGACGTAAATCCAAATTGCAAGATGCACCGCTGAATAGGACGGAACAGCAGGCACAATTGCTCCTTAGTTTGCACCAACCCGTCAACTCACCTATTTCCACAAGAAGCTTCACAGTTTCGACTTCTTCGCCTAGATCCCCATCCCTGCCACATACAGGCGCGTCTTCTCTCGCACAGTCTCCGACTATTCATCGGTTGCAACATCCTGATCAAATTCATTCCCCAACTACTTCTGGTAGTCCTCACGCCGACGACGAATCCCCTGCACAGTCGTTGCTGGACACATGGTGTCACACTGTCAGTAACGCTCCACTGGACCTGTCCACAGGTGCTATTTCATGGGGTGGGGCTGCAGGCACAGAAATATCGGGCTGGGCCGGAATTACACATGCTTCTAGCAACTCAGATCCTCGTCTTTTTTCCGGTCTGGACGGCTCAGATTACTCGTACTGGGAGGCATTGGTAAATCAGATTCACCGAGGCCTTTGACTCGAATCAGGAATGACATTGCGTTGGTTAAAGCATCGTTACTTATGACACTGTCCATTAGCGATTCATAGATCAACCCTTTTCGCATTTAAACCACATTTCTGAATCTGCGCCCTGTAATTGGCTCACTGTCCACGCCGCGGTTGTACAAGCAGTGCGCACATATATTTCGAGCTACCTGGCATTACGCATGACCTAAATAATGTAAGATTGCGACATAATACAGCATCCTTGTTATCTTCTATCATTCTATCACCCGACAAGAATGAACCAAGAACACGGTCAGCGAAGTTTACACACTTTCCTACTTCAAAACGTTGTGGCTTGTGCACCCAGAAACTGCTCCATCCCGTGCAATTGATTCCAAACTGAAATCCGAACATGATTTGATTGAAGACACCGATGTTGCAGTGAAACCCTCCCCCACTGAACGTTGTGTAAAAATGAATGTTTTTCATCGAAAATACCTCAAATGAATCAAAAGACGTTCCACCATGTGAAGACACCTGTGTTTTGTGAAAATTCCATAAGTCTGTAAGGCCGGCGAGCGGCAATGCCCGCTACCTTCTCTGGGTCGTGAACTAGGATATGTATCAGTTTATGTTCTGTGGTTCAGTTGATATCGAGATGGGAGGAAATGGTGAAGACTCATAGTTGTTAGATAATAATATTTACAAAGAAGTAAAAAAAGAAGTAAATTAGATTAGCTCCATTTCTTTGTTATCATCCTTACCATCGACTTGATCTCCCTTCGATTTGTCGGATTTTTGTTCACCGTGAAGCTCTGGCGCCGTCTTTTCGTGGTCGGCACTTCGTCTGGTGAAAGTTGAAGCCGTTCATGGCATTGGAGGTAGATGTGAAGGTCCTTGGGGCTTTGTAAGGCACTGAAAACCGAAGCCGTGCACTGAGGTTGGGTAGCCAGCACATGAGAAATACAGACTAATCGCAGTTGAACCGCGAGAGGGACAGGTTGAGAACGAGAAGAGGGTTCAAACTCAGCAATGGCGTGGGACATGTATCATTGTATGACGTAGGGACAGATCTGGTAAATCTTTAAAAATGAACGACACTAAGACCCTCTACCTAAAGGTAGCGGGAATAAATTCTGAACGTACACAACGTTCTTAAGTATAGAGATTTGCTGTCAGTAAATGATTTTGGTTTATAAGTTCGTAGTAGTGATATTTATTTAATTACAGTAAGCACTCGATCGGCAACATCTCCAACTCATACTCAGTCACGTGACGTTTGACACGAGCTTTACCTTAGTTTGTCGAAATTGTCACCCTTAGTCACGTTTCTGTTCACCTTTCCTGCAATTCTGCATAACCATGCAGACAATCAATCGATTTCTATACGGACCTACGCCAGAGGAGCGCGTCCGTGCTTGGCAGACCAAACTGCGAGCAGAAAGTCGTCAGCTTGACCGGGAAATGAAGCAGGTCTGGCGATTGGTCCCACTTTCTGCCAAGGCACCTACTTAAACTACACTTTCAGTTAGAGACAGCGACGAGTAAGGCTCGTCAATCTGTGAAACAATTAGCTATCAAAGGCGACGTAAAATCGGCCAAGATCCTGGCCAGAGAGGTCGTAAGGAGCAACAAACAGAAGGATAGACTGTCTGTCAGCAAGGCTAGGCTAGGTTCCATAGGCACTCAGTTATCCCAACAGATGGGTCTGTCCAATGCCTTTGCGAATGTCCTTCCCTGGACTGATAACTTACTCTTTTTTGTGGGGGTTGGCACAGCAATGATCAAAGTGACTGGGTCTTTGCAGAAGTCGACTGAGATCATGAAGTTGTCTAATGCTCTTATCAAACTGCCTCAAATAAGTCAAACCATGCGAGAGATGAGCATGGAAATGACCAAGGTAAAACCTCTTTGGTTTTTTTTCTTGAAGTACTAACTTTCATTGCAAAGGCTGGTATCATGGAAGAAATGCTAGAGGAGACCTTAGACATGGATGAAGATGAAGAACTTGAAGAAGAAGCTGATGCAGAGGTGGACAGGGTACTTTTTGAGCTCACAAACGGAAAGCTGGGTGAAGCTGGATCTGTCAGTACTGAATTGCCCGTAAGCCAACCCAGCTCGACTTTTTTGCTTCTGATTCATGTAACAATCCATTAGTCATTGCAAGATAAGATCGAGGACGAAGAGACAGAACGGAATATGGAGAAATATCGCGAACAACTCAACGGTTTATTAAGTGGGTGAACAAGCAAACTTATTTTCCTTCGTCGCTTGTTCTCGTGGACATCCTTCTCTTCCGGTTTTAGTATAACAATATCTAAGGAACTTAGTAGAAATTGTAAATTTTATTTAAATGACTCGTACTATACAGTACTAATACTTAAGATTATTGTACTCTAATCCTATATCGCTTTTTTTTTTCATCTAACACTGGGCGCAAAAGTCAAATTTCCGAAGACAAAAAGGTATTTCTCAACCTATAAAAAATAATGAATGTTTGAACTTCATAAAAGTATTACCGTATGGAGTACCGAAAAGATATATGGAGTACCGACGGTACTCCATAAGGTAATGGTTTTTTCAGTTTCAAACAGTCAATATTTTTAAATGGTTGAGAATCGCTTTTTTCGAGTGCGAAAAACAGCTTTTGCGCCCAGTGTAATGATTACAGTCATCCACCGGCATATGTTACACCACCGCCAAATGTTACACCTCCATAACTCAACCAAAAATGAATATTTTTCTTTGAAATAAAACTTTCCTGTAAACTGTATGCATCTTCTGTAGTCTTGTAAATTTTCAAAGGGAATGAATAAGATTTGACTGAGGAATGGCGAGCCCAAAATCTCTTAAATTGGCTTATCACTGAGTGTTACACCAGTGTTTTGGGAATAACTTCGCGAGGAGTGAATAAAATCACCTGAAATTTTGGCCGAAGGAACTAAGTAATTTATAGAAGATTATCATATAGTTTTTATTGAAAAGAAATGGTGCCTAAAATTTTTCATTTGATTTTTAAGTTTCGGTGTAACATTTGGCGGTGGATGACTGTACTCTGACAGTTTACATAAGTTTTACATTACGTATGCGCAATCTGTGCCGCAATTGTGCATTACAATTTCCAGAGAAAGAAAAACCAATATGCTCGACGTCACCGGATGATGTCGGAATCGCCCAGGATCCTCCTGACACCATATGAGAGCAAGAAAGTTACTGAGTGGAATTTGCAACGCTTAAAGTTTGTCTTTGTTTGTGCCCGCCTTCAGCCCTTAGTTGATGACTGCTCGCAATGAAAGTTGATCCGCAAAAATTTCATCCCTACCGACGACCGTTCTGACCAAAATGCTGTCGTCCCGTTCACTCATTAACATCACGCATGGTTCACCGAGGTGTCTCAACGTGTGTATATCTACACTTTATTTTACATCTCGTGGTTTACCCTTTCTACAGCCCGTAAGGCGCTACGCGTCACCTGCGCCAACAGCTGCATTTGCTGGACAAAAAGGCAACAACGTGAGATGGTTCCTTTATATCTTTTCAAATATTTTTTAGTCAATACCAGGGAAAATATACTGTCACACTCATTCCAGGAGATGGTTGGCAAGAATACCTTTGTTTTCGATGTACTCTGACCTGACACGTCCATTAGGCATTGGCCCAGAAATCAGCCAGTCTATCAAGGACATTTACATGGCCGCTCAAGTGCAAGGTCTCTCTGTGTAATTTATTCGATTCTCATGAATTTTCCTCAGGTACCGATTCAATGGGAAGAAGTCAGTGTAACCCCTATACTCAAAGGCGGGAAGACCGTCATCCCGGACAACGCGATTCAGTCTGTGAGACGTAATACAGTCGCGCTCAAAGGTACTTCTCAAAGCTCCCCTTTGTATGCAAATATTATTAAGCTTTGTGCGTGAAGGCCCCCTTGCGACCCCAAGTACGCTATTTTGTAAACTTGTGACATTCGTGATGTCAGTGGCTCAATGAAATACTCCCAGTTGGCAAAGGACATGTATCTCTGAATTTGACCCTTCGACGAACCTTCAATCTATTCGCCAACGTCCGTCCTTGTGTGTCCATCCGAGGCTTCAAGACACCATACGATGATGTCAACACAGTTCTCATTCGCGAGAATACCGAGGGAGAATATTCTGGCATTGAACACGAAGTACGTCAAAACTATCCAATGAAATATCCCATGTTCATTGTTTTGGCATTAGATAGTCGACGGAGTCGTACAATCCATCAAACTAATCACATGGGATGCATCGGAGCGCGTTGCTCGTTATGCCTTCAACTACGCTCAAACTAGCGCACGAAAGCGTGTTACGGCCGTTCATAAGGCGAATATCATGTATATAATGCCTTCAGTTCCACCAATTTCAGTATCTCAGATAATTTTTTTTAGGAAAATGTCAGACGGAATGTTTTTGTCGGCCTGTCGCGAAGTTTCGAAGGAGTTCCCTGATGTGGCATATGACGAGGATCTTTTGGATCGTGTCTGCCTTCAGGTAGGAGCTTATTCCCGATTTTTATTCTATCTTCTTGAGAGCCGCCCTAGGTGGTAACAAATCCTAGGCCTTATTCTGACCGCGTCATGGTGATGCCAAATTTGTACGGCGATATCCTGTCCGATATGTGCGCTGGGCTAATTGGTGGGCTCGGCCTCACCCCATCTGGCAACATTGGTCGTGTAAAATTATCCATCTTTTGGAGAGAAATATGTCTCATAACGTTTAATGTGCAGGATGCGTCCATTTTTGAAGCTGTCCATGGCTCAGCGCCTGACATCGCCGGTGCGTCAGCTCGCTTTCTTCAATAAGCAATGTCTTATCGTAATGCTCACAGGGAAAGGATTGGCCAATCCAACGGCACTTTTGTTGTCTTCACTGATGATGTTGAGGCACGTCGTCATGTCAGCTCATTCTTGATAACTAACATAAAATTCTTGCCATAGACACATGAACTTGTCTGAGTATGCTAATAATATTGAAAAGGCAGCTCTGACGGTACGAGCCCGGTTTCCACTGATGAAAATGAACCTACTAATTATTTTCAGACCATTGCTGAGGGCAAAACTATCACTGGTGATTTGGGCGGCAAAGCGACTACTAGGGAATACACAGACGCCATTATTCAGAAAATTAGGGCGTAATTAACCACTTCTTAAAGGACGGCACGACTACATTAGAGCACACAGTCTGTTCATAGAACTATTGTAGCTGTGTTGATAAGTATTTACCGTTTCGGACGACCTCGCAGTGTTTCCAGTCAGGGGAATGTACACAAAGCCAAGCAATATGCGTGGGAAGGTCTCTGCTTCACCTACGGCAGTCCCTGTGGTTCCAGTCGCCATCAAGTGTCCTTCATTTTCACCACCACCACCACCTGATACGTATCCAGCTTGCATTCTTTCTTCTCACTCGCCCTACAGGGCAAAGCCGCTCAATTCGCAGCACTTTAACTTTCAGGTGAGCAATTCAAGTGTTCAGTCGCGATGCTGTGGTCACAATCATCGCTACAATGCCTCGTGTCCTGTCGTATGGCCAGAAGACTCCCGTACTGACCTGCATACAGATTTTACAACCAACACAGCTATTCATAATTCTGTAATTCGACCGCTCATAAATACGTTACGAACGACATGACAGACGAGGTAAACCAGCAGCAAGCTCAAGCTCCCGTCAAGAAGGATGAAAAGAAGCCTCCCCCTTTGGGCAATAACCGTGCACCAAAGAGACAGTCCTCAAATTCGTCTAATTTACGAGGCGGGGCACCTGGTGCGAGGCCGTCGTCCAGGGGCAGCAACAAGAAAGTTTCCACTAATGCATCAGCCGTTGAATCTGGTTCCGATACCGCATCTCGCAAAGGGTCTGAGAGCGGTAAAAAGTCGGAACAACGTAGTAAGAACCAGACTGGAGGGCGCGGGTCGGCTCATCGGAGAGGTCAACCTTCGGCTTCTCAAGGACAAGGGTCACGCAATCTAAGAGATCAAGCCCCAAGCAAACAATCTTCCTCTCCTGCTCCAGCACAGAGTAAGGAATCCAGTGACGCGTTATCTTCCCTTCAGCGGGTCATTGCCGATCTCAAGACAACTTCCCCCGTTCAGGCCTCTGTTGGGAGCAACCCTCTTCCTGTCCCTCAGGCACAATCGTCTCTACCTCTTCACGCTCCTGTTTTCCAACCTGGAGCGGGGGCATATCTTGGGTCAAACATAGATCAAAAACACCGCAAGGCTGCCTCACTCGGTAACTCTGGGTTGTCGGGAAACTTCAACTCCTTCTCGCCTCACCTAGGGGCCATGATGGAAGATGCAGAGGATGGGCCTTCTTATGAAGAAGGCGAGATACCAGAGCGCTTTTATCCGCAACAAGGTCAAGGTCACCAACCGCGTTCTCAATCTCAGAGCTTCATGGCTCCCCGTTTTGCGGCTCTGGCAGCTCAGCAGGAACAAGATATAGTTGGCCCTACTGGTCGTCCTCAATTGGCACCAGGTTTTATGTTTGGCACACGTAAACGTGGAACACCCATGGGACCACCTATAAATGAGGAAGATATTGGTTTCCAGTTCCCTCAGCAACAGCAGCAGCAGCAGAATTTTTCTTCCGAGCTTCCTCAGCAAGATCAAGGCCCAGGACACAGAAAGTCCGAGAGTGGGGAGATCAATGGCATTATGGCCGAGCAGGTGAGTGATTTTTGTGTTAATTTTTACTCCTTTTCAACGGGGCTCTTAGATCGCTATCCAAAATCAAATTGAAGCGTTGCAGCAGCAGCAGCAAGCACTCTATCAGCAACAACTTGCTTCCAACCAAGTCTTATCCTTCCAAACTCCTGGCTTGGCGCCTCACCGTGGCTCACATCGACGTGTCCAAAGCACAGTTCCAATGAGCCCTAGTTCAGGAGCCACCTTTGGTTCCATCCAAAATCCGATGGGTCAGTTTGGTAACATCGCCGGTCTCAGTCTTGGTCTAGATGGTCAAACGCAAGGCGTTCCCAGGGGCCATGGACGAAGGCACAGCGTCAATGTCGTAAACAAGACAGCCAGTCAACCGAGTATTGGCTCCCTTGCTTACGACGGTTTTGATGATGGCTTCGTTCCATCGGTTCCCGTAGGCGGTCATTCAAGGCAAACCTCTCGAGTTGATTCCAGTTGGCGTATCAGTAAGCCAATCTGTCGTTCTTGCGCGCAGACCACGTCTAACATGTTTATCATCAGATGGGGGGGTCGGCGGCATTCAGGGCAACAATGGAGTATTTGCCACCGATCTTGCCCAGGCCCAAGCCCAGTTGCAAAGTCTTCAACAATTCCGTGCTGCTGCTGGTGGTCATCACCATAAAATGCCGTCTTTCAGTTTCCCAAATATGCTTCCAAACATGATGGCTGCCAATATGATGGGTATCGGACTGGGCGGCATCAACTTACTCCAGCAACAACAACAGCAATTCCAGTCGCAACTTCAGCAGCAGTCGAATCAACCTCAACGCAAATCTCTATTTGCTCCTTATTTACCACAGGCTTCTCTGCCACCTCTCCTTGCCGCTGGAAAACTGGTTGTTGGGATTCTAAGAGTTAACAAGCGCAATCGGTCGGATGCTTATGTTGCAACCGAAGTGTTGGATGCGGATATTTATATCTGTGGCTCCAAAGACAGGAACCGTGCTCTTGAGGGTGATATCGTTGCCGTAGAGCTTTTGGATGTCGACGAGGTCTGGGGAACAAAGAAAGAAAAGGAAGAAAAGAAAAGAAAGAAAGAGGAGAATGCGGCTTATGATTTAAAATCGACCAGTGGTCGCAAAGACGACAAGAAGAAGGACGATGTCGAAGTCGAGGGGCAAGGCCTTATGCTTTTTGAGGATGAAGAGTGGGTTTTATTTGACTATTGCTCACAGGCTACCTTTCTCATTTACTGCAGGGTAACGGACGAGGTCAAACCTCAGTTTGCTGGTCATGTCGTTGCCGTTGTCGAGCGTATGCCCGGTCAACTATTCTCTGGCACTCTTGGTTTGCTTCGCCCTTCGTCTGCCGCTACGAAAGAGAAGCAAGAGGCTGAACGTCGTGAACGTGAAGGTGACAGAGGCGACGAGCCTCGCCGTACGATCGAACGACCCAAGATAGTTTGGTTCAAGCCTACTGATAAACGTGTTCCACTTATTGCCATTCCAACGGAACAAGCCCCTCCTGACTTCGTCCAGAGTTCTGAGGCTTACGTTAACAAACTTTTCGTTGCTTGTATCAAGCGTCATGTGAGCGGCATTCGTTTCTTTTTTACATCTTAATTGCTGACCTTGCACAAGCCTATCAGCTCTCTTCATCCATTCGGTACTCTAGTCGAAGAACTTGGCCCTATCGGTGATATTGAAGTTGAAACAAGTGCTCTTCTCAAAGATTGCAATTTCCCTACGGAAGACTTCACGGACAACGTCCTGAAGTGTCTCCCTCCTATTCCTTGGACGTGGGTCTTGCTTTCCTGCAATTTTCAACTGTGATTTGACTATATTCTTCTGCTAGAATCCCCGAACGTGAACTTGAAATTCGAAAAGATTTTCGTGGTGAACGAATTTTTAGCATTGACCCTGAGACTGCCAAGGATGTCGATGATGCTCTCTCCATCAAAGTCAATGAAGATGGCACTTGTGAAGTAGGAGTGCATATTGCTGATGTCTCTTTCTTCGTAAAACCAAACACACCTTTGGATCGTGATGCCCGCAAGAGAGCAACGAGTGTCTATCTCGTTCAACGCGCTGTTCCAATGCTTCCACCGGCCTTGAGCGAGCAGCTTTGCAGTTTGCTTCCAGGACAAGACCGCCTCGCATTTTCTGCTGTGTTCACTCTGGACAGCGAGGCCAGAGTTGTCAAAAAGTGGTTTGGGAAGACAATTATTCGGTGTGCAATATTTATGAGATTTGGAATGCACTACGCTCATACATTCTTGCAGTTCTGTAGCCAAACTTGCTTACTCGGAGGCCCAGGCGATTATCAACGGCCAATCTATGGGCGAACATTCTCTGGATCCAGCGCACTGCAGCACTGACATCGAAAAGGATATAGTACATTTGCAAAAGCTTGCTCAAAAGCTCAGGGCTCGACGCTTCGAGAACGGCTCTCTGAGCCTTGAAAGTCTAACACTTTCATTCAAACTGGATGAAAATGGGTTACCAACAGACTGTGGCCAGTATGAACGTAATGAAGCAAACACTTTAATTGAAGAAGTAAGCAGCATACGAAAGCCTGCTTTTCTTTCCCGCTAACTCTTCATTGACAGTTTATGCTCTTGACAAATATCTCGGTAGCTCAACAAATTGCAGTTCACCTCCCTGAACAGGCGCTTTTAAGACGTCACGACACGCCCATTGAACGCAGGCTGGTATGTTTGTTCCAGAGCTGTTCCATGGGCGTATCCTTGAACTCCGTTTACAGAATTCGTTTGACCAACGCGCCGAACGTCTGGGTTACACGATGGATACCTCATCTGCCGGAGCTCTCATGAAATCTTTCAATTTGATTGGTAATCCGACTGCTCGCCGGCTTCTCGAGCTCTTATCATTCAAAGCAACACAGAGGGCCAAATATTTCTGTGCTGGAATGTTGGATATTGCCAAATATGGACACTATGCGCTAAACACGCCATTGTACACCCATTTCACTTCACCCATCCGACGCTACGCCGATATACTTGTCCACCGCCAATTGGAAGCTGTCCTGCAAGGTGGAGGTAAGGAATATCCTGTACATTATTGGGCCAAATACTCAATGAGATCATACATAGCTGAAACCAAATTTACTATGGACCGTGATGCTGTCGCCAAGGTGGCACAACAGTGTAACATGTGAGCCCATTTTAACACAACCACGTCATCATTACTTATTCTTTCCATCAGAAAGCGCGACTCCGCCGTGCTCGCGCAGGAGCAATCCGCCCATCTTTTCCTTTGTGTTCTTATTGCAGATCTTACAAATCGCTATGGACCTGTCATTCGTCAGGCAAAGGTGGTCGGCGTTCTGGATGCTGCTTTCGATGTCTTAGTTCCAGAGTTTGGTATCGAGAAACGTGTCCATGTTGATCAGATGCCTATTGACGTGAGTTCATTGTATGTGAAGAAACTCTTCTGCCACTGACCTATGTTTAATCAGAATCATGTCTATGATGAACACACCCATACTCTTCAAATCTACTGGTCTAACCGTGATGTCATTAGCTGGTTGGCCGAAAATAGCGATGATGAGCACTTAAAGATGGTCAAACAGAATGCAGAGCAACATGCATTAAAGATGGAAGTTGCTTCTCGCTCTGTTCACGATGAGAAGGCGTTGTTTGATGAAGATGATGTTGATGACGATGAAATCATATTGGGTCGTGAAGAGGTGCCACCTGTAAAGGAGGAAACTTCCCAGCAGCGGTTATTGTCTATGGCCAAGGTCAAACCTGAATTTGAAGGACTACGCATTACTGCATCCGGCCATAAGATCCAAGATATCAAAGAATTGATGACTGTTCCGGTGAGGTCAAGTTGTTAGAGCTATTGTCTTTTGCTTATCATGGAATTCTAGGTCATTGTAACTGCTGATCTGACTAAGAGCCCTCCAGTCATCAAAGTCTATAGTGTCAACCCGTATGCTGACCAGAAATAAACATGGCTTTTCTGTCTCCAACTTATCTTCCCCTTGTAAGCCGATTTGACACAATCCACCACCATATGCCACCCTCTTCTCTCATGTGTTTCGTATAGTGTTTCTGTTTGGTGCTTTTTATGTTCATGTAGTTCTCATAACGCTGTACCTTTCGCAAGAGTTATTACTTTCTTGCTTGATCAAGATGCGTATTACGTAAATGCCATTGATTTCACTTATGTACCTTTTCATTTTCGACCAGAAATGTGAGGATTGAACTTGGGAATGAATCCATATTTTACCAACTGGTGATTTGTATATATTATGATGATGATTACACCAGAGTAAAGATCTGGATGATCATGAACGCCTGGATAATTACTGAACAAAAGTAAAAAAAATTGGAGTTGCATAAATTATATCCAGCCTGGTGGAGCTGACTTGAGAGTCTGCCCACTTTTTCGATTACTTTGTCGACTTTGACTGCGCTGTTCAAGAAGAGGACCTTCCCAGGATTGAGGCGTGGGTGGTGACCTCAACATAGTTGCGGGTTCTTGGGCAAACATTTGCCCTTTACTGCCATTTATAGTCGTGCCCATACTGGGTGACGTTTCTGGAGATCCGATAATCGTACTGGCCATGTCACCCTCGACACGTTCTAGCAGGGTATGCAGGCTGTAAATCGAGGCATGCAAACTGTGGATAGAAGTGCTAGAGTTGGCGCTATTTCCGCGGGTGTGAAACCTTGGGTTATACCGGAGACGAATCTCGTCGGAGCAGAGCTTGTGCAAGCCTTCGAGATTGAGAAAGGCGGCCTCGTCCCTGACTTCGATTAAACTGTCCAGGCGAGATTGGGTAGACGTAGAAGCATGGAGCTGGAGTGCGCGAGGAAGGACTTCTGGCTGGCCGTTTATGAAGGGAGTCCGGAGGTAACTGAGGATATGGGCATAACTTGGAACAGAAAAAACACGTCAAGGCAACGAAATTATGGTGACATACATAACCGACTCACGGGGCGCTTGAACGGTCCAGAAATAGATGAATATTATTTGATGGTGGCAGGAGACCTTGGGATATGAGATGTCGATTATACATAGCCAAGTCGTCACTTTCAGTAGAATATCGCGATGAGGCAGTGGACCTAGCATCTGACCGCGAAAATAGAGACGATAAATAAGTGGACAAATGGGATGGTCGTGAGTGGATCGTGGATAGCGTCGTTTTGTAAGTTACAGTGCAAGTTTCTAAGGTAACTATGACCTTTGAAGAGTCTATAATCAGCGAAGGTGGTTCGGAAACTAGCAGGGCTTGGAATGGCACGGGCTGGGTTGAGGCCACGACGTGAGGTGGAAGGGGAGGAACGGTGGGAGCATCATCTGCGGTCGATATGGATCGGGCCTTCAAAGAGGAACGGCGGGATTCACGCGAGGGGGATTGGCCGAGTGGGGGAGGCGGCGGTGCTCTGTTGGGGCGAGAAGGGGTCTTTGTTCCAGAAAGCTCTCCGTCGTCGACCAGTGTTTCTGTATCATCTGCCTCTGGAAGAGGGAGAGGAGGCAAAGGAGGACTCGTTGGGGGTGATATCGGCTCTGTCATTGTTGTATCGGATTTACGAGCGGTCGGTGTAGACGGTCTCTGTCTCTCCTTCTTGTCCAAAGACGTCCGGGATTGAGAGCGTGAACCCTCTTTCTGGAGTACTTGAGGAGAAAGCCGGACACCTGTTTCGCGGAGAGCGTCGTCTGGAGTTCTGACGACAATGGCACCAGCACCCAAGGACCCACTGCGTGCCGCGGAGACACTATCGATGGTGGCGGCGCGCTTAGGGTCTGAGATGTTGGGGACTTTGGATGGAGACGAAGAGGGCTGAGTGGTGGTACGAGAGAGCCAGAGCATGGAATCAGAAAGCGAAGGACGAGATGGATTGTGAGTGGAGGTAGAAGGAAGGAGGAGGGTGGACTGAGAAGATGAAGGGGAAGGAGTGTGGAATGCGCGTGGCATTGCAGTGGTGGTGGTCATTATTGCTTTCAACAAATCCTCGCTTTTTTAACTCTCATTTAGAACAATAGTTCTATTTTAGGAATACAATAACTTGCCCTACGCGCTATCACGTGATCACAATAATCTCTTCCATGGACCCAACTCTAAAATTTCAGCAGACCCTCCCATTTGCTATCCTCCCAGTCTCAACTCAACTCGCTGCCTTGCACGCCGCTCGTACATCCTCCCATTCCCTCCCATACTCGTGCTCTCGATGCGGCTCACAGCTCACAGCCAACACGCGCCTTAAGCGTTCTCGAAACAACGCCACCCCATCGCGTTCCGTCTCAGCTACGTGTTACGCATGCGGAGGCGTCTCCTCCACCATCGTGCCCAGGGGAAACGCGGCTGTTTTTATTGCATGGAGGAAACTAGGCACAGCGACCCGTCCTCAGCGCATACAACAACAACCAGTGACACCAGTATTGTCGCTTCAAACTCCCGATACACATGCTTCGGAAAAGTCGCCGAACGAACTCACCCAAGCCAAGTCGAAAAAGAAATCCGGTCTTCAAGAAATGCTCCAACGGAACCGCGAACAAAAAGAGAAGCGTGCAAAAGCCGAAGACAATCAGCCTGCAGGTCTATCTGCCTTCTTAAGCACGTTATGATTCAGTGATCCACAGATCCCATTTTATATGTGTACTCTGGCTAGTTTTATGATGATTTGCAAGGTTTTGGTTCTACTTTATCGACGTTCTCTTTTGCCCCAGCATAGCCATTGATGAACCTTCCAGGCCAGAAAGGAATATACACTGAAATGGCAATAAATAGTGGGAGGGTATCCAGTGCATAGAAAAGCGGTTCCGATGTGGTAAGACGGCCCTGGAAACCCTCAGAGAGTTCAACGACCCTAAATCCAGAACGAATCTAAAAAGAGTTTATTTGGTGAATCTGACAAAGTGAAAAGTCGACACACCAAAATCCCAATGCAGCTAAAGAACAACGCGGCTGCTAGTACAAGCCATGAATTATACCACCGTTTGTTGTTGTCCATTGCCCAGGTTTCGGGTTCGCGCACCCAGACGCGATATAAAAAGACGAGATAAATGTATGAGAAGCAAAGGAAGGACAACAACTGTGCCGCGAGGCCCGCAAGGAAAACCTAGAAGCTGATCTGAGTCGGGGGAGATTCTAGGTTTGGGGCAACTCACGCGAGAACCGGTCAAAGCTCTCTGTGGATCATTTGCTGAGACTGACAGTGCCCCTCCAACGGCCTGTACTTAGATGGTTGACTACCCAGTGCACCGAAGTGGTAAAACTTACCTGAATCAGGAAGGTGGTAATATCTGATGATACGAACACAATTGTGATGCGTCGACTCTTAACAAGTAGATGTTTGTCTGCTTCAAGGTGTTTTGCTAGTCGACCGAGCAAAACATAATCGGCAGCAATGAAGGCGCAAGGCTAATGAAATATGTTGTAAGAGGGGAAAATCCTCGAAGCCCTTGCCGATATCCTCACCGAAAGAACAACGAATAGGTATTCAACAATGTATAATCCTTTAGACTGTGGGTGGGTGTGTAGCCCAAACCTAACGGAAAGCCCCAGCGCAAAGCCTAGAACTCTGGTCAAGTTAATGGAACCGACATTGCGGATGTTAACGCACAATATGCTCCTATGGTCATGGACATCATCCATTTGGCACCCCACTTCTTGATGAACCATGTCTGTATTATCCCTACCACCAGAACCAGGGCTAGCAAAATCAGATTGATCGTCAGAAAACCCAGTGTGGTTGCGGTGAACTAGAATTTTACAGGAAGCGATAGCCGTCAGAGTATTGGAAGGGATGTATTTCAGTGGATTATAAGGATCGTGTCTGGGGTCAACAAAAGGGTTAGGCCTAGGGACATTATACTTGATGACGGCTTCGGAACCAGAAACCAATCCTAAAAGAAAGACATATGCAAGCTGGCGCACTGGTACGGCCATCTTAGGAAAGGGAAGAAAAGAAAGAGATAACATCAGTGGTCGTCTCTTAAGAGTAAAGTCGTGGAGATCAAAAGACATTTATGGAGCTGCAAGTGTGCAAAGGTCTGTTCTCATCGAGGACGCCAACTTTTTACTATACCTCAGCCTCCGCAGGCACATGGGGAATATTTTGATCGTGATGCACATGGCGGCTCGGGACCAAGCCTCAGGCGAGGGCAACTTGTCATAATATTTATGCAAAACACGACCTCGGGGCCCGGAGGTGTTCGAATTCGACATTTTGAGCAAGAATATCCCAGTCTTTCGTAAGACTTATGGAGGTGGAAGGGAAGGTAAAAATTCAGTGCATGTAGATCAAAGTGACGCCGGCATATATGCCATACAATAATAAACGTTGATGAAGGATCGGGTGACGCCATTAGAACGTACTATTACTGTTTCGGTGCCCACAGATCGTAGAGTTCCTTGTCTGCAGAATCAAAACAAGTTGAGATTGATGGGTCTGAACGAAGTAAAACTCGGCGCCGGGGGGTGTCGACAATGCGTATTCCACTTGTTGAGGTGTCGAGTCTCAAATTCCCAGAAGAGGAGTCAGAAAATGTATTCGTTGGCGAGTTGCTCTGTTGTTCACAAATCCATATTAGCACCTTAGGATTGTTGTCGGTGTGGATAAACTTGCCAGGCCATCTCGCATACGCGACAGAATGGGACCCCTTCCAGGGGATATGCCATTAGGTGCTACGGGTGTTTCTGAATTTCCTGTTGTAACGAAAGACAATGAGTGCTAATTGTTGTAGCAATACGTAAAGCGAAGAGAGTCGTGACTAACTCGGCGTGCCAGAAGTAGCAAAAGGCAAACTTGAGCGGGGAGGAGTAGCAGACATAATAGATCAAGTATTCGTCAGCAGGTAGGATACCTTGGAGAGGCAAATAACGAGATGGACAAGGACAAGTCTCCAGCCACCCACGTGACCGCTTATACGTGACGTAGGTGTCGTGACTTTGTCACGACGTGAAAGGACATATGTACGCCAAATCAGTTCCACTCATAATTGTTCCATAGTTGGTTGGATTATCGCCAACTCGTTTTCCGACCATCAACCACCATGAATATTTTCAGGAGCCGTGCGTGATGTCTATTTCTGTGTCCTGAGATCTGGATTAACCCATATTTTGTAGTTATTGGCAAAGTTTGGCGTCCGTATTTCCACCATTCTCTCTTTCATCGCGACTGACTTGAACCACAGAAGATCCAAATGCCGCAGAGGTTGTCAAAATTTCGTCCGGTATGTCAAATCTACTCTCACCTTGATCAAACTCAGTACCGTCTTCTAGGCCAGCTTTATCTCGTACGACCGGGAAACATCAGAACATCGAGAGAATGCATGTGAGTGGCAGGGGCTTTTCCGTATCTCATCTAATTCTCGATGTTCAGCTACAATGACTGCATGGCCACCGTTCGTCGTCTCCCGACCATGGAACACAACTTCCAGCTAGTCATAACCAAAGTATATGACGACGGAGATCAGGATTTGTTAGAGGACGAAGATGAAAGTAAGTTTATCCACATTCTTCTTCAGCTAACATCTAATCTATCAAATAAAATTACAGCTGATGAAGAGAAGGTATTCTTGATTGGCGAAGAACTCGAATTCCGTTCTGGAGAGACGGATGGAGAGCCCAACTTTGTTTGGCGTGACCTGCACGGTGATGTTGATGAATTCTACGAATTTGTCGCGACTGGTACAAATGCCCCTACCCGAGCTTTCTTCGAAACATGTGTATTCCGTGCCATGTATGAGCGTAAATATAAAAAAAGCGCGGATAATATTCAAGATGTCGCATTGGAGGAATTTGTGTGGCAGTGAGTGTTTTCCCTCTTCCCAACGCTCCGTTTTGACTAATCTCACGTACCTAGCCCACCCGCTGCACCTAAGATCAGTCCAAGACGCAAGGTTTCCAAGAATATCGAGGTTATCCCCGAGTCCTCGACTGCAACGTCCATTGTTGTCGACGAGGAAGAGGAAACACCAGAGGAAATAAGTCAAGTCGACAATTCTTTTATGTCTCAACTGGATGTCATCCTCCAAGAGGAGGCCGAGCTCTATTTTTGGGACATGGAAACGGATAGTTTCCGAAATGACGGGATCGTCACAGCCAGGTTCTGTCAACAGAAGAATGCAGACTTCGTACACTGGATCACAGCTTCTAACGACAAAGGTGTTATTTTAGCACACAGAATCAACTCTGACATGAATCAACGATTTTCCCCGAAGATGTCATCCCTGACTTGGAACCACCTTGGTGATGACAATTCACAGAGCAGTTGGTTGTTCCGTTTCAACAGTGAACAGGACTACGCGAATGCCGTACAAGTATTCACTCAGTGCTTGTGGCAAACCCATTTTCAAGTGCCTTGGAGTAAAGCTAAGGTTGTTTTTCCGTTAGTCGTTTTTCACCTCCACTGCTAATTTGAGTAACTTCTAGCCTGATGAACAAAGCTATGTTTTGAGCTCATATGATGAAGACGTAGAAATGAGAGACGTTGAAGACGAAGAAGAGGATGAAGACGAGGTCGCCAATGATTTGGATCCGGATGAAGGTTTGTCTTCCGTATCAAAACCTCTGCATATTTCATAACCCTGAAAACAGAAGCAAGCGACGATTCTGAAGCAGAAGATGAAGACGCACCTAGGGATCCACTAACCGGCGAACGTAACTCACAGCTGACTGTGGGCTACAAGGGAGATCGGTCTTATGTCGTCCGTGGTAATAATATCGGGGTATTCAATCACTCCAACGACAACTCGGTTAAATATTATGCGACGATCAGCAACATCACGACTCCTAAGGGTAAAGGTTTCAAGCCCAAGAATGTATGTGTACCAATTTCGAACAATCAAACCCTTCTAATTAACAAAAAACACGGCACAGGTCATGTTGCACGACCAAGACTCAAAAATGATCCTTCAAAACCCCACCAACCCTAATTCTTTGTACAGCATGGACATTGAGCGCGGCAAAGTTGTCGAGGAGTGGAAAGTGCACGAAGACATCACTGTTGATCATATTGCGCCAGATAATAAGTTTGCGCCTACCACCAGAGAGCAAACACTCGTCGGCGTCTCTCATAACTCCCTCTTCCGTATCGACCCGCGTGTATCTGGTACTAAGCTGGTTGATAGCCAGTACAAGCAGTATGCGAGCAAGAACAAGTTCTCCGGTGTCGCAACCACGGCCTCTGGGAAGCTTGCTATTGCAAGTGAGAAGGGTGACATCCGACTTTTTGACTCTATTGGAAAAAATGCAAAGACTGCTCTTCCTCCTATTGGTGATCCGATTATTGGTATCGATGTTACTGCCAACGGACGATATATAGTTGCAACGACAGCAACATACTTGATTTTTATTGACACCCTTATCGGAGAAGGACGTTATCAGGGCCAGTTGGGTTTCGACCGAAGCTTCCCCGCAACCTCAAAGCCCAAACCAAAACGTTTGCAGCTTCACCCTCAACACGTCGCGTACATGGGGAATAAGATCTCATTTACCCCTGCGAGGTACTCTCTAGAAGCTTAGAATTTTGCTAGTTTTTGACCCCTCTGCAGGTTTAATCTGGTTGAAGGTCAAGAGGAGAATGCCATCGTCACTTCCACTGGACAGTTTGTCATTGCTTGGGATTTGGCAAAAGTCAAGAAGGGCAAGGACCAATATGAGATTAAGAAATATGAAGACCATGTCGTACAAGACAACTTCAAGTTTGGTGATGACAAAGAAATTGTCAGAATTTTTTTCCTCCAACATTTCGACTGAATATAACTTATATATTTGTTGACAGATTGTGGCACTGAGCAACAATGTTTTGGCCGTCAACAAGAAGAATTTGAAGAGACCTACTCGTCATTCCCTGGCTCCTATCAGGGAAGGAGGCGGCATCCAAAGCCATTCTTCGATAGTCAACTCACCATACTGAATATTTACTACCTCCATCATTATCCATGAGATCAGAAATGAATATACGAGACATTGTTTCTACTTAGATAATAGGACCATAATTCACAATATTTTGATTACCCTGTCGTGAATAGTATTCATATCACCATCCTAGTTGATAGTCCAATGTAGTGTGTACTTACTATAACCAAAATCTGAGTAAAGGATCTTAATGCATCAAGCTCATAATGTAAACAATCCAAATGCCCTGGCTGGCCCAAAGCACGAAGACTCTCCTGCTTCACGTGCATTCAGCTTTTGAAAGATTCCTTGTTCACAGGGGCATATGCCTCCCTAAAAGATCCGTCCCTGGAATCAACATATCGCCCTATACCCAGATGCCAGCATATCCGAGGAATCATCAGAGAGAATCCCAGGATGACTGTAGTCCACAACATAGGGCTCCAACTTTTGAAATTGAGCCTCTGATCTTTCAAAGCCCAGAAGGTTAACCACATGTGGAATATGTCGCCGATAAGAAGGGGAGTCATGAGCGAAAATACGATGTTTTCCTGGAGAGCGAGGTTGTTGCTCAAATGCTTGCGCACTGCAGAGAGGACGAAGAGGTTGACACAACCAAGGAGGGCGCAGACATGGGCTAACTGCAGGATCGTGACAAGTGTTGCGGTAGGAAGAACCTGATAGGGTAGTGCATCCGTTGACCATGGGGCTTGAGAATTGTGTGCCTAGGAGATTATCGATTGAATGTTAGATAGATAAGGTATCTGAACGAGTTTCGTACAGTCAAAGGATCACTACAAGGGCCCAGACTTGAGAAGGTTATTATTTGTGCATCGAAAAGACTGACGTACGCCAATGCACCAAGAAATCCAACAAGGGTGAGAAATGGCTCATAAGCGCCAAAACAAAAGTAGTAGAAATCTGGAATTGCAGATTGGGGTGGCATATTTGAGTTGGATTGGAGGTCGTTGTTGGTAAGCTGGAACTTGGGGAGGGAGGTGTAGCGTAGCATGGCTCGGAAACGAGGGGATATATAGGAAGGGATAGGGTTTAATGCTATGAGGGATATGAAAGGAGGACGGCAGACAATTGATTTGAATTCATGGAAGAGAACATGTGGAACGCGCTCATCTCGCTTAATGTCCTGGATCCGGATCCATTTGCCGGGGATTTGCCGGCCCTCAAGTGGTTTATATCAGCCGATCCCCGACATTTCCTCCTTCTTCACTTACATACAAGGTCTTTCTAGAACCAAGGCTGGCAGATGCTCTTTCATTTTGACCACAGCCTAATGGAGGGGACCAAGACCATTAATTGAAGGATATAATGCTTATCCTGTTCTGACCCCAAACTCTTGATGAGCTTCGCTTCTTTCTGACAGACCGCCATTCTGTTCGCCAGGACACCTCCACCCAAACTTTTTTCAACTTAGCCTAGATATATTCACCGTCCCACGCCTGCTCTGCCTCTGTCAAGCTTGCTGCGCACTGTGTGATTGTACCCGTAGCCCGTACTGTATTTTTTCGCAATGCATATTAGTGGATGTGAGCGTTGGAAATGCTTATGTCAGTCAAAAAGTCGGGTCAATCATTCAATTCACGTCTCGTATTTCATGCCTCCAGACAAGTTCGAAAGTCTCAATTTCCGCGCTGAGGCGCATGCCGTCCAGGAGGGTTTAGAAACAAGTGAAGCAGAACGCATCGACAGGCCTCCCAGCGTCGATGAGGGCATCCGTCCCTCCAAAGTCTATGAACCGCTCTCGTTTCCTGTCCTTGTCCTCCTCATGCCGGCCGCTGTCTTTGGTGTTCTCACCCGCTTGGGAATCATTGCTCTGATGACGTACGATGGCAGGAGCGTTTTCCCCCTTGCCTATGTACAAGC
The DNA here is from genome assembly GCA_023014345.1 of Galerina sulciceps. Taxonomy (NCBI): domain Eukaryota; kingdom Fungi; phylum Basidiomycota; class Agaricomycetes; order Agaricales; family Galerinaceae; genus Galerina; species Galerina sulciceps. Next base: position 792,690 of record JAEDXJ010000005.1, on the reverse strand, counting down.
AGTAGGCTGCTTGGTCATGGGTATAGGTCTCAGGTTGAAAGAGCCTATAGGTCAATTGTACGCCCCCAGTTCGAAAATATATACCAGCCTATGCTGATCTGGTCTAGCTACGGTCCTCTTTATACCGCCCTGACTACAGGTACTGTATACACTGATTTGCGGCTTCTTGGTCTCAATTCTTCATGCTCGACAGGGTTTTGCGGGTCCTTGACTACATTCTCCAGTTGGCAGTTAGACGTTTTCAATTCCTGGATTGATGCTGGTCAATATAGTCGTGGCGGACTTCGAGACGTTCGTTTTACTTCTTTATATGAAATTCAAAGATGAAACTGATCTTCCCATCCAGTTTGTGGATGGTGTAGGCAACTCTACAATAACCTTATCCGTTTCCCTAGCTTCTTTAGCCTTTGGATATGGTGTAGGCTCCCGTCTTGCTGCTCACTTTCATAGACCACGCTCTCTGCTGCGTCCGATTCGCTATTCCATATCCTGCCTTTCGGTATTGATCTACATGGCGACATTCTTCACCTACTTTTTTCTTCCAGCTTCTTTCCGTCATAAAGCCACCGCGGCGCTCATCTTCTCATTTCCCGGAGCCCTTACGCGATATCTCCTTTCAATTTCGCTCAATCAACGGTCCAAGGTTCTTCCCATAGGAACATTAACTGCAAACACGTTAGGCACCGCATTGTTGGCAGCTTTTCATGTGTTGCAAAGCACGCCAAACCCGCCATCACGAAACGCATGTTCAATTTTGCAAGGTTTAGCTGATGGGTTCTGTGGGAGCTTGACTACGGTCAGCACGTTTGCTGCAGAAGTCAGAGAGTTTCCAACACGAAAAGCGTGTCGGTATGTCGTCGTGAGTTGGTTCATGGGCCAGGCTATGATGCTTGTAATTTTTGGCTCATCGATATGGACTGGACACGCAAAAGAGCAAGTTACATGTACCTATCATTATTAAACAGTTGGCATGCAATAGAATGTGGATTACGATCTGAGAGTCAATGTAGACCTTACTTCTAATCGACGACAGGTGATGGTCGGCATTGGGAAATGTTCGGAGTTTGGAATTGCACTAGTTGGACAAACGACAGCCATTGGGGACCCTTCATCCAACCGTAAAGATGGCCTCAAGACAGAGGCTACCCACCGAAGATCCGCAGCAGGCCCTTGCGGACGACGAGCCCGTCAGTGGAAATGGAGAGGGCGACGAGATTATGGAAGAAGCGGAGGAACAGGAAGATGGATATAGTGAGTCTGGTTTCTGATCCATTACTGCACCTCCTCCCCCGTTTTCACCTTATACCCTCATCTATTGCTCATCCGCGACGAGGATGGAACTGACGATGGATTACGCAATAGCCTCGTCCACCCCGACGTCGACGCTGACATGGATCAGCTGGTTCTGCTCGCTACCCGGACACGAATATTTCTGCGAGGTGACGGAAGACTTCATCGAGGACGACTTCAATCTCACTGGGCTGAACACGATGGTGCCCTTCTGGAAGGAGGCAATGGAAATGGTCTTGGACGTTGAACCAGGTGTGGGTTCTTTTGCGGTCGTCGTCCGGCTCGCTGGGCGTCGTCTCGTTGTGGTTTTGCGGCCGTACTTATTCCCTCACTGAAGACGAAGATACCTCCAAGATCCCAGATGTTTCAATCGTCGAATCATCTGCGGAGATGCTATATGGGCTGGTGCACCAGCGGTTTATTCTCACTCGCGCCGGCCTGCAGGCGATGGTGCGTCCGGTTTTTTATTTTCGCCCAGGGCTTCTGTCTTGTGGCACGTCGGAGGAAAAAAAAAACATAGGCTCACCCTCATTAGGCAGAGAAATACGAGAGCGGGGTTTTTGGGTCGTGCCCGCGGGTGTATTGCGTTGGGACCAATGTTGTGCCCTGCGGGCGCGTCGATATCCCAGGCAATGACACCGTGAAGCTGTTCTGCCCAAATTGCAACGATATATTTATCCCACCTAGCAGCAGGTTTCAGGGCGTTGACGGTAAGTCTGTGACTGGGTGCTATGTTTCTAATTCTAACTAATGTTTATCCAAAGGAGCGTTCTTTGGGACAACATTTGCCCATCTCTTCTTCCAGACATACCGCGAGCTAGCCCCAGCACCGTTTTGGAAGGCGCCGTCAGCGGGAGGGTCACCGCTGTCTCCTCGCAGCGGCTCGGGGAGCAATGGATCGCGGTCGTCTCCATTCGTCAATCCTAATCCGCACGGAGGGCAGAAGCGCGCCGCGGGCTATGTTTATGTGCCAAGGATATATGGGTTCAAAGTGAGCGAGCGAGCAAAAAGCGGGCCACGGATGCAGTGGTTGCGACTTCGGCCAGAAAGCCCAGAGGAGTTGGACGCAGTGGATTGGCGGGGTCGGTGGATCAACGAGGACGACGAATACGACGACGATGAGGAGGAGGAAGAGGAAGATAGGCAAATGGAGGACTTTGATCCTGTAAGATTTTGGAAAAACATACTTCGGGTATCTTATTTTCAATTGCTTAGGACGCCGCTGATGGGGAAGATGACGACGATGAAGAGGAGGAGGAAGAAGAGGATGAAAAGGGGACACCGGTGAAGGGGTCGAAGCAAGGGAAAGTGGCTTCACAAGGGCCTCTACCACCGTCTTCGTCTCCAAGCCACTCGGCACGGACGTCTCCTACATCGCCTGGTGCACCACGAACGCCAGAGGACAGACCTACGATTGATATGTCGAATTTGGGACTATTTGGGGGATCGCCTGGGGAGGGTGGCAAGGTGAAGATAATGAGGCAGTGGGCTCCAAGGTCTGACTGGGCTGGCACTGCGCAGGTCTGAAAGATTAGATTATCTATAGAAACTGAATCCGGCTTATGTTCGGCATGTAGCGTGAGAAGTGAAACTGTACAGTACATGGAGCACGTGAGGGACACTGAGGCGGAGGAATTCTTTCCGCAAAGCTACCAACCAAAGGACACCCAGTCAAGACATCAAGAAAGAAAAAATGACTCGTACCAGTGAGTAATGGGCGACAAAGTGCGATGAGTGGGGTGCTGAACGAGTGGGGGAGTGCAGATCTGCGATACGGACTGAACCATGGGCACCCGACCACGGCCATCCCGAAAGCAGTGCGCCCCAGCCAACGCAAGGGGGTTCAGTCGACCAAGACCAAGTTTGTGCGGTCTGTGATCCGAGAGGTTGCTGGGTTCTCTGCGTACGAGCGACGAGTTATGGAGTTGTTGCGGAACTCCAAGGTGAGAAGGCAGGGAGTTTATTATATTATATGTTTCTGACTAGGGTATATGCTACGCAGGATAAAAAGGCGAGGAAGCTGACGAAGAAAAGGGTGGGTGCATGATTGGTATGAGACGAGTAGGGCAGCCAGCTAATTTTTTTTTCTTGGACAGCTGGGAACCCTTTTGCGGTCGAAACGCAAGCTGGAAGAGCTGTCGACGATCATCCAGGAGAGCAGGAGGGCAGCGCACTGACTCTGAGCGGAGTAGATATAATATGTGTATGACGCGGCATGAATGAATAATGGAGATTTGTCAGCGGATCTATATTTGAGAGGAGTGTTTCTTTTGAAAACAGTCGATGGCGCTGAGTGTCCCCAAGACTCGCAGCCGAGCATCCTCTACCTGCACCAATCTGCGCCCACCCGCCCTCACTCTTGGCCGTCGTCGCTCCAATTCCTGTCTGCACGAGCCCTGTCCTGACCCTCCTGAGCAGCCCCCAACCATGCTCGCCTGCTTTCTTTCCAGTCTCATACACCAGAAGCACTCCCTTCGATGGTCAGCCCCCCCTTCCCCACCCGACTCCACCGACGACTTTGTCCTCCCTCTCTCCGCCAACGCACACTCCCTCGCCTTCACCGTCGTCCAACCAGATCCCCAATTATTCCGCTCTCGTCTCCCATCTGTAAGCATTCCCCCTTTCCCCCTCCTCCTGGCTGTCTCTCATCCCTTCCTTCCAGCTCCATGCTCCAATACTCATCGTGGTTCTCTTGTTTCCCATTTCCACCGCCCTCGTTCTCTGGTGTCTATCAACCCTTCCTATATCCCTTGCATGGCCCCACGACATCGCAGATCTCGCACAGGTCGGTCGCGAGCTTCACGGCTACTCTCAGAGCGGTCTCGTCCCTCTCTCTCACGTAGTAGCCGTCATGGCCATCTCTGCCATTTGGAAACACGCCTGGTCAATTCCCGGCAGCGTCCTTTGGGTTTGTTTATTATTTTTTTTTTCTTCCCCCTCCCGCTTGTCTAAAAGGGGCTTTTTCTTTGTAGAACGTCCTTGGCGGCGCCCTCTTCTCCCCACTCTACGCGACCGTCCTCCTTACCGCCCTCACCACTGTGGGCTCCGCTTGCGCAACTTTGCTCTCCACTCCCCTCGGTCCATTCCTTGCTAAAATCTTCCCTCGCGCTTTGGATATGACGCGAAACGCTCTCCGCGGTGATTCAGATGTCACTCCCGATCGTTCCGGCAATCATTTCAAACCCAGTTCATCAACATGGGTCCGCCTCTCTGTCCTCCGCCTCGTTGGCGTCGTACCATGGTCAGGCATCAATATCGCTTGCGGTGTTTGCAACGTTTCCCTCGTCGACTGCATGCTGGGCACATTTATCGGCTGTCTACCTTGGACCGCAGTCACTTGCCAGGTGTGTCAATTCATCTTACCAAATCTCTCTCCTCTAAAATGCCTCCGTGACATCATCAGATCGGGGATATCCTCCAAACAGTAGCCTCGACTCCTTCTCCGACTCCCCAGACTGTGTCATCACTGCTCACCACACCCGAAATCATCCTCAAACTTGTCTTCCTCTCCATCATATCCCTCGCTCCCCTTCTGGGTCGTCAAAAGCTCCGCGCCTTCATTTCCCATTCTCCTCGTCCCTCGGCCTCGGAGGACGACAAACGCCCTTCGAGGTGGACCTGGGTCCATGACTGGCGGACAAAAATACGGATCACTTCCCGGTCGCGCGGACATGAGCAAGCACAGGACCAGCTGAAACTCGACACCCTCGTGGACGAGAAGAGAAGGATCGAAGACGTCTCCGAATCATCATTGCTCTAGCCTTCATGGCCGGCACCTACACACCCTTTCCGTCCACGTGCATTATCACAACCGCTACATCACCATCTCCCAGATCTACAGCAACACCCCATCTTTCTATTCGATATTATCACGATCGTAATGAATTCGCAGCTCACGTTTGTTTCTTAATGGTTAGCCCTTTGGTACATCTTCATAATTACGAACTGCCCCATTTGGATCGCCCTGATTCGCCCACACCTCATCCTGCTTTGTCTTATCAATTGCTCACGAAAAAAAATTTTTTTTTTGTATATACCCCAACCATCTTCATCCCGGTGAATTTTGTTCGATATTAAGGTAGTGTGTGGAAACAAGATTCTACTAGATACTACTGCATGCTTGAGTAAAAATAACCTCTATGGAGATCGTGAAGCAAATATAATCTAAACACCAAGTCTGAAAACAGAACCTCATCAGTGGTATAATGGAAAAGAAATGCAACCGCAAACTAACCTTCGTTTTGCGTGCTCATACACAACATAAGATATAGAAACTGCAGGAACAACCTAGTCAAACACGTCAGAATATAGGCACTATTGATTTACCCCCCTCCGTTCACTCACCTTCGCAAGTGTGGGAAATAACCCGCGATAAAATCCTCTCCAACCATCGTGCTGCCAGGTCTTCGACGCGACGTCCCAAACCCCGGTGTAAATCTGTGGATGCCCCGAGGACCCGGACGCCTGCAGACGCGTTCGAACAAGGTTCAGAGGGTAAACACTCGTAGCACCGACACTGCCTGATATGCTGCCAAAGGCGAGGAGGGCGAGTACACCTGGTTCTTGCTTGCCTGTGGACCGTTGATAGGCCTGCTTGAGCGCTTCAAAGGTGCTCATGTCAATTGCCGAGTATCTGAGTCAATGTCTATCAGATCGGATGCGCACGATAGGTCGTAGGAAAGGAACCTACGGAAACACGCCTACTAGACCAATCTATTTTTTTTTAAAAAAAAAACGCGTCATATCAACTGTGCGTCTGCCAAGCATTGTTAAGAAACCTACGGTCAGTCCACGATAATACGCACGAACTCCGCCGAGGTGCCATAGATGGCGCATTGCAGAAGCCAGTGACCGTTTTTCCTGCCTTGTGTTGCTCATCATTTGCGTCTTTTAAGAAAATGTGATAAGATACGTCGAAAACGCGTCAAAGGCGAAGAGCAACACAACCTTCAAAGTCTCTATTGGGTATATACCTAATATGGCACAGTCAATAAAGATAGACAGACGGATAGTAACGGATCATTCACTCAGTTGACTGCTTATCCCACCAATCCCACCAGAGAGAAACCGACTGAAGCCGCTGATATCCCGAGAATCTTCCACTTTATCAAAGTATTTCGCAAAGGCCCGTTTCTGTCAATATCGTGCTAAGACCTTTTTGTGTGATGGATAAAAATTCAGGGCACTGACGGAGGACTCGTACGCGAAGAACTTGATCGCAGATTCCGGAAATATCTTCGCAACAGAGAGCCCATTGCCCGTCCAGAACGCGAGGATCCCGCCTTCCGAGTAAATGCGCGCCACGGCGCTCGTGATGACCTTGACGCCAGCTGCATCCCGCTGGGCTGATGCGATAGATGGTCCGCCGAGTTCTGGCGGTCGTGTGATGAGAAAGATTTTGAGGCGGTCGAATGGTGCGGTACATGTCCGGGAAACTAGAACAGGAATGACGCCATGAGATACAGGCGTATTCCATCGCGCGAATATCTTACCAGCTCCAGCTACTCCACCTGCAAGAAGAAATTTCAGAGCGGTATGGCCTTCGAGAAATTCGTGGTGCTCTTCCTCCTTCTCTTCGTCTTCGTCAAATTCGTCGTACTCGTAGTCTTCATCGCATTCTGGTATTTGTGTTGCTTGTGAGCCGAAGAGCGGTAAAAGGGGTTCTGGAGGCTTGTCTTCCGCACTCAGACTTACATCGCCTTTGAGGTAGACAGTCAGCCAAGGACGAGTCACTCAGTACTGACACCCCTTACCCTCCATGTTTACACGCGCTGCACCGCGCCCGTCTTCGCCCATGTACTTCCTCATCTCGTAGTATTGGTAGATCTCAGCAGGCGAAATTTTGCGTGGCAAGAGGAGGAAGAAATCGCGAAATTGTCCAAAGTTGATGTGATGCGAATGTGGTTCAGAGGACACGGAAAGCATAAAGTCGTCTATTGTCGAGTCGGAGAGCGGGACACCTGTATCGCGCTGTCAGGTAGAACGATGAGGTTTGGGGTGGATATGCTTGCCAGTTTTGCTCAAAGCAGCTACGAGTTCAGCACGATCGAGGCGCCCATTTCCGTCCAAGTCCAATTCGTCGTGAAAGATGCGCCATAACTCTGGATTCAGAGGCTTGAGCAAGGCAGTTATCCCAAAGTAGAGATCGAGACATACCGGCTTCCTTTGTCTCTGCGTAGTTCTTAAACTCTCTCCAACCGATATGGGGTGGCCGAGAACTAGACACGGGGGTCGAGCAATGCAATAAAAGCTCGCTATCGTACATCGCTTTCAACGCCTCTGCTTTTTCTGTTGCGGTAAGGTGTCCATCCCCTTGCGATGAGGGTTTTTTCGTGGGGTGGAGGTAGGCTGGAAGGGACTTCCACAATTGAAGTAACCTCCGTTTTCGGTTTTCCCGCCCTTCGGCCTCTCGAAACTCTTCTAGTGTATGTGGTTGCGCTTCAGAATCAGAGCGAAGGGGGATTAAGTAGGTACGGTCTCGGGGAATGCGCAGATCCTCGTCAGAGTCTGCATCTTGATCTTGCATTATGTCGATTACTTTTGCCTGCCCACCACCAATGGGCATTTAAAGCAGCAAAATTTGGTGGCCGTCGCGGCTTCGGAGAGTCAATGGAGAACACTTTCAACCACCAAAAGCGGATGGCGAGGCTTGAACGTATGACAGCGAAAGACGACGTTCGCTGGTAGCCGAAGAGAGGCCTGCTCTCATAGGTTCAACATCGCAGATTACGGGGGGGGAAGGTTGCTCGTCAACTCCACCGTAGCTGTGATGGCCGGATCAGGAATGTCATGCTTACATATAGTTCTCAGGCGCATTCGCTGTGACGCGGTGACCTCGTCCCTCCTGTGAGTCCTGTCAAGTCACCGGGCGACACACCGCCACGGCTTATGTCATTCCTTCCCATCCGTCCCCTCGCTGCACCTCGTCACAGCGCTTTGGCTGGCTCCCTCCTGTCGGCCTTGCCCCCGCTCGTCACCACGACTTCGCTGGCGGCTGTGCGCGGCGGTCACAGCACTTTCGCGGGGGTGCCGACCTGCCGACCACCACATCACCGCAACCTCCGTTCCTTCCGCCCCTCGCCTCCCACCTCACCTCCCACTTCGCCTCCCACCCCCCACTGCACGTCACCCCAACCAATGCTCCCGACAGAACCCCGTCCTCCGCTTTCGTAGGCATTCGTGTATATAGTGTGTCTTTATGTAGTGAATGAATTATTATTATTTTACTACATGAGAAATGAGGTGGGGACGAAGAGTAAATGGAAATTGATCAATCACTAATGTAGATGACCTCGCCATCGACATCGTCTACATCCGCAGGGTTCCTGTAGCGATACACCGCTCTCGTTGCAGGCGATTCCACATCCGGCTCTTCACCTGTTAGGTCAATGTCCACCGCTGAGAGATTTTGGCAGCGTCGAGCACCCATGGCAGAAGACTCGCCTTCAGGTTCGTCGACCGTTATAGCACCCATGGCAGAAGACTCGGCTTCAGGTTCGCCGACCGTTAAATCGATGGTGCCAAGGTGTCTCGGCCCTAGCAAGCTCATTGGGCGGTGGGTTTCTTGTTGCGCGGCGTCAAATCCCGCAGGGTCCAATCTGTCCAAAGCTTCCAAAAGCAAAGAGTTGGAAGGTCTGGGGCTTGACTCGATGACTGGAGGTCGCCGTCTCCGAGTCCTCAACCTAAGAGGTACAAATGGAGCTGGCACCAGGGATGAGAGTGTCCGCACGGGGCGAATTGATGTAGGCTTTCGTGTTTCTTTCTTCAACAATGTGTTCCTCAGAGGAGCTACATTTGAAGGAAAGAGAGCCTTTGGAGCCCAGACACTGACCGGGTTGTCTTCTGATGTCCCGGAGGATAGGCCCATCAGTGTGACAAAGTACTCGGTTGAAATCCGGACGCGGTACCAGGATTCGATGGGTGATAGGTGGCGCGTTTTTCGGCTCTTTGACCGAAGTTCGTATATAGTTGTCTTGAGATTATTGGTTCGTACGATGTGGGTCAGCGAGTCATACAAGACCCATGGCTGGAGAAAGTCCAAGTCAGTAGCATCCTAGGCAATATATATGAAGCATACCGAAATTAGCATTTGGATAAATACACCCTCCCAAAGATTAGTATGAAATGTTTTATGAAGGGATGTCGGTTCCTCCCAGCCAAGGTCATTGGCACAAAAACGGGCGAGCCTGTCGATATGAATGTCTCCAGGTCGCCAAGGTGCCGGCAAAGGTTCAGATGATGGGAAAAATGAGGAGACAGGCCGCACATAGAACTCGACAACCTGTAGTGAGATAAACTCGCGAGAGATGGATCCCGCAAGCTGCAGCCGACGAGAGGGAAGAAGCCCACGACTATTTGAAATTAACTCCTGGCGGATATTGTGGATCCAGGAATTTAAGAATTCCTCCAAGTTATCACCACGCAAGGTCTTGATTGCATGAAGCAGGCTGTCGCCAAAGCCACACTTTGCAAGACCGTGAGCAGTTTTTAGGCCGCAGTCTGCTAAACCATTCGAATAGTCGCCGCCTATCAATAAAGCCATTAAAAGGTGTCCTCCAAGCGTCAAACCCTCTATGGCCTCAATAGCATCGGCGGTGTAAAGACCAAGCTCGTCCTTGTTTTCGGTCGGTTTGTGCTTCACAGTGGTGCTACAAAGACGGTTAATACAAGACGAGCAGTATATAATTTTTGAGAAGGAAAAACCTTCGAAGTACAGCCAGGGCCCCAAAAGCGAAAACATCACTGTCGGTTGTAATAATAATATCGATTAGTCCACGAGAATTCAATTGAGCAAGTTCGGCATCAGCTTCACCAGGAGCCTGATGAATAATGAAATGGAATGGATCCTTCATACAGTAAATGATACGTACTTGATGAACATGAAAACCGAAACACTCAACGAGTGTTTTGCATGGACCGACCCATGACGGTGTTGTAGATGCCGGCACAGTCTTTCCGCGTTTTAAGGTTGGGCGATCGTGGCCGTCGAAAACAAACACCCAGGTTACTGGGCTGCGTAGAAATTTACAGAGCTTGTAAAAAAAAATCTGTAGGTGTCCAGGACCATGAACGTGTCCCTGGGGATGGGCGGCACCAATGCATTGCGCCATAATAGCACTTATGAGAGACGATTTTTCAGTAGTGATAGTTTAACAATGTGAATAAACATACTCTGTGTCAACCCCAATAACAATTGTGTGATGCCCTCGTGCATTTCTCTGATAGCCCTCAATCACGGCAATGTCTTGAATGGTCGTTATTTCCTCTGCTGATTGAACTAACTGCAATCTCACACGTCAGTTCTCTCATTGATCATGAGTAGGGGCTGCTCCTAACCTTCCATAAACCAGCTATCCCCATGTTTGGCACTAAGATGGATTGTGTTAGGGAAAATGACTTGAGGCAGAGGGTGTGGAACGGAGGAGACTCAAAAATTATGTCTCAAACAAATCCTGGAGCCTATTATCAAAATGACATGTATTGACAATCAAACAAAACGTGAGTGAATACAAATGAATAAAGCTAAAGGAACAAAACAAATATTATAAAGAATCGCGCACACTAGCCGAGACGCGATTTTTTAGGCTTGGGCCGACCACCGACTGTTGGAGCCCGACGCTTTGAACCCATTGCTGTTGACACCACCCTTCCGTTATCTGAGCCAACTGAATTTGATGCCGAATCACCTTTTTCTTTCTCGGGCTACAGAAAAAAGTCAGTCACGTCCAACACTTCACATAGCTAGTTGAGCCAACGCCAACGCACCTTAGCGGCCGCTTTTCTATTGGTCGCAAGAAGCTCGGCAAGCGCGCTTGTTCCTAGAGGGCGTGATTTACCAGGCACAGATTTCATTTCTTCAAGCTCGGTGATGGCTTGTAATACATTAAACCCATTCTTTATCTTGATGTCGATCCACTCGGGGATCTCGCGAAACCGTTGCCAGGCCTTTCGATTCTGAAGAGAAATCAGCTATCTTCGTAAGATTGACTGTGAAATCAAATTACCTTGGCTTCCTTGCGCCATTCTGAACCAAACTCTTGCTCAACCAACCGAAGTGGAGGTTTAACTCCAGTCTGCCTTCCATTCTCCTGAACACTCTCACCGACGTTATAGCAATCCCAGACATCTTGAATGGACATCTGGTCAAGAGTCCTCGATGGCTTCCATGTGTCCCAAAGAGGCCCGGGCTGCTTGATTTGTGTGAATACATCTTTCCATTGAACTGAGCCCTGCCCTAGAACCGGATGGTGCATGAGAAGATCTTCACCTAAATGAATGAAATGATCAGTAGTAGTCATCTGAAGACAGATATATAATGTACCTGGTGCGCAAAATGCAATGACAGGCGGTAATACAAGGTCTACTTCGGTGCGTGGACGTGGAGAGGTCGGTAAAGAAGGTGATGGCACAACGAACCCCCGAAGAGAATCATCATTCGCACAATATACACCTGTGTCTTCTGAAGCCCGAGTTTCCGAGTCAATGATGACTGCAGGTTCAAGACTGGTTGCAGCCGATGGCAGACAGCATGCATCGCCTTGAAATTGAAGTTGCCGAGAGACGGAGGCAACAACACTTGATGATGTACGGTCCTTATTGTATGGAACAGCTTTCGCAGGGGTCCACTGCAAAGTTCGGCGGTGAATGATCTTCTTGAGCTCTTCGATTTGCAATATACTATTCCGAAGAACCTGATTTTGCAGGCTACTCTCTTGCCGGAGTTGTTCGAGAGATTTACGCAGGATTTCGTTCTGAAGGCGTTCGAGGTTTACTGGGTCAGCTACATTTGAGTTGATTGCGGCAAGCTGGATAGGGAATGTATTTCGCATCCACAGCTGGACATCGTCTCGAGCCAAAGCAGGTAGCCGGAAAATATTGGAATTAGGCCGAACTTGGAATATTGCGGCGGCAGCCTACATGAAAGATGTCAGACGGGCGAGGATGGCATTAAAAAAGACATACTTGGAATAGGTAAGGGCGAAGGGAAATGACCATTTCCCAATAATTTGTTGCGCCAACACGATCTTTGAGCCCTAAGCCAACTTAGCTAGCCTGCAAGCTTTACTACATACAAGTAACTTACCTTTCACCAATCGGACATTTTCTTCGGCCATCGGGCAAACCAGTGCCATGAAAGGTAAGGGGACCTCGACTTGGGTCCAAGCTGGATTGTATGTCTCATGAACTTTGTAGCCATGAGCACCTAAGATTGCCTACATTCGTAGACTAAGTATACAACAAACAACAAACAAGAAAAAAAATAGTACCGGCTTCGGGAGTGCTGGCGCATATGTATTTTGATATGTATCGCGAGACCACCCCAGTTTAGATGTGTCCTCAGTTCGTACGCTATTTATCTCATGATTAAAAAACTACAGGGCTGAACAAATGACATACCCCATTTTTTCTTGGTGGTACCCAAGCATATGGCGAGCGAGATGAGCTTTTAGGTTGGACTCGACACCAGCCTTCTTGTAAGACTGACAGAATAGGTTTTGAAGGGCAGTTTCGTTGTATGGAACGGTTGCAGATGATCCATGGATCAATCTAATCTGAAACGGTACAGGATCAGTTGGTACTTTACAAACAAACTTGAAAAACTCACAGAGCGCCAGGACTTATTCACAGTGTAATCAACATCGTATTTTTTGTCAATACTGGCTACGTCGTGGATATAGTGTAGGTAAAGGCTAAAAGCTCCTAGCGGACACATTTCGGGGTTCCTGTGAGCGATAAAACATGTATAGGTCGGATTTATTGTCTAAATGAATATTGAAATTGCGCTCAGAATTTAAACAGCAAAACTTCTTACCGTCTTCATTCCTTTGGAACGTGCTTTCTGTTCCATATCTGACTGCAAACCGAGAACAGCTGGTATCGTCGTTTCACCGTTAGGGTGCAAAAATTGGTACGGCTGCATTTCGCACAGCCGTAAAGCCCGAATATCATCTCCTCGGTTACCACTTGCATTCATCATTGTCCATGCCAAGTGTCCATTGATAGTAGGTTTAACTGAGGTAAGAAGTAAGCAACGAAGACAGCGAATGATGTCAAGAAGACAAACTCACGTTCTCGGTGGTCCAAAAAACCATACCTGATTTTTGTCAGAGTGGCGTCCGACAGTTGAGCAAGAAAGGTGTTGGCGATGATGTCTGGAGCATCCTCAGCAGGAATAAGGCCCCTAGAACACGTAAATCAGGTAGGCCAAAGTATCACAGACTAACACTCACTCGCGCGCATTTTGTAATGCTTCATCCATGCGTGTTTTGACGGCATCGTAAACGTGCACAGTGGTGGCGGGACGCTTGGTTGCCAGTGTCGGATCCCGTGCGTCTTGAACTTTACGAATGCGTAACGCGCCGAAAAATTCCTTCTTTATTTGAGACTAGATAGCAGGTATTAATTGAGAAAGAAGAAAAGAAAGGCTATACATACTGCACCGATTCGAGTATTTGGTATGTATTCTCCTCGACGGTTCCGCTTACAACGTCCAGCGCAGAAATTGATGAAGAGCAGTAGCGAGTGCTCATCAACAATGTCATCGCGAATCTGGCCAGCTGCAAGAGCATCTTTGAGGAATACCTGCAAAAAAGTGGCTAAGGACAAGATAAACTGGAACGAACTGGGGCTCACATTCCACGACTTGACAACAGACTTCTGGGTTTTTCTGCCTCCGGACCTTCGATTAGCTTCTGTTCTTCGAGCCGCTAACACGCGAACATTTGTTTGAAATTTCACATAGGTCTCTGAATGTGATAGTGAGATAAAGAAGAACAAAGAAGTGGATGCCATACCATCGTCGTCAAGGTCATCCAAATCCTCCAACTCCTCGTCTTCATCTTCATCTTCAAGGCCGCCCGTGTCCAAGGCTCCAAATATAGACTCAGCGATGCCTTCGCCAACGTCATATTCCTTCGCCAGTTCGGCGTCGTCAACATCGATGTCGGCTTCGAGGGCTTCTGGACCAGCCTGGCTCGCAGGTATACCGAATGGTTGAGTCGCTTGAGGTGGCCGTGGAGGGATGACAATAGATGGGCCCTTTGATGCGCCAGGCGCTGCAGGCGCTGCTGGTGGGGGGTTTGCTGCGGCTTGGACCGGGTAACTGTTGGCTCACTGGTGAGGAAATAATTCAAATATTGGTCAATAAATGCGCACCAGTGTCGAATGAGGGCGCTCCGCAGGAATTCGATGTTAGAGCGGGTCCCAAAACGAATCCCAAGGTGAGAGCATGCTGCCCGCAGAGGCTCTCGTTTCTTTATAGTGTGGCTGAACAGAAGGTGTGAGAAGCAGAACGAAGAAAACAAACATAGGACTTACAGGTGGGCCTTGTACACGCTCTCGGACACGGGGCTGCCATCGGACCTCCGGGCAGGAAGGCAGTCAAGACAGAGAAGCGCGGGATCGATTGGGACATCAGGACTGGATGCCGCCGGGTGGTTGATGCCTGATGGGGACGTCAGGGCTTCCACGGCTTCGTTATCTTCGTTACTCGGGCTCATATCGGGCAGATTAGATACACATAAGGTAGAATAAAGGTGAATAAATAAGATAACGCGAAGAAAGAGAGAGAAAAACGGTGGTGGTACAGAGAAAAGGGAATACGCGACGAGTTTGGGTGGGCGTGCTAGCCGTCACCAGCGGATTGTGACGGCCTGCCAAATTTGGGACGCGGTCACCAGGATCTGGTGACATGGCGGGTAAGAACCCCGCTGGGGTCTCCTCGTTCTCATGACGTTTTGACGCAGCTTGGAATGGTATGTAAAGAGAGGGTATATACAGGGGTGTTAATACAGCAGTCATTTAGATATGACCACAAAGCTGCGTAGCTTCTGAGCCCATACACTCAGACACATCCTAGGCCAGCATGAAAAAATCCCACAGTGCCCCAGGTTGTCAGACGCGTCATCCTTATTGGCCAACGCGTCGGGGGTCTCTTTCTGTATCAGTAAGGTCGGATAGCTATGCATCGCCCTTTCTGATGAGTTCCCCAATCCATTGGGCCAGCCCATGGAGAAATTCGTGTTTGTAGACACCAGCGTCCTCTCAGTCCGGAAAGAGGCTGTAGGTTTGAGCGAGCCAGCGCCATGTCGCGGGTAGTTGGTGTAATGATTGTGGGTGTTAGTGGCATAGTAAATCCCAGGTGATGAATATGTTTCGGAATACAAAGTAACGTGTTCAGAGTTCTTGTCTGCCGGGGTCGGCAACCTTTTACTCTGTTTGCTTTGTGAGCGTAAAGGTGGCGTGGGCGGGCGATAGTGCTAAGAGTGAGTAAGCTTGATTTTGAAATACTGACAACGTTGTGAAAAGGACATACTGTCGGTAGGCCACGTCCTCGATGTGGAATGTGTGGAGATAGATGATGATTTCCTGGTGGAGTGGCAAAGGACTCCTGGTCTTCGTCGACGTCACAGTCATGGGGTAGGTTTGGCAACTTCTACGGCCAGAAGTCAGCCTCATGTCAATAAAAATGGTAGGAAAGGAGACCTTGGACAAAGATAACTCAGTTATATCCTCTTCTTCATCTCTCTGGAGTTTGTCTTGAAACCCAATTACAGGTAGTATATTCGTAGCCTTGGTTGCTACAACATTCGCGGAGAGTATCTCTCGCCAGTTTTCGGGCAGCTATAATGGTTAACATTGGTTGAGGTCAGAAGCCACAAGAAACGTCGCTCACGGGTGGAACTTGTTTTTCTTGAATTTCCCGGGCTTCTTCAGCGTCTTTCTCCCTCTCTAGCCTTGTGAGAGGTGGTGGCGAGGGGGGCGGCGAGGGAGGCGGCGAGGGAGGCGGCGAAGGAACATAAAGCGGTGGAGGTTTTCGGTAGCTCATGTTACGCTGCATGTTGGCAACTAGAATAATAAATAACGCGCGTCAGTGGAGGGTAGAGAAGACTTGAACGTGGTAAGTCAGTCGGACGGAGGCACAGAATCCTTTGTCCTTTTTACCTCAAATGTAGTCGTCAAAGCGGCATGCAGGGTACTTATGCCACAGCAAGCGGACGACCTTTGAAGGAAAGCGGCGTGCCCAGTGGCTATGACTTCCACAGTAATGCATGCGGCATGTAAGTAATTGGACCATACTCACGCGCAACGCAAGCAACACAGTCCTACCTTCAGATTGTGCCAGAGGGTGCAGGCAGACGTTCAAATTAACGGCAGTCCACCGCTTTCAGCGAAAATGTGTTGGATACGCGCATCTTTGGCGAGGCATGATGCAGCGGAGAGACATTTGGCGCTCAAACCCTCCAATGGAATTGGCATGCAGAATGCACGGCAAAAATAATGCTAGACAACCGATTCTTGTTCATGATCAGCCAAAGAAAGAAGTGGATGATGATACAATACCCATTTGAATCAGAAGCGGTTCAGGAAGAGGAGGGAGGACAAAGCAAGTAGCAGAATGACCAAATTTAGAGTTTTGCAGTCACATGACCGTCACAAACGGCGAGTCGGCCCCTGAATCAGTCACAACAATTCTTTATCGATGAACTCCGCACATCTTTGAGAGATAAAAGGAAGGCATCTCCTTGACAAAGGCCCATTTTCTTCCCCGACGTCGCCCATTTGAACCCTTCACATAGTTCATATGCCCCCCCGTGCAGCTCCTCGAGGTGGTCCTCGCGGCGGCGTTGGTCCTGCCATAAGGGGCGGTCGCGGAGGTGCCGCGACTCGGGGTGGCGCCGGACTTCAAGTTGGGCTACCTAGTGCTGGATCGCACATTACGACAGTCGGTGTCAAGCGCCCAAACTTTGGCACGGGCGGACGCGAGCTTAATATTCACGTTAACTCCTTCCAAACCACGATTCCCGAGGGTGTTATTCACCATTACGATGGTACGTCATTCCTTTTACCTTTCATTGAATTTTGAATCGTCACTAATTATTTTTTTTGCTATAGTCGGTTAGTATCTACACTGCAGGCGCTGCAAAGCCAGATTCATATTTTTTTTTTGGTAGTCATCTCTCCATCTGAGAAAACTCTGCCTGCCCGTCTTAACATGGACATCATCAAGCAGCTGCAAACTCAAGCCGCGCCTGAGATTTTTACTCCGCGTGCTGTCTATGATGGCAGAAAAAACATGTTTGCCGTGCGAGAACTCCCTTTTGGTGAAGCCGGTACCCAAGACGCGCGTTTCAATACTCCGATCTATTGTCCAATATCTAACAAGCTTTTGTATACTTTAGTTTGAAGTAAGTTTGACTGATGGTCGACCGGCTGATCCGGGCGGTCGTGCACCCAAGGTGTACAAAGTTCGATTGACAAAAGTCGCTGAAATCAATCCTGAGTATGACTGCTCTTTGTGGGCCCCTATAAGTTTGCTAATCTGAAAGCCGTCACTGCAGGGTTCTCAAACGTTTTATTAGCGGCGATCAATCCCATGATAATAGCGTACTAACGGCCATAACAGTTTGTCTATTTGTTTATTTGGCATGAAGGATTCAATTTAACAACGCCGGCTTATGTAGGCCCTCAATGTCGTTATACGCATGGAACCGACCATGAACTATCCCTTCAACGTGCGGTCGTTCTTCACCGACCAAGAAACCAAGGACATCGGCCTTGGAATTATATTATGGCGTGGATATTTCCAATCCGTTCGGCCTGGTATTGGTCAGATGCTCATTAACATTGATATATCCACTGCGACCATGTATAAAAGTGGGCCCCTCCTCCGGTTATGCCTCGAATATCTTGGAAAGAACCATCCAAGCCAGCTCTTTAAGCAAAACTTCCCAGAACGAGAGTTTCTCCGCCTACAAAGGTTTATCTCAGGTATTAGAATTCTGACCCCAACTACCGGGGCAGGCGGAAAAGTCACGCCAACTCCACGAGTCATCAAGAAATTGACCCGTGTCAGTGCTAAGGAGGAAATGTTCACGCTTCGTGAAGGCGGGCAGATGTCCGTCGCAGACTACTTCAAGCAAACGCTGAATAAACCTTTGCAGTTCCCAGACATTATTTGCGCTGAGGTGAGCCCTTGTGGCACTTGTCATCCTGTTGCTTATCTCAACTTCAGGTTGGTTCTGGGGCCAAAATTCCTCTTGAACTTTGCACAGTTCCGCCGGGTCAGATTATGAGGAAGCAAATGCCTCCTGAAAAGACCAAGGACGTCCTTGATTTTGCGACTAAGCGACCGAGAGATCGGCTGGATAGTATAAGAAACGGGCTTAATGTGAGTCCTTCTTCTTGGGACATTGCTGAGAGCTCAAAACCGCCCTATTCAGGTCTTAGCTTATGGCCAATCCGAATATGTTCGTCAATTTGGAATGAATGTGAACACAGCTGGACCGCTCAAGGTGAAGGCAAGAGTCTTGATCCCTCCAACCTTACGCTACGGTGCTGGTAGCAAGCAGCCCACCATTGTAGGCCATTCCCTTGCACAATATCATCCACTCTGATCGAACATCCCTTTAGGTTCCGAATAATGGATCATGGAACATGTAAGTGCCCGACATATCTTATGAGCTCGTTTTTCTCACTGGCGTCTTAAAAGGGTCGACAAGCGTTTCTATAAGCCGACAGACCCCATTCGCCGATGGGCTTTGGTTTTTCGAAACGCAGCAAAGATTCCCGCATCAAGCCGTCAGCGAGGTAATGGCTGGCCTGGTTGACGGCTGCAAGGAAGTTGGCAAGTCTTTTCGTTAATAAGCGTGATTTATTCCTCACATCTATCACAGGCATACAGATCGAGTCAACCAACGTCGTTCGTTATGCCAGTGGTCAGGCGAAGGTCCGAGAGACTATGCGTAGTGTCGGACACGAGGTTATCCAACAGTATAAAAACCCGCCCCAACTATTCGTCATCATACTACCGGAAGGCGGCAACGAGATCTACACGGAAGTAAAATAGTGAGTCTTGTTTCACCTAAATTCCATTTCGTACTGAAACGCGCCCGCCAGCTTTGGTGATATCGAAGTAAGATCCTTTTGTCTCGACATCGGGAATCGCTATTGATAATTGAAATCTAGATGGGCATTCCAACTCAGTGCATGAAGAGTATAAAATGCTCCCGGGCTAAACCCCAGTATTTTGCAAACGTTAGCTTGAAGTGCGTCGCATGCCACGGTAACGCCTTCGCGCAGGTTTTTCTGACTATTAATTGTCTTAGGATTAATGTCAAGCTCGGAGGCATAAATACCATTCCCGATCCATCTTCGGTGACCGTTCTAACTGATCCCCACATGCCTACTATTGTGATGGGTATGTCCATTCTATTCTACCTTAATTCGCTCGCCTTAAATACCTATACATATACGATTTAAGGCGCCGACGTTATCCATCCTGCTCCTGGTTCAGATGGACGACCTTCGTTCACGTCTCTCGTTGGAAACGTTGATTCGGATACCGCAAAATATGTCGCAGGTTAGTCTTCGAAGACTTGCATACCAAGCTGCAAAACAAATGGGGTGTATTTTAGATTCTCGCGTGCAAACCTCTCGACAAGAAATGATCGCAGACCTTTACGAAATGAGCAAGGTATTCAATTTTTGTAACTTGTCCATATTTTCGTTCAAGCTTTTTCTTCAGCACGTATTGAATTTATATATGCGATATCGACAATTTGTTGAGAAAAAACAAGGAAATACTAACCAACCCAAGCGCATTATCTTTTACCGCGGTTCGTTTGATGACTGGAATGATATTTTTGCGAACCCTGAACCACGCATAGATGGTGTTTCGGAAGGTCAATTTAAGCAGGTCCTCGAACAAGGTTAGTTGAGCATGGTTTATTTTAATTTAGTTTTGGCGCTGAACGTTGGCGCAGAGCTGCCGTTGCTAAAGAGTATACACCGGTTCCCTTCTTTGCTGACCTTTTGTTGACAATAAGCATCCTTTAGAAGCATGCACGGACCTGCAAATCAAACCCAAAATTACAGTAATTGTTGTTGGGAAGCGCCATCATGTCCGGTGCGTATCGCGCTACCTTGTCTGTAAAATCCTGATTGAAATCGTTTTGAAGGTTCTTCCCTCAGTCGGAAAGGGATGCTGACAGGAGTGGCAATTGCCCAGCTGGAACCGTCGTTGATCGCGAAATCGCTCATCCGACCGAATTCGATTTCTATCTTCAGAGTCATGGGGGACTTTTGGGTACTAGTCGACCTGCCCACTACTCGGTATGTTTGATTCAGTAGTATGGAAACGAATTTTGATGCTGATACTAATATTAGGTTCTTTATGATGTAAGTTTACTCTCATCGAACATTACTCAATTTTAAAAAACATACTGACATGACACAGGAAAATGGATTTACGTGAGCCACCGCATGTTGTAACGGTCATGTTACATTGCTGACACCTTGTTGATAGTGCTGACGCCCTCCAATCTCTCTCTTTTGCATTGTGCCATGTTTATGCACGATCAACACGATCAGTTTCCATTCCGGCGCCAGTGTACTGTAAGGAGCTGCATTTTTGCTGCTATGTGGGCGTCTATTTATCTATTCGACAGATGCTGACATCGTATGTTCTCGTGCAAAGAATCACTTTGATCCAAATGAGCAATGGGACCTGATTGGATCTGACGACGCCTCGGTGGACACAGCCAGAGCCACCGATTCTCTGGACAAATTCCAAAAAGGCTTCAAGCCGCTCCACGCGACTCAGAGGACTCTGATGTATTTCTCTGTGAGCAACCCTTGCCCGAATTCTTCTCCCAGTCGCTCATTTGGCTTTAACAGTGATCTATGCTTCTATTTTGGGATCCAAGTCTTTGTTACAAAAGAAATACTGTTGTTGCCCCGAACCCACTGCAACCTTTCTCAGAAATGTCTAATTTATTCGCCAGGTGCCTTGTATATTTACAAAGTCGCTGTAACTTGCTGTCTTGGTCTGTTACATCTTTCTGTCGTATTGCCCCTCATTCCTTGTGAAACTTACTGCAGCAATTATCATACCCATGTAAAATTAGGCAATATCCTCAGTTCTGTACAGATTAAATATCATTGTTGGTATTAAAACACTCTACTTGTGAGATCCTCTGGGTTTGGATGTGTCGTTCAACCACCAAATCCCGGCGTTGAGATATGTTGCATACGCCAGCCATCCACAATAGGGAAGCAAAAAGTAAGTTGCCTTGGCGTTGGTTGGTCGATCCAGAAGTTTCTAACAATCGTATGTATGAGGAATCAAATAAACCCAGTAGCACAATGAAGTGGCTTACGGTCATGTACCAGGTGGTTCCAGTCATTAAAACGCTGTCTACCAAAGCAAGGCCAATCTGTGGAGACGGGAAACGATCAGAGCGCCACTTGTAGACGACGCGGACAAACCTGGCGCTTTCCAAAGAAAATGGGGCTCCACAGACAATTAAGCCCAAGTTGGGCGTAGTATAATGCGATCCCAAGGGACAAGTCATTCCTGGATGAAACTTGGTAGGTTTCAAGGCTTCAAATGTCAATATTATCGGAAATTTACCTGTCAGGACCCAGATGAGTATCGTCCAACGCTTTAATAGCGACATGGGAGGCATATCCCATTGAAAGGTATAAAAGTGTCCACACAAATGGAAAGACTTCGCGAGGAGGACGTCCGGGGGGTGTACGAAGTTGCTGGATACAAACATGAAGTCTGACACAACGGAGATTATTTGGCATCTGGGACTCACAGCATACCAGTTGCTGACAGCTACCTGAGACGTCTGTGAACCACTGAGGAAGCCGAGGGTGAGAGGCAAGCCCACAGCGACGACAGAGTTGCGAGGGATGGCGAGGAGAATGTTGGGAATGTGGATAGACATTTTGGTTCAGTCGAGTCCTCCCCCCAGTTCCACTCTAAGTACTCTGATCAAAGTGACGTCAGAGTTGAGTAATTACATATCCACAACCTGCGGGGCAAGCACTTGAAGTCTGAAGTATAGTATATACGTCAACAGTAGCAGTAGACCTCCCAATATCATGGAAATCTGCTTTCAGACAACAGTTATCACTGTCACCAAGATCAAAAATATATAATGACACAGAACTACAGAAAACGACCAATTTTTATTGCATAATACTGTAGAATACAACATAGAGTACCACTACCGCAAGTTTGAAAGCTCCAGGGAAAGGTACGTTGAAGCAAGGGCGCACGATGGCAAATCCGGGAAGATTCAATCCCTCCGGATTGGTAAACAACAAGAGAAAGTTGCTCTTTCCTCCAAACTTTGTTTGAATTCCAGCTCCAAGGCAAATCCGCCCATTTTGTGGACTCCAGTTTCACCCCTAGAGAATTATTGCGAGCGAAGCGAGTAAAAAATTCAGGCAATGCCCGGATTCGAACCGGGGTTACAAGAACACTGAAAATCAGAATCTTGAGTGATAACCGCTACACTACATCGCCTGTATCACATCTCTGCAAGCGATAGACATCAGCCTAATGTTCCAGCTACGAGTAAACAAAAACTAGAGGCACTGCCCGGAATCGAACCGGGGTTACAAGAAATCAGCAGTCAGAATCTTGAGTGATAACCGCTACACTACAGCGCCGCAGCATTGGAGTTCGATAAATGTAGGCCTTGGCAGGTAAGGTATATATTTCTAATCTAATCTATCTTTGGTCCGAGTCAGAGATGCTGATTCTTTGCACGAGTCCACGATGGCCACATTTTTACCTCTTATCACTGAGAAGGACCCAGGTCTTTTTAGTGCCCTCGATCGCATTGGACCTATTATATTGGATGCTCAACAACATGCGTCTCTTGTGGAACTTCCACAGCATTCATATCTGCTCATCGACAAGCACGTAGATTTGCAAGACGTCGCGTCTTGGTTAGATGAAGGGGTTGAGAAGGTCATCATTCCCTTGTCTTCGGCCAAGGCTCTCATAGGCATCATTCCCGCAGAACGAATTCTGTTGCTTCTTGATGTAGCAAATGTCAGCGCGGTCTCCGATAAAGTACGGAACGCTGTCTCTGGGGTTTTGCTCAAGACACCATCAATCGACTTCGACTTTATATCTTCGTTCGCTAAATTTTTCGTCGGTTCTACGATCTATGTTCTTTCCAGCTCACCTTCTCCGCCCGACCCCTCGAACATCCGCGAACTGCGAAGTATTGGAGCCACCCTGGTTCTCCCCGAATCGCAACTTACACTACAACCCACTTCTGCCACACAATTAAATATTGCAGATGCTTTCCTTGCACCTGTTATATCTGATCGCCCAGACGGTCTTTTCCCAACCGTTGTAACATCGCAAACAGGGCACTCATTGGGGCTCGTATATTCGTCAAGACAATCTGTGAAGGAAAGCATTATCACAGGAAAGGGTGTTTACCAGTCAAGAAAGCACGGCCTTTGGCGCAAAGGAGAAACATCTGGGGCGACGCAAGATGTAGTACGGGTCCGTTTGGACTGCGATTCCGATAGCATCGAATTCCGTGTCATCCAGCATGGCGCAGGTTTTTGTCATCTGAATCGCCAGTCTTGTTTCTCAGAAGCCAGCGGGTTACCTGCCCTAGAAAACATTGTGAAATCGCGTCTAGAGTCCGCGCCTGAGGGATCTTATACCAAGCGCCTCTTCAATGACCCTACCCTTTTGCAATCAAAGCTTATGGAGGAAGCGGACGAGTTGTGTCGGGCAACCACAAAAGAAGATGTTGCATTCGAAGCCGCCGACCTCCTCTATTTTGTACTGACCAAGTGCCTTGCAACAGGTGTCAATATCGCCGAAATCGAGCGCTCGTTAGATAGGAAGGCAAAGAAAATAACACGACGGCCTGGAAACGCAAAGCCGCAATGGTCGAAAAACGGTGAAATCCCCGCCGTTATGCCATCGACCGAACAAAAACCAGCTCAAGTAGTCGAAGCCGATGGCCCTATCCGAATGCGCTCGTCTAAATTGTCAGAGACTTCTCCTGAGGGGCGCACACAGCTCCTCCGCCGACCCGTCTTGAAGTCAGAAGAAATGATTGAGAAAGTCAAACCTATAGTGGACGCAGTGCGCGTTCGAGGTGACAGTGCCCTTCTCGAATTCACTGCAAAGTTCGACAAGGCGCAATTGACATCCACTGTTATTTTCCCTCCCTTCCCCCCAGAGGCGATGAAAGTGGATGACGCCGTGGCCCTGGCAATTGATGTGGCATATGCCAACATCCGCAAGTTTCACGAAGCGCAAATAGATGGCTCCACCATGGTGGTTGAAACCATGCCAGGAGTTGTTTGCTCGCGCTTTGCGCGTCCTATCGCACGTGTCGGCCTGTATGTTCCAGGCGGCACTGCAATCCTTCCTTCCACTGCGCTAATGCTCGGCATTCCCGCCCAAGTGGCTGGTTGTAAGCAGATCGTCCTCGCGACGCCTCCCAGAGCCGATGGGAGCATTTCGCCGGAGGTGATGTACGTAGCCCACCTCGTCGGTGCCTCTGCGATCTTAAAAGCGGGCGGTGCGCAAGCTGTGGCAGCAATGGCCTACGGCACAAAAACTGTACCGAAGGTAGACAAAATTTTCGGTCCCGGGAACCAATGGGTTACAGCTGCGAAAATGTTGGTGCAAAACGACGCGGATGCCCTTGTGTCGATCGACATGCCTGCTGGACCGTCTGAAGTTCTTGTGAGTAATTCGATGCAAAACTATTTTCTGATGCATTTTGATTACCGAATGCGAAGGTTATCGCCGACCACACGGCCAATCCTGCCTTCATCGCAGCAGATCTTTTATCACAAGCAGAACACGGCGTTGATTCTCAAGTCGTTCTAGTTGGTGTTAACCTGACTGCTGAGCATTTGGCTGACATTGAGAAAGAGGTTGATGACCAAGCCCATGCGCTATCCAGAGTAGATATCGTCCGACAATCCATCACGAAGAGCATAATTGTGGAGGCAGCCAATGTGGACGAGGCAATTGCCTTTTCCAATGACTATGCACCTGAACATCTTATATTGCACTTAGAAGATGCCAGCCAAAAAGTATCAAAGGTCGAAAATGCCGGGAGCGTCTTCGTTGGGTCGTACACTCCAGAAAGGTTAGTTGAAATACTCCACCGTAAAGTTATCTAATACACTAATCTCTTTTCCAAGTTGTGGTGATTATGCTTCTGGGACAAACCACACTCTTCCTACGAATGGTTATGCCAGGCAATTTAGTGGGGTCAACACTTTATCTTTTCAAAAACACATTACCTCGCAAGAGATTACAGCAGCAGGTCTCGGCGCTCTGGGACCTGTTGTTGTGACTTTGGCGGACTGCGAAGGCTTGCAGGCACATGCCAATGCAGTCCGCATTCGCCTGCAGCAGATGAGGGGAACTAATATATAGAGTAATCGGCAGGTTAGTAGGGTCCAAAATTGGAGGGACAATCAAATTTAAAATGGGATGGTATAGAGGGTTTATTAAATTATCTATGATGCAGCTGCGATTACGATGTAGCAATGAAAACATGTCTAAAGATAACCGTCCACCCTCTGGCCGAAACGAATAAAAAGGTATGAAATCAGTTCGTTCGGTAAAGTGCACGTTTTGCGACCTTGACAATAAGAGGTGTATCCGGGAAAGCAAGGGTCTCGAGGTTGGTAGCATACTAGATTTACAAAGAAGGAAAAAGTAAGCGATCGATCACCAAGGCAGGACTTCGTGAAACACTTACCGGTGTAGGAACATCGGCGCCAGTGACACGTTCAACTGGAGCATCGAGGTAGTCGAATGCCTCGCTTTCAACAATCTGTGCACAAATTTCACTTCCAACTCCGAAAGCAGGGAAACCGCCCTCCACAATAACAAGGCTTACAGATTCAGCGCTATTAGTGAAGTGATGTAACGCAACAGTCATCAACGACATACCGGTTAGTCTTCTTGACCGAGGCAATGATGGTATCGATGTCAAGAGGGCGGATGCTGCGAAGGTTGATGACCTCTGCCTTGATACCCTCCTTAGCAAGAGCATCAGCAGCTTCCATGCTATGAGAGACCATCTTGCTGTGGGCAACGATGGTGACATCAGTTCCCTCTCGCTCAACCTTACATTTGCCGATGGGGATGAGGAAGTTGTCCGACATGGCCTCCTGGGACATGGGGAAGGAAACACCGTACATCATTTCGTTTTCAAGAAAGACGACTGGGTTGGGATCCCGGATAGCGGCCTAATGTAACAGCCTTAGTAGCGAAGAAAGTGACCTCGACTATACAAACCTACCTTCAGAAGACCTTTGCAATCTTCTGCACTCCATGGACTGACGACTTTCAGTCCAGGAACAGAGCCATACCAGGCTGCATAATCTTGCGAATGCTGAGCAGCAACACCGGCAGCAGCACCGTTCGGACCACGGAATACTACTGGACAGGGAACATTGCCTCCAGACATGTAATAGGTCTTTCCGGCCGAGTTGACGATTTGATCAATGGCTTGCATGGCAAAATTGAAGGTCATGAACTCGCAACTGTATAAGTAGGTTAGAGAATATGGGAAAATGTACAAATATCGAATGACGTACATTGGGCGAAGACCTTGAAGTGCGGCACCAACTGCAAGGCCTGCAAAGCCCATTTCCGTGATAGGGGTGTCGACGACCCGTTTCTCTCCAAACTTGTCCATGAGGCCTTTTGTGACCTGGAAGCGACCGCCCAATCAGTCGGCAGAATTTGGAGCCTATAATGGTCAGTTACCTTGTATGCACCATTATAACGTGCTACTTCCTCTCCGAGGATAAACACGGACTCGTCTCTGAGCATTTCCTCTTCCATAGCTACGTTCAGCGCATCACGGACGGTCATCTGAAATCAAGGATAAGAGACGAGAGTAGCTCTCCAATATACGCGACAAACGGTATGCTGTTCATTTTCCAAAGTCGCGTAGCCACGGGTGGCGCGCAGGAGGCGCCTAGAAATTACAGAAGAGGAAGCCCTAGGAACAGCGAGGACAGGGGCAAGACGGGAGAGGGCAAGACGGGAAACCATGGTGGAGGTGAGGAGCAACGCAAGTCCACTCACTTTTTTGCGCCAGGTCATTTCTTTGCACTGGGGTTTCCTTTTTGGGAAGGCTAGAATAAACTTGCTCACGGTCTTCTCTCCCTGATAGAATGAAGCCCACTGTAGTTGTAACAGGTGCTTCCAGGTAAGTTTTTTTCTCATTTTCCGTATTCTTACTTATCTCCAATTTTCAGGGGAATTGGTCTTGCAGTCACTCGCCATTTGCTGCAAAAATTCAACGCCAATGTCGTGGCAATCGCGCGCACAAACACCCCAGAGCTGACCCAGTTGCATTCAGGCTCCCTGCTGGTTGTAGAGTGCGATGTGTCAGTCGCTTTGCTTTCCCGTTTCTAGCCGTGTTACTTATTCCTTCGCCTCAGCACAGATGAAAATTCGTTATCTAATGCCATCTCTCTCGGAGCATCGCGGTTCGACGGGATCGGTGGACTTATCCTCAGTGCGGGCACGCTTGATCCGTTGTGCCGCATAGGGGACACTACGCCTCTGGATTCGTGGAAGAAGCACTTCGATGTCAACTTTTTTCTCTTGTAACGGCCGTAAAAGCCGCTTTGCCATTTTTGCACAAGTGCATCAGCGGTGGTAGAATCGTGTTTATTAGTTCTGGAGCGGCCGTCAAAGGTACACCTGGATGGGGCCCCTACAATGCCAGCAAAGCAGCTATGAATGCGTTATGCAGGTATGAACCCTTCCCTCATGTCTCCGATATTTATGTACCTCACGCAGGACACTCGCCGAGGAAGAACCTGATATAACAAGCATCGCTTTACGTCCTGGAATGGTGGACACCAACGTAATTGTTAAGTATCTCAAATTTTGGCCTCGACCCTTACTCTAATTTTTAGATGCAAAGCACCTTGCGGGCATTTGGTGGTGCACACATGTCCGAAAAAGACTATATGGCTTTCCTCCAAGTTCATGCTGAGGGTAAACTCGTCAAACCCGAAGACTGTGGTCATGTCATAGCAGCTCTGTCTCTCCAAGCCCCGAAGACGTTGAGCGGTCAGTTTGTCAGCTGGGATTCTGAAGAATGCAAGCCCTATAGGAGGGATTAAATACCGTTTCATCTGCTCCCTGTAAATGGCAATACTTAACCCTGAAATTGAATTTGATCTGAACAGTGAACCAACTTCATGCCTTCTTAGCCCTCAAATCCCATTTAGATCTAGTTTTTCCCTTGGGGAAGAACGCATACTGCTTACTCACTTGGCCCTGTATCGCTCATGTCGACTACAATTTTTGCGCGCGACGCTGAACATTTTCGGCGCATTGACATCCATCATCACTACTTTCCTTTAAACCTTGGGAAGGAAAAGTCCAATGCCGAGGTTGGCTGGCGGACACCTGCAGAAAATCTTCCTTGGTCTCCAGACATAAGCCTGAGCGCTATGGATGCCATGAACATAGACCTCGCGATCCTGTCATTTCCTGCCCTCTCCAGTGGTAGTATCAGTGCAGACAACCGACGCACAGCAAGGTTGAGAAACGAACTCGCCGCCTCCATTTGTCATACGCACCCTGACCGTTTCGGATTTTTCGCGACTCTGCCTTTCTTGGACGATATTGAGGGTATATTTCACTGCTGGAAAACAAAGCTAGGATTTCTACATAAGCTAACACATCTCTTTGAAAGGCTCTCTGCACGAAATCACGTACACATTCGACGAGCTACATGCAAACGGTGTCTCCATTTCGTCGTCCTACGGCGAGGGGGCTGCAACAAGTCCGTATTCGTTCATAGATTGGAGGTCACACGGGAGGTGTCCTAACTGAATGTGTATGTATCACAGCGTATATTGGTGACGAACGGTACGAACCCATCTGGGCCGAACTGAACAAGCGTCATGCTGTCGTTTTCCTTCATGGAAGCCAGTTTCCTTCATCCACACCATATCCTCACCCATGTCTGGGCATTCCGATCACAGAAGTCAGTGTTAATATTTTTTGTTCTGACATTCACAAAAACGAGGGATTTACAATTATTTAGGTACCCAACGAAACATTCAAAGCTGCTGCGCATCTCGTCGTAACGGGACACAGGCGCAAGTTCTCAGATATCAAAATCATTCTGGCTCATCTTGGGGGGAGCACCCCCTTCCTCGCCTCACGCGTCGCTGTACTATCTAACCATATGGGGTGTATTCTAACACCTGAAGAGATTCTGGATGACTTCAAGACCTTTTACTACGAAACAGCGTTGAGTGCCTACGAGCCAAACCTGGCAGCCATCGAAAAGTTCGTGCGGCATGACCACATCCTTTTCGGAACAGACTTTCCAGGTACACTCACAAGACTGACATTTTTTGTGATCATGATTTGACCTCCTTTTTTTTTGTCTCGGTTTCACAGCAGTAAGTAAAGATATGGTAACATGGTTTACAGAACAAATACGGAATTATTATGGCAATGACGAAGAGAAGCTGCTGGGTGTAATGGGAAACAATGCAGTAAAGTTGTTTTGCGGTGCTTCTCAAACATCGTTGCAGGGCTGTAAATAACGGATAAATAGAGATCTAAACGTTCAAATAATTTAGAGTGCGGGGTATCAACGTGTTGCAAGAGCGAAGAATGGATTATAAAGTCCCAGTGTGGTACCCTGTTGAGGGCGATTAGTTGTGTTTAGAGTATTTTTGTCGTTTTCCTTTCAGTACGGCCTGGCTTTTCACCCTCTTCTGATAACCATCGGAAGATTTGCGCAAGGCCAGGGCCACCTCTCAAGAGAGCTTGGCCATGCCTCCCCTCTGGGTCATACCAGAGATTTTTAAAAACGCCATGCGAAGTTAGGTATTTTTTGACCCGCTATAAGGCAGTGAAATGAGGGCAATAAATGGGATACGAGCAACGTATTCACCTCCGAATGAACTATTTCATCCTTTCCCCCAAGAACAAATAGTGTTCTATGAGGGTCCTTGGCATGTGGGATCTCTTCGAACCAGAGTGAGTTCGACGTCCAGCAGAAATGTCGTTGAAGGAGATTGACTACGCCGAGTTCCGTCCCAACAAAATACCGCATGATCAGTTCCATGCCCTAGATTTATACCATGGCGTAAGCGATCGTAAAATAACAGAAAATTGAAACTTACGGTCATGCAAGGGCGATAGAAGAAGTTATAACAAACGTCTAAATCGACAATCAGGAAACGGAAATTATTGCTAAACAATGGACACAAACCTCCTTCCCATGAACAAAAAGTAACAGGATCAACAAAACATGATCGTGCTACAATTTCAGGATGACATTTCAAGGTCCAAGCGTGCAGATATGAGCCGCTAAGAACAAATAGATCAGCAAAAACTTTTTTTCTGTAGTATTCTGCATACTTGGAATGACTGAGTAGAGTGACACCCTTTTGGGCAATGCCATTCAGGGAATACATAGCCGCCGTTTCTTCTTCGGAATCTTCGCCGTCGCACAAAGTGACCCAACCAAGTTCTTGTAGTAGACGGGCCAGACAGTCAGCGAGTTGATGCCGGGTGGGAGGTTTAAGGAAATGACGATGGAAAATATCCTGGCTAATCTGCGGTTGCAGTGGAACCAAAATTGGGCGATCAGGGAATTCATTCAGTAGATCTGCAATGACGCTGTGATACTGAAGTAGGCCCAGGCCAAGTCCATGAAGAAATACGATCGGACGCGGTGACGTAGCTGGATGCCATTGGGCCGGGACTCGTAAAAAAAACCTACGGAGGCAATGAGACGGAGGAAAATGGACGAAAATTGTAGAACTTACTCAAGGTCATTGGAATAGCCGTAGTGGAAATCCCAACAGTTGGTGTAAAATTTTCGAAGAATCCAGTTTATTGAATTAACGATGGCGTAGAATGTGAGTGGACGCCATAAAATATTAATATTATCAATAGTTAAGCGCATGGGAGTAATATCTGGGTTCGAGCCTTCTTCTATTTTGCATCCGAGACGCTTCTGTAGGAGTAAGATGGCTTGATCTAGCGCGGTTTTCTGCATTTCGGGAAGTAGTTCTAGGGCAGGTAGGTCTGAGTTGTACATAGCCCAGTAAAGCCATTTTTGCATTTCTAAAAGTCTAATAGACGACCAAGGAACTTTGCAGAACCACGTTCTAATGCTGTGACGGAAGTCCACAGCCCGTGGGTCATGGCGTTCGAGTTGAGTGATTATCTCGGCGGGACTGCCAGGTCGATCAACGAGAAGTGTCTCGACATCACCGCCGTCTTCCGGAAGATTTGCCAATCCCGCTTTCAACAGACGCAGGTAGGCGACTTGAATTTCCTGAGGATCACCCGCCCCATTAGGAGACGGCTGAGAGACACGCCACGCAAGATGAAGGTGGTAAAGACTGAAGAAAACCTAGAGACAAAGGTTGAGATGGGGCCGAGTATCGAGAAGACGATATTACTAACCTCGCAACATGAGACAAAAAGCAGAAGCCTTCCTGTAATACCATACGTCTGCGATCTGGAGAGCGAGTACGCTGCAAACAGCCAGGCGAGAGGTACTGAAAACCAGACGGGTACGACGGCAACAAAGAAGACAAGGTAAAAGGACCAGTCCCGAGAACGAGGAGCAGGCGGGTGCTCTGAAATGTCGTGGAACATGAAAGAGTGGTGAACGGACGCGTCCCATTTGTGCTGGGTTTTATGCCGCCACGTGCTGCCGTGACAGTCGGCGCGCGGTGCAAGCAGTGTCCGACGGAACCATCAATTTTCCTCCTCCACCACATCTGCGATGTTCCGTAACGCCGTATCCTCTGTCTCCCGTCCCCTTCTTTCTCAATTGGTGCGCGTCCAATATTTCTGTCTTATTTTTCTCGTTTGACCCTGACTCTAGCGGACCGCAACCACCCTTTCTGCCGGCTTCCCAAAGGTTGTTGATAGAGTACGACAGCTCACTATCTATCCTCTTCCCATTTTTCACCCTTTTTCTTCAAGCCTTCTACAAAATACGGTGGAATATACACCGTTCGTCTTTCCTCTGTCATTCCGTCAACAGGTTCTTATCTTCCTTCATGATAGGTCACGCTCATTCCAGGAGACGGTATTGGCGCAGAAATTACAGACTCCGTGAAGGAAATATTCGAGTATGTCAACGCTCCCATTGAATGGGATCAATATGATGTCTCTGGGATGTCTTCCTCAGGCGAGGCTCTTTTTAAGCAAGCCATGGACAGCTTGAAGCGAAACCGAGTCGGCCTCAAGGGTACTCTCTATTCTTTTTGTTTGTTGTCTTCAATTTCATCTCGGAAACTCTAGGTATTCTTTTCACTCCGATTTCTCAATCTGGTCACATCTCATGGAACGTCGCCATGCGTCAGCAACTTGATATTTACGCGTCCGTCGTCCTCTGCAAATCTCTCCCTGGGTTCCCAACTAGACACTCCAACGTCGATTTTGCCATCATCCGTGAAAACACGGAGGGTGAATATTCCGGTCTAGAACACCAGAGCTACCCTGGTGTCGTTGAGAGCTTGAAGGTCTCAACCAGGGCGAAGGCTGAACGAATTTCTCGATTCGCTTTTGACTTTGCCCTCAAGAACAACCGCAAAGTATGTCGACAGTCACGGTTTTATCTTTCTTGCATTGAAGTGCCTCTAGAAAGTTACATGCGTGCACAAAGCAAACATCATGAAACTCGGTGATGGCCTGTTCCTAAACACATTCCGACGAGTCGCTGAAGAGTACAAGTCGTCGGGAATAGAGTTCAACGACATGATCGTCGACAACACGTACGTTTCCTTATTTCATCAATTAATCCCGTTCTTTAATGAAGAACATAAGCTCCATGCAACTTGTCGCTCGTCCAGGTCAATTTGATGTCATGGTTATGCCTAACTTGTATGGCGCCATCGTTTCTAATATTGGTGCCGCTCTTGTCGGTGGACCTGGAATTGTCCCAGGTTGCAACGTCGGACGCGTGAGTGACCCTCTTCCGTTCAAAGTCGAAGTTGTGGCCTTATTAATGAATTTGCAGGAATACGCTCTATTCGAACCTGGCTGCCGTCATGTCGCTTCAGACATTATGGGCACCAACCGTGCTAACCCTACCGCCATGGTTCTGAGTGCAACGATGATGCTCAGGCATCTTGGGTAAGTGCACTGTCATCGGTGGTCGGTAATTTTGTTCTGACATTTTCATGTAGCTTGGACAGCCTCGCTAACAGCATTGCAAGTGCGACTTTTGGCGTCATTGATGAAGGGAAAGTCAGGACAGCTGATATGGGTGGTAAGTCGGTTTTGAAAAGCACATTCGTCGGTTACCAAAGTTTCTACTCTTGACAGGCTCAGCAACTACGTCAGACTTCACGGCGGCTATCATTAAGAAGCTATGAGCATGGAGTACGTGCATAATATTGTCCTTACGAGTAACCCTGGATACGGACTGGCTAGACTACATTTTGTCCCTTAATCCATATTAGATGGCTGTTATTCAGATCGGTTCGTTTGAAAAGTACTCAATGGTAGGATTATATTTGTGGCTCGAGTCATGACACGCTGACTAGTCGCATCGGTGTTTTGATTTCCTCAGTCTGCGCTTGGACCTATCCTTGAAGTTGATAGTGCTGTGGGGTAATTGAAGGAATCCAGGTCAACATTGTCAAATGTTGTGTCCAGATCCAAGGCTGCTTCATACTCCTCCAAAGTAAGGACCTTGGCCCTTTTCTGTGTCGGCTCATCGGCTGTTCCTGGATTCCATTGAGATGACAAGTTATTTACCACTGGTTTTTCCTGGCTACCAAGTGGCACATCTTGCCTGGGGTTAGGCTGCTTCTTGCGTAGGTCCAGGATATCTTTGCAATGAATTTCCGAGCGCTTGCCCCACTGATTAACCTCTGGTCGGAACTCAGCGTAAAGTGACCACGCTCTCTCTTTGAGCTCGTGTGCAGTGTAGCTATCTGCTAGTAGTTTCAGTGCGCCAATTACATGTGGCGTTGTCTGCCGGAAGGCACGAGATATGTACGAGAACGCAGTGCCAGGAGGTGTAGGGTTTCCATTGACCAGTGCTCGCCATTGGCCAGCTTGGGTGCGATATAGTGGTCTAAAGACGAAAACGGTGAGCTAACCAAAGTTAGGCTGAATTTGAAAGTACTCGCATCCTAGAAACAAGTATTTGACAGAGTTGAGCTTGACCAACAATGCCGTGAAGAGGCGGTCGTACCTCCGTCCCATTAATTCCACGTAAGGCTGTGGACCATCTTTGGAAGCTTCCCCTCCTCGGTCCTCATCCTTATTATAAACTCCAAGGGAAACACCTTTGCTTACCGCATTCATTTCAGTATAAACTGAAGCTAACCGAGTATTCCATTTCATTCCTTGAATACACTTGAGCCGGAGGAGAAACCCACCAATACTAAGCGCCTCTTCCCTCGAGAAGTGCATATGCTCAGCGACGAGCATGGCCCACGCCATCATAACAGGAGCACGGTTTATTACAGTCGACTTAACCTTCAAAATCTGAAGAAAAATGTATCAGGGAATGAAATGATATCACAGTGCTCTTGCTCACTTCCTCATTCAAAATCTCCCCGAAATCTAGACTAACAATCTTGTCTGTATCCTCTGTGAGTCCACTCGGCAGAAACTCATTGGCATCGTCCGGTTTCTTTCTTTTCCTTTTCGTAGGTGTTGTCTGCAGCTCCGTTCAGTCGGCGGATGTGTGAAGCATACATGGTATGCATACCAGTAATTCGACGGGGTTCGGCGTAGTTGAAGTTGATCCACCGCTCGGTGTTCGGCTCCCGGACACTTCCCCCATCGAAGATACCTTGACTTTCGTTGAAGATTTGCTTTTAGATGCATAACCAGCTTTGCGCATTGCGCTCAATGTCAATATGCGGTCTTCTTGACTATCTACGCCGGCATTTTTGAGCTTCACTTCGTTCAGGTGCGCGAGTGTCGAAGGAGTGTTGTATTCCTTATACCTATCGATAAATATCGTCAATCTGCATCTCACAAATATATAATTCGCCTCTGGAACGGACACTTTACCAGCAATGGCCATGGCTTTCGGCATTGGGATGTTATTTGAAGTGAGGACTTTCAAGAAGTTCGGTAGTGTAATTTTGGCATTATCGTTGGTCGGTTCCATTTTGTTAAGCAGATACAGAGACACCAATTGCAAAGTTCAACAATATTTTTCTCCAATGTCGTGTACGATTGACAGTGACTGTATGACTCGAAGACTGTACTGGGTCATGAGGGTATTGCAATTGACTGGTCTGGAAAATGGCGGGTGCTATAATTATCACCAAACCAAACACGCTTCCATTGTTGACC
Organism: Galerina sulciceps; assembly: GCA_023014345.1. Classification (NCBI taxonomy): domain Eukaryota; kingdom Fungi; phylum Basidiomycota; class Agaricomycetes; order Agaricales; family Galerinaceae; genus Galerina; species Galerina sulciceps. Next base: position 757,259 of record JAEDXJ010000005.1, on the reverse strand, counting down.
CTGGAAAACTTCAACCACTGACGTTCATCCCCTGTTCGTCATAAATATCGCTGAGCCGGTGACAATGAATCAAATGGACGTCGACATCCCGAAGATAGAACAAGAAGTAGACGAACTGGAGGACGACGATTTCCTGAGCGACGAAGATGGCGGGACGGAAATTCATGATGTCCCTCTTCAACCTCCTTCGGTTCAGATGCTAACGACAGAGAAACTCCACTGTAGGAATTTCTATTCGGTTTAATTTCTCCATGCTAGAGCGTTCTTCTTTCATAGCTATGATACACGAAGGATCGATTGACATAAACCCACCATATCAAAGAGGTAAGTTCAACAGCTTCACGCGTCGAATGCCACATTTAACATTCATCGCAGACGTTGTGTGGCCAGAGACGAAGCAAATAGCCCTCATAGACTCTGTGTTTCGCAACTTTTTCATTCCACCTGTTATATTCGCTGTACAACAAGACGACGAAGGCGAATTTGTTCGAGTCTGCGTGGATGGAAAACAAGTAGGCATAGTCACCCATCGACTCAGGAAGCTTTGTTGAACCTCACCACTCGTTTGGTTTCCTTTCAGCGCTTGACGTCGATACAGAAATTCTTTGATGGTCAGGTGAGTTGAACATAATGTCCATTAAAGACTTTCACAATGTTGACCTACGTTTATAGATCCCTCGTGAATAAAATGCGTCTTACCTTTCAAATTCAAAGCTAAAACACAGCAGATAGAGACAGCCGGACCAAGAAAACCTACTGGTTTAAAGTGCCTCCAAGTCAACAAGGAGCGAGGGCCGAAGTCCCTGCCGCACTGAAGAAAATTTTCCAAGACAAGAAAGTTACCGTTGGTAAGTTGTAGGCGATGTAGTTTTCTTGCAGGCCCACTCATTTTTTTTGAGTTGAATATCATGGCATTGCACCCGGAACAGAACGAGAAATATTCCAAAGGGTTCAAATGGGCATGCCTCTAACCGCCGCGGGTAAGTCCTGACATATCATACAGCAGGCGCATCTCATTCTTTCTCTCAGAAAAACTGCAAGCTATTTCATCTCCTTGGGCACAGTTAGTCTTTTTGTCAACATTTTTCCACTTTTAACCTCGTACCAGGTGGATTTCGCAACTAGAATCCAAACACATTGGGCACGAGGAAGGTCTTGCAGAAAAACTGGACTGGGACACCAAGCGAGGTCGCGATTTTCAAAATGTTACCCACATGGTTTTCTGCTGCGATGGGCTTCCTGACGAGGGTCTTCCGACAGCCCAAAAGATAGAAAAATGGATGAATCGTGAAGATAATCCTACGAAGCAGTTCCAAGAAGATATAGATGATGTCCTTAGGTGTCTATGGGTACTTGCAACAGATGCTAAGTATAACGAAGGCTTTTCCAAAATACCTCAAAGAATAGCTCCTGTAGAATTTATCTTTATCGGTCAGTTCCTTCTCGGATGGTTGGGGCTGTTTGCATTGATCTTCTTGATAGGCGTCCTTTTGTATATTCTGCGTAAAGAAACTTACGACGTGAAAGCTAGGGCCATTTACTGCCTTCGGCACGACATTCGTCAAGAGTTCAAAGACATTCGCAATAATGGTGTCGTTGGCAAAGCCATGTGGAGAATTATCAACACCTTGCGCGCAAGACCACAGGACCTCTTGGAGACCAGTCAATCTGGTTCCAAAAACAAGAGGAGGAGACATCACGATGATGACGATGATGACGAGGAATTTCGACCCAAGCCCATGAGGGCGATAGGAAAGCCCGTCAAAACAAGGGGAAGGCCATCGAAGTAATAGGCAATTGTGACTCTTTTTACTGGATGTTCTTCTATAGGCATATTCAACCCTCAGGTTGAACTGAACTATTATAATATATGTACAATAATTTTGTGTCAAGAGAACTTGTATCATTTTGTGATAGTACATCAATTATTATATTGTGCTCGAGCCGTGTAGCGTACGCCATCCGGGTCTGTCACCGTCCTGCAATATTTTAACAGAAGTTTGTCCCGTTCCTTGGAATTAACCGCAATGTCGGATAAGAATGGTGATATTTCTTCGCCTTTCCATTTTGCGCGAGTGAGGAATAGATCCGAAAACCGAGCAGCAGGTTCGGTGGGTAGATCCGAGGCCGGAAAGTATTTTAGAGACTTCGTATCATTGCCAAACACCTCTGTCTCGATGTAATTGGCCTAAAACAAAAATTGGAGGGTAAGCATCCTCCATGAATGAAGACGAGGATCGTATTACAGAAAGAAGGTTAAGAGAAACCGAGGATTCAAATGTATCACCGACTTGGGATTTCCATCTGGCGAACAATTCGTCCTTTTCAATAGGGTTATGCTGTAGGTCAAAAGACTACTGAGCTTAATAGAGAATGCGCGACAGAAGTCTCTTACTCTGTGGTTTCTCAATATCCCCAAACCTACTTCTTTAACCACCGCTTCCACGTCCATCTTCCATTTCCCATCTTTGATTTCACCAAACCACGACATCACCTGCGTAGACACTACCCTCGAGACATCATGGTCATCTGCCAACGCAGATGACAGGTCTTCTACAGAGGCTGACGCGTGTTCCATGGAGAGAGAGACGAGGTGATTAAGGATCAGTTCAAGTAGTCGGTTCAGAAACGCTGGAGCAATCGGTCGTAGCTCATCTTTCATGGATTATATTAACCAAAATTTCCAAAGACGTGTCCACACACTATTAATGATAAGTATTCGGCGGTCCTTTAACCCCCTATCAAGTTCGGAGTCGCTAGCTTGTATCTCTTGTTTGGCAACTTGATATGTGAATCTGACCTGGCTCAAGAATTGAAAATCAGCACTCGAGAGGAAACATGGAATGATCACTAACTGTACTATCGTCCTCGGGGTCATCTTCCTGCCCTTCGTCATAAAGCCGATCTCTGATAAGACCAGAAAGTTTGTGAAGCTTAGGTACGATAGGAACCAGTTCAATGACTTCGTTTAGCTGATCGCGAACGACAACTGCGTCGTCTGCGAAGTCTCGCGCGTATTCGTCCTGGACGGAGGTAACGACGAGCACAGTATTCGACAGACCGACCGAACGCATCCCAAAGGTCTTTTCTGCAGTACACAGTACTGCGTCTTCATCGGGCTGTCCTTTGATATTACAACTGTGGCATATAGTCAGTGTCACAGGTGCGTAGCGTGAACAGGAAGAACCACCCCAAGTCGTGGTCATTTGTGATCGCATTTTCAATTAAAGCTGTAAGATCTGGAGTTAATTCTATGAGTTTGTAGGAGCCCGCTTCACTAGACGACCAAGGCGAGAAGTTGAGGTCATATTCGGGCATGGTGATTTTGAAGGAATAAAGCTATTCTGAACTGATTATATTTATCGGTATCCCCTTTTGTAAATTGAAAATGACAGTCAAAAGCTGAAATTTTGTTTCTGCACAGTGTATACAAGGGGGCTGCTTCAATTATTAATGATATGCTAAACCTGAGCGCCATCTGCCCCATCGCCAGTGCTTTTTCTATTGTCCAATTTATGCATAAAGAGGGTAGAGGGTAAGAATTGCACGTTAAAGAAGGCATCTAAGCGTTGAGGACTGTAGTCTCAACGACAATTGCTGTCACACGGTATGGGTCTACAATCAGGGTGAATCAGCTTAAGCACCTCGAACGCAACAATATAGAGATTTACCAATGTTGGAAGCAGGACGCCTATCTTCAAGGTAACCATAGCCCTGAGCGGCAACATGGCGAGGAACACGAATTGAAGCGCCGCGGTTAGCCACACCAGAGCTGAAAGCGCCAATGTGACCAGTTTCATGACGACCGGTCAGGCGAAGATCATTGTCTTCTCCGTAGACAGCGATATGCTCATCGTGCCTCTTGCTCAGCTTCTCAATGGCAGCATCGATGGCCTTTATGCCTCCGGGCTCACGCATGGTCTTCGTGCTGTAGTTGGTGTGGCAGCCAGCACCGTTCCAGTCACCTTGGAGAGGTTTGGGGTGGAAGGAAACTTTGACGCCCCACTGCTCAGCAATGCGGATGAGGAGGTAGCGGGCCATCCAAAGGTGGTCACCCATGGAGATGCCTTCACAAGGACCGACCTGGAACTCCCATTGAGAGGGCATGACTTCGGCGTTGATACCGCTGATGTTGATGCCGGCGTAGAGGCAGGCACGGTAGTGTGCTTCAATGAGATCACGAGCAAAAACCTTGCCAGTTCCTAAGAATTTGAAGGAGGTTAGAAAATGATCAGATACAGATCAGGCGTCCGACTGACCAGCGCCGCAGTAATAGGGGCCTTGGGGGCCGGGGAAACCACCCTTGGGCCAACCATAGGGCTGGCCATCGGCGTCGAAGAGGGTGTATTCTTGCTCGAGACCGAACCAGGGAGCTTCGTCCTTGGCCTGTTCCATGACCTTGGCAGCATGGTGACGATAGTTGGTCCTGTTGGGGGTTCCGTCGTTGTTGTAAGTTTCAGCGAGGACAATAATATTGTCACCGCCGCGGAAGGGGTCCTTGAAGATAGCAGCTGGTCGGAGGTAGACATCCGAGTCATGGCCAGGGGCCTGATTGGTGGAAGAACCATCGAAGTCCCAGACACGGAGTTGGCCAATATCTGTCACCTTCTTGCTGACGGTCTTGTGGGTGGTCTATTTGAGAACGAGACGGTAAAAGAGTGAAGAAAAAGGAAATTACCGTAGTCTTGGAACGAAGCCCACCGTCACCATCGATCCAGACATCTAGAGATTAGATTAGGGTGAGCGGGACGATCGGAGAGATGTGGACATACATTCGGCCTGGACCTTGTCGCCCTGGGGGAGGGCAAGGTATGGGGCAAGAAGGTCGTTGTGGTATAGATAGGCCATGGCAGAGGAATGAATTGGAGATGCAAAGGGGCTCAAGCGGGGCGTCCTTAAAGCAACGGAACAATTTGTTGATTATTATTTGTCCGTTGGCGTGTGATTGGACGATAAGTGTTATCTAAATTCCATACAGTCTCTTGATATATATCTTCTTGTTTTTCTATCTTTTCCAGAGCATCCAAAGTGACCCCAGTATGTATTCACGAATTAATCCTCTTTCATCGGCCGAGCGACAAAAAATTTTCACCCCGTTGGCCTAATCCTGCCGATCGCGTTTGTCACATTGCCACCGCGGCTCCAGAGAAACAGCCTTGCACAGCGGTCATTTGTCTGCGTAAAATCTCAGATCCGACCGCGCTTGAAGCTGAAGTGAAAGCTCGCATTTCACCATCCGACCCCTCCGAATGCGGTGTTTTTCCGGGATTGTGGCAAACCTTTCCGAATGTGAGGCGTTTGAGAGGGTATCAAATGGTTATGTATGTCCTATTCCAGTACTTGTTCCTTCTGCTTCTTCGTATTCAAGTTCTATTGCTACCCCAAACCCCAGTCTCGAGGTATTTATGCCTCGTTCCCATCATCATGCATCTGTCCGAGTCCAGCGACAAATGGTGCACGTACAACTGGCTGAGGGGCTATTGGTTACATCATTGGACCTTATGGCAGGGAGAGTACAATGTTCTACAGAGCGAAATGATGAAATAATAAAGACTCTAACCGCTTCGTGATCCAATTCGCGCCATCGTGTCTTCCGCATTCTCTTGTTCTTCAACACTGTCTGACTGGGTCACCTACATTCAGATGCTCAGTTAAAGGTACTATACGTTCGAAGAGCACCTCACCACTCGTAGTACACTCTTCTTGGATGACTCCTGAAGTTCTCCAGCAATGATCAGTTCATCCAGGATCTGTCAAACGATGAGTCAAAACTTCGGCACTGATAGGCAGATAGTGGGAATGAGCGAACTGCATATGCCTTCTGGAAGTTGAAGATTCTGGCCATATATCAGCTGATGATCACCATTGTTAGAGACAAACTCACAGGTCGAGTTCACAGACCTGAGCATGGAAAATAAAAACAGTCAGCCATTTGCATTGAATAACTAGTTATATACCTCCACCAACATTCCCAAAATACCGATCAAGAACTTCCACGTATCGGTGAATGATTTCCAGTGTCACTAGTTCGTTGTCTGACGATCCAATTCCGCACACGAAAAAGAGAGAAGCATATCGCCGATACACAACTTTTGTATCTGCTCATCCGTAGACAGTGAGTTGGTACGGCCACAGAAATAGGAAGCCATGATGTGACGCACCCTTGTATTCGAGAAAGTTACACATCCTCGTTCGTCGAGCAAGGACCAACTGCGTTACATCCTTCACAATCTTAGCTTTTGCCTTGGGCGCCATCGTTGTAAACCATTTTGCAAGGCGAACTTTTCCTGAAATTTTAAGATCAAGGTTAAGTGACTTCCATTCTGGCTAAACCTTCAAACCAACCTTGCCGCGATACGAGAAGGATGTAGTTGATCATAAGTATCCACTGCAATGATTCTTGACTTCGCCGAACTGAACCTTGCACACATGGCACAGCCACAACACATCTTACTCGTATCGACCTGATAAGCACTACATAATAAGTTGCTCACACCATCTACTTTTAATATTAAATAACATTTGCGTGGTCCATTATTTTGGACATAGTTGAAGAGAACCCAAGACGGTATTCTGCGCGCATGGTCTGACTTGGTCTGATCCCAGACAACTTCGAAGGTCAGGTCTTATCAGTTCGAATACAATTGTTATCTTCTACATGTACATGTCCTTGCGATTGCATGCACGACGACCCCCCGAAAAAGGCGCAGATTGCTTACACTCGTGATCAACATAGAAGACTGAGGCACACAGGCGGTGTAGATGTCCTGCGCTAATCTTGTTCTGTCCAAACGTACCTGAACTTGAGCAAGGGTCTTGGCTTGTGTACCGTTCTTCAACTTATATGCACCATCTGGAGTTGTCACAGCTTCAATATACACCTCTGGCTGCAGGTCGCACGTCATCTTCAGACACCGCTGAGCCATATGCAATACCTTGCTTCTGTCAACGATAAATGACATTGAGGGTCAAATATGCCGACAATGATCGGTCAAATATGAGTCTTTCTTTATGAGAGCTGCTAATCTTGCAGAGTCTGTTTACGCAGAGTTGCAGGGTCCAATTCGCCGGCCTTTTTGTAAAGGACGAGTGAATCAGCGGCGAGTGAATCAGCTTCCTGAGTTTGAAATGGCCTTCGTCTTCCTTTAGTTTGCTTTTCAACTTTAGGCTCGCATGACAACTCTGAAAAAAACATAAATTCCATCAGTTACATTATTACAAGAACGTTCAGTTTATGCATCATTCAGACGCATCGAGTGGGCATTATATCCAGATCGAGTATGACCCAATGAGTGGGGGACACTGAAGTCTTCAGGCGTCAGTGGGCCATGTAATTCAGTAATTCTTAGAAATGATGCTGTTTGAGGTGCTTTATGTTGAAGTGTTCATAAAATCCACCATCCACAGCTTTGAAGCGCCCTAGAGCTCGAGCTTTGATAGCACAAAGCTCCCGCATGGAAACATCCCAAGGGAATCTTGAAAATTTGATTTCGTACCGCCTCACAGTTCGTTGTTCATAGTCGTACAAGTACGCGTATGAAGCTCGAAGGCGAGCAATATCCTCTTCGGACATCAAGAAGTTGTCCTTCGGAGCCGGAAAGGAAACAAACTGCTTTGATAAATCCCTGATTTTGTCCTGACGGACTTCAATCGGCAAGTCTGTGAAGGAGGTACCTTTTCCTTTTCTTGGAGATGTTCTTGATTGCTTCTGGGGCGAGGACATTTCTGATCGGTGTTGGTCGTAAATGTACTCGACGTGTGTCTGAATTTTCTCAAGTTCGAGCTTCATGCGGGAAGTCTTTTCTTCGTCGTTCCATCGCTTGGCCATTTCTTGGGCCTTTTTCCACGGGCCGACAAGATCTTGGTCCAATTGGTTTCCTTTTTGTGAATTGAAGTGGCCTTGAATTCGAGCAAGCGTCTCATCACCTTCTGCATCTGCGTGCTTTTGGATTTCATCCATGATGAACCTGCCGAGTTTGGGTGGCCGTTTAAGATTAGCTTCGTTTCTCTCCTCGTGGCGTTGATCCTCCATGGCCTCTTTCCAATCAGGAGACCGCCTTTGAAACTTTTTCGCGTCTTCCCTCAAAGTCGAGGGCGAAACGGTCATGCCTGTTTTTACGCCATCAAGAGCCATGCAAAACCTGTGATTTGGCTATCAGAAGTCGGAAAACAGGAAAGTAAATGAAGTAGTGTACATGTATGCCAATCGAATAGTTTCCTTATCTCTGTAGCCCAAGGTATAGATCGCAATGTCATGAAAGTTGGAGTATTTGCCAACAACCGACGCAGTGCAGACAGAAGCCAATAAGTGCTTTTGAAATTGGCGGATTTTGTAGTCAACAGAGGATGCTGCACTTTTCTGGAATGTAGAGACCTGTACATTTTCACGAGAAAAGTGGGAGTTGATGTCTCTGGGAGGTTCTGCGAAAAGTAGGGGCGCATTTGTGAATTGGTTGACAATTTTTGGTTCAGTGATAAAGGTCCCTTTATCGCCATCTTGATCGCCTACCATAATACAACAGTTTAGTTAACAATTTTTTTGAAGACGAAAACATGAATGATACCTCCAGACAAGAGATCAGCCGCTCGACGGTCTCCAGTGGTCGGGAGAACAATTACATCAGTAAGATGGTGGAGCTCCTTTTTATCCACCGATTTCCACTATGCAAATGTCAGAGCTTGGGAGCTATTGGGAAAATAACCAAACCTTCTGTATGTCAGTTGGAAGTTTGCATGGATTCCGAGTGACAAGAACATCTCCAACAAAAATATCTTCCTCTGTTCCGTCAGGCTGAAGAAATAGGCGCCGAGAGCTTTTGAAAAAAACTTCGCCCGGTTTCAAGACCCCCAGGGTATCTGTAGATTTCCGTTAAATGTTGAGATATTTCACAGCTAAGTGCATGGCTTACCAGGAACGAGAAAAGCAGACGCTGACATGGGTACTTCAATCTTGTAGGCCTTGACATAGTTGTTGACGCGGCCCTTGATAAACTTACACAATTTATCTCGTAATATCAGACACTCCTGGGGCTTGAAGCCAGAGTCAAGCATATACATAATGGTTTCCTCAAGAGAGGAGGGACAGCCGCTGATATCGTCCGCCCAGTAAGCTGTAGAGCGCTGTTCAGGGACATCGACACTGAATCCATCTTCATCTTCAAGCTCTTCATCAACTTCTCGTTCGGAATATCCTTTGACACGTGCAAGGCCAGCTTCTTCTCTGGCACGACGAGCAGCCATGACACCACCTAACCGGCGAACAGAGGCCCACAGCATCAGCATTGCCTTTTCGCCTTCCCACTCCAAAAGTGGGTCAACAAGTTCTTTGAGACTTTTTTGCAGAAGCTCAATGAAAACGTGCTTCTTGACACCATTATCTGCAAGACACACAATGGTTTCAGGAGAAAGGCGGCATGGACACTTGGTGTGGGAGTAACGAAGGACATCTACAATGCGATGAGCTAGGTCAATTGGTTGGTCTGCTGGAAATTGTATTTTTCGTTGCGAAGGCGTGATTTCGACGAAGGCAACTTGTTCGGCATTCTGGCCATCGTCAACCAAAAGTCCCTGGAGTGTGTGGGATATAGTTTGAAGAACACGCTTTCGAGTTGGAACATGACCTACCTTTGTGCCAAAAATGCGCATTTGAATTGCAGTTGGTCTTTCTTCCCAATCCAAGCGGTGTCGGAGTTGGTTCAGAGTCCACCGGTTAATCTTGCCTGCCCCATCAGTCATATTCGAACCGCTTGCTGAGACTAACATTGCAGGATTATATGCTATAGCTCTCAAAGAATCAAATTAGGACTTACTTATGTCATCGATAAAACGTATGTTGGATTGGGCTATCACAGCACCAGGAACCGAATTGGATAATCCAAGAGCGAATCGAGAAACATATTTAGCCATGGTCTGCAAGGGAATGTAAATCATTTTAAGTCGGGCCGGATGAGGTAGAAGGACAGTACATACCTGGTCGTTGTTGTAACCCATCGGGTTGTGCCACTCCAAAAACTCAAGGAATGACATAACACCTTCAATCGTTTCGCCCGGTATTATAGATGTACCGTCGGTCTTCTCATTGGTTTTAACGTAGAAGACATTCGATTCCTTTGAAAAAAAAGCCCGAAACACGCCACCACAGAGAATTAATGGTCGGCACAAGTAATTTAACAAGAGGTCAAAATTTTTGTTCATGACAGCTCTTGTCAACTTGAGTCTGAAGAAGTGTTTGCTGCCGAAACGACGGGCATACATGTTGGAAGGCCCAAGTTCAGCAGGTTCCAAGGTAATCTTGTACCTGGGTCGTTTTTCGTTTTTGGCAGATATGTCCCCCAGTTTGCCATGAAAGAGCACTTGACCTCCGTACCAATTCAGGTATTCTCCGGCTTCATTGAATCCCAAACCGCCATAAGGATTGTTGCTCAAGGCCTCTTCTTCTCGATCGAGTTCATTCCAAGGGGACTAAATATCGATCAAATACTTTTGTGTTGTTCAAATATCCTAAGAACACCCACCTTTGCAGCACGTTCTTTGGCAAATGCATTCTTCCACTCGCCTAAATGAAAGGAGACAATTTAAACAAGTATAAAGCCTTGAACTATAATAAAACCAACCCGGAAGATCGTCGTCGTCGTCAGCTAAGAGCTGTAGTATGTTCTTCGTGGTCGCAGGGACAGCCTCGCGATTGGTCTGCAGCTCCGATAGTTCGAAGAGTTTCGGAATATTAATTTGGCTGTACTGAAATTTGCCTAAACTAATATAACGCGCGATTTCATACTGAACACCGTAAGGAATTTTTTTGGTGTCAAACATCCTTTGAAACAAATGCGATGGAGACTGTACAAATGGTAAGTTGCGTATCAAGTGGGGACGTACAGACTTACATGGCAAATAGGTGCGTAAATGTTGTCTGGTTCGTCTTCTGCGTGTGTTCTGTCCTTGGCATCATTGTTCAGAATGGGCTATCCTCTCCAGCGGAAGGTGATACAGGCCGCTGAATTTTTGGGGGTCGAAAAGGGCCGTAGGAATTCAACGTCGTTACGGACAAATCAGTTGCCTTGCGCTTGCCTAGACTCGTCTCAGAGGACGTTGCAGAGTCGGGCGGGGGCAAGTTATCTCCCGCATCAGGTTGCGTGGCTGAATTGAATTAAACACGCGTCTGAGTAGCAAGGACATCAAGAAAATCGAAAGACGCACGATCGTACGCGAGAATGGCATCGCAGATGTCGTTTTCGCCGAATTGAGAATAACTTGTATGCTTTGAAACAATACAGCGTCAGAGCAAAAACTTGCGGCATATGATGGTAAGTATACCTGTGAGCACGCTCCTAACGACTCTGACGATGCACTGAAGATAGGGTTGTGCAGCGATGTAAAATCGCCTTCTTCACCGACTGGTGCTAGGGTTAGACTGGGCATTCATGAAAGAAAAACAATTAAAAAAACGAACCGTCCCCATCGCCTTCGAGCTCTTCTTCTATCAAATGCCTGTAGCCCTCGCTCTTGGAGCTAGACGCGTTCATCTTGTTGTTTCAGTCGACTTGTAACTTGATGATGGCAAAGCGGAAGCAAAAGTTTTTGAAATCAAGCGTGTGTAAACAAAGCGACAAACTGATTCCGTCCGCCACAACGAGAATTGGGGGTGGATTTAAAAAATTCGAAGTGTTGAGGCAGAGATATTTTCGAACGTTCGACGAGTCCGTCTATGTCCAACGAGTTCAATTATTGAAATTCACACCTGAAGATTCGTAATGTACCCTGACGCTATCACAAGACGACGACATACCCGATTTTCGCAATGGTTACTTGTCTGGAAAAAAAATCATAGGTAAATTCTGACAAAAATGCGATCCAGGCACACACTCACCTTGATCTCAAAAATTCAGCGATGTACTATTGAAAATTATTGACAAACCATTAACGACTACAGTATAGTGACACTCCTTGGGACAACATTTTATTCCGTGACATGCGCTAACCCTTTAGAAGCTCTATATATTCATAGTAAATCCCAAACTCATAGCTGTTATCTCCTCTTGGCATTCTTCCTCCTCATCCCGCCAGCCTTGACAGTCGGCGCTACTTTGACCTTGGCGTTATCCCCATGCTTTGGAGTCGAGTACCCGCTCCCAGGCGCCTCTGACCCCGTCGTCGAGGACGCATCACTGTCAATATCTGGTGCAGAACCGTCGGGGATAGCATTGCCCGACGCGATCTCGCTAGAGGATGCTGGAGAAGCGGAAGTTCCAAGTTCTATACCCGTCACCTTGGTAAAGAGGGATTTGAGCAAGGAGGGAAACCATGTATTGCCGATGGCAGGCCGGACGGCGGTTGAAGTGTCGATAAGGTGCATGTCACCCGATGGCTCGAGCTATGGAGGTGGTTTCAGGTAACAGCAATCGAGAACATGATACAAGGGGCCACTTACGAGGTACACATGTGTATCCTCTACGACCATTTCGAGCCACTTGGTACCCAATACTTCTCCATCTTCGTCGCGCGCATCGCCAAGGTTCACCCGAACCTTGAGTTACGGATTGATTGTCATATAGCGGCTTCATTCAACGAAGCACGACGCAAGAGACGTACCTTTCGCTGTCCCTTCACAGGAATCATCTTTGGGCCCCAAGCAGCAGCTTTCGCCTTGCCGGTAATGAGGTCAATACGCTGCAAGTCTTTTTTATAGTTGATGCGTTGGATGACGTATTGCAGACCCGATGTCAAGATTGTCAAGAACACAAAAACCGACTTGGAATCAAAGAGTAAAGCCATCAGCATCGATGTCACAATCAAACGGATGGAAAACATACACCAAGTCCGGGTCGGAATCGCGAGTAATAGTACCCTGTACCCCTCCACTTTGGCACGCCATTTTTGAAGAAGAAGTCGTATCTTTGAGATGATTAGGCTCTCTTCGAAAACGCAGAAAAATTTATCAGGTCACGCACCGTTCCCTACTTTCTTTATTTCTCAAAATCGTAGAGATAACGCCCAGGCGCGCAAAGCGTTCATGGATGCCCTTCACATTCGGGTTTTTATCCGGACTACATCAAACAAATTCAGTAGATGGTCCACCTTGAGCAAAGGTGGAAAACACACTGGAGCACCATGCTCTTTTTCCTGTAGGCCTTTGCGATTTCATTGGTGGTAGCAGTAAACGGCACTTCGAGCCACGAGTAGAATGTCGTGCCCTTTCCCTCTGCCCCCTCCAGCTCTGTGACGAGGTCAAATATCTCGTGGTCTTCCTATCGGATTTGGGCATATCTGTCAGATGTGTGCTCCGGTGTCTGAAGAAGAGAAGGCCCTACTTTTTCCCAACTGTTTATTTATAACGCGTCCGTAAGAGGATTAAATAAATGAATGCCATTAGTACGACAGAACAGGCCCAGCATAAACAGAAAGACGCACGCCATTACAGTCGTTGCCAGAACGGCGAGCAGGGCAAACATTAAAGAGAACAGACGCATCACGGACGTACTTGCTGGTGGTAGTCTAGATTTAAAGCAGCTACTATCACACTGCGACCTGCAACTGTCTCTAACCTGCCAGAAAGATGAGTTTTGTGTGTGTGTGTGAGCGATACGGACTGCAGTTGTTTGTCGTCGGCAGACTCAAACTTGCCAGCAAGCACTTGTGCAGATTCTCGTGGCTGTGCTGATTTTGTTGGAATCATCATCGGATCAGTGTGTCATCATCTCCACTCCTGGACTTGACCGCAACGTCGACGCGTTTTGTATGCAATATAAAACCCTGCGGAATGGCACCCCGAAGACGATGCCCGACGTGTGGGTCGAAGCAGTGGCATAAAGAGCCGTTGAGCGGGCTGATAGCGTGTAGCGAGGGACATGTGCTGCAAGTATGTACCTTGGGTGGTCAATAATGAAATGGTTAATTTCTTTTCTTGTAGAACTATCGCAATGAAACTACGGAGGTAACAGAAGTCGGTCCGCACGCGATGAAGAAGCGGACCCTGAAGAGTGGCAGGAAGAAGAAAGGGAGGGGCGACCATGCGGATCCCAAACGTTTGTGCTCTCGTTATCTTTATTGGAAAAAAAGCTAATGATACGTTACAGTCTACCATGGGGCGAGAGCGCGGTACCACTATTTCCTTTGTCTGCAGTTGCTCCTCCGAAAGCAGATTGTGGCGCTGACGAAATTGTGGGAGCTACCAGGAGAGTTTGAGGTGTGCTCTATCTACCCTACGTATCTACCTTTTTTTTTTTTTTGCTCAATTGGTGTTGCCTAGGTCATTTGTCGAGATTTGTGGGCACTTCATCTGGCACTGCTCCCCGACCCTCCACCCGCCGAGCCCTATCATCACGCACAAAAAGACAGGGACAGGACAGTCGGTTCTGGATCGGCAAAGGAAGAAGAGGGCGAGAAAAGTTCAGACGGTGAAGGCGGATCAGGGGACGAGGCGGAACTCGAAAAGAACGAGGAGGAAGATGAAGATTCGGACTCGGAGCTAGAAGCGCTGATGCGAGAGAACTCTGAGATTTCAAGCTCGTCAGATGATGATGAGGATGGGGATGGCAGGGTACAAGCAGGGGCAGGGGGGACAAAAAGGAAGGTTAAAGGACGGTTTTTGTATGAAAGCCCTGTGAGCACGGTCGCTGTGCTGGTGGTGGCGTGCTGGACGATGCGTATACCGGTGTTGTATCGGGATTTTACGAGGTGAGGATGAACTCATGAGAGACATACATGGCTTAATGAGTGTGTGAAAAAGGGTCATTGAAAGCTATGAAGTTCCGTACTTGGATGGAGCAACAGTGCTACCCCCGAGCATGGTGCAGCATCTGACGAAACACGATATGCAAGCCCTATCACCACCAGTAAGTCATAAGGGGATGCACGGTGTAGACCTGGTGACAACAATAATGAAATTGATTGCAGCACGCGCCGAGGACGCAGAGGATGCATTTGGTGACATCACGACTGGCGAAAAAAATGTATGAAAAATATGGGGTGTACACACCGGAGGCGAATGCGGCGAGCATGCTGTGGCGGATTACGAAGAGTATGGGAGGAACACGTAGGTGAAATGAATATATTGGCAAAAACGAGGAGTAACGAAAACAGCGGTGCTGTATAGGCTTACGAAGCGGGTGGCGAGTGTGCTGTCACTGCCACTGACACTGGATGGGAGTCTGGGGGCGAGTTTGGAGGGGGCAGGACCGACGGAGGTTGGAATGATGGCGTCGTTAATTATCGTGGTGAAGATGGTGTATGGGTTGGACGGGACGACAAGGTAAAGTGAATGAGGGGACGAAAGCGGGGGCAGAGACTGACTGGACGGCAGATGTGCGGAAGACGGAGAAGACGTGGCCTGTGGACTGGCATCGGGGGAGGAGTACCTGAGATTGATCGAGAGGATGGACGAGCAGGATCGAAACAGTCGGGAGTCGAGATACGATTCGCGGAATGGGCTGTGAGTGACATTACAAAGCAGGGGAATGTGTGACTGACTGGGAAGGAGAAGAGAGGTCGGGGACATGCAGCCAGAGGAAATGGACGACTACATCCAGTTCTGCGCACAGATCTTGGGCACGGCTGCTGAGTCGGTGTCGGCGCCAAACAGAAACACGGAGACCGGCCGGGAGAGACTCGGCGGACCACAGACGATCGGGGGGGGACTGCGGGCCGGGGAGGAATACAAGATCTGGAATGCCAGAGATGTGGACGGGACGCTGCCGGCGGAGTACGGTCGAGTGGTGAGACGGGGTGCAGGAGTGGTCGGGGTGGACGCGGTCTACTTGGGCGGAGTGGTGGAGAGATTCGAGCGGCGACTGGTGCGATGGCAGCGACGATTGATGACATCATCGGAATAAGCCGGGTGACAAAATAACTAAATTCGCTCGTTGTTTGCTGGTTCTTTCACCCAGGATGCGACGACTGGCTGCTGTGTTCAAGCGCGACAAGAAGCAGACTCCGTCGCCGTCTGCCTTTCCTGGCCCTGCGCCCTCCCCCTCCTCCTCTCTCTCCACCCCCCAGCTCTCCAGCGCCAGCGACAACGCCCCCTCCGACTCCCTCTCCGACTTTGACCACTCCCTCTCCCCAAAGCGCTCCTGGCGCTCCTGGCTCGGTCCTCGTCGCTCTGCCTCCCTCAAGCATCGTCCTACCCTTCCCCCTCCCATCCCAGACTGGCCCCCAAAACACGACTCGGAAGATGACGACGACGACGACGACCAAGACGATCAGGACGACGACTATGGTCATGAATTCGTACCCGCCCCGGCCCCGACCCCGACCCCTCTTCCCTCTCCTATAAAGGCCCACCACAATCTTCAGATCCTTCTCAAGAACAGTCTCGTCCCTCCACTACCCGTCTCCCCTTTTGTCCAGCACGACCACGGGCCCCTTTTTCCGCACTCCAGCAATCGCCCCACATTCCTTCCTCCTCAGTCCTCTCTCCGCGTCGCCATGTTCAGAAGCCGTCTCCTATCACGTCTTCATCGACAAGATCCCCACGACCTGTCATCTATTCGTCCTTTCGGCGCCTTCCCGCCTCCTGCCATTCTTTCTCCTCCCGCCCCTTCTTTCCCTGACATCGCCTATCCTCCAAAGGCAACAAAAATATTTCCCGCGAGCCCAGGTGTCCGCCGTTGGATCGCTCGCCCTTGTTTCGAGGACCGCTATCAGATCTACCTGCCTGTTCAAGGCAGACTCGATCGTGTCCCCGTATCCGCAACAGCTGCCGTCGCCGCCCTCGAATACTCTGAATATCTCGATGTCATCGTCGACCCTGATTTTGCCCTCTTTCCTCCCCACCCGGACGTCCCACCCACGCTCCCTCAGGTCGTATCCCACGCTTCCGCCCTCGAAACGCAACCGCTCTCAGGTGTGCATATTTTCGTCCCATCCTGCTTCTTTTATCAATCTCTCATCATTTCGCATAGCTGCCCCAAAACGGAATTCTTACACGTCTGTCCCTTCCCCTCTACGCAATCACCACACTTCCCCTCCCACGCTTCAGCAGCCTAGCGCTCCCAAGTCCTCGGTCAAGCGTATCGTCCGCTTCGCAGAGGATAACAGCGATGGTGATGACGGCGTACCCCTGCATGTCGTTCGCATGAAGAAGAAGCGTGAGCAAAAGGCCAACTTTCTCAGGCAAGAGCGCCTCAAGCGAGCAAAGGAGGAAGACGAAGAACGCCGTCGGCTCGAACACGAGGTCGCGCTCCAGGAACAAGAGGCCCTAGAGAAGGAGCAGAGGAGGCTGGCCTTGGAAAAGGAGCGCAAGGAGAGGGAAAAGGCCCTGTATGCAGAAACTATTGCGGCCACTAGGATGCGGAGAGAAACTCAGCGAACTGGAGGAATCGTGTGTTCAAATACCCCATCTAACCCCTTGGCCCCATCGTCTTCTTTGACGTCTTTAAAGGACTCGGAACGTAATAAGCCTACCGACCCCAAAAGATTTTCACGTATGCACCGTGATCCTCCCTCCTCCATATCAATTCCGCGGAGGGAGCCTTCTGATCAGTCCTTGTACCCAAACTCTCCTGCTTCTCATCAGCAGTATCCTTCTGATTCCTCTCCGGGCAGCTCGCGGCCGCCCAGCATTGCTCACTCTCCTGTCTCCCTTAGCCCTCACTCGCGACCTCCTTCAACCTACTCCTCGTCCTCCGAAGACGCGCGGCAGCAGGGTGGGAGCATACGGTACTCGGTTGCGACGGCGGCGGCGGCACCGTCGGGCAGCGGCAGCCTTTCTCCGTTTAACAGACCCCCAATGATTGCCACCTACCCGACCTGGTCGGGCAGCAACCCTAATATTTCGTACATTCCTCCTGTGCCACCATTCCCGGATTACGTGAATGACATGCCCTTGCTGCCTCCAACGGCGCCGTTTATGAAGCACTCTTACAAGTCCCGCTCCCCGTCGTCGAGAAACGTGTCGCCTGGCCCATCTACGTCCTCTGGTTCGCGGAGAGGCTCGTTCAACTCGAGCACTGAACGCGTGAACCAGGTGCCAAATTCACCCCACATCACCGCGCGGACACCATCATCTTCGCCCCACCCCCGGCGCCAATCGAGTGCCTCATCCTCGCGTCCGAGCCACCAGCGTCAAGGCAGTGGTGATTCGCGCAACACCTCGCGGACACAGCACTCGACGACGGCGATCACCTCGCCTTCCCGCCCAATACCGACCACCTCTCGCTCGCACCCGACACTGTCGCGTGGTCGGTCGCTGCAGCCACAATCCCCAGTCCAAGTGTCGAGCCCATGGGTGCCCTCCTCGCCAGTGCAACCAGTGTTTGTGCCCGTACCAGTCGGCGTGCCTGTGGGGATGGCCATGCAATATCCGATGGGGCCCATGTCGCCGAGTGCGTCGAATGTGCAGATGCAAATGCAAATACAGGGATTGGGGATTGGGGTACCTGGGATGATGACCATGCCGATGAGCTTTGTTGGGACTGGCCCAGTTGGTATGGGGGGGAGCAGGACTCGTGGTTGGAACCAGCCAGATATCTCATGAGTGCAGCGGTACAGGGGCTATCCTGTCCAACTTCCTATTCGTCGTCCTCTATGCACGTTTCCGATGCCGCATTTGCCAACCTGTTATCGATTATGCTATTCCATCATCACGCGGACGCGACGCGTTGCCCCTCGTCCACTTCATCCCTGCGTTATCGTGCTTAAACCTATCGGCGTCTCATGATAACTCCAGTGGTTGATTGGTTGGTTGGTTTATAACTGGCGTGGACTGCGTAATATATGTCTGCTGTTCCGCTTCTATCCGCTTCTCTCATCGCTCTATATTATCATGATTAAAGACTTTTTGCAGACCCCTTCTATTATCCATTTCCTCTTTGTTTGTTTTATATCTGCCATGATCATACCCTGGCTCCTCGTACACAACACCTACAATCGTTACCAGACTATCATACAGCATCCATCATCCATTATGATTCCCTCTAGTTAATTCTTGCAAATTGGACTTCTCATATCATAGCATACAATCTTCTCTCATTATATTCATTCACCGTTGTTTCTTCATCCTTCATGTTTGTTTTTCCCATGCATTTGACTGCTATTCAACTTAAAATTGTTATGTTGCCTGACATATATATTGCTGTCTGTTTACTTATATCATTCTATGTCTGCCATTCTTGGAATAAACACCTGGCTTCTACAGTGTAATCACCCTTGTATTGACATTGCTATACAGCATGGGAGGCAGGATATGTGTGCAATGTCAGGTATAGTATCTAAATTATATTCCTTGCATATACCTGAAAGAATGCAGGACAGCCTAAACAGTAGGGCTAGACATAAAATATAAATATCTGGACAAGAGGATATGGGGTGAGCAAGTATGGGTATGGTCTCATGCTGGATATTATGGCACAAAAAATGTAGTCTGCACATTACTAGAAAATAAGCTGGCTGGCCAAAAACATTGGTAAGACCATGACTGTAAGTGCAGTTCATAGCAGCACAACAACCAAAATAGGTGCCAGTCAGGCAGCTGAAGGACCCCCCCTATTGGTGGAAGGATATACAACAATGTGGATGGGAAGAAGGGTGTCCATTTGAGTTGACCATCAAGCCTTGCCCTGCATGACATCAGTGTTGTTTGGACTCTCCATGAGCTGTGGTAATTTCAATAACCTGCAGGGGTCTTTGGATAAGCTTTAGTGCATAAAGGTACTTTGGATTGTTGTCCACATTTTTAGGAAATTCATGGAGGAGCATTTGATCAAGCCCAGCCCTGTACACCCCAGTGAATGTCTCATGCACAATTGCCTTGACTACAGCATGAATATCAGATGGGATAGTTTGAGTTGGTTGTGAGCTGGCAGGTAGATATGTTGCCTGTCTAAGCTCAGAGTCAATTGCAGTCTGGAGTGCAGTGATATTATTCATGCAGGTTTCATGGCCATATTGGAGGCTCTGCAATCCATGGTTAATCTGAAAATGTGTTACTATTGCCACTGGTAAGAGTGAAAAGTTATACACCTACCCTAGCAAAGCATGCATCCAAGTTGGAATCCTCAGCTGGTGGTGAAGACATTTCTTGGGACAAATGAGGAAGTTTCTTTAAAAACTGTACATCTTTTAGTGTCCTTTCAAGGCTTAAAAGGCCTTGGTCTGGAAAAAATTGAGTCCCAATGTTCAAGGATGGTACTTTGCTGGTAGGACTAGGTGCCAAGGAGTTTTCCATAACACTAAGTGTGGTGGTGACTGCTGTAAACCTGGCCTTATAATCATTCAGTTGTGAAATGAAGCCTTGAGCTGTGCATTGAGCAGCAATGTCCAAATTGCCAGTGAGCTCAACCTGGATCCCTTTTTTCATGACCTTCTTCTGAGCTATGAGGTAATCTCTCATTGCTTCTACCCAGAAGACCAACTTCCCATAGTGGTCATACAGAGTCTGGGTATCAGTTGGTGAATAGAAACAAAACAAGGATTTCAGAAAGGTTTCCTTGTAGCTGGCAGCTAGTTCACCAAGAAGTGCTGCCTTTTCTGTCTTCAAATTGCAGGTGAGGCAATATCTCAGCAGATCCAAGTAAAAAAGTGACCTACCTGATGTAGTTCTAGTTCTGACTTGAGCTTATCCACCTGAGTCACAGAAAAGCTGGCTGCCAGTGGGGTGTTCTCTGGTAGGTGCAAAACAGAGTCATACTCTTTGATAATATTCCTTAGACTATTGAGTTTCAGCTCAATATGAGTTGATGTGATTAGTGTCCTGATTTTCAATTACAGACCAGTACAGGAAACTCCAAATGGTGAGATATGCTCACCCAGCCACCTCAAGTTGTGAGGTGTTGTAGTGTGACTTTTCTGTGGAAGTCATAAGTAACCTTGATGTACTGGTAGAAGTGAATGAAATTTGAGAAAGAAGAAATTCAAATTATTTTTATGTTGCAGTTGCACTTATGCCTCATCATCCGGCAAACGCCGAGTTCAACTTCACCTAATTTTCTTCCTCCATGACCTTTGTCTTTGCCCTCATCTGGATGTTCGACAGTCCGAGACAACGCATAGAGGAGCGCTAAGTGCCTCCCCTCCAACGAGGGATGTGGACCTGATTCAGCCTACCCTCCTGACATTTCAGCACGTCTACGCATATGCATTGATATTCGGCGTTTGCTCCGTCGCAGAACCACCGCATACGCCACCACGATAGCAGGCCCCCAGCAGCGTCCATGTCTCTCAGCCGTCTGACCAACACGAACCGCCCACAACGTCCACGATATCGGTATCGATACAAGCTTGCGTTGGGCTGTGTGCCCTAGCGGGTGTTTGGATCGAGGAAGGCAGCATGTTGTACAGTCGCGGGCGCGGCGCGCCTGAGGTGAGTATAACTGGAGTAGGTAAGCCCGCCCTCCATATCATCCCACCGTTGCTAACAAGATAAAAGATAGGCACACTGCCCGTTATACTCTTGCCAACCTTGTGCACCAGCCTTTTGAAGGATGACGGCCTGAGGCTGACGATAACAGGTAACGACTGCCCACACCCCGTCATTTTCCGAGCTGGCCTGCCCATGAGGCCCCCTGCCATATATTGGCGCACCGTATGTGAGTCGTCATCATCCTCCTGCCAAATCGACAATCGTGGGCGGCGTGACTGGGCCAAAGTCCCGCCATTTTGTGAAGTGTTGCCGCTCACTGCTCCTGCCATGTTACCACGAACCCACACGCCGAACAGGACCTTCCGCGGCGTCGAATCGCAACCACCATGCTCGAAGACCCATTTGGGGACCCAATTCCTGTGCGTCAAATCTCTCATACCCGTGTCTACTGCCCCGCAGTCTGTCTCCTCTTTTTGCACCCTCCGTAGTCAATCGCAGCCCTCACGCCTTCGCATTTGCGAACTCCATGCCTGTGTCAAGTTTCGGACAGCCTTTTCCCTTCCTATCATTTTGAACTTGTAGGATGTGTTTGCACCTCAGACGTACCGCAGATAAAAGACATTAGAAATGCCTCTACTACATTTGGGCAGATCAGTGAGTTTGGAGTCTTATAACCTGCCTGTATCTATTGCAGCACATTTGTAATAAGTCCTAATAACCAACATTCTGCCTTGTAATTTACTTCCTTATGCACTCTCATTGAACATCCTAAATGTGCACTTTGTCAATGTTACAGGTAAATGCCATTTCTGTCACCCTCCTCCGATACAAGAGCCTCAGGCTGCCTCGTCAGCAATAGTCCAGGCTGGGATGGGGGCTGCAAATCATAGTGGTAGCCAGCAGTGATCCCCTTTTCTGATAAAGCCATCTTTAGCATGCTTATACGCTCCTCTTGGGAGCCGCTTGGCGATTCATGTATGAGCGATTGTTCTTGTAGCTGGGAAACGAATAATTAGGAAGAATACACCTACATGACAATTTGGTTCTCATCAAAAGCTTTCTTGATATCAAGATCTTTTCCCCCCTGCTCCTTCAATGCATAATCGAGGACAGATTGAGTCTCTCTTAAGTGCCTCAGAGAGTTCCGGAGCCGTGAAATCTCTGTTGAAGTTAATACCGGATTCCTACACCAATCGGCCATGGCTTGCCTTCTGTTATGACGGCTACATCAAGGTGGATCGCTTCACTCAGTGTGAAGGGTTGAACAAACCGTGGCCTGTATTCCATGGTGGAAGGTTGCAGTTTTGAAAGAAACACGTCGACAGTTATGGCAGATCTTTCCACGACATCTAGCAGGAGCGCTGACGTCAGTCTGGAGATACCTAGTGCTGGACAATTTTGATTATGGAAAGGTAATCTATAGGTACAGATGAAGTCGAGTGCTTAGAAATTAACTTGGATGACCCATGACTAACTTCTAATTCGATGGCTTGAATATTTCGGGCCACACAATTCTTAAATCTTCCAAGCTAGGAATGTCAATGACACCATTGTCTGCTGCGCCAGGTTCCCTGGAGTCGTCTATTGCTTTGATCTTACCGCCTTCCATTGCCTCCAGGCCCTTTTCGCAAAAATGAACGCAATGAGCCCATCCAGAATTCCGTGCTGCGTCCACGTTCTTGCGATTATCGTCTATAAAATAGCACTTTGAAGGGTCAGTGACGTTGGCCATCTTCATTGCCTGAACACACAATTGATTACAGCACCACTGCCTTGTTTGAAATAGAACGAACCATGTCGTAATATTCGGGTTCAGGCTTGCAGACAAAGTTTTCGACTTCGTAGTCGCAATAAACCAAGCCATCTACAAGATCGTCTAACTTCAAGATACGCAAGACGCGTTCTGCGTGCTACAATTTCATGTGAACACAGAGATAGTATATGGAGATTCAAACAACATACAGGACGATACGCATTCGTTAATGCCCAAACCCTGACCTTGCTTCTATCTATATCCTGAAAAAGTTGGCGAAGAGATGGATTGTATGAGATCATGTCTTCCAGTGGAAGAGAGCCGTCGCATTTACGATCGAAGTCTAAAGGATCTGGAGGAAGGTATTAATTGTTCCATGGCAATCATTAAGAAAGCAAGAATTACATTACCGACGTCGTGATGCCTGGTTAACCCTCTAAGAGCGAGACCATACTGCGTGTAATATTTCATGTGCAACTCGGATGCATCCTCATGGGACAGCCCAAGGTTGACGAAATAAGCTGGGAACAAGTTTAGTGCCATGTCGTCTAACAGGTCGAAAGGTATATTGACCATGGATCTTTGTTCCCATTGCATGGGAGATGTTCGAACTCGCTGAATAAAGGGTATTGTCAATATCAAACCAGACAACCAAGCGATCGTCTTGAACAAGTTGTCCGTTGGGATGATCAGACATCGCTGGTATGGTAGTAGGCAAACAAAGCCGAATCGACCCTGAACGGCCGCCAATCGATGAATCCTGTGAAAGCGATGAACGCGGTGTTCAACAAAGGGGTGTTTGGTGAGCTGCAGAAATCAATTCGCCCGAACAATAACCTTATATAGAATTCAAATTTGTTCATGGTCATGTTAGGTGACTCAGAGATGAAAGAAAATTGTATCGAACTATGCAGGTAAGAAAGGTATATAGGATAGACGATAGCTACACCATGCAGGATAAAGAAACGATAAGTGCAGGAAGCATTATCTTATCTAATCTCACATCTTAGAGTTTATTCGGCACCTTCCGGTGGTACTGTGCAGCTTCCAAGCCACACTCGGCACCTAATCCAGACTTGTACAATATTACAGGCATCGGCCTCGACGACCTCAAGGAAACAAGGTGCGTGCTCACCGTGTCCATGGACACCCCCACCTAACTTTTCTCAGAATGGTCAGAAGTAAAGAACTCGTTCCTGGCATTGGGCGCCTCTCTCGTTCCCAGGTATTCGCCAAACGCGCCCTCTTCAAAGGGCAAAAAAAGAGCACAAAGCCTACCGCGGAAACGCCTGCAGACCACGTCGAGAAGTCGATTGGTGGAGACAAGAATGGTGGAAAGCGTCTCGTTCCCACCGTAAAAGCTCCTCGTTTCTACCCTGCTGAGGATGTGCGCCACCCCAAGAAGAGTCGCAAATCCCCAAAGTCTCCTCCCCTCCGCTCGACTATCACGCCCGGTACAGTTTTGATTCTGCTGGCCGGACGGTACAGGGGGAAACGAGTTGTATTCTTGAAGCAACTTCCAAGTGGTCTGTTATTGGTCACTGGTCCGTATAAGATCAACGGCGTTCCTCTGCGACGAGTCAACCAGGCATACGTTATCGCTACATCTACCAAGGTCGATATTTCGAACCTCAAGGTATGTTCATCATTTTGCGACTGTGTTACTACGAATGTGTCGTGAGATAATACTCTAGATCGATGAAAAGTTCGACGACGCCTACTTTGCTAAGCCTGCTGCCAAAAGCAGCAGCTCAGCAGAGGAAGAATTCTTCGAGGATGGCAAGCCTAAGACCAAGCAGCCCATTCAGCAATCCAAAGCCAGCGATCAGAAAGTCATCGACGGCGCCCTTCTCACCTCCATAAAGCAAACCGAAAACCTTTCCAAATACCTCAAAGCTAGCTGGGGCTTATCGAAGGGCCAGTTCCCTCATCAACTCGTTTTCTGAGTATTGGTTTCTTGAAGAGTGGAGAGGGACGTCACCAAACTTACGATGTATACTCTTTATATGTTGAGGTCTGATTATGCTTTCACCACAATCGTCAATAACTCGCATATGTCCGACCGCTTGAGCATTAAGAATGCACACCACGAGGGTATCATTTAAAGAGTACTTCGTTAAATCTTGACTTGTCTATGTCGATATATAATATAGCCAAATTCTTGACTCTATATGCAGTCATCTGATGGTCCTTGGGACAAACGTAACTGCGTTCCCAAATCTTACTCTTTTGACCTCATGCTTAGCACACTAGTAGCATTAATTAGTATAGGTATGGGGACAACTTCTAAGCGAGCTCTGTGTAATTTTTGTGTTCCCGCCCATCGATATGAAAATAACTGTAATACAGGCGTAATACATGGAAATTTATTTTCGGGAAATTTCTCACGAAATTGCTCGGGACTCTGAGATTTGCATGTAAACCGCAATGCTGGCTCTTCACCGTGCGCGTCTGCGACTGCCAATCCTCAAAGGCACCTGGCCACCTCCTGGACGGACAAATCTTGCAAATTCCCGTTTTTTTGTCCAGAATGTCGGTAATGGGTTCCTTGACCTGGCTCTGGCGCTTCCCATGCCACCTTCATTCCCTACATACTCGACAACTATAATTTTCGTCACCATTGTCTCTCGACTCATCCTTCTGCCTGTCTCAATATGGGTTCGCTTTCCAGATAATAATTCTAGCTCAAATACTTAGCTCGGCGTCTCTGTGGCAGGGTAAAGAGCGTTCACGACGCTTGGAGGAAATTGTTGTGCCAGAACTCGAGAAACTGAAGCCGCTGGTATCAAGACGCGTGCTTGACGAGATGAAAGCCTCTGGAATGAGAGGAGATAAGAAGTTATTACAGAAATTCCATTCGGAGAAATGTGTACATATTGTGCGTCGAATTGCTCCTCCATTTCCTGCACTATCATATCTCTAAATCACCTTTCTTCAAGTTGACTGTACGGCGAAAAGAACTGTTCAAGCAATACCATTGCAGCCCGCTGCCTTCAATTATTTTACCCCCCTTATCTCAACTTCCAGTATTTGTCGGATTCACTGTTGTCTTGAACCGGCTTTCCGTCGCTCCAACCCTTTTTGATGCCGAGAGCTTCTTGACATTGACTTCCTTGGCCCATCCAGATCCGACTATGGCGCTACCGGTCGTATTGGGATTTCTGACCATGGCTAACGTGGAGTCTGGAAATTGGATTATGAATGCCGCCGAGAAGGCCCAACAACGAAGGGCCGAGGACGAACAGGCAAATCGCGTCGCCAAGGGCGAGAAACCGCGTCTCCACCCTGGGAAGGCTATCAAATCGGTCCTCAGAGGACTATCGATTATAAGAATTGTCATTGCTGCCATGACTCCTGGGGTGCGTTCTGAGACATTTGCTTGTTAGTAAGTCTAACGGAGAACTAGAGCGTTGCTTTGTACTGGGTCACTTCTGCTGGATTCGGCTTGATTCAGACATGGTCAATGGAATGGAATGACGCCCGACGAAGAAGGCGACGTATTGGTGCTTTCCAAGCTACAGCACAGCAATCCTCAGTTCGAGTTCAACCGAACGGCCCCAACCCTCGAAAGTAATGATATCCTGGTAAGTCGCGAGCCACCTCCAATCGGAATGACAACAAAAGTGGTATAGAGAGAGCCCTATCTTTACTCCTCAGAGAGCGACGGCACTCACTGAATTCTTCTTGATCTAATATGACCGATTGGATGCAAATTAGTTGTCCCCCTCTGGAGTATGCACTGATTTGAAACTTTACAGGCTTTACCAGCCCTTACTAGAAATCCTGACGCGATTTTTGAAGGAGAGAATCTCATGACGCGAAGGTCACATTGCCACTGGTGGACACATCGCTACAGAAGGAATATTCTGCGATTGTGGTATTAGTAATGTTATACTTTACTGTAACTACGTCTGGACGAAAATACATAGAAAGGAATATCAGGTAGCTGAAGAGCTTTTTTTTGTTGGCGAGTACAAAAGGACGTCAGAGTCAGGTTCAAAGTGAGATATACAAAAAAGTTAATACATCCAGAGTCCAAAGAAGAGTGAATATTCTAGAAAGTATGGATTATCCAAGACCACCCCACGGCCCTCGGATTCTCCGTGCTAGTTGGATATCTCTTGTCATGATGGTGACACGTTTTGCGTGAATGGCACACAAATTTCTGTAGATGGAGGCAGTCAGGACAGTTCAGAAGAGTCCGGCATCACAACGCACGCATCTTCAAAGAGGTGGACAAGGTAGGCTTCAGTGGCCTCTTGCAATGCCAAAAGGGCCGAACTTTGCCACCTAAGATTGGCACTATCCTGGAAGTTTGTGTCTGTGGTCATTTCCATCGTGATTTCTCGTACCTGAATCCAGGTGTCAGAAAGTAAAGAATTACAGCTTGATGATACGCACTATCCGTGAAAAGGGAAGCTTTTGAAGTAACAAATCGGTACTCTTTTGGTACTTTCTAATCTCTCTCAGTGCCACTGTGCCAGGTCTGAAACGATGGGGTTTCTTGGCTAGAGAACCGTCCGCTGCTGTAACACTTGACGATCAGAACATGACATTGCTAATTCGAGAGTATACACACCACCACCAGACTTCCTTCCTACTCCTTTCATAGGGGGAGGAGGTGCGTGTCCTCCCGTGCTTTTCCTCGCTGTGGCGGTCTTTACTTTTTTGGCGGTAGGGGTCGGCGGGTCTGACGAGTCCGCGGCTGCTGCTTTCCGTTTGCCTGACCCGGAAGCTCGCTGGGCCGTCTGTGCCATGCAGGCAAGCTATCTAGCTACCCAGGGCAGACGACTCGTTGATATGCCTCGTTGAAAAAATGAATGAAGGGCAGACAATGAGAACGAGGACAGACTTGAACTTGCATCCCAGAAAGGAAAGAAAGGGACCGTGATCGTGTTTCCTTTCAGGTCTCGTGCCCCTATGGTCAGGGTAAATTAGACGCGCAGCAAAACGCACAATCGATTATCGCTTTATACCTTCATCCATCCAGATTCCAGTTCCCATGTCTGGCGACGTTCCTGTGGTTACAGGCTACTACCGGTACACAGATATTTGGTTTGAATGGTACGCGCTACCCCATCAAGTTCACATTCGTAAAGGAGGCTAATGACGGTAGGCATCAAGCACTGCCAAACGTCGAGGACAGGGCACCAGTCAAGTCAGCACTATGTACGCCAGATTTGAGTTTTTCGTCGGTCAGAAACTCATGGGCATGTCAAAGCGCACGATGCTCTGGTTCATCCTGACCACCCACTACATGTTGAGGGCGTCAAGGGTGTTCAGATGTACATGGGTAATGTCCTGACTATTTCCCCTCTGGTGAATCCAACTTAAATCAAACAAAAGGCACTTTTCCAACGGGAGAAGCCCGTCTACTATTTTCTTCCGCTCAAGTCGACTACCTTCGGTACTGGCTCCATGCCATGAAATTGACCAAAAGCGTCGTACCTCTACCGTACTCAGATTGTCTCCTAACGGAATCCAACCTTAAGACGATATCTCCGATAGTATATCCAGATGGTGGTTCCCTGCGCCAAGCGATCAAGGTAAGCGTCTACAATGAACATACTGAAAGTCACTGCTTATTTAGTGGCTATCCATGTGAAGGTGATAGAAAAAAACAACAAACGTCTGAAGGGATCCAATCCCCTTGTCACTCATAGGCGTCATCTTTTTGAACGTGTCCGCACGTTCTGGACTGAAAAAAAAGGTGTCTGGTGCGCCCTCGACTTCGAGGCGTGGGAACGTGATCACACAGTGCTCACAGAATTTGGTTGGAGCCTTGTCAATTGGAAAAATGGCATCCCTGTAGAAAATAGAGGTCATTTGATCGTTGAAGAAGCCAGAAAATACACGAACTCGCAATATGTGCCGGATTATCGTTATGTCAGTCCCAAGTTTTCGCAGTGATCCTGTTAAATTGAATCTTCTTGAACCCTAGAATTACAGGCATGGAGAAAGCAAAATCGTGAAAAAGGCCATGTTCAAAGAGAAAATCCATGATTTGATCAAATCGCTAGCAGAATACGGCCCTATCTTCCTTGTATTCCATGACAATAGCCAAGATATCAAGTAAGGAGTTAAACAGCTAGTTATGAGTTCAAACCTCACAATTTGCAAAGGGATCTTAACAAATTGGGGGTTGACCTGACAGGCCTATCCTACATTTTACCTGACAACATACCGGACACTGGAATTTTCGTCATTGATACATCGGATCTCATCGGCGCACTGCTCGGAGAAGGCGCCGGGGACAAAAGATCCCTAGAGAAGACATGCAGCTTGCTCCAGATACCCACTGAGTATTTGCACAACGCTGGCAATGATGCTCATGTCAGTATACCTTTCCTTCTTTATGAACACAACTTAATAGCAACTCCCTCAAATCAGTACACTTTGCTCTCCATGAGGAACATGGCAGACGGCGACCCAGTCGACATTCAGCGAGAAAAAAGATGGCCCAATCAAACACCTGCAGGCGTCAAGGTTGAGCTCCAGCCCTGGCAAGAAGACAGTGATTATTCGGACGAGGAAGGGGTCATTCCTCCACCACCACCAAGTTATAAGCCAAACTCTGACAATAATCTGCTCATTGGAAGGCCCAAGACAGCGTAAAATGGTTATTGCAAAGGGTATGTCTTGTGTCAAATGAGTCTGTAATTCTTGGCCGATTTCGAGATTGAGCAAAACATCGTATGCATTAGAAACCTATCACTGTTGAAGATGTTTAGAATAGTGCAATATAGTAGCAATTTGAGAATTACAATGTCGCCGATGTTGAGATAGCTAAAGGGATTATTCCTCCTTATCATCTACTTGGACATCCTTCTCGTCCTCATCATCTGACCTATCATCTGTAACTTCGCTAGCTATTGACGTAAGGGCCCTGGAGAAATAAAAGTAAATCAAACATCTTGCTCACAAACCAGAACTCACCTCATGAGTACTTTTATTATGAGGTAATACCAAAATAAATTCAGAATTTGCAGTAGCAACAACGGGATGAAAATTTGATATTGCATCCAGTCCGGCATGTATACACCTTCTGACCAGCTCCAGTGTTTAGCCCATTCCCTGTTGTGGAGGAATCGTGAATGAAAATAAAGGCAAGCGATTAGGAAGTACGTACGGAATGCTAGAATACTCAAACCAGACCGACCAAAGGATGACTAGATTTAGGTAATGACGGAAGTAACTGAACTCTCATCAGGAAACCAAACCGTAGGTCAATATATAGGACTTACGTCCAGATAACAACGAATATAGCAAATGCGAAGACTTTGGCAGTGTTCCATTGGATGTAATTGAGCAGTTTCGAGAACTGAAATGAACAAGTTAAAGTAGTCCGAGTTCAGACACACTGTCTGACATACAGCCAAAAATGCATCCGGTATATCCATGCTCATGTAGACAGCGTTTCCAATCAACGTCAAATTAATCAGGTAACTCCAGCTGAAAAAAGGAAACATGAAAAGGAGTAAAATGAAGAAGGGAACACGGCGAGAACCTACCCGACAAGCCATAGCGTCACGATGTGATGAGCAACTAGCTCAATATAGTCCTTGCGCGGTTTTTCTAGTCCAAGCAATAGGACTATTATTTGTTGTAACCAATAAGCAAACTGCATGAGATAGTATCGCTTCAGCTGGGGCTTCATATCCCAGTGAGGGTAACCTGCATGAAAAGCCGATCAAACTTCAATCATGTAAAACAATAAAGGGTAACTTTCCGACCCAGAAGTCGGCTGTCTTGTACCAGTATGTTGGCACACTAGCCATGACAAACTAGAAAAGGTGTTATAAGTAAGTTTCCATAAAGCCAGGGATGCACAAACGTAGCCCCAGGTGCCAAAAACCGTAAAGTAAAACATTGCATAAGTCTGTTCACTGAAGCGATCAATTTTACTTTCACGTTTGAGGCCAAAATATTTGGCGATGGGCTGAGACACTTTGAGGGCCAAAGTTTCGCGAATGAAGGAGAAGAAGACAATGTAATAAGCTAAAAACGCCAAATCCCACCAAGTCTTTTGGAAACGTGGGTCGGCGGGTGAGGACGTAGGGATATGGCCGGTTAATTTGAATAATTTCCCGAAGGGGTTTTGGATGCCGGGGTCAACGTAGGGGGCGAGGAGCTCCCAGTTCAAGTAGAGCACAATGGGTAAAAGGAGGAGCTGAAACGACAGGACTGTAAATAACGGTTGTGAATAGCCGTAGGTCGTAATAACCACAGAGCCTACTGGGGTCGATTGCCCAACGAACAAAGATGGACCTCTTTGCGCGTTGGGACGCAAACGCAGAGGCGAAGGCAGGAGAGGTACTCCTGACGGGGGTCGTAGAACCTAGAGGCCTAGAAGAAAAGGCGCATGAGCGTATGTCACTGACTGAACCACGAACATTGAAACAGACGTTTGTGGGAGAAAAGGACCTGTGAGATGGTGATTCCGGTCATCTCTGTAGAAAGACGATAAATGTATAGCAAAGAGTAGGACAGAAAGACGGGGCGCGTACTCTATTCCGTCTGCCTGCAACGGGCTGGGGCGTTTGCGCGTCTTGTTCTGACCAGCGGCCATGGTGATGGTGGTCAACAAAAAAAAAAAAAAGGGTTGAGGCGCTGCCGTAGGCATGTCACTTCGTAAATGAACGTGACACGCGTCTCGGCACAACTTTCTCCGCTCTTCCATGTTCGCAAATCTTGGTCTTTTTAAGAACCTGGCCTGTCCTGAGCGCGGCACATGTGCTCGCCCAAACTGCCTTTTCTCCCACTCACCCGATCTGCCCGTCCCTAGACCACTCATTAGGGAGGTCCCCGTGGCCTCGTCCTCCAGACTTCCAAGGAATGCCAAAGAATCAGATACGGTCGTGCCCGCAAAGCGCCCAGCAGTCGCGTCCCCAACAAAGCCCTCATTAACAGACCCAGAACCTCCTCGGAAGCTTCAAAAGGTTGGCTCTACTCAAAGACCCTTGGCTGTGCCCTCTGCCGCATGCACAGAGGTCAGTGTCGTCCTGTCATTTATTCACGCCTATGCGTCCTCAATCAGGTTTCAGACTGGTGTACCATTGCTCAGGACTAACGCGGCACAGTCCTTAGTAGCTCTCCCGGTCAGGCAGGTCCGCGTTTTTTTTGACCCACTCCTACTACATTTCATGAGTCTCCGCCTGTCTAGACCATGCTGAAAACACTGTACGACCACTTCATGATTCTGTACAGTGCAATACTTCCAAAAAATCCCACACTAGCCTCAGAGCACGCCCTCAAGCAGGAAGAAGAGGTCTATAAGAAATCGAATAAGCTGACATACCGTAATGTACATTATTCAATGACGTTGATATCATCATTTTATCATCCATTGCACTAGGCCATCATACAATGCGTAGCCGGGCTGAAACGAAGGGAAGCACCAGCTTCAATTAATCATCCATCTGTTGGCACTGAAAGCGAGATTGCGGCGCGTATTGAAGCGCAGAAATCTGTAAAGTCCCTCCACCTGTCGCGCGAGCTCCTAGATCCACTGGTACACACCCCTGAAGAGTTGAAACGATGGGGCTATTACATTGATGTCCCTTCAGTACCTGGAGGCGGTCAGCCCTCCATGGAAGGAAAGATTGCGAAATGCGAACGTTGTGCACAATATTTCCTTGTCAAACACGACGATCGATCAGATAAATGCGTATACCACTGGGGTAAGCCTTATACCACACGGGTCAATGGTGAGTGATGAACGATGACATTTGCCCTTCTTTATTGCTTCATATTGCACTCGAAGGAGAAAAAGTTCGAATGTATACCTGCTGCTCCAGATCAGTTGCAGACGGTGGAGGTTGCTCCCATGGTCCCCATGTGTTCTATGAGTCGACAATAGAAGATCTTCATTCTCGACATGCTTTCTCGTTTCTATCCCCCACAGATCCCAATAATCCGAAGCTCGAGGTTGTTGCTCTTGATTGTGAGATGATTTACACCACAGGTGGGATGCGAGTCGCCAGGGTCTCTGTGGTTGACGGATCTGGCAATGAGATATTTGATGAATTCGTCCGTATGGAAGAAGGTGTGCATGTTATGTAGGTCTATTTGACCTCTACTCTACGCTCCCCTATCAAAGCTGACATGGATGTAGCGATTATAACACAAGGTTTTCAGGGGTCAATGAACAAAATCTTGCAACCGCCTTACTTACACTGACGTCCATCCGGAACACCTTGGACTCGCTTATCGACTCGAATTCCATTCTTATTGGCCATGCTCTTGACAATGACCTCAAAACACTGCGGATCATCCATCACAGGTGCATCGATACTGCCCTTCTCTTTCCACATCGAGCTGGTGCCCCTTATCGCAGATCGCTTAGAGACTTGTGAGTGGATATTAAGTATCAACATTTTAAATTTCCAAGGCACTAAATATTCTTGAAAGAGTTCGTGAGAAACTCGGGAAAATGATCCAGATGGGTGATGTGACTGAGGGCCATTCATCAGTTGAAGATGCGAGTTCGACACTGGATCTTGTCCGATGGTATGTGCTACATAATCAGAAATCAGTGGTTCAGTCTGGTGTAGTGTCTCAATGATATTTTTTCCGATGAAACGCGACATTCCTCTGATGTTTTTGCTGGTACCATGCAGCCCATACACATGATTTTACACCTCAAGATCTCAGCAATATTCTAAAGCAATATTTGGCTGTTTCTGAAACAATCTCCGAGCATCCTTTTGATAATTGTAGAGTAGTAGCTGTAGAATCCCTATCAAAAGAGCATAACAGACACAACTTGCGATGAATCAGTAGCTTCCAAAATTATTCCATCATAACCATGTACTGCAAAATGTGAGATGGGAAGGCACCAGAAAAGGACTCACGTACGGTGGGTCGTCGGATTGGGTAGAGTCAAAATTTCCTCTTCTGCTGTTCTGTCCAAAGACATGGATGGGGGTTGTTCATGGGGACTTAAAAAGTGGCTGATTGTTTCAAACTGTAAAAAGTCACTGTGATAGCTCTTGAGCAATTGCTTCAAAAAGTGCTTACGCGATCAAAAAAACGCTTCCGCGGGGGGGTATCTAAATTGATGTTGAATATCTTCATAACATAGAGACGGGGGCTACGATTTCACCATCTTCGTCGTCTTCGGGCTCCCCTTCTATTTCCCAGTTACATCTCTTGTAACACTGGAATAGGGGAGTTCCTGGCTATTCATATCCAATATTAGCCAGTACGAGGTCAAAATTATGAACCGAGACATTTACCACATTTGTATGAAGAATTATCTTAGTCACGACATGCGTCGACTGAGATATAAGAAAGTCAATTCCGTGTTGGAAGTAATTATAAAAATCTAATAGGAATTAAACCAAGATATTAACCCGGAATATAGAAACTTACAGCCCGTTCCATTGTGTGGTTCAGATACCTTTGTTGTGGCATGGATCTTCATTCTTTCGTCATCCTTGTAGTGAACTCTTAAGGGGGGACCGAGGTCAAGGGTCAAGTCCTGGGCAGTTGTCCTCCCTATTTTAATGTGCAGAGGACTTGAAATGGCTGTCGGGTAGAAATAGAGCGTCACCCCATCGTGAACCTGTGTGGAAAGGTGGTGCAGGTCGGAAATTGCCATGCAAGGGAGACATACCTTCACAACAGCACGGGCGAGTTCCCCTGCCATTGCGGAACACTCGATAACTTCATCAAGAACATCATGACTCTTGCCCTCCGAATCATTCTGGGAAATAATTATCCGCTTAACTTCCTGCATACGATCCCCTGCATGAGGTACTTTAACGCCTTCTCCAATCCGGTCCTCGTCGAAGCTAAACCAAATTCCAGGATACCGTAGTTCGTCGCCAGGATAAGTTGGACCAAACACTCTACCCACCCCAACACGCCGTAGTACTTCCTCTGGCGAGGACAGTATATTGTCCTTATACAACACGGAGACTGGCGGATTGGGGTCTCTCAGTTTGCGGATACATATGGTGTGTAATCGCTGCTGCTTCCCAGAAAACAATAGATCAAGATGAGGTCTTATATGGAGGACAATGGGAGTCGTCGCGGAGATGTCTGGATCGTATTTGATGTCTATTTGAGGGTAAGCGTGTGGATGCCTGCGTAGGATATCGAGCAGGATCCAAAGCGACGTTCCTGTTCATTCCATATCGATCAGTTTACAAGTTGTGACGTACAACGGATGTAACAACCAATTTCGAAAATACCAAACCCATGACCTGGCCGTAGATCAACATCCAAAGCAGAAAACATGACAATGGACGAATCAAAGTGATAGGAAGACACTGTTGCTTCAACGGGGACGACGGTCCGACGCTTTGTCAAATTTGAAGGAACGCGCATCAACATTCAAATCTCTCATTCTTTAACGAAGTTATTTCGTGTCAGTATTACTATAGGCTCTTACCCTCTTTATTAAATACGCGTCGTAATGGCTGACGACCGTCAAAGAATAATCATCAAGGTATCAAAATTGTTTCGTATCTCAAGAAATCGTTAAAACCCTTGTCATAGGTTTTTCGCAAGTTCAGCAACTCACTGGGGCCTGATGCATTATCGTTCGCAGAAAGTATATTGAAGGACCACGAAATAGAGGGTCCTGAGGTAGAATCAAGTCTGGAAACACTCGCGAAAGAATACAACAAACAAGACGGCGAGTGTGATCAACGACAGCTGGGGGCTTTTTATTGAAGCCTTTATAGACGCCACTATGAAGGTCTCCGTCGAAGTGCTGTCAAGGGTGTATGAGTCTTTTCAAGATCAAGGAAATAAGACTCAGGCTGAAAAAGAGTTGATCGATCCTGATAGCCACCTATTTTTCATTGACGCTTTTGAAATGCCCCGATGGACATGGTCGCAAGAGCGCGGAACGTTTGAGAAGTAGTTTGTTTTTGTACCATGTCTTTGCTGCTTCAATTAATGGCGCTTAGGAACTCAGTTTCATCGACGTCTTCCGGCTCGCCGGAATCCAGGGTTATTGCTATGCGCGACAGGCTCCATATCATCAAGCAATGTGTCCTTCGCAATGAACATTTTGCTCCATCTACGCTACCTTCCCGCGATCGTGAAAAACTAGTGACCGTTAAGTTCATTGCTTATTCGCCAATGTTGTAACCTTATCAGAATTTTCAGTTAAAATCTACGAAACAATTACTGGGACGCTTCAGGGACCGATTTCTCTTGCTAGGAATGCTCGCGTACAACAAGGAGGGTAAACTTTGCCTGGAAGATGCGGATGGCTCTGTTGAGCTCGATTTCTCCACTCTTGTGAGTTGAGATATTTTCTGATCGAAAAGTTGCTGAGCCCATCCTAGGACGAACCCGGAGATGGATTATTTAGCGAAGGTTGCTTTGCTCTTGTTGAAGGAGAGTACACAGAAGAGGCAACTCTTGAGGTAATCGCAATTGGTCAACCTCCTTGTGAATCTAGAGAAACTGCAAGGTTGGTTTGTCAATTTCCAAACTAACTATGAGTGACCGAGAAAATCGGCAATAGGTCAATCTATGGTCATATTGACTTCCTTGGAAAGGGTGCCACATCTCTACTCGAAGATGTAAGACTTCTTCGTTCGACAGCACGCTCCTATTAACCAATTTCTTGAAAGACGCAATTTAAGCTGCGTGTTAGGGAAGAAATCCCAGAAATGAACTTCTTTTTTCTTTCGGACGTTTGGTTAGATCACCCCCAAACACTTCCAGGAATTCAAAAAATGTTTGACAATTGTATTGAAAATGATTTCATCCCTCGAGTGATTGTCTTGTGCGGCAATTTTACCAGTAAATCGATTGTTCATGGGAATGGAAGAGACATTCAGAGATACCAAGGTAATTTTGTGTCATTATTATAAGGTCTTTGTCTCAAAATTTGTGTGACTAGATAATTTTGATGCACTGGCAGATTTAATCCTGGCTTATCCGACTATAACACGATCCACGCATTTCGTGTTTGTTCCAGGGCCACTGGATATTACCGTCAATTCCACATTACCCCGACGACCATTATTATCGACGCTTACTGGCAGATTGAAGATGAGAGTTCCGAAAGTATACCTAGCAAGTAATCCATGCCGCATCAAGTTTTTTGATCAGGAAATTGTAATATTTCGGGAGGATCTGTTGTCAAGAATGCTACGGAATGTAGTCGGTGTCAAACCAGAAGTCAAGAGTGAAGATTTGAAGCGGTTTGTGAGTAAATATCTCTTACTGTTTATTGTTGTCTTCCTAATTGCCTTCAGTTAGCGCAATCTATCCTCGACCAAAGTCACCTTAGTCCTCTCACGATCAACATACAGCCTGTCCTATCGGATTATGATCATAGCCTGCGTTTGTATCCATTACCGACAGTGGTAGGCACTCTTTGTGGCGTCCTGCCAACCTATAGCTCACAGACATTCATAGCTTGTCCTTGCAGACAACTACGACAGTTATAAGGTGACATATTCTGGGTGCCATGTGTTTAACCCAGGGAGTTTCGTAGGGAAATCCCTGACATTCTCTACATACACACCAGCAGAAGTCAACTCGGAGGAATGGTTTGTCGTAATTTACATCTTATGGATCACTCTGATGGTGTTGATGCCACAGCATACTGACCATGGGTGACGAGGATTAGACATCATAACCATACAGGTTTTCCCAATTCTTAGTTGTCTTACTGTATCGATATGTAGACTCAGACCTTTTCAGTCGGTCAAAATAAATCGCACCTGGTATGAAGTCGACTGACTCCCTCATAAACCATACATCCCATGATTTCAGACGCCGCCAAACCATGGAGTTACACCAGATGTACTCCCATTGCTATATCGTCCACCAGGAAGTGGACCAACTGCACTTTCATTACTCACTTTTTTTAAAAAATGGATGCTGGTCTGGTTTCAAATTGAAGAACATTGAAGAATCCCCACGGGACAAAGCCATGCCGAGGCAGTTCAAGCGTGCCTCATCAGTGCTCATCTCGGACACCCAACTTGCGACGTGCATCCAACACTCGGTCCCCACTTATTCTTCTCCCAATCGCGCGCTTCATACCCACCCAAGGCTCTGGTTCTAATCACTTGGCCTTATGCTGGATTTTCCTTGATTGGGCGGTGAGCAAATCAAATAGCTGTGGTTACAGCAAGTCACCGTGTCATAAACAGTGAGTATGTCCGGAATCTTGTAGACGGAAGCTAATGCCTCTAAAAGTATCATCCTTCATGGTTTATCAACCAATACGTCCGTTCCTTGCTCTTTTGTCATTTCTTTTCATAGGCACTCCTAGTAACGCCTCATCGATATCTGCCACCTTATGGATCCTGAGGATCGTCACTTTTTCCCTTCTCCTTCGAACGTACTTCCTGCCATGGTTTCTTGCTCTCATGTCCGATCACATCCGCGTCCGAAGCGTCAGCCTTAGGTCAATCCGAGGTCTCTACTTTCGCAGAGGCGAGCGCACATGGAAAGCAGAACGCGTGAGCTACGTGTTTTCACCCGTGGAAGGCTCCCGGCATTTTACTGTCAAGATTGATGGTGCAAGTCTGCACATTGCGAAAGGCGGCGACCAGGAAGCGAAGAAAACTCCGCGCAGACATAACCGCAACCTTACACTAGCTGATCTCAATCCATCTCCACTTGCTCGATATGCATGGAGAGTATTTTCATCCACTACCAGTTTTTTGGAGCCATACCTTCGCCCTCTTATCCGGACTTACGTCATTGGTTGTCTTCGCGTTGGACTTCAGTGGTTGCCGAAACTAAGCCAAGCCCTTTCATTTGACCTCAAGTCTATCGTGATGACGTTTGAAGAGGTGCCTGGAGCAAAAATTGTCACTGAAGAAATTATCTTGCACGCAGTGCTAGCTCTGACACAGGTGGAGCCAACATTGGATTCCAATAAAACAGAGCGAGTGACAAGTCGCCCTAAAGCTAGACCAATCCATGGGGTGGGCGCTTGGAAAAAACATCTCGCGGAAAGTTTTCACAGGGCGTTAGACAAGGCTTTGGGTGAAAGTCGCGGAACGGCTTCCTTGTCTCTCAAGATGTGCAATGTCCTTGGTACCGTGCCACGTTCGTCACCGATTAGTTTGTACTCTTCTCGACTCTAAAAGTTTGGCTGGTTTAAAATTATGTCTGCAGATTCCCTTGACATGCCATTCCTCTCATCCCCTGGCACAATCGACTTAGGCATATCTGCCAAATTCAACCCAAAGGAAGGTGCAATAGAAACTCATGGCCTTGAAATCTCCTTGAAAATGGGTGATTGTTTTGCAAAGGTCGACCTCATAAATCTTTTGCTCGAGAACGCCTTTCCAAAAAACCGGACGGTGTCTGCCATTCATTATTCGTTATCTCCCATTTCTGCCAATGGAGAAACTCCTCTAGCCTCATCAGTCATGTTGAATTCTCCCCAGTCAGCTGTGTTTCCCACTTCTGGAAAGTCATTTGCTTCGTCTTTGTTCCCTTCCACCTCCATATTCTCACCATCTAGCATTCTGTCTCCCAAATCTCTTCTATCTCCGAATTCGGCCCTTCCCTATTCTCCTCGTTTACCCAAGTCACCGTCATCTCCTTTCTTCAAGGTAATATCGGTCAGTATTTTTAATGTTTTCTCTTGATTTTCAAGCTAATACATGGATACAGGCATCGATCCGCTCTCGTCGCCGTTTTCTTGTGCAACCTCCTGCAAAGTTGAAGGTGTTTAGAGACGAGGTACGTCCTAAGGTCTTGTGGAGTAAACTGTACTTACCTGGCCCCTTTTTAGTCAAAATTCTTGGCTCTTCGTAGCGTACAGGTATCTGTATATTCCATCAGCTTGTCTGTGCTTTCCGACACAGATTCGGGACCATACAAAGTTGTGATTAACGAGGTCAACTTGGATCTTTCCGTCAGCGATCCGTCTCGCAATGAATTGCACAAAACACATCTTGGGTCACGAAAAAATACTGAAGTGTATGATTCAGAAGCCTATTCACTGGAGTTGACTCTGGACCAGCTCACTCTTGATAGAGAATCAAAACATCACATCATGCGCCTTGGGAGAACAGGTTCGGTGGAACTTCAGGTACTTGCAACTCAATCGTTAATTCGTTTGCCAACGCCATTTATGAGCAATGACGCCAATGCTCCCCTCCTCGCGATACACTTCAAGGTGGCGAACTTACACCTAACCGACCGTATACATGACATACATCGATTATTCAAAGAATTGCCGACCATGCAGAAGGAAACAGAGCAAACAGAAGATCTGTTTCCAACGGCCCTCACTCACAAACCGAGATCATTCCCAGTGCCACGCCTATCCATTGCTCTTGAATGCGGTCCCATTGTTGCACGCATCATTTATGAAGCAGATAATGGGGAAAAACATCGAGCCATAGAGCTTAGAAACCGTGGCTTCGCCATTTCCTTGAATGCTAAATATATGCACCCTTCTATTGCGATTGGACGACTTTTCCCTGCCGCTAGTTCTGTTCAACCGCTTAATTGGAGCTCCACCTTTACCATGACCCTTGAACCTGTGTTGATCAGAGTGCGCTCAAAACGCAATTTCATTGGGCTCGTGGATTCAACTTCTCAAGCTTCTGAGGGAGAGTTTCTGGACGATCCACCGCTCTTATCAATTGGAGTGGTTGAATTACTCGGATCAGCCAACGCCGTTGCACAGATGGACGGGTATGCTGAGTCTATGGCCGTCGTTGACGCCTCAACTTTAATCGGCGACCTATCTTTGGCCTTTGAGACCATTTGCATAGAGCTTTGGCATCCCATAGCTGTAGATGCAGCCCTTCGGCTGCTGTCGCTTGTGCCACCTAAAGCACCCAAAAGCACCTCCACGAATGCTCCGCCTTTTTCTTCATTACCCCTAGGGCTCATCGCGAGAGTAGCAGTGACACATTTCGTTGTGTTCATTACTTCTCCCGATATCAGTCCCAACGACAACTTGGATTTATCCAGAGGATTTGCCCTGAGTACCTCTACTTCGTTGGAATATTGTTTTTTGCTTCCACATCAGGGCCATTGGGTTGATAACCGTCGACGTTCGCAAAAACGAGCCCAGTTAGGTTTGCCAAAAGAAAGCGTGACGGATGCCCTAGATTCTGCAACGGCAACCAGCCATTCAGGCGACAGGCAGGCGTTCCTCAAGATGCGATTTAGTCAACTTGTTTTCCGAGCAGCTGTTGCGACGCAATATGAACCGGATGAGCCTGACATCGTTGGCCGCAACGATATTTCCGATCGATCCCAAGAGTTCTTACGCATTGACAATTCCGAAATCGATGTTTGCGTCGCTTGCAAAGTGTCTGTCGATCAGTCGCCACCTGTTGATATTTATATTTGTGACATCTCCGGGCATATCCCACTTCTTCAGTTCGACTTCCAGTTGGCCTTTGTGTATAACATTCTTCTCGGGCTTCAGACAATCCGTTTAATAAACCCCCCTCGCCCAGACCCGACTCCGGAGTCCGTTGACAGAAAGAAACGTAATGTCGTCTTCACATTCCAAGGGAACCTCACCAAAATCTTGGGTAATGTGTCT
Source organism: Galerina sulciceps (assembly GCA_023014345.1). NCBI lineage: Eukaryota > Fungi > Basidiomycota > Agaricomycetes > Agaricales > Galerinaceae > Galerina > Galerina sulciceps. The sequence goes on along the minus strand of JAEDXJ010000005.1, from coordinate 715,706 downwards.
TTGCCCAAACAGAAATTAGTTGTCCGCATTGACGGACTATCTGGGAATATCGTTTCGAGTCAATCGCCGAGGCTGAAATGGACAAGAACAACTGTATTTGTCTTACTTCCCCCGAAGATGAATCACTGGGAGAAAGCAACGAATGATAAATGGGATGAGCTGATCATGCTACAGAGTTTGGAGATATCCTTTATTAACCTCGCTGGGTCCTTATGTATATCTGTCGACAGCGATAGTGCATGCATTCGCATTCCACATGGCTTTGTGTTAGCTGATCTGGTTCAGGATGTTAACGTTTCTGCTAAGGCGATCAAGCATATGGCTTACATGGCCAGTGCCGGATGTTACTCCGATATGCCTTCTCCAGAGCCTGAAGAGCCGAAAGCTGTCCCACACCTCACAATACGCTTGGGATGGCTTTGTGTGGAAGCACAGGACGATCCATTCGAGACAAAATTGGGACTGATATGGAAGACTGGGATAGAAGCCGTGAAGCAAAGAATGGACCGGGAAGGCGCTTTCAAGGCGAAAGTGGCGGCAGTGTTATCTGCGGAACCGGGGGTCTCTCTGAGTAACCCTACAAACCCGGATCCCGAAACTGAATATCAGTTCAACGCGAAGCACTCCGTTTCGGTCCAAGAAGCAAGGAGAAGACTTGACGACGTACATGCCCTTGACTGGACACTTCGTCTAGAAAGATCAAAAAATCGGCGCTCGAAAGAAGAAGAATCAGTTCTTCATAAATTATATGGGACACCGATGGCCATGGCTCCTGACCCCCTCTTGGAGTTCATGAATTTGCCAAAACCGTCTTGCAACCCTCCGCTTTTTAGAGCCATGCTGCAAGACCTGTGCCTCACTATTTCTCCGCCTTCTTTTACCAATGATCGGTTACCAGATGTCCTCCATAATCTCGGGAATGGACTCCCTCATAATACCCAATTTTCACTTCTGGTTCCTCTTCACATCCACTTTACATTATCTTCCTTGCATGTGACACTTCGGGACTATCCACTCCCATTGTTAAGTTTCTCCTCACAGCAGCCTTCGTCTAAAATTTCTTGGACATTTGATACTGACCTTATCGTTGGCGAAGAGATGGGCACCACGTTATCTGTCGATTGGATAACCTGCCCCATCATTGAAAGCCGACAAGCCCGTCATGGCGAGGCTCCTTTTTCAATTCTGGTCCCGAAGACGATCATGCCCGTCAAAACTTACGCTGCGCCGATAATCAAGGTCACGACACCCCATCCAACAACATTTGCCTGGGGAGTGAGCTATGGGCCAGCGATCCAAGATTTGATGCGCATCGTTGAGACACTTTCCAGTTCGCCTCGGGATACTTCCCCTGCAGTTGGATTTTGGGACAAGGTTAGAATATTTGAAGCACCTTCAGCTTTTCTAATGTTCTTCTAGATGCGTCTTGTCCTGCACTGGACTGTGAAGGTGACTTTTGTTGGGGATGTGCGATTGTACATCAAGGGTACCATTGCCTTTGTTCAAGTCGCTATAGCGAAACTGACCAAAAATTTTCAGGTAGCCGTGATCCTTATGAGACAGTCAATGCGGGAGCCGGATTTGTCCTATGCTGGCAAGGCAGCCCAGAGATTCGGGTTGGCTACGAAAATCAACAGAAAGAGTTGATCCAAGTTATGAGCGATGGAATGTTGATCGCCGTTCCTAAGTAAGTTATTTCCTGTAATAGTTGTTCGGTATTCTGTTGACCTATCTTGCGTCAGTCTTAAGAATGATTTGATATCACGAAATGAACCATCGCATAAAGACAAACCTTTCCTGAAAGTATGCGCTCGTTTAACTTCGGGTGTTCGTTACGGAATTGGCTTTATCCTTGAGAGGGCCTGCGGTCCTGAGTGCTTATATTGCATGGGAAGCACTTTTAATCGCAAATGCAGATATTTTTCATTCCGCCCTCATTACGATGTAAAGCTAGAAAAGAAACCTTCCACACCCTTGTTTAAAGTGCGTCCTTAGTGCTCGTCTTTGAAACCTTTTGGTCATTAGTTGTTGTTAGGCTCAGGACGATTCATATAATGGCTTCCGATCCGATTTTATCCATCTTTCTGTGTCTTTAGCAAGCTCAACGAAGACGAAAGGCCAGAAGACCAGTCTGAAACCAAGCAATTTATATCTTACACCAATGATCTTTGCCCACTTCTGGTCATGGTGTTCCCTCTTTGACGGCGTTCTGACTCTTCCAATTCGGCAAGGAAATTACCATCCATTGCGGCCGATATCTCCAAAACTTGGTCGTCATCTCGCTACATTGAAATACAGAATATCTTTACCTCAGCTGTACTTCCTGCATGGCTATATTGATGACGCCAGAGAAAGTAAGTCATTTGTGTGAACATTCTTGTTCACTTCGTCTGACCTTGGGACTTGTGTAGCCTGGGTAGATGGCGTTACACCGTGGGTTGGACTAAAAGGAAAGGTAGATGAACTTCAGGCCGACATGCACCAGCGTGAAGCAGAAACAACAGTACCAGGTCCTATTCCCAATACAACAAGAGTGGTGCGAAAGAAACCATTTTATGCGGCAGAGGTGATCATGAAAGGGATCGAATTACGCGCCATGCTGGCAACTTTCCCCGAAGCCAAGAAACAGAATGCAGAAATGACGGCTCCTCCACAACGGAGCAACTATAGAAAGCATGCAGACCTTCCTATCACCACTTCGACTTCTATCTGGTATGACATGGATGACTTCGTAGAGTTGGACTGGTCGTCCAAGGAACGACCCACTTTATGCCTTCTGCCCCTTGCAAGCTGTCCTCATTTCACTTTTTTCAAGCGAAATGAAGCACTCTCTGGTTCTCATCCGCAAATGAGTAAATTTGGCTCTGAGCACTCCCATATTTGTCTACTCGGCAAAGAACCTTGTAAGTTTCTCAGCTGGCCATACATTTTTACTAAGGAGTGTCGTAGCCGTTCCCAAAACCCAAATTTTTCTAGCTAACGCCAGAGTGATGGAACTCAGACGATTAGCCCAGAATGAGTCCTCTTTTAGCGGTCGAAGTGACTCGACGGTACGTTGGCACTGTGAGCATCTATCGGTAGCTTATTTAAATTGCCTTAGTCCGCGAATCCGAAGTCTGCGATGAAAATGGTCTCACTTTTGGAAGACTACATTACACTTTTGAAAGAAGTGGAAATCAAATCAGACTCAAGTCAAGCAAAAGCTGCTCAAAGCTATCATATGCACGCTGAAATCGTCTCGTCAGACGAATGGGCTGAGTTTGATAATGTATATCAAATTCACTGCCCAAGTATCTTTATGGATAGCGCAGTTCGTGATGTGAGTATAACCTAAATGGCGCATGTCAAATTATCAGACTCAGATAGATCATGATGCAATACTACTACTGCTCTCGCGATCGGCGGGGTTTCGAATATCATATGGCCACAAGGTGATTCAGATTTCACTCTCCTTGTCCCGCCATTCTGATTGTGTCACAGGGCTGTAAAATTCATACGTGATCAAGCAAATGTCGCCCTCGCAGGTAACAGGGAGACGGAAAATGCCAAAGACCGTAGCCCAACCAACACTGCCCAACTCGCTGCTTCAGCACTACGCAAGATGTTAAAAGTGGACAATGGCACCAAAACTTCTGTCGACGTTATCCGTGACAAGAATGAACCCCCCGGGAGAATAGAACCCTTGGAAGGGTGGCCTGAAGGAGTCTCTCTTCAAAAGAGCCATTGTTGCCTTCTCCTGAAGCCGCAAATAGTATTACGGGGAGAGACCTTGGTGGATACCATTGTTGTGGCTGCAGCTCAAGCAAAACTGCAGTCCTTCGCCATAATGGACCTTCTTAATTTTGACGACCCTGTGAGCGGCAAAGTCATGTCAAGGTGGGCTGGTCTTTACAGTGTCCTGGTTGCCGTTTTAGGTCCTAATCCCTTCAATAGAAATTACACATCACTCTCTGGTTTACAAGCCTTTTCCCCCACAAATGTCGGAACATCTAACGGTTCTGTTCCATTGGAGGTCCTGATCGACTTGCGCTGCGAAAGCGACGCATTTGAACGCCTTGTCCCTCAAACAGAAGCCACTTTCCATTATGACAAGTTCAACCGACTGCGCTTGCGAAATAATGTGACTTCAATTGCCACTAAAGCATCGACCGATTCCCAGAATTCGACTGCAGTCAGTGTCAGTGATAGCCACCTTCAAGATCAGACGGTAAGACAAAATTTTGTCACTTTGACGGTTTGCTCAGCTGTCATTAGGACCTCATTCGCATACACATTCCTCGATTCACTGTATCAGCCAATGCGGAGCACTTCCAGGCAATATCGAATATTGTCACAAAGTTACTCCTCTTCTCTGATCCAGCCCATAAAACCAGACTGGATAAACTCGAGACACTCATCTTTACGTATGACTTCGAAGATTTGGCATCCGCAGCTGATGTTGTGTCCAACCTACAATGCCGATTGAGGGATGCATTAGAAACGGAACGTCTCACCAGACACAACCCGCGTCACGAAGAGGACGATGACTCTCAGCTGGCTTTCCTTCAATTAAAAGCTCATATTTTCTTATTGTCAGAAGAACTAAACCTACTGTTTGATTCTATCAAAATGGCGCAGGACCGATTCGACGACCAGACAGATCAAAAGTCTGCTCTTCTTCTACACGCATCGTCTTCGGAGATTTCCTGGAGAATGTTGGATGCACGAAGAAACCTCCTCTCTAAACTTGTTGTTGCAAAGACTAACTTTCACTGGCTCAGTCGACAAGATAGCTCAACTGTCAACCATCTCATAATTGGAAACTTGAGCGCATTTGATGGTTCTCGATACGCCATGTGGACTGAAATCTTATCCAAATATGATGACCCGCCAAATCATCCACTTCTAAAGGTATGTTTGTATTTTAGTTCTCGTACATTATCTTCTAATTTTTTTTTCTAGAGGGGCTTGTTCTTATCTGCTGATTGGACTGTCCTTGCGCCTGTTGGAGGCATTACTATTTACGAAGCTTTCGAACTCTCTTTGCACCCGTTACGTCTACAGATTGATGCCAAAGTTGGCCGCCGCATTATGGAGTACGTCTGGCCGGACCGCAAGAACCGCGAAACCTCTGTTGAGGATTCACCAGATAAAGAAGCACCACCAAAGCCCCCAATGGAACCCACAAGCAAGAGCCCAACCACCGAGCGCTCGTCAGTCGATTCTCCGCGAGGACTTCATTTGGCAAATCGGCCTACTCATGACAGTGCCAATGCTCCTGGCCCTACTTTGCGTAAATTAGGGACCTCAAGATCCTTTACCGACCTGCGGTCTGCCAGAGATACTAGCACCCTGATTCCTCCGGCTTTCAATAACCAGCCGAGTTTCCTGAGCCCACCTGCTTTTCTTAAGAGAACCCACTCCACTGATTCTGTCAATTTTGCCAGTCTCTTAGATGCTCCACCCATACCAGGACCAAGTAGCTCTTTTGACACAGAAATGGACATTCAGCACCGGCAAGAAAATGGTGCTAATGATGCCCAGGTTATGAAGACCCGTTCCTCGCAGAAAAGTTTCGTACTTGTGCGAATATCAAGGTCAGGAAACCTTTAGCATCTCCCATCATTGCTTGTGAATAATTCCTTCTCAGCCTCCATCTTCTTTTGAGCGTGGTGAAAGAGGGGTCATTTGAGTGCCATGAAGCTAAAATCAAAACGAGAGCACTTGAGTATCGGAACCAGACCTGGAGTGTGCGTAAACAATTTTTTCTGTGTCTACATACTTGACCCTTTCTTAGTTTGAAGAATTGGTGAATCAGTTCATCCCATCTAATATGAGTTGGCGAGGTTGGGTGAAAATGGCATTCCATCAGCCTCTAGTGCCTGTGCTTCCAGTAGCTCGAGAATTACTTGCAAAAACGAAGTGGACTGCTTCGTCCAAGGTCGGCAACCAACCCCACGATAATCCATTGCGACTTCTCCATCCTAGAATTTTCACTGTGGATGATGATCGTCGGTTAGGTTGGGTACAGAACGAAGGATCTAAAAAGACTGAAGCGACACCCAAATCCACGTGGAGAAACTTGCGAGGCAACAGAGACCCTCCATTGCTTACATCTCTTCCACTGACTTCTGAACCAGAGGCAATGGATGTAGAACCCCCGAGTATTCCTGATCATCCTCCTGGTCGCAAACGGGTCAAAAGCCTCTTCAGTAAGAAGTCCCGTCAAACTTCCAAGTCGAGCGGCCCCGATAATGTAAGTGTCAACTACTGAAAAGTCATTTTTGCTTTCGTTGGTCTGATTTGTTGCTTCCTCTAGCGGCATTCCGAAGATATTTTCAAGGGAAGCTGACCTTGGCCTCGTTGATTTTCTTTCATCCAATTATGCCCCGAGTGCCAATGTCATTGCTCAATTTTATCATCCTACGCACTTTACTTTTGTATGTTTTATAATTTCAAAGGATCGTGAAGCAGGTCCTGTTTTAAGAATAACCTACCCTATATAGTTATTTTAAGAACCACACCCGGCTAGCTCCAGAAATGGTATATATATAGCCCTGAACCTGAATTGTCGAGACCAGCCCTTGATCTCAAACGACACCCAACTTGAGGCGGCGCATCCTTCATCTTGCGCTTTCAGCCTCCACTGGCGTCAAAATGCCTTCTATCAGAATAAAGGGCAACGCCTATTCTGCTATCGAAGACCAGTACGCGGGCAGCGGTAATCCACCACCAGAACCTGGCACCCCGAACGCAAATAATCTGTCCAACGCGACTCCCAACCTCAGCCCAAGGCCTTCATTGCCGCAATTACGACAGAGTGCACCAGAAGCTCGATCTTCACCATTCTTGACTACTCCAAATAGACCACGAGCTTTGACAATCTCCAGTCGGGTTCACGCTCATTGCACCTCACGCTCGCCGCAGTTCTTCAACCCCGCCGCAGATGGAAGTCCAATATCCCCTCATCATATTACCCCGGCTACTGCCTCGCCCTATCTATACCCTCGCTCAGGCGAGGCAATGACAATAGAGGGCTTGCAAACAAACATCCAAGTTTCGTCCCATGGGGAACCCGGTTTGGTCGAGAACTCCATAAACCAATCGCATACAGATGGACAGTTGGAATACGATCACCACCACGATGATGTCGTTGAACATTTGGACGTTATAGGCGCGTATATGCTCCCAACTTCCTTATACAAGTCAATTACCTTTTCTCTAGACTCGCAAGTCGGGGCAGTCTCGAACCTCACCAATGCGGCTAATGCTATTATCATGTAGGTACTGCCTTGGTGCCGTTTTCAAAGTGAAAATATAAAATAAGCAATTTAGCCCGCCATCTTCCTGGTACTCACGAAAACCAATTGTTGTTTTGCCTTCGACACCTCGTCGGCAGGGCATAGGTGACGATTTTTCTGAATTTGAGGACTCATTGGACCGACACGTCGACGATGTTCTCAATCGACCTTCGAAAGTACGCCGTACACTCATGGGCGTATGGTCGTTCTTAAAAACTCGTAAGTTTTGGCAAATCATTTTGTTCCCTCGGTTGATTAGAAGGTATTCCGATAGCAATGGGTGTATGCAGTGCCCTTGAATTCTTAATCTTACTGCGTTACTTACCGCACCTCTAGATCATTACCGGGATTTACGGTTTTTTGGTTGGTATGTAGTGATTCTCCTTATATTCCATTTTTCATTTTGACTGACCTATTTCTGGTCTAGTCTTTTGGGGTGCTGCTATAGTGATTTTCTTGGCCAGAATAATCAACTTCCATAACCCGAATACCCAAGGGTTCTGGATAGAAGTTTCTTCTCAAGTTGAAACAGGTGGGTGGTCCTCAATTCCTCAAATCCGGTTTCATTGACAGTAATCCAGGTCTGTTTACCGTTACTAGCATTGGCTTGATCCCGTTCAGGGCATTGGATACCTACAGTGAGCCGCAACCATGCAGTTTACCTCGATTTTCTTACCTCTGTTCAGGAGTGTGGAAGATATGGCGATATAAGCAGAAAACCATCAAACTCAGAAAGGATGCTGGTTTACCCCAGTTGTTCGATGTTGATGACCTTCCTGATCCTATCTACGACCCGAACTTCGTGCATGTCCTCACGGAAGCCGAACAAGAGGACTTGCACAGGCGTGAGTTTCTTTGGTCTCAGGATCTGTCTTGATTGACAAAATGCCACCAGAACAAAGAAAGTTTCAGTATTCCCAAACTTGGTACCGGGCCCACGGAACAGATACACACAGGGTATGACATTCATGCTTTCTTAGAATTGCAATTTAACATTCGATCTTTAGGCCTTCCCTATCAAGTACATTTCCCTAATTCGACTTTCTTGTTGTTTTCTAACCACTACAAAAGCATGGCCCTTTGGATCTGCTTCTTGAACGATGGAAACTCGATATTCCAGGCGCGTTTATCCTTTGAAAGTGACCATGATCGATTTCAACTTCAATTTTTTTTTGTAGATCTTTCTTTGTAGTACAATGTGGAGCCTGAACAGGTAAACAAAATAATTGTCAGCATCCTTATCACATTTCTCAAGTATTATAGATTTGAACGCCCCCCTTGGACCACTGGAATTCTTATACCTGGCAGTTTCTTATGCGGTATCGGCGCTGCTGTCATGATTTGGAGAGGGGGCGAAAAGACAAAACGTGTCGATGAAGTCAGAGAGAAATTAAGAGCTGCACTCTCAGAAAAACAACCCCGAATTGATGGACAATTACCGCAGAGCCTAACTCGCAATCCTATACCGCAGGTGGATCCTGAAAAAAAAACCTTTAAACACGCCGAAGAACAAAACAAAAACTCCGCTCTCGATTCTTTGTCAATCGTCGACGAACACATGACCGTTCCATCAAGTAGCGACATCAAGGAAATAATATGAAAAGATACGACATCAGTGCAGAAATTATCCTATCAACTGCGCCTCGCGAAACCGACTGTCCATATACTCCCTTTTCATTCATATTTGTAATCGTTATTGAGATATTAGACGTCGATCGGCCTTAACTTGTCATTGGGCCAAGCGTGCCAGATAGGCTGCCCATCCCTCCGACATGTACCGTTCTGCTTTTGCTGCTATCGCATCCACAGCCTTTGGATTCGTTCCACAGATCCCTCTTCCAACAATAATGACATCACAACCGGATTCAAAAACAACCTCGTGCGGTGTTCTATACTGCTGACCCATGGAATCGCCTCTAGAATCAATTGCCACTCCCGGAGTCAAAACCAGAAAATCTTCTTTGGAAACCTCCTCGCTTGACTCGCTCGACTCCCCTCCTATCCCATCCATCCTTTTTTGTGCTATGAAACCAATGACGAAATCCCTGTTTTGTCTCGCCATCCGGACTGCCTCTTCCGTATAGGATCCAACCGCCAGTGATCCCTTGGTACTCATTTCGGCAAGGAGCAAAAGTCCACGACCCAGTGGTAAACCCACCGAAGAGAGACCCTTGATGACTGACGGACCTGGAACAGGATGGGCATTGGTTAGGTGGGCCCAAGTGACGATTTTGTGTATCCCCCTAGAATATTGCAATGCGACTGTGTTACCTGCATTTAAAACTCCTTCAAAATTTTGCTAGTGCGCGTTAAGATGAAATGAACCAATATCAGCGAACTTCCTATCCTCAAAATATAGTAAGTCGTGTTTCTGGCTTAGATGTTGTAAGCGCTCGATCAGAAAGAAGTCGAAGTTCTCGATGATATCAACGTGCGTCTGCAATAAGATCCATGAGAACTTATTTTACCCAAATCCTAAAGACTTTTTTGCCTTGATCATACAGACGTATGGACCGACTGCCTCGATGATTGCCAGGAGGTCATTGGAATCCGTTACGTCAACGCTTACTGCGAGGTTGGACTTTTTGCGGTCCATCGTCTCGAGGATCAGTTTAGCTGTTGGGTTCGTGAAATTCAGGGCTCTGGAGGCATAAGTTCTTCGGGGTGGGGGAGTAGCCATCTCGGTGAGTTAAGAGTATGGATCGAGTTTAGCCTACTCGCAGAGTCCGATAATAAGCTTGTGTGATGGAGCAAGATAAGATAACCCCCAATGAGGAAAGGTAAACAACAAATGGTCATACGTTGACTGTCATGTCTTCCATGATTCACGAACGGGAGCAGGAAGATGCTGATATAGAGAGATACGCAAAACGTACGAAAGTCGACAATGGTGCCAACAAGTCTTTGGGGGACATCAAGGTCGATGAGAAAACACCAAAAAAGACCACTATTTTGCCCCCAAGCCATGCACTGCTTGGAATATCATCGCCAATTGTAAAAGAAGGATCCGCTTTTAACTTCTTGGAGGAAGATGTTGGGATATCGGAGTACATTGGACGCGGCGATGCAAAGATTGAAGGAATTATCAAACAGAGGTCAGGACTTGCACGAGCTATGATCACAATGGATAACCAAACCTCATAGGTTTACGGATTTTTTGGTCTACGAGGTCGATCAGGACAGCAACACCATTCATTTAAAAAGTTTGGCAATGCTAGAGTCTCGAAACAAAGAGAACGGTACCGCAATAACTAGTCATCAAGTGTCTATCGGCGAAACAGGTGACGTTGTTACGTCTACGGAAGACTTTGCACACGCAATTCCGATTGTCGAAGCGGCGAGAAAAGACGGTCCACTTTCACAGAGTCGGGAACCTGAAATAAATGAGGCGTTCTCCGGCAAGCAAGACGCTAAATCCCCGAAGCAAGCAGAACCATGGTCGGAGCATTTCAATGTTGCACTCTCGACATTTCTAGATGAAGATAAGATTGAGCAACTCAAGCAAATTTTTCTAGAAGGACCGAAACAGTCTAGGGTTAGAGACGCTGGCTGGGGAGGGCGTCTCAGGACTTCCATATCTGCGGACCCCACTACATCCCTAGAAGTCACCCGAGAAGTCGAAATGAAAGAAGAAACAGGCACCGGAGAAAATCGACGTGGTCGCGGTGGGAAGCGTGGCGGAAAAGGCGGTGGGAGGGTTGAAAACCGTACAGAAGATACTAGAGAGGTTAGATCGAGTGTAACTATCGTATGCTCTAATTTGTGCTGTCGCTGGCTAATGGATATCATGTCAAGCCTATCTTGTCCAAAGACATTAGGACGGCATTCCATAATACAATTAGAGAACTATTTGGCGGCAAGCTTGACACCGAGACCGACATGTCTGGTTCTACTCCGCAAGAAGGTTCCTGTATCACTATAAAATGGGCCAGAAGAGGTGGCGGTCGGGGAGGAGGCCGAGAGAACTCAGGTAAAGGAAGTTCGATGTTTTCGAAATATTTTACTTCCTGAGATTGTTCCAGGTACTTCGAGGCAAGCAGCCCGTGGAATATACCCCCCATATATTCACTTCACCCTCCAAAAAACCAACCGCGATACGCAAGACGCTCTTGGGCATTTATCACGCTGCCTTCACGTCAACATTAAAGATTTAGCTGTTGCCGGTACGAAAGACAAACGCGGAGTAACAATCCAGCGGGTATCGTTGAACCGCAACAACAAAACCGTTGAGGACGTCTGGAGACTTGCCAACAATGTGGGGCCAAAAAGGACAGTTGAAGACGCCATGACTCAGCGAGGAGAACGAGGGATACGAATTGCAGACCTCAATTATCGCAAAACTGCTCTAGAGCTGGGTATGCTGAAAGGAAATGCTTTCGTCATAACTCTGAGGTAATCCTTCAACAAGTTCAGGTCTAACAGCTATCTAAACGCGCACGAGTAAGGAATGTCAAAATTAAATCAACCGAACTTCTAGAAGAAGCCATGAACACAATTAAAACCAAGGGCTTCATCAATTATTATGGTAGGTTTTTCCTCATATTTGCCTGCTTTTCTTAAGGCGCACTTTATCGTAGGAATGCAACGCTTCGGAACGGCGTCGGTACCTACTCATGCCATTGGCCTTGCTTTGTTAAAATCAGAATGGCAAAATGCTGCAGATATGATTCTTCAAAAGAGGCATGGCGAGCATCCCGACGTAGCGGCTGCACGAGGCGCTTGGCTTGTGGAACGTGACATCGACAAAGCTTTGAGTCTGTTCCCAAGACGCCTTGTTGCAGAACGATGCATTTTGGAAAGCTTCAAGAAACAAAATGGGGATACTCGCAATGTTATGGGTGCCCTATCCACGGTGAGCATGGTCCTATGACAAGAAAGAGAATCTTACTATAATACCCCATAGATACCCCGCAACCTTCGTCTGATTTATATCCACGCCTATCAGTCATACGTTTGGAATGTCATCGTCTCCGAACGTATTCGAACTTATGGAAGCGACCGCCCTGTTGTTGGCGACCTTGTATACGATTTATCGAGAAAGAAAGAGGACATGGATGGTGAAAATTCTGATGCGGGTGTGGACGACAGCGAGGAAACAGGTGCTCTTTTTAGTTTGTCTACTCAACACATCTATGGCTTATTTTCAATTCCTCAGCTGGACCTTCCAGAAAACACAAAAAGCCATATGAAGCCCCTCAAATCAAGACCCTTGCGGAAGAAGACCTTGATAAATACACCATCTTTGATGTAATAATGCCATTACCTGGCACGGACGTGGCTTATCCTGGCGGCCAGCTTGGTGAACGGTATCGAGAATTCCTTCGCATGGATGGTTTGGATCCCGATAATTTTGTGAGGAAGCAGAAGTAATATGACCTCCGCGTTTTCGGCTTCCAGTTCGCACTAACTCGCTGTATCCTCTACAGAGATTACACCTTGAGTGGATCTTACCGTGCAATGATTCACCTGCCGAAAGAGCTCTCGTGGTCCGTGCTTCGATATACCGACCCAGATGTTTCCCTCGCTCAATCGGATGAGGATAAGCTGCTTGGGTTTGATCCCCCTGTTGTCGTGCCAGACGGCAAGTTTATGGCGTTGCAAATCAACCTTTTACTAGGGACAGCAGCGTACGCCACTATGGCTCTGCGAGAAATCACAAAAACAGACACCAGTTCACATGTGCAAACCAGCCTCACAGCAGTAGCAGAGGACCAAAATTACCGGGGGATGGGGGCAGTCACTGCAGGTGGAGATGAGTCCATTGCCATCGACTCATTGTTTTAAGATTACAAGTCCATTTCAACTCATGGTCCTCAGTTGGTTTGGCATCAGTGCATTTATGTAACATGAACTTCCCATTTTGTTTAACACAGCACACACGTCAAGCATTGGCCAAAATAAAAAACAGCTTCTTAGTGCAGTGGACTCAAGGTATCTCCAAAACTGACGATCACACTTCATTCCTATCCCACCTTTACTCCAGGAACCCGGTCCTATGCCCGAAGCTGGATGAGACCTGAACACAATGCACCTTAAAAAAAAGAAAGAAAAGCAAGCTCCTTGTTCATCCTTTTGTTCATGGAAAGTGGGACATACTCATTCCATCAAGTGTTTACTGGCTGACAGTGGTCCAAGCATGGAGGTGAGATAAGAGGGAATGAAAATCTGGGCCAGAGTAAGGCCACATACACAGAATAGGAATGGGTACAATCAGAGCTCTTAAGCATCGTCGCCAACAATTGTGCCTTTGTCTGACACATAGATGCCATCCAAGAATTTACGGATATCTTTGTTACGGACACGACAGATCCCTTGGATTGAGGCCGCTGAGGAAGGCATAAGCAAAGGCAGGGACGAAGTACCATCGACAACGTACCAGACTGGGAGACCATGTCGATATCATTCCCCTCTAGAATAAGTTCATCCTTTTGCGCCTTCGATTCTGAAACCTCAACACCGGACAACATGTTGACGTGTCGAACAGTCTTTGAGCATACAGTTAACGAGGCCTATGTATATAATAGGACCAATAAACAACGGACCTTTTCGCCCAGGAAATTGCGGATTTCCACAGCAGTGCCACCTTCTTGAATAATGCAGTTGATTGGGAAATGGGCGTATACGGCACGCATTTTATATCGGAATCCCTGAGCAAGATAAGCACCGTCAAGTTTCATTCAGAAAGTGCTAGTCTCACTTTCGTTACACCAGTGACCATGTTGTTGATCAAACTTCGAATAGTTCGCAAGCAAGCAACATGTTTCCTGCCACCTTGCCAGACAGCTAAGGTGACCTTCGTCGTCTTGCCCTTCACAACTCGAATATCCATGTCAACGTGTCGGACGTTTTTGGTTAACGTTCCACGGGGACCAGTCACTGTGATAAGGCGAGACTTGACGTGAACCTCAACGCCGGAGGGGATTTCGAGTTCTTCTGTCTTGAGTACATCCCGCATCTAGGTGACAAAGGTAAAGTTAGACATCCTTATCCGTAATCCCGAACCCGCATCCATCTAATCCAGTCTTCCCGTCCCCAAAAAAATTGAGTGCAGCCAGGTGTTGCAACATTGGGACCAATTTGACTATGAATTGAGGCGGCATAGAGGGATACGCACCTTGGGTGAAAGTTTTGACGAGTAGTTGGTGTCTGGCTGTTCGATTGGGTTGTTAGTGGTTAACTTTTGATGACATAATCGAGCCAATGCCTGATTAAGAAAAACCCCTGAAAATTATAACCAAGTACAAGTACTGATACTGTACAGTGTACAGAAGTAAGGTCGAAAAAAATTTGTTTAGAGCTCTATGAGTATTTCGTATTTACTACTCTTCGAGATCTGAGCATTTGGTGTGGCTCAACCTGTGGCCTTGCTGAGTCATACACAGCAAGTCAGCGCCATTCACGAGCCCGAACTCAGCGGAGTTACAAAAGCACCTTTGTTGCCACAACACGCTCGCAGCACTCTTCTCCGCAACCGCCATCGTTCATCCATCGTCGTTTTCTGTTGCACTTTAAGTGAGGCGTTTGAAAGAATTTTCGGCTTCTCCAACGTCTTGCATTCTTTGTAGCATTGTCTGTCAATTCACTCCTCTGACCTTTTCCGGGTGAGAACTGTACCATATCCAGCGTTGCGCCTTTCCAAAGCAAGGTATCCCTATGTCTGTGTATTCTCAGAACTTATATGGCCAGCCATTGTATGGTACTCCAAGCTACTCCTCGCCAGCTCCAGCACAAGGTGGCTATTACTACAGCCACTCCCTGTCACAGCCAGCTCTGCCCACCTACCATGTTGATCCTGCCACCTTTCGCAGAGATTATATGAGCCGTCTTTCAGAGCTCACTTTCAACTCTAGGCCTGTTATTCAACAACTGTCCTTGATGGCACAAGACTATTCCCGTTTTTCAGATGTTGTGGGTCAATGCCTTGAGCAGCACATCAGAAGGGTGAGTCATGTTCTTTGTTATCGTGCTATTGATGGTATCCTGTCTTTGATTTGTGAAAAACAAGTAGTAATTTGTTATCTCTCTATTGAGCTTCCCTTTCATTATATCATGTACCATAGTTTAGTGTCCTTTGAGCCCAAAGAGATGCCTGAGATGATGGCCCACACCTCATGAAACACTCTTTGCTTCAAGTTTCTTTTTCTATGCCTTCGCCCCCAGATTGCTGACTCATCATTTCTGCAATTCACAACTTAACTTAGGTTCCGCCATGGATGAAGCTCCCAGCCTTTTATGTTCTTGATGCAATCTCGAAAAATATCTATGAACCCTATGCACAGCAGTTTTCGTCCTTTGTTGTTCCTCTGTTCCTCGACACCTATCCACAGGTTGATGACAACACTAAGGGTAAAATGGAGGAAATGCTTCTAACTTGGCGCACAGGGTCGCCCTTGGGTAAAGAACTGTTTGGTATTCAACAGCAACATGCTATCGAGCGAGGGGTCTGGGGTGCTGGTGGGACTGTGGGTATTTTGTATTTGCATGTTTTTGTCGAGCTCATTTTGTCTTCACAGTCGAATCCGAATTTTCATTCAGGATCTGGCACCATCACAAAGTCACAAGTTCTTAGTGAACTGAACTTTACTCTTGGACAGAAAGAACGTGCCCTGCAGGCAAATCCATATGACTCTTTGTCGCAAAATCACATCACTGTACTACAACAGGTACAGAGTTTACTGATTACACGATCGGGAAGCTAACATTATAAACAGCTTCGACTACATGTGGAGGCTGGTGTGTCTCAAGAAGAACTTCGACAAATTCTAGTTCAACTGCGCAGTCTCGTGAAAAGTTCTGCACCGCCGCCAGTACCTCAACCCCCAATCCCGCCGGCTCCCCCTGCCTGGCCTCCTCAGCCTCCCTTCCCCCCTCAACTCATTTCTAATGCCTCTTCACAGTCATACACACAAGCTCACCCCATCATCAAAGCTGAAGATGCTGTTGTCACACAATCAAGGACCTCTCAGTCTTCATCAAGTATTCCCCCTGATAACTTTGCCAACCTTCTTTCTACTCTTCTTAAAGCAGGTGTGGTTTCTGCTGGTGGGACTCCTGTAGGTGCTGGTGCTACTGCCAAAGAACAAGATATTTCTACAGAACCAATCGACGCTGAGGCAAACAAGGACTCCATTAGAGACTATAGGGGTCTGATTCTAGCAGAAACCGTTAAACTCCATGTCCTTGATTCTGTTAAGTATGTGTTTGTCTCTGACATTCAATATATTAATACTTATGCTCATGCATATTGTAGGCCTTCTCATATTGTTGATCTCTTGTATCATCGACAGGGCCTCCAATGCAAACAATGTGGTATTCGTTTTCCTGATACAACAGTAGGCCAAAAGACACAAGATGATCACCTGGACATGCACTTCAGACAGAACCGTAAAGCTAGTGATGATGTGGGACGAGGACATAGCCGCAGTTGGTTTATTGGTGTTGAAGTGTGTATGCTGGCTACCCAAGATGAAAGACTCGCTAATTTGAATTATATGCAGGATTGGATACATGATATTTCTGGCAGTAGAAAAGGAAAAGGTCGTGCAGATGGTTCTGCGTCTTCCAACACAAAGGCTGCTGCTGCTGTTGAGCATGCTAAGCGTGAAGCCGACTTGAGAGCCCGATACGTTATTGTGCCCCCCGGTGAAGAGGCTCAAGTTGTATCTTGTCCGATCTGTAAGGAGACCCTTAAGTCAGAATTCTTGGAAGACGACGAAGACTGGGTGTGGAAGAATGCGACCCAAAAAGATGGCAAGGTGGGTATTGTACCATTGCCGTTTATTAAGCCATATTCACCCTTTATCTCAAGATATATCATGCAACGTGTTATGCAGAGGCAATTGTTTCGACAAGTAGTCTTGCTGCAAGGTTACGGAATGAGAAAGTTCATAGCAGTCGGTCTGCTACTCCCGAGGTTTCTCCCGTGCCAGCCACACCGCCACCGGCAAACTCAAGGGCTTCTTGTTCGAAATCGCCACCTCAGTCACTGTCATCCGAGTCTACAGCCGCTGGCACTAAGCGAAAGGTCGCCCACCGTGATTCCAACCTATCCGAAGAAGGTACTTGTACACCACCGCTCAAAAAAGTGGCATTATGATTTTTCTGCGAGGCCATAATGAGCTGGTCCAAATATCCCACGACACTACTGCAACACATTTGTATTTTCACTTCAATGCATCGGTAGATACGCGATAAATTTATTGTTACATTAAATAAATGATATGATGACTTCGTTATAAGTTGTGATCATGTTTGTCGATCCTTGAATTCTCTTTTTTTGACCATCATCTCATTTTTGACGATCACCACAAAATCAAAGGTCATGCTGACTCGGAATGATTATCGTGCCTTGCAACCCAGTACTACTTCGCCCAGACATTCCCTCGATACTTCGAATGTTGTTAGCCTTCCGTTTCCGTTTCGGGGT
The DNA here is from genome assembly GCA_023014345.1 of Galerina sulciceps. Lineage (NCBI taxonomy): Eukaryota > Fungi > Basidiomycota > Agaricomycetes > Agaricales > Galerinaceae > Galerina > Galerina sulciceps. The sequence continues at coordinate 698,000 of JAEDXJ010000005.1, read as the reverse complement.
GAGCATCCTGGACTTACACCTTCGTTTTCTTTCGAATGATCTCTTGAAGAGCAAAATCAACAAAATAACTATTTACATGCGACGCTCCAGCAGATAGACTCACTCGCAAATGAAGATGTAGAGATGCAAGTAAGTCGCCTGTCCCAAGCCATGCCGCCAGTGGCTCATTCATGGTTTTTGCAGGTGCCTCTATCTGAGTTTTCCTCTTATCTAGTGGTGGATACAAATATACTTCTGCACCAGTTCGAGGTGCTCGCGCAGTTTGTTGACGACGTGGAGAAGTTGTCCTTACCCGTCGTTGTTATAGTGCCCGGAGCGGTCGTACAGGAGTTGGATGGGTGAGCATGAGTTCTGCTCATTACTTTCATGTTTCAGGCCGACCTTTCATAAAAGGCAGAAAAATCGTGATGGGTTGGCGTGGTTCGCTCGAAGAGCCTCAGCATGGTTACTTGAGAAGATTAGAGAGAGAAGATTTGTCAAGGGTCAGGCTCAAGAAGCGACTTGCAAATCCACTGGGAATTGGAAGATCAGGGAATGCGGAGAGGTCTGTTATAATGTGACATCTCCTTTTATTGAGCTGCTAATGGTGCCCATTAGATCTCAGCAGGAGAGATGTTCAATGATAGTCTGATCCTCGACTGTTGCATGTATTTTATGCGGGAACGACAAACATTTCTGTGTAGCGCAGATAATAACCTTTGTATTATCAGCCAGATGCAAGGTGAGAGTTTGTGCAATAATGCTAAGTCATTGAACCGTTACATCAAATAAATCTTCAGACATCCCAGTAATTACTCCCACCCGTTTCTGGAGCAGCCGAGAAATTGGCTACGCCATCTACGGTGTTAACGTGGATCCGAGTCGGTTTGGAATCCACCAAGAGAGCTATCGAAACGCGCGAGAAGCGGCAGACGTCCGTGAGGACGATAGCATGATGGTCGACGACGAAGGCGCAGAAAACCCCTTCAGATCAGAACACCCGATCAACATGCTTCACACAGCTGTCGCTGACCACTTTACCAGGTTGCTAATCGAGCTTGTGGGGAAGGTTGGAGGTGAAGAAGTGCGTCAGTGGTGTTCACCTGAGGAAGAAGCGCTGAAGTCACGACACGCGCCACGACTGCGGCACTATACAGAGTGGGGTGTCTCGGAATGCCTAGAATACCTGAACGGACGACGAAAAGTGAAGGTTGCGAACCCGAGACCGGAGGTGTTTCTGCTCAAATCTTACACACGCTCGGTGCCAGGATCGCGGCCAGGTCGAGAATGGAGTCGCCAAGACTGGCGGGTGGCACTGAATAATTTGAAAGAAACGGGAGTTGCTTGGGAGGATGTTTCGATTCCGGAGTCTCTCCACTTCCTTGAGCCGCACATTGACGCAGTATTTTCACTTCCCTTGCCGACGATATAAAAAGTAGAAAATAAAATGTGATCGCACTGCCAAAACGTGGGAGTTGTTTGCCTTTATGAGCAATCCAAGTCGATTATATGACGGGACTGCGATTTTCTCTTGTCACTCCTCACCCTCATGAACAGACGGCGCGCCTTCTTTGTCTTTCTCTTAATTCTCGCCCTTTTTCTCCTTGGAACGGTCGTAGTGCTCTCTTCAGTCACATATTATCTTTCCATCGACCCCCTTGCCTACCTCACCGAGCTCGAGGTGCCCATCCTCGACAACACCACACGGTGGAATGCCCCGACACATGGTCATGTTGAGCGCATTCCAAGGATAATCCATCAGACATGGAAATCAGAGTCTCTCCCTGAAGGTTGGCGCCTTCTCTCACAGGCATGTCGAAACATGATGCCCGACTAGTGCGCAGTTTTCTTGTTCTCCCTCATTCAACCCCTGAGTACCTCCCACAGTGAATACAAGCTCTGGACGGACGCCAGTTCTCGCGAGTTTATTGCTGAAAAGTACTCGTGGTTCTTGGACACGTTCGACAGCTATACATACCCAATTCAACGAGCAGATGCAATACGATACTTCGTTCTCTATCACTATGGCGGCATCTACATCGACATGGATATTGGCTGCCTTAAGCCTATGGACCCTCTCCTTATTTATCCCGTTATTCTTCCAAAAACGATACCAGTTGGCGTTTCAAACGATCTAATGTTTTCAGAGGCGCGCCATCCGTTTTTAGAGCAGACTATTCACAATCTTATCAAATTCGACCACTCTTGGTTACTAAACTATCCAACTGTCATGTTCTCCACGGGCCCCATGTTTTTGTCAGCTCAATACGGCCTTTATACCGCGGCTCATCCAAACACTGCCCTGCATGACGTTCGGATTCTACCAAAATCACTGTATGGAAAAAATGCAGAAGGCCATGCGCCTAACTCTTTCTTCTCGCACTGGTACGGCAGTAGCTGGCATTCTGATGATGCTGCGTTTATCGGTTTCTTGGGCACATGGGGCAAGGGCCTCATGTGGGTGGGGCTATTTGTGTTGGTCGTTGGACTTATTAGATTGCCAACAAAGCGGAGGCGCTTTACCAGAGGATACGACATCGTTCTTCCTAGACTATCCCGTTCAGGTCGTTGGCACCTCCACTTAGGGCGGACGTCGTCATTCTCGACATCAGGAACGTCAACTGGGCTATCTTCTCCAATAAGTAGCGAGACTGTTTCCCCCATTGACGAAGTCCCGGTTCTCCACCTACCTTTTGACTCTCGCCCAGTGTCTCCTCCGGAAAATTCATTGGGATATTCCGACGATCCATATGCCGGACATGTGCAGAGCCCCCTGGTGGAAGCGTTCAATCGCATCCGGAGTCGGGTTGGTTCTATCGCAAGCCCGCGTATTGAACCCCCAGACACTCCGATTCGAACCGGCCCCCGAAACAACAGAAGTGTACTGTTTTTCCTACCAGCCATATTCACGCAGCCGCCAGATATCGAATTACAGCCCGCACCCCCAGGTCGCAGTAACTCAAGGCTGGCTGGAAGGAGCTCACAGCCGGTTCGCCTGGAGTCTGCACCACCATCATATTCACGGGAGAAAAGACACCTCACAGACGACCTGGAAAGAGGTCGGAATTTAAGCTCCAATAGCCGACATTTCTTGGATGGCAATGATGAATATACCAACGTTGTGGACACTCAGGATTCAGTATCTAGGACAAATGTATCGAGAAGTCAGTCACCACCTGGTGACACTTGGAACATATGAGCAAATTCATGAACTCTATGCGTCATATCCAGATTATAGTTCTCAAATTTCCTTAGCCGCCAATCACAAATTTTATCAACTAGGATACCCATTGGAATCGGGTCTGACATTTTTAATGCCTCAGGCGTCGCGTCTGGCGATAGTCCTAATGCCATATAATATATTCCACGTCATAGATTTGCTGGGAGGTGTATGTGTTTGTGCTTTCAATCTACGGAGATATTCTATTAGTTCTTAAGCCGAGTCAGTCTCGCCTCTTCTCCCATGCACTTGAAAAAATACGTTGTGTAACATCCACAAGATCAAATGGACTTCGTCTTGGCTATTCGCTTCATGCTCATCGACAAACCAATCATGGCCACAGCTGAGACGCTGTATGTTGCTGATGGACCAAATGTCCAATAAGAAGCGCAGGCTAATGGATGGTGAGTCGGACGAAGAACTAATGAACTCAGTTTCGGGTGACTCACCGAGCAAAGGACCAAGCGCGCGACCAAGTTGACCTGAAGACCTGAACTTTCCCAGCGCCGTTCCTTTCGCGAGCTGCGGGTGCTCCTCGACTGGTTTGCCAGCCACTTGGTTCAAGTTACCCTCATCGCACTGCAATGATGCAAATGCAGTCAGGGAATTGACTACTGTCGCACTGGTGAAAGCCATGCAAATCGCTGCGCCTTGCAAGAGCTTCATGGCCAAAGAAGGCTGTGTCCGAACATACTGCGGAAGCAAGGACAAGAGGACAAGGGCTACGGCGCAGCTCGATACGCCTCTTTTGGCCATGTTACCCTCGCCCACCATGGACATCGATCGCCGTACATAGCCACCTTGGAGTAGGGCACTAATGATGCCAATGGATCCGATCAATTTGCCATTTTGTGAGTTGGACCAATCCAACACTAATAGAGGGTAGTGGGAAAAATTGACAGTGAAAGGGAAGACTTGACTTACAATCAAAAGTGAGGAAAGTTAAAGTGAATTCAACACCTGAAAATAAAGCCAAAAAGAAGAAATGGAATCTGCGAAGAGAGTTGAGCATTTGGAGGCGACTCTCGATGGTGCGTTTCGGCACGGGTGATTTAAGAGTCCCGTTTCCTTTTGCCTTGAGTTGCCCGTTTCCGTTTGCGTGGACTCCGTTTGCGTGGGCTCTGTTTTCGTTTGAGTATGCTATTTTTTCTGAGATTGCAGGCACTCCCTTCCCCCTAGTTTCAGGAAGGGCGACCACAAGAAATATAGTCTCTGCCACAAGCAGGACGAGAGTAATAGCGGCGGGAACGGCATAGACATTGAGCCCAGGACCCCAACTGCTCATCGACTTGGGAAGTGGGCGTGATGCAAAGTAGGCGCCGATCGGCGGGCCAATGCAGAAACATATGGCGAATGCAATCCCGACATGAGCTAGGGCTTTAGAACGAGTCGCTGGTAATGTTACATCAGACAAAATAGCACTATTATGTGTTAGTAGAATGTTCAAAGGCTCTCAAAGAGTGGCCTACATTGCCAGTTGTACATTACCTTCACTTAGCCCACCAACGACTCTTGAGAGCATGTAAGACGCGAAAGATGTGGATTGTATCCAGCTACCATGAAGAATTAGCCACGCGATAGCAAATGGAAAATCACTTACATCACAGCGGAAAGTATGTTCCCAATCATCGTGATAAGCAATACGCGTTTACGGCCATACTTATCGGAGAGAGACCCGATTCTTGGCGACACAAAAAATTGGAGTGTGCTGGATCAAAGACAATTACTGAGATGGAAAATCGGAAGAGTGACAATAAACTTGCGAGAACACGGAGCCCATAAGACCACCTAGTAGCACAATGTCCCACCGCTGGGACTGTACTCCGGGTTTGTAGAGCAGCGTTCTGATTGAAGTCACGAACTGCAAGGTACGAGAGAGAAATCCATTGGTATCTGAGCTCTCTCTCTACGTTATAGATCAGAAACTGAGGGTCAAGATCGCAGTCTGGCGGACCTACCAGGGTGTACCATTCAATGAGGCGAGGAAACAGGGGAAGGGGGATTGTAAAGGCGAAGAGGTCGAGGACGAGCGACAGAAAGACTATGGTTTCGACTTTTGCCATTGCACGAGTGTTTCGACTATGCTGTCGGGAAGGAAGGAGGATGCGTCTTGTTACGAATCGTACATTTGTTATAGGCTGGGGGCCCAGACACGTCGACAGTCCCAGACAAGCGATATACACTCAATCAACTCCGGCCTACTTGAAACTTGGGAACCGGCTGTCGGCTGTGGCTGATTTCCCCGTCACCTCTCAGGAAATAGGCTCCTTCAATTTACTTCAACTCTCGGTTACTCTGACATTCTTCGACTGCCGGAGACGTGGACACAGGCACATAGCGAGTTATTTGATAGAAATACTCCAGTTACCCAGACTGACACTTTATTTACCTAATGACTCCATTTAGATTGCGGGTGTGTTCCTCCTCCACGGACGGATGAGAGAAACATTCCTATCAATTCCTTGCCAACCGATATTTATTTACAGCAACCTGGAAAAGGAGATGGCTGCATCCGTCTAACGCTATCCAAATCACCACACAGCAAGCCAAGTATGTATATCTTCGCCTTATTCATAACGTCTGGAAGCTCGCCAAGGCTGAGGAGGATAGGTCATCATCCCCATCAAGCGGGAAGAGGTCTGTCTGGTATTGACTCCCTGAGCCGAGTTGGTCGACGATGGCACCAGTGGACTCGAAGATGCCTTGGTACTGCCAAAGGCGACAGTGGATAAAGGGACGATAGCTCCATGAACGGCACACCAATGCAGATCCACAATTTCATGTTCGCAAGCAATTTTGTCGAGGATATTATCAATTTTTATGGTCGGGAATCCAACGGGAATCAGAAGCTGCTAAGTGTGTTCTTTTTTCTTTCATCCTTTCTCCTCAGTTGTGAGCGCGCCTTCTCTTGTCACCCGATATTCAACCAAACTGCCGTTCAAATGTCGGACTGGGAGCACATAACCAGGATCGAAACTGCTCAAGGGGAAAGTAACGTTTATCAAGCCTCTCAATAACTCCCTTGGGCCAAAGCGAACCAAGTTTGAGCTTACGGGCGAGACGGGGCACTAAGACTTTAACCAGCACATCTCGACTCTCACAACGACGCGTACTCCAATGACATGCATCATGTACATGATGTAGGCTGGCCCGTTCAGCTCCAAGGTGCTATTGACGACCTAGGTGGAAGGTACAGGATGTAGTTTGTCAAATGTAAGTTTTTTTTTTGAACGAGTCTGCGAGTTTGTTAGTTGAGCTCTGATGTGCAACTTTGCCTTTGGCCCTTTGCTCGTGCACCCACTATTTTGTCTGGCCTTTTGGATTCGATGACCCGGTGCTCGTCAATATCGTTTCTTGCTAATTTTTTTCTCTTTTCTCGGAGTTATCAGGCATCATTGAACGTTTAGCCATCGACAGACAAACCTTTACCACTTCGAGCTCGAAAAGAGCATGCAGGTGTATATTGAGGAGCAGAAGTCCGAGTTTCTTCCAGGTGGCGCTATCGAGTCGACTCCTCTTGGTACTGACGAGATACATGCCGCGATGCTGAACCCGGTACTTGTACAGGCGAAACTCGAACGAGGCAATGGTTGCTGGCTGCAATCGGCCTTCAACATGTTCGACGCGTGCGGCAGGTCGAGCTGGAGCTCATATCGTAGTGTGCGGGACCCAAAAATAAGCACCTCTGTGCTCTGGTTCTTCGTCGTCATCCTGGCCCTTAACAATCCGTGGACCCACATGAGGTCGAGAGCGGATTGTCCTGGGCAGTGATATGTGTTTTCACACCGTAACGTCATCGCGCTGGTAGGTTCGTTGGTGGTACCTTTTCCGTTACCCCATAAAAGACCATGATTGAAAAGGACTGGAACCAGAGGCCTAGGCAGTACTTCATATGGCCGATATGATGCTCACCACACCCCTTTGTGGCCCATAAATCCTCGGCTAAAGTATTCGCTGATCCAGTGCACCTTTCATATACTCGAGTTTCTGTCGTACTCTCAGCTACCCATTCCTGCCAGTAATTACCACAATATAGCGCCTGTCACTCTTTCTTATAGCATATTCTCAGCTGAGGTAGCCATGACAGCAGAAAAAGAAACACGGTACTGGCATGTTGGATGGCGACGAATCCGCCCTTAGGCCAGGACGGACCTTGCAGCGAAGCGGACAAAATAGGTATTATTATGTTTATCATACACGGAATGGGTTTTATGGCACGAAGGGGATCATTGTTCCTACACGGCGCCTATAGTTTATATACTCATTGCCAAAAAACTTGACAAGTGCAGCCTCTTCAGCTAAGAGGGCAAAATGCCTCAATTTCTATGGTTATTTGGAGAGGAAAAAAAAACGTACCTCGTGTACGGTAGTAGAAAAACCGCCAGAGCAAGATCGTGAACAATAGAAATGTCAGCGGGTTTTGGAGAATAAGCTGAGTGCCTAATGCCCAGTAATAAAACCCGGCATAAGACGGATGGCGGAACCACCTAGACACAGACATGAGTGAAGTAATTAAGAGAGTTGGAGTTACACATACCCATAGACACCATCAGTCACCAACCTGTGTGCATTGCGTTTTTGGAAAGCTACAGAATGAGAAAAATTCGTCGAGGCATGTATCATGGACGCTGAACGCAGCACCTGGCCAGCAATAACCATTGCAATACCTGAAAGCGTCTTAATTGAGGTTTGCAGATAAAGATACAAACACCCAAACCTAATTGTGACACATACGGCCATGCTTTGCATGAGGGCATAACATACAGAGAGATAATGTATTCCATGAGTGCTGTTCCATTAGCAACGTGATACATGGCACCGTTGTCCAACAGGTATGCTTTGAAAGGGTGTGAAAATATGATTTCAAGGAAGTCGAAACGAAAAAAAGCATACAGTCAACACTGCACTTCTCCAAATTCCATCCAGCTGTGACCGCGAATTCTGCCCAATGAAAGAATGCCCAGGCAGCAATAAAAAACCCCAGTTGATAGGTAAGCCAGCTCGAAACGAGTGCTAAATTAAGGACCACCGTGTAGAAGCCGATGGCAAAAACACCGCCTAGTAGAAAGGCTATTGTGGAAGATGCGAGGGGGGTATTGGGGATGTTGCCACGAGGAAGATTTGTAGATGGAATGGTTTCCAAAGCGTTCCGGGCAACATCCACGCGTCTTTTAACGCTCTCATCAGATTCTTCGTCGTCTGTAAGCATATGTAGTTAAAGTGTAAGGTGAAGGGTGAAAGACCCAGGCAGCGGTAGTATTTGGCATTGTTGTCTGGGCCCTTTATACCACTAAAATTCAAACAATTCATGTAAGGGTCGCTTGCCCGCATTCCATGGTCTTGTCGAAATGCTTTTGGAGAAGCGGTAGGATACTTAAAGGCAGTTTCATTGGTCGTCATTATTTTACAGGTACTGCTCACGATGCTTCAAAACTCCGCAACATAGCTCTAGTAGCTCATATTGGTAAGTAGTGCCAGTTCTCGCCTGATAACTTTTTTTCTTCTAACCGTTTCTCAGATTCTGGCAAAACAACTCTGACCGAATCAATTCTACTAAAGTCCTCATACCTTTCAGCTTCAGGAACTGTTGATACCGGAAGTACCACTACCGATTTTCTCCCCGTCGAACGTGAACGAGGTATAACAATTCAATCTGCAAGCATTCCCGTAAAATGGAAAGAATGGACCTTCAATCTGATCGATACCCCAGGACACGCTGATTTCGGAATGGAGGTGGAAAGCGCAAGTCGTATTGTGGACGGTGCTGTTGTCCTCATAGACTCGGTCGAAGGAGTGGAATCTCAAACCAAGGGGGTGTGGCGACAATTAGACAGGTGAGATCATGTTCCCAAAACTCACACTGGATAATTTTGACGCTATTGTTATTTTCAACAAGATATGGCGTTGGACCGCGTATAATCTTCCTCAACAAACTTGACAGGCCTGGGGCGTCCTTCAGGTCTGCAATATTATCTCTGCTGAAGCACCGATTACACCCCAATCCAATGGTATTAACGCTTCCAATTGCGTCATTCAATCCTAAGCACTATTCCGAGGGCGAACCTGGGATACAGGGACTGGTTGATCTAGTCAGGTGGAACGTTTTGAAATGGGATGAGGAAGGCGAAATATCGACTTACCCTTTACCTAAGAATATCGATGATCTTCAAAGTTCGGATGCTTTCCCATTATCGCACCCCCTCAGCTCTCACTTGGTTCTTGCGCGAGTTCAATTACTAGAAAACCTCTCGATGGTCTCCGAAGAATTTATGGAAATCTTGCTCAATTTGCCCTCTGACCCGTCTGCCTATCTTCAAGTGGATAATGTTGTGATCATGCGACATCTCCGAGAAGCTTCATTACGTGGCCAAATTCTGCCGGTCATATCTGGAGCAGCCATGAAACATATTGGAACCGATGTTCTCATGAATTATGTCGGAGAGCTTCTGCCCAGTCCATTGGATGTCCCCCATGAGACTCAGCACAGCCATTCACCAGTTCAGTTGCTGGCCTGGAAGGTGAACTGGGACGAGAAAAGAGGGTGGATGACATTTATTCGCGTCTACTCTGGTCAGTCTGTCTTTATGCTCCAGCACCTTTAAATTTTCCGATCTCATTTTAGGAAAGCTCACACGACAGACGGCACTGGTAAATCCAAACCGAAACCAAAATGAAAAGGCGGCTAAACTCCTCCTGCTGTACGCCTCAGAGACAAAAGAAGTGGATGAGCTCCCTTTTGGTTCTGTTGGAGTAGTTCTAGGCCTGAAATATACCAGAACTGGTGATACCCTTGTATCAACAGAGGCATCCAATTCATTCAAATCAATCTTGCGTGATATTACACCGCCTCCTCCAGTAATTTCTGCGTCTGTAATTCCTCGGTCCCACTCAGACCTGCAACCGGTACAGAACGCTTTGGAGTCCTTGACTCGAACAGATCCTTCTCTTCGTGTTGACGTCCAAGAAGGTCAAATATTGGTTCACGGGCTTGGTACACTTCACCTGGAAATCGTCGAAGGGAGGTTGAAGGATGAGTGGAAAGTCAACTTTGAGTTCGGCCGCAGATATGTCAGTTATCGAGAAGCTTTAGGTTCTATGCCACCTAGTCCCGGGTGGAACACCTGGCAAACAGAAGTCTCTGGAAAACCTGTTTCGGTAAAAGTGCCCCTCGCTGTTCGAAGTATGGAATCTCAAGAGAAAGGCGATCCAGTCTGGGACGGCAATATTGTGGTTGATGAAAAGGGGAGGCCACTTCCTGCTCCAGAGTCAATGCCTGGTTCGCATTTGGTATACGTCGCCGAAGGGGTACTTAACGCACTCTCAAACTCACCCCATTCAACTCTACCGATAACTCGCCTTCATATCCAAATTGGTGATGTAAAAAACCTAGGCTCCCGGGTACCTACGATTATTGCAGGTGCTGCTGCTGCTGTCCTTCGCAAACGAATTCGTGATGCTGGCATGGGTGCTATCTTGGAACCCTTCGTCACATTGAAAATTTCTGTTGGGGAGAGCAATGTGGGCAAGGTGGTCAAGGATCTCACAGAGCGTGGGGGCGAAATTTTGGACTTGGATGAAGATGCTTCCGCCAGCTCAGGCGATAAAGAGGGATACCCAGATGACAGAATATATATTCCTCCAGACTGGATGTCCCCATCTGGATCGCTGTCTTCTCCTGTTCGATCTTCCGGTTCACATATAAAATGCAACTTAAAGGCCATTGCACCATTAAGCCGGTTCCTTGATTATTCCAGCAGATTACGTTCTTTGTCTGAAGGACATGGCCTACTTGAGATAGTTGGGGCTGGTTTCCGTGAAGTGCCAGAAGTGCGCAGAATGGACATTCTGAGAGAGATTGGCCGTGCTTAATTGGCAGACCTTGAAAGGGATTATATGCAAGAAACTAGAGAGGTCATTATTATTAATTGATACAATGTTACTCATTTGTATATCCTCACAACTCCCTGAATTCATCAGCATCTCCAAACAGGATGGATCCATCCATGTCATCGTCATCATTTATAGCCCCTGCTCTGGAGTTACTTACATTTCTGAGAATTTGACTAAATTCCAACATGCCACCCATATCATCTTCATCATCTGAAGCTTCAAAACCTTTGTCCATTGCCTGTTGCAAGCATGATTGGTTGATATGGGATGCATTTGGGCCTTCAAAATGAGTTTGCTCTTCATTATCATCAGGAAGGAAGAGGGGAGTCCCAGCTCTAGCACCAACACTAGCATCACTGCGGGCAATAACGCCTGCAGATTGCATCCTTTGAGCTGCACCTGAGAAAAGAAGAGGCACAACGGCCATCGCCTGCCAAGGTTCTACCACAACACAAAGGCAATGACCGTATATTAAAAATCCGTTATACCTCAAACCTAGGATTGGTTTAGGCTTCTCTTCTTCTTCCTCTATTTCAAGCTGGACCTGAAGCACATGTGTATCGCCATTGTCTGGGTCACTACCCATGATAAAATCTTCGCCTTCGTCGTCAACAACAAATTCTTGGTTAGTCTCCCTTTTTTTGTTTTTCGTGGCACGAGGAAGATTGGGCTCTCCTCTCTTCCCCCGTTTCTTCGACGAAGGAATCGCTAGCTCTAGCCCTTTTCGTGGAGGTGTAGCGCGAAATGTCCTAGACTGCGATTACACTAGATTTAAATACTGTAAATATCAAATGTTTCATATTCCACACCTTGATGACAACTGAGTGTGGTTCCGTTTTGCGAATAAAATAGCAGAATTGATAGGTGTCTGGAAAAAGAAAAGACGAGGTCAATTGATGGTAGTGATAGAAGGAAGACATTGGCAACCTCCCCTGTGAGTCTCCACAGAGGCTCTTTTCTGTCCCGAACTTCCTCCCGTCGAGCTGTCGACTTCTGTTTTCAACTTGGGCAGGATACTAGATCCACCATGGGTGAGTAAACCGAGTGGAAAATGGCATTGAGACGCTAACTGAGGACGCAAATCCGAAAGGACATGTTGGAGAACTTTGTCCGACATCCAATCGACATGACGCTCATCCAGATATACCTACTTAAGTGCGATCGTGAACAATCATTTGGAGTCTATGGTTGCCACCTCACATGTATTGGCAATACAATGGTTTTTGAAATGCGGAGGTAGAATGAATTACGTGTAGAATAAGTCATTGCGGAGTACACCTGAACGGATATGTTGATGGTGTTGCCAGCCTGAGTGCAAGAGAGCATGAGAATGAAATTTACATAATAGGTTGCTTCGGGTTAGGGTTTTTTTGTAAGTTATTACATAACTATCACTCATCTCTGAATGGAAGTAATTTCTATGTTGGGACAAGACACAAAACTTCAATAGGCAAATAGGTCGAGCTTAACCATTTACTGCATGTTCAAAAGAAATACTTTTACAAAATACTTTAAGTTTTCATAGTGTCCCACATGAACTCTATTTTCACTCTGGTCCAGAGATGATTGCTTTGATGACACCCTTGCCGTCTTCGCTTTTTCCAGCTTTGGTGGCTTTGAAAGCAACAATAGCTTCGTCAAAACTAAATCTGTGTTCAAGTCAGAAGGATTAGAGATTACAAAAATTTCAACTGTCCTTACCGATGAGTGACCAAGGGTTTCAGATCAATTTTGCCACTGGCAACCATAGAAATGGCCAGGGGGTAATCACCAGGCTAAAACATTTACGATCAGCTTTGAGAATCAACGAAGTTTAATCCGAACATACACCGTAGCGGAAAGACCCCTTATAGTTAAGCTCCTTCGTCATGAGGAGGCCAAGGTTCAATGTCACGTTGGGATTACCCATTCCTACCTGAAGAAACAGATCATGAGATAGAAAGACCGTCTGCCTGATAACGTACCTGGACAAATGTTCCACCTGACTTGACAATATAGAATCCGGTTTGGATAGATACTTCAGCGCCGCTCGCGTCAATGACCAGGTCGATCGAATCTTTTCCTCTGTCTTCGATACGGAGCTGTTGTTTCATCTGAGTAGCATTCCTCCTGCTGTATTCGATCTTGGTTTCTCCTTCCTCAAACTTGGGCGGTAAATAGGTCTCTGTCGCAGCATAGGACCTAGCAAATTCAAGCCGAGGAGGGACAATATCCACCGCAATGATTCGAGTGGCCCCAATTGCCTTTGCAACCGCCATGCAGAGGAGTCCTACCGGACCGCAGCCAAAGACGGCGATTGTCTGGTTGGCGCGGAAACCTCCCAAATTGGAAACAGAATGTATTCCAACCGCGAGCGGTTCCATCTATAGAGAGCGTGTGTGAGTAGAAAAGTCGTTACAATTGTTACAAAAATTACCATTGCGCCATCCTCAAGGGAAACATGTTCGGGGAGAGGATATGCTAGATCAGCGGGAAGACTGTAGAAACGACCCAACGTTCCGTCATAAGGTGGCGTGGCGGCAAATACGATGTCAGGACATAACTACGATACAAATTCAATTTCAACGGAAGAAGTTGTGTAGAAATCAGACACACGTTATAGTGACCAGCCTTGCATGCGTTGCATTTTCCTACATTTGCATACTTTCAGCAGTAAGCCATGGGCATTGAAATCGTTGACTAACGACAGGTGGCCCCCGGCTCCATTGCAACCCTATCACCCGGCTTGATGTGCTTAACATCTGGTCCAACTGCAAGACTTTCAGAAACGTGTTCTGTTTCTGGGGCCCATGAGAGCTCGTACCAGCAGATACGACACCGGCAGATTCATGACCGAGAACCTGGAATCGAAATCCCGTCATTTGTACTTTCACCACCCGGGAACTCGTAGCAAAAAACAAACCATAGGCTTCTCTACGACGAAATCTCCGATTCGTCCTTCAACTAGATAGTGGACCTAAATTACGATTTACTTAGGGAGCGTCTCGCCTGTCACACAATGACCACTGACATCGGACCCGCAGATCCCTGCATTGAAATAACAATCTTGAACCCACTGACGAGCATTGAAAATGACGAACCTGTTTTCTTAACGGCGACAAGGACTTGGTCCCCTTTAACTAGATGATCGTCACAGCGGTGTAAAGAACCCAACACAGAGATGCTCACTATCAGGGATAGGGCGTTGTTCATAGACAACATCGTCGATCCCACGAAGAACGAAAGAAGGATTATCGGAGGTCATTGAGGCGAATACGAGAGGGTAATCAAGATACGAGAGGGAGAGAAGATGTAAGACTCGAGTGGGATCCTCTTTCCAATGTCATCAGAGGGTAAGAGGTTGAGCCTACACGGTCCGCTTATTCCGGTTACTCGGAGGGAACTCGGACAGACGTTACTAAACGAATTGCCGTCGGACTTTCTTTTGTCAATGACCACTCCTTACATATTTATATTTCGATCTGGCACAGTGGCACCAACTCGACTATGGGAATGACTGCCGCGATCGAGATTGACTGCCCGTCCTTGAGGCTAACAAATCATCATCCGTCCTGGACTGGTCTTGAAAGGCGGTTATAGCTCGATATGTCTCCTTGCGGGTTCCACCTTTTGTCCTCTCAACGAAAAACTATAAAACATCGTTATTTCTACTCCTACCAAGTTTCAGCTGGTTCTCTAAGCTTGCAGCCGCTCGTTCATTCCTCTTTCATTCATATCTTCAGTTTTGTCAATATGGGACGTATCGCTCAATCCGAATTTATGCCCGAGTTCACTGGCCGCGTCATCGACGGTCGACTCCGACTTCTGGAAAGCCTGGGTTCTGGTGCATACGGGAAAGTCTATCGCGCCATCGATTCCACGTCGTCCTATAGGCCCAAGTTCTATGCGGTTAAGTGTCTCAACAAACCAGAACCGGGTTCCCACACCGATTTACTTCAACAACGTGAATTCGGACTTCATAAACTGGTTTCTGCGCACCCAAATATCATCACATTCCACCAGGTCTTCAAGGATGACAGCTTTGTTTACGTCGTTTTGGACTTGTGCACTGGGGGGGACCTCTTCGCCGCTATCACCGAGAGGCACATATTTCACAACAACGGACGACTCATCAAGACTACTTTCATCCAACTCATTGATGCCGTACAGTATTGTCACGATTTGGGGGTGTTCCATCGAGATATCAAGCCGGAGAACGTACTTTGCTCGCAGGATGGTACAGATATATGGCTGGCTGACTTCGGTCTATCTATTCAAAGCTCCATTTGTCACGATTTCGGTTGCGGGAGCTCGTACTACATGAGTCCGGGTCCGTTATCAGGTTTTTAATTGCTTTACAATGACTGACTTATTTTATAGAATGCATTGGCAGGGAAATTACGACAGGCAAATACTCGACTCGCCATAACGATGTCTGGGCCCTCGGTATCATTTTGACGAATATGATTACTGGAAGGAATCCCTGGCGATATGCCACCTCGGACGACGACTGTTTCGCGGCATACCTTCATGATAATGACTTTCTTCGCCAGGTTTTGCCCATATCCGCCGAGGTTAACACTGTTCTGAAGAGGATATTTACGATCAACCCTCTACGCCGAATTTCACTCCCTTCACTACGGGGCGAGATTTATAGAATCAATGCTTTCTTCATCAACGAATCGGCATTTCCTGCGGAAATTGCCCAGGCGAGGAGTTCAAAGCCAAAATCTCACTATGTTACTACTCGTCTCCCAACAACGGCTAGCCCTATCGATACCCTCTTGTCGTCTATTCCGTCATCAGGCGATTACGAAAGCTCCGACGAGCGCTACGTTTTCGGAAGTCCCGTGGTAGATCATCCATCCTCCGTCACAGTTCCCGACGTTGTGCGGTCTGGCAATCCAAATCCGAGTCATTTTTCTGTCGGTGATTCTACGGACTCTCTCTCAGTGCCGTGGTCTGCGTCCTCCGGCTATTCGCGTCCCGAGAGTAAAGGACCTATCACCCCTGCGACATGCGCTGTAGAACCTACTGTTTCAGTTCCTGAGATCCCAGTCGACGAGGGATTAGGGGTCCCTGTGGAACTGCATTCCACCAAGTTCGAACATACATTTGTGAAACACAAAAAGCCAAAGAGTCGTTTGTTCCGGTCAGCCGTTCAACGCCTCAAGGGCCTATCCACTGCGAGCACCTAATGGTTTCTTGTCTCAAAATTTGATATAAGTTTGTCCAAATCCTTTGATATCTTGTCGACCAGTTATTAATTCGCGTACCTATCAAGTATCATTCCGGGCTACGATACTCGTCACTCTCTGAGCCAAGAAGTGAAAATACAACATATTCCAACAAGCGATTGACATGAAAAAAAAAAAACCTCGGCCGAGGGATAAATACGATATTGAAAAATCGTCTCGCAAAGAAAAAAAAAAGGCTTCGGAGGTAAAATTCGCATTTCACATCATATAATGTGCTGGATCGCTTGAGACTTGATGAATAAATATTATTAGTCCTGGATTGTCTGATATATAGCTTTCTGTCCAATTCCTGTCGACGAAAAAGTTTGGATCTAAATACATTTAGGAGTTGGACTTCAGATTAATGTTACACCGCCTAAGTTGCTAGAGTAAGGGGTCAAAAGGTATCAGTAAGTTTTTATATGATTTCCAACAATTTACAAAGATATCGATTGAAATTGAGCGATATCAGATGCTTATCACGTTGCACAGGTGTGGCAAATCTGTTGCGATCGATTTATCGATTATCGGGGAGGAGAAGCACGTGTCCTCTTTTTAAGTCGGCATTTTCAAGAAAGAAAGAAAAAACACTCCTCCCTTCTCCCCACATCACTCGCGATTTTAGAATGGTTCTAAGTAGTGTCCTTGGATTCCCTCGCATTGGTACGCTCAGTATTTGCACTTTTTTGGTTCATCCGCCTTGTTATATCTACTGATATGTACTATAAATGCGATCCAGGTGCAAACCGTGAAGTCAAGAAAGCCGTCGAGGCCTACTGGGCTGGCAAGATCTCTGCTGATGATTTGACGAAGGCTGCTGCCGACGTCAAGAAGTCTAGTTGGACAAGCGTCAAGTCCAAGGGCGTCGATTTCGTCCCGAGGTTCGTTCTCTAACGTGATTGTCCGATTAATCACTCGCTAACTACCACGGCTGTGTTTCAGTGGCGAGTTCTCTCTGTACGACCATGTCCTCGACCACTCTGCCGCATTCAACGTGATCCCGAAACGCTACGTTGGTCTTGGGCTGTCCCCTCTCGATGTGTACTTCGCTATGGGTCGTGGACGCCAATCCGAAGGTGTTGATGTCCCCGCTTCGGAAATGAAGAAATGGTGCTCTCTTTTTTTTATATATATATTGAAGTTCGCCATTGTAATTTTTTGGGATTTGTATTCAGGTTTGATTCCAACTACCACTTTGTTGTTCCCGAGTTCTCCGAGGAAACCAACTTCAAGCTGAACTTTAACAAGGCTGTAGAGGAGTACAAGGAAGCTCAAGCTGCTGGTGTCACAACCCGCCCAGTTGTTCTCGGTCCCATCTCTTTCCTCGTCCTCGGTAAAGCTGGAAAGGATGCTAAGCCAGGCTTCCAGCCTATCAGCCTTCTCCCTAAACTCATTCCAGTTTACGAGACCCTCCTTGCTGATCTCAAGGCCGCTGGGGCTGAATGGGTACAAGTCGACGAGCCCGTTCTCGTCCTTGACAGCGCCGCTACTCTGGAATCCCAGTTTACTGCAGCTTACACGGCCCTTTCCAAAGCCGCCCCTAAAATCCTCCTCACTACTTACTTTTCTCGTCTCGACTCTAACCTAAACTACATCGTCAAGCTGCCAATTGCTGGCCTTCACATTGACCTCGACCGTGCTCCTGGACAGCTTGATGAAGTTTTAGCAGCCATCAAATCCACCAACATCGTTCTCTCTCTCGGTGTCGTTTCTGGTCGCAACATCTGGAAGACTGATTTCTCCACCGCTATCAAGCAAGGTCAAAAGGCGATCGATGCTCTTGGCCAAGACCGCGTCATAATTGGCACTTCCTCCTCTCTCCTTCACACGCCCGTCACCCTTGCTTCGGAGAACAGGTTGACAGAGGAGCAAAAAGACTGGTTCTCCTTCGCTTTGGAGAAGGCTGCTGAAGTTGCAACTATTGCTGCCGTTCTTTCTGGTTCTCAAGAACCTTCCATCGCTGCTGCATTGGAAGCAAATAAAGTCTCCATTGTGAAGCGCCGCGAGTTTGAGAGCAACTCCGATGACACTGTCCGCAAGCGTGTCGCTGCCATCACCCCTGACCAGTTGGAACGTAAAAGTCCTTTCGCTGTCCGCAAGGACATACAAGCCAAACACCTCAACCTCCCCAAGTTCCCAACAACTACAATCGGTTCCTTCCCTGTAAGTCGATCTTCCCAGTACTTCAAATAAAATACCGCAACAATTTTTTTTATTTAGCAAACAAAAGAGATTCGTCAAGCACGTGCCAAACTCGGGAAAGGCGAAATTACTGAGGACCAATACGAGGAGTTCATCAAGAAGGAAATCGAGAGTGTCGTCCGCTTCCAGGAGAGGATTGGTCTGGACCTTCTGGTCCATGGTGAACCGGAGCGAAACGATATGGTTCAATACTTCGGTGAACAGCTGCAAGGTTTCGTCTTTACGCAGAATGCTTGGGTTCAGAGTTACGGTTCTCGTTATGTCCGCCCTCCGATCATTGTTTCCGACGTCGGCCGTCCTCATCCGATGACCGTCAAATGGAGCAGCTATGCTCAGAGTTTGACGAAGCTGCCTATGAAGGGAATGCTTACGGGGCCTGTCACCATTTTGAACTGGTCATTCCCTCGTGCTGATGTCTCCAGGGAGTTGCAATCCAAGCAGCTTGCCCTTGCACTTCGGGACGAGGTCATTGATCTCGAGAAAGCTGGTATTAGTGCTATCCAGGTCGACGAACCTGCTATTCGTGAAGGAGTAAGTTTTGACAGAGTCTTGCACGTTAAACTATTCTAATTCCACAGCTAGTTGCCTCTACGTCGGTCGGACTGGGATGCCTACCTCAAGTGGGCGGTTGACTCCTTCAAGCTTTCCACCGCCGGTGTGAGTGATCAACTGCAAACCCACTCTCACTTCTGTTACTCCGACTTTGATGACATCTTCCCCTCGATCCAACGTCTGGATGCCGATGTTATCTCCATCGAGGCTTCCAAGAGCGACATGAAGCTCTTGAATACCTTCAAACAATACGGCTACTCCAACCAGATTGGCCCCGGTGTTTACGATATTCATTCTCCTCGTGTCCCTGGAGGTCAAGAAATCAAGGACCGTCTGAAGGACATGCTCGCCATTCTTCCTGACTCCCTCCTCTTCGTCAACCCTGTTAGTCTTCATTCTTCAGCATTTTATGACTGTGCCGAAATTGCTTTATTTTAGGATTGCGGTCTCAAGACTCGTGGTTGGAAGGAAACAGAGGGTTTGTGTTTATTTTTAGTGCGCCTCTTTTGTTTATCTGACTTCACTCCATTCTAGCTTCCCTCGTCAATCTTGTCGATGGTGCCAAGTGGGCTCGTGTGGCCTACGCCTAAATTGCCCCGACCTTCCGCTTCAACAGCGTTCGCGATCTGGTTAATTTATAACAGGCAATCATTTATATGGATTGACTTGTATTGACCGTTCCCTGCTTTGTGGCGAAAATGATATGTCGATATTGACGGTGTGTCCGTCACATAAAAAGAAGAGGCACAATACTGCGACATGGCCCGTGAAGTGCTTCCATGGGAGGCAGGATCTTTGCGTGTTAAAGGGTCGTTAGTATTCGGATTTCAACAATCCTTGTATCATCTGTTGTATTCATAATCTCATTGTTTCGATGATTGTACGCGGATCTTTTCAGATTTGCAGGAGTCATAAATGAAGGGACTGGGTAAATGTACTGACTGACTTGAATTGGTGGGTCTTCATGACATTTTGCAGGAAATGCCATTTTATGAGAATTACCGTGATACAAAACAATATAGAATAGATATCTAGGACTTTGACAGGCAATTTGAGACTGAAGGATGAAATGCTCTAATCTAATTGACCACTCGTAGTCCAACGCTGGAGGCAGAGGATAGGAGAAGGAAAAGTTGGAGTCGTCTCCTGATGCTCTTTGCCAATTGCCCTGGTGGGCTTTTGAGGTGCAGATAAGGCTTCCGAATAGGGATCGAACGCGTCGAACGCGTCAAAACGGCCTGGATAATCTGCAAAATCATGCAAAGCGGGAGCGTATGTACGAGCGAGCACGGTGGCAATACGCTGAGTGCTAGAGAGGCTCTGAAAATGGGCTATGCGAAAAGCCCGTAATGAGAGCCGTCGGACGGCAGCGAACATGGCGCCTAATTGGAAATGAATGTGGCTGAGAACTAGTAGCAAGTGCTGCTTAGTTCCCACCAAGCCATTTCCTGAGAGAAGACCTCGATTTAGTGGACGAAGATTTGGAAGGCTTGGATTTGGTAGATCCACAAGAGGTCTCTCTGTTGGAAGGGCGTAGAACGAATCCGAGCTCTTGATACAACTCGTGCGTTTCACGCGAAGTTACAGAAAAGTTGGGATAAAGAGGTTGAAAGATGGGCCCGAGGATGGCGTAGTCGGGAAGATAGAGTGCGAGTTCTTGGAGTAAGACATGGTGGGAGGCAAATGTGCAATAAAGTAGACAACACAAGGGTATAAGCGACTAATCAAAGTGCTTTCGATGCGTCAAGAAAGAGGATTCGGTAGGTGAGCAATCAGTGAGTATGAGATACTGGGGGAACACAGACTAACCAACCAGCTTTTATAGACCAAGTGCGGCAACAATGACTCGGATGCCCAACAAATCTCGGACAGAAACCGTCAAAAATATGCCAATTTTGGCAGTTGTTTGGTGACAATGTCGGTTGTTTGGGCGACAGAACAAGTTTGCATTTCCCCTATTCAATGAGTCGATTCAATGTTAATCAGAAGCTATTTGTACACCTCAGTTTGACAGCAGCTCGTCTTAATTCATACACCTCCTGGATTTTTATACCGTTTCAACGCTCTTTCTCGTGCTTCTCCATGTGAAATGATAGGACGAGGGTAACCGAGTTTGTCTGCCAAAGTAAAACTTGGATTGTGCAAATCTAGGCCGAGAAATGGTTAAGCCATTGATTAAACAATGAAATCTAAGGAGGAAAGAATGTAAATATAGCGCACCAGGTCCTCTAACTTTGTGCAGCTCCGGTACCCAGTGACGGATAAAGTCTCCACTAGGGTCAGCCTGTCGATTGTCAAGGTTTACATCACTGAAGTTTGCTTGATACTGTACTTACCTTCAAGCTTTGCGAGTAAGGATTGAAAATCCGGAAATAGGGACATGGGTCAACACCTGTGCTAGCACACCACTGCCAACCGCCATTATTAGAAGCAAGATCCCCGTCAATGAGCTTCTCCATGAAATACTGCACCAAGGGATCAGTATTCAGCATTCCAAAACATCCGGAAGAGGAGAAAGAGACACTTGCGCGTTCACCAACCCTCCAATCCATCATGAGGTCCTTGGTCAGATACATCGCAGCTATCATCCTTGCTCGATTGTGTAACCAACCCATCTCATTGATACATCGCATAGCGGCATCTACAATAGGCACTCCAGTCATGCCCGATTTCCAGCGCTTGACGATGTCTCCATCGCGTACATCTCCTTCTGCGCCATCGCCAAATTCACTTGAAACCTGATGAGGTTCCCACCTGATATTGGAGAACTTCTCAAGGTAAGGACGACCCATAGAAACTCGAGGAAAGGATGCTAGAATATTGACGTAAAAGTCGCGCCATGCCATCTCTTGAATCCAACGTCCAATCCCAATAGATTTGTCGCCTTCGACTTTGTCTTTCTTTGACAAAAGCATAGTTGCACGAGTGCATTCTCTGGACGAAATGACTCCTGACGATAAGTATGTACTGCAGTGGGTAAGACCAACGATATATAATGCAGAAAACGGAGCACACCTGAGACGACTTGTGGTATCGCTATCGATACGATCTCTTTCCTGTTCGTACTTTGCAATTCGATTATTTGTCGGACATTTTTCGAACCCAAGAGAAAGTGGGTTGGCTGCTCCAAGTTGAGCTGTACGCTTTTTTGTGGTCAAGAACCTTGCAAGCACCTGCAAAAGTCAGTTAAACCAATGGGGACGAGTACTATACTCGAGGAACGGACTTGTGCAGCAGAATCCTCGCCCTCCGGCCAAATTTCTTTCATTTTGGCCTTATCTGCCTCCTCTAACTCGAACCCTTCAATGAAAGATGGCACTCGGGAATCGAAAAGTGGGGCAAGGTGCTCAGACAGTCTAGCAGATTTTGCATTTGCTTTGGGAATTGGACAATCTTCCAAATAGTATGGGACATTGGCGTTCAACGTGGCAAGCCAATTCCTTTGGAATGGCGAGTAAACCTGATGACAATTGATCGTTGAAAACTGAGATTGAAAGAAACACCCACAGTATAAACTTTTCCCTGCTTTGTAACAAGGATGCCAGGTTCTATGATACACTTATCAGGCAGCACGTTGACCTGAATACCTTTCGGGAAAGCGAGAGTACAAATCTGAATATCTCTTCTAAGTTCGTCCACTTCGTATTCCATGTTCGCGAACAGAAGATATGCGCTATATTGCTCGCAAAAAGACACAACAGAAGTAGGAATGGATTTCCTCTGTCCACGAGTAACAACATGCAATGGAATGTTGAGGTCAGAAAACGATTTCTGGCGGAAGACCTCAACGAAAACGAACAAAGCACGGTTGCAGGGTAAATGATTCACCTTGAGTGAGGCCAAATTGCGAAGCAAGAAATCTATTCTTCGAGGACTTCTGTCGTGCGCAATGTAATCCTGAGGACTAATCACAAACAACACGACAAGAGGAATGCCAGCCTTCGTTGCTTCTGTGCAGGCGCGACTAAGAGCTCTGTTGTCGCGCACTAGAAATAGATTTGCCGCGTAAATATGACATCGAGAACCAGTCAAAAGCAGATACTCACTTCTAAGATCGCCCATCCGCATCCAATAAACAACAGACTCTCCTTTCTTGGGCTGTTGAATGACTTCTGATAGCAATTTCGCTAGCTGGGAAAACGGAGTATTTGCATCGACAGCAGCAGCATCTTCAGCGGTCGCTAATTTTTGGGGATGAAAATATTTTTCTCTGTGTACTCGCTTGGAAGCATGTGCTCTAGATTCTGTCAGGCCCGGTGACAGCTCGCGTTTGGCCATTGAGAGGGTGTGAATGAGGAGGTATGACCCAAGAGCTGACAATTTTAATAGGAGTGTCTGGGCCAAGTATGTCGTCATGCTGGCTGTCATTAATTTTTGTATAAATAGATACCTCCTATTATTCTGTCGGAGCAATAATCTTACCTACGATCTGCCCACTTAGTATCAAAGTCACGGTTGCTGCTTTAAGTGCTTGGAGCGCTCTTCACTTCTGCTGGGTGTAGGATCTAATGAGTTCGGACATGTTTCCCAGTTCAACTAATGACATTATGTATCTACTTGATCTGCCTCGCCATGCTGTGCTTTTGCTGCTTCTTCTGCCGCTTCTCGTTCTTCAGCCTCGACTACTTCAACATCCAAGGGGAAAGTTAATATCGCAGCAATTCCAGTTAGTTGGTTGAGCTCTTGAACATTATTCAGCCCCGTGTATCTAAAATTAATATCGGGCACTCACGTTGTCCTGATTCATGCATGCTTGAAAAAATCACGACCTCGCCGCCCTTATGCTGTACTGCTTCTACAAGGGCAACATATTTCTTTCTTGTAACAGGATCACTCGATCTGCAACCTTTGTTCGTTAAAGTCTTTGAAGACGAGGACCTTGACTTACCGAAAGAGCGCGTCTGAGATTAGCAAGGCTCCTACGGCCCCTCGATCGGAAGCTAGGCAAACGTGATCAGGTCCATACCATGCTCTCATTGCATCGCTACCCAACATTTTGAAAAATCTCCAACGCACATAAGTTTTGAGACGAAGACACGAAGAATTTGCTAACCGATCAAGGATGATACCTTCACGAGCAAATTTGGTTTCTTTGAGCTGGCTTGTAACCTGAAAAGTATATGGATTTTCAGCAATGGTAAATAGTATGATAATTTGGCTGACCTCTGGACTATTCAACACCTCCACCAAACTATGGACATGCGGACTACTTATGTGCACCTTGAGACATTTTTCCTTCATGGCCTTCTGAAGCACTTTATCTCCCTTTCTCCCTGCTTCCGCCAGAATGTAATCATGTACGGCGTCTCTGACCCAACCAGGGCTAGCAATCACAATCGCCCTCAGAGAAACGTTTGAATAGGGAATATGCCTCACGAAGGAGTCGTACAACGCGCCGTAGAATTTTTCCAAACCTTTGTCGTGTTGTGATGCACCAGATGAAGCAGATTTTCGAGGTATCGGAAGATTTAACCGATGTGTTACCAGTGTCATATGCTGTGAGAGAAGGCAAAAGGCTGCAACACCCTCTCCACAAACGACAGCGCCGACTTCGGCGCCTTTCCCTGGGATGATGGATTCTTCTACTCGACCGATGGCGATGCTATCCCAGCCATCTAGTTTTTCTATCCGTATGTCACGGTTGGCCTCGATGTCAAGAGTGTGATACGCGCCTAACTTGACGTGCGGATTTTCGGAAGTGACAGGACCAGAAATGTGCAATGCAGCGGTGGTGGAATCCTCGTTTTGATCTCCCCCTTCCTGAACTGAAGGTGCGCCACCTGGTGCGAAGTCTACCCGTTTCACTCGTAAAGTGAGGTTCAAGCGGACTCGACGCGATTCCGTTGAGCCTGTGACAGAAACGATTTGAACACGCCTGGATGATGAATCAGATAAACACGACAGGGCTTAGAAAGTATATGAAATCCATACCTAATAGCAGGTGCGCGCACTAAGTCGTCGTTTTGGATAAGATTGTAGAGATGCCACATGTCCTCGTCATCCTCTGGTCGCAGTGTAACATGACCCTATGGATCCTGTTAGGGATCAACCGATCGAACATCTGTTGACTTGATGAAGGTGGACTCACTGCTCCGTGCTTATCGATAAGTTTGTTGACAAGCTTCATGGACTACTTGAGATTTGTCGCCTAATAAAATACAGTAAGGTTATTTGTGCAGGAAAGTGCAATGTAATAGTTGTAATCAAGTTGTAATAAAAGATGAACATTGAACAAGGTTACATTTAGTCTCTTGTGACTACCGTCACTGCCATCATCAGCAGGCGCCACAGTCACTCAAGGAAGGACCACTGCACTTAACTGGTCTAATAGAACGATATAAAGGGGACTCGTAATCAGGATGTCCAGGTAACCTTCTCCGTCGATTATAAAAATATCTAAACAACCTATTTTTTTTTTTAGGAATTCCCAGTCAGCATCTCTTGCCGCTCGTCTCGTTGAAAACAATGATCTCAATCGAGGTCACGACGACAACGAAGACGACGAAGCTCTCTTCGCCCAGCTCGAGGTAGAAATAGAAAACGACTCTAATCCTTCTGTACGAGAAAGTGGTCTTCAGATCCTTAGGGCGGAGTAAGGTGCAACCCGTTGCCAGCATCTATTGCATTGCTCATGGCAGCAACAGAATGGAACGCATGAAACATATGCAGCAGAATCAGTATGGGGTGTATTCTGAAGTCACAGACGAGAAGGAAGTGGTGCATGTGAGTGCGTGAGTTACTTTTTTTCCCCAACCCTTAAATGTATCAATGAGCACATTTCAGACGGGAACCGCGATGTGTTGTTCATTTCTATCATTCCAAATTTGCGCGTTGCGGGATAATGGACAAACATCTCATAGTACGTTCTTTGCTTTCAAAATTGCTTGTCCTCATAGTCCTTTTTAGAAATTAGCTCCAAAGTATCTAAACACTCGCTTTTTCCGTGTCTTTGTTGAGAACGTTCCTTGGTTGGTTGAAAAGCTTTTCATCAAAGTGTTACCTTGCGTTATTTGCTTTGTCGATGGAATCGCAAAAGACAGGTTAGTGGGCTTTGATGAATTGGGTAATGAAGACAACTTCAGTTCAGCCATATTGGAGCTGCGGCTATCGCAGTCAGGTGCGCCTTGCCTTTTCGTTGTAGAAGATATGCTTAACTGTTGAATGGCAATCACAGGGGTCCTAAAAAAGGAGTCTGGCAGTGCTTTAAATCCCCTCTTCAGAGTCTCCTCTTCCAGCCACCTCAGAAAAGATGATGATGAGGTATTCGATCTGTGAAAGTCTATTGTACAGATTGTATGACCATAATGATATAATCTAAAAAGGAAGTTGGTGTCTGTCATCCAAACAAACGAAAGCGTATGATTGTCCTTTGCCCTGGTATAAAGCGGTGAGAATAGTCTGGTAGAACAGCAATCTCCATTTCGCATTGCATCGTCTTTACAAAAGTGCTGATCGATGTTTCACCTTTAATGTTTCTTGGTTGTAAAATGGGAACTGGGTGAAGGCAAGAAAAGCGGATGGCAATTCCCCCATCATCCAGGATCGAAAGCAATCTCTTAGGTCTAGCAGGTTGCAAGGCCATGAGCGGAATATAAAAAATCATGCAGCTTTTCTGACCTGAATTTAATTCGACCGACATACTCAATTTCTCGTTTGAGTTGCAGGACTTTAGCATCCACTTCTTCCTTGCGTTTGACGACGTCGAAATCGAGCGCAACAATGGAATATTCACCGTCAAAGGAAAAAAGTGCATTGCCAGTGCTGGGTGGTTTAAACAAGAAAAATATTGATTGGGCTCTCAGAAAGCCTGCAAGGCGTTCCTTGAACAGCAACAAACATGTCGAAAAGCTCTTGAATTGAGGGTACGGTGGTGGACCTAGGGTCTAGGAGCTTTCATGAGGTTCAGTCATTGAAGAATGTGTGGTACACATACTCACTTTGTCGACCAACTGAGTAAAGGGTTTATATTGCTTTTCTCTGTCGTCGCCGCCGTGGAGCAACCAATGTCGCCTTGAAAAACACTGCCTGCAGTCCGATGAAGAAGAATCTCGGAGCAGCATGCCACAATCGGGACTGCGACATCTACCGCTCTCAACCACCATTGTTTTCTTGCACAGGTAATCCTGAACATCAAATGAAGGATTAGCGGTCGGATATAGAGAGAGTATTCAATTTGACTGACAAGTGACCGCACAAGGAAAGGGATGTCTATGGCTTTCTTACTGGGTGATTGTCCAATAGCTGGATTACTCTTCAGTTTTTCTTGCTGTATCTTTTCCTTCTTTAGAAGGCGACACAGGGCACACATCTTCCAGCGGTATTCGTGCACAGGAGGGATGATATATGTGCAGTTTCGGATGAAACAGAGACGAGCACCAGGGACAAGGGATACGTCTTCTTCGACTTCAGACGTCACCCTACAAAGGAGGTCCTATAGAAGGTAACTTTCATAAGTATCACAGAAAACTAGGAGGATGGCATACCACTCCTAATGGCGTGCCGAGTGCCTGATCTTGCATCAGTCCTTTGTCAAGTTGTGTATGTCGACTTTGAAGGCTTTTTCTTCTGCGCTGGTAGTCCCGGCTGCGGGCTCGACACATGACACATGACTTCCACTGATAAGTGGTAGCCAGAAGTTGATTGCACTTAGGCACAGCACATTTTCTGGCATATATTCCTGCAGGACGAGCAGGAATGCGAATCTTTAGGCCGCTTGACACAGATATAGGAGGGAGCTATATGTTCGAGAAATCCTGGTTAGCAATGTCGAAGGTAAGCTTTCATCCCCTAGAAGTGTACATACCTCGTCTGAGTCCGACTCTGACAAAGAATCCCTTTGTTCTGACGAAGAATGACTCAAATCAGAAAGGTCACTGTCCCATCCACATATGTGATTTGGAACAGTGGAAAGCAGGCCTACAGAACCGCCAGTGTCACTTTTCTGAGAAGGGTCGGTAAATTCTTCACAATGTTCAAGCGCCGTTGAGGAGGGAGTATCTTGAGAGATATTGCTCAAAACGATTGATGGAAATTCCAAGAGGCTCTCACCCTCTTTAATTGGCGATCGTCGCTCCTGAGAGGGTTCTGCTTCGGGCAACTCTTCTAGGTTCATGGGATCTTCCAATGTATTCGATTCAATGGATTCGCCCTCCAAGAAATGTGCACCATTGAGAGGGTCGACGTGTTCAGTGAATGATGCTATTTTTTTCAATGCAGGGACAAGTTTCTTAGCAAGTATTTCACTTTTCTCGGCAGAAATTGGCAGGATTCCATCTGCCCAGGTCACCCCCTTCTTCTTATTCTTCTTTAAATTATGAAGTGTTTGTGAAGGCTTGAGAGTTCCAGCGGTATTGTTGACCAAGTTATCTTCATCGTTTGCCAAATTTGCCGATCGTTTTGATTTCCATTCACTCCGAACGCATGTCAGGCATCGCGTCGCACATGAATCTATAGAAACAATGCCGGTGCAGCCATCAGTTGCGCACAGTTTGAGTAACTGTGAGGTCTTCGGACAAGCATTTGTATCAACTTAAAAATAAAGTCGACAACATGAGAGGTCCAACTCACCGCCTTTGTTGGTTTTGCGGTTTTCGATGCAATAATCCGAGGATTCAGAGGACGCTTTGAAAGCACTGATTGGGTTGATGCTGGTGAATCTGCCAAGGCCACCACCTTTTGACGCTTTCTTGGCGTATCCCTACGCGGCAGAGAGGAGCTTGGGTTTACAGCCGAAACCGACAACTTTTGTGTATGTCTTGTTGCTGGAGTGAGTGTGTTATCCGGAACCTTCTGATAGAATCAGAATTCCAATCGAGGCTAGCGGCAAATGAAGAATCATACCGTCGGGTAAGTGAGCTCAATATCCTCTATTTCGGTGTCACCGTCATTGTCAACACCATAATGATCAACGTCCTAAGTAAGGATAAGAAGTTGATGTACATCTCGTATGACAAAAAAATAAAGTTGACAAACAGCAATGATGGTGAAAGCTTCCTTGGTTATGTCTATTTCATTCTGTACCTGGCTGTTTACCACAGACCCAGCGGGTATCGTGTTTTTGGTAGGAGACGACGTCTGAACAGGGAGCGTTCCTACTTCCACACGGCAACTTGGACAGATGTTTCCAATATAACGAAATGGCATTGCTTGCACGCAGCGCAAGCACAGTCTGGGTATTGTTGGGGTGTGGCCAGAGCCACCAGGTGCGGAAGCTTGTTGACCCTGTTGCGCGTAAATCTAGATTCATTTTAGTATTTCTGTGCGGCCAACTTACCATTTGTGGATTAATACCCTGAATGACTTCGCCACGAGAATTAAAGTGATCAACAAGAGCAATCGTTGGCAAACTGGAGTCTGTGGTCCACGAGCTATAGTTACTTTCGCAGGAAATAGCGAATGAAGGAGTTGAGTGTTGGCTACTTTCAGCATTTATCATTGTCGATGTATTATATTGGACAAATGATGCCGCCCTGCACTGAAATTCAATAAGTCAAACTGAACACGAGGACACAAGGTAAGAGAATTTACCAAAGACTGCTAAGAGGCAGTCAGGCAAAGAACAGTGAAAGGCGATGGGAATGACATACGACGGGAGTTGGGTGATCTGCTTTAAGTTTCATGGTGGCCGTGGGCTCTTCTGGATGAAGCCTGTGACTAGATATGGGTGGAGCGAAACCGCGAACTACTCCTTCCCTAGAAGATGAGTTGGAAAATGGCCCACTATGATGCGGCCTTACCCTTGCGATGCATTGCTCGCAGGTATTGCCTTGCACGATGATAGCTTTACAATCGCAAAATCGAGCGACTGCTAGTGACCTCATTCTCGTTGCCGACGAATGTCCCACCTCCATGCCGTAAACCAAGTATTCCTGATTTCAGCTCTGAGTAAAATTTGGTTAGGTGTAGCTAGAGGGAAAATAATTCCAAATGCTCACCGTGAGAGTTCAACAGTATGCCGCCCACAATCCTTGTCGTCCTGGAGATGCAGACTTGGAAAAAAAAAAGGGGGGGAAAGCCTTCATTCGCGTGGCCAATGTATTGAATCAATATTATATCTTCACTGAAATTTTTTGGGATCAAAGTTGTAAAAAATTACGTTATGACTTCCAAGACGGGCGATTTGTTTGACATAAACAAATGACAATTAAGTCAAGAAAGAACTAAGGTCCTGGAAGCCAAAGAATTGTGCAAACGACAGCATTTTTCTTACACATAGAATTTTTTTTTAATGAATTCTACATTGCAAATGAAAGTTGTTAGAGGATGTATAAATTTTATTGAAAAAGTGACCGCAAGAAAAACACCAGCAACCATCAAAAAGACTAATACAACCCCATAGACTTCCGAACGCCATTTATCAAAGCCCCGTCATCTGTGTCGCCGTGGACATCGAACATATTCACTCCTAGCATCCCAACCGCTTTCGCAAACGCGGCTTTCATACCCAAAGATATCGGGCCATCATAAGTGATGATTTGATTTGAAGAAAATGATTGCAAATAGGGCGTGCTGGAACAAGAGTCCCACAGTCGCTCGAACCCGCCACTCGATGCGTAACGAATTGTGTCATTAGCCGACAGAAGTGCACCTTGGGTGATCAAGTCCCGGAATTGGACCTGACCATCAGAATCACCATCGTCATTCACGACCTTAAGGTAATGGCGTTGTTTCTTGCCATGTTCTTTCGAGCGTGTCCTAAGTCTTTTCGCGCTCGAAGAGGAGATATAACCATAAGAAGGCAGCCCAAGTACAAGCTTGCGAGCAGGAAATCCTGCCATTGTCCACGCGTTGAAAGATCCAACAGCACTAGCCTCAGGTTGAGTAGAGTTGCCGCAGGCGTTGTAGAAAGGTGCGTTCGGCCCAGGTGAGGAGGATGCTATTTGAGAATATTTTAACACTTAAGCGAGGCCACATCGCAGGACGCGAATGACTCACAACTCCAAACATCGTAGTTCATGATTAGGACCCAATCAAGGACTTCAGCAAATGTCGATACGTCATCCATTGGTCGGCCTTTGCTGTCCACAAAAGGGGTGGGTTCAACTGCAGCGGTAATTCGTGCATCGGGGGGTAATGCAGCGCGCAGGCTTTGAAGAAATAGGAGGAAGTTCGTGGCATCGTTGGGATCAAATTTGTTACCGGGAGAGCCTTCTCGTCCAGGATACTCCCAGTCAATGTCAATGCCGTCTAGTCCGTATGCCATGTACGTGGCGAGGATATTTTGAACGAATGTCTTTCTGCTTGTGTCGTTGGCAACAGCTGATGAGAAATGCCTGGATGACCAAAATAACAGTCTGTTTTGGTCGAATCGTTCGTATTTACTTACTTGCTTCCTGTCCATCCCCCAATGCTTAATTTGACCTTCGTACCTTGTGAATGCGCAAGAGTGATAAGCCGTTTGAGAAGAGCAGGAGCGCCTTCGGGTTCGTCCCAAAGCAGGTCGTAATCGGCGCTTGGCACGGCAAAGGCGAAGTCAATCCAGTCGAACCATTTGAAATTTATTTTTTCTGGAGGGAATCTTGATGATACCCAATCAGGATAGTAGCCCATCACAAGCATTTGGGAAGAGTGGCCATTTTCTGTCATGTCACATGAATCCATCGTCCCACTTTGAGGCAGGATCAAAAACCGTTCTGAATAGCCACCCAACGGCTTAGAAAGTGGGTTATAGGAGGAATTGCCGAAAGGATCGTTGGTTGGACCATCATATGCAGCCCGTGATGAGGTTCCGATATCTTTTTCGCGCAAATTATGTTCGGAAGAGCTGGCCACACCACCGGCCTGTGTAATCGCGCAAACAGGAAAGCAAGGCAGCAGAACAATGGCGAAAAGCGCTAGCTGATGCAACCAGTCAAAGCAGTTAAATGGAGACATGTGGCCGACTGTACTTGACCTAGGGTGGGATGAGAGAATAACATGTTGCGCAACAGTCCCGAACAGTTACGATCCAGACTGAAGAATTTAAGACGTCTTATCATTGAAAGAGAAGGAGCAGAGTCACGTCACAAATGTCGTCACATTAACCATCAGATGATCACTTCCCATTGGTCTGCCATAACCACCACCAAGTAAAAGATTCTTAAGACCAAATGATCTGCTTCTGTTCTATTTTTCTTACTCCTTTCCCTCTTCTTCTTGAATACGGCATGTGCTGGTTTGCCCCATGATCTCTACTACAGCAATGGTACAGGAAGTATATTCCTATGCCTGATTTGAACTCCCAAGCCTATATAATACCCAGACTCTTTGTTGCTTTTCACGGTCTATCCACTTTTGAAATGAACATTCTTATTGGAACTGCTTTAACATTGTCCTTCGTCATGGGTGCTAGCACCATCACATGGACAGCTGCGCCCTTCAATCCTCCGTCTTTCCCACTTGCTGTCAGGACTCCGTATCTCTCAGCATGGCTACCCCAGGGATCTGGTATTTGCCCTTTGTTCTCTTAGTAGCATAAGTTTTTGACAATAACGTAGGGAACGCCCTCAATGATGTCTGGCCGACGTTTTGGACTGGTCAGGTTTGCTTATATTTTGAAATATTTGAGTTTGAATTAAAACCCATCTCTTATCAGATCGTTGGATGGGCAGGCTTTGTGAAAGTTGACGGAAAGCCATTCAGCTTTTTAGGTGCGCCCAGTGTTCCAGGCGCTACCTTCGTCAAGGCGGTTCAGAGGAGTTCGACCGTATGTACAGCATTATACGCAACATATTCCTGGTTCTCATTGTGTTTGCCAACCAGTTTACTTCAACCCAAAGCATCTTCGTCCTGTCTGCGGGTCCCGTCGACGTCACGGTTATATTTCTGAGCCCAGTCGAAGTATGTCTAACATCACCTCCGCTGTAGGTGGACTTATTTGAGTATATTCTGTCGAAAAGCCCAACGACCTCGGGAAACAATCAACTCCGTTTGCCTACATGGCTGTCTCGGTGGCGCCCACAGACGGAGCACCGC
Source organism: Galerina sulciceps (assembly GCA_023014345.1). Lineage (NCBI taxonomy): Eukaryota > Fungi > Basidiomycota > Agaricomycetes > Agaricales > Galerinaceae > Galerina > Galerina sulciceps. The sequence goes on along the minus strand of JAEDXJ010000005.1, from coordinate 664,988 downwards.
ATACAGTACAAGTTTATTCTGACATTAGCGCAGAATGGGTCTCGGGCGACAACAGTTTAATTGCAAACTGGAGCACTTCAGTTGGAAACATCATAACACATCAGGTGCAGCTGCAGACTCAAACTCGTTTCACGGAAGTCAATGACCATGCTCAATGTCAGGAATTTTTGCTTAATCTTTATTTCTACATTAGAAAGGTTTGACATTCGTGGAACAGACGGCTCGGCCTTCTATTCCGTGGCCAACGTCAGTCAACTGCGGGATACTTTTATTGATTTTACTCAATCTCGACACAGTCCGCTGGCACCACATTCCAATCTGGGGCCGATGTAAATGTTCGTGCACAGTTTATCAACTACGGCGAACTCCCAAATACCCAAGATACAACTTTCCGTGCCGTGTCCGATGCCTGGCCTGTATTCGGTCTTTCTCGTGACCTTGGTTCAATCAATAGCGCAACCAATCCAGTAGTTTTCTCGGTTGGCCACATCCGTGATCCAGCAATTAACTATATTGTTGCAAACAACGCTAGGCAAGCAAGGAGTCTATATTTTTGGAATCAATTTTCTTCTCCTGCGAATGTGGTGCGTGAGTTAAATATGTGCGGTTTTTTAATCAAAAATACTTGCCTCTTTATCTCAGATTTCAAACTTCTTGAGCGACTTCAATAATGCCCTCAGCAGGGCTCGGGATTTCGACACCAAAGTCAATAGTGACGCCTCCAAAATATCCTCTGATTATGCGTCGATTGTGGCTCTATCTATCAGACAAGCTCTCGGAGCGACCGAAATTACCATATCGAAGAATAGCGATGGAACTTTCAACGCCAGTGACGTCATTGTTTTCATGAAAGGTCGACATGTAACTTTCTATTTGCAGTCATCGCGCTGATGCTTAGTTCAGAAATCTCTAGTGATGGGGTCAGTGCCCTACAAAACTTGTCTGCCTTTTAGGTACACTGAAACTCGATTAGAATGTCAATACTGTGGATGTCATTTTCCCTGCCTGGCCTATCCTGCTGTACACGAATCCGGTACTTGGAAAATTTTTACTTGAAGGATTATTCAGGTATCAAGCGACGGGCCAATACCGTAATAAATGGAGCGTCCATGATTTGGGTATGCTTACAAATATTAACGTAGACGAGTTTTCACGCCAATATTTCGTTCCATAACCATTAGGTTCCAGCTATCCTAATGCGGTCGGCCACAATGACGGCAATGATGAGCCAATGCCTGTAGAGGGTGAGTACAGAGCCGGATTACGACACACCTCACGATCACGATCTTCGGCTCAGAAAGTGGAAATATGATTATAATGGCCCTCAGTTACGCTGAAAGAACTGGTGACCTTTCCCAAATTCGACGATATGTATGTTTACAAACACGCATTCATCTGAAATTCCAATCTCATTGTACCTCTCATAACAAAGCAAGCTTTACTTGACCAATGGACACAGTTCTTGATCGAGGACTCTCTAATTCCCGCTAACCAGATCAGCACTGACGATTTCGCTGGGTCGCTGGCTAATCAGACCAATTTGGCAATAAAGGGGATCATTGGCATCAAGGCTATGTCAGGTATTTCTCAGCTCGTCGGCAATCCGGTAAAGAGCGCAAATTACTCGGTGGGTTTCGCGACTGGTCATGATCATATTCTTCCCACTCAAACCTTTCATACAAGTCCATTGCTGGAAAATATGTCAGTCAGTGGCAGACGTTATCGGCGTCTTCATCAGGACAGCATTTGACCCTCGCGGTAAGCAATTGATGGGTATTTGTTTCCACGGAATTACATGCAGCGCGCAGTATGGCAATTCCGCAAGGTACTTGGCTCGACTTTGACTTGGTATCGGTGGACATTGAACTTTCTTCCAGCTGGGGATTATCCTACAACCTTCTTGCTGACAAGCTTCTGAAGCTTGACCTCTTCCCGGCTTCTGTCTATGAAATGCGTGAGTACGGTCAGCCCAAATACATATAAACTTGACATGATTGATATCGGTTCAGAAACTGCATGGTACAAGACTGTTGCACGTCAGTAAACACCGACAGCATACACAGTCTTGACTGATCAACGGTCGCAACAGAACCATTTGGGGTGCCTCTAGATACTCGGTATGTTTCTGTTATTTACGAAATGTGATGGCTTCAATGTTTTTTTGGCAGCCATACATACACGAAGTCCGGTAGGTTATATTCCCTCGTCGTATTTTCTGCTGTGATATTTCGGCTCGGTTTCTAGACTGGGAAATCTGGACTGCTGGTATTATGACGGACACTGCTGGTCGCGACCTTTTCATCAGCTCTGTGAAGAAATGGGCCTCCAATGGATTAAGCTCGCAGCCTTTTGGTGACTGGTATGAGACGACGAACGGCCAGCCCGAAGGATTCCGTGCTCGTCCCGTAGTAGGCGGTCATCTCGGTAGGTACTTTTCATGTTTGGTGAGCTGTCATAGTTTTTAATCTGATTGTCTGGGTGAACAGCGCTTGTGAGTTCAAATGGCTGAAGTACGACACTAAGCTCATACATGTTTTGGCAGCTCGTTCTCTGAAGATTTAATAACTAGATTTCGAACAAATAAAGGATTTATACTTTGTTTGTAAGGTCTCTTACATCGATATTAATGACAGGAGGGTCGCTCGATGTCGGGATCTGTTGTGATCTGGAAACAGAAAAAAAAAAGTGGACTTGGCCCACCATACATAGCGGATTTGGGAGTTGTGTGTGTGGCGCTTGTTCCCTGATCGAGACTCGGGTTGCGAACGGTTTGTTGTGATTTTATTTAAATTGAGTCACGATGAGAATTGGGATATGAAACAGATCAACGGATCATAATAATTTATTTTTGACAGTCTCGGAAGTGAAACGCGCAAATGGTGAGAAAGAGAGTGGCGACCCGACGACACTTGTTCCCAGATTGGTCCTGTCCGGCGCATGTAGACTATAAAATATGGTTCAAAGGTGCTGGTCAGCATTCTCCCTTGTAATGTCCATCTTCGTCCGTCCTGCCTCTCCACCTCCCCGTCAGCCTTCTCCAGACTTCTTGCCCGCCCCTCTGCCCTACCCACCCCACCCCCGTCGCGTCCCTTCCCAACCCAAGAATCGTGTTCAATCTCCAGCTTTACCTCCAGGACTTAGCGATCGGACAAAAATCCTCCATGCCACCCGCTCTTGCGATTTCGTGAGCATCAGGGAAGCCATATTTTCCGACAACGGTCTCGGACACCCCAACACATATAGTGGCCGCCCTCGGACACTTTCAACCCTTAACGCTTCAGCAGCGAGTACTACAGTAACTCGCCCGCGTCATCGTGCAAGAGTAGTCCGGACTTTACCTCTCCTCACCAGAGGACTCTCTCTTTTGCGTTGCCATATTCGGTTTCTCCAACTCCTACAATGGAGTCCGATGCCCCGCCTGTGCCCCCCCTTCCCTACCGTTATACAGGACCGCAACATATCGTGTGCCCAAAGCCTATGTCGCTCTCCAGTGTTGCCATGCCCATTCTCTTGTCCGGCATTGAAGTGACTGAGCACACGGCCCCTGTACCAATAATGCCACCAGTCCTGCAACAAAAAGGCTTCGAACAGAAACGCTTTTCGCCGGCTTTGGAAAAGCACAAAAGCGTGGGCATTGCTTGTTTACAATTCTTCGGGCTGCGTTCATCCACCCGACAGCCGCGTACTGCAGTTACTGCATTGTAGCACTTATTTCTTGCTCGCCAGTCGGAAGGCAACATTTTTTGGACAGGCACCTTGTACAACTTACCGCTACAGCACCATCGGTTCGGCATTCGAGTTACACTATCTCTTCTATAATCCCAAACTCGGACATTGATCCATCATTCTACTTCAAAACACACTAATCATTGACACCACCATACTTCTTTCCTACAGTAGATCGTCATCGCTGCCATAATAGGTCCAGTCCTCGCCATCCTTGTCTTCCATGTAAGTATGTATATACCCACCATTGTCCCATTACACTAGACATAGCCTAACACACGTCGCTTCATCCCGCATTACTTTACAGAGCGTTAACTAATGCGGCTGATATCCGTATATCAACCAATAGAATTATTATACTACTTCAATAATATTCCACCATTACGGTCAACTGACCTTGATGTCTGACAAGTCTTGCATTGATGGTGGGTATGTGTGGGATGGGAGGCAGACAGGAATATGAAACGACATGACTCCAAAGAAGACAAGCAAGTTGGTGGTAAACGTAGGGTAAGGCAATGAAAAGACAACGTTCTATTAACCAAAGGGTCGCTGAAGAAAACAATAGCAGAAGGAAAACGAGGAGGAATAGTAAAGATTACAGATACTGGGGGCGCACGCGGCACAGCAATGCAACGGGCGAGAGGCGACAGACAACGTTAGCTAAGGCTACAGTGTGTATGAATATTCAGAGAGCATCATATTTATAAAAGATCGTCCATGAACTGCTTAGAGTGAGATAAAATAAATAGATAGCACATTGAGTCCAGACGTAAGGAGCAGGTAGGAAAGCGAGGAACAGGAGAAAAAATTGATCACACAAGATTTTAATTCACAATCCCAATCTCTCTTGCAACGTCCGACTTCCTTGCTCTGAGGCGTGACTACTCGTGGTGGGGTTGCTCCGATCGTTTCCTTTACGTCCGAGTGCAGCACCATTGCTAGGGCCTCGTCCAGGCGGTGCTGAACTATGGCCGTTACGGCGGGAATTAGGAATCTTTCCGCCGTCTCTGTCCCAATCCCTCCCAGTGTGCAGTGGTCGATCGCGCTCTTTGAGTCCACGCTCTCGGTCCCGATTATTCCTCTCGCGAGGCTCACGGTTTCGATCACGTTCGCGGTTGGGAGGCGACATCGCCCTGTCGACATCGTCGATCTCCATCTTGGCATTGAGCTTGACAGGACGACTGTCCATTGCATGACGACCTTGGTCACGAGAGTCAACCCGCGGATGATGAGAATTGTGGTGATGAGGTATTGGTTTCTGAGGTAGAGAAGGAGCGAGACGGGGAGCGGGAGATACTTGAGACTCTGATAAGCGCGGCCTCTTATGGCCCCGCGGCCCAGTGGGAGGAAGTTTCGAGGTGTGGTGCCCATTACCCGTCAAATCAGCGTGTGACACAGGATGATACATGTTCTGAGGCGAATGTGAATGCGATGTGGATTTGTTCGTGTTCCCAACTTTGCGGGACGTCGACTTTAGCGTCTGGTATGCTTTGTCAAGGTCCGCACTTTAATAAGAAAGTTTAGCGTCGATGACAAACATGGACGAAAGGTCAGAGAACGCACGATAATGAGTCTATGACCTGATGTGATTCTGCAAAGCACGATATGTTGGCACGATTTAATCGCGTATCTGGGACGGGACAAACCTTTCAAAGCCCCCTTTAGCTTCGCGACGACTCTTCTCAGGCCACGGACTTCGTCTTTCAATTTACCTGTTTCACTGTGTTTGAGGAGCTCATATAGCTCGTCGTTTTCTTCCTGAAGGAGGCGCGCTCTTTGAGTGAGAGCAGCAGTGACAGTACTTGAACTCGATGTCGATGGGGTCGTGCCGCTGGTGATATGAGGCAATAAAACGGAGACAAGTGCTGGTGGAAGCGTCACTGAGTCTGCGGTTGAAGGGCCCGGTTGCTTCGAGAGATAACGACGCAAGGCGGCGACCTCATCCTAAGCACCGTAGGGGAGAAAGTTGGTCGATTCTCGAGTTTTCTGTACGATAGACCAATAGCTCACCGTGACTTCTGCAAGTTGGACATCCTTTTCTCTCAGCAAAATTTCGAGCTCCAGCTCTCGAGAAGATGGAAGTTCCATGTAGAGGGATATACGAAGGCAGAAGGCGCTTATTGGTGAATGGTAAGGATGAACGAGAGACTGTTCCTTAAACCTTGTCTTAGCGGTATTTGAATTTAGAGTTACGCTCTGAATTCATTTATTTAATTGTCCCTTCCTTCGTTTCAACACCTCTCGTAGTAGTTCATGCAAACATGTAATCCCTGAATGAAAATATCTTACATCGCTCATTTGTTGCTCAGAAGATTCTGAAGAAACGTATTCGATCTTGTTTGACTTTCCCGCCGATACCAAGCGTACGCAAACTGAAGGGAATAAGCACATAACGACCAAATAACGACAATCGCTGCAAATAAAGCAACCTCCCTCTTTCTCCGCGTTTTAGGATCCTCCAGTATTGCAAGGTGTGTTGAGTTCATTGTCATAACTATCAGCTGTGATGTGAACTTTATTCACACTGTACGAACAATTGTTCGTGAAACATTTGTTTTGAGTTTTCCTTACTACAACGGTATCTGAGCCTCCGTCCCTTTCTGCATTGTCAATCATATTTTTGCATGGTATTTTACTGACAGTGACTCCCTTTACTAGGTGTCTCTGTGCTGTGATATCTTTTGAAAAGTTTGGAAAATGGAGAACTAGGGTGGATGCATACCATCTACCTGATTCCTGAACCTATAGATTGCAATGTACTTATTTCATGTCTCATTTTCACAGTCAAATGCGTCGGGAGGCACTTGGCCCTGCATTTGCGTAAGAGCACCAGAAATGATGTAAAGGAAGGGTGCAGATTTCACGGGAGGAGGTAAAGACTGATATCCGATCTTGAGGGAGCACCTTGGACAGTGAAACCTGTATTGCTTCTCGTGCCCTCCTGACCTAATTAGTGAGGGCCGCAGTTCAACCAAAGTTTTGAGGACGGAGAAGGAACAATACTGACCTCTCCAATAAAATTGGATCCTCTGCCACAGCATTCAATTTAAAAACTCTGGCCTTCCCCTCATCGCTGTCTTGAGACCTGATTATGATAGCATTGTCTGTCATTCGACGAGGAAGAGTTGCCAGGCTTTTATCAATAACAAGCTGGAGAACTATGAATTAGATACCGTGTCACCAGGAAAGCTGGGAGACGTGCGATAAACTCGCCGCAAATACAGTCTGTAAACCATGATCAAGACAGATATTTTCAGCCAAGTTTATACTCTCACAGTAGACACGGAGTGATGCTGCCGAACTCGCGGTTGGCTGTGCTGAAAGTCAAAACAAGAGGTCGAACAACGCGTTCACACAGAAGCAATGAGAACAAGCAACCCACCATCGGTCGAAGACGAGACCGCAGATCTAGAGACGACCTTTGGCATATGTCGGCGGTGGTTTGAAATAAGGTACCGTTTGTGCCTTATTTTCAGGGTCTTTTCATTTCAAATCGAATGCAGTGTAAGTCACGTGACTAATAAGTTGCTTTCCCGTCATCCATGATCAAAAAACCCATATTCCACTTTGTCTTCCTACCCCCACCTTTCCCCCCACAATCTGTGCCTCCATGGCCGAGAAAGATGCCACCGCGCGTCTGCGGAGAGCAGTCAAAGGTTGGCAAGCTATTAGAATTCTAACCTACCGCGCTGACGACGGCGTTCTAACACAGAAAATAATCTGTTCCTTGTGAAACGCCTAATCCAGCGAACGGATATGCGAAATCCCGATACCGCTCCACGACGATATACTTCTTTAGCATGGGCGGCTGTGCTAGGTCATGAAGAGACCTTTGAGTTCCTCCTCAGCGCTGGCCATGACGACGAGGAGTTGAGCAAGGTGTGTCTACAAGTTTCCCCTTTCCATTTTCCTCGTGTAATAATGGTTCCGCAGGATTCCGAAAATAATACGATTCTCATGCTGCTTGCAGACCAAAAGCCTCCATCTTCGCTCTCCAAGTCTGAGGATAACACTGGCGCGAATTTACGGATGGCGCGCATGTACTTTGATCGTTACTCGTGGATACTCGACTGGTCAAATGTTCAGGGCAAGACAGCTCTTCACATCGCTGCCCTGAAAGGCAACGAAGAGCTTGTTCGAGTGTGTCAATTTTTTTTTCGTGATATTTTACCGTGTTCTTATCTATATTGGACCAGATGCTATGCGATCTTGGCGCTGATTTCGACCTCTCTGACAATAAGGGAAATACCCCATTACACTAGTAAGTGAACTGAATTCGAGCAAGGTATGACCATCTTTGGCTTACAATATGGGATGTTAGTGCAAGCTCCTGGGGACACGTACCGGTTAGTGTTTGTTGATCAAATGCTGTTTGGGTGTTAACTTGAAGGACTTAGACCGTCCAGTTGCTAATAGAGCGAGGATGTCAATACTCCGCTAGAAATAATCAGGGCTTCACTGCTTCCGACTATGCTTACTCGTCCGTGCCTCTTCTCTCTTTTGGATGACTTGTCTCAAGCACTCTTCATTAGTTTCAGCACAAGAGACACTCTTCAAGATACCGCAAGAGCACAATTTGAGAACAACAAAAAACAGCGTAGAAATATCTTTGCTCAGGCAGCCCAGGCAGCCTCAAGAGGAGGAAGCGAATGGGGTCCTGTACCTATTACGATTGCAAATCCCCCACCCGTTCCAGTCAAGGACCGGATCTTGGCCAGGATGAGGAGCGGGTCGGGGACAAGTCGAACGACGGCTACATCGGACAGTGGTGATCCAGAAGCCATGATTAGTGGCCAACTATCCTCTTCTCCGTCTCAACCATCCACAGGCTCAAGTTCCGGCGTCTTCGCCCAGTCCAGTTCTTCGCATCACTCACCACATATACCGTCTGTCAGCAGCGTCTCCGCCTTTTCTACCTCTGGAGTATCGAAAAGCTCGACCTTGGCAGCCCCACCAAACCCCGTTTCTGTACTATCCCCAATAGTAAGTCGCATGCGGGAGAGAGACGCTGATGCCATGGAAAAGTATCTCAACCGAAATCGGAGTGGTAGCCAAGGAACGGCGTCTACGGAGAATAAATCTCAGAACGGATCATATTTTGCGTCAGCTGGACCCTCCTCCAATGGAGATGATATCACTGCGCTGATGAGCGGGTCTCTAACCCCGCGAAAGTTGCGACCTTCAGTATCGGCTGCTCAGCTTAGAACCACACAATTTAATAATTCCTCCAGTTCAGGAAGCAGTACACCTCAACCCGACAACCGGAGTCGTTCTGGCACGGGTCCTAGTACCTCTCGTGGAGCGATTTCTTCTATCGCATCAGGGCCATCCCTCGCTAGATCGTCCTCTACATCAAAGTCTCTTCGGTCGATCGCCAGCATGGACAGACTGGCGTTTGAGGATTTGGAGTCATATACAGGCCCGCCAAGCCAATATGCCCGATTTCCCGAGCCACCTATCGTAACGGAAGACCACACCACGCCAACCAATGGCCGTCGGAAAGCCTTCCATATCCTTGCAAAGCCCTTGCAGTCCTTCGAGGCTTCGACAAGCTCCAGTCATCGTCGCGGTTTGTCTTCGGCTTCCGTCCGCGGATCATGATTCGTGGTCGCCAGTTTAGCTTCACCAACTGTGCCCCAACATGTAATACCAAATCACCACACTGTATGATTATGGCTGAACAGTTTTGTCTGCTTTGTGTAATTTCCATTGATTCCAACAGCATTCTCGTCATGGACAGTTATCGTCGTGGCTTATTTATCCCTGTATTTTTAACTTTCTGATGTAGTTTTTGGTGTTCTCAGTCTAAGATGTCCTGTTGTAGATCTTGTAAACAATAAATCATTGCAGCCAATACACACACGGTACACGGAAGGCTACTGTATGTGGCCGTTATTCGGGTAGTGATTGGTACGAGGGCGGTGACCGTCGGGGACTGCCGAGTGCTCCAGTAAATATGTAGTTCATGTTGAGCCGGACCCTACTTGAGGCAAGCTATACATAAGCACTTGCCAGCACCCCGCCACTTGCCTTTCTCCCAGCAGGCATTTACCATTGAACTACCATGATACCCCCCATTGCTGATAGCGACAACCCAACAAGCCAAATTCCATGGCCAGCAACACGTGGCCGACAGCAGGACCAAGCCGAGCCTGACGGTGCCGGTGACGCCTTGGAGAACGCCTCGACCGCGCTCGCCAATAGTGCTGGTAATGGGGAGCCGAGAGCAACCTCCCCGAGGCGCCTCCTGTCCACATGGGACCTAATAACCCTCAGCATCTCGATGGCGGGAGCTCAAATCGCGTGGACTGTCGAACTTGGGTACGGTCGATCCAATATGACTCCGCCGTTGGCACTAATGCCAGTTTGGCCTCTCTCTGTGTAGATACGGGACTCCATTCCTACTTGACCTTGGTCTCAAAGAACACTTGACGTCTCTTGTGTGGTTGGCCGGTCCAATCAGTGGGTTGATCGCACAACCGCTCATAGGTCTGTACGGCCTCTCTTATATAGCCTGGTCTACCTTGAGTGATTTATGCCATTCACCTCTAGGTGCCTTATCTGACGCTTCTACCTCTAAGTATCGCCGACGCTTCTGGATTGGAGTGTCAACAATCGCCCTGGTCGTGTCTACCTTCACCCTGGCTTACTGTCAAGAATTGTCGCAATTCTTCGTTGACCTCCTTGGCGTTGGCTATGGTGACTGGACAGAACGGCGAAATAGCATCGTATAATAAACTTGAATAATTAAGTTGCCATACGCTTACGCTTCGCTAGGTTAAATGGACCTCTATTGGATTCGCCATTATATCGTTTTATGTCCTGGACTTCGCCTTGAATGGATTGCAGGCTTCTCTCCGAAACCTCTTACTCGACGTGACCCCTCCCAGCCAGCTTAGCTCTGCCAACGCGTGGAGTGGTCGCATGACCAACGCTGGAAACATTGTTGGTTTTGGTTTTGGCAAGTCCTATCGCCGTTCTTCGAACCTTATATCTGAGAATAAATTCTAGGATTTTTACCATTGGCCGACTTGCCTATCATCAGGCTCATAGGAGGCAGTCAATTCCGCAAGTTTTGTGTCATCTGTATTTTGATCCTGGTAGCGACCGTGTGGATGACTTGTGCCAGCCATCATGAGGAAGAACGGCCTAAAGCCCAGCGCAGACACGGGTATGTCGTTACCCTCTTTGGCAGCGACCTCCATGTGACTTCTTTACAGAAATATAAAAGACGTGTTCATAAGCATCTCAAACTCTATCAAAACCCTCCCAAAACCTATCCGTCGTGTTTGTTATGTTCAACTATTTGCATTTATGGGATGGTTTGTTAGCCTTCGCATTGCCAAGATAATAAGACTAACACTCCTGTCTTGTAGGTTCCCTTTTCTGTTTTACTCGTATGTCTTCCTTTCACCCTTCTTTCGTGTGGTCCTGATATCTCTTAGCACAACATACATGGGTCAGATCATGGCCTATGAACATAAGAGGGAACCGGACCCAGAACTTGCCACGAGAAAAGGAGAATTCGCTATGTTAATCTACAGCATCGGTCAGTCTGTGTTGCTTACTGTTAGCCGGTTCCTTATATTTATCTATAGTCGGTGTTATCGCGGGCACCCTTCTTCCCTATCTTGCCACTCGCGATCGCCGGCTTATGGGGGCAAAGACTGATGTCGACGGCGACGCCGAAATATCTCGCCTCAGGGCTACAGTCCGTCAATGGAAAGTCGATGCAGCACGTCGAGGAAAAGCACTTCACCTTCCTGTCATGCCTTTACTTCTGCGCAATATCTGGACAGCGGCGCTGATATTCTTTAGTTTCTTGACACTTTCGACTTTTTATATATCTACGGTGTTTCAGGTTTGTTCCTCCTACCTTCAACCACATTAACCCGTCATTTATTCGTTACTTAGGCTACTATCTTTATCAGCCTTGTGGGCGTTTGCTGGGCCGTCGCTATGTGGGTGCCGTTTACAATTATCATGGAGGTAAGGGCTACGTCATCTTAACTCAAATTTTCTTGACATCTATTCTAGCTATTAAAAGAGCCCCCGGCCCCAGTTCGTGTTGTGCACGATACTCGACGACCTGTCCATGCCCGTAATGTCTCAACACCTAGCCACATCCGTCCTCCTGTTTCCGAAAGACAGCCTTTGGTTCGTCGTCGCTCCTTCGACGAGTACGACAGCCAGGCAGATGAAGAAATAATTCCTGGAACACCTTGGGCGGGTGGAACTATCCTTGGGATCCACAACCTGTCCATTGTTGTACCTCAGTTGGTTGTGAGTGATTTTTATTCCTCCATTTTTTGCTGTGCTGACAGACCTCCTTAGGTGGCTATAGCTACAAGTATCATATTCCGTGTTGTCGATGGGCCTAGTGCCGACCTTTCCAATACATATCTGGGTAAGAACGGTGTTGCTTGGGCTTTCCGTTTCGGAGGTGTTTGCACCCTTGTAGGTGCCCTTCTTGCTCGTCGAGTGCCGCCTACCCCAACCGAGAAAGCCATGCGCCGCCGACTAGGTGAAATGAAGCTTCTGGGAGAAGAAACTAACCCCTAGTTCTGGATTCACGAAGGTAATAAATAGTGTCATGGCATTTCGTTCAGATGTATTCGTACTTTGGACATTCAATCTAATCATTGCTAATGATTTTGTTTACTTGAAGGAGATTTCATCCGTCCCACAAGATTGCAGAGAAGTAGTGCTTATTGATTCTAAGCACTTGAAGCAGTAATGACACAGACTGCGACATCCCAGTTGTCTGTGGATAGACTTGAGATCATCTGACAAGGAACAGGTGTGACAGCATGAGCACTGTTTTCTCCAAAAATCCAACTGCATAGGTATTCCACTGTTCTGAATTTTGGTAAGGTCATTAAATTAGCTGTAGAGCACCCACTGTTGGTGTTTGTATCAGGTCGATAAAAATATTTTATTGACAGTGCAGAGGCCACAACTGAAGTCATCTTGGAGGAGAGTTCTTGGATGTGAGTGACTCCTTTTTGGAAGTCTAAACAGATATTTGACTGGTTTTTTAGAAGAAGTCTTGCTTGAAATTACCTCCTTTTACAAAGATGATTGCACAGGAAGAATCATCCTCTTTGAAACTCGAGAACTCCCACTCCAGTGCACCCTGGTCACTTACATCTGAATATGCTGAGGAAGAAATAAAGTCATGAAAGTAGAAGATATCAATTGTACTGACCTCTTTCGTAGGAAGGGGTGCTTTTTTGCAGCAAGACTTCACCATCATCCTCATCGATAACTTGACATCTTCCTGTGTGAAGGAGTACCTGTTTCTCAACCAGTGCATTTTTTGGCAATTCCTTCACAATCAAAAACAATGTAGGATAATCAGAGGGCTGTTACAATTCAAATCGTTAGCTAGGCATTTCAAGGAAGACAGAAGGCTGTGACCTGAAGAGCAATATGTCCTGCTTTGACGTGGACGAGGGCATCTAGCTCGGTCATCCAATATACTGCCAATTGGGTGTAGCCTTCCCATCGACTCCCAGAAATCTCCCGCAATGCCGAAGTAACGCGCGCCACATGCTGAGACGCTAAACTGACTTCAGTTGCCAATGATCGAGGAGATGGAAGGGTCAATTGACTTGGTAAGAGTCCGATCTGACCAGATATGAAGATGCGTTCGCCGACTGCTATTGCTTGTGAATACGGCCCTATATTTGCTGGCGCCCAGTAACTGAGGCTTTGGACATGGAGTGCCTGTCGATCAAAGACAGACTTTTCAGCAAAAGCCGTCGCTTCCATTCTCATGCGTATTCCAGGCGGAAGATTAACACCGACACAAGCTCGTGCTGGTGGGCTGGTCCCGAGAAATGTAGAATAAACGGCATTAACACGTAGAAATAAATCCATGGATGAGATAAAAATGTTGATAATACAACACTGGGACAGTGTTAAACCCTCTTCAGCAAGCCGTTCTGTGTCGAGAATGAGAGGTGCATACAGGATAATCAGGAAAAACTTGCCAGCCAGACTGTTGAAGCATCGTATAACCTCCTCTTCGATTGTAATATCCTTTTCGCCTTCCAATAACGATGCCTGTATATTTGCGATAGCCACCCACGGTCCTTTACGCAGGGCGACAGACGACATAAGTTCAGTTGGATGATGGAAGACACACGAGCCAACATGCAAAGAGGGTAGACCTAATGCCTCAGGTTGATTTTGTGATCGTAAGATAGCACCTTGCAAAGCATTGAATTTATCTTCCAAGAGAGGTGGGGTAAAAACCGCCCGGATATTAGTTGATTTTGGTACCAACTCAGCCGCCTTAACACGAAGAAAGGCAACAACGGCGAAATCACTGTCCGAGTGGATTGCTGTTTCCGTGTCAATCCTAGGAAACTGGTTGGCTGGTAGTGTAAGCCTAATGTCTGAAATTCTCACAATTTGATACGCTGTTTGAAAAGAGGGCAATCCAGAGTCAACGTTTCGTATTCACCGCCTTCACCACAGATGTGTGAGCCGTATAGAGTATTCTGACTTATCAATTGATCGTGCATCTGAAAGAACAGCCAACTGCCTACCAGTTTTTGGAAAGTAGGCTCCATTTGTGCCAGGCTTTGTCCAAGGTGTGAAGTCCTAAGACCAATGCCTGCCACTTTAATCAGAATAGCTTCCATGCCAGCCTCAATCATTTCCGCAAGTAATTCCCCTTGGTTTCTTTGCCACAAATAACAAAGTGGAGTAAGCTCAAGTCGGCGACAACTATTGCAAAGTAGAGGTCAGGAAATCTTGGAACGACAACACTTATACTAACACATGTTCAACCCTCACTCGCTGGTAATTGGAAAGTATGGCACCGACTGATACACCTTTAACATCCGGATGGTGGGCCTGACAGAAGATGTCGGTCAACCACAATCAAAAGTATCGAATAAGTAGTCACTCACCTGCACTGTCAACAGCAACTCGTAAAGGTCTTCAGTTTCATCTCCAGGAATACCACCTGCGTTATCCGCATTTCGTCCACCATACTCTGATCCCTGTTCAACTGCATCCCCAGTGATGACTCTGCGGTAGAGGGGAACCTCTAAAGCGCGCGCGACAAATTCGATCGCGTCTTGTCCAACAGTTTGGTAGAGATATGAGTCCAATTCCTCTAAGAGCCCATGAATACTGTAAAAATTCTTGACGGAGTGCTGATCGGACCTTTACCAGGTCCAGGGCCTAGTGATGCTGCAGCTACCAACTCATGGCCGTTTTGTGCACAATGAACGAGGTTGTAGCAACTGTCTTTCCCACCGCTGAGCAATGCAAGATATTTCATTGTAAGAGTTGGAAACTAGGAATGATATCAGCGACATCTACTTATCAAGAAAACCTGATCGCACTCTTCTTCCGATCGGGTCACGGTGAAGTTAGATTTGATCTACCCCCTTGGAACTCACACTCAAACTTGAAAATGCCCACAATCGCAGTGGATAAAGCAGAGCTCTGGGAACGCCTAGGGAAGGAATACAGTGAGCTTTTCACTTGTTACACTCTTGATAAGGAGCTCAGTGTAAGTCTTGTAGGGACGGAAGAGTTCGATTCACTGTGCTTTGATTACGGTCTAGAACTCGATGAAGATGTAGGTCTGATGAAAATGATAGTGTCTTGTTATAGATTATTTACTTGAGTCCGCTGTAGACCACGGCTGAGGTGGAGGAAGCTGTTAAGAGGGGCTTTCCAGCGGAATCACCAGTAAGTTGGCCACTTAACTCTCATTTACGGTCTTTGGAACTCACCACGTCCAAAGCAATTGAAAATAGAGGTCCCAGCCAATAGGTAAGTACCCCTTGTCTTTTTGAACGATACCTCTACAATCGGTGGGCAATCTACGCAGATATGATCTGCTGTGCATCGAAGGGATTGCCCGAGCTCTGCGTACCTTTCTTCAATTATCCGAAGCACCTACATATAAACTCGTCTACCCACCTGAAGGAGAGTCTGGACTTTTGAACGTCACTGTCGATCCCGAGGTGGGCATCAACCTCTCCCTTATATTTCTCGCTCAAAACATCTTTCCAGACATCGAAAATCAGGCCGTTATTCGCTTGCGCTGTTTTACGCAATGTCAAGTTCACGCCCAGCTCTTATGCCTCTTTCATCGATTTACAGGACAAATTGCATCAGAATCTCTGTCGGCGCAGGCAACTTGTTGCAATCGGAACCCATGATTTAGACACCTTGACCCCACCTTTTCGGTATGAGGCCAAATCTCCCAAGGACATAAAATTCGCACCTTTGGGGAAAGATAAATCCTACACTGGAGAGGAATTGATGACTCTCTATGAGGTGTGCTTTCTAACTGCGCCCTACGGTCCCGGGACTAAGTCTATCCATTGCCAGTCTGAAAAACACCTCGCAAAATATCTACACATCATCCGTGAATCCCCTGTCTACCCAATCATCTATGACTCGGAAGACCGAGTACTTTCGATGCCTCCGATCATTAACTCGGATCATAGCAAAATTACGTTGGGGACAAAAAACATTTTCATTGATGTCACTGCTATTGATCAGACGAAACTTGACATTGTTGTGAACATGGTGTCTACGATGTTTTCCGAATACTGCGCTGAGCCTTTCACGTAGGTTTATCTGTCCGTATATGTTCTATTTTTAACACTGTTCTATCCAGGATTGAACCTGTCAAGGTTATCCTACCCAATGGTCAGACCCGGGTTTGCCCTGACCTTTCAGGTCGACAAATGAAAGCACATGCATCATATGTCAATTCATGCACAGGTCTTTCTCTCACTGCCGAAGGGGTCTCGGATTTGCTGACAAGAATGTCCTTGACCTCCTCTGTATCTGCGGCAAACAAGGATGAGATCTTGGTATACATTCCACCGACACGACCGGATATTCTTCATGAATGCGACATAATGGAGGATGCCGCCATTGCATACGGGTTCAACAATCTTCCACATACGTTCCCGACTACCAGCACTGTGGCCCAGCCCCTTGCAATCAGCAAGCTTTGTGACGTTATTCGCACTGAGTGGGCTCTAGCAGGTTGGATTGAAGTTCTTCCTCTCATTCTTGTGAGTTGTAGAGGCAGTTTACGCGTTTGTACGAGACTGATGCTCATAATCAGTGCTCTCATGAAGAGAATTTTGAATGGCTAAACCACACCGATGATGGGAAAACAGCAGTCAAAATTGCCAATCCCAAAAGTCTTGAGTTCCAAGTAGTGCGGACCACACTCATTCCGGGACTCCTCAAGACTGTCCGTGAAAATCGTTCGCATGGCCTACCCATTAAGATTTTTGAAACTTCGGACGTAGTTTTCAAGGATACGTCCAAAGAGCGCCAGGCTCGTAATGAACGTCATGCAGCAGCGGTGTGGTGCAATAAAAGCGCTGGCTTCGAGATCGTCCATGGCATGCTGGATCGTGCCATGAAAATGTTGGAGATACCACGTATGGCAAGCAATGATTTCAAGACAGAGACAGGATATTATATAAAGGAAACCAGTGGTAAGCGTCACAATATTTTTCAACGTTTTCTAAGTAATGTGAACAACCTATTGTAGACCCTATGTATTTCCCTGGCCGAGCAGCCACAATCTTCTACCGATCAACGTCAGGAAAGATAAGCAACCTGGAGTCCATAAGTGGGGCTTTACATACCAACAATGATATGAAAATTGGGACCCTTGGGATCTTGCATCCAACAGTGCTTGAAAAATTTGAAATTGGATTCCCTTGCTCAGCGCTTGAATTCACCCTTGAGCCTTTCAAGAAACAGATGCAGGGGATCTGGGGCACTGAAGAATGAAAGCATTTGTAACTGTGAAGGAAAAGACCATGTATTAGATGTACAGATACGCTCACAAACTCTATATTAGGCATCGACAATAAATATCAATGATGCATAGCCAATTCCCTCTACTGAGCTGCTTATTGACCTCCCCCTCTTCTCGGTTGTTCGGTTTCATCTGGGCCACCCCCAACCACTACCCACCATGGTCAACGTATGGTAGGTTGCCAGATCCACAGCAAACACTCACAAAATATAAGTACGACTGCGCCAATATACATCCAATACTTCTGAATGAACGTCTTCTCGGGGACTGGTTTCACGATTTCACCTTCTGGGGTGATGGGTGGTGGTGTCCGGAGTTCAGGCCTACGGAAGATGGTCAACAGGTTTCATTAAGTGCTAAGGTTTATCATACATAGGAGGTATATATGGAGGCCTAACGAGGAGGGTTGAGTTGATAAGCTGGACCTTGTTGGCGAAGCTTTTGATAGACGCGGAAGGTGTGAGAGTCTTCTTTGACTTAGATTGCGGACATGATCCGTCATGGGGTATAGGTGAGACGAGGTAGTCTACAGCAAACGGTTGCGTATCTTGACTATGCGAAAGGTGCAATACTATTGTTTCTGAAGATATTCTACCTAGAAAGCACTGCCGTCAAAACGTGAGCTTTCGTGGATAAAGGCGAGTGAGAGGTCACATACAGCTTTCACAGAGGAGTAATCCCAGAATGCTTCCGACGGATCTCCCTTATGTTCTAGAGCAACCTGGTACAAAGCTTCCGCGGTGTCATCTAAGAGACCGAGAGTCTCTGAAAACGAGACTAGATCCTGAGCCAGGTTGGGTGAAGACAGCACTGCTCCTGAAGGAAAATTGACGGTGGCACGCTCTAGGTACTGCTGAGCAGGCAAATGTGGATGAAATACTCGATGGTAGAGCACCACATCGGCAGAAGCGACGGGTAGAAAGATTGCAGCGACAGCGAGGACTCTCATAGGCAATTGCAAGTCCAGACCAAGGTCAAACCTGGCTGGTTTGGTGGTGGTCGCTTACTTAAGCCTACTTTCATTGGTCCTCTGTGATTGGTGCACTTGGTCCCAACCTTGTCCCAACCAATGGTGACCTCGTACACCCATTCCATACCGACCCCACCATTTTCCCCTCAAAACTACAGAATGCCAGATGAGAACTCGGAGAACCCGCTTAAATCGACGGTTAATCTTCTTGACTCTCTGGTGGCCTTTTACCAGCACGAACGGATGTGGGTTTATCGAACTCGAGCAATGCTTGAAGACGCATTTACCACACCGCCAATCATGAATGCCAACAATCCCGATCCCGACAATTTCGCAGTAATGGACGAAAACCAAAACAATCCCTCAAGCTCATCTCACAAACAGCCAACAAGCTGGACCCGGCGCAAGAAGGGGTTTAAGCTTCGAATCGATGGCATTCGGAGCAGACGTGTAATTTCCACGAAGCCAGTCGGACAATCTCAACAACCTGCGGACCTCCCTCCGCGAGAACAGATACTAGAAATGTTCGAAAAGATGATGGAGGCTAGGATGGAGAGCTGCCAACGGGTCAATAAACTTGTCCGGGAAGCAAACAGAGCCAGCCTTCACTCTCGCTGATACTGGTGTGCATTTCTGTTTTCGCTGACTGGAACCATCGTCGGTATTGACTATATGTTTTTATAGATCCCAGTTATTACATACTTGTGTTCGCGGGAGGGATATTTATTCATGTAATATACCTGAGTTATTATATATAGCAGAAGTAGACGCCACTGCCAAATTGATGTAAATAAGCCTGACAACGTCTCTGACAACACTCGCTCTCTCTCTTTACTTATCTTCGTCTCCATACTTCGACTTGTCTGCCTTCGATGGCCCATCGTTATGCCCCGTTACCGAATCCAAGACCAGACCATAGGGCGACGCAACATGACAGGGAGATCGAAATGCAGGCCGCTTTCGACTACTCAGACGACGAAGACGACGAGCAAAATACATCTGAAGTACATCCTTTGAACCCCACACCGACCTCTCCTTTGACTGCGCAACCGGAATCTGTACACGTTCTGGGAACATATAACTTTGAATCAGTGGACTACGACTATCCGCCTCCAGGTTCACCCCCACGGCCTACTGCCATTGCCCTTCCAAACGACTACGGCAATTCAAATGGTCTGATACCTGCATTCGATGTACCTCGAAGCCGTGGACCACATCGCTTGTGGCTTCAACGCGCTGCTGCGGTCCTCCCATCATCTATTCTGAAGAGGATAGGACTGGCTCCTCAACGGCCATCCGGTCCTATTGGAGGTGGAACAAATAACGATGGAGTATTTGCCAACGTATCGGCCAAACCTTCGCCTCCCATAAGGATACAAGATGGTATGTAATATGGTCACTCTTCATAGCATTGCCAACCCACTATACGTCCGTAGGTGATGATACATACCTGGTTCCTGAAGATACCAGGCCGGAAGCTCCACCTTCGTATGCTTCTGCTCAAGCAGATGCGGTTCCACCGTACTGGGAAACGACAGTACATGCACCATTCGCCCCCGACTCAATAGGAGAAATGATCATCGACTCTCTACCAACTGGCTCTCTCTTCTCATTCTTTTGGAATCTTCTTGTTTCCATTTCTTTCCAGTTTGTGGGTTTCCTTCTTACATATCTATTACATACCAGCCATGCCGCTCGACTTGGCTCAAGAGCAGGTCTTGGTGTGACGCTCATTCAATATGGATTCGCATTACGGAATCGGATTGATTCGAACGAAAACAGCAGGGGCGGAAATAAATGGAATGTCTGGGAATCCGATCCCATCCCGAATACAAGCGCTGGAGATGCTTTCGCTCCTGACCACGTTGCAATAGGAAACATATCCTGGTCAGCACCCATGGCAATGACGAATGGTACCCAGGAACAGACCGGCATCATTGTTGCCGATGCTACAACAGAATGGCTGTCTTTTTTTCTGATGACAGTCGGTGGGTTTATAGTTTTGCTCATCATACTTCCGATACTAATAACTACCCAGGGTGGTTCGTTCTCTTAACGTCTCTACTTGGCTTCTGGCGTGTAAAACGTTGGGAGCGTGGTATCCTCGCTTCTAGAGCTAATGGTCATGCCCCTGAAAGCACAGGAATTGCCATCGTCTCTCAACTTGAGTCCTCTTTCGGCCTTCGCGGCATCTCACGTGCAGATCTATTTCGCCAAGGTTTCGGCTTTGGAGGAGGCAGGCATATCGAGGACGACGAGACCGCCCGAGCTGTTCGGGCAGAGGAGGGCGACTCGCCGCATAGTTCGCGGGAAACCGACCCTATGATTTCGTTAGACCCCGCCGATCCCAACAGTCGAGCCATCATACAAGCTCTCGCGAACGAGCGACGGCTGCAGCGAGATCTTCGAGAAGCCGGGTTGCTGTAAGACCACGGAAATCTATCATATTTTTTGTATCATTATTTTTAAAAGCATTCAGGTATCTATTGGCTATCAGTTATCAATGCACAGTCTAACTGTGGAAGTCAGACCTATTAGGCTTTGCCTTCAGATCAAAACCTTATCCTTAATGAAATTTGAGATTGCTTGAATTTCAAGCTATTTCAGGCCTTTCTCCTTGAATTCGAGTGAATTTATAATACCAACAGAAATTGCTCCAAATCGTGGCTGGATTCTGTAAATCATTACTTCGATGGGTTAAGATAATTCGCTACAAATGATCGGTGATCACTGGATTATCTGTCAGAATCGATTTCTCAACTGTAAAGTAAAACCTGAATATCTACTGAGTCTTCTCGCATTTTTCTTGCTACAACCTTGTCATGTCCCTGACGATACGTCAAGCCAATAAAAGCGATAGCCCCTCTCTGTCCCGGATCTGTTTACTTACCGCCGATGCTGGTGCATCCGCTGAACCTCACCACGACTTCGGTGAACTCCCAGGATTAGTCTACGCAGTCCCTTATGTCGAGCTTCCGTCAACATGGGGCTTCGTTTTGGTAGATGAGACTACCCAGGAAGTTGTCGGATACGTCCTTGGTTCAACCGACACACGCGCCAGGCCTACGAACGCTATGCTGCGGAACATTGGTGGCCAGCTCTTGCAGAAAAGTACCCCCCTGAAATGGCGGTCAAGTCAGGCGATGTAACCTACACCAAGCTCCTGCGCAACATCCGTACAGCGCCAGATGCAAATGTCACGTTCTCACCTGCACATCTTCACATCGATATTTTGAAGAAGTACCAAAGGCAAGGCTGGGGTCGAAAGCTCATCACAGCAGCGGTCCAGTTTCTGATCGGAAAAGGTATCCAGGGTGTGTGGTTGGGGTTAGATCCTAGAAACGAGGGCGCTAGAAAATTTTACGAGCGACTTCGCTTCGAACCTATTCAAGGCGCCCCAGATGATAACCAGATGGGGCTCAGGTTCGCTGACTTCGTAGCCAGATAATTTGCACCGCGCACCCTGGTCCCAGATGCTTTGAAACGAATTATCAATCCAGAATCGACATTTGATGTGAGTACTATTATGTGCCCGCAGCCCAGCTTCTCACATTCAACTTACCGTTTGTCTTAGTAAGTACCAAAGTCAAGGATTAGCGAGCCATCAGGTTGCTATGTTTTCGGGAAGAGTGTTACAAAGGGTCAATATAACGACAATTTGTAACATATAGAAAACGGAACGTTGGTGCGAAGATACGCATCACGGTGATCCTGGCGAGTTCCATTGCATTCAGTCTTGTGGACTGCTTTAGGGTTTATGCTATAATGGCCAAGTTCCCCGTTTCTGATATACGAAAATCCCCCTGCGATTGACATTAACCTGACAGTCCAGGGTTTTAGAACGCGCTTCAGGGAATCCTCATTCAATTCGGACCGATCATCAAAATTTTTCTGTAAAATAACCAAACAGCTGTACCCTGCTTGAGACTAAATCATCGAGTAGAGGACACGACCTTCGGAAAAACGTTCTCTGGCTGCAGGCAGACTTAAGGAATCTCGACGGTTCAAGTTGAGGAAAGATGCATTGAGTCAAATTGAGTGCCTCTCGCCTAACCTGAATTATCCCTTACGTTGATGACTTTAAAAAGTGCTCCATCCCTTAGCGTGAACTTTTTTGATCGGAATGCTCGGTTATGGACAAGCAGGCGTGACTTACGAGAAGTTCCAGATTGTGGGCATCTTCGCTTATGTCGCACCCCTTCATCATGGCAGAATTATTTAAAGGCTTACCGAACACGAAATGAAAGATCGTGACCACTCGATTCATACCTCGGTATTCCTCCTTGTACATCGTCGTATATTCAAAATGGGGCAATTTGACTTGGTAATCGGTGCGTATCGCTTCTCCTCTTTGCCATGTCTGCGTCTGAGTAATCCCCATGCCAGGTGTCCTTCTGATAGGATTGTTTTGTCAGTTCTGGTTCCCTCTCACCAGCCATATTATCGCTCATAAGTCGCTAGTTAACACTTATCTTTATGGCCTCGTTACTTATCAATTCATCGTCTATCACAACACCAGTAAGTTCAAGTTCCATTTATTTATCTATTCGCAGGCTCTTGAGTAAATTCTCCAGAATTCAATGACAGATTATGGATCAGGTATTTAGTTTTCCCGCCTCTTGAACACCTCTTACACTCCTTTCAGAGCTGTCGTAGGATGTCTTTTTGTACTGGATACGGTGCACAGCGCGGTGTAAGTTGCAATTTGTCGTTGATGTTCTCGACTAAATAATTTCCTGTGAAGTGCTGTATATGCAGGTTGGGAAGCATGGTACGTATGTTATTGACCTTTTCCCTATTCATTCTTACCCCCTCCCCTCGTCAAGTGTCACCAATTACGATAACCCAGCGAGTTTGGCATGTACGTTTACGGTTTCCATGTTTATCTTTTTTTAAAACTAAATCAAACGTCTCAGTTGTATCCTGGACGATTCCCTTTACGGCTCTGGCGACTTCGCTTGCGGCGTTTATTACGCAGATATTTTTAGGGCATCGGTAGGCTGATTTTCTTCCTGAAGTTCCTTTTCTGTATTGATATGTTAATAATGATATGTTAATCAGTGTCTTTATACTTACCAAGAGCACTCCACTCGTTGCCTTCATTGGATTACTTAGCCTTCTGGGGCTTGTCTTTGGCTTCTATGCTGGTATTTACTCTGGAATTTTGCACGCGTTAGTCTGCCAGGTTTTTCCCCCTTCTTGGAGCCCTCAACAAACTTTTACAGTGTCGCTAAATTTGGACCCTTGGGACCTTATGTGACTTGTTGGCTCGTCTTTCAAACAGCTGCCGACATCATCATAACGAGTAATGATATGAGCTTCCTGAACTCTAGTTACCGTTACTCAATCCGTCATTTAGTATCTCTATCGTTTGTCCTCAGTCGCTCTCGCACTGGATTTAGGAGGACTGACACCATCATCAATCGAATTATCCGTGGTGCTGTCCAGACTGGTCTGTTCGCATCACTTTTCGCCCTTGGCGACATGTTCAGTTTTTTGTTGCACCGAGACACCAATTTATACGCAATGTTTGCGTATCCCATGGGTCGCATATACACGAACGTAAGCTTATTTTTCTTCATTCTATGTTGTCTTTTTTTCATTATGTTACTCGTGACAGACGTTGCTGGACACACTCAATGCACGAACAGCTCTGAAATCGCAGTCAAACACTCAAGTGGAATCTGACGTAGGTGTTGAGCCTATTTACATTTGGAATGAAAACCCCATGATATCTTTAGACTTTCCGTATGCAAAACCAGACTCATACTGCGGCAGGACATACTGTTCACTCCATCCATGTTCAGAAAGAAGTTATCACTGATTTATCAGAAGCAAGTATTCACAATGATACCAAGTATCCTGTTTCGGATGTTTGATGTGCGGTATTTGACGCGCCATAAAAGATGTAAAATAGCGCCGTGTCGCTGAATCTTGTGAAGGTCAACCATTTGCAGGAGTCGCATTCCTTTCGTAATACATTCATTTTTAAATTATGTCATTAAACAAATTGGGTAGTCATGTTACCAAACATGGGCGATCGGAGTTTTACTTATCACGTGGCAAGTCGAAAGTTAAAACTCCCTAGGTCCTTGCTTTGCCAAGTACTTATGACCACTCAACGAGAGTCATTATCAACAGATCTAGAAAGTAGGCGAACTCGCAGAATCAGCGCTGTTCCTTTGGGGTCTGCAGACGCTAGACTTGACAACCGTCGCACGTATACCATGGATAAACCTGACTCAAAGTATTCGCTGTCTTCGTACGAGCATCCTTATGATATCACTCCTCCCGACGCAGCCTTTTCTGATTCCGTTCCCTATCGCCATTCAACCGTGGGGAGAGATCCAGGAGGTCCAGCTGAGAGAGAAGAATCAAATGCAAGTAAACGAAAGAATTTTAATCCAGAAGACGAACAAGATCACAAAAGACAAGGCCTTCTTTCCAGCATGATGGACTGGTATTCAATGACTCGGTCTGGTACCCATCAACTTCCCAGCCACGGTGAAATGGTGAAAGTCAGGCCACCCTTCCAATTCGAAGACACCGAATATGGCTACTCTACTGCTCTCTCTGGAATGACGAGGGACTATTCAGCCATTTCTCAATGTTCGATGGACTCTGACATGCTGGAACCTGACGACCCCCGGATCACTGGTCGGCACGCTAAACAGTTGGATGACCAAGAAGACTTGGAGAAGAACACCTTGCGCCAAATGGACTACAAAACTCGCAGAAAACATATTCAGCGTATTCGGATTCAGTTCAATATTTCTTGTATGTAGGCGAACTCGGTCACGGTGTGCACCACTAAATAATTTCTGTAGCCATGAAGCAGAGACAAGAGTTCTTGCTCAAACTTGCCCGGGCTCTTATGACTTTTGGTGCTCCGTCACATCGTATCGAATCTCAGCTGGTAGCTGCCGCGCACATTCTTGAAGTTGAGGCGGAATTTATACACTTACCTGGAGTTATTATCTGTTCATATGGCGACCAGGACCTTGGCTGCTCTGAGACCCATTTTGTAAAATGTGGTGGTCGTCTATCTCTTGGAGCCTTGCACAAGGTTCATCTCGTATACCGTTCTGTGGTCCACGATGAAATCAGCGCGAAGCAGGCTACAGAACAGCTAGAGGGACTCTTGGTCGCTCCGCCTCCCTATTCGATCTATTCCCGTTGCTTTTTGGGCTTCTGTCTTTCAGCGCTGATCTGCCCGCTTGCTTTCGGTGGATCCTTTGTTGATATGTGGATTGCGGGTTTGGCTGCATTCATCTTGTCATTTCTGCAGCTCCGCGTGGCAGGGAAAAGCGCATTATATGCCAATGTATTTGAGTAAGTTTTAGTTGACCGCACACGTGTACGCAACTTACCAGCCATGTCAGGATCACCGTTTCCATACTTGTATCTTTTGTAGCCCGGGGTCTCAGTAGCATCCGTAGCCAGGTATTTTGCTATACCGCCATCTCGTCCTCTGGCATCATTGGAATACTTCCTGGCTACCTTATACGTCTGTGATTAACCCCGTCGTTGTTTTATAATATTCTCACAGAGACTTACTAGTCAGCAGCTCACTCGAATTGGCCTCTAAGAATATCGTATGTGGTAGCGTAAAAATGGTATATGCGTTGATATATACTCTTTTCCTGGTAATGTACATATAGATCAGGACAAGTCGTCTCTTTCTAACCGCAATCCGATCGTGCAGGGTTTCGGCTTGCAAATCGGGAATGATTTCTATTTGCTCCTTGACCGGCCAATGCGCCGCCACCTTGACGAGTTAGCCGCAAACCTCAGTTCCACTGTTTCCCTCACTGGCACTTGGTTGTCCGATAATGGCACTGATGGAGGAGGTTTCCCTCTAAATGGAACTTGGACATTTTCCCGTGCCGTTTTACCCCAAGAACAGGATATGATCGACGGATGCTATCGTCCCCCTAGGTTCCCTTGGTACCTCCAACCATTCCCATTTTGGACGTCCTTCGTCATCGTCCCTCTATTTTCAACCCTTTCCTCACTCGCGAATCTTCAGCCAGTAAGAAGCAAGCAACTACCAGTCATGGTCGTCATATCGTGCTGCTCCTACGCTTCCAACAAGATTGCCAATCATTACATCTTCAATCGGTCCGATGTCGTTTCGGCCATCGGAGCTTTCACAGTAGGATTGCTGGGTAACGTGTACTCACGACGCATGGGCGGGACAGCTTTTACATCCATGGTAACAGGAGTCCTATTCCTAGTCCCTGTGAGTTCTTGATGTCTTTTACTCAGAACATTTATTAAGT
Source organism: Galerina sulciceps (assembly GCA_023014345.1). Taxonomy (NCBI): domain Eukaryota; kingdom Fungi; phylum Basidiomycota; class Agaricomycetes; order Agaricales; family Galerinaceae; genus Galerina; species Galerina sulciceps. The sequence goes on along the minus strand of JAEDXJ010000005.1, from coordinate 638,182 downwards.
ATGAGATTCATTTAGTCTGGTTTGTCACAAGCAGGCGGGATTACTGCTAATGGAAATGGAATCGATATCGGAGGCGCAATGATCGCCGTGACAATTGGTATTACCGTTGGGTTGTTTATGAGTCAAGCGTTGGTCTACACATTTGGTTCTAGGAAAAATGCAGCGGTGTTCTCTTTCTAGACTGATGTCTAAATTGGGTTGCGTAGCACAATTTTGCATGGGCTCATAGGGTGCTAGAACATTACAGCCGGGGAGTTTTCAATGCCCTCTATTGATGTCTTGTGTCCCACAAGTGTTCGAATGTTGTTAATGCCATACCTGTGGTTAAAAAGAGATAAAGTGGAAGTCTATTATCGCAAAGGAGTCCATACCGAATCATAGTCGGCCTTTCTAGACTGAGGCCCCAACCATGTACTCGTACGTCCTTCGGGAAACCCATCGGTTCTAACATCTCTGGACGGAACATACCGCTATTGCCAACCTCTACCCACCGATCCAGCATTGGATGGAAGGCAAATATCTCCAATGAAGGCTAGCCAAAAAAAAAGTGTTATTCGAAGTGGATAATAGTCGTTGTCAAAGTCAGTACTGACTTCAGTGTAAGGATTGTATGCAGGTTTGAAGCGAACTTTCTCAATACCCATCTTCATGAAGAAGACTCTCATAAAGCCTGAAACAATGAGAATGAGTCGCGGCCTAAGAAACCTTTGAAGCCCACAGACCGATGAGATCTGCAAGTGTGAGGTTCCGATCAGCAACAACACCTTCCACTTGATGGAACTCGGCCAAATGAGTCGCATCCATAGTCTCGTTTCTGAAAACTCTGTCTATGCTGAACAACTTTGCAGGCCTGAATTCATCCTCTATTCCTGGCGAATCACTAGGTCGAGTCGAAGCCGGACCATGTGTCAATGCATTGCCATCATCTTGGGGTGTCTTCTCCCTACATCTAGCAGCAAGTTTGTAGAGCATATGCGCAGAGGATGCTGTGGTATGCGTGCGCAGCAGAAGTTTTCTGGATTCCTCGTGAGACCAAGGAGCTCTGTATCCGACTGACCCATATCCACCGTGTTCGTGAATCGTCGAGACGCGTTTGTAGTAGTCCTGGTTGGGTGGAAGGGAATCTTTTGGATCTGTCGACACGACTTAAATTGAATTAGAAAAAGCCAACAGCAAAGCTGACCAGATAGGTAGAAAGTATCCTGAAGATCCCTAGCAGGATGTTGTTGTGGTACGAATAACGCGTCGAAGCACCAGAAACCAGATTCAACAAAAGAGGATGTGGGCATTTCTGCGAAACTAGTTCCATCAGCTTATATCTTGAGAGAGATTAGTTCAACTAACCCCATCTCCAAGAAAATGTTACGGATCTCTTCTCGCACTTTCAAGAGAGGATGTAGGGCTCCGCCAGATGTAGGTATACCTTCTGCTTCGAAGTTGTACTTTTTGTAGCTCGCGTTTTTCCATGAGCCACTGAAATGTCAAAGTTGGATGGTTTTAGATAAGTTTGATTCTGTTCAACTCACGAAACCAGCATGTCAGCAGTCAAGTCGGTCTCCGGTTTTGCTGTCGATGTACTGAACTTTAAACCTTTATGAACAGTGAACCACTGGCCCTTTCTAAGGGAGATTATGAAGAGTGGTGCAAGGGAATCCATATCGGAACGCACTTCTGTGTGACGAGCTTGCGTTTGCGCAAATCGGCGAGAACTTGTTCACCCTCCTTCAAAGTTCCCGTCGCTGCAATTTCTTTTAAGTTATCCTGTGTCGTGTCTTGAATCTCCAATGACTAGAATTTATTTATTTTAGTTGCTTCGAGATTTGAGGAGCTTTAGGCGCACTATTTTCACAAGCCCGTCGCCATCTTTAGCGATCCATCCGTTTTTAAATGCCCGGCCTTGTCCCACCCTCGCTGTTTCGTCGCCGATTGCTTTCTTGAGCTGAACAGGAGTCATCGGAGTACCAGTGCCTATCGCCGGAAGAATAGACCATACCCGGGCCTCATGCGATCCGTCCCTCAGGATTTGTGAACCTTCAAGTGTAGTTACATGAGTCAAAGCCTCGTGTGCGTCATACTGGATCATCTGGAAAACCACATAGTTCGACGAAAATCTGACACTAAAAGCAAGCAACTTGCCTCCCGACTGAGAAGCGAGTTGAGAGCTCCTAGGATGGCAATTTGGTCTTCATTTGTTGAAGCCGCAGCAGTCTGACCAGGCAGGAAGAGAGATCTGGTGTCCTTGATCACAGACTGGGATTCCAAGGTGTCTAAGATGAGTTTTTGCAGGGCTTCCGACATGTTCTGTTAAGAAGTGAAGAATATCAATGATCATTGACTCGATGGACACTGAATCACGTGCGGGGATCGCGGGAGTACCAATTTCCCTTCAAGTTCACTTGCATTCCATTTCTTGCTCGAGATGTCTGCCATACCCCAAGCACTGGAAGAGGCGTGGAACAGGACACAGTCCAAGCTTTCCCAGATCAGAGCTACCTTGGGCAACACAGATTCAGTACAACCACGACTTATTCGCGTCGGCCAGTTGGACTCGGAACTCCTCGACCAAGAGCTTACTCAACTCCTCCAAGAGCCAATCACCAGGGCGTTTTCCCTTATCAACGTACGTTTCAATTTCGACGAATGTTCCCTCGCGTTTGCACCACTTATAGATCTTAGCCGTCCTTCAAGACGCGCTTTGAACCAGAATTGAGTCTTTTGATCCAGCTCACACTTTACAAGCTGTCAGTATGGGATATTGGAGCCAGCTATGGGGCTAAATTACAAGACCTGCGATATGCCGTACCGATTGCCTCGTCAAAACGATTGGCTCGTGCGCTTCCCTTAATTTCTATCATTTGATCTTGCTGAATTAATATCTTGGGTATAGCATCCGGCTTGCCTCGCTGTACACTCTTGATGCATGGCACATTGACCTTAGTCCTGCCTTACCTTCATAACCGCTTCCGTGCTCACGCACTCTCATACGCGTGGCCCGACGCCCCGTCTTCCGATTATCGCCGCAAGATATGGGATTCGCTGGGCTCTGTTGAATCGATTTATGGCTTTCTAGGTCTTGCAAACTTTGTTGCCTTTCTTTGGGGCGGCAGGTATTTATATCATCTATCTAATTGTTCCCTCGTTCATCTCAAAGTGCATAAGATATAGAACATTGGCTGATAGGCTTTTCCAGATGAGCCTCGTACCATCGAGAAGATTGGTCAAACGCGATGTCAGTTACGAATTCATGAATCGGCAGATGGTTTGGCATGCATTCACAGTAAGATTTTCCATCAATGCTTTCAAGAGCACTTATTCAGCATTGTCTCTAGGAGTTTATATTGTTCTTGCTCCCTCTCATCAGCCCTCGAGGCATCCGCCGCAGATTCTATCGTATTGCCTCCTTGCTATCTCCTGCATTCCTACAATCATGGAGCCTTCGCTTAAATCACCCCAGGCTCCATGCAAAAACGGACATTGCAACTGATTCTCATACAAAACAGGGTAAATATTCAACCCTCCAGCAAGACGAATGCGCCATCTGCTTCGAAAATGCGAAATTCAACCCCAACATGTCGGAATCGATAAATATCTTTACTTCCTTCGCCGTTAGCTCGTCTAATGCACCATCAATGGATGGACCTTCCGACACTGAGCCACCCACATATCCCATATACAACCCCTATCAAACGTCTTGCGGCCATATTTACTGCTATCATTGCATTGCTGAAAGGGTCATACGAACCGCCGATGAAGCAGATGACGAGATGGGTTGGGAGTGCTTGAGGTGCGGAGAAGAGGTGGGGGAGGCTCACAGATATACAGTGGAGATTATTGAAAGTGAATTGAGTGAAAGTGATTACGAGTTCAGTAGTGATCTAGATGTAGGTACAGATTTGTCAGGCTCTATGGGAAGCTATAGTGAATCCGGTTTTTCAGAATAATTATTATACATATTACAGGAATGGTGGACCACTCAGAGATCCATCCTTGATTGTATAAACAGATCAACCGTGAGCGAGTGCATCTTGAATTTGTTTCAGCACGGTAGGATCAGTTTCATTCAAATAGTTTTGAAAGTTGGCAGAGCCACAGACAGACTCGGCCTCTCTGATTTGCGATCCTACAAAGGCAATAAGAGATGCAGAACGTATCGGGTCTTGATCATACACCTTGTGGAATGACAAACATGAGCAGTGGTCAATAATACGAATATTGCTTACCGCCACTCGACGTTTATACTCTGGTGTTCCCTCGGTGTCACGAAAGTAGGAATCAGGAGGTGTGTCTAACTCCCAGAATCGAACTAAATTGGTGGGCGATGCTGGCCCTTGGCTGTCAATCCATCAGTTGGGTGCTTATCTACGAGTAGTGGACTACTTACTTGACTTCTTCTCGAAGGGCAGCCTGGTCTTCAGCCTCCTTCAATTCCCCGAAAACATCCAACCACAGGTTGAAGATCTCTCCGGGGAGACGCTGAAGAACTTGAGATTGGCCAGTCGAAACCAAGACGGCGATCCCCATAGCGGCCAATTTACGATGCCGAGGTTCGCTCATATTGTCAAACTAATTGACCAACATTACGTGACAGTACTTAGTGACCGCTATGCAACATACCTTTCCCCACCACTGGTCTAGCAGATTATCGTACAAAATGGCTTCGGTTTGGTTCAGAAGGGATGAACTGGCCGACATAAGTTGAAGGAACATGCGGCGATCAGATAAAATGATACGCGAGAAAAGATAAATGTGCTCGGTAAGGAGTAATGTATCAGCCTGTCAGTGCGGGTATCACGTCTTAGCATAGCAGGAGTTTTTGAATCATGTTCACGGACCTCCCCTGCAATCAAAGTCTTGAGTAAATAAGCGAAAAGTCCAGAGGTATGCATTGTTCCTCCCCAAAGGTCCGAAGGTGATAACTGAACCAAAAGACCCAACGATTGAAGGAGTTCTTTGGCGTTTACGCCAACAATTTTGCTGTTCAAGGCGTTCATGAAGGCTCTGAATAAATCTGTGGCGCTTGTCTAAAGACGTATTAGCTTGTTGATCACGAATCTCCGGGGTAATCTGAACTGACATTCAACATACAGATCGCGTCCAGTAGAAAATAGGACTCTATAATTCTTGTAATACTCCCAAGGAGATCCAAGTTAGTGGCTAGCAATGAAATTGCCTCAGGAAATAAATCTCGCAAGGAAGGACTGCCGTCAGCGCTTGCAATTATGACAGTGTTGCGTAGGGAGGCAATCCAGAGGTTTAACCCATCACCATCAAGTTGCATGATGCACTGGGACGCCATCAGTGAATCAGCAATGCATGCAACACAGACACTGACTCTGGGAGATAGACTTTCACGTATGAGAGGCACAACGAGTGGTCCTAATGAGCTTGAATGCTCTTTGACAGCCTGGAAAAGACCGTTCACTAAGAGAGCCATCGTCAAAATGAACTGGAACTTTACTTCTACCAAGTTGGTCACAGTCACCAGGAGAGAAGCCTTGAATAAGAAGTCACCTTCGGCGTTAACCCCTTCTCGTTGTTGATCAACAACAAAAGCGGACAAAAACTGACTTCACTCACAAAGTTGAGGAATGGGCTCTGTAATTGTAGTCATAAAAGGCAGTATCTGAAGGCGGGAAACCAATTTAACACATGCCCATTAGGTTTGTCAAAACAGCGCACCAATGTGCCGGATTGCTCAATGATTGTGTTCAGGCATTCGTCAACTTTGCGTTTGCTTTCCAATGTGTCTGCCTCAGCCATGATTTGCAGCAAATGTTCAACTGCAGTGGCCAAGAATGGCGCGAAACCATTGGGTTCAAAACCACTGGCCTGTTATTTACAATAGGTAAGATCAATTAATTTTGAAGGATTAAGAATAGTTACATACGTCAACACATTCACGCAAAGCCGCAGCAGCAGTTAGCCTGACGACAGTGTCAGTCCCTTCACCGCGGTCCTGCAAAAGATGGACGAGAATTTCCCAAATTTTGGGGTTGTTTGGTGAAGTGCAATGGCACGACACCCATTTTCCAATCAGCCATGCGATACGCCTTTTGATGATTGGATATCTGGTTGAACGGTACAATATGAGTAAAATAAGAAATTCAACTCTGGGAGCCTCACGTTGGATTGATTTCATGAGCCTCAGGTGCAAAAGTGCTCTCTAGCCATTTTCCAAAGCTTATGGCATTTTTTAAGCGAGGAGCACAGCGGCCGATGGCACAGTATAGCGCCTCTTTCCGAACAACAGCATCGAGGTCCATGCATGGCTGAGCTAGGTGGATGATCAGCGTCCCGGATTTTACCCAAATGGATTGCTTACGAGCAACCTGTTCAAAGGTAGTGACCAATAAAGGCACAACAAAGTCCAAAAATTGATTGCATAATTGCATTAGCACTCGCTCAGCACAAGCCTTAGATGTTTTGTCAATTCGATGTCATTTTATGTGGAAAAAATGTACAGACCCTGATTTCGTACTCCCACTGGTCATTTTCTTTTTCCTCCAAGTGGACCCACTCTTCTGGGTCTAACATCCAGTTCTCCAAGTCTAAAGTGTTCAAGGGCATAAAACGGGTGATGAGCAGGCGAACTGCGTTTTCTACAAATTCTTGTGACAGCGCTATTTAACCGTAAGACTGTGCATTTACTATAGAGAATTACGACTGACTGTTTTTGTTTGCAGCGCCATTCCTCCGGAGCGGTGTCCACTGTGAGAGACTTTCTTTGAACAAAACCATGCCTTGGACCAGGAATCTGATGGGGTACAGCGCTTCATCTGAATCTGTTGATTAGAAGAGGTCAGGAAATTAGGTCATGTTGGAAGTTAAAATCCTGACCAGTGATAAGATTCTGCGAAAAATTCGTCGAACTCATGATTTGTGACCAGTAAAACATGACTAATTCATCACACATGGGCAATAGCACGAAGCGTTCATGAGAGCATTGTTGCAAGCGACGGAAAAATTTTCCAAACGCTCTCAGATGTCTTGTCAGAACAGATATTGTGCGACGAGCCTGCTCGTTTCCTACAAATTTATTTTGCAACAGAGAGAGGATGATATTTTTTCGTAGCTCTGCCAACGCCTGGACTTGATTTGTCGAACTATGGAAAAGTTCCTCTACCTAAATGCAAACAATGAGCCAATAAGGAAAATTCAGAAGAGAGGATTATGTATATCTACCCATGATTGACTTCGTTGAAGGTCTTCCCCAGACAGTCTTCCAAGTCTGTTCCAGAGCCATGCAGCCATCTTGGCTAAACATTTATAGACCAGATGAGATACTAGGATGTTGTCGTAGACTATTTGAGAACCAATATTTTGAGGCGAGAGTGTGTTCACTGAAAAAGTTGTGGATGTTTTGGAGTAGTAGTTGGAAAGCAAAAGGCGGAGTTGTTCCACTATCTAGAATCGTTCAGCATAAGTTGCAACTGATGACTGAAAAGGATGCACCTGGGCCATTGCCTTTATGCCGTTCGGGAGTTTAATGCTAGCAAACTCTTTCAAGACCCCATTCAAAAGCGCTAAGCTTCGACGCAACCTCAAAGTATCTCTTGGGTCTTCCAACAATAAAATATATCGTCTTTGAAGATTGGTATCTATAACTTTCACAAGATCGTTAATGAGATCTGGCCTAACAAAAAAAATTATCACATGCATCCCTAGCACATAATTTGGCCACTGACCACAGATTTGGGAAGTCGAAGCGGGCTAATTTTACTGCTATGACCTCGTTGCATCCTGCAATCTTATTCAAGTTGATATGAGAGAGTGAAATATTACAAAAGAAAAGGACAGACTGTGTCATCTTCTTCATCCAAGAATAATAAGCACCTTTGTCGAATGCGTACTCTGTGCTCGTCAGAAAGTAACCTGCAACCAATAAGCAAGCAAGATTCAGAGGGGGGGGTTGAAGTACTACTTACTTTCTTGACTTCCAATGATGGACAATTGTGTTTTTAAGTTGAATAATGGCTTGTTGTCGAATAACTAATGGAACTGATGTCCGAGTGGCTATCTCTTGTAAAGCGTCATATGCACCAAACATTTCAAGCATTTGTTTGAGACGGGGACTTGATGTCTGCACTTGAGAGATATTCTGAGAAGAGGCGCCGACTATAACTTCATATAGTTCCGATGGTGAGACGACCTGGACGACATGTCCAGGCATCTGAGTTGTGTTTGTTTGCATATGACAGAAGAAATATAAACGAATAAGAGCTGGGTGTTGAAAATTTGGGTCTTATTGTTGGTTAGTCAAACGGACAAGGAAGAGCGAGGGTTATAATGATTCTATCGAGAGATGGATTGAGAGATCAGCTGGAAAGCTCTGCCGCTCAACATGCACAAATAACGCGTCGCGTTACGAGGATTGTGACGAGTTTGACTGTCATCGGTGTATGTCCTTTGGTTGGCATCATATACTTTGCCATCATCGTAAATTACTTCTTACCCCTTCTTTCACCCGTCTCAACACGCATTCGATTATGCTAGCTCGAAGCCATCCCCCTGAAGAGATTGTAGATGATTCTGAGCCGGAGAGAGCCGAAATCCGAAGCCGACAGCGCAAGTCGAAGTCCATCATTGAACCCAAGAGAAAAGACTTCTTGGTTATACCCCTGGCTCAACATGTTAGTGGCATTGCACCGGTTAATAGCGTCATAGAAATTTCTGGTGTGCTATCCCTTCTCCGGTTCTGGTGTCAGCTTGACTAACCCAAAATCCTTCAGATTCGGATTCGGATCTCCCTAAAATGCCTAGGAATTTCTACAGGGAGACAGAGATTTTATCCCCGCTTACAAGCATAGCATCAAGTTCGTAGTATGGCCCCCACACCCTTAGTTACGCCCTGACCGTCAGCTTGTCTTCAGGTAGCCGTATACCCAATATTTCTAACATCGTGAAACCACCGAGTCCAACTTCGAGGAAGCAAAGGATGCTCGAAGCACAGCCCACTTCCATTCCCAGATCTGAAAACACTAGTAATGCAGCTGACATGACGTGCACTGATCTCAGGCGGTTCGCATACGCCACTTCTACGACGCACAAAAGGCCGAATAGACGAAAAGATGCTGCGAAAGCAACACTTACTGAAGGCAGAGGCGCAAGTGCCGTAAGACCGTCTTTCGGGTTCTCGAATTCTGATCTGGGGAAAGTGACACGGTGTGTCTGCTGCGATATTGCATGGACGACAAGAAAAACTGCCATTCAGAAGGCCAACCATATTCAGAGTTGTGCAAGGAAACACGCCTTCGACGACGATACTGTTCATATTTTAATTCAACATGAAGTTGCCAATCACGTGCCCAAAACAGTAACGACCAAGCCGAAGAAACTTTTTCCGGGTGGCAATACGCTTTTGGAAGACGTTCTTGGAGGTGTGGCTCCGCGAAAGAAAGTGCGGAGGCAGCTGGAAACCATGGTTGCAAATGTTTCGTTGACTCGCGATGGCATCCTTGCACGAGCACAGGCCGTTCTTTCAACATCTCCTGATGTATACAGCACAGCAAAACAGGGTACCCATTCAGACAGACTTGATGACAGGGATGTTGATATGCCTTTCTCGACACACCCATTTTCTCGTAGTGGGCTTGCCAAGTTACAGGCCACGACGGCGCGATCCCTGTTTTCGGGTGCGATTGCCCCTCCACAACAAAACGATATGATTGGTGCAAAGTCGTCTGCTCCACTATTGCCGGTTGACGAACACATTGAATCTGATTTGTACGTCTCGGAATAATATTTGGTTCTCATGTAGTTTTTCTTAAACTAATATGCTCTTGTCTGTTACATACCTTCTTTCCTGTCCTCAGGGACCGAGACCGCAAAATCCAGAAATCCGATCCGCCCTCTCCAGATTCCTCGCTGGAAAAAAATAAGATTGTGAGCTCTACTGCAAAGACCGAGACCACTGCCAAAACAAGAAGGCCGAAGAAATTGCGTCTCAAGAAATCGCCTAACTTTGATGTAGGATGGGAAGAGCATATGAAGAAACAAATCCTTCAAAATGTTGATCTTCACTCCCGCATTCTTCGATACGAGGTAAGAGGTCTGGCTTAATCCTTGCATTTCTAATCGGGTCAAAGCCTATCCATTTCAATGAATTTTGGCAATTAGCCCAGCTCTACACCCCACCCAGTGGCAAATTGAAATCTAATCTCCGATCATTCTTGGATAATCAGGTAGGTCATGAACAGAAAAGGATACTTTTAATATGACATTCTTTCCAGGCAATTCATTTCTTTGAAGGTCTCACTTGGAAACGCTGATTGTGGGTCTTTCGATGTACAGTAAGGATATTAATAATAAAGAATAGACTTGAAAAGATACTAGCATTATACCAGTGTTGGAATAAGGAACATTCAATACGATTATAATGCAACCTCAGACAGCCCAGCAACTTCAATGATACCACCAACAAGATGCAAACTACCAGTTACTAGGACTTTCACAGGTTCTTGGCCTGAGCAGGTCTCATCCACCAATTTCACAGCATGCTCGATTGACGGTAAAACATGAATATGGCTTGGTGGAAAAGATGAGATAAGACCAGACCACGCAGAAGCGAGTGCTTGTTGTGTTCTCAGCTCTGCAAAGTCATGATCAGTGATTGCTTTAGTTGTGAGGTCTGCAAAGAGGCTTAGTCAATCCAAAAAAAGAGATCAAGGTATACTCACCTCCTTTAAAATGACCATCTGCATATGTGACATTGGTACAAAATATGACATGGTCAAAAAACATTGCAGAGTCCTCTACTGCTCTCTGAAGGAGTAGAATTTGAGAGAGAACAGTGTCTCTAATCACCTCAAGGAATGCCTCGCCTGAACGACCACTAGTGCAATTGAAAATAAGAAATCTTGATGGATCCCTTCAAACAGGTTGAATGCAGTCCTGCTTTGTCAAAAACGTCGACTCACTTGTTTTCAGGGTCAAGAGCAATGCCTAAGCCCGCCGTCACAAACCACTGCATGCAACACCGCAAACTTTCAACTGTATGAGCACCATCCAAATACCAGGTGAAGTTATTGCGATTTGGGTCCACCACAGTTTGGCATCGTCCAGGCCATCTGGTTTGGACTAGTCCGTCCTTGAACGATGTTGGTAAACCTTGACCTAGAAAACTGTTGCTTGTCTTTACTCTCAGAAAAGTTTTGGCAAGGTCTACTGCCAAAGAGGCGTTCTGTATTTGATGTCTTCCAGAAAGCCCTATGTTATAAACAATGAGTTGACCCGAAAGTCTCAAGGCTCAAACTACGAACCCAATTTCAAGTCATTTGGAATGGACTCTTCTAACACGACAGTGAGACCGTTCGACTGGAAGGAGAGTTGATTAGGGCGCAGATAAACAACAGAAATCACACCTTGAGCTCCTTGGCACGAGATTGAAGCATCTTCATCGCATCTTCTGGTTGTTTGACCGTGAACGCAGGTACGCCTTCCTATCAGAGCTCTATTAGACTTGAGAAAAAGATATCTGAAGATTCTTCACCTACTTTAAAGATTCCACCCTTCTGCCATGCGATTTCAACTATGGTCTTCCCGAGCACATTGACGTGATCTATACCCAAGGCTGTAATTCCGGTGACGACAGGGACGGGGACTATGTTCGTGCTGTCATATGTTCCACCAACGCCGACTTCAAGAACAGTGGCATCGACCTTTTCCTCAATAAAAACATGGAACGCCATGAGTGTGATAAATCTAAAATATCCCGGCATGGGAGGAGTAGTAGCAATATTCCGCTAGGTGTGAATGCCTATCAATCATCTGTCTCCAGGGTATTGAATTGGGCTCACAGTGTTACTGTTGATCAGTTTATTCCATACATGAAAGAAATACTTCGTAAAATCTCCCTCGGATATTGGTACACCATTGATCCGTATTCTCTCGCGTACTGCTACAAGGTGTGGAGACGTGTATAGACCTACGGTGTAGTATGTCAGAACTAGCCAGTCAGCACAAAAAATCGAGACAAACCAACTTTCCATCCAGGCACAGCACGACGGAGTATTGAATCTGTGAATGCGCTGGTAGATCCTTTCCCCTTTGTACCAGTGATGTGAATAACATTCAAGGCATTAAGTTGATGAGGCTAGAGAAATTTGAGAAAGGGGGAGACAAATTCATGAAAACATCCTCACAGTGTATCCTATTCTTTCTAAATATTCGAGCATCTCGGGGATAGCAAACTCGCTTGACCGCCCTCCGGACGCGCGAACGGCTTCTAGAGTTGCTGCATTTGATTGCAAAGAATTTAAGTGCTCTACCGCATCCTGGTAGGTTTTCGTGGACATTGATCTCTTGGGATGCAGTGGTTTCGTGCGATTTCGGAGGAGTGAAAGCTGCTTCGATTTGAAAATTTCACGACGCGGCCATCGCATTTCTAATCTGCGGCAGTGTAGATAAAATTGACTCGTCACGATGTCATACATTGATCCCAATTGAGAAGCTGTTCAGACTTCGATTATTCTCACGTACGCGACGAACTCCCCGAGCGCCGTCTTCAGCTTATTTTGTGTTCTAGCCACCGACTCCTCGATTTTCTGAGTCCGACTACCGTCTCAGCTTGACGATTGTAAAGACTTGTAATATATCAGAAGCCACGAAATGGAGGCATATTTTCCTATCGTTTCGAAGAACCTCAGCATTGGAAAAGGAGCACCCCGCACTTCACGCCTGAGTCCGAAAGCAAGCGAAAATAGACAGGATTCGATAGGGCTGGAGAAGGTATTGAGGTAGGCGAACAAAATCCAGCTGAACCGCGTAAGCTGAAGTTGCTCGTTCGTAGTCCAGGCGAAGTCTCTTCGTCTAGTATAACGAAAGGGCTGTTAAACACCCTTTCGTGTGTCTCGAATCCTATCACCCACTCCAGCATTGCTGATAGGACAGGTAAGTGTGTAGTTTTTTCTTCATTGCACAACAGATCTTATGCTGATGGTTTCTATTTAGAGCACATTGTATCTTTTGCTACTGGGCATCAAGTTGCAGACGGTGGAAGAAATCGAACCGCCTACAGTGCAGACCGAGCAGTCAAATTACAGAGACAGCACAGTAAGGCCGACCATGGAGGCGATGTCTTGAATGGCACCAAAATATATATCAATGGGTACCTTGAATCCACCACCGACATGGAAATCAGGAGGCTTGTCTCACACGCTGGCGGACAAGTTGTGTGAGAAACCTCATTGGATCTAAGGACTTATTCCATGCTGACACTTTCCGATTGACGGGGTTCTTCTTAGCTTCTCTGCATCACAATGCACCCATATTGTAACTTCGCGGGCCTTGAGCGCTTCCAAAGTCGATCGAATGTTGTCAATGAAGGGCAGAAGAAACTGTGTGTATGTTGTTAAACCTGAGTGGGTTCTTGATAGTATCTCTATCGGAAGACGACGGCCCGAGCGGACCTATGCTATCGCTAAAACCTCAAATACAATCCGGAATTTCTTAGAATCATGAGGCGATGCAGGTGGTGGTGGTGGTGGTAATTCATGGCGGAATATATGGCCTGATATTTTATCGAATTTCACACGTACATTGCTGAGTAGAATTATTTCTTCAATATTATTTCCATGCTCATGATTCTTATGGCACCTGAGCGTCGCAATGGGGTTTGCGAGGCACCTCACCACCGACATGCTTTCATGAGAAGAATCATGTTCTCCAATCTTGTCTTCGTGACCACTGACTGTCCCATCTGTTCATGGTCATGGGGTATAAAATATCTACATAAATGTGGAGTTTGCTCTGATCCCTCAATTTCAGAAGATGGCTCTGCTCAATCTGTCTTGCGCTTTATATTTCATACTGATTTCGCTTTTGATTTTACCAAGCAGTGCCCAGAGCGATGTGAGTGGTTTCTTAGATCCTCGCTTCAATAGTGGTACTTAAACAATGAAATCACGAATGGCAGGAATTTACACCCATACATCTAGTGGCACCCGACGGGTCTGCACGCGCCACCTTCATTCCATTTGGCGCAACCACGACGAATTTCTGGGTCAAAGATAAGGTCTGCGATATATACCTTTTGACCGTTAGTCGCTACTCTGAAGTTGGATCTGTCCTCAACAGAACGGCGTTTTTCGAGATATTATTCTAGGGTTTGATAATCATGTGCGTTCATGAGTCTGCATAAATGTCGTGACTTATGCTGTCTAGACTTTGTATCAAAGCGATGCGGATGGTCACCCATACTTTGGCCCCATTGTAGGCAGGTAAGTAATATATCAAGATCAAGTAATTCTCATATCCTTCCATGAGATTGTTTTAGATACGCCAACAGGATTAGAAATGGGACATTCACCATTCCAATCAGCAAAAACGCGTCTGGCCCGAATAAATTTTTCGTTCCCCGAAATGAAGGTTCTGATACAGCGTCTGATACCTCATTTGCAGTGTATAAACTCTTTTCAACAGGAAACAACACATTACATGGCGGCTTTGACGGCTTTGATCGACGTATCTGGAAAACATTGAAAGTATCTTCAAGTTCAGTGACCTTCATGTTGATCGATCCTGCCGGAACCCAAGGATTTCCAGGCACAGTTGTGACAACAGTAAATTACTACGTGTTTGTCCTGTTGCATGCTAACGAAATCCTTAGGTTGTATATTCACTGCAGCGCAAATCGACGTGGAATATCAGTATACATGCTTCCGCTTCCGCCAAAACACCTATTATGCTGAGCGGTCATCACTATTGGAACCTCGAAGCATACCAAGAGTCCCAGGATTTAGAAAGCCATTTCGCCCAGTTTCAAGCGTCCACGTTTGTTGCGACGGATGGCCTCCTAATACCCAACGGACAGTTAAACAGAGTGGCAGGTACGCCGATGGACTTCAGAAAGGCGAAATCCATCGGTACGAGCATTCCAGACACAGCTGAAGCACAGTTTTGCGGAACAGGTAGGTCGTTTTTTCCTAGCTTATGTGCTTGAATCAAACTGCCTCCAGGTTGTGTGGGATTTGATAATTGTTGGCTGTTTGATGCCGTCGATGACAAGAAAGTAGCTTTCTCGATGTGGAGCGTCAAATCCGGGATCAGGTTTGTTTCTGATCTGTAAATTTTTTTAAAAAATTTACATTTTGACCTAAATTTCAAAGGCTTGACATCCTCACCAACCAACCCGCACTTCAGGTAAGATTTTCGATGTTCTCCTGTTGTGAGTGGGCCTCAGGTCGGAGCAGGTGTATACATGCAATGGTATCTTCAACGCCTCTTCGCCCATTCCCAGGAAGACAACACAGGGAGGCCCGGGAAGTGTTTACACTGATCACTCCTGCGTAGTCATCGAGAGCGAAAGTGTCATTGACGCCATTAACAATCCAGAATTTGGGGTTGATCAAATTTTTGGCCCAGACAGGGATTATAATTGGAAGGCATCATATGTTTTCTCAATAATGCATGACTAGATCGGGACACTAGTGATGAATGAAGACGGCATTGATATATTTGCTAAATAGTCCATTACAATAACTCTTTTCGTGTTTTCATGATCGAGGATTAAAGTGATACCCTGACTTCTCGATTTGACAGCCCTCTTAACAGTAGACTATAAAGAGCGGTGCCTCCGCTTATAAGCAGGTGCAAAGATCGCGAGCATAAGTAGGTACCAGCAGCCGCATGTTCTGTTGAAGGTGTATCAGCATTGTGTGTCGTTATGAAAGGTGAAGTGAAAAGTCAGGGCGCCCAAGCGTAAAAAGGGCACCAGGGAGATTGTCGTCAACGTGAATAAACACTTGGCCTGGTGCACAGCAATTTTTCATCAAAAAGTAAAAGGAACACCATACGTACATGTGAGGAAAGATAAAAGCCAAATGCGAGCAAATGAAATTCGGACAGGCAGCAGGAGGGGAATGATTCGAATGAAGGAACTTCAAGGCGTTGAATTTATAGTTATTTGTGACTTGTTTCAATGTTTGTGACCGTCATATTTTTCCCACAATGCGTTTCATCACGCTCATTGACGTGCCTTGAAGTCGAATATGATCCATTCTTGCGACATTTATTTCTGACCACGCACTTTGTCGAGATCACCTTTACTTGAATCTGTTCATAATTCCTTGACTTTCTTGCTGGACAACGCTCTCTACCATGCACTTATTCACACCTAATCACGTGAAACTCCTCCTCTCATGCTATCCTACAACTTCTACCTTGCTCACAGCTGGACCCGATTATTCTCCTAATTCACATGAACTCAGTCGATTGACTTATTATGCGTTAGTTTTTTTTTTGAATATCATTTGTGTCCGTGGATGGCGATCTAATCCTTTATACAGGTCAAACCATCCTGGAAAGTTAGCCAAAATTGGCAGTGAGTTGGAAAAACGTTTGAGGCTAGAATGCAGAAAGGCGAAGTTGGGGAACATTCGATCCAGAGCGTGAGTTAATTTTTTTTGGACACAAACCTACCTCTGATTAGGTTCGAAGTTCTCTCCTTATTTCACTGTCAATATTTCGGTCGCTTGCAACAGAATGTAGGAGGGATATCGCTCTTCTTACCCCTTCCCTTATTGGATCTGTGGACTTTACACTTGTTTCAGTCCCGTCAGACCTTGAAGTCGTCGCAAGAGCTGCGTCTGTTGTACGTTTTTTGCCCCCTTGTCATGAAAGTGTTAATCCTTAAGATTCGGGCAGTTTACTGCCTGGACGACCTACACAAATGGACACCTGATTGGAGCAGACAGCTACATAACGAAAGATTATTTATCTATACTTATGCAATTCTCAACTCTGAGTAGCTCGAACTCTCCTGATCAAGAAACACAGAACAGGCAAACTTTTTTTGACTGCTATTTGGCACATTGTTAACCTGTTGGTTGTCTACAGGACACGATTGATAGGCATTGCTTCTCTCACTGCGGCATTGAATTCTGAAGCTCTTTACAATGATATTGGGCACTTCGGTCCGCAAGTCGCAACGATCTTACGGCCAATTATGGTCATCCTTTTCGAAACGCCCATAACCACTTTGGACGTGCAGTAGGTCTCAACCATCTTTTCGAAATGACGAAAGTCTCAGTTGCTACTGCAGATCTTCTGCTGTTAAGGAAGCCCCTTCATCGCCATATCTAGCAGAATTTCGAACCCGACCAGCTCTCGAGCGGAGGGCTGCATCCATTCATGCACATATCGACGGGGATAAAGGCCCTTCGACCACCGATGTTTCCGACGCGACGCTTCACGCTCTTTTCTCCTTGTTGAGTCACGCAAATGGCACTCAACTTGGGTACATCATGCAGTCTTCCTTCGATAATCTGAATGCTCTTAAGTGCTGGACGAACCTGGACCATTGTTGCTGGTATGCAAAGAAAACCGCCGAATGGGCTCAATATCAATACCGCTACGTCGTTCCCACTTGGCTCGTAGACAGTCTTCTTTCAAATGAAGATATCGCGGAAACTTTTACTCTCCATCGGTCACTAACAGCTATGGTCACTTCTGTATTTAGTTCCCACACTCCTCTCATCAATTTATCCTCGTCTGATATCATGTCCAATCTACTAACACTTCTGCTTCGTTGTGTATCAACGAACCCAGATGATCCTATTTTACCAGCCTTCGTTGAATGTATCTCGTCTCTTGGCTGTCATGTATATTATTCTGACCAGATACAAGATCTTGCGGTCAGTACCCTCACTGTTCTACTTGCGAGGATTGTCTCATATCTTATCAGGGAGAACTTATTAGTCGACTCGTCTTAATTGAAGTGCAGGGCGTTACGAGAGACGAGTTAGTCTCTTCACGTAGCAGGTCCTCAGCGATTCGTTGCCTATTAGACGGCCTTGTGGGTCTCATCCGAGCCGCTAATGCCAATGATGCCGCCCACTCCTTCAATGATGATGGCAGGATGGCAGGTCTGGAATCCACTAAGAGAAACCGGACATCCTTGAATACATTGCGGGTAGCGGAACAACGAGCATCACGCCGAACCAAAGTCCCCCCTGATATCTGGCAAGATACGCTGAGTCTATTATGTGATGCTGATCCCTTCTTGCGGAAAGAGTACTCGTCTGCCTTGATCTACTACACCGCTCAAGAAATGCCGAAGCACGGTGATATTGGCGACCCTGAGAGTACAAAGCACCTGCGGCGCCTTGCAGATGGTTCATTCCGATATGGTTTGGGTTCTTTTCCTAACATAAGTGGTGACACAAATAAATTTCTCAACTCTGTTCACGCATACCTCTACATCCTGGCTATATCTCCGACATTTGGGACACCAACGACTACGGTATCGGACACGCATCAATCCTTGACGGAAGAGCCTTCGGTCACCGTTGTTTCGCCAACAGGTTTAAATGGTCACCAGGACATGGCAGAAACCCATTTTCCTCCCCAAAATATCAACCGTCGTTCATTCCCTGCCCAACATGGGCCCAAGGCTCGAAAAGAATCGTTGGTTCTCCGGCTCCTTGAACGGACGACATCTCACTGTACCACCTCTGCCAAAGCTTCAGAAGAAGACTACACCAACATTTTGAAAATCCTCACGACAATTCAGGTTCATCTCCCAATGCATGGCTTGCTAACGGGTGTACCCATGATTTTAGCATTAAATATTGCCTTAAATACAGAAGGTTTTGACTCGGATCTTCTTCAACGAACTATGGCAATTAAGACTGTTATAGCACAAGTTTGGCTTGTCATTGGGAAAGTATGGAAAATACAGCAGCTTGTTGATATTGCTGACAAGGTAAGCAGCCTTTTTTCTCTTTTTGAAATGGACACGTCAATTCAATCGACTCTCTGAAGGCAATAGTATCCTTGTCAACTTTGTCTGGGCCTTCTTCAGCATCAGTTATTACATCTAACTCCTTGATGGGAATTGATGTGGATGCTGCAACTTTCTCGGTGACCTCTTGTCAGACAGTCCAGGAATCATTTGGAGTTGATCAGGACGGACTGCACAGACGCCTGACGGCTAAGTGGACCCCGGAACTAGCCCTCAGAGATTGTAAGTCATTCCGGTAGTTGCCTACAATTTTACGTCTGACAGATTATTCTAGTTGATACTTCGTCAGGATACGAGACTTCCTTTCGCGGAGACGGAATCTCGCCATTGCTCAAGATCTCGCCAGCACTAATGCATATTGAAAATGTTTCTTTACAAAGCCTGGCACGATCCACTCGTGGTCTTGGTGTAACCGATCTCCGAGAAGCATTAGAAGGCCATAGCAGTATGTCAAATCCTGTCCTAGCTCGACCCCCTTCTGTTTCTACACTTGATCATGCGTCGTCGTCATTCATGGGGGGTGACATGAATTTGCGACTAACACAAACGAGGTCGAGGTCGAGAGCCAAGAAGCGGTCCACACCAAGTAGTACAGGTGACGTTCGTGATGTCCTTACTCGACTTGGAATCAGTAAGCAGAGCAGCAACCTTTTAAAGGCGACATTTCCGGCCGTGCAAAAGTCCAGTCAAGGGTAGTTACAATCACTTTCTCCCCCCCAAACACTGGCCTCCTAACAGTCGGGACATTATTGCACAATATTTTGTCCTCTCTGCCAGTACCTATCACACAGCTTACATTCGTGCACATTTAGATTCACAACGTCGTAGAAATTCTAATAAACCATCACCTTCAAAAAAACCGGAACTCGTTGAACCCCCTCCTCGAGCACCTTACCCCCGCATGGTGGCACTGTGACATGTGCAAAAAGTGTACATGAGTTTGTAGTTAAAATTGCTTAGAAAATGGTCAGGCCTGCCCAATGTTATTTATGTTTTCATCCAAATTCTAGATCAAGGATGCTGTCTACTTTACCTATTAAAACATGACACCTACTATCCCATTCCAGGAGTTTGACCACTTCGATTTCCTCAGTCAATTCCTAGCGTACCATCACAAAAAATTACATATGTACACTGCTATACCTATAGTGTAAGCCAGTGCTATTCGCATGGCAAGTTATAATATAACCTGCGTATGCATGTTTGTCAACAAACTAGTATACAGAAGTAAATTACAGGTTTTATGGGTCTATGCTGGTAAGGGTGCGAGGCCGCAGAAGGCTGGACGTTGGCTGCTGGGAGCAGGGAGTAGGTCAGGAGGGTCGACGCACAGCCACTGAGTCGAAAATACAAGTAGGTGGGCACCGAGTTCTGGCGGCGTGGGTGCGTAGGCGTACTGATTGCGAAAGAGCATCGAGATACGAAGGACGGGGGGGATACAAAGGACGGGAGAGAGAAGACGAGGTCGCGGGACTCGACCTTCAGGCGTCAAGTCCCTGAAAGGGGCGGGGTCCCGGCAGTCGCAATTTACACACAGTACCTGCCGCAGCATGCTCGCTGTGACATGACAGAGGACATGGGCAGTGCTGCGGCACAATAACACGAGAGGAAGAGCAGTCGCCTTCGACCAGGGGGATCCGGCCGATTGCGAATGAAGACTGCAGGAGGTCTAGGGCGAGGCAGCTGGTGGGGTCCTATGAATAGGGGCTGCGAAAGTCACAGGGCGCAGGCGGAGGTCGTCAACGACGAAATTGCACCCTGTACGAGGTTGCAAGGGCGGCGGTGGGCGGTCGCGGGTACCCTGGTCTCTGTGGCATGGTGGCATGCGAGAGGGCGGACAACGATTTGCGACTAACCGCTTGCCCCCGCAACGAGAGCGAGAACACGGAGCTCGGGTACTCGCTGCCCGTCGGAGCAGGAATACGGACCTTGCAAGATGGGTTAATGTCGCGGTAGGACGATGTGGTGGGTGGGCATACCTGCTGCTGTTGCCGTCTTTCTGGTTCCTTTTTCCTCAACTCGCAGCCATTCCTTACCCCCTACGCCAGACATAGGACAAATACCAGCACCGTATCGTGTAAATGCAGACATTTTCGTGTCGTCGTTGGCCGTTTACGTCGACCGAATCAGTGGGACACGCGGAACACAACCAATTGAACCAACTCCGGCGGCAAGCCTTCTCGGAAAGGAGGTAGGTGCTACCCTGCTGAGAATTGGGGGAGAATTCGAAGAGGTGGTTGGGCAACTGGTCGTTTCAATCTTTGTGTGACGTCACAAATTTGACCAGCGTATCGAAAATAGCTGATAACACGTCAGCAATGAATTTGAAGCGTGTTATACACACTTTGGCCTGTTAGAAGTTGTTAACAATTCGCCTAAAATTCTCCAGAAGGTTTACAGGAGGTCGTATTGAGGTTTCAAGTGCGTCCGACCTTCGGAAATTTTTGCTAGATACAGAGTCAAGGGTTGGGTAGAAAGTAATCAAATTCGTTGCAAATTCGTGTGGCCATGGGAAAACATTATGTGGTGACCGTGGCGATCGACTATGAACTAGTTGTCCCAATGTTGTCCCAATGTCTGATGTTCGGGACAAAGTTATGTTAGACGTCTTCACGACAAATGAACCAGTGGCAGACTCCTCTGTTCCTACCACCATTTTCCAATCGGTGACACTTCCGTGTGGTCTGCTGGTTCAGAATAGGCTCGTAAAGGTACTCCTCCAATGTTCACACTGGTTTTGGCATGACTGATGTATTCGCTCCTCGAGGTTGCGATGTACGAGCATCTCGCTTCTTTCGCCGGCGGGCCTCCCAATGAATATCACTTTCGATTATATTCAGAATGGGCCAAATACGACTGGGGCATGGTTGTGACCGGAAACGTACAGATAACTCAGGACCACCTTACCCTTGGACGGGACCTTATTGTTCCTGCTTATCCTTTTGCTGAGGACCTCCTACAACCGTTTCGACGGCTGGCCGACTCTATTCATGGTTTCTATCCAACTCGAGTATCAATTCCGCTCAAAGGCAATAAAACTCTCGCTATAATGCAGCTAAACCATTCAGGTCGGCAGTCAGGCAATTTTCTAGGCGGGCGACGACCATTCCAGGCGCCTTTGGCACCTAGTGCGATTCCAATTGGATCTGGTGGCAAGAAATCACTTGCCTCGACTGCTGTAAACCTGGCTATGTTTCAGACGCCGAAGGAGATGTCAGAATTTGATATCGCCTTGGTTATCAACCGCTTCGTGGACGGTGCTAAATTGGCGCATTTAACTGGTTTCGACGGTGTACAATTGCACGCTGCTCACGGATGTGAGTCTTGTTTGTTTTCTTTCCCCTTTTAGTTGGCATCTTACTGTTTCAATCCTTGCCATAGATCTTTTGGCTCAGTTTCTCTCGGAAAAGGTGGGATGCTTGAGTCGAAATATACAAAATCATTCATCCATTTTGCAGGCGAACCGGCGACAGGACATCTATTCGTCTGAAAATGCACTCAACTTGATTCGTCGCATAGTTAAGCGCATACGCGAGTCCACGGCTAAAAATTTTGCTATATGCATCAAATTAAATGCCGCTGATTACAGCTTTTCAAAGAAAAGCAAAGATGAATCTTCCAGTGATACTGAAAGGCGTGCCCTTGATCACTTGCTCGCCATTGCAAGTTGGGGATTGGTTGATGTAGTAGAAATCAGTGGCGGGGACTACGAAAAGCCAGGTCTATTTCTGATGAAATAAGTTATATAAACTTGCTGACTATGTTGTCCTCGCAGACTTTATAACGTCTTATTCGGAATCTCCACGTCAGGCATTTTTCGCTCATTTTTCTCAGAAAGCACTCAAGTCTCTAGATTCCCTGAGAAGGGTTTCTCAGCAGCCATTGCCACTCATTTTGTTAACTGGTGGACTTCGCACCACTGGTTTGCTTCGTAAAGCGCTTGTTTCGAGACACGCCGATCTTCTTGGTCTCGGACGATGCTCTGTCCACTGTCCTGATCTCCCATTGCTTGTTCGTAGAAGAATTGGCTATCCTCAACGCTGGGACAATATTCATTTCCATCATGAGCCAGATTTGCAATTGCCTTGGATCCTGGAGTACATGCCTTTCAAATGGCTGTGGAGCATCACCTTGGAGATTAAACTAATAGGTGCTGGAATTACTATGGCATGGTATGTGGTTGCATTGAGAGGTATTGCCAATGCAACCTTCACATCTGATAACTTCAAACCAAACACTGAACTTGGAGGTTTGCAATCTATCTTTTGGATGTGGTTTTGGACCCCACTCCTGGGAAACAGTACACCTATAACATGGCAGAAATATTACCAAGGGTGGCATATTTTGTTGGTGCTGACAGTGATTTCTATCACATATGCCTTCCAGACATATAACATCTCATTGTGGAAGCAATTCAAAATCCCTCACCCATTCCATTGAATATTAAATATATGTATCAGTGTCACCAACAGATGTCCAATAATCAAGCTTTAGAAAGATCCAATTTGGTTGGCAACCTTAAAGTCACTGCCTGTCTTTCTTTTGACCTCTTCTAGAGTGATTCCCTCTGCCAAATCTATCAATTCCATCTCTCCTGAGACCCTGTCCACTTCAAAGACTGCAAGCTCAGTGATTATGGTGCTCACAGTGCGAGCACCTGTAAGAGGGAGTGAACATTGGTTGAGAATCTTGGGCTTCCCATTCTTTGAACAATGCTCCATGATGGCAATGACTTTAGTTTTATCTGGATTGGAGACCAAATCCATGGCACCACCAATGCCTGAAATGAGGGATTCAAAAAAAGCAGAAGACAAGGACAAGACCAAATAAGTCTTACCCTTGAGCAGTTTTCCTGGGATCATGAAATTAGCAATGTCCCCTGCTTTGGAAACTTCCATAGCCTATTTGCCAATTTAAGCTTTGAGTAGGAAACTTGGAGATTGACATACACCAAGAATTGCAACATCAACATGTCCACCTCGAATCATTGCAAAGGATTCGCTGGAGTCTGAGGGGCCTGCTATTACCAAGTAACACAGCCATATGAAGAACAGGACATACCGAAAATCGAAGCTCCAGGAAGAAGAGTGACGGTCTCCTTTCCAGCATTGATAAGATCGCTAGAAAGGCGTCCATTGTCTTAGCGGTGTGACTGTTGAAGTGAAGACCTAGTAACTCACGCATCGACTTCATTTTCCGTTGGGTACGGGCCCATACCTAAGATACCATTTTCACTCTGAAGCCAAACTTTTATTCCAGGTTCTAAGTACTCCGGCACAAGTGTTGGCATCCCAATTCCGAGATTAACATAGAAGCCGTCTTTAATTTCCTTCGCAGCACGCTTAGCGATTCGATGACGTTGAGCTATGGCAGTAGCCATCTCTTGTGACGTGCAAGGTTCATTTTCGTTCTCTTTTTTGGCCAGTGTATATATTTCGATGCGTTTCTTTACTGTGGCGGGCACAATGCGGTCGACATATATGCCCGGCACATGAATCGAATTCGGTGATATAGAGCCAACCGGGACAATATTTTCTGCCTATCATCGGGAATAAGATGAGAGAATTTTGATACTAGAAGCCTAATACCTCGACGATTGTCAGCTTTGCATTTTTTGCCATCACCGCACTGAAATTTTGGGAGGCGTATCTTTCAACCATAGAGGTAAAATGGTACCGTGGACAAAGAATTCATGCACACATACCGAAAGACACAATTTCCAACTTCATCCACTTTCCAGGCCCGCACGAATGCTACATCTCCTGCTAGCGCTGGCTCGAGAATATATCTTTTGCCATTAATTTCTCTAGCTTCTTTTGGAATTCCGGGAATCGCCACACCATTAGCCGCTCCTCCTTCGTTGTATCGTTGTGGTATAGTGCCTTCTTCAACAGCCGTCGAGGCTCCAGTGGGGGTAAAGAACCCAGGAATTCCAGCGGCGTGTGCACGTAGCCGTTCTGCAAGGGTGCCTTGAGGAACAAGTTCTAAGGTAATTTTTCCTGATAGGTATCTACTCTCAAAGTTTTTGTTGCTGCAGGCCTTCAGTAAAGACGCTTGCAGTATAGTGATGCGATGTTACCTCCCAGGGTAGGACGCAATGACCTTGCTAAGCTGATTGGTGTTTAACAACTTGTCTGTGAGGACGAAGTAAGATTCCAAATATACTTCTATGTAAGCAAGCTTGCCTAGTCCAGAGTCGCCACCTCCGGCATTGTTTGAGACTCCCGTCAGGTCTTTTACACCTGCGCGTCTCGCCAAAGCACCAAGAAGGGTATCTAATGGTTTATTTAGTGAGTTTGAATACCCCCGTAGTCCACAGTAATTTAAAATGACCCGGTATGCCCGCCAGGCCGAATCCTATAAAAAACCGGCACCTTAGGGTACTTCCAGTATAACCACTGCGCTATCAAACCTACCACCACAGAGCAGAACCGAGCCTGATTTAATGTCCTTCACAGCCTCGTCTGCAGAAGTCCAGACTTTCGAGTTTCTTGAGACACGTAAGTCGACGGGTGTACTCAACCGTCGTACATTTCGGGGACAAGAGCAACTAAACGGCTTTACACCAATTGCGCAAGCCAGGGACAACTGCGTGACTCTCAACATGGCTTAAGAGATAAGGCTATTGGAGAGAAATTGGACGCTTTAACAACAGTCTGCGTGAAGGGAGCACAACGGGGAAGAAAGGGAGAGCTTGGAAACTCTGGATTGGACATTAATATCCATAGCGTGAGAATGAAGGTGAGAAAAGGAAGACTGTGACAAAGAGCAAGAGCTGAAGCGCTGACATCCTGAACAACCCAAGGATAACGTTATTCCTTCTTCTTCCCTGGCAAATTTGAATCGTATCTAACACCGCGGAGAAGAAACGCATTATCGTTTTGCACATGTACATGGGGGCATTCTTGAAACATATCGATGGTCTGCTTGATTCATCAGACACTAGTACTGGTCTCCCCAGAGGCGACCTGAGCGACTGGTCACGGTTCGTCGTTGTCTGGTCGTCACTGGGCCTTTATCGACCTCAATATCTGAAAAAAGTGTCGCTGACGCGTTCAATGCTCCTGAAAGTGCCATTTTATTGGGGGGTGACGAGGCACGGGACGAACGTGGTCCTTGGGATGGTTCTGTCTTAGGAATGTACGGTTTTGGTCCGCTTTCGAAAGATAGCAACCCAATCTTCCTTTCCCTTTATAAGTAAGCTTCAAACTTGTCCACTGTATAAAATTCTTCCTAACTTCGTCTTCTTGAAATTGCTTTTCATCCTCAGAAAACCTGATATAGACCATATTATTCCTTCACTGTTTGCCATCTTAACCTCAAATAGGACAAAAGAAGAAATTTCCGGCGAACTCACAGAACTTTTTGGGTTTGACGAAATTGATTTGGTGGTTCACATCCTTGATAACCGTTCGTCTGTTTTAGAACAAGTACGAGACCTACTTTTTTTTCAAGACATGCATTAATGTTTGGTGAAGCTCGACGAATATCTAGCCTGTCGGCAAACCGATATTCCAGCGAATGAGATCAAGCCGGCTAGTGTGTTCCCATAATGACCTTCAATACTGTATCATACAGCTTTTGCTAGATGGCAGCCAAGTTTTCTCGCTCGACAGTGCTCGGCAGCGTATGCAAGAGCGATTCAACGCAAATGCCGTTCGTCCTCTGTTTAAAGGGATCCAGGTAATTTCAAACCTCACGTTTGTTTAATTCTATTAATTTCGGGTTTCAGCAACCGGATCTTGAAGTTCTTCCTCATGTCTATACATCAAGTGGCCTTTCTCAAGGAAATTTGGTATCTCAGTATGGATCTAAGTATATCTTGCCTCTCGGGACTTCGAGACAGAACTGTGAAGTGAATACTCTCAATCTATTTCTGATGCCGGCTTGAACTCACCCTCGTGTTCAAAGGAATACGAAGAAGTCATTATCCCGCCTGCCAAGCCTATTGCACCCATGTCAACGGAACGCCTGATCTCGGTATCTGAACTTGATAATATTGTCAAAGAAAGCTTTCCAGTGCGTCAGCTCAATTTTTTACTGCCTGCTACAGTTCTGATGCACAGTTGAATAAGGGATATTCAGCTCTCAATCGAATCCAATCAATCGTATTTCCCACAGCATACGGCTCAAATGAAAATTTGCTTATATGTGGTAAAGTGGTTTATCGAATCAATGGGAGTCGATTTGGCTAAGATATGCAAAAGCCCCCACCGGTGCAGTCAGTATTGCAT
Organism: Galerina sulciceps; assembly: GCA_023014345.1. Classification (NCBI taxonomy): domain Eukaryota; kingdom Fungi; phylum Basidiomycota; class Agaricomycetes; order Agaricales; family Galerinaceae; genus Galerina; species Galerina sulciceps. The sequence continues at coordinate 611,209 of JAEDXJ010000005.1, read as the reverse complement.
AGAACGTATGTTAGGAACTTGCTCAATTTTACTCAGGGAAAAACAGACGTGGCTGTCCTCACCATTCTGCGAGTCATCGACCAACATCGTCTCACAAACAAAATTTCAAATGGTGCACCAGTTCCTCAAACGATTGATAGAGACGCTTTCAAGATTGTCTATGTGTGAGTAGTTGCGAGTTTCTCAATTGCACGAGCTTGATGGTGTTTCGAATGTGTTTTAGCGCTCCTATGAAAGCCCTTGCATCAGAGATTGTGCGAAAACTTGGTCGAAGGCTGGCATGGCTCTCTATCGAAGTCCGCGAGTTGACAGGTAAGTTGGTTGCTTATGGCTTTTTGTTGCATTTACAAGACCAAAACTGGCCAGGTGACATGCAGTTGACACGAGCCGAGATTGCTCGAACTCAAGTCATTGTAACAACTCCGGAAAAATGGGATGTTGTGACTAGAAAGCCGACAGGCGAAGGGGAGCTTGCATCGGTCTGTAATATCATCTTAATTTTGTAATGCTTTCTGAAAAGTTTGTGACAGACTCTAAAGCTTTTGATAATTGACGAGGTACACTTGTTGAACGAAGAAAGAGGCGCAGTCATTGAGACTATTGTAGCACGGACGCTGCGACAAGTGAGTCCCACGGAAATTTCGATAAATTGTCGTTAACTAGACTGATTGCTGTAGGTAGAATCTAGCCAGTCTATAATTCGAATCGTTGGTCTGAGTGCCACTCTTCCAAATTATAGAGATGTTGCTGAATTTTTGTGGTGCGATAGTACCATTTAAATTCCTCTATTTATCTCATTGATTACTTTTTTTAGTGTTTCCCGCCACAAAGGCCTCTTCTATTTCGATTCGTCGTTCAGACCTGTTCCATTAGAACAACATTTTTTGGGGATTAAGGGAAAACCTGGCAGCTTGCAATCGCGCAAGAATCTTGACAGTGTCACATTTCACAAAGTTTCAGCTTTAGTAGCTAATGGGCATCAAGTCATGGTCTTCGTCCATGCTCGGAAAGAAACAGTGAAAGCTGCGATGAATTTGCGCGAGTCGGCACTGTTGGAAGGGAATCTTGAGGATTTCAGCTGCGAAGACCATCCTCAATGGAATTTTTTCCGCCAAAAAATCGGAGAATCGAGGAATAAAGAAATGAAGCAGCTCTTCGACAGCGGCTTTGGGATACACCACGCGGGAATGCTCCGTTCGGATCGCAACATGATGGAACGAATGTTTGAGGCGAAAGCCATTAAGGTTAGTGTTCCATCGAGGGTTGTTTTGCGACCCTTTTGTTTCTTGTCTCAAATAGGTCCTTTGCTGTACTGCGACATTGGCATGGGGTGTTAATTTACCCGCGCATGCAGGTGGGTGCTTAAGTCTCCAGCCGGGAAATTATGCCGACAAATTTTCGATATAGTTATCATCAAAGGAACACAAGTTTATGACAGTTCGAAGGGAAGATTCGTTGATCTGTCGGTGCTCGATGTGCTCCAAGTTTTTGGTCGAGCTGGACGACCCGGTTTGGAAATGAGCGGCGAAGGCTACCTCTGCACAACAGAGGATAAACTGACCCATTATCTTGATGCCGTCACGTCTCAGGTACGACTATGCCATTTTATTTTTGAAGCTCGACCAACAAGATTATATCCAGATTCCTATCGAATCACAGTGAGTGATTATTTGCCTTCAAATTATGACTCTTGCCATTTTGCTTCCCTTTCCCCCTCCCTAGGTTCCAGGCTGGTTTGATGGATGCTTTAAATGCCGAAATTGCTCTCGGGACAGTGGCTAACACTCGAGATGCTGTGCAATGGTTGGGATACACATACCTTTTCGTCAGAATGCGAATGAACCCATTCATTTATGGTCAGTTTTAGGTGTTATCAAGCTTTTTAATAACTGTCTCTATATTCAACAGGCATTCCGCGGGAATTTGTCGAAAACGATCCTCACCTCGGGGGGAAGCGAAACGAATTGATCTCGATTGCGTCTCAAAGACTTGCAACTAACCGAATGATCAACTACGATGTACGACATGGTGAATTTCAAATTTCTGAACTTGGCAGAATTGCTGCGAAGTATTATATCCGCCACACCTCTATCGAAATTTTCAACAAAGAGTTTCGACCAAAGATGTCAGAGGCCGACGTCTTAGCAATGCTGAGCATGAGCACAGAGGTGTGATACATTTCTGTGCATTGTCGCTTCCTGAATACTGAAATTAAGATTACACAAGTTTGACCAAATTCAGATCCGCGAGTCTGAGATTAAGGAGCTCGAACAAATCATGGAACGGGCTCCATGTCAGGTTAAGGTCATTGATGTCTTATACTCGATGATGTTGATCTTGATTGTGCCTTTTGGTAGGGCGGAACAGACACCAGCGCTGGGAAAGTCAACATCCTGTTGCAAGGATATATCTCTCGCGAAACAGTGGAAGATTTTGCCTTGGTATCTGACATGGCTTATGTCGCTCAGAATGGTGGGCGAATCGTGCGTGCTCTGCTTGAGATAGCTATGAGCCAAAAATGGGCCAGCGTTACATACGTTCTGATGAACATGAGCAAGTCAATCGAACGCAGATTGTGGTCTTTTGATCACCCTCTGCGACAGTTTCATCTCAAGCCAGAGACACTATTTTCCCTGGAGAAGTGGGCGGATGATTGGTCGGTATCTCGGCTTGCAGATTTGGACGCCAACCGCTTGGGCCAACTCGTCCATCTAAACGAAATTCACGGACTAGCGATCCAAAATGCTGCGAAGCAGTTCCCTAAGGCCCAGATTGCGTATACATTGCAGCCTATCACGGCTGACGTGCTTAAGGTGACACTCACGGTCACTCGTGCATTCGAATGGAATTCCAAAATTCATGGCACAAGTGAGCCTTTTTGGGTCTGGGTCGAGGATCAAGATGGCTTGAACATCATTCAACACCTGCACCTCCTTTTCCAACAAACGACGGACTTGGTCAAAGTGGTTTTTTTTATCCCAGTTCCAGATGATCATCCACCTACCTCTGTTACTATACGTTTAATTTCAGACCGCTGGATTGGCGCCGAGGACACTGTAGCAATATCTTTGGATTCTGTCACAATACCTTCTGTATCTCGGGTCTATACCCCTGTTCTCAGGTTACCTTTCCTTATCGCCGATGGAATGCGGCCCTCGAACATGAAAGACGCATTCCCACCTCGCTTACACACTCTGAATATGCTCCAGACACACGCCTACTGGAACATTGTCCATAACAGAGCCAACTCTCTGCTTTGCGCACCCGCAGGAAGCGGTAAGAGCACCCTCGCACAGATGGCAATTTGGTATGTCTCATTGAGTCTATCGCGACTGGGCTGATAACACGGAACAGGAATACAATCTTGGAGTCAATGGGAGGCTGGGTTCTTGTGGTCGCTCCGACTAAGACGGCGGTTTTGGAAATTGCCTCTGAACTTCGTGGTGGCTCCAAGTCAAGCAACATCATGCTGGAATATGGAGGTGACAATAAACACATTTTCGCGCCTGTACACTCCAGGACTATACGGGTTATATCTGCAGAGCAGCTTCTTCATGCCGTGGCTGGTGGTATTGTCACCTCAGACGTCGCAGGCCTCCATTTAGTGGTATGTGAAGCACTCGAACAACTTCATTCGACCTATGAGCTTGCGCTCTCCCTCCTTCGCCTTACGGTCCAGTCATCGCCAGTGAGATTCATTGGAATTTCTGCGTCCATCAGTGATGCCGTTGATCTCGCTAAGTGGCTCGGCGTTGACAACACCGCGATCCACAATTTTCGTCCTCAGGACCGTGATCAGTCTCTGGTCATCTCCCGTCAAACCTTTTCAATACCCTATTCTACTTCCCTTTTCAAAGCAATGACAAAACCAGCATACAGAGCTGTACAGGATTCGCCTGAAGGAACACCTGCCTTGGTTTTTGTCCCTTCTCGTGGACAGTGTCGACCGATCGCTTTAGACCTTATCACAAGATCCACCTTGGAGACAGAGACGGGTAGAGGCTACATACCCAACTCAATTTCGGACGTCCTTGTCGGAGATTATTGTGCAAGGCTCCAAGACACCACTTTAGTAGACTTTATTTTCAAAGGGGTAGGATTCTTTCACCCCGGTATCAAAAAAAAAGATCGCCTTCTTATGTTGGAAATGTTTACGGAAAGAATCATTCGTGTTCTTATTATTCCAAAGGATTCTTGTTGGAGCATCCCAGCACGAGCGCCCGTTGTGATCGTCATGGGCACCCAGTATGTCCATGTCGAAAACCACGTTCGCCAGATTCGCGACTACACCCTAACCGAACTCGTCAAGATGCAGAGCCTCGCTGCCCAGGATTCAGGAACGGGTCGTTTCCATCTTTTTTGTCAGGCGGAAGCTCTTGAGACGTACTCTAGATTCCTTGATGAGGGTCTGCCGCTCGAATCTGAACTACCTGGTAGCGCGACCCTTCGCAATTGGGCCAGGACAGTCTATGGAAGAACCAGAGACAAGCAATCAATTGTTGATGCCCTGTCCTTTACCTACTTTTCGCAAAGAGTTGCCAGTAACCCGTCTTACTATGGAATCACAACTTCCAATCGGGACAAAAGTCTTGCAACTATCGCTGATCAGGTTGTAGACGAGATACATAATACTGGAAACTCTGCCTATTATAGTTCACCAGAAGACAACTTTCTATAGACAATCAAGTTTCTAAGAATACCATGTTCCACCACCACATAATACTTATTTCAGGTACTTTTTGAGACCTTGCAAACGTTCAGCAGCTGCACGTAATGTGTCCACATCCTTGCAAAATGCAAATCTAGCAAATGCCTCTCCAATGTTGGCATGCTCTTCACAGTAGAACTAATAACAGAAAAATAAGTGTGAGTAATAGGCCATATCGGGAAAGTGGCAGCCACACCTCGCTGACAGGAATGGAAGAGACCCCAACTTCATTTGCAATGAACCAGCACGCCCTAAGGTAATGTAAGTAGATCATCCAGCAACAATAATAAGAGATTGGACCTAAAGTCTCGTCCCCGCCCTAAAACACTAGGAGGGAATGGATAATCTTTTGGAAATTCGACTCTCGAAATATCCTAGGAAGCGTTAGTTGGCAGAAGGGGAAAAATAATATCTTACCAGTAGAATAAAGTAAGTGCCTTCAGGGAGGGTATACTTTAGTCCGACCTTATCAAAGGCATCGGAAAGTATGGCTCTCCTTTCAGCATATTCTTTGACCTGGTGTTCAAAGAACATTCGTCGTTTCGCCTGCTCCAATCCAGCAGCTGCCGCTTCTTGTAGAGGCGAATTCGAACAGAAGACGATACGGGTACTTGCTGCAAGAGTGGGTTGGATGATCGACTTCGGCGCGATCAGCCAGCCAATGCGCCATCCAGTAGCCGCGAATGCTTCTGCAATAGATGACAAAAGGGAATGATCAACGAGGGTCGGAGGACCCCGGTGACAGTGGCACATGCTTACTCCCTGCAGAGCAGACCGTTACGGTGCGATCCCACATGCCGGGTAAATTCGCAATTCTCACATGCTCTTTGCCATCAAAGACGAGGCAGTCATACTACAGAAATATGAAGAGCAATTCAGTGATAATAGCGATTGGGACATACCACCTCATCTGCCATGACGAGGAGATTAAATTCCTCAGCGATAGATGCAATGTCTTCTAATTCAGCTTTGGTGAACACTTTGCCAACGGGGTTGTGTGGGGTGTTCACAATTATCATTTTAGTCCGGGGTGTGACAGCACAACTTTGGCAAGCCAGTTTCAGCCAAAATATAGTGGGCTTATAGAAATAGAATGTGGAAATACCGAAGCTGGTCGATGTCAAGAGTCCAATCATCACTAGTGGCCTTTTCGACAGATGCCTTGGGTGGGTGCAAAGGGACATAGACGGGCTTGCCACCGTTGAAAGTTACGGATGGAAGGTACTGGTCAAAGAATGGTTCAAACATGATGACCTCGTCACCATGCTCTAAAAAGGCTGTGAAGACAGAGTATTGTCCTGTAATAGAAATCACGACGTTAATCCCGGTCATGGTTGGCTTATTGTCGACAGTGCAAACCTTCATTCGCTCCACTCGTCACAAGGATTTCCGACTCAACATCCAACTCCCTGTTCAACTGCGGCCCGTAAAATGCCTTGATTGCTTCACGAAGGCGAATGCGGCCCCTTGGATGAGAATAGTGGTTGGAAGCGACTGCATTCAGGGCCACTTCTGCAGCTTCCGTCACCCATTTCGGGGGGGCAAAGTTCATGTAACCCTGACCAAGATTGATGCAGTCTGCGGGCAGGTTGACCGCGCTGGCATGACCACAGGTGAATGGCAAATTCTTGGGTCATGTGTAGATATACCATAACACACCTGAAGATAGTCCAGACGTCAAGTGCGAGCGCCCTTCCCTCCTTCAAGCGTGATGAAAAGGGAATGAGGTCGCTTCGGTCGATTTTTGGAGAATTAGAAAGACCGTTCAGTTGACTAGCCATCGTGGTCCTGGATATGGATTTGGAAAGAAGGGTTGTTCGAAAATGCGGACTTAAAGTGTTCACTCTTGAAAACTTTGAGCAATGAGCAAGCATGTAATATTTACGACCGAGGCGATCGGTGAGCAGAAATAAACGGCTACTACGCGTAATATCGGAAAATCGGTCCTCGGACAAATCGGGTTCAGTATACGTAACTACAGTAGAGTCCCTCGACATCGCGCCATGCTGGTAGATCTCGCTTATAAAACAACCAGACCTGCAAATTTATTTCTCAAGTTCTATTGTCCCGCAGATCCTGCGGTTGGGCTCACGGGGTGTATAATAACAGGACTTACGTGGCACTGGCCGGAAAATGTGGACGACTAAAATTGTGTAAAGTGAATGGAGGGACTCGTTATCTGATAACGGTCATCACCCTTGATCATGTCGCATGTCACCAGGGACCGAGGATACTGGAGCACTGCCACTGTTCCCGAACACCATACCAATGACTTCGACGTGGAAAGGAAGTAATAAGAAGGGTTCGAGTTAGCATTAACTACAGGCTTAATTCCCCACGCTCGACATCTATATTGACATTCAATAGGTATTCTCTTTCAAGACAGCACCTTCCCGGGTCTTCCAGGTAGCAGGAACTCATTCAAAGCGCTCAACGCGCACATTGTTCGAATCTTACAGAAGCCTGAAGACGATAACGCTCGCCATGCGTCCTGGCTTCCGACCCACTTAATACATGCGAGTTCTTTTTTATTCCCTTCTGAATTTATTTTGCAGGAATCTTTTTATCCGACGATAACTACCACAAAACCAATCATTCTTTACGAGGTTGTTGCTAGCAAACTTGGTGGCCACATTGGGCCACATTGCATCTCGTGGATGGCCAATCCCGACCATAATGCTCTGGCGCTGAATTCAGGCAGGACAATGACGCTATCGAGGTGTTTACTAGATAACAAGCGTTTTGTCAGCTGTCTCGTCTGGTTCTATTTGCAACTGTCAACGCCTATGCAACGCCTGATTTCGATGGAATGCCCGCTACCACCGCTGCTCCCCACCCCCGAACCTCATCCGCAAGGAACCGAGTCTTCTCCGTTTTCCAACTATCGTCTCATTTTCTGTTGGGTGAAATTCGGTGGTACTTTGCACATCATTATCGCACCTTGCCAGAGCTGGCCCAAAGAGCTTCTTTGTTGCTATATCATATCGTCCTTCTGCTATATGCGGTTGTTCCGAATATCTCAAGTCATTGAGCCGAGGACCTCGTCTGTGCTCATGTGTTATCGACTTCGGAAGTATCTGACAAAAAAAATAAGCAAACGTACTCGATTACTTCATGCGACTGACTTTATTGATTGGGTGCACCCCATGGAGACTGGACAAAAAGAGTGGTTTTGTTCCCTGGACTTTCGAATAAAGAGAGTTGGGTGTGTTCCATAGTACCTCATCCCGGGCCTCCATTTTTTTCAGTGTTACTTAATTCCCTATGGCTCACGACGACTCCGATCACATTTTTGCTCGTGCATCACCAACCGCCGCCGACCGCCTTATCAGAAACAAAGTACAAATTGCCCATGTCAGACAGCTTTGGTATTTTTTGGCCGGCGTGATTGCATTCTTCACCGTCGTTCGCGCTCTTCGCTACTTGTGGTCCGAGCTTGCGCCGCTCCCTGAGCGTTGTGAATCCCTTCCAAAGGAAAAAGGGGACGAGGAAAAGAGCAGCAGCACACGACTGGCCTCTTCGGCATCTCGTCGAATCCTCTCTGCGCTGGCGACAACTTTCAGGATTGTTTTCTTTCGGTGGAGCATACCAATTGGACCTGGTCCTATTGCTTCCGTCGCGGAATTAAGCTTCATATTTTCTTACATTACCGCCATGTTTGTGTGGCTTTTTGTCGATAGTAAGTCGCTCCTCGTCCAGGCGTGAAATGATTTGAAATTCCTTTCGCAGCGCGAGATCTCGCATCCTTCATGTACCAGGATCGTGCTGCTCTCATTGCCTCCTCTCAAATTCCTTTGATTGTCGCTCTAGCAGGTAAAAATAATATCATCTCATGTGAGTAGTGCGTCCCTCCAAGGTGACTAAAAGAAGCAAATTTTTTTATCAGGGTTAACTGGCATCAGCCATGAACGAGCATGTCCTTCTTCATAGTATATCAATTGCATCTAACAAACTACGATAGCTTAATGTCCTCCATCGCGCTGCTGCAAGAACCAACTTTATTTTCCTCTGGGTTCACGCCCTTACCCGGGTAGTGTCAGGGTATTCGATATTTCCTATTTGTTTTTTTTTTTGTTCTTTCTAACAGCTTTATAGATTACCAAAGCAATTCGACTTCACTCATGGTTGGATGAGATCTGGGGCTCTCAGTTTGGCAAGCTCCACTATTGCGACAGCTTTGTCACTTCGTCCAATCAGACACGTCGCCTTCGAGTTTTTCCTGGTCACCCACATTCTATTCATCCTGTGAGTTCTCATGTCATCTGCGCCTCACCTATTCTTACCTATCTCCATCCAGTATTTTTATCGTGGCTGGATACTATCACGCAAGAGATCTCAAGTGTGTTTCTCCAGGTTTATTTTTGCTCTAGGCTCTATCTTACTTTCTTTAGCTTCGGCGGCTATATATGGCCGGGTCTGCTTATATGGGGATTTGACAGAACTATCAGACTTGGCCGACTTGTGTGGAATAACAAGGTTTGGAATCGTGCTTATCCAGGAGATGCTCTCGTGGAATTGCTTTCGGAGGACACGATACGCCTCACTTTACGCCGTCAGATTTCCTGGTCCCCCGGCCAGCACGCATATGTCATTTTACCGACTGTGAGCAGCATGCCCTTCGAGGCACATCCGTTCACAATCGCCAGCATCCCGGATAGTAGCGGAGATTCCAAGGAATGTGACGTTGTGTTCCTTATCCGAGGCAGAAGCGGTTTTACACGACGGCTCCGTGAACATGCGACGAAGGATCCCGGGAGCAGAGTGCCAGCCTTCTTGGATGGTCCATACGGATGTCCCCCTGACCTTCGTTCATTCACGACATGCGTGCTCATCGCAGGTTTGTCCTCTCCTTTTTTCACGGCATCGAGGTCATCATCCGTGGATAGGTGGCTCTGGAATTTCATATACGCTCCCGCTTCTCCTGAATCTCGTGAGGTTGGTTACACCTTTCATTTACATTTACATAGCATCCTGATAGTCCTCTCAAGGATCAATGCACGCGGGAGTAAATCGGCCGTTCGAAGGATTGTTTTCGTTTGGGCGGTCCGAGACGCAGGTATGTCTATGTGTTATGAGCCAAGATTGCCAAGGAAATCTATTTACCAAATACTTTAGTTCATCTCAAGTGGATATCAAAGACTCTTGTAGCCGCTCTGGCGAGTTCAACACCGTATCTGACCGTTGAACCTAGAATATACGTCACGGGCAAGAATTATCCAATTCCAGAAGTGCCAGAGCTTCCGACGGACCGCGCATCTATGTCGTCTGGCTCCATCGAAAAGGACGTCGCTGAAACCGAATTACCTGTATACTCCTCCTTGAAGCTGATGCACGGTAGGCCTAGTATGAAAAAGCTGTTGACTGAGGAAATCCAAACATCATTGGGCCCTATTTCAGTCGATGGTTTGCATTCAGCCTCCACGATCACTGCGATTGATTGCTAACACACGTCTTACAGTGGCAGGGCCTTCCAATTTGGCAGAATCAGTGCGCCGAGCTCTGAGCTCTGATGTCGCAGGTCCTGTGGATGTATTGAAAGGGTCGCAATCGGTTACTCTACACGTGGAAACATTTGGAATGGTCAAGAAGTGATGAATTTTCAACCTCGCCTCTCCCTCTTTTTCCTTTTCCTCTCTCTTTCTTTTCTTTTCGTTATCATAAGGGAGCACGGAATTGTGTACACCTATCAGCCTATCAGGACTGAGTAGCTATAAGATCGACTTGTATTGCCAAAACAGAGACAAGAACACCTTTAACTTCGGCTTGACTGTATTATTTCCCCGCTGTAGTTGCAGAGAATATATGCGACCTTATTTTTACATTGAAGTTTTCTGTTCCTGTCACGGACACGCCGACTCTCACGTGGGCGTTACGTGAAGGTGCCGTTTGGACTGTGGACTTGCTGTGCGGCCATACTGTAACACTGGGGTCCACCTTGGTTTCTCGCTACAAACGCACCACCTTGCCCAGCTTGAGTAGCTACACTCCCGCGAAGTGCGTTCTTTTTTCTGTTGTCTACATCCACAGGTTCCCTGATAATGGACATATTCAAGGTCCATGTCGTCCTCTGCTGTCAGTGCATTTGTACACCATTCGCATGAGCTGTCCCATCGCACAAACGAGAATCAAAGTCGTGTCCCCATCGATGACGATCACGATTCCGATGAAGACGAACTTTTTGTATATCCTTCAAACGTCGAACACATCGTCGAACCACCTTTATCTCACCAAGTGCATCCATCCCAAGCACAGTTGGAATCACTGTATGCAGCAGCTTCTGCGGGAGATCTTCAACTGTTGAAAAATCTTTTCAAAAATGCCCTTGAAACCGGTGAAGTTGAGCCTTTCAATTTGGCCAACGATGCATCTACGCGCACTGGATTCACTGCATTACATGCAGCGGCGAGCAGAGGATATTACGATATTGCTGTGTGGTGTAAGTACTCATGGCCGACCCTTTTATGACCCCAGTGCTTACAGCTGGACTATAGTAATTGAAGAATGCGGGGCTATGCCTGATTTGGAAGATAGGGAAGGCGAGGTGAGTAACACTTAGGTGATTTGGCATTTGTAGATCTAACAAGCACAGAAATAGACAGCATTGCATAAAGCAGCTTTGAACGGTCATATGTCAATTGTCAGTTACTTATTGCCTGACAAGGCTGATGTTCATGCACGCGACGCTGATGGGTGGATGGCGCTGCATAATGCATGCTCTAAAGTCAGTCTTCTCAGCCAATGCATCGTCCTCATTTTAGGCTCAACCATCTTTAGGGTTATCTTGATATCGTTCGCTGGCTATGTGAAAACGGTGGTGCAACGTCAGTCGTTGACGGTGTACGTGGACTTGATGCTCGAAGCAAAGATGGATGGACGCCATTGAGTCGGACTCCTTTTCTTCCATTCTCGGTTTTAATAGTTAAATGTGTTAATCTAGTGAACGCCGCCTCCAAGGGCCACTTGCCCGTAGTCCTCTATCTTCTGACCAAGCAGGCTGCAAACCCTCTTATACGGAATAAATGGGGTGAAACGGCCTATGATGCCGCCGCTGCAGTCTTCGAGGTCTGGATATGTGAGGTAATGTCATAGATTTGGATTTTTTTGGGCCACTGCTCATTATAATTTGTTTATCTTAGATTTTGCAGCAAGCCGAAGCTGAGCGATGGCGCGGCACTACAACCCCGTACAACTCACTGCTTGTTCATACGACCCTCCCTGTGATATTATATGAAAACCAACGCCTCGATACTCGTCTAAAAACAGTAGCCGTGTCTGGTGGCCGTCCAAAATTCTCGGCATCCGGCTTGGGACGACAAAGGCGACGTTCTCCTTTTGAACTTAAGCTACCACAACCAGACAAAGAAACGGGGGCTAAGGTCCTTCCAGCTTGGCGTAGCGGTGTTCAACTCCCTCTTCGAGACTCTCCCTGGTCTCTTCCCAGACCTGCCACTGTCGATCACCCAGCCCAAGAAGGAGTTGAGCGGAGTCACTTCTGGCTGTATGTGAATGGCAAGCTTCCAAAACATGTTGATACTCACCTGTTTACTAGTTCTGATTGGACCCTGGACGTTACACATCCCACTGTGGATGCTGAGGAAGGTTGGCAGTATGCGCTGTCTTTTGATGACCCCGATGAAAAGTGGACTGCTGAAATGCCATCCCAACTCGAAAGAATCATGTCTAGCAACAGCATCGTATCTGCTGGCTTTGTGGTTTCTTCGCGTGGTGACTCTCTGTCTTCTACTGGTCCTGGTCGTCCACCTCCCACATGGGTACGCCGTCGACGCTGGGTTCGAATCATGCGTCGTCGTTTAGATATTCCACCATTAGCTTTCCTTGAACCGGATGGCGCTATGTACTATCTTGACCTCGATGGATCTTTGGTCCCTTATGTCGAGGACCAACAGTTCAACACTCTCGACAACGGAGAGGGTCGTGAACTTGGCGCAATGGCACCCACTTTCTTATCTTCTGCTCAGGATTATGTTGCCCGTGCGAGATATCTTGTCGGTAACCAATCCCAAAACAGTGATACGAATGGGGCCTACATGTCAGCGCTCGAAGTACGCCGTGCAATAGCTAAAATAGAGCGTGCTACAATGGAATTGAGACAGGGAATTCTGAGTGCGTATCTATCTGAATGATGGATTCAAATTGACATTTTTGAATTCTAGGAGATGAAGATCCTGAACGCAAGATACAAGCAGAAGTGTTGCTCAACACTTATAGCCGTGATTTGGAAAGGCGTCGTTTGTCTGCTGGTGCCCAAGGGCTATTGATATCTGAATACGGTAATTTAATATATTTCTTGTTCGTTATTTGTCAATCTTGACCCTGTTAGACGAGGACTTAGACGAGGACTTAGACGAGAACGACAATGACAGCTCCGACGATGAATTCCACTATCCGCAATCCTCAGCGATAGAAGCGCGTAGACCTGCATCAAGATCGTCGGCTTCTACTGATTACTTCAGCAGACCTGGCATGTCTCGTGTTCCTGCTGACCTGGCACCGCAACTCACACAAGCGCCCGATTTCCGTGTACCTACCCATGAAGCTCCGCAAAAGGTATTGACCCCCCGTTGGTCATCCCCAACGCCACATCGGTTGCATGCGCAGTGGGAGAAAGACGAAGCAGTTTCCCAATGTCGAGACTGTCAGCGTAGATTCAACTTTTTGAACCGGCGGGTACGTTCATTTTTTTGCTATGGAACGATTTCCAAAATACTCACCTACCCTCAGCATGTAAGTTCCTCTCCAAACCGTGAAGATGCCCTCTGAATTGGTGTAGCATTGTCGGAAATGTGGTCGCATTTTTTGCGACAGATGTTCATCCTATAGGGCAATTCTGGATCCCGCTGATGTTGTTAATGACCCCACGCTATCTGATATTACCTCGCCAGCCGCAAGCCATCGAGTTTGTCAATCTTGCTTTGAAGAAAGTACCAGCGCCATTCCCAGCAGGTTGACACGCACTAGCACAATGGAACGCATCGTCGTAGATCAAGAACGACTCACGATCCCTGGCTCCTTGACGCGTCGACAATCAAGTTCTCAACTAAGCGACCTTGCAGAGTATGCTTTGATGAATATTTTCGCATGTTTCGTTCTGACCTCAACGTCTTCTAGCTGTCCGGTCTGCAATCAAAACTTAGATGAAGTTGGCGACGCACATGCGCAAGAAATCCATGTAAAAAGGTGCCTGGAAGGGAACCCAGGGACGCCTCAGTCAGCCATCCCTCAGCCAGCGAAGTACCTGGTATATCGTCTGCCAGCTGAGAGTGCTTTACTTGGAGTAGAATGTAGGTCACATAAAATGTTGTACCAGTAAGGTTTCATGATGCTGCAGGTGTTATATGCCTTGAGGAGTTCGTCAAAGGGTCAACGGTTGCTCGTCTTAGTTGCTTCTGCAGTTTCCATAGCGGCGAGTTATGTTCTGCTTCCAATAAAGCTGCATATACTAATGAAGGTGTTGATAGCATGCTTGTCATCCTGGCTCCAGCGAGGCAAAAGTTGCCCTGTACATGCTCGTTAAATCATGCAGCCATTTTCACTGTACAGGCGTTTGCTAATTCCATTTAACTATATGGACTGCTTTACAATTTCATGTGTACCTTGGATTATCTATCAATCACCATCGTTTCGCGGTTCGTAGAATGTGCTATAGCGCAACCTGCTTTCGTCAATTCGTATAATCTCGGAAAAGTCCTCAGCATCTGGCTCAACAATGTTCTGACCCTTACGTCCATCATCCTGATCATCCTCAAACCAATTAGATGGATCGTCGTCATCGTCGTCATCGTCGTCGCCATCTTCCATGTCTGAGTCAGTTGGTTTGTGGTTCCTGCAGAATGTCATCAAACTTGAACCATAATTATAGGGGAGCACATACATAAAGGCCCAAATACGAGCCTCTCTCTCTTGCCTTGTCAGGACTTCACCTTGTATTGGCATGCCAAGGCGTTTCTTCTTTTCCATTATTCGACTTTGTCGTTCTTGGTCCTGTAGGTGGGCTTGACGTTCTAGTTCCATGGCTTCTTGCATGCTGAGGGACCCAACAGCACCAGAAGTGTTGTTTTTGAAGCCCTGTACAAAGGTAATGAACAAGAATACAATCTATTTTTGAGTGATGACGAACGAATTGGGAGAGTGCTTTCCGTTTCGCCTCCAGAGTTCTACTGGTTGGAGGCTCTTGGGGTAAATCGACGGACATGTCACCTTCTTCTCTTATTGTAGTCCGCCTTAGTCCTGTGTTGATAGTTTCCATTCCATCAAGCTCTAGTAGTCGAGATTCGACGGCGGCTTGCTCAGCTAGTACTCTGTGGGCATAGGATGAAGTGGAAGCTTCACTGTTTATACAAAACGTTTCGTTCAGATAAAAGAGGCATTACACTCTTTGACGCACGGAGATGATAGAATCTTTGCGTTGAAATTATGAAGGTCTTGCAACTCGCGCACGGTCATCTCAGAAATTGGCCGTTGCTTTGGCTTTGGTGACGGCCTGAAGCCAGGTAGGATGGGGTTATTCCGGCGGACAGGAAAAATTGAGGTCATCGGTGAACGATTCATCGTCTTCCAAATTCCTGAAAGATGTTCGAGGAAGATAACGAATGACTGCAGTAATGAGCCCCGATTGGGCCATTCCCACCTTGTTGGGTGGATTTATAATTTGCATAATTGGCCCAAAGACATTTAGATTGAAAATCTTTTTTTGCTAGACCACACAGATACTGCAGGACATTGGACTTATGATAACTCAATCCCTCAAATGAGCAGAGGTAAAGGGCACAACCTTTGATTCATAGGAAGAACTGGAGAGTGAACCGCAAGGCCTTAAGGCGTGTAGCCAAGTTTGGCCATTGCCATGCCAGGACAAGTTTTAAAAGGAATTTACCGAACTACAATACCATTCATGGCACTGCGCCCTGACTATTTCGACAGGGGTGCAAAATCTGAAGGTAAGTTGTTCGTTTGGATTTTGCCTACGCACGATTTTGCCAATCGGGTAGGAACACGTGACTTGGCAAAAAATCCAAACAACTCACCCCATATTTTGCATACCCCGCAAAATGGTCTGGCCGCAGCAGTGTGGTCCAAGTCCCAACTTTCTTCTTCACATAAACACATCACCCTGGTTGGTAGTATAAGGGAAGTTATGACCATTAGGGGTACAGAAACTTACCATCCCAGGAGGCATAAATTCATCGTTATCAGGATTTTCGGGCTGTCGTCCTCTGCCGGCAGGGCCCAACCTATTTCTGTTCGGAAAGATAGGTCCAACGGGGTCGAACCTGGCTCCAGGAGGAGCACCCATTGGAGGAAGGTATCCATCACCTCCCCAGATACCTGGTGAATTGTTTTCTCTACCCATGCCAAAAATAGGGTGTTCAGGTCCAACAAACATTCCATCACCAGAACCAGGTGGAAACAGAGAAGCTGGAGTAAAGGGGTTTGTCGGGAAAGGGTCCAAGTCTCTTCTCCCAATTTCGAGAGGGTTTCGGGGAAATTCTGGTCGAGGAAGATAAGGGAAATGGTCAGTGGCGCTGGGAGGAAAATGAGGTCTAGGGTGGGGAGCCGCTGCATCGCGAGCTGGAGCATTCGCACTCGAGGATGCAGGCGGCCCAGTTTCCTCGGTGTAGCCATCTTTTTGTAGACCTGGAACTAATTTTTGCACAATTTTCAACTTAAATTGGGACAAGAAATCAGAAACCCGGTTTGAGGAAATGAACCCATGCACCAGTGGTCGGACGTCAGACTCAGGTGCATTGAGATTGTAGGGATAGAAGGAAGGCGACGTGAAGTCGTCCGTTGCTATGTCCAGAGTCGCAATTTTGTCACTCTTCAGTTGACGTCAGAAGTTAATTGAAAGAGGAGGGCCTATCAACCGACCTCCAATGCAATAGCGTTGACAATCGCCCGAGTTCCAAGCTTTAATACCTTGACTAAAAACTCGAGGCTGCTCTGGTCGTGTCTATACTTAAAAGCGTAGTTTCCAGGGCCAGATTCGTTCCAATTGAAGGGCAATACGTTGGAGGACAATGGTTGTGCTGATGACGATTCATCGACGGCGATCAGTCGAAAGGCCAAAACACTCAGAGCAGCATGTACGAGAGCAGCTACGCCATCTTGAGGTGATGCCAGAGATCTGTTGTCTGGCGGCAATAGTGTAGGAAGCAAAGTCAGGACGGCAGATGGATCCAGGATATCGCCAGTCATTTGTCGAAGTGTATCAAATCGAAGGAACCAGGAATCCTTCGAGTCAGAGCTGCTTCATCTCGGCCCGAGCGCAAACAAGCACAAATGAACCCGGAACGAATATCTCTCTAGCGGTTGTCACAGCGGTGAACACCTATCCTCAACAAGCAAATATGGCCCGTAGGGAAAGGTCATTCTCTCCGGATTCTTCCAATAAAAGGGTAAGACAATCTCATCGTTCACCTCGGTCTCCTTCGCCAACGAGGCGCAGCACCCAGAGACCTAGTGGTCGGTCGAGATACGACGACGACAGAGATCGGGACAGGGACAGGCATCGAGATAGAGACAGAGATCGATATCGAGATGACAGACATCGCGAAGACAGAAGGCGGGAGCCGCATAGAGACGACCGTAGACGTTCTCGTTCTCGTTCTCGTTCTCGTGAACGACGACCATTTACGCCACCTCGTCCGTTGCCCTCAGCAGAACCAGCACAAACACCCCCTCCTGAAGATGAAAAGCTGAAGGCTAAAAGGGCAAAATTAGAAGCATGGAAGAAAGAAAGAGAGGCCAAGAAAGCTCTTGACGAAGCAAAAGCAAAAGCAAAAGCCATGGCTCTGGCCGGTAAATCTGTTCCAAGTGCGTTCTGAACAAAGTTGAGAGTCGTATATGATTTCACAACACTTGATCCCTCAACAGCTATGACACCATCTGCTACCTCTGCAACGAGGACCCCTGGCCAGTTGAACCGCACGGCTTTGAATGGGTTAGGTCTTAAAGGGCTTCCTTTAAAACCTGAATTCACAAATGCCGCTAAAGTTGTTGTCGCCTCCTTGGATGATTCCGTAGAGTCAAAAAGAAAGTTGGAAATTCTCGGCGACATGCCAGCAGTCGACATGTCTATGGTGGAGGACGAAACTGGTGTTGGTGATTTAGAGGTAGATGATGACGACGAAGAGGCAAACCGGATGGACCAAGCTTTGAAGGCTAAAGTCAAGAGTGCTATGGACATTGACGAGGATGAGGAGGATCCGTTGGATGCTTTCATGAGCGATATTAAAGCAGAGGTCAAGAAAGTCAATCTGGAGGACATGCAAAAGATGGCGGATGTGACAGGTGGTCGCTCCAGAATTAGGCTCGATGAGAGGATGGTCGAAAATAGCATGGAAGACGATGCTGAAATGCCTGCTCCCGATGAACTCGACGTGACTGACCTCAATCCCGAGGATATTCTTGCCCTAGCAGCGAAGAAGGCGAAGAAGAAAGAGCTCGCCACCGTTGACCACGCTCGTATACACTACGAGTCCTTCCGAAAAGAGTTCTATATCCCTCCACCTGATATTGCTTCGATGACAGAAGAGGAGACCGAACTTCTCCGACTTGAACTTGATGGCATTAAAATACGTGGAGTCGACTGCCCCAGACCTGTAACAAAATGGAGTCATTTTGGACTCCCCGCTAATTGGTGCGTTTCTTTTAATTCACCTAGTTTCATCCACTCATTTGTCTTTTAGCCTTGACGTGATTAAACGCCTAAATTATGCTGCTCCGACATCCATCCAAGCCCAAGCCATCCCAGCCATAATGTCCGGACGGGA
The DNA here is from genome assembly GCA_023014345.1 of Galerina sulciceps. Taxonomy (NCBI): domain Eukaryota; kingdom Fungi; phylum Basidiomycota; class Agaricomycetes; order Agaricales; family Galerinaceae; genus Galerina; species Galerina sulciceps. Next base: position 592,708 of record JAEDXJ010000005.1, on the reverse strand, counting down.
TGTTATTGGTGTAGCTAAGACTGGTTCTGGAAAAACTATAGCTTTTCTTCTTCCTCTCTTTCGTCATATCAAAGATCAGCGCCCATTGGAACAAATGGAAGGACCTATCGCAGTAATCATGACCCCAACTCGTGAGCTGGCCGTCCAAATTCACCGCGAATGTAAAGCCTTTTTGAAAGTTTTGAACCTCAGGGTAAGCATCAATTTGCAAAATATCATTTCAAGCTACCTAATCCTATTGCAATTCTTAGGCAGTTTGTGCTTACGGTGGTTCTCCCATTAAAGATCAGATCGCAGAACTCAAAAAGGGGGCTGAAATTATAGTCTGTACCCCAGGTCGTATGATTGATCTTCTCACTGCAAATTCAGGGCGCGTCACCAATCTCAAAAGGGTCACCTATGTCGTCTTGGATGAAGCTGATCGTATGTTTGACATGGGGTTTGAGCCCCAGGTGATGAAAATCGTCAATAACATACGACCTGACAGGCAAACCGTCCTTTTCTCCGCCACTTTCCCGAAACAGATGGACTCATTGGCACGCAAAATTCTTCGCAGGCCTCTTGAAATTACCGTTGGTGGACGTTCAGTGGTCGCTCCTGAAATTGAACAAATTGTTGAAGTGCGCCCCGAAGAAACCAAATTTAATCGACTGCTCGAAATCCTTGGCCAGATGTATAATGAAGATCCTGAGTGTCGAACTTTAGTATTTGTTGATCGGCAAGAGGCTGCTGACAACTTGCTTCGCGAGCTCATGCGCAAGGGTTATCTTTGCATGTCCTTGCATGGTGGCAAAGACCAGGTCGACCGAGACTCAACAATTGCTGACTTCAAGGCAGGAGTTGTGCCCATCGTCATTGCCACGTCTGTTGCTGCACGGGGTTTGGACGTAAAACAGCTCAAGCTGGTTATCAACTACGATGCTCCAAACCACATGGAGGACTATGTGCACCGTGCTGGTCGAACAGGCCGTGCCGGAAATAAAGGCACATGTGTTACGTTCATCACTCCCGAGCAAGAAAGATATTCAGTAGATATTTATCGTGCTCTCAAGGCAAGTAACGTGACAATGCCCAAGGAGCTCGAAGAACTTGCAAATGGTAAGTGTTACTAGGATTTTTTTGTGACACTTTGCCGACTGGTGTTACTGTAGGCTTTTTGGATAAAGTTAAATCTGGAAATGCTCAAGCAGCAGGCTCTGGGTTCGGTGGAAAGGGCCTTGATAGGCTGGACAAAGAACGTGACGCGAGAGAGAAAGCTGAACGAAAAGCTTACGGAGAACCCACTGGCGAAGAAGAAAAAGCGACACCTGCTGAAGAGAATGCCGCTAAGGCTGTTGCTTTAAGTGCAGATGACATGACATTTGGAAATTTCAAGGTGGAAATCAAACGTGGACCTGCTCCTGATTCTTCAAAGGGCCTTTTAGGAGTTGGTGGAGCTGTGGCCGCCGCACGTCGCCTGGCGTTTGCTAAGGAAGAAGAAAAGATCCAAAGCCAGATGCGTGCGGCAGAGGAGGCAGCTGCTCGAGCAGGAAAAGACACCGCCGCACACAAACAAGCTCTCAGCGTGGTTGCGAAGCTGAATGCTCAGATGCGTGCCTCCAAACTGGTGTTGCAATCTCAATTACAAGCGGAAGAGTCTGGTGCTTCCCGCAAGGCAAACCCAGATTCTACTGACTTCCATGCTATCATTCCTATCAATGATTATCCTCAGAAAGCCCGTTGGCGAGTTACAAACAAGGAGACCATGGTCCAGGTATGGTCGTCTTGATGCTTAATTAATAATTTGGAATTTGTGCTGACTTTTTCTTTCCAGCTCATTGATATGACAGGAGCCTCAGTCACGAACAAAGGTATTTATTACGAGACAGGCAAAGAGCCTCCTTTGGAGGGACCACCCAAACTCCATCTTCTTATTGAATCGAATGAGGAATTCCGGGTGAGTGACGTACCAGTATTGATACCAGGAGGGTTGTTCATCATTTATCCTCAGGTCGAACAAGCAGTCAGAGAAATCAAGAGGTTACTTATTGAAGCATCTGCTGCTGCATTGCAGGCCGAGATGCGTAACCCAACAGCTACAATGGGCAGATATAGTGTTCTTTAACTCTGTCAAATTCTTTGCTTTTGTTGTTGGTGTGATTAATGCGACCAAAACTCTGCACCAGCAATAATATTCAATTTGCAGTAAGAGTTTGGTATAGATACTAATGGGTTTTCTATCGGTTTACACTGAAGCCTCTTGGTTTGCTTCCTGAAAGACTGTTTCCTGATTCTTTTATGTGTTTTTCAACCTCCTGGGTTTTATTTTCCACATCACGAACCGCGCTGTCAATCCATTGCAGACTTTCAAGGTGACTGCTAAGAATTTGTGAGATCTGCAACATGGGATCATCAACAGAGTCAGCTGGTTTGGAGGCTATCGACAGGGCATTGACAGAGTCGATCATTTGAGTCAAGGAGCCAGAAAGGTCATCAAGATGGGTGTGGAGGTCCGTTGCGAGCATGTAACTTGAGGATGAGAAAATCAGTATAAATGACAAATGAGTCATGAAGCGGTGCATACTTTTTATCACGTTCGTTGTCAGCCGGGCCTGTGTCGAGGGTCCTTAAACTTCCACCAAGGATTTCTTGCGACACTTTCTCATAAGCATCTAAGGTGGAAGTTAGGTCCTGCTGTTGTTGCTCGACATGCTGCAATGCTTCGTTGATCTCGATTTGTTGCCTTTCGAGAGCCAGGACGTGGCTGTACAGAGCTGCAATCTGTCAAGACATTGACAATAATATGCTGACGAAGTAGGGAATGCATACATTGTTACCGTTTTCGATCAGAGCACGATCCCAGACAGACACTTCTGCTGCAAATTTGTTAAACTCGCGGACGCTGGTTTCCAAATCTGTCGTCCATCGGTTGACAATCTCTTCAAGAGATTTTCCCCTCAACATTGAAGGAGGAGCAATTGCAACGGCAGAAGTCGTGTTGGTTGCAGGTGTTGTCTTGGCTGAAGAGGAGTTATTGGCCGCAAAGCTGGTAAAGGAGAACGCACTTACGCGTAGTGTCTTTTCTTTCGTCCAGTTTTGTAGCTGAGGAGTTTTGTCAATAACTAGTTAAATAAAAGAAAAACATGAGTCAAACACGACGTTTCGTCCTTCATCTCAGCCTGTTTTGCACCACCAAAGAAATTGGATGTTGGCATGCCTAATGTAAATAGTTTAGCTATATTCTTGTATCAGCTGTGTAACAAGTCACCTGTTGGAGTTGTTACTTTCTTTTCTCCCTCCTTACTACTGGTCGAGGCGCCAAACGTATTGTTACCTGCTAAAAATAGTGAGTGACACGATTAGGCATATAGGATCGCAAGTCGAACCTGTAGCCGGAGCAGCTGAATCCTTGTTTCCGCCTAAAGAGAACGCAGAAGCAGGCGCCGATGATGCCGTGTTTGTCGAAGCTGTCGAAGGCGACTGGCTAAATAATCCGCCTCCGAACAAGCTGCCAGTGACGATGGTGGAGGTGGTTGAAGGCGTACCAGCGGTGGCAGTGTTGACGGCAGTGGCGGTCGCTGGTTTAGATGGCAAGCCGAAAAATCCGCTGCTGATAGTAGCTGAGCTCGTTGTAGGAATCGCCGCAGTTGCGTTGATAGTGCCAGTGCCAGGCTGGTTGAAGACTTGTGCGCAAGCGTCGTCAGTCTCGTGCGTATGTGCATGACAATAAGAACTCAACAATTCGAAGACGCGGGCTTTGCACCAGTGTCACCTGGTTGAGGGAGCGTGAAGGCAGACGAGCCGCCAAAAAGCGGATTCATGTTCGTAGATGGTGTACTCGTCGACTTATTTCCCCCACCGAAAAGGGCGTTCGAAGCAGGCGTAGTTGTGGAACCTCCATTACCAAATAGTGTCCCTGTTGCGGGTGCGGGAGTAGAATTGGTTGTCCCCCCAAAAACGTTGGTCGATCCCATGTTAGATGGGGTGTTTGGGCCACCAAATAGCGCCCCTGTTGTCAGCGTCGGCGCAGACGTCGAGTTGCCCTGTGCATTGCCAAACAAGCCTCCTGCTGGAGCAGGAGTCACTGGTACAGTGTTTCCCCCAGACAGTCCAGCATTTGTTGCTCCAAAAAGGCCTCCATTATTGGGGGTCGAAGTAGTACCTCCTCCAAATAAATTGCTGGATGCAGGTCCTGCGAAACGTCTCATCAGTAAGGGGGACTGACATGATTCTCCATAGACACCCTCACCACCGACGGTATTGCCGAACACATTTTGAAGTGGGCTGGAGTTCGCGGTGTTGGTGTTGGGTGCACCACCAAAGATGCTTGAATTCCCTTCCTGATTGCTATTGTTCGTGGGGGGCAGGTTGAAGAAACTCATCTTGGGACGATGGACGCGTTTCGGTCAAAGTCACAACTTGTGTGGCGGTGTTCAAGTTATTATATATCTGCTGGAAATGAGTTTCCATTTCTCACCACAATCCTATGACTGAGTTTTACTCCCGTTCGAGTACCCTCCTTCAGGTCACTACTCTGTGTTTATTTTCCCTAAAGCTATACGAAATTCCTGCGAGCTTATATACTTTGCCTTTACTAGCGACTCCTGCTTTACATCTTCCCAGCAAGACCCATTCCTGGCAGACGACTGGACACTATGCGTTCATTCTCAGGTGCACAACTCAAATACTCTAAGATCTATATACAGTCGATGTAAACGTTGACAGGGCTGGATCTACTTCTACAATCCCTCGCTAAAGGTCGTCACTGACCAAGATATTCGCCAACCTGAAACTCTTGAAATGACGGAGAATAGCTATTCTCAGTACCCCTTATCTGAACTCTCAGACGGCATGGAGGTTCACCTCCATGTACAATCTCGCATCAGCCTAAGGAAACCGGAGAGCGGCAATGGAATTTCATCCTTTAATCTCACTATTAATCACAACCATTGCGCCGCGTCATATGATTTCAATGAAGTCCGGGACGATAATCCAACTCTTCTTGGTCCCAAGAGATGTACAATATCTATCACTTGCAGATCCATTCCTCTGAACTGGATCCAGTAAACAGATGTCGTCGACTATATTGGAATTACCTCTGGAACCATCCAGCTCATGTTGCAACACCTTCAAGAGCTATAGAAGATGCGTCGGACGCTTTGACGTGGTTCTATGTATGTTTACTGCTGAACGCATGAATGCAGCCAAATTTTCACTTATTTTCAGACGGACAACCTGATATCCGGTACGAGGAGCACAGTTCCTTTCTCCAAGAATGAATGCGAAGAGCTGTCGCGTATGGTTCGCGAGTTAGTCCGTAAGCACATTAGGTCATGTACCTTTGTCTACTTTTAACGGTTTGGAGCAAGTTCCTTGCAACGAGAAATCAATAGCCAAGACAGTTTTCTTGGCGTGGTTTCTACGAGAAGTGTGCAGCTATCGTGACGCCGAGAACTGGGGCCAGTTAACGCAGAGGGAGTCTCAAGCTGACCGAAAACAAAAGTTGACGCTAAATCAACCGCCATATCGCCCTCCACCTATCATCTCGGCAATCACACACATGATCGTCAACGTTCTTTTCTTTGGCATTCCCTACACATACAGGGCTCATGTCAAAGTCAGTGTAGTGCATATATTGGTATAATTTCATTCTCAGCAGCCTATGTAGTTCACCAGCGAATATCGAGGTCGACTTTCCAGTGTACAAAAAACCTGGCAAGATTATATTGAAAGGTTGGTTCGAGAATATTCTCACTTCTTACTCATCGTGAGTCCTCTTCTCTGTTATCTTGTAAATGTGCTGACATTGGCTGGTAGTCGACTGTCCTGCTCTCGTGAGTTGACCGCATGCTTGTATGTCAGAGCTCATATAATTCCTGCAGAGCGACGGTGGGCTTCCTGGCCGTGCCTGGTATTCCCGAAGGCGCTCAGGTCGCAGCCACAATCTCAACATTTGCATCTTTGGGAAGCATAATAGTCGGCGTGTTTTCTATCTGGAGACATCAAGCAAATACGACGACAGCCGATTCTGTACGTTATTTATTTACGAGTCTACCATGCATACTAGTGTCTCATTCTGCTCAGTTCACATACATGCACAACGTTCAGCACAGTTACTTTGGACTCGATGGTCACGCAATCATCCTGAGTCTTCCCCCAACCCTTCTTGTTTGGGCTATTTTAACTTTCACGATATCCGTTGTGGTATTTGTTTTGCACGGTATTAAAGAAGAGGGGAAGTGGGCTACAATATCAACTTGGGCAGTCATGACCATCTTTATTGTCCTTCTCCTGGCAGTTAGCATGGCGCTGTACACATTTTCTATCATCTGGATATTCCAGAGAAGGACAGCAAGGATGTGGCATCGTGTTAGCTCTGTATGGATTAAGCCAAGGGAAGGGGAATCTATATAATAAAAGAAAGGTTTTCCCATCCAGCCAAACCTCGCGAGCCGATTGGCTGCCAGGGATCGCGGAGCGTCCTGAAATCGTGTCGAAGGGGACTGGAATCGTCGCGGAATGGGCTGGGGGGCACGTGACCTGTGGAAAATCTGGCGCCTCCATGGATTTGGCCTCTGTGGACAGTCCAGCCTCAATTTGAACGTTCAATCTGCCGCCGGTGGACCTCCGCTTCTGTGCTTCTGCAACGTTTTCTCCAACCGTCGAAATTCTTCTGCAAGTTTACTAATACTACCTGTGAGCAAGGGGCAGGAATTGGTGTACGATTGGTTTGGGATTTGGCGGACGACACCGGTCAATTATTTCTTCCTTTCATCTCAGAATTCATTAAGTTGAATATCTACCAGGGCCTCAAATTGTAGCGCCAATGAAGCTGAGCCTTTTCCACGTTCTTGGAGGCTCTCGGTCTTTCTTGCAGCAATGGTGTGTGGTCCTCCTCGACTTTTTTGTGTTTATCTAATTTCTACTTCCCATCCCGCTCCTTCTCAGCCCCCGGTATTATCAAATCGCAGCACTGCATGCATTTTCATCTAGGTCCACTGTATGCAAATGACATTCGCCTCAGCAGTCCTTCGTCCCGTGTGCCCCAGACGCTTGCCGACCTTTTCGGCGCTGCCCGCCGCCACTACAAGAAGCCTGTGTTGCGACACAATCTTGGACGAATGGATATCACCTGTTGCCAATGCAGTGTTCTCTATTGGAAGGATGAGATTCTCTCAAAGGCATCCGTTAGGAATCCTAAATTCTGGTTGTGCTATTCCGAAGGCCGAGTGCAGTTGCCACTGCTGGGACCCCCTCGAGCCGCTCTGAGCTTTACTCTCTTCCCAGGTTGGCAGCAGACTTTCGCGAGGATATCTGGAAGTACAACCGTGCCTTCGCTCTCACGTCACTTGGGGTACAGGAAGACGTTTCTGTCAATCAAGGCAGACGGTCGCCTGTCTTCCGTATCTCTGGCGAGCTCAATCATTGGTCAGGCCTCAAATCATCACAGAGGCGCTTGATCGCCAGCGTTGATGAACAGGCTGCACGGGTTTGAATTTTGAGCTTTTGATTGTTGACTTCCTCGGTGCCTTCTTCATCTAGCGGAGTGAGCTCAGGGCACTTGAAACTGGCGTAATCGGGATCGTGTAATGTGTTGTGTATCAAACTGGATGAATTCGAATTCCGCATTGCAGGCTGGCCACTGCACTGAATTTGACTTCCTTTTGTTCGTGTAGCGGAATGGACTGAAGGCATTCGGCGTGACTCGGACTGCGTCAAACCTCAAATTGAATGTCTTGCATCATCGAATACTGGAACCCCTAGCCCACAACCCAACTTGACTTCTTCGATAAACTTTGGAGGGTAGGTTGGCCATGCAGGTTGGTGCTGTTGTTCCTCATCTCTCTGTAATGGTCAGTGAACTCCTTTCTGTGTTTCTATATTGGTTTGTTGACTTTCCTCAACTTCCATGGCAGGACATTGAGTGGTAGCACCCTGGACAACTGTATCAATTGCATACACTGGCTTCTGCTCCAGGTGTTTCGGCTCTGTAGTGGATTTACTGTAATATTTTAATCAATTAGTTTAGACCTGAGGGTGTAACCTGAAATATAGTAAATAGATTTTGCTTTCAGCCAATCAAAGTAGGCAGATGAACAGGTAACCTCAGATGTCCTCTGGCCTCCCTGTACCTACCCATTAAAATCCAAACAAATCCGAACCCATAGACGCCATGGGTACATGAGGGTTGCAGACATTCCACAGGTCACAGAGTAAACTAACCAATGAACTGAATATCGAACAAGGTAAGCCATAACATTACATTAAAAAGAACTATGAAATAATGCAATCCCGATGTACCGGCAGTCCAAAGTTGCGTCAATTAAATAAGAGAGGGATGCCTGTCTTTGGGATCTGAGTCTTCAGCGACCTTAATTACGAGAATAACTTATTCCTCATTATTCCTTATTACAATGCCTCTTTTATACATTGAGAGTACTTAAGACACGTTTGCACCGTGCGGAGCACGGGTAACATCTAGTCTGCATAATGTATGCCTCGAACAAAATCCTGTCAGGTGACTTTGATTTGTACTAGCTATATTTTAATTTATCTGTATCATCAACCAACTGACCCCACGAGTAACAGGCATTGAGACTCGCCAAACACTAATGAGTCACGGTGTGTCTTCAATGTATATTCCCACTTATGTCTATAAAATCGTACCCGCACCGCCTGGCATCCCAGACCTCATTCCCAACGAACTCCCAGTCAGCGATCTTGATGAGTCTGATGGATTCATTCATCTTTCGACCTCTCTACAAGTCCCTGAAACTTTGAAGCACTTCTTCGCAGACTATGAACAGGTTTTCACACTAAGGATCATTTACAACAATGTCCAAAGTAATGTCAAATGGGAGGACAGTAAGGGGAAAGGTTGGCCATCAATTTTTCAGCCAGGACTTCAAACAGCCTGAGGTTTTGAAAATAGTTCTAGGTGGAGACCGTGGAGTGGATGAAGAAAACATGTTCCCACACCTATACAATGGGCTACATCTTGGAAATTCAGAAATTGAAAGTGTTGTAGAATGGCAAAAGGAATCAAGCTGGGACACTGCCATCAACAAGAGCAGCATCTGATTGATGGTTTGTCTATTAAATCAGATTAAATCAATCTAAGGATTCAATGAAGCAAATACAACTTGAATATGGGCTTACAGCAATGATGATCCAAACAATTTTGAAACATTTATATAGAAATCAACATTAGAAATTACCAAGATCATATATGAATCATGATATGAGCAGATAACAGAATTGAACAGGAAGGTAGGTTAAGTTCAAGACTGTCAAGGTTCAATAGTAAGGATCAAAGTCCCTCCATCAGCTGTCACTCTACATGAGCAGAAGCAACGTATCAGTGTGCACCAGGACAAGACATCTGAGTCCAGATTGCCACAATGACTCTAGCATCTAGGAGCGACCAGCGTAGTGTAACGGCGTATGGCCCTTGATTTGCGGTTTTCTATAGTGACGGAACTGCCGTAGCCGTACCGCGATGCAGAAAGTAGAGTGCTCTACATTACAGGGCGGAAGAAAAACGGTTGACAACGGCCGTATAGCGCATAGAGTACCTAAGGTCACATTCCAAGTGTTACAAAATAATAGATTAAGAAGATCCTTTGGAAGAAACCAATGCCTGATGCTCACCATTTTTAAAAAGCCCTCCTAACATTGAGAGATCAACCTGCATAGAAGATTAAGACATCCACTGCAAAGGCTTTAAACACAATCCAAGTTTAATCAAGTTTCATCAAGTTTGTGATCTCAAAAAGTTTGCAAGAAAAAGTTTAGCCAGTCGCTAGTCGTATAAAAAGCGGCGTCTTCAGTCAGCCTGCTCATAGCATCCACAGTAACACAATTCGAAACGCAGCGAAGATTACGGTAGCCTGTAGGAATGCAACAATCCCGGTTTGGTGTGTTGAACAAAGCAGTTGGGACAAAAAACAGTGGTTGTGCATGGCGTGCATTTGCTAACTGTGGATTGAGAGATGTTTTGAGCAGAGAGTGGCAGTGCTGACCTTTGATCAACTAACACGTGCGACATCCCCCTAAAACCCAACCAAAGGTCATGGGAAATCGGAATTGAAGGAAATCATTCTCCTTGAGAAGTCTGGACGGTCCTTTTCATGTCTCTATTCGAGGTACCAGGCTGGTCGACACCGGATTCCCCACTGCGCCAGTCCAAAAAACGGAAGCGCCCAACTTGCGATATTGGCAAGTTGGAAATGGTCGGGGTCAACCTCGAAAAGCTTATGTCAAAATCGACGAGCATTCAAACTGAAGAATCCCTCAATGAAAGTGGGCATCCAAAACTTCTTCAAGGCGAGTCGGATGCAAAGAAACGAAAGAAGAAACGCCGAGTACCCGCGGATTGGCATGCAGAGAAACATGATCCTTTCACACCGAATTCTAAAGCGCAACGGAATTCTTTGTCAGAAAAGCCATTTTCGTTGATGATCGAAACGTCCCCAAAGTCAACCAAAAAAGACTTAACACAGCATAATGCAAGGTCACCGTCGTCCACACTTGCTTCTCCGATCCGAAGACGACAACGAACCTCTAAGGCTGGACTGACTGTGCTGCAAAGGAGAATGAAGGAAAAACTGGACGGAGCTCGCTTCAGGCATGTCAATTTCTATCTCTCTGACAAGTTACAGCTTACATAGTCAATCAAGGCTCATTAATGAAAACCTGTACAAAGTTGATAGTCGTACCGCTCATCAGATGATGCGAGACGACCCTCAGGTCTTTGAAGAGGTAATTCTGCAGCCGTTCTTTGATTATGTGACTCAGCGACAGTCAGTATCACACTGGGTTCCGGCATCAAGTGATATCATGGCCCACAAATCCCGTGGAACGTTACATTTCAGACTTTTCCGCGTATCCTAAAAATACTGTCATGGCAGACTTGGGATGTGGAGATGCTGCTCTGGCCAAAAGGCTTCTTCCCAAAGGCATTTCTGTGATCTCATTTGACTTGGTTTCTGATAATGTCTATGTCATTGAAGCCGACATCTGCGACAAAGTACCATTGCCTGGATCAGAGGGATTTGAAAAGGAAAAGTCTGTGGGTGAAGGACAAATTGTCGACGTTGTCGTTTGTGCCCTCAGCTTAATGACTGTGAACTGGGTGAAATGCATACGCGAGGCTTGGAGAATATTGAAGGCAGGGTCAGTGATATCATTCCACAATGAGGATTCTGACGAACCTTTTTTCTACAGGGCGGAATTGCATATCGCTGAAATCACAAGCCGTTTTACAGATATCGAACAATTTGAACAACTGTTGACTTCCCTTGGATTCCGGTTGACGGCAAAAGTTCACTCTCTTCTCTTGGAACACATATCTCTGTCTCAATTAACTGCTTTTAGGACGAATCTAATACCCATTTTATTTTGTTTAAATTCATCAAAGTCGCTCGCACAGGCAAAACGGAAGATGAATGGGTTAACCTGATGTCAAAAGGTAGCATCATCAAACCCTGCGAATATAAGAGAAGATGATATCACAGATGCCCTTGTGTCTAATACTTTTGCATTTTCCATAATATGTTTATCTTTTCTTTTTAACTGTCATTGCTTCTGAAATTAAGGCTTGTGTACTGAAGGATTGACAAGGCTCCGAGTGTCGTGACACTGGTCGGATCCAAACAATCCAAGTCCCTTTCCGTCAAACATCCAACTTTTTTCGCGACGGCCCCTATTTTTGTACTATGACAGCCAACAAGCTCAACATCCTGTCTCACCCCGTTATCAATGCAGGTCTCTCAAAACTCAGGCAAACATCAACTACATCCAAAGAATTTCGTGAGGTAGACATTTGATAGTAGTTGAATGCTGGGCCAGCGTCGCTAATGATTGTGATCCAACATTAATGGATATGTGTCTAGGGAGTGGAAACTATAAGCTTGTTATTAGGATATGAAGCAACTCGGACACTGGAAGAGGTTTCATTCGATGGTGTACGTGGCATCCACTTTTTGCAAATCGCTAAGTTTGCGTAATTCTTTGACTGGTTAGGAAACTCCTGTAGCATCTTTTACTGGGAGCAGAATCAAGCCTCGAATTGGATTGACGCCGATATTGCGAGCTGGACTTGGGATGACGGATGCCCTGGTACGCCCATCTATTTACCGTATGGCTTTTTAGATCTGAGATGCTGTCTGTCCAGTTGAAACTCTTTCCGTATGTCCTTTCAATATCGAAAAGCTCCATGGGCGCCAACCGTTGGCTAGTTCAGCGCCAGTTTATCACCTTGGCCTGTATCGAGAGAAGGTCACCTTACAGCCCGTTGAATGTAAGACCTCAACATGACGGTGGCTCCTCACAAGTAACGTCTACTGATGGCTAGTTTCCAGATTACTCTAAGCTTCCGCCTTCGCCCCCAATCGACCAAGTATTCCTTCTGGATCCACTCATCGCCACAGGAGGTACGGCGTGTGCGGCTCTTGGTATGATCGAGGACTGGGGTATTTCTAGTACGCTCATACCATCTTTATCCCTTGCTTACTGCTCACCTATCAACCTCAGCGAAGAACGTCAAGCTGCTGTGTATCCTTGCTTCTGAGGCTGGCTTGAAACACGTTCAATCCGAGTACCCTGATCTCCAGGTCAGTCATCCAATTTGTTTCATGCATCCCTCCCATAATTCGATAGATCTGGGTCGCGGGGGTCGATAAAAATCTAACACCTGAAGGAATCATCAGTCCAGGACTCGGAGATTCTGTCAGTAAATTTCCTAAAGTTTGATATGGAAATTGACTTTATGTACATTAGGGAGACCGCCTTTTTAATACCGTCCGCTGAATTCACGACTTTGTCAGACACAAATTCGAGATTTGAGATTGGATGGATAGACTGTTTTTGTAATTGATAAACGTTATGTCATGTGATTTGTAAGACGCGATCTTGAGCACAAATTGCTCATTCCTCACCTTTTCCCGAAATCCTTACTCAGGTTTGTTCTAAAAAAAAGGTAGCATGGAAAATAGGACATCGGTCTTCTCTTTTATTAGGCAGAATGGCGCTCAAAGGCTCAGGATCTCTGAGCCCTCTGTCGTCCTCGACTACCCTATCTTCACCGGGTTCTCCAGACCTAAACAAGTCGTCCGAGTTCATCCAAGAGAGTCCATTCAACAATCCTCGCTGCCCGGCTTCGACCATCATCGAATATATTTCTTCAAGACCCGGTACCAGCTCTTCGTCTTACGTATACGACGTTGCTGAACAAGTTGGCTTCGGCACCCTCACTAAAAAATGGGCGAGAGTAACAAAGAATGGTCCAGTCGTTGTAGATGTACAGACTAGGGCTGGCGCAGGATTTGGCCTTGTTGGTAGGCTTTCACAAGGCACCAGCTTTGACACAATGAAGGGGACCATCTTGACAGCATACACCACACCGAACGGTCTGGCGTTGATGGCCCCCTCGTTTGCTTATTTGCCAGTAGCGTCCCCCACCACGCGGCTCATTGTCCAGGTACCTACAGTAACAGCAGTTGGAGAAACCCTGGCATTATCTCCTACGCTCTCGCCACTCGCCTCGGTCTGGTCGATTCTCCCTCAGAATGTGGCCGTTATATTATCTTCTACGCCCCAGCAAGCAGTCGACTTCACATCCCTTTCCTACAATGTGACGAGTTCCCACATTCTCCACCTTTTCGACCACCACAGTGCCTCTCGGGAAATTGGTCTTTCAATTTCTTCCGCCGCTCCCATTGGTGGCGGATTGACCTTCCAGCAAGCGGCACACGAAGCCGGTTACAAGCTCTTTGAATACCATGGCGATCCGGAAGCAAGCACTGTGGTCGTTCTCTTAAATGGTCCATTTGCTTTGACACTCAGAGCAGCTGTCAGGAATACCACAGGTTTAGGGATAATCATTGTGAATGTCCTGCGCCCATGGGATGATTTGGCCATCCAGTCGGCCATCCCGTTGTCTACTACCACAGTGCATGTCCTTGATGATGTGCCGAATGCCGTTACACAAGGTTGCCTTTATATTGACGTTTTTAGCGCCTTACGTAGTACTACACCAAAACGCGCTGTCCATTCACATCGTATTACGCCTGCCCAAACTCAGTACTTCCTCGGCGTCGGCGGAGCGTTCCTAGACTTTGTTCAAGAAATATCCCATATCCCTATTTCAGAAACCTTGACAGCAGGTATCAAGAATGTGCTAATGTTTAGCATCCCAAGATCGCCCCTAGCATCTTTTGCCAACTTTCTAAATGAACTATTTATGCAGAAGAAGGGGATTTCATCTCGACTTTTGACGGACCACGACACATTTTCCAATCCCGGTGGTATAACCGCCAATCGATTGCTTATTTCTCACGACAATATAGCAGACCCACTTCCAGTTCCAGTTGCGGTACCATTCGGTCCTGATAGTTCCGAATTTTTGGGCATCTTGAGTCAAAGTTTGCTGAAAACTCATTCGCTCCTCAATCATGCAAAAAAGGGATCCATTGTCTTGGTCGTCACTTCGTGGACACCTGCCGAGTTGGTGTCAAATATATCGCAAGAGGTGGCAGCCATCGTTCTCGAACGAAGCCTGTATCTATATACCATTGACGTGGAAGGCATTGCAGGAGACCTCATAACATCGCAAGGCCCGATACAAGACGCGGTCCAAAATTTGTTGTTAGAGTTCGTTTTCTTGAGGTTCTATCTCGGAGCCTCGGCCTCGGAGGCAGCTGTCCTGCAATTGGCACACACATCTTTCAATGATTTCATTGAAGGCATTCCCTTGTCCAAGCTTATCGGATATGCGTGGTCGAACCTCCAGTTTGTCAGTGTCCCGCCTTTTGAGAAGACGACACCGAGCGATTCACCGACTTTGAAGGACTTTGAGGCAAATGCCATCGCCGTTGAAACTGCAGACGGCGACACAGTGATCAACAGCGCTTACCTGAGCACTTGGCACGATGCTGCTAAGCATATTCTCTTCCCTTCCGTCTTCACACCACCTTGGAAGGAAGGTAGCTTGAGCGACCCTGCGCTGCGACCAGAAATTACAGATACCACTTTCCTTATTACCTGTACCGTCAACAAACGCCTAACTCCTTTGGAGTACGACCGCAACGTGTTCCATTTAGAATTTGATACCTCTGGTACTGGTTTGAAATACGCTATTGGCGAAGCTCTTGGGGTTCACGGTTGGAATTCTGAAAAGGAAGTCCTTGAATTTTGCAATTCGTACGGTGTTGACCCCAACAGGTTGATCACCATTCCAGTCATTGGCGACGAGACAAAGATGCATACGCGTACCGTTCTACAGGCTTTTCAGCAGCAGATTGACTTGTTTGGCCGTCCACCCAAGTCCTTCTACACGGACCTTGCAGAATTTGCCATGGACGAAGTTGATCGATATGCCCTTCGCTTTATAGGTGCACCCGAAGGGTTTGCGACTTTTAAAAAACTGTCCGAAAAGGACACTGTCACGTTTGCAGACGTGCTTAACAAGTTCAAAAGCGCTCGGCCGGGCATTGAGCGTCTATGTGATTTAATCGGAGACATTAAACCCCGCCACTACAGTATTGCCAGTGCTCAGAGTGTTGTTGGTAATCGTGTCGATCTATTGGTTGTTACTGTTGACTGGATCACCCCAGATGGTCTGTTGTATCTCTATTCCAAGACTTTCTCGTATTGCAGTGCTGACTACTTCCGTTTAGGTTCTCAGAAACATGGACAGTGTACGCGATATCTTGCAGGCTTAAAAGTCGGACAGAAAGTCACAGTATCAATAAAGCCCAGTGTCATGAAGGTTTGTTCCCACACTCTGATGTCTTCACCCAACTCATACATACATTCCTACTGTCAGTTACCTCCCGACTTGAAACAGCCTCTCATCATGGCGGGCCTGGGCACAGGCGCTGCGCCTTTTCGTGCATTCCTCCAGCATTTGGCGTTGCTCTCACAGAAAGGAGAAAAAATAGGGCCGGTGTACTATTACTTCGGCTCTCGCTATCAGGGCGCAGAGTACCTCTATGGAGAGGAGATCGAGGCTTTCCTTCTGGAAGGCGTCATCACGAAAGCAGGTTTGGCCTTCTCTCGAGACAGTCCAAAAAAGGTCTACATCCAGCACAAAATGCTCGAGGATTCAGAGGTGCTGACGAAAATGTTGCATGATGACAATGGTGTTTTCTATCTCTGTGGACCTACATGGCCTGTACCGGATGTATATGAGGCGTTGGTCAACGCACTTGTCAAGTACAAGGGGTCTGACCTCGTTGCTGCAGGAAAATACCTGGAAAGCCTAAAAGAAGAGGAGCGCTATGTCCTTGAGGTATTCCTTATAATCTCATCCTCTTGTTCACTCGTTTATGGCTTACTGACAGGTATACTGATTTGAAATGGACATGTTATAGGCAAAAGGGAAGATAGACGGATACCCATTTGTGCAAGTGTGGTGGAATAATGTAGGGGTATTAATTGCTGTGTCCAAAGCTAAATGTAGTGTCATCAACATATCATGACACACGCATGATGTATTACAGGCGTTAAAAAATCCAAGAAGGTCCAACCCAAAATATAAATACAACAAACGAGAGAAATACTTTGAGTCTCAGGGCTAGCCAATCTTCTCCATACGCCTTGACTTGATCAGGAGGATGATGTACCACACAGAAAGACCAATGACGATGAGGCCAACGACCGTGATAACGACGGCCATGGCTAGAGTCGCTTTCCTACTAAGACTAGGTCCTCGACATCCTTCTGTCAAGGCTGAATCACACGGTTGCCCCTTGGGCTTGACTTTGATGTATGCACCGGCCTGTAGAGCCGTGAAGTATGGGTCTTTGGTGTCGCCGATGACATGCATGGCGGCCAGAGTTAACATGGGTGCATTATAATCGAGAGCGATCTAATATTGAATCAAATCAATTTCCGCGAGTGGAATTTCTGATAGGTTAGGTTATGATATTTACCTCTGTTTCCGGCCAATCACTTCGAATGTCGAAGAACCTGCCCCTCTTATCGGGTCCGCCTACAACAGCACCAGTGATAACATATGCTTCCTGGGTCGGGTCAGTGTCAATTTGTCCAATGTCGAAGCCTCCAGCAGCCATCGCCGAATGAGGATTCTGAGGGGAATTAGGATTTACACCGACGATATATGGCACTGAGGATAATTTCGTTTAATTGGAAAAAGTGGTGAACAGGGAACAAAAACGCGTACTTGACATGGGATTTTTCCCGAGCGCATAGTCGACTTGGCGTTTGGCAAAGTCCTACATTCACATTTTAAAAAATGGTGTGAACAACGCCCGGAGTGAAGCCTACCTGGTATGACACCGTCTTCGCCGCACTGGATGCCAGAGGAGCAAACCGGTTGAGTAACATGGCAGCGTTCAATGCAGGGTTCAAACTGGCATCGTCAGAGTCACCGTCATAGAATACAAGCCCATCTATGGTTCGGGTTAAGTAGAGCAGTTTCCAAAAAATTGGCAGAAGAACTATACCGTCAATTAAGTAACCACCCCCATGGCCATTCACAATATCATCAAAGTATTTCTCCGCGATATCCCTCCAGGTGGTGTAATTGCCACCGAGGGATGATGCAACCTGATTCACTTGAGCAAATAAAAGTGGGATACCAGGCGTTTTAGAGTCCCAATTGAAGACGCGGTTCGAATTTGCCAGATCATATTTCGCCCAGTAGCTCTCAGCTTCTTGGTACAACGACGATGAGCCTGTTGCGTAAGCCAAGAAGAGTGCGGCCATTGTCAATTCGTCTCCGTAGCCGGAGGAAGCATAGGCGTAGGAAACCTGAGGAACCGATGTTTGGTAGGTCTTGCGTCCATTCGTCGCATTGACAGCAAAAGAGTATAATTGTTGGGCATGGGCCAACAGCGTATCAGCATACGAGTCGTTTCTCAGTTGAGCAGGGGTCGAATAGGTGGTGTTGCTAAAGGCGCGGTTTGCATATAGATTGGAGCATGCGGCGAAAGCGGCCGCTGCCCCTGCGGCGGCATCCGTACCGGGGTTTGCATCGTTAATTAGGAAGACAGGGCGAGGTGATGGTATACTTCGGTCTCCTCCCCAGTAGGTGTTGTCTTTATCGGCTAATTTTGTCCCCCATTAATCCCAATGATGCGCCTGTTGACATAAATAGCTTACCGTTTGCAACCATAACTACCAGCGTGGATGCATTGGGATGAGCCTACAGAAAATTTAGTTCCAGTACTTTTAGTGAGTCCTTTCAAAGGACCAACCTTGATAAGCCAGTCGAGGCCCCAGCGGAGAGTATCATCGAGATAGGTAGTTTGATTAGCTAGATCATATCCTTTGATAATTATGGTCAAGAAACACTCCACGGTTGATGTGAAAGGGGGTTCTGCACCTTTTCCAAAATCCGTTGCGCCCCAACACATGGACATAAGAACGAAGCTCTGCAAGCATAGGCCAGTTAGGTTTGAACTGCATTTAAATTTGTGGGGCAATACTAATTACCAATGGGAATGTGTCCTTGGAGTAGTCTGCGGAAACAACGTGGGTTAGCAATCTCCTATACTGAAAGGCAAAATAAACATGTCCGACCTCCTGCATCGTAAAATCCGCCTAGAATCATGAATTCTGATCAGAAAACGGCACAATGCGTGATACGAGGGAGCGCAAGATACCTGTCAAGTCGATGCCGACGTCTTTGCCTTCGTAAATGAGACTGTCATTGCGCCATGGTACGCGGTTCGTGGAAGGAAGGGACCCGCTACGTTGTTCGTCGTAGAAATAAAGAAGGGAACCCAGTAAAGAGGACCATTTTGGATTTGGGTAGCCACCGGAGGACGTCTGTGCTCCAGCGGCTGCATCTGGGGGTAGAAAAGGCGGCTTGGGGAGGGAAAGTTGGGAGGCGGCAAAAGGCAGAAAGAACAGGAGCCGTAGGAGCCGCATTAGGGTATAGGCGGATGGTCTTGAGGATGGTCGTGGAGAGGTCGTAAGTATGTTGAGTTTGGTTCAACTTGAGATCTAGTATCCACGTGCAGGTCATGTGATCGCGCATTGATAACATGACATCAGTCAGTCAGTCATTCTCATTGTTATGGCTCATCCCAATATCAATACCTGTGTTCTCGGAGTCGGTCTTTCTGGTTTAACTTTCCACATCCCTTTTGTTCTTGCTCTGCCCAATGTATTCACTTTACATTCCGTCCTTGAGCGCTCCCCTCGGACAGAAGGAGGCAAGGTCAAACAGCGATTTGGTGTAACCGTCAAAATACACACTTCTCTAGATGGCGTCTTAAATGACCCTGATATTGAGTTGGTCATCATCGGCACCCCTAACGATACGCATTACGACTTCGCAAAGGCCTCTTTGAACGCTGGGAAACATGGTTTGTCTCCTCTCGAATAAAACAAGGTTCCGTGATCTTCATTATCGTGTATTGGCAGTGCTCGTCGACA
Source organism: Galerina sulciceps (assembly GCA_023014345.1). Classification (NCBI taxonomy): domain Eukaryota; kingdom Fungi; phylum Basidiomycota; class Agaricomycetes; order Agaricales; family Galerinaceae; genus Galerina; species Galerina sulciceps. Next base: position 573,322 of record JAEDXJ010000005.1, on the reverse strand, counting down.
AGCCGGTGACAGCTTCTGCCGAACAAGCCAAAGAATTGGGTGTCTTGGCCCAGTCCAAGGGTCTTGTACTATACGCGTTCCAAAACCGACGTTGGGACTCCGATTATTTGGCTTTGAAGAAACTGTTGGCAGTACCAGAAAGTTCCCATTACTCTTTGGGGCCTATCACGGAATTTGAGTCGCAGTGAGCGGAATTGTTATGGAGGTCAAAATCGATGTTGACGATCACAAAGCTTTGACCGATACCGCAGAGGTTTGAAGGGAACTTGGAAGGATCAGGCCTTGCCTGCTGCAGGTCTGACTTACGACCTCGGATCGCATCTGATTGACCAGGCATTATGCCTGTTCGGACGGCCAGCACGCATCACGGCGTTCATCCAGAATTTAAGGGGAGTGGGTAAACCCAGCGTCGATGATTCTGTAAGTTTGTGAGAATCAGATGCAAGAGCGACACCTGATACATTATTGACATCTTAAAGTTCACCATCTACATGCAATATGACACCGATACAAGACGTCCGTACCCCCTGACCGTGATCCTGCGCTCGCACATCCTGTCTGTTCGGTCCCCCCAAATCCGATATATCGTTCGTGGCGCTCGCGGAACATACACCAAATTCGGCATTGACATGCAGGAAGATCAACTCAAGGTGATCTCGTCTCCGAGCGCGATTTTGGAGGAGCAATATGGGATAGAGCCAGAGTCTATCTGGGGCACAGTAGAGAAGATCGAGGCCGACGACACGACGGTGACGAGATCGACGTAGGTGATGCTTGGTTTTGTCGTAAACTGTGCTGACGTTCTTTGAAGGTGGCCATCGAGTGATGCCGGTGCATACATGGAACTGTTTAAGAACCTAGGGGCGGCGATCAGGGATGGAAGTGAACTCGCGGTGAAATGGGAAGAGGCGACGGCGGTGGTTGAGATGATCGAGCTTGCACACCGGAGTTCCAGGGAAGGAGTGACAGTGGTCACATGACGAGTTACACGTTGTTCGGACACCACTAAGTTAGCTAAGCTATGATCTTTGAAGTGTAGCCGCCATGTCGCTGGTTGATATTCATGTCGATTTGCCCTCTTATTCTCGCTCCTTCGTCGTCCGTGTTCTCCCATCCAGCTCCGTAGCCTCCCTGAAACAAGAGATATATCGCACATGTCCCGGCCAGCCTCGTCCAGACGGTCAGCGGCTCATCTGGCGCGGAAGACTCCTTGCAGACGACGAAATCGTCGACAACCTCTGGAAGGTAGGCTTTGTCCGTATTGTAGCCCCGATTTCGGTTCACAGTGACCCTCCAGGCTGAGCCACGCATCGTGCATCTTGCCGTTCACCCGTCGGCCTGGTCATCGCTCCCTCCAGAGATACCCCAGGTCAAATCACAGCCACTGCCCACTCCCACTTTTCCTACTTATAGTCCTGTTCCTTCCATGCCATGGGGTTCTAATAACTCTATGCGCATGGATTTTACGACGCCTCCGAGTCGGCCGCCCATGGCTTTCATTCTTTATCTGCACCAGAACGCTCTATCTTGCCTCTCGTCCGCTATGCCACCCCCAGATGTTCTGGATGACACACCTACTGCTAGATCTATCGCTTTTCAGACTTTAGAAAAAAACGGATGGAGCTGGCCACCTATCCTAGATGCAGCGTTCCCACCCTCGACTACAGGTGGTGTGGAGTACAACCTGATCATCATTGCGTATGTAATCTGTCTTGTTATCAGCCCTCTGTTGCTCACCCTTTTTCGGTAGCGGTCAATCATTCCTACAATTATCAACCTCTGAACAGAGTCCCACACCCATTCAGGAACATGCTCTCAAGGTCCTTTCATACACATTCAGTATCCTCTCCATGTCGCTACAGGCAGCACCAACCGTCCGAGCTGTACAGTCACAGTCGACACCCATCCCGCCTCATGTCAACCAACTGCTTCAACAATTTGGCATGCCGCCGCTCCGCGTTGCGAACCACAACGCTGGTCCCGTTATCGTCAATCAGAATAACCCAGACCTTCCTCAAATCCGCGAGATTCCTATTCGTCCTCTTCTTGCCCCGCTCGTGATGCTAGTCCTACGCACAATGCTTCTTCTTTACTTTGTTGCACCGACACGGAAGCCCGTCTTTGGTATCCTCATTCTAATATGGATGTTGTATGAGATTTGGCGGCCGATAAGGAATGCTATGAGGAACGGGTGGGGCAGGATACCACAGAACCAGAATCCACAACGCGGCAATGATGGCCAGAATGCGAGGCCCGGTGTGAATGCCGGTCAGCCAAATGTTGCACCAGCACCTGCTGCTAACGCGCCCGTCCAACCTGCCCCAGTTGGTCCTGTGACACTGGATCTTCAGGCCAATCAATTGTTTGACTCCATGGCAAATATGAATATCGAAGGAGAAGAAAGAATGTTGAACTCGGTGCCCGACACTCACGCAGACGAACCTGGTCTAGGGCACAAGATCGCGACTTTTCTGGGCTTATTCGCAGCAACATTGCACCCGGCAATTTGGAATCGCAGAAGGGTTGCGCTCCGCAGGAGGGAAGGCGTTGTAAGGACGGAAGCGAACGCCAGAAACGCACCACCGCCGTCACCAGATGGGGATTCCGAACCTACGGCAGAACAGAACGTTGCGTCAGAGAGACGCGAGGAACTGCGCGCGCAGTTTGCCCGTCGACCGCGATGGATACAGCGGTATATGGAACGAGTTGTTGCTGAAGACTGGGTTGATGACTCTGATTGATATTATTATGTGTACAATATATACCGTAGTGTAAGATTACTCAAACCTGGTTACCTTTCTCACTGTCAAAGTATAGTCCTGCACGTGAGTCCGAACACGAACTTGAACTTTTGAAGGCAGCAAAAACGGTACTTAGGCTGAGCCTGTTTTCAACTTGCTTCCATCTCCCACTTTCTGATCTGGTCTTTTCGATCCTGGCGATGTCGTCGACCTTCGACCAGCTCGTAAGCGACCTGAGCCGTGATGTCCATCGCGTCCAGCCCAAAGACGCCCTTCAGTTCTGCGCAACCTGGTTCCAGTCTCGTCTAGAGGAGCAGCGAGCGCGTACTCGAGATTTGCTGGCCAGCCGGTCCACCTCCATTTCGGTGCCAACTGAGTTGCACAGCGACACCCCCGTCGGTGGCAGTGGCAGTGGCCTGCCCACTCTCGCCCCCTTCCCTCGGCCCCGTTCATCTATCAGAGATAGCATCGCACATAGCCCGTTTGGGACCCTCAACGTCCCAGGAAACGCGCTGCTCAGCGGCGATCGCACTCCGCCGTCCCTGCGATTCAACCAGAACGAGCTGCCACCGACTTCGCCGTTGAGCAACACCAACCCCTTCGCGTCCTTCGACAACCCCACCCCAACTCCCCTCAACCAAGGCGACTATCTCCACCCACCGTCCTCGGCGATCTTCGCACGGCGGACGTCTGTCTCCGCCGAAACTATTGCCGTCGATAGCAGCACAGACGAGCCATTACCCGTCTACCCAAAGAAGGACGAGCAAATACGACGTATCAAATCCGCCATTGGAAACAACATCATGTTCCGAGACCTCGACGAGGAGCAAGAAACCGGCGTTCTCAACGCCATGCAGGAACGCCATGTGATCAAGAACGAGGTCGTTATTAGGCAGGGAGACGTCGGAGAGTACTTTTACGTCGTCGAGTCTGGCCTCTTACACTGCTTCATCCGCCCCGAGCCCCTCCCACCCGCGAGCATTGCAGCAGGCGTCAGCGGCGAAGACAAATTCGTGCAGCCTAAATTTCATCCCGAGTTCGGCATCATGGTGCAGGAGTGCAGACCTGGCAGCTCCTTCGGTGAGCTGGCGCTGATGTACGGCCACCCTCGAGCGGCATCGGTGCTTGCTATGGAACCATCTACGCTGTGGTCGCTGGACCGCATCACGTTCCGCACGATCATCTTGAAGTCGGCACACAGGCGGCGGACCATGTACGAGCAGTTCTTGTCGACCGTCACCCTGCTATCGTCCCTGGACGCTCCGGAGCGGAGCAAGATTGCGGACGCTTTGATTAGCAGCGTGTACATGGACGGAGAAGCGGTGGTCAGACAGGGCGAAATGGGCGACTCGTTTTTCTTCATCGAGGAAGGGGAAGCCATCGTCACAAAAACCCAACAAACAGAGAACGGGGACATTCGCGAGCTCAAAGTCGGTCACCTGAAGAAGGGTGACTACTTTGGAGGTCAGTTTACCTGACATGATGTCTTATTTTAGTTCATGATACTGATTCTGTTTTTTCTTCTAAAGAACTGTCTCTCTTGCGTCTGGCACCCCGTGCAGCGACCGTTAGCGCCATATACCGCGTCGACCCATCGGCACCGAGGCTCAAAGTTGCTGCCCTCGACGAGGCAGCATTCACTAGATTATTAGGACCCCTTCGTGAAATCATGGAACGCAAGGCTGGCGAGGCCTATGGATCTGGTCCTAGACTGTCCATTTCTCGTTAGACGTTATCTATCTGCGTTATTTTTGCTCCTTGTACTCGTATGAAGATCTTGATGTAGGGGTTGTTGCTGTAAAATAATGTAAAATGTTTGGATACAACTCGGTATACACGAATGATGCGCTGATCAAATTAATTCGTGGTGATAACGCCTGATCCCTCTGCATTGAATTCAATTTTGCAACATTTAGTTAGTTTACCCTGTTGTCTTATTCACCATTGTGAGTGGATCCTCATGTAGAAGATGCGTCTCTCCTGTCAAACAGATGCCCTTCATGTGAGGAGCACCATTGTTGGGATGCCAACCTGGATCCACAGTGGAGAGAAGCCCATCTGGGACTAGCCTGAGTGGGAAATGGGGAGCATACATTATTCGGTGGCATGTTTCCCCAGCCAATCCACTTCTCTTTCTTCCTCTTTTTCAACCTCCACGCCCCTCTGGAAATTTCCTTTCCCTCTTCCTTCTTGCGGTCTCTAATTCGACTGCTCAACATACTAGACAGACACCCACACTCTTTTGTGATTCCTCTTTGAAACTGACTGCGACCTCGATGGACGCCCACGCCTTGAACAAAATGCTCCAGAGACAACTCGCGGGTCAGTCTTGCTTACAGATTTTTCTTTTTTTGCTTTTCCTCATCGTTTTCAATAGGATTACCGACTTCACTGTCAGCCCGAGCCCAATACCTATTTTTGGATTATGGCATCTGACCTGCTTGGCATACCAGGCTATCTGTGATACCCTTACCACTTCCAACCCCAAGACCAGGCAGACCTGGGGGTACCTCATCTTCTACATCTGCGTCGTATGAGTTTTTTTTTGGTTTACTTAGTCGATTTTTTGACCGAGAAATTAACGTAGGAGCTCAAGTTCGACAAGCCTCTCATCTTCGACTTCGATTTCAGTGGTGTAAGTCACCTTTGGTTCCAATCATACTGACGCTGCATTTTTTCTCTAGATCGTCGACTTCAAGTTCGTTTACCTCCTCTACTCTCACGACCTCGGCGAACAGCTCTTCCGACATTCCCAAATCTACGACGACTCTGATTACATTTGCGAATGCACCCTCAGTCCCTCCCGGTGCGAGTGCTAGTCCATCGCACACCACTTCCTTCCTCCAAAATAAAGTCCTTTCTGGCGTCGTTTTTGGTGTCGCCAGCTTCGTAGGTCTCGTTATTGTCATCCTGGTTGCCACGCTCGTAATAAGACGGAGACGCAACAAGAAATTCCTTGAAGATGCCGTCTCTTTTGACCCTGTTAGGATGGGCACTGGTGGTTACCCCAACACCATGGAGCCTGGAACTGGTGTAAGGGGCAGCAGCAGTACGGGACGTGGGAGCAATGCACTGGAAGTCAGACAAGCCCCTTCCTTTACTGACTATGCTCCCCCACGGACGTACCTTCCCCCTGTGGCAAATATTGCGTCGTATTCGTATCCACAGCAACAGGGTCATTACAACAATAACCAGCAGCCTTACACGTCACCCTCCGATTGGGCACCATCGGCTCAACAAAGTAACCCTTATAGCTTGTCTTCTGTCGCAGAAAAAGGCCGGCCATCAAGTTCTCACAGGTCGCAATCTTCGTCGACAGAAATGAGATTTGCGCCGTCTGCTGCACCTCCTAAACAACTAGAGACGGTAAACAGCAAATCTCTAGGTGGTTTCTATATGTCCTGGTTCGGTTATCATGCTAACAACCTTTCCAGCACGAATAGAGAGGCTTTAACGATACCCTACTTTCCTCGCTATATCCACCATTGAGCCTGGGCTCATTGTATAACATTCACTCTTTTCTTGGTAAAAACTCTCTGCAACGAGATTTCGTCTCCTTTCCGATAACCCGACAGAGAGGTAGCACAACAGCTCTGGGAAGGAACTGGGCATCCGTATGCAAAACACATCATTCGTTGCATTCCTTGGATCTTACTGTACTGTATCTATCATGATTGTTCTGGATTTCAATACATCTGAGAATATGATGTACTTATCACGATTAATGATTCGCCAGGTTTACCTTGAGAATTCATGATCCAATAAACTGCTTATCAGGTATTGGGATGCTGCGCTGAAAACCTAACTTTTCTTCTCCAGTTTCCAATGTGGTCGTGTCACGTTTTCGCCTCTCCCAACGTTCAAATGTGTACACCATCCAGGTAATTCCCAAAGTTGCCACGCAGGCACATAGCATCGCAATCATACCTTTATGAAAGCGCGGTGCATCCGTGGCAGGGTAGAAGACAATAGACCACCAGGCATTAATGACATTGTTCCACATGCTGCCAGTTTGTCAGTTCTTTGCTGATATTAAACATAAAAGAAAAGGATTCGAACTTCATAGATGCGAGCACGACGGCGCGTTCTTGATCATCGTCACTGCAAATCTGATTGGCCCATCTGCAAGATGAGATTTTGAGTCGCAAACTGGGTGTTTGACAATGACTTCGGACTGAAACTCACGCGAATGTTGTTGCTTGTCCTGCGTATGATGCCCCTGCTAAATCTATGAGACAATCAGACATTTGATATATATATATAGAAATAGCACTAGAAGGAACCGCACAATATGCAAAGAATTTCAAACCAGTCGGACTCCTCCAGTGAAGAATGCATATTGAAGAAACAATGCACGCCACGGACATATACACAAGGACAGGCCACCTAGCTTGAGTTCGATCTGTCCAAGCTGCGCACACGAGGGTAGAGGCAATGGAAAATGCAGCAACACCAGAAGGATAAAAATCTGAGGTACTGCCTAGTTAATTGTCTTGAACGGTTGATAAAGTTGATGAGTAGTACGTACCGATTTGCTCGACAGTATATCCTCCAATTGCCTTCAGCCATTGTCCCATGAGGTTGTTAGAACCAAAGCTCTCAGTTTCCCCAGAAATACCAAACTGAAGTGGATAATTTGACTTGAAACGTGATAGCATTTGGAAGCATCTTACCAGCAAGCTACAAGCGTACCACCTCCAATGGCCAAGAACTCTTCGGAGGAGACTCCAAGAGAGTTGGTGAGATTGTGCCTGTTGCATACCCTTGACGTGCTCCTGGCGTTTATACGCCAACACCCGCTCCTGGTGGACACCCGAGGTAAACATCCGATGAAAACCATTGGAAAGCTCGTCGAGGACACACCTCCCCGGACAGGTAAAAGGCCTTGGTCGTTCGAGGGAGGTCTGGAAAAGCGAGGAAACCATACAGCGCGATTGGCATTGTTATGATACCGTCGATAATGAATCTGAAAAAAAGAATCGATTTATGCGACGTCCATTATTTTGGCATGAGTAACTGACTTACAACCATCTCCATCCGCTGCGACCTGCCTGTCCGTCCAGATTCCTGTAAATCCTGGAGTTAATAAAAAGAGATCCTGCATTACTAATTTATGTCAACTTGTAGACTGCTGCCTGTAGTACGCCAGAGAAACTACACAGACAGAAAGAATCATTTTCTCCCTTGGGATGGATGGAGCAGACAGCTCACTACTCACAGCGTCCCTATCAAACCAGAGCAGGTGAAAATGCCGGAACGCTTTCCGAGCTCGGCAGGCTTATACCACCTAAACCAGTCAGAGTCAGAGGATGCAAGTTACGAAGAACTCACGACCCGAGCACGTAATGGGTGCCTACAAAAGTTGAAGATTCCGCCATGCCTTGAAAGAACCGGATGGTGTAAACCTATTGCTCCATTTCCCTAATGATTATTGCTACTATGACCGGAATGCATAATGAATAGATCCCTTGCCTGCTCTACATTCCTAACGGCACTCGTACTGAATGTATTTCAACCAAGTTACTGCGAATATTTCAAGTGGTAACATTAACATATTTACCAAAATGTTAGTAAACCCCATATAATTTGCATAGAAGGGAACCAAATACGAGGAGAAACAACCTGGAGCATGAGGTTATCTTAGAAGGAAAATATTAGTATATCCTGTGCTGAAGGTGGTGCAACAAGCCATACTGGGAATCATGCCGACGACGTATCCACATGTAAAGATGGTATTGATTTTCTAAAAATGCGGCACAAGACCGCATGTCAGATAGGGAGAGGAATAAGCAATGGCTGGAACTCTGACATTGAATTCAGAGCCGAACAAGTTCAGGTCTTCTTTCATTCCGGAGACATAGGCATTCGATATATTCGACCGATCCAGGTCTAAAAAACAAGACAGGAAAGTTCAAGGTGCATCCACTGGCACGTCGAGTAGACGCACAATTAGAAAAATACTGCGCGATAAGATATTCAAGTGCACATTGAATGTGACGAGAGCACAGGGCTCCGATGACGATGCGACGCACCATGAGACAGCAGTAGGACAGAATAAACCAATCAATCTTAGCCAGCAGTACCCTTTCTTGCTTGTTCACGGTTCCTGTTCCTGAGAAAAATTGTCTCCATCTAACGACAGGCATTGTTTACTTGAAAGAAAAGAGCAGGATTGTGATGACGTGCAGGAAAGTTCAACTTAGCACTTACGCCTTTCCGAAGAATCGGAAAATTGATTGATAAATGCTCAAATAAAGGCCATTCTGCCGTGATGCCGAAAGGCGCAGACCATTTTTCACCTCACCAACACCAGTATCGAGCCGTAGTTTCGACTCTCGTCCGTAGAATATTACTTATCCGCAACCTGCGGGGGCAAGGCTCGCTTCGCCATCCTAGTTCTGTAGTTATTATATATCCTCAGACAATAAGCGTAAAGAAGTAAAACTTGATAAGATATTAAACTTCGAGCCAGAAATTTGCTAAAGTTGAGACAACAGTCGTAAAGTTCCAATAAAGTTTGGTTCCACCTGCGAACAGAATTTCGTTGAATCGCTGGAATCTTCACGAAATCGGTCAGTTTTTTTGCTAAACAGACAGAATGCAACAGGTTCTACCTTCCTACAAAATTTCAAGAAGATCGAAACACAATTGAGACCTACAGAGGACGAACAATTTTGATTTTTTTCTATCGAGAATTTGTATTTGTTTGGTCGCACGCTCCAGCCCCGTAGCGAGCAACTAAGTTGAGCACTTCTTTGTCTGTTTCTCTTTGATTTGAGTGCTTGTGTGAATTAAGTACTGGCAGAACCCAGGATCCACATCACGGTGGCATCACCAATATCGGCTGGGTCGTGCAGTGTCTTTCCACAACACTTTGTTTTGAACCATAACGCTCGTGTAGCTGGTCGACGAATGCCTCAGAACCTTATAAAAGGCTGCAATGATCCCTTGTGCTACTCGGCGTCCCAATTGGTCGCTTTCGTGTCGACCAACTTCGTAACTCACCGCTTATCAATGATTGTGAATCATTGATCTATTTGACTATAGGACTTTCGAGGCCAGAAATCTGTTTATTGGTTTGGTGTTGCTCCACGTCCCCCAGAACGAGATGAAGGTGCCATACTCAGAAAATTGCTTAACGATGGATAGGGTTCCAATGATTGGGAATAGCCGTGCCAAGTTTTTGACCTCTTGGTTTCTGTCTGAGGTAACACATATACTATAAACCGTTTGGTGTTCCACCAAAATGCTGTCAGCATCGCACGAAAGTGGCCCCAAACACCCGGACCTTTCTTTTCCCTGGTCTTGATACCTTTCTTGTCTTAGCCATTTCTGAAGTCCTGAGGAGTTTATTTTGCAATGTGCAATACTAGGTGCAAAAATAGCCGAGGCAACATAGGTCATTTTAGCCTGAGTCAAAATCTGCTCCCGTTACGATCGTTCCTCTGTTAGTCAAGATCCAGGCGGGATTTACCTCTGAATTCTTCTTAGACAATGTCTTTGCCCACTCTCAATCCAATCCATGATGCACCTTGGGTTGGCTAGCGCAGCTCCCATTCTGTATTGTGTCCTGTCTACAGTATGCGTCTCACCGTCAACTTACGAACAATCTGTTGAACGTCCTAACTTGAACACTATGTACAAAAAACGGGATGGTGGTGAACACCATCCCGACCTCCATGTCGCCCCACTTCTCCAGTTGAATGAAACTGAAGTGACAATGTATCATGCTCCTACCCCGCCTTCATACTATACTATTGACTTTGAGGACGAAAGTTACGAGAAGCGACATAGTGGCCTTATGATCTTTCATGGAATTTTTATGTGTTTCGCTTTTTTTGTTTCACTTCCAGTTGGTAAGCCCTCTCCTTTCCTCCCTCATTGACATCAGTTCTGACATATTCAAGGTATTGCTTTAAGATCTTTGAATCATGTTGCTCACGGTCCTGCGACTGCATCCTTTTACGTTTTTTGTGCTTTGGGTTGCGCTGCAAGTGGTTTATACCGGAAGATGACGCCAAACATGTGAGCTCCTTGTTCTGGTATTCCTCATCATTGACTAAACTTATGGTTCAAAGGTATGAGGGTCAGTATGTCAGTTGCTGTCTGCGAAAGTTCTCTACAATTTCTTACTAGGTGCAGCACATCGCTTGCAAGGCTATATTGTCCTTTTGGTTGCAACATCTCTCTCCGTTTGTGATGTTATTGGTGCCATGCGACGTTCCATCAGGTTCATGCGGAGTTCCGACAAATCGTTCAAAAATTTCTGGAGGACGGTCATCAAGAAGGAAGAGGCCCACCTCGAAGTATGTTCAGAATACTCTGGAATTCTCTCGAACGAACCTGGGGATTTCGAGACAGCAAAGATGATTCGTCAGTCGGTCGACCTTCAACCAAATGACGGCACGATTGACTACAACCAATCAGAACAATGGGCGGACGCTGCTCATCGACATCGGAGGCATTTCTCATTGACATCGGAGAGAACTGTTTTTGGATCGCACTCACCGGGCCATTCTCAGGACGACTTTCACGGTGATAAAATACGGGGGGATCCCTTGGCGCGATCAGTTCGTCTGCATCAAATTGGAAAAGGCATTTTTGCTGTTGTGGAAAGGTCTCTTGTGATAGCGGGGTTTGCACAACTCTTGATGGGAATTGTCACCTACACCGGTCAGCCTTCACCGCCTCACGATGATTGTCCTTAACTCTTTGTTCAGGTGGTTGTAGAGAAAATTACGTGAACGGTTGTTTAGCTCATCTGATAAGTGAGTCAAATTGTGGCGCTGTCTAAATCGTAGTTAACCTCCGTCTGCCATCGTCATTAGAGGGCGGCATCTTCTGGTGCTATGGCTTGCTCACTTTTGCACGATACCTTGGGTCTTTTGCGGATCTAGGCTGGGCATGGAATAGACCACCGTTCGGGGAACCTTACAGCGCTGAATTCGTGGAATCGTTTGTCATATTTCTTTATGGTGCGACAAACACATGGATGGAGCGATTTGGCGCAGACCCTGGCGACCCGTTTACAACCAAGGAGATCCAGCACATTAGTATTGCGGTCAGCAATTCACATTCGTGAGTTTTGTGTTCGGCTCTGAAGCATTTGCGTAGGTGATGTTCTGCTTTGCTGGACTCATTGGAATGGGTATCGAGTCGAGAAGGATCCGCAAGTGGCTTGCGTCTTCCGCTCTCTCTGCTTCTTCTCCTTATTCGGATATCCCACGAGAAGCAGTCGTTGAACCAGCAAGCTATATCGGGAGTTACAATCCATTCCCCGCGCTGGTTATTGGTGTGACGGGAGCGGCTATGGCCGCCCATAGGCAAACATATCTTTTCCAGGCAAGTCATGATGCCAATACGGTTCACATTTGAAGTCTGACAATTCAAAACGACCAACAGGTTCAAATCCACGCCTTATGGGGAAACTTACTTGTCGCTTTCTCCATGCTAAGGTTTCTGACATATTTCTTCCTTTGGTTGGGCCCTCCTCGATCCATATTACCTTCACGGCCTCCCACCGAAGCGCTTGCCAGTTTTTTCCTGGCTTGTGGCGGTCTTGTCTTCATGTTATCGGATGAAGAAGTTACGATAGCTGCCATGCGAAGAGGGCGTGACGGTTGGTGGTCTTATTATCACTGTTCCCGCTGGTTTTTTACGTCATTTTTCTTATAGACGTCATGATGTTTCTCAATATTGCCGTCGCTATAACTTGCTTGGCATGTTGCTGGACCTTACTCATCGTTGGTTTTAAAGGATGGATGAAATCACGGATACATGCTTCTGTGAACTATCGAAATGCGGCATAGTCATTGCACTTTCTCACTGAAAGTGGGGTGGTTTTATATGTTTTCAAATAGGAAATATCTATATTTTTGCCTTTTTTGCTTATCAACTTAATATAAGGACGTAGGACCAGCGAGTGGCTACCTTTACTTCGTTTTCTTTAGTGGCTTAGTGGATATTGAAGTGTGTGGGGGGGAAAACGGTCGCCGATGACGTAGAGACGGATCTAGTAAATCTTTGCCGATTCTGAACGGCACTAAGATGCTACCTGAAGGTAGCTGAAATTACCAGGAAATTTATAGGCACAAAGGCAACATATAATCCACAAGTACCCCCATCCATATCCAAAATCCTGCCCAACCGCATCTAACAAAACCTTTCCAACAGCTTGGACGACTATCAAAATCTGTCCGATAGATCACCCGAGCTAGTTGTAAGGTTGCGACTCCAATACCCATATAAAATGCCTCTCCCTGAACATTCAAGTACCCAGCGTATGATATTAAGGACACCGATGACGCAGATAAGCCAGTTAGAATGGATCGAGTATTTTCTCCGAACAACAACGCAGTTGAACGAATACCAATCTTGACGTCATCGAATTTATCCTGTTGGAGGTGCGAAATTAGGTAAGAAAGGTTTATGAGAATTTGTATGTACCTGATGAGCATATATACTGTCATAGACGAGAGTCCAGCACACGCCTCCAGCATAGAGTGGAAGGCAGATATTCCAATCAACCGTCCCGGACACAGCGGACCAGCCCAAAAGTGCACCCCAATTAAAGGTAAACCCTTGAGAGAAATTACACTCGAGGCTTTAATTGCAATGACCGCGACAACGTACCAAGCACGGCTTGCGGCCAATCCGTCAAGCGTTTCATTAACGGGTAAATAGTCACCACAGACAAAGACGATGCTCCAAGAAAAATGCTACATAAAGGTGACTGGGAGTCAAGTCAAAAACGCGGAATCCATACCTGTACCAATTCAACTGCATAAGAACGCCCAGACCCGCTGTTAACTGTGCACTGAGGAAGATCACGGCTTGCTTCTGAGTAATATCTCCCCTAGCTAGAGGCCTGTCCTTTGTTCGCTCTGGTACGACAGATACTTAGCCAAGAATCGAAGGAATCGAGCAAGGGACATACCAACCGCCTTGTCGAGGTTCTTATCCCACATATCATTGATTGTGCACCCAGCACCTCGCATAACAATGGCCCCGAGACCGAAAAGACTGATATAAGGCAACATTGTAGTAAATGGCAGTTGAAGCGCGTATGATGCCATAGTAATCGACCACGCTAAGCCATGTGAAGTGGGATGAGATAGCGTTGAATTGGCCATGAAATCAGCACCAACCACAAGGGTAAAACAAGAGGAGTGTCCCTATAGGCTTGTCAATACGCGTCAAGTATAAATACGGTCGCGCTTTCGCTGGTAGGTATTCCACCCATGGCTTTCGCAAGAGTGGCGTTACTGACGAAGAAATCTTCGGCAACTTTTGGCCCGTGTGAATGATACGCTGGTATAGTTTCCATTGAACTCTTGGGGCTCGAGACGTTAATGCAAGTTGTTTCGAAGGCAATCTGGACAGAGAGGTAGGAAACTTGACCCACTGTGTGCAAGACATAAATACATAGGATTCACACAACAATTTCACAGGACCAATATTAATCATGAATTTGGTGATATATCAATATATCACGTGATGTTCAAGCAAGCCCAACTTTACTTGCATTGCCAACATCGCATCAACTTGTCCCTGTTGAAGTGACATTACATCATATGTCCTTTATTGCTGAATGGAGGAGGCTGGGGAATATACAGGTTCTACCACTCAAGTTTGAAAAATTGAATCAAAAAAAGCATTGCTGTAGACAAGGGACAGCCAACGGCGTGTCAGAAAATGCCTCTACGACCATTCTTTGGCAAGTTTGAAATACCACTCCCAATCTATCCAATAAAGGATCAAAAAGTTGGTGTGCGACCTAAAGGACCAGGACATACCTGCATAGACTTCGCCATCGTCGTCGACAACCCGACTTCGGACATTGTACGTTCCAGAGCGAGCGACCATTCCAGATGGCGACTCCTCGGGGTCGAAATTCTTCAAGTACGGCTTCCCATCAGGTGAAGGGCCGTATGACCCAAGCATTTGTTCCATTTTGTCAACTGTTCGGCAAATTAGCAGAAGCAAGCGTTTCTAGCCGGCCACTTACCTTTGATTCCCGCTCTCTTCACCAGTTGCATGTATCGAACACCCTTTGAAAAGACGGACGTTAAACAACATGGTCGAGAAGGAGAGAATATGGGATTTTTACAGAAATGATGGAATGATTAACCATGAATGTAATCCGAACACTTGAGGAGTTGGTTTGAGGTCTCAAATCCTTTGAGTAAAAACGTCTTACTTATATTCAACGCCTTCCTTGATGATGATCGGGTTCTTCTTGGTGTCCGCAAGTCGAGTCGTATCTTTCAAGTCGAAGATAATCTCCTTGCCTGCTGGCAGGGTTGGTGAGGCGAGCTCAAGAGTTAAAACGGTCACCTGTGGTTGCCGCAGAATTAAGTAAGGTGCGTAATTCTTTCGGTAACGCGTAAAGACTCACTTTGGGTCCACTGGCCGCCGTGGTGGGGGCGCCAGGGACAATGCCTAGCGACGCCTTCCAACGAGCCAAGCTCTCATCCTCAGCATCAAGTTTGGCGTACTCATCAGCCGACTTCGCAGCACCAAGTTTGTATCCTTTGACATGGGGTCAGACATGTTCGAAGAATAGACAAACTCAATGTTACCTGGAGTGAAAGTTGGCTTCAGATCGTCCTGATCATCGTTCTATGAAATTATGCAAAATATGGCTTTCGTCGAGTTTTACTAAACGGTGTGTTTGCAACTCACTGTCGACATCTTGTGCTAAATTGTGTGCAGTGACTGTTGGGTGTTGGGTGTGGATGTCACCTTGAACACTTCATCGTACAAGATCGATTTCACACGCCGGGATCGCACTTTGCCGAAGAGCTAGAAGTAAAAAAAGCCTACCAACTCATAGCCACCAGAGCTACCATCCATGCTAGTCAGATTTATGAGGAAAGGAGAGCAGCGTCAAGAATATTTAACGGAGCATATTGCACAGTAACAGGTGCGTCTTAAACTTATATATACACGATCTACGGATTTCCATCCAGCAACGTCTTTGCGAGTCGTGGTAAATGATGTATATAGATCGGGTGGACAGTTTCTTCTCGGTTCAAGTCAAACTTGGCTCCGGATGCATCGCATCTAGTTTTGGAAGTTTATTCTCCAGTTGTCGATTTAGAAAAGCGGGGCGCACCTCCTTTAAACCAACACTTTCCCTTACTGAGGTGAAAACATTTAGGACCATTCGGACATACGTGTCCCCAACAACACTGATCTCCATAAGGGCATTGTACACCTAGGAAAATTTGTCAGGGAAGTAAGTGGCGTGCACTCATAGTCAGAGGTGAAACAGACCGTTCTTAAGCCAGTTACAAGGTGCTTTTTTTGCATTGTTTGCTAACGAGACCAACTGTTCTGGCGTGAGAATATATTCATGGGAATACTTGCATACTCCAGCCTCAATGATTTAGAAGAAAATTAGCTTTACAAGTATTGAAATAGTTATTTCTCACCCCTTTTGAGCATGTCATCAGGTAGAACTCATTGCAAGGAGGTGGATTTTCTGCAGATATTCACAATGAAGCAGGCAGCCAAAGGACCAAAAGAATCGAGTGCACCCACGTTTGTGAAGGGGCTGAAGATGGAATATGATCACAACACGTGTCGAGAGTGTATGAAGATATTTACTTACTAATGACGGATCGATATGTCGTCCAATGGGACGGGCAGGGGATTGGGGGCTTATGAGACCACCATTAGACGTAACAGCATTGTAAGCGCCGGTTGTCAACGGGGCAGGCTTCTTGGACACTCGTGGGGGCGGTTCCACCATAAAGAGGCCTTCCACGACCAGGCGAGGCAACGAGAAGACATTATGTTTCTCGCCATTTGCGTCCTGGCCATGAGATTGACAAAGAACAACAATTTTCCCCAGCATTTGATCTTTTTCCAACGAGCTTAAAGTCGACATATAGGCTACTGGATCATATCCTAGCAGAACGTGTGGATTCAACCCCGTTTTCGAATGAGAGGTACGCACCTCCAAAGAATAAACGCAGAGTTTGAGGAAAACAAGTGAAAATTTGGATATGTTCTTTCACGGCTTTCAGGTTTGACATCAATTTGCATTAATGACATCTTTGCTCACCCTTTATTTTGGCTTCGGCGTATTCCCTGCCATACCCTACGTCAATGGTTGAAAACCTTGGAGACGCTTGAGTAAATCCCTGTGGTGTTCACTAATAAGTAACGTCGAACACGCCCAGAGCAGAAGAGTTATACATTTAAAAAGGCAGTGAACTGGTCTTGGGAGCAGACATTGTGTGCTGAAAGATCCTCTGCTAACTCCGCTTTATTAAAGTAAATGGTAATCCAGAATGAAAGTCGACCGTATACATGGACTTCCTCGTTTGATAGTTGTTCGGCAATAGCCTGGGTGAGTTTTTGGGCTGCAGTTCTACCGCCTTGATAACCTTCGATTAGGAGCTCCCGATGAAAAACGATGTCATCTCCATTGATAATACAAAGAATGAGAGCGTCGTGATTCTGGACAATATAGTGGAATTTGCCACAGGTAGATGAGATGCGATAGAAAGTGACGTACCGTTTTGAAGCTGTCCAAGTTAGATATTTGCCGATTAAGTGCTGCGATTTGCACATTATGTGCCTTGACTTCACGCTCGGAGGCTTCAAGAGCGACCGAATGAGCTTGTTTCCAAACGGACAGCTCGACTTCGAGCTCAGCCAGCCGGTTTTCGAGGTCTGCATTGCGCCTCAGTGTCACTGACGATAAATCTAGTGTTATATACATGTCATGGAATGTCTGATGGTCATATACATCAGTGGGACGTACTCAGTAATCTAGTTAATGCTTCATCCCTGTCCCCGTGGTGATAAATAGTAACGCAAGGCAATACAAGCAGTAAGCTGCAGTATTGGGCTTATTTTAGCGCCCTGACTCACCAAAGGTGTTGATTTGCCTCGCCCACAGGTTGGGTAGCCATGGAAGGCAAGGTGCTATAGATATGTGGAGGTTAACAGTTGTGGTGGACGGGAATGAAAGCTATCCTCTAAATAAGAGGCGCCTTTAAACCATGCTGGTCTTCCAAGCAAAATGAACACTCGAAAGGTCTTCTCCGGGGTCTATTTCCAGACAAGGAAGGGGCCAGTCAGAAAGGGAAGTCACAGGGCAATAGATGGGCGATAAAAATAATTATCCTGAAGACTTCTCGCCAAACTCACACGAATTCTAACAACTAGACCTAGTCTGACGGCATGAAGAACTGAATGAAGTCCTGTCAGCTTGGTGGAACTCTAGGGATCATTCCAACAGAAATGTAGGCACCGATTTGAGCATCTGTAAATGTTCATTTGGACAGATACGTGGACGACAGTATTTCTCTGAGCAGGTTACTGTGAACCGCGAGTGAATTTGTGAATTCATGTAGCAATGGAAGTCCAGAACAGAAAGTGCTTAGTGGTCCTCCGAAACTCCGCGGAAATAATTATTATTAGGATAACTGCTCCGATCACCTTCGCTGACCTCAAAGCTCAACGTATAAATATTTGTACTCTTCATCAAAGCATATTTCATCACTGACACATACAGCCACCGTCTTTTGCGGTTCGTTACGCAATGTCGGCGGATTGAGCTTTAGCTTCCCTGTGCATATCGGCTGAAACATACGCGGATTGCAGAGCCAAGTCAGCTGTCCGCGTCTACTTCCCAAAGTGATTGGGCAATGTGATTCACCTCCAACAAATTTACAACGGTTCTGCTTGAAAAAATGGCATTTGGTTGTATTGGGGCAATAATGACCATAGCAGCAATCATCTCCCCACAGACAGAGTTCCCCTATATGTTAATGAATTGAGTCTAGATGCAATAAAGAAGGCAGAGATATTCACCTTTGTTCCTCGATGGGCAGGGTGACTTTTTAGCATTGACACGGATTTCAGAGTAATGTTCTGGTTGCAGGAGGTAGTCGTGGCCATATTTACACTCAGCACCGTGCTTGCATGTTGACAGGTAGAAAAGCGTGCACGGCGGCGGTTTGTCTAATGGAATATTGAGTCTGTCTGGAATATGTGCACATAATAATGGTTACCCACGTTTGGAAAGAAGCTAGAAACAGCAAGGTGAGAAAAGGTATTTAGGAGACTAATGACTTACAATATTGGGGTTCACTCGCCGCGTTCTGGAACTCGTGTGAGATGCTGCAATGCTGTGTACGCTATCATCGCTTTCATCACTGGACGACGTACTTCCAGTGGAATCCAGGTCAGGAGTGACGACACGTTTAGGTACTCGTACTGGGGTTTGAACTGCGGACGAATAGGTGTGTGGCATTTGTTTTCGAGTTGTATCTTCTATATCAATTGAAGCGAAAGGAAGGGCGTCGAAATCTTGTCGGATGGTAGAGGGAGAAGGCTTGTGGGTCATCGCCAGGTCTGGAGGAGCTATAGGCGTCGATGAGGTAGGGAGCGGCACATGCGTGATGACAGGTGTAGAATTAAGATAAGGTTGAGGAGTTTGCACTGAGAGTTTCTGCGGTATAAACAGATCTGGGATATTGAAGGAGGGTAATTCGAGTTCGTTCATCCCAGCCGCCAGGTCCGTATAAGCTCGCAACAGAGTTAATTTGTATTTAAAACCGGCAGTTATTTGAGAGCGGAGGGTTGTAACGTATCCATTATCATGGCATCCTGGAGATACATTCAGCGCAAGACAGCTAGAGGCGCACGAGCAAAGGAACTCGCCTCCAAAAATTATCTTCTCGGTTTGCGGAAGTTTGATTTCTTCTTCAAGTAAAGCTAGAGGTATCAACTCAGAGCTCGCCCTAATTTTCGTAGGCTGTGGCACTTGCCTTTGATCTTGGCATCAGCTGCTTCCTTCGCACTTCCGACGTCCACCATAAGGAAACGCTCCGTCGCTTGATTGAAACCCACGACAAACTCATCGAATCTGTTCTTTGCTGCTAGAAGTCCCACACGACCGAATGTGTCCATTAGTCCGCGTTTGTTCAAGAATACATAGACCCATAGCCGATATTGATGGACTCCGTGCATCGAAGTGAGATGCTGCATGATGGCGTCGGATAACTTTTGGGCAGCGGCATGGCCACCCGACTGTCCTTGGGCGACGAGCTGGCTGGTGAAGATGGCGCCATCACCGTCTATAAGGGCAATGATGCGATGCCCCTTAACAAAGTGTCAGTAAGCACAGGAGCTTGGGTACTAGGTAGGCTTTCCCTACCTTGAGTTGGTTCTCCAGGGCTTCTCTCTTCTTATCCGCCTCTTGAATTTGTTGTTCGAAACGTTGACGTTCTGCCTCGACGCCAGCATACGCGCGCTTATAGACCGAAAGATCGTTCTCGAGCTGCCTAATAGTCTCACGAGACAGGGAGTCATGTTCCAGGAGACTCATGATCTCGCCTGAGAGTGTCAAATGATCATGACGCATTTTCCGGCATTGTAATGATAGGTGGAACATACCCCGCAATTGTTCAAAATAAGCGCCGCTGACAGCAATAAATCTGTAAGCAAAAAACGGGACGAATAAATTATAAATCTCACACGCGATTCTGGGTAATCAAGGTCTGAGGTTCAGAAGAAGGTTGTCTATTATCGACGGTGTCGTAGAGCATGATAATTTGTTTGAAGTGTTAACTCCAATGGATTTCAATGTTGTTAGGACGAGATTCGAGATGGGCATTCCGCGAACTCGCATCCCCTCTTTTTAAGTTGCTGGCCACGAAGACTTGGAGTAACAGAACACCGCAGTTGCACGAGTCAATCACGACTCTATAGCATGCAACAATAGTAAAGTCCACAGGATCGCATGCTGGAAACACATGTATTTTAATTGGCCCCGTACCAGTGTTGACAGTATTCAAGTAACCTCCTCACAGCCGTTGGAAATGGCAGTCGACTCAAGCATGAAGAGAAATGTTATTCTAGAGCCCTTCTAAAGGCTGTTTTAGTCGGAAGTTATGTAGAGAGATCTCGAGTTGCGCAATAATAAAGAAAGCCTCAACATCGTGGTTTGGGGTGGTTGATGGGTATCCCTGGAACGTTTTCATATTAAGCTGTCAGCCATTGTGGGGAGTAACAATGAGGACTGTGACGAGGTCACAAGCGCGTCAAGACGCGATTACACATGTATTTCTTCAGCAGCGACACCTCCTATGCCCGATCTTTATACGACATTGCAGGTTTCTCCAAGAAAGAAGCGCTCTGTACTCGACCGCGATGATGAGAGTACAACCACCCCCAAGAGGCTGAGGACTGCGTAGGTTCTTTAAAGCTTCTCATAAAACCGTCAACTAAGGTTGCTGTGTAACGCAGTCCACCCACGCCTCCCCCTTCGGTCTCCCGACCAGAGTCAGTTTTGCCGCCTAGTAAGCGATCCTTACCCGCTTCTCTAAAACATCTCTATAACCTGCAAACGGCCCTGCAACGTGCTCTCTCTCATGCTCTTGCGACGTTCGCTGTCTCACCGACATCAGACTCTGGCCATGTTAAAAATGTGCTAAACAACCTTTCAATTGAGACATATGCCGGTTTTAAATCATCTTTTAACATGGATGACTTAAAACGTCTCTGCTGGATATGGGAGTGGGATGGACAATCTCTGGGTGGTGGGGGGTTAAAGGCTGAGGAGGATGAAGACAACCCGTTTTTGGCCGCTCCTGCGCCATGTTCACCTTCTTCAGATTGGACTCGAGGTTCCATGGGTATCATTCTCAGTCCTGCGACCCATTTTTCCAAAGTCAGCCGAAAACGAGTTCCTGCCTATGGCATTGGGATTGAAGTTGAAATGGACATTGACAAAAATATGGGCAGTGGCATGGCTGCCATTGCTCGATGGACGGCAGGGGGTGAAAACAGGCGCTCAGAGTTTCATTCAAAACTCGAAAGTTGGGAAAAGGTGACGCCCTTTCAACTGGTTTTTTTATTTATTTCTAAGGTGGATTGCAACTAGCTCCACGATGGCACCATACCTTTGCCAGACATTCCTCTGGCCGATCTACCGTGCCTTTCTGCTCCCAAGGTGTCCACTCTTACTCGGACTCTTGCCTCTTGTTCTCCTTCCGCTGCGTCCACTTTCAAGCTTCCAGGCCCGCCTTCTTCCCCGTCCCGATGTCTAAGTATACAGCCCACGCATGACTTTGCCTTACCCTTCCCAACTAATTTAGGTTCAAAATCTCCTCATCGAAAAAGCGCAATCTTATTTCCTCAAACACCGTCGAGGCAGGGCCGCAATACCTCTCCGGGTTCAAGCCCTAGCTCTGAACCTCAAACTCCGTCCACGAGATCGTCTCCTTCCAAAGACTATTTGGTACTCTCAACTCCCGTCTACCAAAGAGAGAATAAGTGCTCCCCATTTCAAACGCCCACAACATCTCGCCGCCAGGCATTGTATGAGCGTGTCCGCCAACGATCTATTTCAGAGTCCCCGACCAAGATATCGCGTCAAGAAGACGTCATTGGCAATACTCCCCGAAGTAAACTGACTGGAGACCAAATTTTGAAGCTACAGCAAGATGAGTTGAGACGACGTTGTTTGTTAGGTCGTCTTGGAAGTGTAGCCGAAAGCATCTGGATGTTTGTATTCTATTCTTTCTACAGCTTATTTTGACCTTTACATCCTAAACTATCCAGGCTTTTCTCGAATTCGACTGCTGGTAGTTCTTTGACTCCGGTTCGGAAACGACGTGCTCTGCCTACATCAGATGTCATAAATGCGGTCGTTAAATCTTCCGCCGTGTCTATTTCAACATCCGAAGCAAATGAATCCATTTCGATGCTCGTTAAACTATGTCCATTCTTCTTGAAGAGGCTTGACATATCCAGTGAGGAATGGCTCGAGATGCCCGCACCTGCCGTGGGTACGACTTCAACCACTGAAACTTCACCCAGCAAGAGCAAGGCGGTAGTCCCTCTCAGCCCTGTACTAGTGAAAGGAAAGGACGAAGAATTAGTGACCCGCAGCCCACGAAGGGTCAAAAGAGAAACTGGTGGGTTACGCGAAGTCAGGGAAATTATTCGACGCGAACTGGAACTTCAGGACTGATTTTTAATGCTTGATTTACAATGACGAATTCTAGTTCATGGTTACAACCTCTATATATATCGATTTGTCAAAAAGATTTTAATTTCTGCAACTTGTTTCAAAGTACAATGTGGTACAGAGGCGTGTATCAACGAATCGCATACACGAGGATGATGGCTGAGTTCCAGCCATTGCGGATGCCTAGTGGACCCGTGAGTTGCTCGGTTAGAGCTCGAGAAGCTGTTTCCAAAGGTCGTCTAAATGGAATAGACTGGCCAGATGACCTCCATTGATTGATCGAAGGTGAGAGTTCTTGTAGTTCGCCGCGAGCCACTTTGCCATTGCATCTGGAGCCATTGTATCTCCTTCAGAAGCGACAATTAGTATTGGACGACGGTTATGCTCTTCGTCCAGATTATCTGGACGGAAACCCCAATCCCCGTGTATGATGTCCGATATTTCCAAATAGCCGTCCCAGGTCTCCTGCACGCTTCGAACCATGTTTTGTGCGAAGTCGCGGTGAACTTGTTCTTCTTTCCTCCCGCATTCCTTTGTCCATTTCTCAAAGGCAGCCTTTTCTTCCTCTTTCATCGGATCGAATAACTGCACGCGAATAAAAGCTTCGGCTTTTTCCACAGTCTGCAACTTTCCCTTTAAATAAATGGAAGAAAGACGGGGAAGGATGTGAAAGGGAATGTATTGGGATGGCGGTCCTACAGCCATGTAATTAGGGGTGGTCATGCTTTTTGTATAATCTCTGTGATATTTGAAGGGCGAAAATGGAGCCAGGACCATGCACCCTGAAACAGATCGTCCAAAGGGAAATAAGTCGAAGGGGGCGCCGTACAAAACTTGGGCAGGAACCGACCCGAACGAACCGCCTGCAATATATATCTTGAGGTTGAGGTCGTGAGGATGGAGGTGGACTATCAGCTGAGCGATGTCAGTGGCGAGGGAAACATGATACGGGACATCTTTTGGTCGTGGAGACGAAAGACCCCAGCCTGGGAGAGTCGGTGCGACAAAATGGACGTTTTTCTCGACGAGGACTTTCTGAAGGTGAGATGCATTCCCCACACCAAAAGCGCCATGGAAAAATATGACGAGACATGAGCTGGAGGGGTCGCCGCTGTCAGAGTAGGCAAGGCTTCGCCCATCTTGGAGGTCAAGAAATTTCTCGTTAAGTGGGGTGTCGGAGGAGGACATGTCGCGCTGTGCTGCAGAGGGGACGATTTTAAGCGTCATATATATATATATATATGTAGTCTTTCTGGCAAGGGCTGGGCCAGGTACAAAATTGACTACGTTCCACAGTTATTCCCTGGTAGTCCGTAGCAGATGCTGGAGTAAGAGGCCGAAAGGGCAGTGGCGGGCACTCCGCCGCAGCCGTTCCATATTCGGTGTGACGGAGATAAAAATACGAGGCAGAGAACATCATACATCCCGTTCAAGCTGGCTGGAAAAGCGATGTATGGCAATACACAGATACACGGTCGCCGGGTACCCTACTAAAATTCGCCTGCCTCAGCACAACTCTAGGCTGAAAATTTCACGAGCGCGTTTGAGTAGTAGCAATTATTTTCCCCCGAACTCCATCAGCTATGGGCATTATTTGCCTCGAGGTCAAATTCTTCTCTGGCATGTTTCTCA
Organism: Galerina sulciceps; assembly: GCA_023014345.1. Classification (NCBI taxonomy): domain Eukaryota; kingdom Fungi; phylum Basidiomycota; class Agaricomycetes; order Agaricales; family Galerinaceae; genus Galerina; species Galerina sulciceps. Next base: position 548,953 of record JAEDXJ010000005.1, on the reverse strand, counting down.
AACGCAACACAATCCACGATTGTTCCATTCTTTCTGCTCGCCTCGGCAGCAAAAACCGTCAGATGACTCTTCAGGACCTCACTCGCGTCCGTTCCCAGCAGATCCTGATGGATCGCCGAAACAGCCTCCACGAACGAGCGTATGAGACCCATATCACCTCCACCATGTCCGCCACCCTCGCTCCTCGGGCGATGGACCTTGGTCGTTCGTTTCCGAAAGTCGCTGACAGTGAATGTGTTCATATCTCCTATGATCTCGCCTTGACTGAAATGCATTCTGGTTTGCCGTTCACAAATGACCGATGTAAAGGCGATCATGGTAAAAGAGGCTGTGGAGCCGTTTGAAAATTCTATATTCACAACCTGATTGTCGCAGACGTCGTTAGTGCTCTCGTAGACGCATAGACCATATGGCCCGTTCTTCAGAGCATCCGTAACATTCTCGATGTCGGGTAGGCCGTCGACAATAGTTTCAACGGGCCATCCCGTGTTACCGTGAGACACCAAAGGGTCTAGATAAACTATACATACCGGATATTCAGGTTTTTTGTCGCGTTTATTTCAGGAAGAGGACTTAATGTTTTTTGCACTGTAGGCGCAGTCTTTCTCCATGGGACATTCCAGACAACGAGTGGCATTTCCAGCTTCCTTCGGTTTTGCAGATTTACGAAAATGCTTCAACGACCCGAAGGAAGAAACCTTCACTGGAGTTGCTGGATAAAACCAATGACAAAGAAGGTCGATGTCGCTATTGTAAGTCAGTTTCGCAAAGCAGATCCTCGTAGCATAGAAATTCTAATCTTACTGGCAGGATTTGGTCATTAAGGAAAACGAACTGGCCTTCTCGTTAGACCAGTTTCCCCGGACATAAGAGTGAGCGAAGTGATAGTAGCCTACAGGCTCAATCTGGACAACATTTACCAATTCTCCAAGAATACCAGAACGAACGATCTCAGTGATTTCTTGGCTGTATGGGGAGTAGCGCATGACTAAAAGGATGATCAGAAGGCTACGATGCGGTATATTCATTGCATACCATGTCCCATCCCAAAAATTATGCCTGCATTCTTGACGGCAGTCTCAATCTTGATACAATCTGAAACATTGGTGGCCATTGGCTTCTCACAAAGGATGTGGTAACCTTGTTTTGCAAAAGCCACAGCAACTTCTGCGTGGAGGTGATCCTGCACAGCGATGATAACCGCGTCTGCCAATCTCTTGCCAATGGTGTGAATAGTTTCTGCGGATGCAGCATGTAGATCCTGCCATGTATCGAACATGAGAGTCTTATCAACATTATGCAATGCTGCAAAATGCTTCTGAGTCTTTGGGCGAGGTTCAGCGATAGCAACGACCTTGCAGCGCTCGGGGAAACTCAAGGCGTATTTAGTGTACGACTACATAGGTGAGAGAATTATTGTAGATAGATTTGAGGAGATAATTTACACACCTTTCCGCGTTGTCCACAGCCAATTACTGCGAAGGTTACGACTTTGGTTGAATCAATTGGTCCATCCCTGAGCTTGATCGACCTGCGCCATAAGCTCTTAGTATTGTTTATGAGGGAGGTCATAAGCGGGAACAGGGTGGGCTCAGAGGAGGAGATTGAAGATAATATCATGATCACGTTGTGTAGACGTACTTGAGCCGCTCAACCTGATTGGATCATCTTTCACCGTCTTTTCTTCACCGTTACTTTCTCTGGAAGGTATGCCGCGCATCCTGCCACGTCTTTTAGATAAGATTGAAAGGCACACAAGTCAAGAAAGGTTTTTCGAATTTAAAGCTAGCAAGTCATCCAAGGGAACGTCGTCCTATATATCACCATTACCCCCTCCTTCTTTTCATCCTGCCTACCATCCCCGTTCTATATTACTTTCAGCACAGAGCCCAGTTACCGACGCAAATGAATATGCACGGCACAAGAGGATACCTCCGTCTGTCTCCGGCTCAGGCAAGGTGGACCCAACCCAGATCGACCCCCCTCGACAGATGACGGGAGCTGAGTTTGGGTGGTGGGCAAACCCATACCGTGCGTATGCTATATCACCTCCAATTTTATCTTTATCAATCTCGATTTTTTTCCTCTGGTACGTAGTCAGGATGCTATCCTCTCCAGTACGCGTTTGCCTGGTGACACACCGTCACTTGCCTGCCGGTATACCCTCACTGCTCTATGCTGAGTCCCTCGTTGATTCGTGTTCAGATCTTCTCATTCGTCTGGTCGGAATGAATATCCCCTCTTCTCGACCACCGTCCGGTAGAAAAACGTCGTCAAAACTGGTTCCAGACGGCATTTTACACCCCAAGTACACTAGCCGTCAATTGCCAGGCGGAAACTATGTCCTCTGCTGGCGAAAGGCGGTCTCCCAACTGGAGAAAGGCGGTTACAGACGAGTGTCTCCTGATCTCACCTTGTACCCTTTCTTAGAGAGTCAAATTGGGCATCTTCTTCGTTTGCGTGTACTGCAGGAATTTGAACTACTTGCAAATAGACTAGAGTACGAGGTCAAAACTCGTAGGAACTTTCGGACTTCCAACGTTATTCTCCGCAGATTAACACGCCAAGAGTGGGGTTTGATGAGGTCTACTGCGTCACTCCCTTACCAGAATGCTGTCGCGGTTCTTATTGTTCCACCTGTGAACAAGGACGTGGTTACAAAAATGAGACCAGCGGCCACATTGTCTCCTCTGCCTCCAGATGATGAATATGTCCCAAAAAATCTACCACCAACTTCGTCGCTACTCTCCTCTGCTTGGGTAGCACAGGATGAACAGACCCCAAACGCCCTGCCCTCCCTTCAGGTTCCGCTATATAACAGTACTACTGCTTTCCCAAGTCGGTCCCAACGTTCTGCTTTGCATGCGATACTTCTGCGCATTTTAGCTGCCGAACGACAGGTCAAACGTCCACATGTAAAGAGAGATTCAACTTTGAAGACTGAAATCACCCTGTCCAAAAGTAGCCACGCTTTTCTGCTTTGTTCAGATGGAGCGACCGCCAAACGAGGGGACTCGGCTGCCATTGCAGTTGCTCTTTGGAGATTGAGAATGTATAATGGAGAAGGGTGGGAAGGTTGAATATTGATGATACCTTCTCCGGACAATCGTCCATTTAAATTCAAAATGAAGAAATAATTTGAGAAAAAGCTAGCCAGCCAGAAGGATTCCAGTTATACATGTCTTTACAACTCATTCAACTGCCATGTGTGCAAATTCTAGGGCACCAACTTTTGAAGGCTTAGCAATATCTCCCAGAACCTCTCGTCCTTCCCAGAATTTCGGGAGTTGATCGCCAGGAATGAACAATCTCTCAACCTTGCCCTCTGTAATCACACACATACGTATGACGCCGCCAGAAGAACCATCCCGCGACATAGCCAGCGCAAGAGCTGAGCGACAAAAAAATAAACACCACATAGTCAGTTCGATTGTTCATGTTGACTCACTATTCTTGACAAAATTGACAGTTTCGTCGCGTCCCCAGCCCTCCTTATATGTTGCATCACAATACCCGTAGACATATGTTGAACCAGAACCTAAGAGACATTGAGATCGCGTTTGCGCCTGACAAGGAGAAGCTTACCTCCAATTGCCCATGGTTGGCGGAACATGCCACCTCCGAGTGGGATATTATAGACACTAGGTCCGGCAGTTTCATCCCAGCCTGCAACAATGATACCGGCACTCAATACGTCCTTATTTTCGTAGCAGAGCTTCTGGAATAACGCGGCAGCGGTGTGCACAGAAGGAGGTTTGCCCGCGGTCTGACTGATAATAAGAAAGAAATTAAAGCGGAGATTTGGTTTGAACATCATAAACTTCATACCTATACATTTGTAAAGAATGATGCACAATATCTGCAACGGCTTGGGTATCGGCCGCTGAGCCTGAGCGACAGCAGTAAATGCGATCATGGACATGGGTAAGCTTGTCTGTAACACGATTGGCCTAAACAATTGGTATCACTATAAGTCGCTTTTCTCAAAGAAGGAAATCGCACAATATAGCTTCCTGTTGTCGTACGACTGTCCGCGCCGATGACAACTCCTCCGTCGAATTGGACGGCCATGATTGAGGTCTTTCACCATAAAATTAGTGGCGACAATGCATAGACTAAAATAAAACGCACCCCAAGGTTGACTTCGCCTGTCTTCAAGCGATCCATGTCGATATAGTCCATGATAGCTGAGTAGGGAGGGGAAGATGTTGGGAGTTCGAGTGTATGAGGCAAAGACCGGTTTTGGAAATGATCAGAGCTGACGCGTCTCGTTACATACACGCGTCCCTAAAACTATCATCAACTTTCTTTTTTCACTCATGGCTGCTCAACTCAAGGCTTACTACGAAGAACTAGGCCGTGCATTCTATTCCAAGCCCTCTGACCTTAAGAAGTGCCAGGCTTTGCTACCAAAACTCAAGGTCTGGCCCAGGATTCTACCAATACTGCCTTCAGCTCATCCTCTTAGATCGGCCTCATCGAAGCTGGCCTGCTTCTCCCTCATGGCGACGTTAACCTTGGCGACCTTGTGGTTGCTCGTAAGTGCAGCATATTCTCTCAAGGTAGATTTATGCTGACCGGGCATGCAGGTGATATTCTGGAAGTCGGCGCATTTGTTAGTATCCGGAGTCGAGATGTACCTTCATTCGATAGGTATTTCGCCCAACTGCAAACGTTCTACACGGATTACAGGTATATGCACTGTAATATATAGACCTCGTCTGCTAAACTCTTGATTCTAGTGAATCGCTCCCCCCATCCAAGCGGGAATACCCCATCCGTGGTCTTAACCTCATACGCCTCTTAACCCAAAACCGCATTGCCGATTTCCACACAACCCTCGAGAGCCTCGATGCAGATGTCATTGCGGAAAATCCCTTTATCAGACACCCTGTAAATCTGGAAAGGTGGCTCATGGAAGGCAGTTATAGCAAAGTTTGGAGCGCAAGAGAAGAAGCCCCAGCAGAAGAATACAAGTTCTTTGTTGACAGCCTGATGGGTACTATCAGGCTAGTCTCTTTCTAGTCGTCAGGGTGTTTGTCTCATTTGCTTTGCTTCAGGAACGAAATCGCCAGTTGTGAGGAAGCGGCATACGCAAGCCTTCCTCTGAAAGACGCTGCCACTTTGTTGTTCTTCACAAATCAATCTGAACTGTTGACATTTGCTCAGAAGGTATGCACGGTCGCAGTATTATGAACATCTCATCTACTTAGTACTGCAATCTAGCGTGAATGGAAAGTTGATGTCTCCGCGGGTACAATTTCATTCAAGCGCAAGGGTGAAGAAAAGATGGAAATACCAAAACAACGTCTTATTGCCGCGTCCCTCGCCTACGCCAGAGAATTAGAGCAAATTGTATAATATTTCACATTGGGCTTCAAAAAATGCACAGGACTTTGGCATGAAAAGAAGTATATATTACATAGAACCAATACCTATTCGAATGTCTCCAAAGCAGCCTTTGCTTTGGCTTCTGCCTCGTCGAATAGGTCTTTGGGTACGGGTGCGTGAATATAGTTGCTCTCTGGGCCAATCCAGGACATTTCGAGTTCAAACTCTTTTTCTTTGGCGTCATCATGCACAAGATAGATACTACAGAAACATAAGAATTAGAAACGCAAGAAGGGTGATGCGTACATTCTTGCGGCTTCAATGACTGCTTCACGCAAAGACAGTTCAGAGAGCTTGAGTTTCTCTAATTCAGTCTTGGCCAATTGTCGGCCTTTTCCTACAGCTGCTCCATGATAGCCCTGATAGACTGTCACAAAGAGGTGAAAATGAAAATGCACAAGGCAGACTTACAAAGAAAACGCCACTGGGCTCAACAACAAACAACCCAGGCCCATCTTCGTCCACAGAGCCTAATATTGTGCTGATCCCAAAAGGACGTACTGACGAAAATAACGTGTAGGCCTGCACGTAAAGTCCCAGACGATCTGCAATAGACTTCATCCGAGTTCGTAAATGAATATTGGGTATAAATTTGGGGGGATACATACTTTCAACGGAGGAGGGGAATTATATGATTCGCGATAGCTTGCAGCCTCATCTCGGGCTCGGTTAGAAAGATGTCTGCCGTCAGCCAGCAAGCCTGCAGTAGCCTGTCCACCAATTAATACATCCATCCAATACCTTGCGGCTTGCAACTTACCAATCCAATATGACGATCTATCGTTTGGATTCTCCGATTCGCTCCAGGTACCAGCAGCTTTGAGTGTACGAGTTTCTCAACGGCTAAGACAATCCCGTCTTTTACCTTGAGGCCGATGGCGGTTCTATGGACTGTGTCAAACACTTATTAATTGTCAACAGAGCAAGTTATGCACCAACCCAGAGTTTTCCACAGCTTTATTCGCGTACTCTACCTAAGAGCGAGACATTGTTAGGCCCAATCCAAGAGCTGAGATGAACACAGATACTTGGAAGATTCGGCCATCTGGAGAGTATGTGCTTGCTGATAGATCGTAACCCGTCCCGATAGATGTCATGGTTTAGTGGTAAAGAAATGAGATACAGTGATTGCAAGTGGACGCGCAAGCTGAACGCGTCAGTCTCTCGTGGGAAAAGCCTAGTCGCGTCACGCTCCACATCTCACTGGGCTTTCAAAGTTCAAACGACAATCATGTCCGACAACGATGAGTGGACGGAGCTCCTACGCGATCACCCAATTTTTGCTCTTCCAAAATCCATTAACGGTTCGATGAATGCCTTGGAATTGTCAACAAATACTCTCCCCGGTCTGGATCCTCTGGCAGATCGCCCCGTTCTACCAGCCCGGCGCCAAGTTATGACCTTGAAGGATGCAGATCTTATTGTCGCTGCAGGGAAGGAGATCAGGATATCTTCGTTTGGTGATCTCAAACTAAGTCACAGTGTGCGCAAGTCATATAAGGTTCGCTGTTTCGTCCACTCCCTCGGAATGCTATCAAAATAGAAAATCACTCGCAGACGCTGCATACGCCAAACATTCAGTTTGACATTCACCAAATAGCTCTGAATCCCAGTGGTAAACTATTAGCAGTCGCGGGTACTCACCAGGTGGCGGTCATAGTCTTGCCCCGCCCTGGTTATAGCAGGCTTGTGCCCCAGTCAATTGATTGCAAGTAGGCGAACTTATGATCGGACTTTTGTACTTTCCTGACAATTCCTTACCAGAGCCGTCCAAGTAGGCCAATTTTATCATGCCGCCAATAATTCTGCACCAATTGCCAAGCTTGACTGGCATCCATGGGGAGACGCTGGTTCAACACTGCTCGTTATGAGCGTTGATGGAAAGTTAAGGTATGTGTGCTCATGTAGCCACTTGTTTTGCAGAAAGCTGAAGTTTTCAAAGAGAATATGACATATCAGTTGATACTGAAGAACCTCAACAACTCTTGACTTTTGTTCCAGAGAGGAAAGCAAAGTCATTTATGGCGGACGATGATTCGGAGAGAGAAGTCGCTTCTTTTGCCCTTGGAAAAGGCCGTGCGGACTGGGGTCCCCTTACAGTATATGCAGTCACCAGGTCAGGCGATATTTATTCAATCTGCCCTTATATGCCCCAAAATGCGTACGTTTTAAAGTCATTCCAAGTATAACTTTGATCAATGATCTGTAGCTCCATTCCCTCTTCCTATATTCACTCTTTGGAATGCTTCGTTTCAGCAAAACAAGAGTTTCTCGCCCAGGGAACTTCCGCTGCTCCGAAAAATCTGTCGACGGTTTACGATTACCAACACAAATATATCACGGCTTTAGTGAAACAATTGCCACCAGGAACAGCCTTTCCCGCTACATCAAAGGCTGTTCTCATGCATCCTCCAGCTACCATCAAGTTACTTCCTTTGCGCCAAGGACCATTCCTACTGCAGCCGTCTCCGCGAGTGCTTGGAGACAGCGAGGGTGGCGACGCCACAGATATTACCTACCTTGCCTTTGGGACGGATGAGGACGATCTTGAGGACGATGTCAGGGACACAGAACATTTAGGCGTGATGCTTGTATCATACCAAGATGGCAAGGTTGATTTGTTCCTCGACGTTGAAAAGGTCGAAGCTAGATGGGATACTAAACAAGTGAGCTTCTTCTACGCAGATCGGTTAGATGCCCTGACCGACTCCTCAGGTTTCTCGAGACCTGCCAATGTTAGCCGTTTATGAAAATATAGATCTTGGACTCGTAACAATGCTTAATCAAATTTCAGTCAACCAAAAGGCAGAGTCTCTACTCCAGTTGTTGCGCGCAAACCACCCAGTCTTCCTCCTTGACCCTCTACACGACGATATGGTGTATGTCTACCACGCCTTTGGGGTACATAGTCTGGACATCTCGCCTGTCCTCATGACCTTGTCTGCCGCTTTGCGAGACGAAGACGAAGACGAATCCATACTGAAAAGGGGGCTCGAAAAGGCTACCATGACCAATGTTCAGCCAATTCTTACCACGTTTTCAGTAGAGAGAAAGTACGCTTCCAAACCAACTTTGACCATCTCAATCTCATCATTCACCTTCTTCAGGTGTTCCAATCCCGTCATTGGTGTTGCCGTAGCTAATGATGTATATCTTACCTACAGCATTTTCATCCTCACCTCGGCTATGCGAGTAAACTCTTTCGCCCTCAATATTCGATCACAAACTTCCCTTATAAAGAAGCCCATTCTTGGTATCGAAGGGGCTGAAGTAGTGAACAGGAGTGAATGGCTCAATCCTGTGGAAGGTCCACCAGGCTATGTATCATTGCTTGGCAATGACCCCTATACACCCCCCCCAATAATTGCCAATCAATTTGGAATCCCCAACCATCCAAAGCTCTCCTTACCGGGCCTCTCATTTGGTTCAAATGAATTCATGTTAACACCTGACACTCTGCGGTTTATTGGTCAAACTGTTGCTCAAATTGGATCACAGGTCCAGGCGGTTCACCTTGCTTATCAAGGAGCAGTTTCACGGGTACATATTCAGAAGAAGGAACTTGAGCTCCAATCCACTACGTGTAGAGAAATGGAAGAGCTCGTTGGTAAACTCAATAGATCTGAGAAGCAACACAGTGAGGCAAGGTTCTTCAAAATTCAAGAACAGCAGAAATTACTTCTGGCAAGATTTGACCGATTGCTCCAGGCTTTGATGAAACAAGCCTTGCCAGAGCTCAGTGAACACGAAACTAAGTGGTTCGAGGAGCTGAAACGTATGAAGGAAGACGTCCTTGGTATAGGGAGGTATGATGAAGAATCGTTAGTGGCTCGAACAAGAATGGTATGTGCGCCGATTGTCTCCTATTTCTCCACTAACATTTGGTTTTCAAAGCTTGAAAAGGAATACACTCGCATTTTGCCCTCTCTTCAAAGTCTGCTCGAAAAAGAAAAGCAAAGAGGAAAGAAACATGCAGAAAGTACCCAAGCATTGGGCTTTTCCCAAGCATTTGAGTACGGGGAACGATCTAACTTTGAGTAAGGCACAACATGGGGTATTTTGCTCATTTACTAACGTCACTCGACAGCCGGACTCGCATCATACTTGTAGAAAAAGAACTAGAAAAACTCGCCAATGAGCTCAACTTACCTTTGGGCCAACCCCCGTCGTAATATTACTCACCTGTTCTGTAGTGTACTTATCATTCGAACAGGTGAAGTTGCATGATACAGCCTCCCACGTTTCAACAAATGTAGCCACTTGGTTTCACTTGATAAGTCCTGAACATGGCAAGTAGTAGAAGGAAATATACAACCCGAGTTCTTCTTCGTCGAAGGGATGCTTGTTTGCAAGTTGCTCGTTCTTGAGCTGACATTCGGAGGCCAAAATTTGCGCTCAGAGAATTGCAGACCCGTCCACAGTGGTCTAGTGGCCAGTGCTGGCCAGTGACCTATAGCTAGTGACGCAAGATGGTGCATAGTGGTGCTATGCCTAGGGCACAACATGTAACGTATTCTGGCACGATGAGACACTCAGGCGAAGCAAAAGATCGAGATTTGTCGCTGTCCCTGAATACAAGGAAAGATATTGCAGACTTCACGTCGAGGCATGGGGCCTTGTGACCCTATGGCATTGCCAACAGCTCATTGTGCACTGAGAAATAGACATCAGCCACAGAGAGCACCGAACTTAACTAAGTTCTTTGCTTGTAACGCTTGAAGCCTTGGACAAGTACGCTGCACTGAAATAAAAGATCGTGATAACTCCTAACATGAGAGTCAGTAACCCGCACGGGAAAGCGAGGCGTGTATCACCTTCGAAAATCTGGCATAGATATTGAAGATTCGGTGGAAGAACTGACCACAGGCTTAGCGAGGCATATTTCTGGCTTTTCCGTGAGTCGGTTATCTTCCCTATATCCATGGTTGGATCTCCAGTAAATGGTCAAGCTATGAATACAAATGGCTGGAAGGTGAGCATCGATCTACCAACAAGGAAACAAATTAAAAAACGTACAGTGGATGCATAGAATGGCGACACTTGCTTGAGTTAGCCCCAGTCATCAGAAGTGATTAAGAATTGTATGGTCTCTGGCAGTTCCACAGGATAACGGGTGACCGGTGACCCAACGGCCTTGAAAATGTGTTTCGACGGGTTTCGTGATCAGTTTGCGGCGGGCACATCAATGGTGAAAAGACGAGATAGATGACGGCGTAGGAGCCCGAGCAGACTGACACAACACTATTTCGTGAAAGCCTCTTCTTACCCAGTTCGAGTACATCTTGACTCCTGGGCTGAATAGGTTGTGCATGAAATGCCGAGCATTGCGCATAGAGCCGGGAGTAGGGCAACAACACAATTGAACACGTTACCTATCTGGAAGAAAATAGCCAACAGTCCTGAGATGATAAGCTCGTGATGACCGTTTTGTCGGTGACAAAGGTGGCGGCAAGAAGACAGTGTCCTCTTCAGTATGTATGCTTCGGTGAAAAAATGTCCAAACAGTAGAGGACTAATATCCCGTAGCTCAGAGATATTCAAACTGGTTTATGGTTTCGCTGTGAGATTGCATTCGCAGATAGGATCAGAGGCTGATCAACAGACTGGACGTTTTGAGGCAATTATTCAGGGGGAATTGCTGGGTGACAGATAGTAGCATGCCGGGTGCGCTGAGCCTTCCCCAGTGCTCACAATGACAGAATGCAGTTTCAATGCACAAGTCGATTATAAATTGCGTGCAAAGACGCTATAAATCTGCCCTTAAGACCAAGTATCTTATGTAGAAGCTTCTGCAACTGCAAGGACCGCCTATTGGATTAATATGAGATGTTGAAGTCCCAGGATGTGGCTGAATCCAAATAATAGGGACTCACCTGGTCGAGTCAAATAAGGCAATAGCAAGAATATTGATGACATTTCAGCAAAAGGTGAATTGATGAATGTAGCATTCTGAAGTACAGTAAAAGAGCACGCATTACGGAGCGACTCATTGATCCACGTTCTGTATGTGTAACTGCCTTCCTTCATGGACAGGTACAAAGTAATCCTTGAAAGTGCAAAAATCCGTAATGCTACGCCAGATGATGAGAAATGATACCTTGATGCACGGGGAATTCACATACTCTGTGTCAACAATTTGTATGTCCAACTTTCTGAACATGTAACCGAAGAAGAGGTACAACTCTGCCCATGCCATGCTTCGAAAGGTAGGGGATAATTACGCATAGATAATCAAAAGGCATGCATACCTAACACCAAGGCACATCCGTGGACCAGCCGAAAACGATACCAGGTAACGGTTTAATTTGTTAGAAGACGGGTGAAGCCATCTTCCTGGTTTGAAGACAGTGGGTTCTGGAAATACTGCTGAATTCAAGTGAACGGAGGTGACGCTCATGCCAACCACAGTCTAATAATGTCAATAAGAAGCCCAATTGTAGATGGAAACGACATACACTCGGTGGAATGTATCGGCCAGCGATTTTTGCACCAGCTGGGCCGACAACGCGAGGCAGAGGGGTAACAAATCCATGAGAAAGACGGAGGGCCTCCTTAATAACCGCAGTCTGTACATAAATCGTTAAGTCTACAAAAATTCGGAAACGACAAGGACCTCACAAGATATGGCAGATTTTGTAAACTGGATAAATCAATAGGTTGGTCCTTGTCAGGCCAATTTGATCGAAGTTCTTCGACAAGCCTAGCGTACACGGGTTTGTCGTTCAGGACGTGGAAAGTCCCAACCGTACAAGTATTGCCAACTGTATCGCTTCCTGCCTGGAGAAGCGACAAAGCTTCGTGTGCTACGGACTGCAGGGAGGGGAAAATGTCATATTCTTTGGCCGAGGCGTAGAAGAGATGGTGACAGATTGTATAATCGTGTAAATCATTGGAGGGATACATTTTTGCCTCCTTTGCCGTCCTGCCCAACCAAGATAAGAGGAATTCCCGAATAAATAGGAGTGCTTGAAGTTGTTCATGCAACCGACGGCCAATCCATCTGGGTAGGATGGCAAGAACGGGAATAAAACACGGGAAAGACTTGATAACCCACAAGAGTGGCAAAGCCAGTTGGATATTTAAAAGAAGAGGCGAACGAAAGTCGGGATAGTCGAGGGCGTCGAGACAATGTCCAAACATATAACTTGTGATAATGTCCAGAGTGGCACTTCGAAAGGCGAGGAATGCATTTTGCGGCGCAGACGCTTTTTCGAGCTTCGACACAAGTCGCTCTATCTGGCGATGAAGTTTGATTTGAGATGTAAGTAAAAGTGCTAAGATCTTACCTTTTGTTGAATCAGGCCTTCTAACCGAGTAACGGCTCGCTGGGAAAAGAACGCGTGCATGAAGCCCCGTCTCACTTTGGAGGTACGAGGGTCAATGGCACCAAAGGTAGATTCGCTTGCACCAAAGCAGCTGTAGAACTGTGGGTCTTTCGTGAGGTGAGATCCAACGGAATAAATCTCCGAATATGCGCGATAATCTGCGAAATGAAGCTGCAAATGAGGTTTTATTTGTCATCGATGGGGAATACAGTGTCAGAAGGCTCACTTCATTGGGACCGATACGAATGACTGGGCCTACGAATAAAAGAAGTTGGTTGAAGCAATGACTTGAAGGAGTATGAGACTTGCCGTGTATTGAATGCAAGTGATGAATCTGTTCCAACAGTTCTCCACCTTTGATAACCTCGTAGTAGGTTTTATATAGAGAAGAAACTGCAGCTAACCGAGGTCCAGGAAACGACGATAATGGGTGGAAAAAGAGTCTTTGGATCACGACCAGGAGTCCGGAAATTACGATGGTATAAGACAGAGAAAGTGTCGCGAGAACGGGGTCGCTGATCGAAATATTCATCAAGACCTGCATGGAGTTGGTAATGTGGCATTGGAAGTCTGGGTTGTTGGGTTATATATACTTGATGAACTGCAGTCCCACCGGAGCCTAGCACTTGACCTGTGACAGCTCGAAATGGACGAAGAAGAGTTGCAGCGTTCCTAATACGCGATCAGCGCATCTAATAGCAGTGTCGAAGTGTTTTACCAGCTAAAGACAAATATGGAAGGTGTATAGATGTAGGTCCATGGCTTATTATGGCGGCCAGTAATTTGAATATACAGGCATATTTGCAGTGGCCTTCATTTCAAGGTGCACAGATTTAGATAAAACGCCGCGAGGAGGTTCTCAGAGATCAAAGCCTTCAATGACAGCTCTATCCGCGGGACTACATGGTGGTCATGATAATGGCCGTTGCTGTGAAAAGTGACCGGAACAAGCTACAATGGGGGAAAACTGAAGCGTTTTTGAAAAAAATTGTGAATGGAGTGCCATCGAATAACCTTAGAATAAGCAGCGAAGGTCTGGGGTGCCATTATCATCTCAAATATAGTAAGCGAGGTGAGGGTAAGAAAGAGATACCGGACAGACCGAACAAAATGTTGAGAAGTTCTCGCTGTCTGATCGGCAGGCTTCTAAATGGCACTTCACTCTTCCAGTGCTCAGAGGATGGAAGTCAGGCACTTTCTGGCAATACTTAAATGCAAGTAGCTCAGTGCAGCCGCGGACCACACCGAAAGAAGTGCTTGGAGGCGGGAAATCGGTGTCAGCTTCGCCAATGGCCCAAACAGACCACCAATATAATTTGACTCCAACACGTTCCGTTCACGTCTCGAAGAGCTGACGATGAGCTGCTGGCTGATGGAAGCTTTTGGGAATAGTCAGTTTACAGACACTGTTACAACTCTGCCACAGGGCTGTAAACACCGAACGTACGGGTTGGGTAGCGCGCATTTGTAAAGGATTTAACTAGGTAAACGCTAACCGGCGGGGGAAAGGCCCGCTGCGTTATCATTGATCCTAGCCGCGTGCCACAGCCAAAGAAGGCACTTGTAACCAACTATACGCCAAAGATGGATGGAATTCCCCCACTTCTCTGCATACATGCGTAGTATACAGGTAGAACTGCATACTTCCCAGGTTTCAAAGGGAACGGAGCCCTAATGGTCGAGATATAGCTCAAGCAAAAGTGACTGAAAGTGAGTCCTTATTTCCGATTTCGTACCGAAAAGTTGGCTCTGTTCAGAAAGTCGGTTCGACGGGGTCACAGGTCTAATTGGACCTTGGACCTGGACCTGGATTTTGGATTTGGACTTGGACTCCACATTGGACCGAAATTCGACATATTTGCACCACTGGCTGTACCACGACTTGAACCTCAGTTAAACCTCAGTTGGACTCTAGTATAACCTGCAGAATATATTCTTTGTACCACTTGTGCCGGCTCGGCTTGGCCTGAAAGCCACGGCTTTGGCTCGGCTTTTTGAGGCTCTGGCTTTGTAAATCTCAGGCCAGGGCCAAGGCCGTTGGAAGCCCCAGGCCACGGCCTGGCTTTGGCCTAGGCCACAGCTTTACCAGTGAAATCGCTATTTTATTCACCGAAAGCGAAGAAAAATCTAAATAATGTAGTCTACAACTAAAATTACTCGAGATCCGTGATGAAATCATAAGCGCTGTCAACGTCAATGTCATCCTCGTTGTCCTCAACCAGTAGATCCCACGAAAATGCTTCACTTTCTTTGACAACTTCAACACAAGTCTGGGAAGTATCGTCGACGTTATCCAGCTTGTCGAGCTCCTGCTCCCACCACAACCGCAGAGATAAAGTATGTGAAAACAGAATGAAGGTGGCCAGCAGGCAATGCCGTTGGGATAGTACACCACAAAAAAAAACGTTTCAGCGACTCGGAAGGAGGGGTTTCAAGTGAAAAGTAGTGGAGCACGGTAGAAGCAGAACGGCCAACAACTCGGATATCGGGAATCGGGATAGCGCCGCGGTGGCCTGCGGACTCGGCGCAAATATGTCGTCGGGATGAAGCAGATGTTACAAAAAAAATAGTTGGACTTGTGTTGGACCGATATCAGACGCGCTTGGACTTGGAATGGGAACGCAATCAACGGATTAGATAAGGTTGCACCTCACGTGCGGGTACAAGGTCCAGTCCAAGTCCAGTCCATTGGACCTCCCTCCCAGTCGATCCGACGCTCTCGCTCTGTTTCAAATTTGGTCTCCAGCTTCAGGCTTCAGCCCCTTACAGAATGAGTGGACAATGATTGCAAGCGTACTAGCTAGACTTTCGGCACAAAATCGACAGGAGCCCTCCTGTGGCAACTCCTTGCACCCTGTAGCTTGAAGTAGACCTGCCCAGTAATTTGTAGGCTACTACTACTAGTAGTCGTCGTAGTAATCGCCAACCGGGGGCGGAGAGAATCAATTTCGCTGTATTAGGCTAGTACTATCGCTTGTCGGGTGTTTGACAGTCGGGCCATCAATTTACATCAATTCACTTATATCTCAACGAGAACTCATCTGTTATAGATAAAACTTTGATTGCAAGAAAGCTGTTGAGAAGCTGGTTTTTTGGATGTTTTTTTTTTCTGGAAAAAGTTGAGTTTAAGCATTGTAAAACTGCTGATTTATCGAAGGACCGGGTGTTTGACATAGTTCCAAGACTTTCTATTTGAACCGGTTCTTCGTCGTTTTTCTCCGAAAAAAATAGACAATCATGCTTAGAGAATTATTTTATGCTATTCTGCCAATTTATGAGGTTATAGGATAACCGGAAGGTATGTAAAATCGAGCTATGTCAAACACCCGGACTATGTCAAACACCCGACACATGATAGTACAGCGCTTAAAATTTTTCCGAGGGCCCAAATGGTCTCGAGCCTGAGATATAGCCGAGAGAAACGAGGCTGAAAGTGAGTTTTTTGCACCAAAAATTTGGCTTAGTTGATCAATGGTTGATTACTCTCAACGCTCGCCGCAATCAAGCAGTGCGCGCAGTTCACATATCCCGCTTGTGTACAGAGCATACTTATAATACATGCAAAATGGATACAATAAACTAGATCAAAGCACGACTGTTGACTCCTCAGGTACACTAGGGATGGAAATGGACCATCAATTATCAGCATTCGGTATGTTAGATCGATCTTCCAAACTGCCTACCCTCCCAACAACACTTCTTAGTTGACCGAAGACATCATTGTTCCTAGTAGCCCAGATGTTTTTGTCCTGACGCCCATCGGACCCGTACCAACTCAGTGTCCTTCGCCTGCCAAAGGAACGTGTTTGTCCACCTCTTTCCACATCGCTGTCCACACCTATTCTACTCCGCAAAGGGTTCTCACGGGGAGGTGTATGTACAAGTAAGAGATGCTATGAATAACCATCAGAATATTTCAACGATGCCAGAGGTGAAGTACTGTCTTACTTGTGCAGGGGAAATCCCCATCATGCCAACTGCACTTCGTTTATGCCGCAAGCTTGGGATATTTTGAATGCTACCAATGCCGCTCGGCAAGATGGGAGTCGCCCGTCTTTGTCTGCCTATAGTACCCAGGCCGAAATTGGTGCTCTCAGGAGTTGCCTGACTTGGGTTGGTAACTACACCGTCGTCTCCAGACTCGACAGGAAGGTTACTGAGATTATCATCACAAGAGTCTTCCGAGGTCCAGGCTATGATAAACACGCCAGTAAACGTAGCAGCGCAGCCGTAAAGAAAAGTGACGATTTGGTGGAATTTCGCCTTCTGGAAGTCGCCATATAGGATGGCCGATCCGATGATAGCTGATAAGGTGAAAAAAACAAACTGTATTGGTATCACCACCTGGAATTCATCAATAAAGATGTAAAACGGGTCAAGAAGATTCTTACTTTGCTGTCAAACCGCATGAGCGCTCGATTGAGATATCGAATCTGACCGATTCCAGTGAGGATCAAGACCTAAAATGACATCAATAAGTCGTGGTTGTATGTCTCCTAACCACCCTACCGCTATCAACGGATAGGTTATCCAAAAAGTGAATATTTCGATCCATCGGAGTGTGAGCAATGTGGAAATAGCTTTTGTTGAAAGCACAGTAAAGCCACCTAGAAAACGGGAGCCCAATAAAACGTCAATGTGATCTAGAGAAGAAAGAACTCACCAAAAAGTGCGCAAAGGCCGACATCGACAAAAACCCACGTCTTGCCGATACGTCCCTCCGAAAGCGTTGCCAGTACAATTGCGGCGGTGATATAGACGCATGAATAGACAGTAAAAGCCGTTTGAGAAATGGCATTGAGAAGCTCATCGGGATTCAATCGTGTATCTGACGCATTAGAAGCTAGGACAACCGTTACTGCACCAATTATCGCAATTATGACACCTAAAAGATCTTTCTACAATATTGATGGTCCTCAACTCTTTGATTGCACACGAGAGAACTAGCTCACCATGCGGAAATATTCACCTAGTAATAAAGGGGCGAAGAAGCAGTTGGCCATAAGGGCAAACTAGCAATAATCGGAGTTAAACTGACGATTCCTGATGGCAATAGTAGGCCAGACGTACAGTACCAAGAGGGGCTACCACAGAAGCCGGTGCAAAAGCGTAAGAAATAAAGTTTCCCGTTTCACCTATGTTCATAAGCAGGAATCCAAGCCACCTACCGAAACGGTGTCAGTGTGAATATAAGGCACTTCAAAAGGTCATACCATAGTTTAGATTTCAGGTATTCCCCTTCATTGCTCTCTACTGAATCAAGGTTATCGTGTTCTCCGTTTCCCTTTTTATTATTCATGTGAAGGCTATGTAAAGCGTCATCTTCGGACACGATTTCAACAGGTACCAGGGTTTTGGTTTGTGATGGATTGTTGTGACTCCATGGAGGGTTAAAGTAAGAGGTAAAAAGTCGCTTGGTTTTATTTCTTTGTTGATTTGGAGCAGGACCAGATGTTCCAGCGCCATAATCCCGAACCATTGTCTCTGGGAAGGCGGTGAGAGGTTGTAACTCTGCGTCCCTCTCACTAGGTTGTCCGTTCAAAAATATGTCGTCCTCTGCATCGTGGACTCGGTTTTCCTCGTCCTCGTCGCATTCATTAAAGCGTGTATCTTTTGAAATATTTGAGTATCTGCACCTCATAGGAGGTCACATATACTTACGTTGTTCCGCGCCGCTCGAAGTTGCCGCAGCTATCTTCATTCTGTCCATCTGTTTGTGGGCAAGCTTTTGCAAGTTGAGTGCTAGTGAGATGAGAACATTTCCAGAAACAGCAACAATAATTCCAATGAAGGCTCTTGTTGTGATTCTTGGAAGGTCTTCCATGCCTTGAAGGACCATTACAGATGAAGACCCAGCTTCAACTGCTTTCTTTGTGAAACACACGGCACCAGCTTCGTTTGCAGATATCATACAACTAGCCGGTGGCTTTCAACAGGGAAAAAAGAAGGGAACCTGCATGCACGGTCCTTCAACGAGGAAAGGAGAGGAAACCGCCTGAAATTGGCTACTTGGCGGCCCGAACGCATGTGTGAGGTCATGTAAGTAGTCACCTGATCAAAATTTGTGCGTCACACCGATTCTGCGAAGCAAGCCTTAAATCATCCTTTATTGAGCTTGCCATGCGTCCTAAACACACATCACATCCCCTTCCCTCGTTTCCTGTTTACTCTTGTGCATTTCTGTCTCCAAACCGAGTCGTGCTGGGAGGTGGTGGAGGCGCCTCGAGGAGTGGAATCAAAAATAAACTCGTAAGGTTGGGTAATTTTTTAGATCTGCCTAAACTCACTACAATACGTGCAGCGAATTTACGACATTAGCGAAGACTGTGGTATTGAGTTCAGGGATGAATTTGAGTTTGAAAGGGGAGAAGATGCCCCAATGAGCATGGCCGCGTACCCAGCGGTGGGCAATGACTAACTTCCCTGGTTATTTCGTGCCTTATTTTGCTGTAGACGGGAGCTATAGTTTGCGGTGTTAACAGTGTCGAAGATCAAATTCTGAAAGGAGAGAACCTCAACTGCCGAGAGTTAAATTTTGTAAATTCAAGGTATGTCCAAACCTCTGCTCCTTGAGAAGTAAAGTTCATGGCGGCCGACAGAATACAGCTACTTAGCACACGAAATACACTGCCGTCTGGTGACCTAGACGACTTCCAAGTAACTACGAATTAACTGGAGGTTGTGCGTGAAGCTAATAAATTATAGAAAGTTACCGTGTTGTCGCCAGATGGGACTCTTCTAGCTGTTGCTGGTTCACATGACGTTCGTCGGGTTTCTTTTCACATTCTTCTCTGTAACTTGACAATGGGGATTCATAGCTCACTCTCCTCTCATTTCCATCTCTGGAACCTGTCGCAGAGATAATTCATACTGAGAAGGAGATTTACGATGCCTCGTTTTCGAGCAAATTGGTATGTCAAGTCAGCTATTAACATGTTTTTATACTTCCTGTTTGCTTGTTCTTCCAGCTAGTAATAACGACAACACACCATCTTTTGGCATATGTCTTACCCTCGTCGGAAGCTTTCCTGAAGTCACCCACATCACCTTCCCTCAAGAAAGGCAAAAAGAGGTCGCATCTTTCAAACAACCCTCAAAAGGAGAAGCTTATAGTTCTAGAACTCGAAAACACTGTCGAAGTACCCTCTTCGACAGGTGAAGGAAGCACATTTCGTGTTGGCAGGTGCGAGACTTGACCACCAGCGTATATCACAATGATTCTAATTCAGCTTGGCAGATTTCATCCTTTTGACGAGCAAATCCTCTATACAGTCATCAATGCGACACCACCTCGCAAAAGCAAAAGCAAAAAAGCTACCCGGCGTGCCTATATTTGCAAATGGAATGCAGTTACTTGGAAGGCCGAAATATCCAAAAAAGTGGTAGACGGTGGTCTTACATGCATGGATGTCAGGTGAGGGAGTGTGGTTCCTTGGGTTTGATAAATATTGTATTTAATATTTCCTAGCCCCGACGGTCGTTTTATAGGATATGGTTCATCAGACTTGACTATCGGAATGTTGGATGCCAAAACACTTTCTGTATGTTCTTTGCCGCTGAGAACGTTGCGACAACTAACATGCCTACTTGTAGCCTCTCGCCTCAATTTTGAAAGCCCACGAGTTCCCGCCGACTCTAATCAAATTCAGTTTGGATGCTTCGTTACTCGTGTCTGGAAGTCCGGACAACTCTATTAGAATTGTGTTAGTGCCGAAGGAGGTTGAAGCTTCTTGTGCGTATATTTTCTTAATTTATCGTCTACTATGGTTGATAATTTCTATATAGCCTTTGGTCTCATTGTTGCTTTCCTCTTAACTGTCCTTGTTTTGCTGTTGGCTATTGCAGCCATGCAGTACCCTAGAGGTCTGGGACAGTTGGGGTGGCGATGATAATTATGATTCAGCAATATTTATTATTTACACTTATGTAGATCAGGCTAAGCTAGCTTGCTACAAATACACAGAATTGTAACCTTTTAAGCATTGACATCTTGTAGTTGTTATAATCAATCATAATCATCTTCCTCGACAAGTTTTCTTTTAACACCATTAGTTGGCTCCACTAAAGATGTCGATACCTCCTCCATTGCATCACTCTCCTCCTCTTCATCATCGCCTCCAGCAAACAAGCCATCCTCCTCATCCTCTGCACCATCGCTCCCTTCCTCGGCCTCCATGCGGGCGCCGGAACCCGCTGGGGTTCCAAGCATTTCAATGTCTGATGAAGTAGCGATAGCGCTTATGGGGAAAGGCGCATCGCCCAAAGCCTGGTCTTGTGCCATGGTTGACATTTCTCGTGTTTGGCCTGCAGTTTTTGGTGTTGGTTCCATTTCGACGTCATCTTCTTCCTCCGACTCTGACTCGGATTCTTCGATCTCTTCTACTTCTTCGTCAAACAGCTTGACACCAGGTGGTGGTTTATTCGGGATTAAATCGAAATCGACGGAAGCAAGGCATTCTGAAGCTGGTGGGAGACGAACGCCAAATACTTCTGGAACGGCAGGCAGAGGGGCCGCATTGACTTCGGAGGCGAGAGATAGGACGTACTGGTCACACATGATTATCAAGGCGCAACAAAGGCAAGACGCGACAAACCTCTTTTGGCACGCGTCCTCCAAACTCCCAACCAACTCGTGCTTGAACCGCAAGCGTGATGTCGTCCATTTCGATCTTTCCCCCGCGATTGGCATGATCGGCGTAGACACTTGCGTCTGTCATGACCTGGGTCGTGTACCTGTGCGCAAATTCAAGGAGCTGGTGCAGCACGCCTGGCTGTGCATCCTGAACGGAAGGCGCGGAGGAGAGCACGAGGGCGATTGCCCTAGCGGTGGATGGCAGATTATCCGCTGGTCGCGACATTGAATGGAGGTCGTAGATGACAATTGTTTACCAACACCATCCGCCATCAACAATTGGTTCGGAGTCTGAATCTCACGAATGACAAAGGCGTTCTCCGTCATTTCAGACCTTGCACCCACCGTTCATGTTTCGCTCAGTTCTCTCAAAGACCGTCCTCGCTTCCTCCCGCCCTGCTGCTGCTGGAGCTTCTCTCAGGCCAATAGCGGTTCGTGGCTACCACGAAAAGGTTATTTCTCACTATGAAAAGCCAAGAAATGTGCGTCTGCCCTTATTTTAGAGTCTGGACCTATTGCTGCCCTTTACTTATCAGATAACCACATCTTAGGTTGGCTCTCTCCCAAAAGGCGACGTCGATGTCGGCACAGGCCTTGTAGGTGCACCAGCGTAAGTCTGACTCTCCACCCTTTTTATCTCCCTGCTAGTCATTTGTCGTTGCCACCGTGCGGAGCTAACCGGAATCAACTTGTCTTCTTTTACCACAGGTGCGGCGACGTTATGAAGCTACAAATTCGCGTAGACGATAATGGTATTATATCTGACGTCAAGTTCAAAACCTTTGGCTGCGGCAGCGCCATTGCGTCGAGTTCATACATGACGGAACGGGTCATGGGGCTTTCATTGGAGGAGGCAGGGAAAATCAAAAACACTGAAATTGCCAAAGAGCTTTGCCTGCCACCCGTGAAGTTGCATTGCTCAAGTATGTCGACCATTGCCTTTCCTTCATGTCCCTTTACCTAGCTTGTTACAGTGCTGGCGGAAGATGCCATCCGGTCCGCCATTCGGGATTATCGTACTAAGCGGGCGAACATCGCCGCGGGAACGGGCAAAGCTGGTTTCATCAACGTTTCACAGAATGTAACAGGTGAAACATCTGCTGCACACAGCTAGACATGATGTCTGCATCTTCGTTTCTTCTCTTATCCTTGACATAAAATCATCTCGCCTACATATGCACTTGCGCCTAGTTGTCATTATTATTCATTCATTGTATCATTAGTTTCTTTATGCATTAGTGTCACCATGAAGTGTTCTAATACTCTACGAGAAATATTAGACTTTGATGCCATTTACTGAGAGCAATATAAGAAATATGTCCAGCAACGCCTAAACACCCTTTTGACCAACAAACGAAAAGGTTCCACCACTAAACCATCGTTCGTTTGCCTCTTTCACCCGTTGTGCCATGGTAGTGCGGTTAGTCAACTCAAAGCCTACAAGGGAATTAAAAGTCAGAACACAGAAATTCCACTTCTAGAATAACAGACCTTGTGCAGGGGTTACACTCAAAGATGTAGCAGTACCAGAGCTCTGTGACTGCGAAGCTTGCGCAGAACGTGTGATGGCAGCCGTTCGCAGTTTATTCGCTTTGGACATTTTGGCTAGGAAAAAAAAATAAGAAAAATGTTAAGATCCATTCACCGGCACAAGGCAAGAAAGGCAGTGAGAAGTATCGTACCGCGACTTTTTGCTTCTCCGAGCCCTGCTCTGACTTTCCCTGTGCCAGCACCTATCATACCGAGACCCTTGGTTTCGTCGAATGCACCAACCTCCTCCTCTGCCTCGCCGAACGCCATCCGGTTCTGCAACTTCCGGAGTTCGGTTTGGGCATAGGCTTCCTTGGCTTTACGCGCTCTGTTTTTTCACTGCATAAGAAAATAGCTCTTGTGTGGGTAGAAAAAGAAAAGGAGCATAAACGTACCGTTTTCCACCTCGGCGCTTCTTAGGACCGTCTCCAGGTATCGGTAGGGCCTTGACAACTTTGGAAGGTGGAGGTGCCGCAAGTCTGTCGATGTGTTTGTCAATTTTGTCTCGCAAGCTCTCGCCGTAGCTCCCTGGAAAATGAGTTATTCAGTTTGGTGGTCATCAGCCGAGGATAGGCTACCGACCATCACGCCGCGACCTCTCCAAGTCCATACGCGCAGCGAGAACACATTTAGCTCCAACGGTACGCTGAACTTTAAGCTGATACTCTGGCGGGGTCTGTGCGACGAGTTCAGATTGGAAAATGAATCCTGTGTGACGTTTTTGGGTCGCTGTTGAGAAACCGGCTGTTATTTTCTTCTGCGCGCCTAAGAGCTGCATGGAAAAGGGTGTGAATCAGGGAAGCTTGAAGAGCCAGAGAAGAAGTGAAACAGACATGGGCATTACACGACGGCATTTTGGCGAGACCAGCAAGACCTCCTGCAACTCCAAGCAATTTGGCAGCTGTAGTAGTACCAACAATAGCGGACAGATTGGGTGCAAGTACGTTCATTCGTGAGCTGACATACATGAATATCTGGTGATGAAAGCAGGTTAGTCAGGTTGAGAAAAGGTAAAATGCATATATGATGGCATGCCTTTTTGCGTGCTTCCTCCAATCGGTCGGCAAGATCGCATGCGCGTTGAATAGCAGAAAACTCTGCTGAAGAGAGCGGTTTTCCAGATGTGGTGGTAGACGTGACGACGACACTCATAATGATGGCCGGAGGGAGGACACCTTGAAGGTCGACTTTTGCGAGATCCTGGGTTTAGGGTATGTCATTATATGTATGGATGGGATAGTGGTAATTGAAAGAGACGAACCTCACTGTTGCCTAGAGCGCGTACGGAACGAATGTACATCGCCGGGTCAGTGACAAGCTGTTCAAGCTCCGGAAATCGGGGCGCATAGTGGTCTCTGATGAACTAGAGCAGGTGAACGGGGAGTCTAACGCTACACTGATTGTATATACCTTGTGCACAACGAGAATTTCATTGTCAACATCGACTGAAAGGTTGTTGGATTGCACAATAACATTGTATTCCGGGTTTAGATGCGCTGGTAGAGACATTTGGGCATTGGGCGTGGGATTTGCTTGGTATTTTTCAATTTCCTGCATACAGGAATAAGCAAAAGCGCGTAGACAAGAGGAGGAGGAGGAGTGACCCTGAGGATATCATTCATGCGCTTGCTTCCTTCAAGCTTGGCGATCTTGCTGACGTCCTCAATGCCTCCAAGATCCATTTGCTGTACATCCTCTGCATCCAGCTCGTCTGCAGGTTTGACGCCACCTTCCAAGACCAGCCCACCAACCTCGATAGGCTTTCCATCGACACCCTTTGAAGTCAGGTCGTCGGTTTCTCCATCAAGGTCTGATAAGTCTTGGTCGAGATCTCCGTGGGCCTTGCGTTTGAGGCCATTGGAGGTTGAAGTGGCAGGGACGTCTTGTTCTTCGCTCTCTGCGCCGGAGAGGCCGTCTAGGTCAGCGAGAAGCTCGTCTGCGAGACCGCTCATGATGGTGTTGGATGAAGGTGTGACTGTGGGAAGAGTGACCAGCCCGGAATTACGTCATGACTGCGTCATAGAAGTGGATTGCATAAACAGTTACATTTTTGAATTATTTAATCTATTTATCTCTCTCTCTCTCTCTCTCCTCAACAATATGCCCCCCGGTGTTATCCACGCGTTCAAAAGTATTCTATTTCCGCTTTTTTTTCTTCCCCGGCCAACTCACCTTTTCCTAGGTCTCATCCGTCATGGAAAACAACATCACACCGACCCTCAGAATCTCTCTGACGATCCCTCCCTTTCACGTGCCTTACGTCAACAACACCAGGTCCCTCAGCCTAGACAGGTCGCACAACAGTTAGTCGACGAGGAGCGCAGGGAAAAGTCAAAAATGCCCTCCTACAAGGGCCTTGAGGCCTTTAAACTCGACGAGAAGATGGGAGAGTGCGTTTTGATCCTCCCCCTAACTGGCAGCATACTCATCATTCTGTTTAGCGGTGCCTTTTCTAACGTTTACCGAGCAGTCGAGATTGCCACGAATAAACATGTCGCTGGTCGGTTGCACAGATCTGTTTCTTTTATTTCCACCTCAATTTCTTTTTCTGTTCAGTCAAGGTCGTCCGCAAATATGAACTTAATGCCAGCCAGGTACGGTATCTCTGTCCAACTTCTTCCATTTTGTTTCTACTCATCAGCACACTGACATCTTACTTTTTCTCCTTTCTTTCCCGGCCCTCTGCTCTCCGTGCTGCTCCCTGATTTATGCAGGCAGGCGATAAACACTTGAACCCTCAGTTCAAGAAAAAGCCGCGAGTCACAGAGGTGCTTTTTAACTTGATTTTGTTCTTGGGATCCACAGGCATTGTTCTGACTCGCTTTCCTATCCCAGCGAGCCAATATTCTCAAAGGTTTGTCCTTTTATCTTACTCCAGGTAATCATATCTTTCTAATCCTTTCTCAAGAGGTTCAAATTATGCGTGGCACATCCCATCCTGCCATCGTCAAGCTCTACTCCTTCTCCGAGTCCCAAGAACACTACTTCCTTGTCATGGAATGTATGTCCTCTTCCTGGTCTCAAGATGTCATCTGACCGTCCATTTTAGTAATGCAAGGAGGCGAACTTTTCCATCAAATCGTCAAGCTTACCTATTTCAGCGAAAACCTCTCTAGACACGTCATACTACAGGTCGCTGGTGGCATCAGATATCTGCATGAAGAACGTGGTGTGGTCCACCGGGATATCAAACCTGAAAACCTGCTCTTCGAGCGAATCGAAATCATACCTTCCAAGAATCCCATTCGTCGTCCTTATGACGAAGAAAAGCAAGACGAAGGCGAATTCATTCCTGGAGTCGGTGGAGGAGGCATCGGACGCGTGAAGATAGCTGACTTTGGTCTAAGCAAAGTAGTATGGAACGAAGAAACCATGACTCCTTGCGGAACTGTCGGTTATACGGCTCCTGAAATCGTCAAAGACGAAAGGTATAGCAAAAGCGTCGACATGTGGGCTCTTGGTTGTGTTCTCTACACTCTCCTTTGTGGTTTTCCCCCTTTCTACGACGAGAGCATAAATGTTCTCACTGAAAAGGTTGCTAGAGGTTATTACACATTCTTAAGTCCTTGGTGGGACGATATCAGTCATTCTGGTATGATATCGCTTTATCAAGCCTGCCTGCCTATTGAGATATATTTCACAGCCAAAGACCTAATTTCGCATCTTCTTTGTGTTGACCCGGCTCAACGCTACACAATTGACGAGTTTTTGACACACCCATGGTGTAACGAGGCACCGGCGCCACCACCACCTCCCACTCCTTTCATTTATGGCAATTTGAAAAATCCAGTCACTGGTCGTCCATTGGATTCACCGTTGCTGTCGGCCGCTAGAGGCGGCCGTGCCTACGAAGGCCGGAGTCCAGGAATAGCGACCCTCAAGGAGGCCTTCGATATCACTTATGCTGTCCACCGGATGGAAGAAGAAGGCGCCCGTAGGCGAAAATATAATGGCCGCGGTGGCGCAGGCACTCGTGGCTTCCTGACAAACCTGAATGAAGATGAAGAAGAAGAAGCAGACGATCAGGACAGCGATGACAGTGAGGACGAGGATCAACGACAAACGGCACCGGATCAACAGGCCCTTGTGGCCCACAATTCTGTAATGGACGGTCGCGCAGGTCCGAGAGACCAAGGGGGCCGAGGGAGGGTTGCTGGTGCGGGCACCGGCGGTACGGCGACTCCTGCAACAGGCAAGACACGCTCACGTGCAGCTCATAGAACGTTTGAATTGGATATGGACGGCGCGACACTCCTTGGGCGAAGAAGCAAGCGGGTAGTTGGAGTATCGAGCCCTTTAAAAATGGACGGGCTGCGCGTGAGCGATATGCCACCTCCCAGAGAGAAGGATCTTCCAGCGGGAAGCCCCATGCACATATAGGTGTATCTGTGGCCGCCGCTCCATCGACCACTCACTTACTCGACGCTCATCTAGACTCGCCTTTGCTCGCCTAGCGCATCCACGCGCCAGCTATCCGTTTATGTGTGTTCATAATCAGGAAGGCACTTGCTCTCGTTGTAGCAGCACTCGCTACCCTGTATACAGGTTTTGCTCATTCCCTTCTATCATTTTCTCCTCATGCACCATACCGTGTATTTGATATCCTAGTCCTCGACTCATTCGTTTGCTTTGATTGATATCCTCACCTAAATCCACGGACAGACGGACAGATGCATGATACATATTTTTAGTGTACACATTGCTTACGCACGCCTGCATTGCTTGTAATTTATTAATCTCAAACGTACATTAGTCCCGCATGCACCTTATCACAGTGATGTGCGTTCGATAGAGACAATTGTTCACGTAGTAGACTACATAGGGGTTGACGCGTTGGAAGGACACACAAGTTGGGAAAATTGAGTCTAATTGAGTCGATCATTAGACTAATTTGGCCAACTAAATGTGTGGCGCAGCGAGGATCGACTAACAAATATATTTTTGGCTACAAAGCAGGGCAGATCTCAGAGAAGACCCACATTTCTCCTAACCCTCACTTGCTTCTACTCGATGAAATCGAATCACAGGAAAGATTCGAAAGAAGAGGAAGCCGAAACAAAGGCTTATACAAGAATACTTACATGCGGCGCAGTCTCTTGGGAAACCAGTGCCTTACGGTTCCCGCAAATTCTCTTGCCCCCCGGTGGCGTCATGGGCAGTGTGCATCCTTTTATGTCTTACCTCTGTACCCATGCTGTTGCCATAGTGGATGTGAACTAATTGCTGAAAGTTGACTACTCGGTGTAGATACCTCACCGACTGAAAAGATTGGGAACAGAAAAGATCGGGGTCGAGACTGATCCGTGGCGTCTGGAGAAGTTGTGGGTGTTGGTGTACCATAAATGGTAGTTAATATATTTTTCCAACGACTTGCTGACAACTCGGCGTATAGTACGCTGTCTGAGAGGGCGCCTAAAATCAAGTGACGAAGACCCATTCGTTGGCGACAGCTTCGGGTCAAAAAGAGGACTTGGCCTTGGGCAAAATTTCACTAGTGACAACTAGTTGAGTTCACTTGACACTTACCCATGGACAAACCTATGCCATCTTAAAATTACATGGGGAGATTGCCTACCCTAAAAACTCTAAGGCAGTAGGGCGAATTTTTAGACGACTTGTACAGCGGGAAGGATGACGGCCTTCTTCATTCGTTCATAAGAATGATTCAACAAACGAAGCCGAACTTGTTCGCGCACAGCTGGGGCCCGATTATTTTGACGGGAGGTCAAAATTCTTGGTAGGTTGTTTGGATTTTGTCATTAAATTTTGCCAACACGTGCCCCTGCGTCAGGATGGGCAAAATGTGGAGGCAAAAGCTGGTCAAAACCCTAACGACTTACCGACACATTTTGACCCTCCGTCAAAATAGTCCGGCCCCAGCTGTGTCGGGGCTGGCTGGTACCTCGCTGAGCAACTTGTTTTTTGGCCAAGCACCCCTCGGTCCGAATTCCATGTTCAGCATGGGAGCGGATTTTCCAACCGCCGATACAAAGGTTAAAAAAAATGCGTCAGACATTTGGAATTGATACCTAGTGTCAGAGGGCTCCGATGGACATTCTAATTGATAATAGACTTCAGTCAACATCTGATCTGATGAGAGAACGCACTTGCAGGTTCGAGAGCCATCGGTACCTGATATCATGATGACTACCTTTTTTTTGCAATAGGTCGAACATTGATTCCTTCCAATTCCAAGCCTTTTTCTTCGGAGGCTCTTCGCCGCGGCAGACATCCAGGAATTGAAAGGACCTCGCAAGTCAAAGGAAGAATCGTGCTTTGGTATTAAATTGTCGACAAAATACTGCCAGAAAGACAACTGGTCAATTAATCTAGACAATTATCTTATCGAGTGAATTCAAAGAGATTATTCCCATAAAAATCCTACCACCGGGGAAGGTGTAAGCATGTTGGCCTCTGACCTTATTGAGATGCCTTTCTCAAATGGTGATACATCGATTGTGCATTTTCCTTACAGAAACCAAGCAGAGCCGACGGAAAAAATTCCATATTGGTGTATGGGTCATGGAATGGCAAAGGAAGGAGGCCAGTGGCGGTAAACTCGGTGCATTTTGAGAAGTCGAGGGTCTGTATAAATATAGCCAATGATTACATTGTAACTTAATGCGGCCAACGTTGACCTACTGTTGAAAGTGTTGGCTAGAACGCCCAAGCAAGATTAGCCATGATGGAATTCGCGGAAGAATAATTTCGATAGGCTTTATTCTAAGTCGACACTTGTAATCAGGAAAGAGCGAAGGGGAGTTTGTACGGTGACCGGACAAAGAATGAAAGGGTAAGCAAACAAAGTCCGCCAGGAAAGTGGATAAAGTTATCGGTGAACCCTTCGGCGATGCAACTTTAGGGTTCAAGTTTTGAATGTCGGTACATATACGCACAACGCCGCACGCGTGGCGTAAGGCCATGTCCTGTTTACTACAAGCAGCCTCTAAAACCCAAGGACCCGTGAGGATGCGGCGCTGTGAATCAACTAATCGATAGGCCATAGTATGGCCGAAGTGAAATCATACCTGTCCGCATTAATATTGGAGCGAGATGATCATGGTGTGAATTCACGAGTCAAGTCACCACTGCAGGCCAAAAAGTGACCCTGCTGACCCCGATCGAGCGGGTAGCAATACTACATTTCACCATTTGACATTGATCAAATGAACTTTCTTTTGCCTGACATGAGCTCACCGTTGGGTATAAATGGATCACGGAGGGTTTTGTAATGGAGAGTTCACTTGTTATAATTAGAGTTCTTCTGAAGGTGACTGACAAGATCAAAAGGAATTACCTAGGGATAGTTATCTCAAAATAACGCCTGAGCTTCTGATCGTCTTTCGAGTCCTGTTATGACTAAACGTTGCTCATGAGATAACCAACAAGACCTGGTAGGGGAAATGCAAAGATTGCAAAGGCCATACCGCTCCAGCCAATCAGAAAACAATGAATGGCGCCAGGTTTTGGGTGTACTCTGATCCATGTGGTGAAAACTTTCTTCTAGAAAGCCTAGCCGTCATCCCATGAACAGACATTTGAAGGTCGACATTAAAAAATGTCTTTTTAAAACAGTCAATATTAAATCCAGATCTAGCGGAAGGACCATCAAGTTCGCACGACATGTTGAACCTGAGGATGCCTGTGCAAGAAAGGAAGAAGCTTCAGTGCGTCGAGATAGCGCGTGGCAGTATCGGCAACTTATAAGAGGATATTCCACGAACAGGGAAAGGAAATTTCACGACTCGACTGACATGGACAGTATTGGATAAACCACCTGAATGTTTAGCGGAACTTGCCCTTACATACTGCCGCGGTGTATACGGAATAAAATAAGGATCTGCGGAAGAGTTTGAACTCCATTTGACCAACTTGCATCATTGCGAATATAGATACTAAGTGATCACCAAAAATGAAATAGTCGCATTGACTGAAACAAAGCTGGCGCAAAGACAAGGTTACTGGATTTAAGTTGCACTTTGTAGTCATTCCCCAAGTCGCAATCGTTTTAGAGTAGGGTCAGCTATTCTGGTTGTGATGTATCCGCAGGTGCAAATGCTATTCGGTTTCAAACAAGTGATGAATCAAAGTGAAAAAATTCTCACAATTATTCAGACTTGAGATTTTCAAGGAAGATACGGACCGAGTTGACTTAGAGGCAATGTCGCTGTGGGACAATAACTGCTTCTCACATTGCGGTAAAAGTACTAAGTAGGTGCCTCCATGAATCGTGAGCATAGAATTAGTTCGGACTGACTTTGATCAAGGTATCTTGGTTTCCCGCTCGAAATTACGGTCAGTATGCACCGTTCACTTCATGGGATTACTTGAGATCGACAATACTGTTTGGTGTAGAAATGAGATATCGATGGAAACTTTAAGTCCGTAGATCGGGGAATCCCTGAAGCAACGTCTTACCGATGGTGCAGAAGCCCGGACGTTTAAGGAAAATTTCCTCTATCAACTCGCCCACGTGATAAGTATGTACCGAGTACACACATATATACTTAATCCGTGCAGAAGTTAGAACTGTGCAGCCCTTACTATATAACTCACACTTCATAGGCCCCTTCATGAACCTGGGTTTGTGGATTTCTGCGGCTTGTATGGGCTCAGGCTCATGGACAGTCTCATTTTCCTGTCCTGCTTTTGCCACTCTGGCTGGGCAGGTTTTTTTAAAACTTTCCGGGGTCCTACATAACCTTAACCTCATGAATGACATTAGATTTTCCCTTTCGACGCCTGGGTCTTTGCAAACTAAATAATTGACTCTAATCTACACTGTCAGACCTTATAGTTATGTGCTTCAACATCCGTCCAGATGTTGGGTTATCCCCTCGAAGGAGGACGTTCAGCGGCACCTGGTACCAAAATGTTCTATCATAGTTAGCTGTTTAGATGGCATCTTCGAATAGACGCTGCGGCTCCTGCTATCCGATTCTGTCATACAAGAAAAGACTTCTTACACCTTTTGCGCAGCGATGATATATGGCCGAAAGCAGGTGATGGCACTTCGCATGTATTTTGAGATGAGTGCGATGGGTCGGACAACCGACGAGTAGCTTCTCTGTACAGATCCCAAATACGAGGCTTCAAGTCCGATGGCCACATTGAAAGCATGGCGGGGTTGGACAAGTTTGTGTGGACGCCATATGCCAAATTGTGATGGATAATACGTTAGAGCCCGGAAACGTTCAGTTTTGCTGAACATCATATTTAGAGAACGGCGGCCCTTTGCGGAGGACATAAATCGGTACGATGGCCAAAGTGTAGAAAAATAGAACAAGGGCAATATGGAGTTTTCGAACAATTGATGCGACATATATCCTCGAGCTACAAACCGAGTCAGACCGATTCGCGTTGGTTGGTGACATCCAGTGACATTTCACGATCCGTAACGCGTAACTGTTGACACGTGCGCGGCGATGACTGGCGATGGGTTTTGTGTCTCGATCAGAACGTCGCGATAAAGGACTACAATCATTACGAGTGGCATGATAATACTTACCTATTGTACTCTGGACCACAAACCGTTCGCGAGACGTTGTGACATTTAGAGGTTCATCATTAAAAGTCCAGAGTTATACCTACAATATCTTCTTTCATTGATGAAATGATGAAAAGGAAAACCCCAGCTATCTGTGTAATATTCACTCATGCATGAGGAGAAATTATAGTTGCATACCGGAAATTTTGGCTGCTTGTCTAGTGTTCTGACGTGATACTCGACCATTGACGGCAATGTCCAGCCGCTACAAAATTTACCGCATAGGCTTCTGTTACAGAATGAAATATGAGAAAAAGCTTACTATTCTTGGGCCATGTCTAGGCGGGGGGTGTTAGAAAGGGTATCACATAAAGCAAGAATAGTCTCACCTTTTGCTGGTATTTTTGGCTAGCCTGAGAGTGGGGACGTCCAGATTGCTGGATAGTTGTGCGAGTCCGCGGGGACCTGTTAGGTCAAAGAACCCAAAGCGCGATGCTCCTACCTATTGATCAAGTGCCATGGCTTACATAGTTTGACCGCCGCTATAAAAGAAAGGATGACTGCATACGAGTGGTGTGCATGGATTGAGACACAGGTGATCATCATCCACCCCGGTCGGCAGAAACGCATTCAAATTCAATGGAGATGTGGCCAAGTTTCTCTATCGGTTCGAAAGCGATTTATTATCCTGGCAAGCAGTAAGAAAGATGGCCAAAACGGGGACAGGCAGAAGTTCATTAGCTCTTCTTGGCCGACTATTGAACGATTTGCTGAAGTTCTGATCTTCGAGAACCACACTGAAGCCGCGGCGCCTCTGCGGCAGAAGAGGGAGGCCAAATGTGGTACGGATGGGAAGATATAACATTTCACCACAAAAGACGAACTCAGAGCCCAGTCGATATAGAAGGGAAGGGTAGAAATTTCCCAGAAAGGATGCATCTGACAGGGTATATCCAGGAGTGCGGTATGGGTATTGTGGCGATCATGCAATGGCAAGTGCTATACATACACAAATCAGAGAGTCCTACGGAAGGATCCTTGTCAGAAAGTGGACACTTCGCTTAGATGCTTTATCTTTGGCAAGCTACCTACATTGTAATACATTTCTTGAGCGACAACGTCACCGTCCTCCCAGTGACAGACGATATCTGCCCTAAAGGAAAGGAAGTGGGGAGATATCAAGTCAGATGGACAGTGAGACAGTGGAAGAAACAGCAGGCCCACCTGCCACCCTGGCCCCGATTTTCGCTAATTTGCGTCAAAACAACATATTTACTATAAAGGTGGAGTAACCACATGGTCGCCACAGGTTGAGTAGGCCAATACGGCGAGACAACTTCCTGAACGGACTTACAAACCGCGTGGTTGAATTTCGAGCATTCTTTCTTTGACTCTTTCTCCAACTTCCTTCATCCAGGCCTTCACCCTTTCCCGGTCCTTTGAATCCGGCCAGGAACTGCTCTGGAGAGTAGATGATAACAGTTTCTTCATATAAGCTTTGAGCAAGTCGGAATCAAACTTCGGACGTGGCGAGGAAGCTAGAGAACGAGGGGGAGGTGGTGAGCGTAAGCCAGACGATAAATGTGCCATGGAGGGAGAGAAACAAGGAATCTGGGGCAGAGCCACAGGAGAGAACTTTCAAGGCAACTGCCAACCGTACCGACGACGCGTTCATTTGTTTGTTCCGTTGTTTGTAGCAGCTGCTCACGTGTTTCTGAGCCAGGGACTTTGCGCGTCTCGTTGACTCGGACCACACAGTCCAAAGGTTTTGTGTGAGCGCTGTGAGCGCTAAAAGCTGTTTCTATCACCTTTATCATCAGCATGTCATCCATATCGTTTCCAAACAGTCATAGACCTACAGACTCTCATCATGAGGACCACTTTTACACACCCCCGTTTGACACCAGCTCGTTTCAAATGAACCCTCTGTCCTCGCATCCGCCTCGGACGCCTCGCACTTCAATGCACGCTAGTTCGTCAAATAATTATTCTGCAAATGTGTACGATGCGAACGAAGAAATAGAGGAGCCAGTGGACACTGATGATATCGAAATTAACCATGAAGAGGACAGAGTTAAAATGGCAGAGACCAGGATCAGGCAGGAAGAAGTTTGGCGAGAAATGTTCGTCACCAGCAACGGGAGGGATAAAGCATTCGTAAGTAGAACAATAATTGACGCCTTCTTTATGAGACTCATTGTTTATGATAAACATCAGAAACTCATACAATACTCAATCCGAGTCGGCCTCGTATTCCACCGATCGCTCACTAGCACTCGACTCTTACGCCGTCCAACACGTCCTCCATGGGAAGAAAGTGTTGTCCAGCGTCTAACTTCGACAGCTTCTGGTTTATCCACAACGAGGTAGGATTAAGCTTATACGCTCATTCACGCTCTTGACTTATAATTATGCGAATACCCTAGAAAGCTGCTGCTGCTCTTCAATTGGTTGCACCCCTTGACTCAAATTTTGGCCCAGCAATCAGTACCGTTTTCTGCCGAGGTGTTAACAGAAAAGGCAAAAAAAGTCAAAAAACCGTTCCTGCACACCATACTGTACGCTCCTCCACCTGTTCTACTAGAACTCGTGCATGCTTTCGCAGACGATGTCGCAACCTGGGCGAGACTCGGATTATTGGGGAAAAAGATTGGTACACGGGCAGAGCGTTTTTCTGACTGGTGCTGGCTTCTTGCTACGCTAGTTGGCCTCGTCGAGAACAGTGTTGAGAGACAGATGATTGGCAGCCTGCAGGCGGAAGGTTTGTTCCTTATCTTTGTCGTTCGTCATGGGTTTGTTGTTAACGACTTCAAAGTGGAAGGTCGCTTATACGCAGAGTCCATGACAGGTGCCACTGCCAAGTCTAAGCCAAAAACATCTAAATTGGACGAAAAGGAACTATCAAGACTAAGAAACCAAGATTACTGGTTGCAGGTAGCGCGCGCGAAGCTGCTTATGGACCTGATCTTCGTTTGTAAGTCGATCACTGATTCAGTCAAGAATACAGCAGGAAGATTTTAACGTTCGTATGTTCTTTTCCCACAGCCTATGAGTTATTCAATTTTCAAAGAGGTCGTGATGCAGTGAAGGCCTTCACAGGTCTCACGGCTGCGATTTTGAGGTACGGGTATCGGATCTGTCGCTTCCCCGTCTTCTGTTCTTACGTTCGATGCTACACAGCTCCGCGAAGCTCTTTGATCGTCATAAGAGTGCCCTTCTCAAGACCCTTTTGACTTCGAGTTCTTGACTTTGCCTGGACATTTGGTTGACGGGTGTCTTATATACCTTTCTTGCAAGGATTTGGAAGTGTATACCAACTGTCTTTATCTTTTTACATACATATCTAACCCATCGAGCTAGTAATTATAGAATCCTTGGCACAGCATCTTTTGTGACCTTGAATATTTACCAATCACCACCAACGCCATTGGGGTGGGTTTTTTTGTGGAGTGATTTCCAAAGGCGGCGGCTTTGACACTGAGGACCGCTTTTGTTGGAGCGCATTAATCTCGGCTTCGAGTTCTGTGACACGATTGGTTGATTGTTCCATGAATTTTTCATGCGATAGTTTCAATTGCGTCAGTTGTAAAGCCTGTGGGATAATTACACGTCGCACTGAGCGTTGATCGTCATAAATAGACAAACGAAGCAGGCAGACCAGAAAGACGGCAGAACCCAGAAGAAAGACAGGTAACATGGATGGCAGTGTGTCCGAATAAAGGGTTGAATGGCGAGATTTGGGGGTCTGGACAGTGTAGAATCGCCTGCTGGCATGAAAGCACATTGAGGAGCAGCAGCGAGCCCGCTGTCCTGGAAGGAGATAACGCGTGGATATCATGGCTGAAGGAGGCAAGCAGTTCCGTAACTGTTTGTGGTCAGCTGAATACTGCACGTACGGTATGAAAGGCCGTTGTGACCGTTTGAAGCCAAGGCTTAGCTACAGGTAACGGTGGAGACAAGAGATGAAGGGCTTGTCACACATGTCACGCGCGCACTCTTACGCGCCGCTCGCATTCGAATATTAGCCAGCAACTTGCAATTTGCAAGGGAGAAGAGGAAAGAGAACGTAGTAATAGAAATATTATTATTGAGTGTGGTGCGGAGACAAGAGTGCGGAGGAAAATCAATGTGTACCTACCTTGGCATGTGACATCGGGGAGCATTTCCCTGCTGGTGCCTTTCTCTTTTCTTTCCTCCACTTCCTTTTTCTCGATCCCCAGGCGGGTCCAGCGAGCAATGGAGTCCTCTCCCAGTCCTTCCCTCGACCTCATCTCTCTCGCTTCTCCCCCGACTGGAGCACCATCCAAACCTTTTCGCCATGTCAGTCTAGCTCAGGACGCAGACCAATTCGACGAAAAGGCAGCTCCCCTCGACCAAATTACACGCGAAATCCGCAATAACCGTCCAACCCCTCTCACCAGACAACCACCCCGCCTTGATTATCACCCCGCTCCATCATCATCGACCCCAGCAAGCGCCCAATGGACTCCCTATTCCTATTCGCCTGATACCACTCCACACACACCTCCTTCCCAGTTTTTGCGCCAGTCTTCATCCTATTCTCGCTCCAGTTATCATTCATCTCGTCACCGCAGCGTGATTACCATCTTGCGGCCATGGATGCCTCTCATCATGTACGCAATTACCAGTCTGGCCTTTGTCGTCGCTATCGCCCTCTATAGAACGGAACTTTTTACATGTATGTCCTCTGCTTCTTTCTTGACACTCGTAATAATCTGTCTGTCTAGACCTCGACGAATTATCTCAATGGCTGCGGGTGGATGAACAGTATGGTCATGTCGTGCTTTTCGTCCTCATTTTCCTGACAACGATCCGTAAGCCCATGATCTTCACATTTTTCCCCCGCATTTTTCCAATTCATAATTTGGATTTACTTGACAGCTCCCATCCCTTTGTATTCCACACTCATTATCTTATCGGGATACACCTTTGGGGCTTGGACAGGCGCTATCATTTCCTACTTTGCAGCCCTTTCCGGTGCACTCGTTGTCTTTATCGTCTCTCGCCTCCTTTTCCGGGAATCTATAGAGCGCTGGCTTTCCTCCTGCACTTCCATCAAACGCGTCGTACGTGCCATCGAAAAGCGACCGAAACTCCTTTTCCTCATTCGTTTGGCGCCCTATCCATACAATGTTATGAACTGCCTCCTCGCAGCTTCCCCAACCCTCACGCTACATACTTACACCGTTTGCACCGCCCTCTCACTTTTCAAGGTCATTATTCACACCAGCGTTGGCGCCTCCATTCACTCATTTAGAGATTATCATAACAACACAGACGCATCACCACCTTCTGATGACGAAAGTGGCACGGATATAGTGGCCCGTTTGTGGACAATCTTGGGAATTCTTCTCTGTGTCTTGATTCTGGTCTACTTGTCCGTTGTTGCCCGCCGGGCCGTTGACGATGAACTAGGCGATGGTCCTGTCACCTCCCGCGATGCTGAAGAAACGAGAGCTTTCCTCGCTGATGGTGAAAGTGACGTGGAATCTGCACATCCATCCAGAGACCACTCAATGAGAGAGGTACCCTTCCGGGGCTTTACAAGATGATAGTGACCTCCCGGGTCATCCACTCAGTGGAAGCCGGAATCAGAAGACTCGCTACAGGGTCATGAGATTTTTTCCCCTCGCTTCATTATCGTCAGCATGTTTCATACGTTCATTGCATTTCACCCGCATCGGTATGCTATCAGCCAGCCCACCATCATATCACATCACACCCTTTAATGCTCACGGTCTTTACCTACTATCAGCCTCGGCCATCGGACTTTGGTTTTTAATTCTTATTGATTCGGTAGATATCTTTCTTAATCGCTGCCTATTTTTGCTCTATGCCTTCATTACCGTGACACTCTCCCACCACCATCGTTTATCTTTCCCTTTTTTTTTTTGGTCTTAAAGATCATTGCAGACAGCGAAATAAATGTAGATAGATATTTGCCAATTTGGAATTCTCCTGTACTTGTATTTAAATAAATGGTGGCTAGATTGATTGAAACCAGAGACGCCTTTGCCCATTGAGGCGTGCGTGTGAATTCATTATACAAGTCGAGACCTTCATTGGGGCACTGTTGTAGGCGTAATAGTGTCGAGCACCCCAGATTCTGCTCATGCCATAAGTCCAACTTGATGTCCTTCCAAGTACACACGTGGGTAAGGGTTAATTTCGCGAGGCGAGCATTACTAATTTTAGAATAGATATAAAGTCGAAACTCTCGCCATGGTGTTGCTCTGTGAAGCACGAGCGTCAACAATCGACGGAGCTTTATCGTAATGTCGCGGAGTCGAAAACCTAATCCTGATTTGGATTGTTTGTGCTCGATTTTTTTTTTCAAATTTGAACCCTCCCTGACTCCGATCAGAAGTTCTGTTGGAATCTTTCGATCGGGATCTCGATCATGGAGTGCTTGATCTGTCATTCGCTGGCTTTGCGAATAGCTGCCATCCGCACCCTTTTTAGGAAATCGAGGTTATTGGGGTCCCCTGCACAGTGCCCGACTCTTTGACTGAACACCATTACACCATTCAACGCCGATGGAGAGGAGGGTCAATGCAGATGTCCCGTCTGATGCTAGTTTTTCTTCTCTGATGTCTACATTTCAACGCTGTTCGCCCGAGCACACGTGGACAATCAGAGCCAGGTGGGTGGTCCTCTGCTTCCTCCTCACCCCCGCCGCCAATCCCCCTTGACTCGGAGACTCTGTGGTTTGAGTGATCATGTCGACTCCTCGAGTCATCCAATTCAGTTTTTTTCTCAGCCATCACGACTTCGACCCTGCACGACCGCCGAATTTCAAATACTAATACCCCAGCAATCGTCATAGCATGTAGCCGTCCACTTAATTTTCACCCACAGTCTCGTTGATGGTGTTTCCGACATTTATACTCGGATTTTCAACGTGGTCACCTACGCAAGCGCCATCCCATTTTTTCGACACATTTCTGTCAAGCGCCGCGACACGGGTTTTGGTTTCATGCGCCCAATACATACGGTATTCGGAGGTAGGACCCTACATTTGAAATAACGTGGACAACGTGAGTGGTGCAAGTCCCGAGTGCCAAATATGCGATCATGAAATCGGCAGCTATGACGCTCAGGAATGCGCTGCATCGGGCACTGCAGCTGGTCGTTGTGGTTGCTGTTGGCAAATTGGCATCTGCCCATCTGCGTAAAATCATTACCACCATTGCACAAGTCTGGGAACAAGTAGTGACTTGAAGTTGAAAGATTCCAGCTGTTCGTCGACCGTCGCGTTAGCGGTCAACGTCCAACAGTTGTTTAATCTGATTTACGGCGGATGTGCTCGACATGGATGCAAACATATCATATCAAAAACTTAGGCTATCATATCAATTGTCAAATGCGGGATTGGCGATATCGATACTAATCTCGATTCCATCCCTAGATGTACTCGGACGCCCGTCCATCTTTGGGCAATGCGAAGTCGAGACCGAGTATGGCTAGTCCTGCCTTGACGCACAAGCAAAAAATTAACGCGCTAGTATATTTTGGCTATAGCTAGTAAAACGCACATTGGCGGGTGTTGTTTTTCACTTTCCATCAGGCGAGGGCCCAGGCTGTCCCCATGAAAATAAAATCATCTCTTAGAACATGAACCCAAGTACTTTGAACTTGCGCCAGAATGCGACAAGACACATCAGCACCCCAGTTTGTCATTATTCAATCACCAGACATTGAACATCCGGTCCTTGAGCCCTTGAGTCCGGGTCGGACTGGATGGGGATGGGTTTTGTCAGGCGCCGTCTGTTTTTGCAGCAACTGAACAGATCATCCCCACACAAGCCCACACCGTCACGCTCCACCCAACTTAGTTGAAAACGACTTCGGACCGATGCGTTGGTGCGGCTTCGCCGACAGATGGAGGCACATGTCAATTGTACTGTCACGCAGTGTATTCCGATTCAATTTTTGATTTTTGGCAGTGGTATTCATACATAGCGACACGAGAACAAATATTTAACGTCCAAAAACAACAGCGAAGATGAGGAGAGGACTGGCCGTGCGTATTTTGAAAGATGCGTGAGATGCGAGTGTGTATGAGGGTCGGTGTTGTTTGTGTACAAGAATGAGGAATTCCAAGATGAGGTGGTGAAAGGTAGAAACGTGGCATTTTGGTTTAATGCTACCCAACCTCCCTCCGTGAGGACCGGTCGAGCAAAATCAAAAAGGCCAAGGAGCGAGCCACAAACAAAATAAACAGCTTCAAAGCAGGTGACAACAAAATGGATAGGGAAAAAAAAAAATCGGTGTCGAAAGGCCAAGTTTCGGGCGGCCGCTCGCTGGATATCTATGGTAAACCCGGGACGGAATAAAGCAAGCGAAAGGCGGGGCACGGGGTCTTTCGAGTCTATAGGTCACCTGCGACTTTGTTGTAGTGGTGCGGCAGGTGCTCATTCATCGGTACAAATCCGAAGTCTGGTGAGACTGGTGGTAAACTGGGTCAGTATAACACGCAGCAAGATAAAGCAAATATTCGATGAGCAATCAAGATGTGAAGAATGGAGAACAAAAAAAAAAGAATTTAAAATTGGAAATCGGGGGACGAATGAACCGACATTTCCGAGATGGCGGTTGCAAAAAAAAACGATCGTGACGTATGTCGTGTTGGCAAAGACGCGTTTGAAGAATAATACACCACAAGGTGCGAATGACAGAGACAGAGACTTACATCGATTAATGTCCGTTTCGCCATGGTAACTTTCCTGCACTGGCGGCGTGTTTGCCTGTGACGAAGATGTATGCGAGGCGGCTGAAATCGAGGATGTCGACGTCGAAGGACGCACCGCGGTCCTATGTCCGCCCCAACCGTTCGACTCATTCATGGATTCCATCGAAGCTGTGTGACCGACAGAGCCAGGAATGGCCGAGTACGCAAACTCTGCCTGCGAATTATTGAAGCTATACGGATCGACCGACGGAAGCTGAATCATGCTCCGCACACGCGGGATGCCGCCCCCGGATTGGTGATCGTCGATCGGCTGTGGAGAGGTCGACGGCCGTTGTTGCTCGTTGTGGTCGTACGGGCTTGGGTACGGGCTCATCGCCTGACTGTGCCGTCGGTTGCGACGCACGCTCAGAGAATTAGAGTTGTAGTTGGACTTTGAAGAAGTCGGACGTGACGGTGAGATGGGTCGGTGATGGCTAGAGCTCGGTCGGGAGTAGTCATCTTGATATGGCATGGAGGAAACAGACGACATTGAATACCCGGTCGTTGGTCGGCTGTCGGGCGAGAGAGAGGATGCGCTGTGCTCTCCTTGCATGGGCATGGAAGAGAAAGGTGATCCGTACGAAGTATTTATAGTTGGAGTGGGTCGGGAATACCCATTGGTGCTGGGATTGAGCAAAGACGAAAGGCTGCCATTATGGCTCGAGGAACCACCTTGGTATGACCAGTTATTTTGTTCAGTGGCATAAGAATACTGGGACGGGGTGGAGTTGGAGTAGGTCGGCATTTGATGGAAATTGGAGCTCGGGGTATCGTCAGACGGGGTTATCGGGTGCAGGGTATGAGGAGAGTGGTTGTACATATTATTTTGCTGGGAGATATGAGGCGGGTCAGAGGGGACCATCAGAGGGGGCAAGGCAGAACGTGGGTAGCTGGTATTCCAGCCGGCGGTACTACCCTGACTTAGGGGCGTGAAAGAACCAGGAGCGGAAAAACCTCGAGCTCGACCCATCGGACTGCCTAATAGCTTGTGGGAAGGATGGACGGAAGAAGGTACCGTGAGAGGGACAGGACCCATACCAATCGCGGAACGGGGTGGTGGAATTGAGGCCTGCTCCTGAACGTCACGTTTCCTTGGCTTTGGGAGACGAGGGGGTACGCGGCGCTTAAAATTAGCGACGACCTCGGGGGGAGAATGGCGATTGAGAGTAGGATGAGCTGGAAAGAAAGATTAAAATAAGCGACGGGTAGAAGAGGAAAAGGACAAAACGTACACCAAGTGCTGGCGTCTGGGTCATCGATGGCTGGATCGACGTTTCGCAAGTTAACTTTGCGCATGAAACCATAGATCTTTTTTTGGCCATTGGGTGAGTGGGGAGGGAAACATTTAAAGCCAGGAGGAGAAGACGCACGTTTAGTTGCCGGGAGAAGCTGGCGAAGCGGGACTGACGGTATATACTGGGAAGAACATGGAGAGCGAGCTGCTCTGGACGTTCTACGATGATGTGTTCTCCGGCGGGGTCCCAACGGATCATATGATGGTTTTCTGGGCGTTCGAGGAGGCTTTTTATTTTAATTTTTAATTTTTTTAGAATTTTGGATGGGGGTTCGAAAAAGACATACGCGTAGAGTTTTGTGAGAAAGGTGGCCTGTGGCTTTGCATCCGACTTTGGAGGCTCGGAGGATTTGTTGGGAGTGGTGGGGTGATCATGGTTGTCGTCGGAGGAGTTGTTGCTGGAGCCAGCGGACATGAGGGGCTGGGGGTACTGGGAGGAATAAGGATCAGAGTCTCTGTGACGGAGAGCGTAGGACGGAGGGTAAAGATCTGCCATTGCAGCAGTCGGTTGTGGAGGAATGGTATTTCAATAGTGACGGTGGAGAAAGGGAGAGTTCCGAAGTACGTAAATGGCCAGCTTTATTTGGCAGAGTCGACTATTACTATGTTATCACCTCAGATCTCAGATACCCGAGGCGCCGAGGCAATCTCTCCATATGCATTGTCATATCAACTGCCACGACTTTGCCTCCGTCAATATTCCCCGGGAAAATATTAGATCCACCGCCAGATCCTCCCTCAACCCCCCGGTCACCCTATTACTATTATTTATTTATTTATTTATCTATTGCTCCCCATCGTAGTGCAGCGTCACGCTCGAGAACGCTCCAAACAGGTCCTCTGCCTCCTCAACGCTCAGTCCCTGCTTTCCGTACCCGTCCCCACCCAACTGCTCCTCTAGGTGCAGCGAGTTCGACTCCTTCAGCTGTCGAAAGTTCACCGCGTCCAGTCCGTTCGATGATGTTGGAACAATCTGCACAGAATGTCAGCTCTATAATAAGTCATCCCACCCACGCACACTTGGCCCACGCACCGGAGGTCGGGTATTTCGCAGCAGCCCCCAGTTGATTTTCGCAAACCACTTGTGTTGCTTCACCTCGCTCGCACCGCTCCTGCTTCCCAGTCGTGTCCGTTCAGACTTGTCCAGCAATCTTGTCACGCATTCCTTCGCAGCTCTGGAAAAGGAGTCAGTCCATCGAACAATGTCTGATGCGCGGACTTTTTTGGATGCCCGCGCATCATCCAGCCGCACCGTACTCACCCTGAGATTTTCGGAGTGTCGCGGAACTGCACAGCTTGATAGCGGATATTATGGAACGTATCATTACGTTCTTGCCCTTTAAACGGCGTCGTTGCGTACTGTACCAAAGAAACGACGCGTGCTCTCTGTCAATATGGCTTGTGCACCAATAGGCTTTTGGGCACGTACAATCATCTCATAAATAAGGATCCCTAGTGTCCACCAGTCCACTGCTGCCGTGTGCCCTTGCGCAGCGATAACTTCCGGTG
The DNA here is from genome assembly GCA_023014345.1 of Galerina sulciceps. Classification (NCBI taxonomy): domain Eukaryota; kingdom Fungi; phylum Basidiomycota; class Agaricomycetes; order Agaricales; family Galerinaceae; genus Galerina; species Galerina sulciceps. Next base: position 505,033 of record JAEDXJ010000005.1, on the reverse strand, counting down.
CAATGTACTCTGAGGGGTCGCCGAATCAGTAAATCAAGTTTCCGATCGAAAAATACATGCCCCGCTGACCTTCCGTCCCAACGAACGAGTTCGTTCGAAAATTCGCCGTGCAAGTCATTGTGTCCACAAGAGGAATCTACGAATCAAAACAGGTTGAGCCCAGGTTTCAATCAATAGGCGCTGCTTCGAAAAGTCACTTACTCCATTAGTTTCCGAGTGCACCATTGTCGGCATTCCACTAGGCTCACTCGACTGTTTCGCAAGATCAAAGTCTGACAACATAATATGGCCAGACTGATGAAGTAGAATATCTATAACACAGCGATTCTTTTTTTCAGACTGGATGCATGCCTCTTGAAGATTAAAACACATACTCTCGGGTTTCAGATCGCGATAAATAAACCCCATGAGATGTAGATACTCCAGGGCGGCCACGACCTCCGCGGCATAAAATCGCGACCCATCTTCTGGGAGGCACTTCCCGGGTCGTGTCTGCAATGCACGGAAGAATTCACCTCCCATGCAATATTCCATACAGAAGTATAGATAGCCTTCCGACTGAAACGAGTGGTGTAGCGTTACGATGAAAGGGTGGTTGGCTGTCGCCAATATCTCTTGCTCTGTCAGAGCTCGTTTGATCTTTTTTCGTTCAATCATCTCTTTTTTAGACAACACTGCGGATCAACCAAGTCAATTTACATCGTCCGCCACAAAGGGGGGGGAGAAAGGGGAGCCTCAAGTTAAACTGAAGTGGTCATTACCTTTCATTGCGTAAAGTTTGCTTGTTTTCTTCTCCCGAACGAGATATACTCTGCCCACGTCGCCTTTTCCTAGCATTTTGATTTTCACGAAACTCGATGGCCCCACTTCAACCTGAAAGACGGGGCATAAGACGAGTGAAAGCCCATTCTCGGGACGTTCTATCTCACCTGCCGGACCTTGATAGAGTTGCTTGAATATGTCCGTCGAAAGGCAACCTTGCCTGGCACAGGTAGACCGTTTGCGACAGCGACTCCGTTCAGCGGGGCCGTCGCGGGAGGCATAGGACGGGACATCCGACCTCTCGAGGACCCAGATGATACCGTCTCAAGCGAATCTTGTCCTTGTTCTGATGACACGAGTGGTGGGAGCGGTGGTACCGTGTCAGCTGGCGCCAGGAAACCGTTTTTCGTGATCGCAGAGGATGACCTTGACCCCATGGAAAAGAGACCTTTCGCGTTTGGCGCTGACGCTACGCGTCGAATGAACCTTGTTGCAGTAGCGCTGACTGATCTCGGACTCAGGGGCCCATTCGTCCGTGATTTCGAAGGAGTCGATGGTGTGGGAGGAAACGACGCCTGGGATGGGTCTGCTGTCAGTGGAGGGAGCCTAGATGATGATTGGAGACGCGAGAGGTTCGGACGTGCTCGTTCCGACTTGGTATGCTGCCGTGATCGACTTGGAGTCGCCACCGAAAGAGCGTCGGTCGATTTGGGCTGTGAGTAATGAGAGTATGAATGACCCTGGGGTGTTATATAAGACCCTCGGCCACCATTAGAGTCACTCGACTGCGTATTGGAAGAGTTGTAGGACGACCGTTGGTCAGAAAGATATGCAGGATTGACTGAAGCTGTTGGGGTCACGGGGGTCTGCAATACACTGCTGTGCGACGACGCAGGTAGGGGTCGAGTCTCAAGAAGCAGCGGGGACCCAGTCGTGGGCAGTTTCTTGGATGACGAGTTGGGAAAACGGAAGACAGACTTCCAAGAGGACTGAGGCTTGGGAGAAGGGTGCGAATCTGGGGTACCATTGACGGATTTTGGGTGAGAAAAAGAGGGACTGTCGAGATGGGAATTGTGGGCGGGGGAGGGCATTATGAGGAAGTGGAGAGCTCGTCGTCGTCGCCCTGGGGAGAGGAAGCCAGTGGATCAGGGACGTCCAACAACTTGTATAATTATATGACCCGCTTTGGCTGCGTTCTCAGGAAAAACCAATCCCGTTATGTAAGATCTCGTTCCTCAGTCCTTTCTTTGAACAATGAATTCTGTTCGCTCAGTGCTACTTGAGCTTTGTCTATCATATTGTTCTGTTGTCTTCTTCATTTCCGCATTCAAGACGCAACTAATCTGAATTGAGTCCACTGCTCGGTCGGTCATTCGTCACTACCCTCCGTCGGCGTTGCTCGCATCAACCACTTCAAATCATCGTTCGTCAAACTGTTGGCCTCAATCCATCCATGTGCAGAGACTTGGTGTGACAAACAATGATGACCGCGCGACGTTGTTTCTATATTCAGCCCCAACAACAGGGAAACGCTTTTCTTGCTAACCTCGAGCGCTTTGGAAATTTTGACACATCCCCAAACACACTTTTGCGTAAGTCGTTTTTTTGCCATTTTTCACTGATTTCAATTGAGCAAGGTCTCGCTTGGCCCGATTACTTGAATTCAAGCAGTCAAAGCGGAATATCCAACTCTCGTGTTGCTACGTGAAAACATCGGGTTGTGCAACTGAACCATAATATCCTGCTCAGACGCGTCGAAACTGGCCCTTTTCCAGCTGCAGTGAATGAGGAAATCATCTTTCAAAAGGTCGAAACATTATAATGAGTGATATTTGTCTGACCATTTATGAAATGTCAAGTGACCACGACTGACTTTTTCTTTTTTTAAAAAAAAAGAATACTCCTAGATTTTGACTCCGGCCTTGCCATACTATGATACTGGCTCCAACAAGGTCCTCCTGTGCTCAGCTTGAGTAATGAGTCGCCGGCTGTCCAGCTCAATCGTCATTATAACTCTGGAACTGACACAACGTACAAATTATGTGAGTGGCTCGAAGTCCCAGCCGCGGCATTAATTTCCATTGCTGACAATGATTGACTTTGGCGCAGTCCAATCTTTGTCCATGTTACACGCCGCCATGACCGGAAAGCGTCGCTCGTTCCGCGAATTTGTTAGTCCGGCACCCATGTGGGACGCACGATGTAACTCAACTATGGTGACACACCCAAGGTTCAGCAACAAAGCGCGCCGGACCAGCCTTGACATCGGGCGAAACCTCACGGCCCATGAATGGGGCAGTGGAACTTATCCTTGCATTGAGGTGATCATGGATGAAGTGGGAGGTGCTAGTAAGAAATACTGTCGCTTCATGGGACTGGCTCTGGCTCTGACAACCATACTTCCCTGGGTATTATTGTTTCCTCCTGCGCCTTAAGGCTGGGCAAAACAGTCGAGCGTCTAACCTTATCTTTCGGTCTGACAAAATTTTTACTTGGGATACATCAACTGGCCCCCACATGCATATTGGATATGCCTTGATGTCATATTTGTCTTCAAACTTTACGAAGTTACTGACAAGTGTATTCGAAACCTTGCACTTTTTTTTCCGCCGTCCAGACCGGACAACCGATTTGAATCTTGAAATTTTATAAACACATATGGTTTCAGGCCGCTCATAGTCATAGAACTTGGTATTGAAGACATCGTTGCCAGCTGGCCCGTCGGCCACGCACTGACGACGGAACCAAAAATTCTGTCAATGGCCATGGCACTTGGAAAGTGAGTGCGGCACAAAAATTTCATGTGTTGAATCAACTGAGAAAGTGTTATGACAAGGAAATCTATTGCTTGAGAAATAAGTCTGACCGATTCTGCCTCAGGGCAACTTATGTTTGCCTAAACCGAAAAAATACATCAAATATATTAGCGCACAGTTTTATGGGGCTTTGATGTGAGGTAGCGCCGCATCGCCTTGTCCGATCGTCCGTCAGTCGGCCTCTGCTATCTTATGCTACCCTCCTATAACATCGCTGAATTACCTATCCTGACGGTCGCTTACCGACGATTCGACATGCCTAGTGCTTATGTTCTAAGCCTCTGCCCATCTAGTAATTCCGCTCGTGCCTTCCTGCTGATCATGCGCTCCGTGATGACTGCATCATCTGCCTTATGTTGTCTCTTGTGACTAGGACTCTGACCTTATTAGAAGGACAAATGCCTATATGGGACTTCGGGCGCCCCGAAAATCTGGTGGAATGGGTTTGCGACCCTACCCAGACTACTTTTGGTCTGGTCTAACCGGCCGCTGGGATACTGGCCAGCAAAGGTTCAGCAAGGGATTTCATGCAAGATTCCTACGGCTACATCCCCTTCCCTCGTCGAAATCGATGAAATTCTCAGCTGAGCTACTATTTTCTGGTCTGTCAAGGTTGTCACGTTTTCTCATAAGAAATTTCTTCTCCCGAATCCTGAGTTAGACAGCAGTCAAGAATAGGAGCGCTATCAGTCAATATTTCAGGTTACCTTCGCCAACAATATGCACCATTCATCTGAATGTTTTTCTCGAAGGCAACTAATATCGTTATTTTCATTGATTTTTTCGGTGAGTTTTCGGCCACGGCCGGCCTATTTGCTCAGAGTATTCCGTGAAGAACCAAAACACTCAACAGAGATAGACCTGAAGCACCCTGCTTCTTCCATCTACCACCCCTGGAGAAGATCTGCTATCTTCAAAATGCCCACGTCTCCATAAACTTGGGTTGATTTGATCATGCAGATCAACTCTGTGCTGCATCGAGCTCCCCGAGGTCATCGTTATCTTCACTCTGTTGCCTAAATCATCCGCCATAAATCCCCAATTTCCCAAGCCACTTTTAATTTAAAGGCCAGCAGATGCGTTTGTCGTGTTTGCTTTCTTCGAGAAAGTTCAGGCCACTTGATCTACTGACAATCAATATTGCAAGTCCCTGGGTGGACCTTCTCCATCCCCTTACATTCCAATTCGTGCACCAGACCTATAGTAGGCGTCGTTTTTCTCAGGAAATGTTTAATACCCACCCATATACTGGTGTAATTGGGTCAAGAAGAGCGCATTTAACGCATCCAACGCCGTGAACCTGCCGTCTATCGGAAGATTAGCAACTGTCCGGAAACTTGAGAAACAAAGGGAAAATCTCTTCCATCGTCGCACGGTAGCCCTGCAGGCCAGATACATAGACTTGAAGTAAGCAGCCGTGAAAAGAGGCAAATCCGGACATACATCAATTGAGTTGATCAACGATGAGCTGGTGGCGGCACATGTTTAAACGCCACAAAATCGACGAGGAAAATTATTTCGAGTACGTCAGAATCTCCAGGCATCGACAGCAGTTTAGCACCTATGACGTCCTTCCCCATAGCTTCAAGAGAAGGTAGCGATATTTTTGAGGCTTTGAGAAAACAAAACAAATCCGGAGTCGATATGTCAAACCTTTGGGGAGATTCCTCAACCATACCGAATATGTCGGGATTCGGCCGGAATCTGTCCGCGGCCGGTTCACTACGCCGACAGAAACGGAAAATTACCAGCGTTGCATATTGAAGGGAACTGGACATGCGAAAGCTTCAAAAATCTACGACTAAAGCATGTTCCAATAGCTCCACCCATTGGAACCTCGACTCAAGCGAAAGGTAGTCTCGCTTCTACGTTCAGCGTTTCAAGTGCCACTGTGTCGCGGACGGGTATACGGAGTCCACACCGCGACGACCGCCAGAAACTATAAAGCTGAAGACGCAGACACTCCAACTTTTCTGAATCCCCCCCGATGTCCGTAGAGCGCAGGCCTCCTCCCGTTTTAGAGACAAGCTCGCTGCTCACGGAGAGGCCACCTTCATACCACTCTACGGATGACGTCAACGTCCCTCCTTCACCAACTTTTTCGGAGTCCTTACCGCCGGTCAACAAATTCTCGAAAGCTGACATATGCTGGATTCTTGCAGGTTTATGGTCTGGTGTTTTATTGGGCGCTTTTGATGGTATGCACCCAATCCGTTCCATCCTAAAACCCCACTAAATATTCAAGAAAGGAACTGTCGTTGCTACTCTGCTAACGCCGATTGGGAGCGAATTTAATGCTTCCAATCAATCGTCATATATCGGCACATCCTACCTTTTGTCCGTGTGTTGCTTCACCCCTTTGTATGGTGAGCGAAGCATACACATTTCGTCATACAAGTGAACGCAATTGACCACCTAATTAGGACGACTCGCTGATATTCTTGGTCGCAAAGGGGCAATGCTGCTGGCTCTGTCACTTTTTGGTTAGTTTCGGTTCTCCACAACACAGCGCCCATTATTCGATCCACAACGTGATAGGTTCTGGGACGATATTTTGCGGAATGGCTCCATCTATGAATGCGCTCATTGCCGCCCGTGCTGTTGCTGGTATGGGTGGAGGAGGGTTAGTCCTTTCTCAATCAACTTTATTTTATGTTTCTATCCTTATTTCGCTTTAACTGATTACGCCTAATTTATAAAAGGGTGATGACAGGCGGGTGTTTCATGGGATTTCTTCGGGCGTCGTGGAATTCTGACCAACAGTTCATATGTAGTGTCTAGTATTGCTGTGACTGATTTGATTCCACTGTGAGTATCAATACGCTTTGCTTGGATTTGGCTCATATTCTCGACCAGAAAACAACGTGGCCTTTATCAAGGAATGGCAAACATGTTGGTTTTCTTCTTCAGCACGTCGACCGGAAAGGGATAACCAGTATTCCTCAGATTATTTGGCCTCGGCGCGGGTCTTGGAGGTCCACTAGGCGGCTGGGTAAATGACATGTTTGGGTGGTACGTCCTCGGTTCAATGAAGCAGCAAGTCGTTCCAAATTTGCTTCTATTAGGCGGAGTGCATTTTACATGCAGGTTCGTTGATCCGTGTAATCAATTAGACTTGCTGAATCCTAAACCTCTGCAGACTCCAGTGTTACTTTTCAGCTTTGTTCTCGTTGCCACCAAAGTTAACATCAAGCTTCCAGACGAAGTTCAAAATCAAGGGTTGTCGGACAAGCTGCGTCGTATCGACTATCTTGGTTCTCTGACTCTTGTCGGAGCAGTTGGGTGTCTCCTTCTGGGATTTAGTTTGAAGTCTACTGAGGAGATAGCATGGTCACACCCAATAATTGTTTGGCTTCTCTTTTCAAGTCTCATTTTTGGATTTTTTTTCGTCCTGGTTGAGAAATACTGGGCTCCATTCCCGGTCATGCCTCTACGCTTGATAACTCAAAGAACCCCACTGGCAGTATCTTTATCCAATCTTTTAACGAGCATGTCAGCCTTCTCCATGGTCAGTGAAATCGCTGTCTACTGTTTGACTGATTACTCACTACTGCCATTGTAGCTCTATAACGCCCCCTTAGTAAGCGCTTTCTTGAACGCTGAGATCGAATTCTGATCGGGGGTGCTAGTATTTCTCTACTGTAAGGCTCACGTCGTCTGCCGTTGCCGGTAAGCCCTCTACAATTTCCATGATAATGAACTCATATTGTTTGCTATACCTTTCAAGGTCTTCATTTATTGCCTCATTCCGTGAGCTCCTTGTTTTAAAGACCCTTAGATGCCATTTTAAATGTGCTCAGGTTGCTATATCGACTGGTAGCGTCTTTGCTGGCTGGTGAGTTCGATCAATAATTTGGTCCACGTATGTCTTAAGATATCCAGGATCATGCGACGAACCGGGAAATTGTACACGTTGACTTTGGTGTCTTCTTTCATGTGCATTTTTGCGAGTATTCTCGCAAGTTGTTGGAATGACAATTCGTCGACCTTCCATCTATGGTTGGATCTTATCCCCCAAGGCTTTGGAATGGCCAGTTTCATAACCAGTACATTGATTGTGGGTATTCCTATCATTAAACATACTTTGTCGTTTAAAGAGGCAGCCTCTTGGCAGGCAATGATCGCTGGTGTTTACAAAGAAGATATGGCTGTCGCTACAGGAAGTACGTGGTTCTCTGAAGACAAAAGTATGAATCTCAATATGAATATTCCTCCAGTTACTTACCTTTTCAGAACCACGGGGCAAGTCCTCGGTGTCAGTCTAAGCGGGGCGGTCTTGCAGGCAGTGCTATTGCAAAAGCTTCGAATACGAATTCAAGGACCAGACTCTGAACGAGTAAGTCACTTCTTTTTGATGAAAGAAACCCCTCCCACCCCCAATTACTGATACCTGCTATTCTAGATTATTTATGACATACGGTATTTTATTTCAAATCGTTTGTTGATAACTTACCCCTAAGCGTGACCATCAGCCACACCACGCAGATTATACCCACTTTAGAGCCACATCTGCAAAAGGCTGCGGTCGACTCTTACGCAGACGCCTTACGCGTCGTTTTTATATGCCAGGCCACTGTCAGCTTCTTAGGATTCCTGGCCTGTCTACCGATCCAGGAGAGCCAACTACCGTATGTCAATTCTCATTCTCAAGGTATTGACTTGTCATTGATTGACAGCACAGAGGGACTCGGGAAGAGCAGGAGCAACATTATCAGAATCACGAAAATGTCAGAGGAAACGGCGGCGATGAACGCAATTAAACCGCGTTGTATAACTATGACCTGCTGTATTTGTATTAAATACCATAAACATCGGAAAACCATTCCAAAAATGTAACAATTCCCTGCAAACAGCTTTCATGAGTCAAGTTACACTTTTGTTACAATATACATACCATTATATAGAATGAGTGATCATTGCGGAGTTTTCTCTTCAATCCACCTGCGTGGTCTCTTCACCACCCTCAACTGGCTTCCTTTTACTGATACACCTTCTTCCTTGCTATCTGCGAACCGATTTCTCTCAGGTCGGACTGGGCATGGAAGAATGTTGGATGCCGAAACCGTCAAACACGCAGCAAAAAATGTGAGGCCAAAAAGCGAGGAGACGAATGAGCGGCGTTGTGTCAGACGAAGAAGTTTGTGTATGGACATTCTATGTCTGAAAACAGTAAGCACACCTAACAGAAAAAGTGTGGGTTGGCCATACCTAATATTTATCCATATCTATGCAAAATAACTAGTCCTTGTTCGCAGCACGCAGTTGGCGGTGGTTGTACGTGGGCGTTGGTGGAGATGTTGGCAGAAAGCCCTATGTCCGATATCGGCCGTATTTGCGACTATTTACAAGGGCATCACCATCTTTGCTAAACTACTCACTCAAGTCCATAAACAAATTCCCAAAATGCCAGGCGCCAGAGTCCTGAGAGACATAAAAGCCCGACATGGCGTTCGTGCCAACGAAATTGCGCGAAGGGCATATCTATTTGTTGCCCGAAACGAAACGCTACCGCCTCAAGTTCGTCACCACGCTCAGTTGCAACTCAACACCTTCGGAAGGTACACCCGGCCAACAACTGTGAAAAATCGGTGTCATGAGTCTGGGAAGGGACGAGGAATTATTTCAGAGTTTGGGTTATCGAGAGTATGAATGTATTCCTCTTCCTTTTTTTTTTGGCTTATTCTTTTTCAGTTCCAATTTCGAGTGAAAGCGCTGAGCGGACAGATCCCAGGAGTTTACAAAGCGTCATGGTAATGGACACAACTTCAATTCAGAAGGACCAGAGGGAGTCAGTGTTTCATAGAGGGGGTGTTACAGCAATAATCAAGTCTACAAATTAATTTATACGCAATTGCCTACTACAAGTCCTTACAGCTCAGTCGTTTGTCTCCGGTAGAACGATTTCGGATTCTCCTCTTTCTCTTCTCCACTTATTTGCTATTCTCAAAACTGGAGCATCGATCAAGAAGCTGTACTTCCGTATGAAATTTTCGCCTATTTCCCAATTACTGTGGGCCAGGACATCGTCTCCATGAATGGTAACAGATTGACGATGGTCGACCAGACAATCAACGAGTTCGAATCGTTCTGCATAGCAACTTAAACGTGAAAGCAGGATAATGAGTCTAGCACATACGTCGAAGTAAAATCATGCGATCTCGCAATTCTGGATGTAATACGCGGTCAATGATGCTCTCTGTCAAGTTCATAAAGAGACCGAAAATAGATATGAAGAGGAACACAAACCATGAGGTATGGTCCTTTGCACCACAGTGGGGCGCAAGGAAGCCGGGAGGCAGTATGACGAATTTCTCTTATAATTTTCCAAGTGGTAGCTAAATAAAACTTGAGTAGCGTGATGATACAGGTTGAAATGTGCTTACTGAATTAACTTGTAAGCTTCATTTTTCTTGGGATCGTCGTCATGGTCGATTTCGTCGGATGCATCACTAGCTTGGTGTAGACGCTGCTGAGACACAGGTGCCGAGGTCGGCGAGTCATAGGGAGAGGGCTGCTCCATGCCCAGATTGACGCTACCAGGCAGGTATGAAGGAGAATACCCATCTAAATTTGAGCTTGATGAACCCGGGTATTGAGTGGAGGTCCCCGTTGCTGGAGATGGCAGGAACATGGGAGAGCCATTAGAACCTCGCAGCAGCTCTGAGAAGATGCCACTACGTTCTTGATTTCGGGAGTTTGGAGGATACAATGGGGCAGGAGGAAGGGAGGTCGGAGGCACAGGAACCAACATCGCAAACCCGTTTCGATTGTCGGCTTCATTGTCGTCGTTGCGGGGTTTCTTTGAACGAGAACTAACCGCATCGCTCTCGGCAGACCGCTTATGCGAAGGATTTGAGGCGGGAATATTTGCCGAGCTCGAGCTTTCGCCCTCGCCATTCTGAGCCTTTTTTCGTCGATGATAACCTTCCCAAGCGGTATCTGTCTCTGACTTGTTAATGTAATCATTGAAATCCACGATATCCCAGCCCAGTTTTGGCAGTAAACCGCCGGACCCTTCTCCGATGAATGTAGCCAAGCTCCGAAGTAAATTGCGAAGGGTTTGGTTCTCTGCCATCAAATCTCGGGTATTCGAAAGCGCGAAGTAAGCTATCTTCAACCTAACCAGACGACATATGTCAAGCAACTCACCTTTCAATATGTTCCGCATTTCACCTAAGGCCTCATCTTTCCCGCCAGAAAGTATTTCGACACGAGCCTCCAAGTCACGTATCTGGTCGTTTGTTGTGAATACCCGTATTTCCCGGAACTGATGTTCAAGACAAATACTGACCCGCTGCTGTTTCCTCAAGCGAAATTCTCTTTGTGCGATGCGATTCTGGTCACGTCGCGCAGCCTGTGAGCTTTGTTGACGAGGACAATCTATCAGCTCGATAATTATGATCCTTCGAATCACGAACTCACTTGGGATTTTTCTTCCTGCCAGGTTTACCTGGTGGGTTCGCATCTCCAGCATGGGATTCGAAGTCCGTGTCCTGGAACGCCAGTTAGTGCCAGTGAGCACCGCTAAGCTTTAGTGTGTTACCTCGAAGTCACCCGAGACGCTGCGGTCTCTAGATTTCGGGTCCTGTCCGCCTGGCATGGCTTGGTGAGATTGAGTGAGAGAGATTACGAAGTTCCAATGCCGGTCGGTCGAAAAGCCCTTGATCGACAACACGCATAAATAATGACACAGCTTTCTTTCTTCTTCACCAGAACGTATTCATGGAATTCGAATTCTGGGAAGACTTTGGTAAAGACTCATCCTGGTACAATTATACATTCCGAGGACCGTGGAATGTTCTGTGAAGCTATATACAGGTTTTAATATCTATCTCTACTTCAACCTAACACCCTCTGATAATTTGGGAATGCGACAAAAACATGACTATCCACTGCGAAGTAGAAACGGATGGATTGAACAAAAGTCAAAGTCATCGGGGTTACACGGCAGCAGGCGTAAACGTGTAACGAGACACCAATGTACTCAATGATCACGACCTTCTTGCACGCCTGCACTGCAATTTAGATAAAAACAAGTACATGGTAAATTGCGATCAGGTCAAAACCACGACAGGCTTTGTTGTACTTGATTAGATCATGGTAATACTGAGCTCTTGACTGTGGAATCAACTTGCAATCGTGCTTGCCAGTGGTTGCGAGCCCGCACAAATGCCGGGACGAATAATAACAAGGGGGAATAATCGTGGCATGGTGTTGAACAATCGATGGGAGAGTTGGATGAGGTGGCTGGTCGGAGACGCATTAGGATAGTACACGGTATAGTACAATTGAAGTTGGGAAATGCGAGAAGGTGGGATGACCTGTCTATGCTCATTACCGAGCTTCAAATTGGACCACTTTAACAAAAGTAAGTTGGACATTGTTTAGATTTCACAAGGTACACGCACTTCTCTTCGTCCTTTTCTTGTAGAATATACGATGGCCGCATTCTCTGCATCGAATAGGATCTCGTGCTCTTATTTCGTTTTTAGCACCGCAGTCTATAGGGATGGAGTTCATACGATAATAAGACTTCCCTTTGACATGAAAGCAATACGCACCTGCGCAAAGGTACTCCATCTCCATCCGTGGTTGTGACGAGTATCCCGGAGCTCCCCCACCGTTCGATGGCCCAGAATTAGCAGGAGTTCCCTGTTGCTGTTGACTCATGATGAGGTGGAAGAGGAAGAGTGCGCCTACTTAGACGACCATGCTGTAAAAATGGATATTACGTAACGAGATACGGTTCCTGGTTGTGCCTTGGGGACTTACATACAAGCTTTCGAGAAACTCTCGAGCCGACATTCCAGTTGCAAGGCAACAAAAAGGAATAGCGCCAACATTCCTGCATTTTGAAACAACAAGTTTGGGCGATCGGATATGATGCCTGACAGGCTGCAGCAGACTTTGAGCAGTTGCTGCACACCGATTCGAAGGAAATGTAGACTTGGCTCTAAGTTTCTGATACAGACACCCAGCAACGATGCATCCACGGTGACTCTCTTTTATCGGTTCTATCAGCAATACGACATCAACTATCAAGTGCCCTCTGCGTTGGTGGTGAACGTGACAGTTGATCAGCACACGCGTATTTCCACGCCAGCAACAAAATGGCTGGCAAGACGGACGAGGGCTGTGTACGTTCGACGTGCCCGGCTTCTCAGTGTACCGTGGAGCTGAGTGCAAAGGACCTTTCAGATTTGACGTTGTTGGAAACCAACCTTCACAAGAAATGGTTTTCTGACAGAGTGTTGACTGCTGGTGAACTACTATTACCGGTGTCTTTTGTTTCGGCTCTGGGCTGGTGACCAGCCTCTATTGTAACCCGCGAGTTCAAGGTTCTACCATCCTGCGAGAATTGGGCACTACCGACGCCAGCAACGTTATCCACTCTATCCGACATGCTCGATCTCTTGTTGAGAGCAACGATAAATCGATTTATATTCGCATCTCTTAGGGGTTCCAAAAGCAGATGCGATCACCTTGCCGACGGTTATTGATACTAGCGACCGTTTTAGGTCTTTGCGACGAAGGTGTAGCCTGCATTCGCCGTGATAATTGTAACCTCTTCTCTTGACAACATAACCGTGGGTTGTCTCTAAGGTGAAGAACAGCTCCTTTCCTTTATAGATGGCCTCATTTTCGTTTGAGAGTTTTCAAGGTTGCTCGTTGCCCTTCCCCAGGTCCATTCATTCCTATCTTCACTTTCTTTTTAATAGCTGGTGCAGATGGCCTCTCTACCTTCATTCGTAGAACTTATGGCTTCACTGGGATTGGAACAAGCAACCGCAGCTCCAGCTGCAGAGCGTTCCCCTTCTCCTCACCCACCTTCTCCTCCTGCTTCACCTCGCTCGGGAAGCAGCATTCTTGCCCCTTCGAGCTCAAGCCCTTCCCTCCGGGAAATGGCTACTCGGCACCGCATTTCGCGATTTTCGCCATACTCTCCTGCATTGGTGCGTTCTTTAGTTCCTGGTCATTCTGCGGGAAAAGCTCATCTCCAACGCCAGTCGTTCACCAAGAGACGCGGAAGCTTATCTTCGGTATCCTCCTCTGACTTTGATTCATCTCCTTTGAGCGCAGTGCGTGATAGTTCCTAGAATTGGTTCTATTTTCATAAATCTAATACCCGGTCTCCATCAGACATTCAACATTCCTGCTCGTCCAACAACTCGCCCCAGACGGTATCGCAACAACAAGCTAACCGTCAACACATACGAGTCGTCGAGTGATCTGAACGCTGATACTCCCATCTCCACCTACGTTCGCCGAAAGACCCCGGGCACGTCTCCGACCTCGCCTACCTTCAATCCGGCCGACAGTGGATACGAATCGTCATCTCCTACTCCGATGCCGTTCTCTATACCCAGCCTCCCAGTGCTACTCCCGCATTCGGCGAGCTCAGACTCTTTCCCAAATACCCCTACTTCTGATGAAGACATGGAGATCGGGCCTTCCTCCCCCACAACCACCAAACCGCTTGCCGATATCACAGTTGTCGATAGCAACTACTACCGTTTCATCCGCAGGCGCACCGGAACAAGGCTTTCGACTCCCAATACACACTCGCGACGGAAGCAAATCTTTCACCCAGCGTCCTGAACTTTTTGGAAATTTGACATTTTCTTCCATTCTTTTAACATGTACAATAGACTAGCAATGGAGCCACGGCCGGACATGTAATCACCGCATCATCCAAAATTCGATTCTCTATTCTTATTCCCTTTGCTTTTCCACCACCCACACTCGCTTAGCTTTCTTGGGGGTTACCATTGTTATCTGCAGTCTTCCGCCGCGCTCATTTGGTGTATCACAGTGATCATACCATACGTAGGATATTTTTTTTGCTCTTTGTTTCATATTTTCGCGCAACCGGAAGGAACTTTTCTTTCATCTGCACACATAACTAGGAACCGCAATCTTCATGTACCGTAGACACGGTAACCCACCTGTTAAATATCAACCAAGGGACCCACATCCATAAAGCTACGAGAAAACTGCAGCTGCTATGTAAAGAAAACCGGCGGGGGGGGGGGGAAGGTATTCCCTGGATTCTTAACTACCCGCAATGTCGGAGGAATTCTGGTATTTACGACCTGCAACCAGCCAGATCCGTAACTTGCGGAACAAGGAGATGGGTTATTATAATACACGCTTGGTAATGCATAATTTAATCGTGGTCGTCTTCCTCTGGTCCGGGACACTGACTCTGCAGCTCTTCCTCGCCCTCGTATTTGACGCCACACCAGAAACAATACGTGTGCTTGTAACGGAGATAGGCAAGAACTAAATGAAGGCGATCCTGTGCCTTGCAGGAAGGAGAAAGAAGTCAGCACAAAAAAGCCACAATCTCCGTTCCATTTTAGGAGTAGAGAGATCCACGAACCTGGAGACGCAAAAATTGCGTGGCTTCTTCCAGAAGCTCGGGAGAGAACTGATCTTCAGCGCTGGCTAGGAACGATGACTTCATCATAATCCCTGACGATCCCCGACCTTCAGACAGATCCTCGTCAGGGTTAGACATAGGCTGAAGTGCGTCGGCCTGCATTTGTCTCCTCAGACGAGCTTGAACTGAGTCGTCTGGTTGTTCGTTAATAATGGCTAGATTTCCATTGTTAGCCAAAGCTTCTACCAAACCAGCAGGGAAAGTATTGTGATTGCTAGGGTTCAGCCAGAGGATATTGAACTGAGCAACTCAGGACAAGCAATGAGCATTCTTCCGTTGGGTGGGGTCCCATGCTTACCGATTTCCCCATTTGCTCGTCCAGTGTCGTGCAGGTAAGTTGAGCTGGTGCTGGACAAAAAGGAAATAAGAAAAGGATACAATCACTGTGGCGGTAGAGACGAGATCCAAATGATAACGCACTCAATCTTCCTTCTGCCTGGCGGTTCTTGTACTCATCTCTGGCGCGATCGCGGAAGTCCCGATGACCCATGTCTTCGGCCATTTTGGCCATCTTTGCCAGACGTTCGGCGGCGCTGGGTGAGCGGGCGCGCTTGCCCATGCCAATACCCTTTTTACCTGTACAGGGAGCAGCATAAGTCCTTCAAGAATCACGGGAAACACGGCACCGACCTGCCCACTCCTGCAACGGCAACGGCTCTGTCTTGTGCTGTGTATGAGCCGGCGTCACATGAAGGTCGCCTTCAACTTTGGGCCTAGTTTCGGCGCCTAGCGATGACGATGGTCGTTGTTCATCATCTTCTGGGGTCGGCAGCGATAAAGCAGCGGCGGGGGTGGGAGCCCCGGTCACCTGCGCTTCGTCG
Source organism: Galerina sulciceps (assembly GCA_023014345.1). Lineage (NCBI taxonomy): Eukaryota > Fungi > Basidiomycota > Agaricomycetes > Agaricales > Galerinaceae > Galerina > Galerina sulciceps. The sequence goes on along the minus strand of JAEDXJ010000005.1, from coordinate 489,191 downwards.
CGCGCCGATGTCTCCTCCGTCTGGTGACCGCTCGCGTTTCCAAGGGATTGTCCAGGTTTAAAGCCCATTTTCATCATTATATTCAGTGCTCTGTTTCCACCGCCCGCGAGGCCGGCAGCCTCATCCTCCTTTGCGCGCTCGAAGAGAGATTTGCTGAGACCATCTTCGCGAGATTCGATCTCGCGTTGCCGTCGGCTTTTTATCTTGTTTTCCTCATTCTTCAATTGGGCCTTTTTTTGTGCTTCCTTGCGTAGTTGGGAATATGTAGCCGGTTTCTTTGCTGAGCTGGCGGCCGACGCATCAAGCAGGAATTTATCTGAGAGGTAGTCGTCGTCGTCATCTGCAGACATAAGTTCACACAAACAAGAGTCAACATCGCGTCTTTCTTTTCGCCATGGGCACCTCATCGTGACTTTTGAAGAAAGGGATAACGGTGATATCATTAATAATAGCAAACAATATCACAGCAAAGGGATGAACGATGTGAAAAAAAAAAACAGCACCAGACCGCAAAGTGCAGTGAAGTAGGGGGAAACTGCTATCAATAGCACATATCACACCGTTGTACGCGAAAGGGAGAATGAAGGTGCAATGTAAAATGTGGGTTTACCATAGGAGATTATCGTGAAAGCATTAGTTGTCGGCATGATCATTAAGCAGTGGCTGGAGGAGCTGGGGCAGCAGCACCGTCAGCGGCAGTAGGAGCCTCATCAGCGGTATCGTCATGAGGGGTGTTGACGGCAATTTTAACGGCGATGGGACGACCACCGACTTCCTTGCCTTCCAAAGCAGCGATGGCCTTTTTCTGCTCATCTTCGCCGCCAACATCGACAAAACCGTAACCTTTGCTCTTCCTTGGCTGACCCCAGCGCCTGCGGACAATGCGGGCGCTGACGACGTTGATGCCGGCATCGGTAAAGAGGGCAGAAAGGCCGGCATCATCGACACTGAAGCCGAGGTTGGCGACAAAGAGCATCGTCTTGGAAGGCTCGCCTGCAGGGTCCTCGCCTGCTGGACGGGGAGGGCGAGGAGCCTTGGGTTTGCGGACACGAGGCTTCTTGGCAGAAGCATCAGTGGCCTCACCTTCTGCAGGGACAGGGGCAGCAGGAGGCGCCTCTGCGGCATCACCCTCCGCAGCAGCCACCTTCTTGGTCTTGCGCTGAAGACGAGATGAGGAGGGTAATGTACAAAAAAAAGGAAATTGGACTGACTGCAGCCTTCTTCTTCTTCTTCTTTGGCTTGGAGGCCTCGTCAGACACGGGTGCGGCAGCGTCTTGAGGTTTGGCAGCGTCACCGTTTGCCTCGGCTTCAGAGACTTCCCCGGGAACGGCCTTGCCGCCACGCCTGCCGGGTCTCCTCTTGGCCTTTTTCTCCTTCTTCTCCTTGTCCTTTTGTTCGGAGGGTTTGGCAACCTCGACGATTACCGCACGACCGTCGAGCTCCTTGGAGTTGAGAGCTTGGACGGCCTTTTGGGCAGCCTCTGCTGTAGCGAGAGCGACAAAACCATAACCCGCTGAGCGTGTGCCACGGAGGATGACCTGAGCGGTAAGGCTAGAAGGACAAAGAAAAATGAGAGAGGAAATGAGGCTGTGCAGATGGTGCCACGTACATGTCGCTGGCGACAGGAGCGAAGAAGGCCTTCAGCCCTTCATCGGTCGTAGAATAGGCAAGGTTTCCGGCAAAAACCTAGAAGAAAGATGAAAAAGGGAAGAAGAGCGGAAGAGGAAAGAGAGAAGAACGTACTTTGAAGCCGGGCGCTTCCTCGACCTTGTCTTGTGCGACCGGAGGCACGCCATTCTCTGATACGTGGGCGGCTTGGGCGTCAGACATGATTATTGAACTGGTGAGTTTTTTTTTGTGGTGGATGAACGGGGAACCGGTTTCTTCGTGTCAAACTTGAAGGTTGGGGAAAAGGAAAAGTTGAGGAGGCTGGGGTTTAAGTAGTTGGGTAAACACGACACAACGAACACTTTGGGACAATGTCGCCATGACAGTAGATGATGTGTCATCAAAGGAGCGGCATTTGTGGCCCGTGCGTTGATGGGATTTCGGCAGGGTCCGCGTGTGTTTAAATTGAAAAAGGAAGGGTGGTTGCTAGTTCGCCCTTCTTTCTTCTGTCGTCGTCGTCCGGTACCCCCCCTACGCTCTTTTTTGCCCCTCCGCTCGTTCACGACTAAGGCCCTATCATGGCCGCCAAACTCGTCAGCCTCATTGCTCTTTCCTCCTTCCTCGTTCTCGCCGGTTCCTTTGGCCCCTCTCCCGTCGCCGCCCTCTCCATCGAGTCCTCTCCCAACCACGCACGCCATCTCGGCCACCACCAGCTTCTCGCTAAGAAGAAGCGCGATTCCTCTAGGCGCTGCAAGCCCCGTCCCAGCAGCTCAGTCGCCGTCGTTTCCTCTTCAAAGGCGGCTGTCCCAACCTCCAAGCCTGCCTCCAAACCCCCAGCGACTACCCAGAAACCCGCCCCGGTCACCACTCACGCACCACCCCCGCCCCCACCCCCTCCGCCTGCCCCGCCCTCCGGCGGTGGTGGCGGCAAGGTCGGTCTTGCTTGGGCTAACGGCGACGACGGTTCCCTCAAGAACTTCAAGACCGGCAAGGTTACGGCGTATGTTCTTCCCCTAGTTCTTTTTTTTTTTTTTTCCATTTTCTTACTCTGTCCCAGCATCTACTCTTGGAGTCCTTGGAAACCAGCTGGATCAGACGCCCTCGGCTTGGAGTTCGCTCCTATGCTCTGGGGTCCCAAGCAGATCGGTGACTTCCAGAACCTCGTCAAGCCGGGTTACGCCCACTGGGCTCTGGGCTTCAATGAGTATGTTCAATATATCCTTCCCAACCACTTCTAAATCCCCTTGGCAGACCCGATATCAATGGCCAGTCAAATCTTGACCCTGGTTACGCTGCCTCCCTCTGGAAGCAATACCTCCAGCCCCTCAAGGGCCAGGGCTACAACCTTGTTTCTCCTGCCGTCACCTCTGGTCCTGGTGGTAAGGTTTGGTTGAAAAACTTTATAAATGCCTGCAGTGGCTGCTCCGTATGTCGTTTATCACATGCAACTCAAGTCTGATCTCAACAGTTCTCAGATTGATGCCGTCGCTGTTCATTGGTACGGCACTGATCCCCAAGCCTTCATCAGCTATCTCAAGGATTTCCATTCCACCTTTGGAAGGAATCTCTGGGTCACCGAGTTTGCTTGCCAGGTAGATCCATTTGTCATCCCACTGTGGTTTGTTATTGACTTGTTGGTTCTAGAACTTCTCCGGAGGTGCTCAATGCAGTGCTGGACAAGTGCAAAACTTCATGGACACCGTCACAGCATTCATGGATGGTGCTGACTTTGTCTCCAAGTACTTTGCCTTTGGTATGTCTTTTTTGAGTCCTTTTACCATGTCTTTCTTTTTATTCATAACTTTTTAGGTGTAATGCATAACATGCAGGGTGTCAACCCTCTCAACCAACTTATGGCTGGCAATGGTCAACCAACCTCCCTCGGCTGGGATTATCTTACTTGAATTACATTTGGAACACCTATCATTCAAGCATATCATCTCACATTCCTCAATTTTTGATACCCCTGACGTAATTCACGACCTTTTTCTTCCGTTGCATGTGCGGTGCCAGTCACTGACGAGTCTTTGATATCTGTCGTGTTCTACTGCTCAATCGTTACCGGTTATCGATCTCTTCCGATGTTGTAATGCTGCGCATCCCCCAATTTCTCTTTAATACCTAGCATACCTTTCTTCCTGGTGGATGCCGAAAACTTTTTTTGAAAAAAAAACTAGTCATACATTACCATGCTGCTAGGAATTTATCCCAACTGGTATTTGTACTGGTGCTATACTACCTTGGGCTGGGAATCTAAGTGCGGATTTTAGACACACGTTTTCTGGTAATGCGATTGCTACTTCTCTCCTCGGCCTTATGTCAGAACCCACTCCCACTCCCGAAGGTATTCAACAACCCGAAGCTAAAAGCCCACCCACGGCGCCACCAACCATTTGAAATGACCAACATCAAGTTATCATCCGCGATTAAACACCTCTTGACTCTGCGCGCTCCAAATGTGCTGCCGAGCCCTCCTTTAGCCCAATTAAATCAGGTATTCACAAAAACCTTCCGCGACGCGCAAGCAAAGAAAGCGGAGACCGGCTGGCTGGTCGCGACGGTATGCCCCGAGAGAGCCCTAAAAGCGCTTTGTAGTGACTTGCCTCCCATATCTATAGACCTGCACTCTCTTGACAGCCAACCGCCCATCAGCGGTCGGACACCTCTATCGTTTCGTCACGAGGTCCACTCTGGAAGATGCCAATGGTTCCGGAAAATACAGCGGTCTTGACTTTCCAAGTGCGGTCAATAAGGCTGCCTTGATGCGCGAGTCAGCGCTGAAAAGCGTCATCTTTATCGGCGTACCACGAGTGAGCCAGCCTGTTCTTGCAAGATCGATAGAAAACCCCTTGTAGAAAGCCACCTCTTTTTCTCCCAGGTCATTCTTTCCCTAGCCGCATTGCATGAAGCGCTCGATGACGAAGTGAAGCACGCCTTGAGGACCAACTCGACAAGGTGCGATCCGCAGTCCGTTGTCTTTCGCCCCCAGATTCCGCACTGTTTCCTTCTTATTTTTGTATTTCCACGTGTGCGCTCTACATCACTCGTGCTGGTCCTGACGTGCTCGGAAACTATTATCCAGGACCGCAACCTCGGATAACATCGAATCGATAGTGACGCGGGGAAAAGGCCTCTGGAATTCAATCTACACGCCTCATGCAGATAAACTCCACGATAAGTTGGGTTCCTACCACCCAGATTTCATTTGTAAGTCCTACACGTTCCTCTTTTCTGACATATTCTTTCCAATCTTGGCGTATCATTCTCGCCATGGTCGGATCTCTTTCAATCTCTTTCGCCTCGTTTTCTGGGACGATCTTGACCTGACATCCACCTCCAAACAGCGTTCATAATCCAGTCCTATGGCGCGGTGCTTTCTCCTCTTCCAGGACGCACCAAGGCCTACACGGACACGAGCAGTGCGGATGATCCCGATCAGGGAAATCTAAGTCGTGCACTGGGGTCTGTCGTTGGAATCGCCTCCCTTCGCGCAGAGGGAGGCGTAGGTCCCCAGTTGACAAGTCATGTCTTTGGCCTTCTCAAGGCTCGCAATGCGGAGAATCTGAGCCAGGAAGACAGATGGCTCTCGAGCGACGAGGGGACCGAATGGGTGATTCGCACCATCGACGAGGTCCTCGATGGTGTGTCAGCAAAAGAAGAGAACCAACGGCAAGTAAAGGGCAAATTATGATAGCGTGGCGGGTGGGGTCCGGTGACCACTGTCTTCTGAACAATGTTCCTGCGGGCGAGCTGCATCGTGTTGGCTGTATTTCAACTCAGCCGCCTCGCCTCGTCCGCGTCTCCTCGCATACACGTGAAGCCAAGATTGTAGAAACAGACCCATCTCGATGACCTCTCTATCATCGATGTGACTTATTTCACCGGATTAAAAAAAAAACGCGTATCAGATAGATCTTTGCAACGAATTTCGGGTTTACTGCTTATCTTAAACTTTCGCGGATAGACTTTTGCCAACTGATATCATTGTTATGTCGTCACAAAGAGTGAAGCGAAAATGAGATTTTAACAACAGCTATCGTATACAAGATGAATTTATAGTACATGTGGAGAAAAACAGTTCGGTGAATGTATGCATGTGTGATCTGAAGAAGCCTTTCACAAATTCCAAGCCGCACAAAAGCGATAGAGCATGGCTGTGAGAGTGACCATGTCCATCATAGGTGGATGCATCTGGGGAAAACAAAGTTAAAATTTTTCTTTAGACACCGTTATCCTGGTGAATAAATAAGCTTACAACTGTGCCCATCCCAGCATTTCGGATATAGTGGAGTTCGCCATAGACGTCCCCGATCTGGTAACGAGTTTGCCGAGTCGGTCGGAAAAAGGCGATAATTTCACCGTTGGGATCCTGAAGCTGAATTACAAAAAAAAAAAATCGTGTTCATGACAATTACGACATTCTAGCGTGTTCGAGGCTTACCACGATATCGACGCTCGTGGTGCTGGGCCGCCAACGATATTGAAGGCCGTCGGGTCCGGTAAAGCTTCGTGCACCCTTAAGCAAGAGTTAGAGTCGTGGCCAGATGATGCTTGATCGGATGGAATACGAACATAGATTGAAGGATCCGGTCGCGCGAGGTCTACCATTCGTAAGCTGTGCTGTTGCATAGAAAAAAAAATGGAATCAGTATCTTTGTTGTTTATGTGCACGATAAAGTCTTGACCTTGCCCATCACGACGCGGCCAAGACCACCATTCGGTGACCATTCGAGCTTCGCAATGCGATCTTCCTTATTGGGCCGGAGAGCTCGCCACATCGTGGTGACGCTATGGCCATTCTGAGCTGAGCTCGTCTATAGTGATCCGTTAAGTCTGGTGAATCCCAGCGCACTGAGGGAGAGGGGACAGAACGAACTTGGAATCGGTAAAGAATTCCCCATGAATTGAACAAGATACTTTCTCGGGTGTCTTGATTCGTCCAGGAAAGAACGTCGTTGGAAGCAGCAGCCATTGCGAAGGATGGGTATGAATCTGGGAGATAAAGTAGAGAACACTCTGAGAAAAAATATCACCAGCTTCCCCGCTCTTTTTATACCCGACCAGAGGTGATATTGAGCATGGAAACTCCATTTTCCTTCGGCCAGATGATCCTTGAACCGATCGGAAACGTGGTATTTGGCAGGAAATTGTTATAAAAATGAAGTTTGTTCCAGCGTGTCGAACTGGAGTAAGGGTTCGAAATTCTTTCAGCTGGTCAGTGGAGCGAGGTTCCGGTCGTTCAGTCTATCGCAACGATCGAAAAACACGAGTCGAAGGTCAGCGCTTGGGTTCTTCCATTGGCTGTCGAGACCTGCCTATCGCGAAGAAAACCGATCTCTAGATGTGCACCATTTCCCCTTTCAAAGAGCACGTCTGGAGGTTCTGCCCACCGGAGGATTTCCGAGAGAAATTGATATAAGAAAATAAATAGAGGAGGCCGGACGTGTCGTGATGTGTTTGATGGTGCATTTCTCGTGAAAGCCCACGAGGTGATCTGCATTAGGCAGGTCAGAAATAGGTGAGCACATCTGAAGCTGGAGGGAGGACATAAACGTGTATATTTGCATCCGGAGTTGAGGAAAGCATGTCTTCATCGTGTTCAGATACTATTTCGGGCCAAAAGGCACAGGAGATAAGGGAGGAAATTGGCAGGCAATAAAAATCATCTTAGGGTAAACCAAGGTTTAAGGTGCAGGTTTTCGTTTGATGGCATCTGGATAGTTATCGAACCTATTCAAGATAGAAATGGCGTTATTGCCAGAAGTTCTCAGGTCGTCGATCAGTTCAGAAGTTTAATTTCGCTAATGAACATGTTGTTGTTCCGACCTCACTGTTATCCGCATTCATCCGGTATAATTTCCAGCTGGAAAAGGTGAACATACTCTATTAACGCAAATGCGTTCAAGTACCCTTGGACGATGATTTGACAACTCTGGGTCGTCCATGGGACTTCCAGGAGAGTGTCAATTCAATGAACGAGGGTGTATTATCAACAATCTGCGAAGATCAATCAATCCTCGAGGAATTTTTGGCAGAAAGAGTGAACGCACGGCACGACTGCCGGTCACGGAACCACCTGCACTCCCAAGCTCCTGGCGCTGCCCACAATCATTCGAGCGATGGATTCCAACGGTAGCGTTTTCATGTGGTCATCTGTGGCCTTGATTTTTGCAATCTCGTACACGTGTTTGAGTGTAATTGTCCCAGTAACTTCGTGCCCCGGTTTTCCTGTTCCTTTCTCAATCCCGGCGGCTTGCTTCAGAAAATATGTAGCTGGGGGAGTTTTCGTGATGAAGGTGAAAGTGCGGTCAGGCTGAACGGTAATAAGCGTTGGGATAGGTACACCAGGTTCTATGTGTGCCGTCCGAGCATTAAATTCTTTGCAAAAGTCCATGGACTTTACACCGCGTGCTCCAAGAGCTGGGCCGACTGGTGGGGTTGGAGCAGCCTTGCCAGCCGGAATAAGCAAACGCTTGCAAAGCTTGATGAGCACAAGAACAAAATCACCTGGAAAAACAAAGAAGAGACATACCACAACTTGCGCCCTGGCTTTTAACGCTGTCTTGGACATAGTAAAAAGTGCAGTGACCAGTTTGCTACCTCAACGAGTCAACGCGCAAATTCTGAAGGGTGAACACGTGATAAATAGCACGTGCGTTGACTCCATTTCTGGACACAAGAGGCAACCGACTTGAACGCGTCTTGCTTGCTTTCCACCATGAAGTCCTTTTCTATCTTGATATCCCTTGTCTCCTTGATAGCAGCTACTCCGCTTGCGTACGACAAACAAACACCCCTCAATTTTCACAGAGAATACCCCGGATTCGACCTTGACCTCAATGCCCTCCGCCTCATTCAGATGGAGGGTAAAGACCCCATCTGGGCCTCAGAATTGGAGAAGGTTACATGCTCTTAATGTTTTCGATCAATACAATCGCTCATATGACCATACAGATTCATATGAAAGCTCAGGGCGTGAAATTCTTTGACATGTAGGGAATCAATGCCTACTTGGTATCACCAACAGTTTACCTTTCTTCGTTAGCACCGAAGCTCAAGAGCTTGGCTCCTCGGCATCTCTTAGGTTAAAAGGAAAGCGTACGTATTATCAGTCCTTCCGATAATTTTTTACTTGATTTAATCCTGCGTCGTTAGCATCCTTTCCTACCCCTAACGCCACCGAAGTCGTCGAACCAATTCTGGCAACACTGTCGACCACTGGACCTCAAGAAAACTTGAAGAAGTTTTCGAGTTTCCGTACCAGATGTTTGTGTTGAGTCCTGTTAAGTAACCTTCCCGCTGACTTTCCTTCAGACTATCGGAGTGATGTTATGATTGTTTTATTCTGCTCATCAGTATCATACTAATTCGTGTTTGTTAGACCGGCAAACAAAGCCAGGAATGGCTGCTTTCCAGGATATCAGAAGTAAATCATGTTTTTCTAAAGAAATCAATATACGAACATTATTGACTTTAGAGCGATAGATCACGAATGAGTATGCATCGGATTCCCTCCGCGAACTTATTACGGCAAGGGAGTTCCCTCACTCTTGGGGTCAAAGTACCATAGTAGGCGATTTCACATCATATCAACGACCGTCCACGAGTCTTGCATAGATTGTCCGCATTAAAGGGTCGTCCGCTACTGACGATAGTGTCGTTGTTATCGGAGCTCACCAAGATAGGTACTGTTTACACTTAACCCCCTCCCCCCTTCCCTAGTTTCCTAAAACTACTATTATTTTCGGCAGCACAAACTTGTGGCCTTTCCTTCCTGCGCCGGGTAAGGTTCTTTGCCGTATAAAATACCTACTTACTAATACAAGAGTGTAGGGGCTGATGGTTTGTCTTGATTCCCGTCCCATTGTTTTTTAAAAAAACTTATCTTGACTTAAGACGATGGATCTGGAAGCGTAACCATCTTGGAATCATATCGCGCCTTGATTGCGGCCGATTTCCGACCTGTTCGTACTGTCGAGTTTCATTGGTATTCCGCAGAGGTACGTCCGGCCTTCCAATCACTTTGTTAGATCTAACATTTCATCTTTGTTCATCGACAGGAAGGAGGCCTTCTAGGCTCGCAAGCAGTAGCCAAAGATTACGAATCCCGAGAGGTCAATGTGCTTGCCATGAGCCAGGTTAGTATTCCATTTCTATGGTGCGTACTCATTTCTCATTTTTTTCCAAGTTCGATATGACGGCATGGGTTAAGGTTGTCTATATACTCGGTCTCTCAACCAAAAGACTCAAATTAATTTTTTAGAGAGGTACACGCGAGGAAGTTGGAATCATCACTGATTTCACAGATGAAGAGTGAGTCGCACAACATCAAATTTACGCCCTTATTTTGACACATGATCTAGTCTTACAGCCTTCAACAAGGCATTGGTAGACTTGTACCTCGATATCCCATACGTGGAGGTAGGTGTGACGTATGTGCAACGGAAGTACACTCATTTTTAATTTCTTCAGACTAAATGCGGATATGCTTGCAGTGACCAGTTGAGGGATCAGTCGCTCTAGCTCCAGCCGAACACATGCTGACGACTATACTTATTTCTAGCGCCTCGTGGAGAAAGGCAGGATACCCTTCGGTGTTCACGATTGGTTAGTTTGTAACCCTGTTCTGAGAATTATCATTGAATCGTCGTCCAGAGAGTTCTTTTGAAAATTCAAACAAGAATATCCACTCCACGAACGAGTGAGTCCCTTCTAAGATGTATATTTTCTTGGTCTACAATTGGATTCTTCCAGCCGGATAGATATATCCGACGAATTTAGCTTCAGCCACATGTTGGAATTTTCAAAACTGGCGGTAGCCTTTGCAGTGGAGCTTGGTGGTCATGATTTGAAGTAACTGTCCATAATGGTGTCACCTCCGCCTTATTTCTCAATGAGGCTTAGAGTCTTCGGAAGCTACATGATTGAAGGCGCTTCTGAAAATTAATATAGGCTGTGATATGTGAAATGAGGTTCAAATCGCTGAGATCCTGTCAGTCCGATCGTGCCACCTCATATCTATGAATGTGAGGTTGTTTTCCCCGTAATAACTAATGTCGTCAAGCTTCAGTATGCTCTACCGAGCCGATATCTTGATATTTCTTCATCAATTGCGATTTCTATACGGATTAGACGTCACCGCCAACCGAATATTTTTGGAGGTACCTTTGAATTACGGAAGTCCCATATGCTTACCATACCATCCACACATCCCTTCAGACATGCTGTAGTCAGTGTCACCACGAGTCGACAAAGCTAAAGAGCGGGCTTGTCTGGCACCAAAGTGGCAATGGGCCACCCAACCAAGCCTTGCTTTTTCCTATCGTCAAAGATCTGGACCTGGAGATCCAGGCTGTTCACCTAATAAAAGAAATGAGACGTAAAACAAACAATAGTGGTTCTATACTTGCATTCTGGGCCTGACTATGAACGTGAACTCGGTGGACTGAGTCACTTAGGTGAGCTGAGGTCGGAGTGATAAATGTCCCAAGTCGACAAATCAGAATCTTGAGTGAGGTTTCCATTATAAGACTTCGTCCCTAACGCCGAGCGTTTCAAGGATTATCGTCAGAGTTATTGACTTTTCGGAGGCTACGACGTTCGCATCATCCATAGATCAAAGTCTAAGAGTCTTGTCACAACCACCAGTAAAGGACCGAGTAAGGCGAGCTTTTGATTTTTTTGCCGCAAGGCAACCTACAGCCCCCTTTCTGTCTTGCTCCCACTGTCGAGGAAAATCTTCTGAGGGTTCTGCTTCAAGTCCACCAACAAAGGAGAAGGATCCTGGATTCTCACCGAGCAACAGGAAAACGTAGTTAAAGGGTGTAGCCTATGATAGCTGTGGCCCTAACAATCGCTGCATCGACAACATGCCGGTAAAGGGAGTCATTTAGACGTGAAATACGATGCCTGAAATGCGACACTGAGTCCGCAGATTTAAGCACTGACCACTTACTCCAGTCAAAGAACTGGGCATCTCCGCACATTCAGACCGTTATTATCGGGGCGTAGCCGGAGTCTTTAGACAGGAGGACTCGCCTGGATTTATTATGAGGCGATTTTGGAAGCGCCACGATATGCGTCTCGAGTTTGCCGTTCCTGAATGCATCCCGTGGGGTAGAAAGAGTGATGCGAGAAGTCGAAGCCCGGGCCTTAAGCCTTGTTTTTTTCATTTCGTCGTTCGTTTTTGTCCCAGGACCAGGAAGCTCGACACAAGTCCTGAGGTGGGTGGCTAAGCGGTCCTGAACCTGACCAATTGTTGGGCTCACGGATTCCATTCCTGGCGACCGCCGACCATGCGTAGGAAGAGACGTACTCATATCTAAGGAGTCAGAACCGTCATCTTGCTCGAAAACGTCTTTCGACAGATTGCGTTACAGGTCATCTACGAAAGCAGTCAGGATGAACAGATTTCCAAAGTAATCATGGTGTCTGGAGATTCCGTCCGCCTCCGATTGTTGTAAGCTGTAGTAGGAAGGGCCAATTCTATCCGACACAATCCGACGTTTCTGTTGCATTATGGAACAAGCAGCCCTGGCAACATGCGAGTGCAGAAATTCCAGGAAAGCGAAACGATATTGAGCAACAGATATCGTGCTAAAGGGGAGGTCTGCAGGAAGAAAACTCAAGGAAGAGAACTAAAAGATATACTCGTGCGGGGAATGCTCACACTTGCGCTTTAAAGCCAACCTGCTCTGTAATATCTTCCATTCGCTTTTCCGGAACGTCTTGCGACAGCTCATGTTATAAGACAGATCGACCATCGAGGTTGACCATCTTTGTAACCGAGGAAAAGACCCCTCGATTTTGAATAACGCTGCGGAAGGAAAATCTTGGCGCCTGAGAGTTGTCGCCTCTTGCACTGTGGAGCGGAGGCATCTACTTGTAGATTTGCAGATCTAGAAGATAAACCTTCGGAGAAGAGTCTCCTTCTGTAGGCGGAGAACGACGCGAAGAGCGATTGCAATTTGTTCCGATGCCTTCAGGGCTAATAATATACTATGTCAGTTAGAAAACCACAAAGACCACAATGCCTACTCACAAAACGATGGATTGACCAGCTAGTCATTTATGTAAAACTGGAATTTTGTTCTGATACGGGGCAGCGTGTGGACCATCTGCAGAACCCACGGAACTGCAAAACCTTTTGCCTGTTGGAAACGCGTCAGACTCGGACACGCATCGGTTTGACTAGCACTTGCGGAGACTTTTTTGGGTTTGTATCGACACTGATCAGACATGTTCAGAGTTGGCTTGAAGTCAAATCATGATTATGAATACTAGACGGTGTTGTAATGCCAGTGTCAGTTAAAAATGAAGCTATCCTGCAGCGCGGTCTCAAATTGTAAGAAAATACAAAGGCGCAGTATTGTCAACAAAGATTACGGTGTATTAGATAATTTGTTTGAACCTCGAATGGAAGGTGATGATTGTAACCCTTTCAATCCACGACTTCCGACTTTTCGTTGGTCCTCGCTTTCGATGTCTCGAGCTAGACAACAAGATGTGGATAAAGCCTATGAGGTCCAGTCGAAAGCCGCTATAGCTGTCTGTGGTTTTTACTGGCTTTTCAAATGTTTGAATTCCAGACAGATTCCTGATAGGGGGGTGCTCGTGCTGGGGCTGTAGGAATTGGCTTAGCCGTTATGGGACACCACCTTTGGCCAATCTTCAGGTGAAACTATACCACTGGAGCCCTTCCGGACATGTCTTTATTCTGCTTTACAGGCATCAAACTCTTGCTTTCAAGGGTTTTGTTGTTTCCGGCTGTGCGTAGTGAAACCGAACTGCCAAAGCAATTTACTTACGAAATATACGTCTAGTTACAATAGTCGGTCTTGTCTTTGGAGCAGAATCTGCACTTCATGAATATGAGAATAAGAAAAGGCGAGAAGAAAATAACATCCGACGGAAAGCCCGCCTTGATCTAGCTCGTCGAGGACTTATAGCTACAGAGACAGAAATCGAAAACTGGAAAGCAGCCAAAGTGGAGCGGGACAGACCAGAATCGTTACCTTGACTTATATAAACAACTGCATTGGATATTAAAGGTGTTTGTGTGTCTACAGGAAAATGTGTAATATAATGGGTTTCGAATCTTTCTTTGCCGACAACAATGAATGTACTTTGAGATTTTATGTAAAATGAGGTATAAATTAGCGATGTCAATTGAGGAAACATCAGGCACTTTTGATCAATAAGCTCGCGACATTTGCTGGCCCGCAGAGAGTACAGGTTGTGTCCACTGACCATGTTCCCCTACCGAGACTGAGGGCTTTGGGGGTGGGGCAGGTTGGTAGGTGGTGTACTGAGAATCCAGTGTTGAATTCAACGGAGGTGGAGGGGGTGGGGGCAGTGGATTATGAGCATAGTATTCTGACGGTGGTGGAGGTGGTGGGGGGCGGGGGTTGCGGTAAGGCAGATTGTTGTTGGAACGTAACGGGAGGCTGCGGCAAACTTGCGCGTCGACGTGGGGTATTGAGATTGGGTGGAGGGGGGGGAGGAGGGACCGGCAAGTGGTCTCCGGTTGTAGAAACCGACGTGGAACCTGTGTTATATTGGTGAGGTGGTGGTGGGGGGGGAGGAACCGACGGGAATCCATTAGTAGCGGAATATACATTGCCAACTTGAGTCGGGCTATACGAATCTAAGGGCTGCAATCCCTTGCCTGGCGGCGGTAGAGAATGGGAAACGGCAATTGTTTGCGCAGGCTGCTGGACTGCCTGTTGTTGGATTGGTTGTTGGTGGGTATAAACAACTTGGGGTTGCTGAGGTAAAGGGCGTGTTTGACCGTTCGTCCATTCAGATTGTCCATTCATAGGGGGAATAGGCGTCAATGCTGGCGGGAGTTCATGACTTGGAGGCATTGGGTATAGCTGCTGAGGAGTCGAATTGGTCTGTGGTACCCCAGTTGACGGGGAAGAAATAAACTGTTGCAGAGGAGCAGATGTCGAGGTGGGTATACCATAGGCGTAACTGTATGGTTGCGATGTTGGATATGATTGTTGGGGGTGGAAGGAAAGAGACGTTGAATGCTGAAGATATGGTCCATTGCTCAAAGGAGCTGGTGTATGGGACACAGGAGGATATACAGCTTGCGGAGATGAACGGAATTGCGAATTATATCCCATCGGCGCAGGCGTATGGGAAAGTGGAGGGGCAAACCCAGATGGTTCAGAAACGTGAGTGGATGATGATCCAAAAACCGAAGATTGTGATATCGGCACAAAACCGGATGAGGCGGTAGGAACACTATGCCTTGGACCACGAGCCGGAGGATGATAAGGGCCTGGCGACGCCATCTCGTATGCAGGTTGGTATGTTTGTGAAGGGTAGCCGTTCAATGTGGTGGTCGAAGCCTGGAATTGATATGCAGAGGCTTGCCCGTTAGGTGGCTCATAGGAATAAGTGGAAGCAACTTCTGGGATACTTTGTTCGTATCCATAGGCAGGGAAATGCGTCAATGTGGAATGGCCAATTCCGCCCGCCTGAGAATATGAACCAGGGACAGGCTAAATGAGGCGGTCGTAAATAAGAAAGCATATAGAAAAAGAGAAATACTAACAGGAAAGCTTTCTCTCCGCCTTGGCTGTGCAGAAACTCCGAATTCACTCAATTCCGTCGCCAACTGGTCTAACTGCGGGTTTCGATTCCTCTCATAGGGTGGAACGTAAAGATCCAAATTCGCAGCGGAACTTGATGCTCTTAGGGAAGATGGGATAACGTCCGAATTTTGACGTGAATGGTTATCATAGACACCAGAGGTTGTTCTAAAAGACGTGGGACTAGAAGGATGAGCATCACCAGATGGAACAAATGAACCTGGTCCGCCATACTGCTTATTGTTCTTAGGGGGTTTCTGAGAGACCTTTTTCTCGGGAGGAGGTTCCTATATAAAGTACATGGTTGAATGATATCGGTATATGCGGGTGCACGGGGACGTACGTTCGACCAAAATGTTAGTTCCAGGTATACCTTCCCCGCGAATTTATCCTTGCAATGTAATGTAAACCATTCTGTAGAATATCAGAACCGTAAGTATGATCCTCTCGAAAACATACCATCCGTCTCTCCTTTCGTCAGTACTTCTGTAAGGTCGACCTCAGTCTCTCCAATTAACTCAGGCTCGCGAGGGTCGTCAGCATAGCAGGCAACCTTCATCTTTTTGCCACCTTTGATCTTCTTATTCTTTTTGTCGTCTTTGGGAGGGGGTGGCGGGGGTGTGCCATCTCCATGGGCAGTCCGGGCCAACACGTCGTCAACATCTTCGAAAAGTGTGAATCGAACTTCTTCATCCCATTCTGGATGCTGTCCGCCACGCTTGATGGCTTTTGTCCTCCTCTTCTCGCCATTGACAACAACCAGACAATAAGGATCTTGCTTTCCTATGTGACGTTTGTTCGGAAGATGATTCTGCAGCATAGTCAGATGGGGCACAAAAATGGTGGCATTTGGAAAATGCACTCACTGCTCTGAGGACAACGACGATGAGCGTGCCGATTTCACGAGGGGTTGAAGACATTGAACAGATCTTGAAAGCGGAGGGGGTCTTCTACAAAATCGTTACAAGATATTGGAGGAAGATGGCATGCGGAAATGCTGAGATTGTTCGATACGTTTCAGTTCAAGTTTGGACGACTTAAATAGTTACGGGCAACTGTCCCGTTCTGGCAGACAATCACAGATGCGGAAATTCATATTTGTCCGTGTTTCAATTCGACACTGCTGCGTCAAGGACCCGCGTTGCTTGCGGCTGCGCAGAGGCTGGAACCCAGAGTCTCAACTTTATACATCAACCTTGGTATACGTACATGCAAAAGCATCTTAACTACAACTCCTCATCATGCACATTCAGCATCGCACTTGGCTACCCTTTAACATCGGATCATTTCCTATTGACCAGGCTTGTAACTCTTGTTTTCCTTCAAAATGAGCCCAGGTTTCCTGTCTGCGAGATCCAAAATCATTTCTGCGAAGTAGCTGTTTGCCCAAGCAAACCAGCTTCGGGTATACGAAGTAGGGTCATAGATTGATTGCGACTCATGAATGAGACCGAGTCCATTGGTGTTCTGATATCCTTCAGCAACTCGAAACAAGAGAAATTCAAGGGAGGCTTACATTGGCGATGATATAGAGCGATTCTAAGATTTCTTGGTCATCGTCAGTACCAAAAATAGCCGAGATGTGGGACATTGGCCTATATCCAAAATGATTAGCGTCGAATAGAAATGAAAGAAAGAAGACAGCGTACCAAGGGTGCCATGGATCGACATGCGGCCCTCTTCCAAAGAATTGAATAAAATTAAAGACAATAAATAACGACTTCTGCCATACCCTATGCCGTTGAAGGTTTTTCCAGCAGAATAATAGGGGTTGTTGCGAGAGAGGAGTAATTTTCGAGTCGCGATGTAAGCTGGCTGCTGTTTACCCAAGAACCCGAGGTATGGAAGTGACAGAAGGGACTGGAAAAGAAGACAGTAAACATATTAAGGCTAGGTAGATGGTTCATATAACACTCACGGGGACGTTCGCGTCATCCATTACATAACGACCTCCAAGGCCTTTTTGCTCATCAAACATGATTAGTCGTCAGAATACAAATATCTCACCATTTGTTTCGTAGGCGAATATATTGTCTACAACCTATGGCGAAATTTAGAATAGAGGATTACAGTGAAATAAGACGGTTATACAGTTGTTTTCCAGATGGCATCTTGGATCTTGGCACTCCATTGCTTAGCCTGTGTACTTACATTACGAAGTTGTCCGACGCTATCGAGAATCTGAGCAAGATTTGTCAACTCAACGCTCAGCATGGCATTTGCAGGTGTAAGAAATGCTTAGAGAGATTCTGCTCAATGAAGTGTGTGTCGATACAGAAGAAGCGCATACCAAAAACACTGAGGTCGTCTGAGGGCCGATGGTGTGTCCCAACAAGGCCTGTAAATGCCTTGGGCTCTCCATTTCCGTGATTATTGACTGCAGGCGACAAAGCACCATTCCCACCTGTCCAGTTGTAATAGGATATGAAGTTGAAGTTTTCGTCAAAGGTGCCTTGTGATTGCTCATTGATTACACGAAAAATTTGGTCGATTGCAGCTCGCCCTGGTGACAATCAATCTCCAGTTACCCCTTACCGATTTTCAAAAGCAAATACTTACAGTTCGCATTCATAAAAGAGGTGTCTTTTGTCGCATTATAGTAGGACCTTGAAAGTTTCAAAAATCCACATAAGGAATCGAGTTCGTACTGGAAGTGTTATTTAGTGCGACCATTGTTTAAGAAGGTTCAGATTTACCTTGCACTCGAATACCGTTTGGTTATTTACGGGTCTGGGACTCAATTTCAGTAATTTCCCGCCAGATACCAACAAAAATAAGGTTACGGATTTACTGTCACGCCAACAGCCCAGTCGTTATGGGATGGCGCGAGGCCACTCTCTGGTGGAGGTTGGAAAGAACCGCCTATATGTCAATTAATTGCGAGTGTCTGAACCAAACTCCCAAACACTCTTACAATAAGGGTACTGGGCCACATATCGAGCTTCATTATTGATTACTGCCTTCACGAGCGTTGCAAGTTTGGGATCGACGGAGAGGAGCGAGTGATAGTGTGCAAACTACAGGTAAGTTGTTAGAAATACGTCGACGCGGAAAACAATTCTAATGTGATTTGTGCTTACGGACCTGGTTAGCAGTATCGCGCAGCCATTGAGCACTGCCAAAATATCGTTGGGCGGTTGTCATGCATGAAACATGTAGAACACAAACGTAATATCCTGGAGGTTGGGTTAGTAGGAAGCTTCAAGGGAGTTCAGAGATCTTACCCCAGTAATGATAAAGGCGAGGTTTTGAGACTACCATGGGTGAAAGTCAGGTAACTCCTTTGTAGAGTAGGACAGCAGCATACCTCGCTAAAGTATTTAACCGTTGTGTCTATCAAATTTTGAGGATTGGTCCATTCTAATTCAGTAATAACCCTACTTACCAAGAGTATTTGGGAAGGTGTTTTCGAATAGTCTTGCCAGGTCGGGGTCCTTTAACAGAGACTTCATATCGTTGATGACTTTCTAAAATCATGAACTGCTTGAGAGTCCAGAATTCGACATTTCGAGAATAATTCCCACCTCGACTGCACTGCTGTTAAACGTACGGCATGCAGGCGCAGGTCGCATATAAGGTAAAGCTAAAGGTCCTGTTGAACGGGGGTCATGGGGAACCTAGAAAGAATAAGTCTACTTATAACCAAAGCAACAATTACCAAAGGAAGGCTCACTTGTGAGTAGGTCGTAAAATCTGGACACTGTGCTTTAGAATTAGGCACAAGAACAGATGCAACGACTGCAAGTTTTGCAATACTGCTGAAACCTAAACGCATTTTGAATCCTGCGGTCTCCCAGAATGGTTTAAATGTCTTGGTAGTAAGGATGCCAAACAGCCACGTCGAAAGACCTTTTAAGAGCGACCCCGCGGAGCTCAGAGAGTCAGAAGGATAAAATGGCATATCTAAGTTTGCGATATAGAAGGTCGGCGTTGTGGGACGGAGTCGTTCACAAGACCAGGTTGCATGCGTTACGGTCAGATATTTCGACCCTGGGTACTGAGCAGTGATACTTGAAGAAGACTTCTCGTGCTTCGCGACGAATATTATCGTATTTTGTCATTCGTTAAATTTCCGAATACGAGGGCTCAACAATTCAGCTTGTGGCTGCAAGGTACTCCAAATCTTCAATGTAATAAATGCTCAGCAATTGGACTTCAAATTGGAAATAAAACTTCAGGCAACGCCTACCGTGTGCGAGGAAGACAGGGCACCCGACAGCTCGAAGAAGCTTAATACATCTTGCGCGGACCGTTGTCGTAGCGTCCGGTAAAGTATGGACGCAAGTGACGTTAGCCATTGGCCATGGCATTCACACCAATGTCGCGGTCATGTGGCTACTGCTTTGCTGGTACTTCAAGTTGCTGCTTCACCAGATTAATCCAGCGTCTTTTATAAAATGATTTAATGTAAATGCAGAAATCTCAGAATCAGATACAGGTAGCGTAGAAACAATATGTGTGGAATGCTAAATGAAAAGGAATAGAAAGGATGATATGTACAGAAGAGATACATGAGCAATGCGACAAGACAAAATCAAACTGCATGAAGTGTGTACAATGAAATGGAACAAGTACAGATGGCATATGGCGAGGTTATCATAATAGTAGTCGAAAAATGACCGGAGTATATGTTAAACGTAGCGAAGGTAGACTTGGCAAGAAGATTGAGGCAGAAAATTCAGGAATGGTAGGACAGCCCCCAGAATCGATTTTACCGTCTCTGGTCTACTCTTTCTCGCGAGTTTTTTGACCAACTATAGATCCTGCATTTGGGGCTACTGGGGACAGGGCAATGGTGTCCGTAGATGTTCGGGGCAAGGAAACACTAGGTATGGCACATTTTTCCAGATCTTGATCTTGAGAAGGTGATACAACGTTCCTGGACTGCTTCAGATCAACACCGCCAGCTGTATTGGTGCCTGGTGGTGGAATCGGTTGCTCGACCGTGATATGTACACCTTCGAAGGCAATTCCTAGAGGTGACTCGGCCTTGTCAAATTCTTCAACCTCGCCACCAATCTCGTCTTGTTGATCGTCAGTATTCTCGTAGTTTTCGCCATTTTCAGTGCTGAACCCTCCCGTACGCATGCTATTAGAGGTCCAAAGACTTCGCTCCCTCACCAATGAGGGTGTTCCTTGCACTCTAGCACTCCATCGACTGGCTTCACTCTCCCAGCTCCCCCTCCTCGAACTTCTCGGTCTCAGAGCCCGTACACTTGCGTCGAAGTCGCGTTCTTCGATTCTATCATCATCGCCTGCTACGTACTGGCTTGCACTCTCTGCATCTGGGAAAGTGATGCTGCCCCCATAATGCGAAGCTGTGTCTCCAATGGCAGAAGAAGGATAACTCAGTGCTCCAAGGCGATTTGGTAACCCGAACGCTGAAGATGCCAATGTTAGCATAGACGCATTATCAAGGGGCGGGGACGAAGGGCGAGGGTTGTTTCGCGGATGGTGGGTTGTATGCAGAGGGGCTTGCACAGAGGACAATGGGACGGTTGTGGTTTGTTGGGTGCTCATGCTGATTGATCCCAAGCTACCCGGGTTCCGCAAAGACGTTGGACGTGAAGAAGGTTGGGGCGCCGGTAGTGCAGAGAACGTGATAGAAGCCCCACTGCTCAACAGACCTGTGTTGCTCAAGGATGAGGATTGTCTGACATGAGGCGCGAAACGGTTAAACTGGGTAGGTGGTGGTGTAGGCGCTTGCGCAATGTGGGCCATGCCATTGCCATTTAGATCAATGCTGAGGAGTGTGGTTGGTTTGGTGCTAGCCGCTATGCTCCTAAACGTGCGGGGATCCGAGAGATAGGAGGAGGAGGAGCGAGAAGGTGAAGGCGATGGTGGTGAACTGGGTGGTATTGGCCGAACAGATGCATCATCATCGGCTTCCATAGCGCTTGCAGGAGACCAAATAGAATCTCTGTTCAATGATGACTGATCCAAAGAGATTTCATCTTCTGGGTATTGGCTCAGGTCACGCAACTCTTCATCTCCATGTAGCGATATTGACCTCGTTTTCCGTCTCGCCAAGGATGCGGCTTCAGGTCTCGACTGTTGTTTCATGTGATGGGTGGCGGGAACGGGTAGAGGCGAAGAGGTTATTCTACCCATTTGTCGACCAGAGTTAGAGTTGTTGCGACCCACTCCGAGGTCTGCAATCCTCAAAGGCAAATTTTCTGTTCGTTTAGCTTTGCCTGATCCTGCCAACTTGCGCTGGAACCAATTGATGATAGGTTTGCTAGAACGCCTAGAGATCTTCTTCTGCTGGGTGTTTTGGTTCGCAGTACTGAAAACTGGAGAAAGTGGCTTCGGCAAAGCCTTCTTTTCCGAGCGCATCTGGGTGGTGTTATTGCTCTGCGTAGTTGGTGGCGCTGGGGCTTTGCTGCCTGGATTGTTGTCCGCGTGGGATGTGGTGAGAGTAGACATGAATGCTTTATCAGTGCTCGAAGAATGTGGGTAGAAAGCACGTCAAGAGATGTGCCGCTGGATGTCGATGAACGTTGGTAGTCAGGGAAGAAATAGTGTATGGCCCATTTTGGTCACAATTTATCAGTTGACCACAGCTTGCTCAAACATGCACCCTCGGTGTGTAATCCATATGGTTTTCATCACAACTGTCGACATCAATGCCAGAATCTCATCTCTGATTTCTACACGATACGTATGTGTACAGACAAGGTTATTACAAGTACAAGGCCACCCCACTACTTATTCACCAATCCGTCTTCTTCGTTTTTCTTGCTTGTGCGATTGGTATCTTGAGATCTGAATATCCAAAGCCATCCAACCAAGGCCACATCTCTGATCTCCTTTTCTCGAAATTGCTGATTGAATCGTCCCGTTGCATGGTCAGGGCAATATCGTCCAAACCATTCAACAAACAATGCCTGCGGAAGGGGTCAATGGTGAAAGGAATAGGAAGCTCTCCGTTTGATCTCCTAATCTCTTCTTTCTCCAAATCCACTTCCAGGTCGAGGCCAGCTTCTGCATCCCTGGCTAGTTCGCGACATTTTTCCTGTGGAATAGCAACAGGAAGCATCCCATTTTGCATCGAATTGTTACGGAAGATGTCGGCAAAGCTTGGTGCAATGACACATCGGATCCCGAAATCATTCCTAAGGTAAATGGTCAAGATCGAGAAACTGATGAGAACCGAGAGCCACGTACAAACTCCAAGGTGCGTGTTCGCGTGAGCTTCCGCATCCGAAATTCTTGCCGGTGCAAACGAGAATCTTTGCTTGATTGTACGGCGCACGATTTAAAATAAAGTCTGTCTCCTTTCCCGTATGTGGATCCTTTCGGAGAGTAAAGAAGAGTGCGTCAGCAAGACCTGTTCGCTTCAAGGTTTTCAAGAACTGTTTGGGAATGATCATGTCCGTATCAACGTTTTCGATGTGCATTGGCGCGGCTACACCCTTGACAATTGTAAATTTTTCGACTGCAGAAGGAGTGGACGATGGTGGCAGAGAGGAACCAGTTTGGGACACGCCTGGAGCAGGTGAAGCGGTGGCCACGTCCATGAACTCGAATTCACTGACGACCTTCAATGCTGGCGCAGCTGCAATGTTGGCCTCGGCCACGTCCCCAAGAAACTTTCTGACATCAGTCAATTTCCCCGTAATAGCAGCTGCCGCTGCCATTGCCGGACTGAGGAGATGTGTACGACCACCTGCGCCTTGGCGACCTTCGAAATTACGGTTGCTTGTACTCGCGCAACGTTCTCCAGGTGCTAGCTGATCCGGATTCATTCCCAGACACATCGAGCATCCGGCCTCACGCCAGTCAAATCCAGCCCGCTTGAAGATTACGTCCAAACCCTCTGCTTCCGCATGCTGCTTGATTATACCCGATCCAGGAACTACCATGGCATGTACATTTGGAGCAACTTTGGCATCTGCACCAGCGGCCAAAATGACTTTAACGGCTGAACGGAGATCTTCGATGCGACTGTTCGTGCAGGATCCAATGAATACCTTGTCGACTTTGACCTCTTCCATGGGCGTGTTGGGTTCTAGACCCATATAGGCCAACGAACGCAAAGCTGACGCGCGCTTCACAGAATCTGTCATAGTGGAAGGATCTGGGACGGTACCAGTGATAGAAACGACGTCTTGAGGAGATGTCCCCCAGGTGACAGTTGGAATAATGTCAGAGGCAGGAATGTTAATCTCGATGTCGAATTTGGCTCCTTCATCGGACTTCAAAGTCTTCCAATATACGACTGCGCGATCCCACTCCTCGCCTTTAGGGGCCAAAGGGCGGCCACGAAGGTAGTTAAATGTCACTTCATCAGGAGCGACCATTCCGGCACGAGCACCAGCCTCAATGCTCATGTTGCATACACTCATGCGTGCTTCCATGCTAAAACCGCGAAAGACAGAGCCGGCATATTCAATAACGCAACCAGTGCCTCCAGCGGTCCCGATGACGCCAATGATGTGGAGGATCACGTCCTTTGAGGTGACACCTTCATGGAGTTCGCCCTCAACGGTGATTCGCATGTTCTTACCCTTCTTTTGCAGGAGAGTTTGGGTAGCCAAAACATGCTCGACCTCGGATGTGCCGATTCCGAAGGCGAGAGAACCAAAAGCGCCGTGTGCTAAAGAGTGCATTACATTCCATACGCGAGCAGACTTGTTATTTGAACTCACTTGACGTATGTGAATCCCCGCAAACGCAAGTAATTCCGGGCAACTATAGAGAATGTTCAAGACTCTTCTGACTTCAATTGTTTACAACGCACTGTAAACCCTTGTTCAGGACCAATTACATGCACGATGCCTATCGGCCAGTGTCAGATAATATATAGACCGAAGAGGTAGCAAATTGAAGCACCTTGGCGGCGGTCCTTCATTCCGAAATATGTCAATCCGAACTCTTTTACATTATCTTCCAAAGCAGCACATTGAGCCCGTGAATCCGGCTCAGTAATGAAAGTTTCCACCGATCGGAAATTCTTGCGAGATACAGTGCTGGACAAAAGTGGTGAATTCGAAAACAATAGACAAGCAATAGCCTTCTTGAACGTACGGTACGTTGTGATCAACGGTAGCCAATGTACAGTCTGGTCGGCGAACCGGCCGACCAGCATTGCGGCTGTTTCGAGGTCAATGAGGTCGCCGAGAGAAGGGGAGTATATGTTAGAACTCACAGTCCCTCGAAGGCTTGCGGGCTGGTGACTTCATGAACGAGATGTCTGTACCAGTCCATCAGGCAAATAGCCCTGCTAGCTGTGTAGACCTTACCGGTCAATATAGACGAGCGCTAAGCCATCCTCCTTGATGTCGCTGTTAAAGAGGAGTGGCTCAGTGAGATGGATTTTAATCAGATCAGGGACTTACACAACATGATCGTCCCAGATTTTATCATATAGCGTCCTCGGTGAGGTGGCAGCTGCTGGCATTTTGAGGAGCGAAGGGCAAAATAGATGGCTTGACTGGGAAACTAGCAGGTAGCTGGACGCCTTTTATCTTTGCCAGGCTAAAGATACTGGTACATCCATCGGCCGAAAGATCTCGGATTCATGAACCAATCTCTGTCAAGCACCACGTCGGAGCTAAAGTCCGAATCGATGTTGGCTAGTCTACTGCCCAACTTAAAGACGCTTCCAGACGATCAAATCAAAGATATTAAGAGAAGGCGGTCTTTGATGACAAATAATGTTATGTAATAATGTTACCTAATAAGCTGACTTTGAATTTAACGCCGGGCGCGAAGCGTCCGGCGGGGTCCAGGGGCAGAGCCCCGGCAAGCTGGAGACCCATAGCGCAGAGCTGGGTGAGCGAAGCGAACCCCGGCGCGTAGCGATGGGTCGTAAGCTTGTTAACCTATATCGTATCTGCGTTATATGTAGCATTTACGTCAGACTCTCGGCATCTACTAGGCTATACGCTAGGCTGTCCTTCTGTCCTACCATGCCGTTTGGCGACCTTATTCTCGTCCATGACTCCATGGACGCCACCAAAAAGTATCTCTCCACATCCACCTGACCCATTTCTTAGTCAAATCATCGCCAGATTTTGGTTGCAGGTTCTAAAATTCAACTTCTTTCAAGTTATATTTGTCAGGTTTCAACCTGTCAAACTATTTAAAGGTTACTAGAGAATTACTTGTGCAATAGCAGAGAAATGTTTGCCGTATCATACAAATCAAGGTGAGAAACAGAGAGGTTAAATTTAAAAAATGAAGTCATTCAAGATGGTTGTGGTGAGTTCCATTCCTCGACAGCCTTGTCAATTTCTGCGAAGAGATCTAGGACAATCCGCGGGTAAACGATTTTGTCGGGATTTAGGTCAAGTGTAGGCCGCGTGCGTGATGGCTTCGAAAAACTCAGCCCACGAGTGAGTCGCGAGTCTGCCGACGTGACCTTGGGCGTTGAGAGGTGCTGAGGGCTCTCGAACGGCAACAGTTCCGTGGATCCCCAGGTATTGATTTCGAAAATGTTTGAGCCATTCAAGGTCGATTGAGAGATCGATTGAGAGACATCTTGGTCGAGGGGATGGACAACAAGTTCCGGAGGGTCTTGACGTATGTTTCGGCCTGGGTCTCGTTGAAATGGCGAATCTTTTGCGTCGTGTTCAGCCATTTTCTCGGGGGATGCATCTGAGAAGCGCTGATCGCTGTAATTATACAAGGCACCTTCAGAGTAATGGGGTTGCTCGAAGTCGGGCAAGAATAACGAGGCAGTGTAAATTGCGTGACGCCTTTTCGATATTGGATTTAGGAGTGAGGAACAAAGTTCAACTTCTTCATTATCCTCGCATGTGGTCGTCGATTCTAAGGCTACATTGGCTCGTGCAATACGAAGTGGTTGGATATCGGTAAGACTAGTGAATTTGGGATAGCTTCTGGCCTGGCGAGATGTCAGATGTAAAGATTGTGAGGTAGTGTGAGTTTGAAGAGGATCTGAGCGTAAAGACTCGCTGAAGATATTTTGTACAGCAGTCGCCTTATGGGATGACCGGTACGAGCTTTCAGGTTTCCTAATAACCGGCCGGGGTCTCTCTCGATTCAGATCCCGTTCAGAAAGGACAGAAAAGATACGCTGCTCTTGATTGTGCAGATTGAAAGACGCCAGAGAAGAGGCGGAGGCAACAAGGACTTTTGAGTTTGATGACGCAAGAGTTTTGTTAACATTCAGTTCCATATCTTCCGTA
Organism: Galerina sulciceps; assembly: GCA_023014345.1. NCBI lineage: Eukaryota > Fungi > Basidiomycota > Agaricomycetes > Agaricales > Galerinaceae > Galerina > Galerina sulciceps. Next base: position 462,826 of record JAEDXJ010000005.1, on the reverse strand, counting down.
TCCTTCAGGGAATTGGCAAAAAGTGACTGCGAGGACAGAGAGGAGTGTAAGAGCCTAGATTGAGCATATGGAGAGAGCTTTCCAGAAGGCGATCGAAGCGAATAATTCGTTGGCGGGGTGGGCATCGTCAGTCGATTACCATGTTCGGTGGTGACGTGAAGCTTGCCAGCGTCACGAAGAGGTACAACCTGGAATCGATGAGGATTTCTATCCCGCACAGCAACTCTGGTCTTCATAGTAATCCTCTCATGCTCCCCAGAAGTGTCGTTGAGGGGATTGAACTTGCCACTTTCCTCAAGCCCCAAACCAGATTCGGAGCATGCAAAGTGAGAACCAGAGAACGTCGTAGCCCGCGAACGCATGATAACTAGAGTCAACCCTGGAGTTTGCTGTAAAAAAATTCGAAGTTTTCCCTGCCAGTGTGGTTTCGTAGGCGGTGTCGCGGTGAGTAAATTAGTAAGTAGTCTGATGCAGATGACAGTTGATCCTTCTAACAACAGACAACAAACACTTTGCAAACTTCAGTCCCATGCATAAATAAGACTTGGTCAATGTCTTTTTGTTTCTTACATTCGCCCATTAGCCATGGCACCCCAATCGCGGCAGTCTCTGCCTGCACCTGATTCTCCACGTTCTTCACAGTCCCCTGCACCGTCCGGGATTCAAGGAGACCTTGAATTGGAATTACTTGGGCTCGCGAATGCACTGTACAATCTGGGAACGACCGTCATTAACGACTCCACCAAAGAGCGTGATAAACCTGGCGGAGGGAAGCAGGTTGGACCCCGAGTGTACGCTCACCCTTCCTGTGTAGTTCGAAATGTTGACTTCGGTGTTTCTTCAGAAATGATGTCGTTGCTCATCTCGCAACTCTGGATGATATGTCTCAACACATATCGACCATGATTCCTATGCAGGTTTTGGCGGATATTGACAATTCACGGAACCCGATGCAATTGACGAAGGAAAGACTGGAGAGGGCTGCAACGGAGAATCAATTTATGAATGGCAAAATCGCTGCTATCAACGTATGCATTGTTCCTCGCGTCCACTGGTATTTTCAAGAGACTAATGGCGCCTTTACTCAGTCATACCGCCAGTTTCTGGACGACGCGATCGCTCAGAGCTTTCCTGAGATCGAGTCCAGGCTGAAAGATATGGATTCGGATTCCCGCTCACATGAATGACAACGTTAAAATAAAGATCAGCGGCCTTCGAATTGCTTACTTGTCGATATTCTTATGACCTAACTCTCAATAACACAGAGTAGGTCGGCGACCGGCAACAGGATGTTGTTCTGGAGCGAGTTGATCTCCAAATGGAAGCTAATAATGTGACGGCGATCTGATAACATATCCGAGCAGAGTCTTGTAAAGAGGACGTGGTTGAAGGCCTGGCTAGATAGCGAACTTACTCTCTAACGAGACATATTTGCTCTTCCCTGACAAAGACATCAGTGAATGTGAGGAAATAACAAAGAAACGCATAAGAGGGGAGGATGTGAAACGCCTAATTTGAGGTCTCCGATGTCAGACGGTGATGGTCATGGTAAAATACATGACATGGCAACCGGTTATGAATCCACAAAAAGCCTTTACATTTCAACTTATCTTTCGACTTCTGCCTTCCTTCTCTCTTGATCCCATTCACCAAAGCCACACTCCGAAGCAGAGCTTCCTCCAGTCCATTCCTAATATCAGCAATTCGTCGAGCTCGGATCTCAATTTTTTTACCCACATACCACCCAAGAGTCGAAATACCCCGGGCTAATGACTGACATTTTAAAGGCATACACTGCCATCACCTCTTCTTCCTCAAGAAGCGATGTCTCCGCAGTTTTCAATACTGTGATTAATGGTACTTTATCCTTTTGGTGCTCAGACCTGGGCTGACATCCATTAGCGCCTCCTTTCACTTTCGACAAATCATCACGAATTGAACTTATCAAGGTTATTATAGCGGATCTGAAGGCTTGTGGACCCAAGGCAAAGTTGACGCCGAAAGGTAGTAGCTGTGTTGAACCGGTCGTTGTTTCCTTACCATTTTCTAGATGCCCCGTTAGCCTTGCTATCTGTGAAAACCCTCGCAAAGGACCCCGCAGGTTCCGGATACCTGGCCTTAACTGCCAATTTGTCCACTCTTCTCGGATTTGCGACTATATTCAAAGACGACCCAGAGGCTGCGAGCGAAGCATTAAGGTGTATCGCCAATGCTCTTTTGTTGATTGAACAAGCTCGATCGACATTCATCAGCAAGGAGGTCAATGGAGGTGATGCTTGCGTCCTGATGCTGGAGGTACGTCTGGTTTCTTTAAATCCGTTCCAAGGCATCCCTGGTTCAAAAGTGTCCTGCAGAGATCCACTTCCCCGGATCACATCTTCATCCTTTCGCGCATATTGTTCCTTACAACAGCGTCAGGAACAACCTATATCGAAACTTTAGTTGAGAGCAAGCACCATGGTCGCACTCTTGTCGAAATTCTATGTTCAAAACTTGATCTCATGACAACTGCAATTCGTAACGGAACACCGAGTGGGAAAGAGGCTATGATAGACTTGCTTAAATTCATCTTTAATATTCTCTTGCATTATCCCAAGGTAAGGATTTTGGTCTTATATCTTACCCTCATATCTGACTCCCTTCTTCTTAAGCTCTCAGAATCTGAACTCCAGGACTCTGAAGGTCATGGAGATGACAAAGTCATCGGTGATTTTTGGAGTTTCAAACTTGATGGGTGAGCTTGAAGAAAAGTTCCTGTCTTCGTTGGGTTTTACTTAAATCTGTCAGAATCCTTCCTCCTTTATTGCGCGTTTTCTATGCTCTACCGCCTACTTCGCCAGCACCAATCGTGGCCCCGCTTACACACGTTATTCACTCACTAATCACAATACCCATTAATTCTTCCCTCAAACCCATCTGGTTTGGGCAGGCTTCTGGTTTGACCCGTAATACAAGCCCCAAAAGTAAAACCCCTCAACTTACGGACTCCGCCCCTGGAAGCCGTAGTGACTCCCCTACTCCTTTGACTCATTCACCGACGTCACCTAAACCATCTACTCTTGATCGCGCTTTGTCCGTCCTTGCTGCTGGTCGTCGATCGCTTTCACGCACGCCTTCTCCAAGCACAGGTGCTTCTTTTGACGTGCTTCAACGGGCGTACGATCTTCTTGAATCTGCATTTGCGCACTATTTTCCTGGTAACGTTGATGTCGACAATCTAGAGCTCCGTCAACGGGTCAAAGCAGAGTCTCCAGATTCCCTTGATGACATTCTATCTCCTCTCATTGTCCTCGTGTCTCGTTTGTGTATCGCGGACGAAGGATCTAGATCCAGAGTTCGACAATGGATTATCCCTGAGGATCTGGATCGGTCCTCACCACTTGAGGAAAGGTCGGACTTTCTTGGAAAGTGCCTGAGGTTGCTGGCCAGTGTTTATCACCCACGGTTGAAGGATTCTGTTGGAGAATTGCTATACGCCATAGCTGATTCGGATGGTAACTGTCTTCCCCCTTTTTTTGTGAATAATTGGCCTCATAAGCTATTATGTAGCATCAACATTGTCCACCCTCGTGGGTTATGGCAATGTTGCTGGCTTCCTCTTCCATAAAGGCATCTTAAATGCACCTCCTCCAAGCACCACGGCGAACGCGCCACTTAGGACGCCTTCGGGGGAACCAATCAACCCTATCACGGGTACTACCGTTCAACCTAAATCTGCAGGTCCTGAAATGTCTGATGAAGAAAAGGAACGCGAAGTGGAGAAGTTAATGGTCTTGTTTGACCGACTGGAAAAAACAGGTGCTCTCCCTGCTGACCAAAATCCTATACGAAAGGCAATTCAGGAGGGTAAATTAGGTGGCTGAGGTGCATTTTCTTGCTTAGCAGTCTTTTTTTTTTTTTTGATGCCAAAAGACTCTACTTAATTCTGGCAATCCTTAATTCTAATATGTATGCCAAACGACTTGTAATGCTTTCTATGGTTGCCTTACAATTGACAGCTTTTTTGTAAATTCATTGATAGCGTGAGTACTAGATATGCATTAAACTATATACACAATAGAAGGAACCCGACACTATTCATCAGCGCATTGAGTCGTAATACAACAGGAAACAACGGGCAAACTGGGCTGCATACACATACTTAGAAAGTAGTCTTCTTGCCCTCGAATGAAGTAAATCCGCCACTCCTTGCGCTACCTCGGGGGGCACCACGTCCACGTCCACCCCGGTCACCTCCTCGCCCACGACCTCCGCCGCGTCCTCCACGATCGCCAAAACCACGACCTCCTCCACGGTCACCGCCGAAACCACCACGGCCACCACCACGACCACCTCTGTCACCACCATATCCGCGGCCACCCCCACGGCCACCTCCGGAGGAATCTCTAGGCTGAGAGTAGTCGAGGCGAATGACTCGGCCTTCAATTTCAGCACCATTTGATGCCTCGAATGCCCTCTTTGCGCCATTAATGTCCTCGAATTCGACGTAGCCGAACCCTTTAGGTCTTCCAGTATCACGGTCAGTGGGCAGACGAACGTTTTTGACCCCATAGTCATTGAAGAAACTCCATATAGTATCCTCGGAAACACCGAAGCTTAGGTTTCCAACAAATAGCGTGCTGCTTGGCGGGCTAGTTTCGTCGCCGAAAGCCTTGGCCCTATTTTCCCTTGACTTGGTCTTATCAGAGGATGTACTGCGGTCGATGTTTACTGGGCGGCCATCAATTTCCTGACCATTCATCAACAAAGCCTTCTCAACAGCTTCGGTGGTAGTGAATCGAACATATCCAAATCCTCTCGACTTGCCAGAGTCGCGATCCACTTGAACGGTAGCAGACTCAACTTCACCGCAATGGGCAAATTCCTGTGCAAGACGATCGTTATCGACAGCCCACGACAATCGGCCAACAAAGATAGTCTTCGTTTCTTCTGGAGTGTCACTTGTTGTGGCGGCATTGCCATCAACAAGCTTGACCTTCTTAGCCTGGGGTTGACTGTTGTCATCAGACTTGCGTTTCAACGCTTCGAGAGGAAACGATAAGCTAGATGATAATAGGATGTTTAAAAAAACTTACCGCCGTTAGTAACTGTAGCTGTGTCGGTCATTTTGACATCACCGTCTTCATCTTCGGATGACTCCTCCTCAGATGAAGAAGAGCCGGCTTTCTTCTCTGTCTCTTGAATGGATTCATCTTCCGAGGTAGAGTCGCTGTCACTATCGCTATCCGAAGCTGCTTCTGCAGGCATGGACATAGTTTTTGTCGGTGCAACTTTAGTCGCTTTTGGTTGGGGTACCTCGTCTTCCGAGGACTCAGAGGAAGAGGAAGAAGATGCTGCTTTCTTGATTGGCGCAGCTTTTGTTGGGGAAGTTTTAGTGGGGGTAGGTTTTGCGGCAAGAGTAGGTTTCTCATCGTCGTCCTCAGAATCCGACTCATCTGATGACGATGAATCGTTTTTTTTGACGACAGATGCTTTTTTGAGGGCGGGGGTAGCCTTTGTAGGTACGACTTTTTCGTCTTCGCTCTCACTTTCGCTCGAATCAGAAGCCGTAGAGGGTGACTTGGCAGCAGCAGCTTTCACTTGGGCAGCTTTGGGTTTCTCCTCTCCAGAGGAGCTTTCGCTTTCTTCGGAAGATGACTCTTTTGCTTTTTTAGCCTAGAGACAAAACATTCAGCATTACTGCAAGGCTACTGGATGGATTTAATAAATTGCGACCTTCTTCCCATTCTTCTCGACTTTAGCTGCTTTCGCCTAAAGTAAGAAGGTCAAGGTGCATAATAAAAAAGGCATTCGGCGTTGAACCCACTGATTTTGCCTTATCTAAAATTTCCTTGGAGGAAGGGACTTTTGATGAGGCAACAACCTTTTTGGCCTCGTTCGCCTTGGGCGTTGAGACTAGCTTTTTTTCCAACTTCTTTTCTGATTTGGCCATTAGAAAGGATGTCAGAAGGAAGGAGTCTTCTGAAATATGAATATTTAAAGAAAAAAAAAAGTTTCGACGGTACTAGTGGTTTAGGGTAGGTTATTGTGAGGTTATGAGCCTCACGTGCAGGGACATGATGAAGAGTCGAAGACTTCAACAAAGCACAAGCACTGTCAAGTCCCTAAGCAGTGGCAAGCATTCTCCCCGTAGCAAGCTCCGTATTCTTATATTGTCTGAAATTTATGGAAGAGAGTCAATTCGATGTGGTGATCTTCGGTACCGGGTTGGTGGAAAGTATAACAGCTGCGTGGGTTGAATCGCTCAAACTAACTACTTACAATTTTTAGCTGAACTTGATCCCTCAGTGCTCTTTCTAAGGCAGGATACAAGATTGCTCACATCGATTCTAATTCATACTATGGAGGAGACGAGGCTAGTTTATCTCTTGATGATCTCGTGCAATGGGCAGACAAACCTGCCCCTTCCTCCGGTCCTCCACCGCGTTTCCAACGTATAACCCGATCCCAAGAGATGCCATCTCAACCTCGCCAGTATTCAATATGCCTCCAGCCTGCAGTCATACCGTCTCTAGGATCCTTGATATCGTCCCTTATTATGTCAGGGGTGGCCAAGTACAGCGGGTTTCGACTCTTGGAAAGCGTGAGCGTTTACCACTCCTCAGGGCGTGTACAGAACGTTCCCGGAAGCAAAGAAGACATATTCAAGAACAAAGATATTAGCCTTATCGAAAAGCGTCGATTGATGCGTTTCTTGACGTTTGCTTCTGCCGATTTTTTAGGAAAGAAAGAACTCGAAGGGAAACAAAGTGTACCGTTCATCGAATTCTTGCAGTCTGCATTCTCCCTGAGTCAAGAAACCTCTTCTATCATTGCATATTCCCTTGCATTTTGCATGGCCTCCTCTGGTTAGCGCCGGTCTCGTAAAATATCCGAATTTGATGTGACGATTCCGTTCTAGAGCCCACTCTGCCATCTCTACAACGATTACAAAGTTATTTACGCTCTTCAGGGAGGTATGGCCCGTCCCCGTTCCTCATAGGGCACTATGGTGGTATTGGGGACATCGCACAAGGATTTTGCCGTGCTGCTGCTGTAAGCGGTGGCGTTTATATCCTAAACAAAAGGGTCACAGGGGTTTCTCGAATTAAACCTGCCTCAACCACATCAAATACAATCGTAGAAGCACTCTCCAAATTCAACAACAAGCCAAAGGAGTACCGCATTGACTTGGAGGATTTCCCCGACACTCTGTCCTGCAATCTAATCATCTCTTCGTCACCATATGTTCTTCCTAGTCTGCAAAATGAAGTCCGAATGCTGTCTGCTGACTCCATAGGCAAATTTGAGTCCAGTGTCAAATGCATTGCTCGCTGCATTGCAATAATCGACCAAGCGTTGACTCTCCGATCTCAAGACATAGAACAAACAAATGCCTCTGAAGACCAATCTGGATGGGAATCGGATGCCTCGCATACACCGGCCAAGGACAGTGCTCTTGACGCAGCTGTTCTTGTCTTTCCTCCCGCCTCAGTTCCAGGAGGTTCGATGACGCATTCAGCCACTGTTCTGATCAATGGTGAAGGTAGCTTCTCAACTCCAAAGGGCAAATGTAACTCTTTTAAAACAAACCCGAATATTACATAATGTTGACATTGTCTTCCTAGGGCTCCTCTATATTGCTCTTCCCCTGGCTGCGGAATCGGATGCCTCTCCCGAAACACTGCTCACACCATATCTAAATGCGCTTTGCCTGCTTTCTGCTGATCCGTCAATCAAACCTATCAAGCCTCTATTCACAGTCTTTTACTTGCAAACTCCAGCCCCTCCGAGCTCTTTTGGGTATAATCCTTTACAAGACGCAAGGACCTACCTTGTCATACCACCAGTGCCAATTGCCACTCTTCCTGACATACCCGATGCGGCAACCCTCCTAGCAGAACACACTTTTATGGAAGCAGTCAAAATTCTTCGATCCATGGACAACACCCTTGAAAAAAGTGAAAGCCATGACCTTGTCTTCTGGCCGCCACTTCCGGTAGACAACGAGGAAGAGGATACAGAATGGTAGCCATTGTTTAAGTTGGTTTTCTCCCTCACAATGAACAACAGTAAGTGCAACATGTACATGTCATTATTGTCTACGGCATTATTCAAATCCATCTTTCAGATTGCCAGTGCCTGTGTGAGAATACATTTCACTGATGATGTGGTGCAAACTCTTGAAGACATTGGTATATAAGATATGGAGGGATTAAATGAAATGTGCAAGTCATATCCTGTCTTTAGTATCGTGTGCGGTTGGCGAGTAGGCGTTTACTTCTTGGCGTGGAACGTATTCCGAGGGCGCGCATGATCTTGGTCATAAGCGGGACATGTGTTTCATTCCCGCGACCCTACACAGAAATTGGCAAAGGCTCAGGGCGTCATTGGGAAGGAAATACAGTACCATTGCGCGGAGTTCATGTTTGGCATGCCTTCGACCAGAACGAGTTGTGTTTGGGTTTGCAAGTGCTGCCTCTGACGATGAATGGGTTGGGTTGGGTTGGGTTCAATATATTGACGAGGAAGCTCACTGAATCCGCCAGCAACACGGTCTTTATCCTTTCGGTGGAAAAGTCCACGACGACGAGCGGCTCCACCGTGAGTGTGTGCAGTCGAACGCGATCCAAAGAGTGGCATAGTCACGTTTGGTAATTTATTGGAAGATGTAAAGTTGATGAATTCTATCAGAGAATCTGGCTTAACATCAATTTTATAGGCTGAACAACTGTAGGGAATCCACAGGTGACGTCATGTGGGGCATGCAAGAACGACACAGCCACGCGATAGTGATTGAAGTGGAGTCTTATGGACCGCATGCATTCTAGTAGTAAGTGACGCCACCGACACTTCACAGCAATTACCCTACGGCTATTAGTAAATTGTCGAGCTGGTTACTGGCAAAAAAGGTTAATTGTACAAATACGAGTGCAATTTCAGCTAGTGTATCGAAAGGCCAGATCACAGTGCTCCACAAGCTGGACTTCCATTATTGGAAGTGGTGAGCCTTGAGGCGGCCAAATAAATCTTTTGGAGTGCTCTGACAGCTGAAATGCAAAACCCTAGGCACATTTCGAGAATCTGGAGGCTGGACGGTGCGCCTGTGTTTATAGAAACAACCTCTTTGGGAGCGCTCCCAAATGCATCGTCGCTTGACCACAATGATTGGGGTGGAAACAATAGCCCCACAATGACCCAAAGAGTGGTGTACATGTGTATTAACCCTTTTTTCTCCGAGGTCGGGCTCAGGCTTCAGAGGTGGACTGCCTTCCCGTTTAAAAAAGAATTTGGCCCGTAATTCCAGATTTTCTCCTACCAAACAGTGTTATTCGTATAAATACAGGCACACTGGGGATTTTTCAAAGGTGCCTAGAACTTCATACTACTTGGCAGATAGATAGTCATCTCTATACAAGAAGTAGTAAACTGGCAATTTTCATATGGGGACCACGTCAGTATAAAAAATTCCTCTTCCTCCCAGGGTTTTGTGACTGCAGTGTGTTCGAGTATGAAAAGGCGAGCTATCACATAACGGTGCTACGACATGGTGGTAAGAGGTTAAGAACGAGGACTAACGACGGAGAGGATGATCAGTGTAAATGACAACATGTGTAAATACCCGAATCGGGAACGTGAACTCCACAGTGAGCAAGCAGTAAGCTGGAGCCTGGAATGCAGGCCTCCTACTCTACTGACTATACATTTAATGCCGCTAGAGTGGCTTGAGAGTGGCCAGTTGTATGTCCTAGCACCCATCATTTACCGGATCATAGGCATATGGGGAGTGGTGCTACCGAGTTGCACAGTTGTTCAAGAATTTTTAAATAATTTTAGGCCCAATTGTAGTTACTGTCAATGACGCTTTAGGATTCAAGTTGGGCTGGGTCATTGTCGAGTGCGCCTGACCTTGCATTCCTCAACGACACTTGACTGACTGGCTCCAATTGAATATGAACCGGAAAGCAGCTTACTTTGTACACCTGATAAATTGATAATGAGTCCACATTCAGGTAAGTCGTGAAAGAGCCATCAATCTGGATAACTTAATATGGATAAGCAACTTCCAAAATAGGCAGTCTGACTGTCAGACACAAGGAGAGCATCACCGGAAATAGTGAATGTTCCAAAGTACAAGTTTTTTCTATCTATATCTCACTGCCACCAGGGATTTTGTTTCAGTGCTCGGCTTTATCTGCATTTATGATCCAGAATTCTGAAGTATTTCTGAAATTATTGGTGGAAGTTCAAGTTTCTACTACAGTACTAACACACTTAATTCAATTTTCGCTGTATAGTCAAATAAATTTGAGTTTCAAGTTTTTCGACTAATCGTCACCGCGTGTGACCCCGGGCGTGTCGCGAGAGAGCGAACGAGAAGTGACTACATATCTTCTTGTTTTTGCTATGAATGCTAGAACTAATGCGAAGCGTGACTTGCAAACAACTCATGTGACCAAACACTCAGTGGGGAGGGTTCCTCCGGAATTCTGCCACTTGAGATCAAGGGGGTGGCGGAATGTGGAAAGTGTACCAACACTCACTAAATTTTTTTCAGCCTGGAGGGTGACCCCCCCCTCCCCCCTCCTTCCAAAAAAGGTATGTTTTCTGTGAATATATGTTTTTTCTCTGTGTTTTCCAGGAAAATTTAGTTCCCTCTGTGGTTTTGGCTGCTCAAATGGTAAGTCAAGTGTAATCTCCTTTATTCTTTCCATGTCAAAAGCTTTCTGTACCATTTCAAGTCGAAGATATTTATGTTTTCCCCTCTCCGCTCGTACCCAGAAATCATAGTAATTATTTTAAATGCATTCTCTTTGTCTTCCCTAACTAGCAGACTCTCGGTTGGTGCCAGTCCCATCTTTCAGCGAGGGAGTGAGGCCCGATAAATTGAATCAAAGACAAGAAATCTCTGGTCAACCAGTGGTGTCACTAAATTTTTTTCGGCCTGCGGCCGGACCCCCCCCCCTCCCACCCTATGTTCGGGATCCACGTTCCGCCACCCCCTTGCTTGAGATACAGATAAGCCACTCTTCGTTTTCTTTTCGTTTTCTTCAACGCCCTTCCACCTCCGTGCTCGCAGCTGCACTCCAACTCCAATGAATCAAGTCCAAGTACTAGGCCCGTCTTCTCTGGTCACGCTCTGGAGCCTCGAGTCATGGCATTAGCAATGCGTGGGTAACTCCCCAGTTAACATCAATGCAACAAGCAGGTTATTAAAGCACCTCCGTTTAGGATAGAGAACCCTGTCAACATTCACCTTCTGGCTCAAGGTCCTAATAGACATCCACGCAGATTTTTCTCCCCGCTGAGTGGTCTTGACCCCTTGCACGTGTCACTGGATTGTACGTACTTGCATTCCCTGGGTTTGGGTCTTCAATTTTTCCCAACACCTTGCTTGGCATTTTCTCTGGGTTATCATCAATTGGAACGCTATGTCTCGAGTCTTCAATATCACCTACGAAAACATCTTTGCCTTGCTTCCCATAGGGTCTTCAAGCACGCAAACTCTTACGACAGCCTTTCTCTTTGGTGTGTTTGGGTTACTTGTTTTGTTTCGTAAATCGCCGCATCGTATACAAATTTCATCCCCTACCGGAGGATTTGAACGGACTGGATATATTGCAGAGGAACGCGACTTGAACAAGGACCGTGAATTTGGTGGTAAGTACCTCCGCCGCTTCTCTACTTTTGTGGGGCAAAAAGTCCTCAGCGCTCTGGCTCATGTGTTTACTCTTTGTTCTGCTGACCTATTCGTCCCTTTGATCTAGAATGGAATCCTGTCAACTTTTGTTACCCGTCAATCGAGGCATGTCCGCAGAAGTTGGCAGAGATTAAACCTATCCCTTACCGACCCTTTCGGTGGGGTGCATACCAGTAAGGTTTTTCATCTTACATCCCTTGCATTCCGTTTCTGATGGACATCTACTCTATACGTTTAACCAGTGTGACAATGGGTATTCGCAGTATGCCATGGAGTGACTGGATCGAGGTCTTTATGCACTGTGTCCCTGCTGCGACTGGGTCGATTGCTGATATGGCTCGTGTGAATCACAGCTAGACAAGGACCATGGAACATACCACAGGATCAAGTCCCACAGGTTAAAGACACGTGGGCAAGCAGCTGTCCGCGTTCTAAGCGATCAAGCGAATTCGGAGGTTGTGAAAGGAGGCGGCGAAGCTGGTGAGTGGATCTCGGTCTTGGAATTTGACGGCGCAGTTTTGTCCTCGATTGTCGTTGTCGCTTCGCGTAAATTACGGAAGGACCTACATATGTTCTGGCCAGTGCTAATGAATTTCTGACAGCCGTCGAACTTGTCCATGAATTGGCTGAATACCTTTCTCGTCGGTACCCTGGAGAGTTCCAGGTTATTCGGCATTCCAAATCCGTCTCTCTCGCGGGTAGCGCTTTCTGCAATTGGGGGTGGGAGGACTTGCCACCTATTCAGACGGTCACAATTACTTCTCTGGACGTGGCGTATCAATTACCGTTGTCTGTGGACGATGGAATCCGAGCGACTGAAAGGGCTATGGAAATCGCGGGTTTGATGTATGAAGTTTTATCCCGTTTCATTTCGTGGAAGCGAGGGTTAATGAACTTTGACTGCTTTAGGATCCAGGACGATTTGGCGTTGATGATCGAAGGTGAGATAATGAAAATAATTTTCGTGACAGCCGTAAATATATGAACATTAACATCTCCATTGCGGTATAGGTGTCGATGGACGCTATTACTTTCAGGCAGGCTCCATTTGTCTCCCAGGTGAGTTTGGTTTCTTGGTGGATATGCTTCTGGAAACAACTTCGCCGTGGTATTGCGCTGTACCCCCCTCCCCCCTTTTTTTTCTTAGAACGTAATCTGACCACATGGATTATTGACACTCATGTATTTCCCCGAACCCAGGGTTTTGGCGAATGCAAGACAAAATTGGCCTGCCGTTGGACGACATCCATATTACGGGAAATGTCCCACAATGTACGTGCTTCTGCGATTGCCTTGTCTTTGGCTTCGTCCCAAGTTGGGGTTTTTGACTTTTCCATCATTGTGGTGTTTGGACATCATCATGAATCCGGTTCTTTGAATCATTACACTTGCACGCATAGCTTTTGGCTGTGTAAATCCTTTGTTTTTTCAGCTTCTTTTGCTGTGTCTGGGTAGATTGTGCTTGGTCGCAAGCGTGATGCATCCCTGCTGCAACTCTACTCGGAGCTTGTGCAAGAGTGGGCATTTCGTTCTCCGTACCCACGTCCAAATTTGTGGTATCGGATATCTCCTCTATATCGCCACTTGGTCTGTGGTTCTTCGACCTGTTCACGCCGATAGATTCGTGGCACTTTGAATGGGGCGTCCCGCAGCCACCGTTCAGATTCTCGTTATGCTTATCTTCTGATTGGGCTCCATGTCGTCATGATCACTATGTTTCGCTGACATTGTGATTCGTGGGATTTGCCAGCGACGGTGATCACAATCTTGAGATCTGCCTGCTGTTGTTGACATGGCGAAGGGAGCGAATGTCAGATTCTCACCTTCCGAATATGTAGCAAAGTCTATCTCTTTGGGATTTGCTCCGGTGTCGGAGGGAGTCAGATAATCATTCAGAGTTTTGGTGTTGGCATCAGCATCAGCGGGGGGGGCTGCTCCTGTCTGGACGTTGGATCACGAAGGATAGCCCCCAGGCTGAAAGAGGCTAGTCAAGGGTCAGGTTCAGCTGCTCGAGTTCTTGATGCTCGAAATGGGTTCGGGGAGGACACGGTGTCATGACAAAGTCCGTCGCACAATTACCGATCTAGAGGAAGGCAACGCGGTAACACTGTGTTTGCCACCGCCTCTGTATGATATGAGGTGGTCCGCTTGGACAAGATTTGAAAATGATACTCAAATTTGATGGGTGCACTATACAGTGATGGATTCTAATTTACTGATGGACGGAAAAACGCAGACAAGGAAAAATTGCAGACAAGCTTGGAACGGTTCTTTCGACGGCTGCCGGTGGATAAACCGGTGATTCGGAATAACTACTTTATTCAGACGAACCGGCGGGAGAGGGGAGCACACGCGCTGAAAGTGGGCAAAGAAGAGATTGTGGATCCTGAAGAGCTTGCATGGGCGGAAAGCACGCTCGGAGCGGAGGACGCGTACGAGCATGGATCTGTGAGGCTGAACACAGCGAGGAATATGGTTAAAGCAGAAGCGATCGGGGAGGCGGATGTGGAATGGATACGCCTGCGTTCGGAACGGCAGACACTGAGACGACTTCCGCGTAGCGGAGCGGTTGTGTTCACGATCCGGACATACTTGACGCCTGTTACGCGGTTGGGGAGCGAGATGGGGGTGCCAGGACGGATGGCGAGCGCGTTGAGGAGCTGGACGGAGGATGTGGGAGAGTACAAGGGGAAAGACAGGGGAGGATGGTGGGGACCGCTATTAAAGTATCTAGACGAGTGCCATGCTGCACAGGGGACAGGTGGAGCAGAGGAGAAGGGATATCCTCTGTAGAAATGATCGATTGACCAGATGGAAGGGCGTGGGAAGATGTAAAATTTAAGGGTGGAGCAAGATTGAAACTCCGCGGAAATGGTGGATACTGAGGGGAGGGGAGGGGAGGGGAGGGTAGGGAGGGAGAGAGGATAGGGATAGGACTGGAGGAACGGAAGAGGGGATGGAGGACGGAAGGGGGAGAAGGATGACGCAAGAATGACGAGGGAAGAGGCCGAGACTGTTTTGAGAGTCAGGCACGAGATCAAATAGCAACAAATAGCAAGTGTGGAATATAACCTGTCTACGTCAGCAGTCGTCATTCTGTTTAGGACCCCCAACGTCGTCACTTTAGTCACTGCCGCCAATGTCTCCAAAGAGTCCCTCTCCAGACGAGTCCCGTGCGCGCCCCGCCACCCGACAGACCCGCTCCGACTTTTATCTCGAGCCCAATCCGTTTGAAGAGTCCTTCAAGGCTCCCTCCGCCTCTTCCAATGTCCGTGCCTCCTCTCCACCCCGCGAGTCCAACCACTCCTCCGCCTCCGCTCCCGATTCAGACCGCCCCCAGTCCCGATCCAAATCCCGCTCTTCCCACAACCGCAGCGCTTCTCCCTCCCGTCCCGTCCTCCCCCCACTCGCCTCCATCTCCTCCCCCGCAGACTCCTCCTACTCCTGGGCCTACAACAACAACTCCGTCAACTCCCTCCGCGCCGGTCCTCTCTCCCCCGCCATGCTCGCCGGCCCACAGCCCACCGAGTCCAGCAACCACATCGCTTTCGACCCAGCCAACTTCCGCACCGGTCTCACTCCCAGAACCGGTCTCACCCCCAGAACCGGCCTCACTCCCGGCGCCGGCCTCACCCCTCTCGTCGGTGGCTTCCCTCCCTCCCCCGGCACCGCTGCTTTCCTCGCCATCATGAACAACTCCTCGTCCGCCGCACCCTCTGGTCCAACCATCACTCCCAATACCCTCAGTGCCATCACTGGCGCCCTCAACAGTAACCCATCGTACCAGTCCTCCAATCTCCAGCACCAGTCCTCCGCACAGGAGAACGGTAACTACATTCCGACCCCTGCCAACGCCGCTAGTACTGCTGCCAACGGCCTTTTCCTCCTTTCCCAAGCCCACCAGGAGCTCACAAAGCGCGAAGAGGCCCAGGCCCGCGCAGGCAACGCCGCTACCACCAATGGCTCCAACGCCAAACGAGGTGCAAAGCGCAAGTCGTACGACGCAATGTCCCCTCCTCCTCCCGCCGCTCCTCAGCAACCGGCACGCGCCGCCTCCAAACGAACGCGCGGTAACACCAACGGCCGATACAAGGCCAGTCTCCGTGGTGCGTCAGAGGATGTCGATGAGGACGACGATGACAACGAAGATGACGACATGGGTGACATGGACGATGCCGATGCCGACTCTATCCACAATGGTACCAATAGACGGTCCAAAAAACCCGAAACGGAGGAGGAGAAACGTAAAAATTTCTTGGAGCGGAATCGACAAGGTATTTATCATTTCTCCCCGCATCTTTTTTTCACTTCTCAACTTTTGTGCAGCCGCTCTCAAATGTCGTCAGCGCAAGAAGGCATGGCTCGCTCAATTACAAGCCAAGGTCGAATATCTTTCCCAGGAAAACGAACGTCTCACTGCTGCCCTCATTTCTTCTCGAGACGAGATTTCGCGGTTGTCAGCCCTGGTAGGAGGTGCTGGCGTGGTCGGTTCTCTGCCTGTCAACGGCCATGGAGGATCTCAACCTGTTAGCATGAACGTTAGCATTTCAGGCAAAACGAATGGTGCTGCTGCTGTCTCGGGTCCAGGCGGAGGCCGGTCATCAGGTTACGGTTACTGAAGAGGTTCACGTGAATCCTCGTTCAAATGCTTCAAACATGCGGTGACGCCTTATCAAAACACCTTGGGCCGCGACTACATCTCGCGAATGGCCCTTACGCTCATACACACGACGCCTACGCCCTCCACACGAAAAACTTGTACTTACCCGCAAACACCACTTTTCACACTCACACAAGCATCACTACATCTCAGTCCTGCTATCAGAGTTTTCTTGTTTTCTCTCTCTTTGGGCGGCGGACAACATTTGACGTACATTAACATACTTGCTTTCACCCTTTTTCTCTGTGATGATATTTTACCGCCTCGTTCTTTTCCCGTTTTTTTGTACAATCCCCCCCCCAATAGTCAGCAAGCAGAGGTGCAGACACGTTGCCCACTTGCTGCAGCCATTCGTTCGGGAAGGCGAGTACGGTTGGCTTGTTCTATTACCATGTACTATTCTCCAAAATCCAAGTGTGTAAAATCGCGACATGCGCAGTCCAGACTCGCACTTTTCCGAGTTTCCTGAATTCGCGGAGCCGAACGTCGTTGCACAGTGCGTTCCTGGCCTTGGTGCATCGAGGCTCAACGCAACTTGTCGCGCGATCACAAGGAACGTCGTTGACGTGAATGCTCCTATCCTACTTCTCTGTCGCGAGCTCGCTCAATATGCGCCTATATGCACTTGTTGAACAAAAGGCGCTTCATTCGGGATTTTCTGACAGCGACAGTGCGCTTCCGCTATAGGACGACGATTAATAACCAATTGGGTTCCTTACAAGTTACAAACAGCTCTCGTACACATGTTCGCCTAAAGCAAGTCTAACACCAGTCTAACGCCTTGATTTAACGCGTCTAATTTCCTCTCCTATAGGTACAGCTTGGACGGTTGCCCTAGCTGCCTGCCAGTTGGCAAGCCACCGATCGTATACAAACTGAAGTCTATTTCCCCGGCACAACCCCAGGTATACGATCGCCTGTCTCCGGTGAACCTCATTGTCCGCTGTTGTAGCCCACTTCGCCCAATTGACACGACATCTTCTTCGCGTGTTCGAGGAGCAAGTCTAGGCCTAACCTCTCGACTCTGAATGCCACAGCCCATGTACAACCGATCGCGAAACACACCTTGAAACTTGGGAATGTCTCTCAGCGCGCTCCACTCCATGGCATCGCAAAAGGCACGAACGATGATGGCACCTGTCGATCCCCGATGCCGGAAATTAAAATTAAGAGACCATTGATATCAATTGCGATTGGGCACGTCTTGTCTGTGTCTGTGCAGATCGAGAATTATAATTATAACAAGCGGCGGTCACCCACTCGGCGGCAGGTACAGGGGAGTGGGCAGGATCTAATCTGCTTGATGCACATCAACCTTCAAGTCTGATAAACAGGATCCATGCTCGGGCTTTGCGCGGGTGGGTTCCATAGCCTAGGTAAGCCCATCTATCTGCCAATCATCCCGAAATTTCTATATTTTTAACGATGACAGAGATGGTCTAGATGGCTATGTTCTAGACTCCACTGCACCAGGAATCATAATCCTGTTCCTCCAATCCGATTCAAGATGCTTAAAATTAGCCAGGGTGCCTGCGTGAGATCATCGAATTCCTGGTGCATGCGCTTGTGAAGAGATGCGATGAGGTGGAGCCGCTTCACCCTCGAGCCTGATGGCAGAAGCGTGCGTTTCAAGGCGAACTTTGCTGTGCACATTGGCCTCTGGCGTTAGTGTGGCATTGTCTGGCGTGGCGGTTGACCTGGCGCGATTCGGGTAAAACTTGACTGAAGCTCAGTCTATTCGGTTCACCGTATCTAATTAACTGTGTCCAGCATGGTCGAGCCAAGACGATATGATCCCGCCCTGCAGCATTCACTGGTTATGAAACTTGATCCTGGACTTGTTGTCTCAAAGGACCATCAAAGGACCATCATTGGTGACACTATTCTGCCACCGCTGCCGGGACTCTTGGTCCTGAAAATATATGTCCCTATGGCCATCGTCTTCTAATGCCTTCAGAGAAGCTTGAAGCATTGCTCTCACCATAAGGGTATGGTCACACCCCCTCTGTACAATAAAATAAAATAAGTTGGCTAATCCCGTGACATCCGCGTTTGAAACCATAGGTCCCATGTTCATAGAATGGTCTTAGGGAAATCATTATGGTTTTAGGACCAAAAGGTACCACAATGGATCCATGGCCGTAACAGACCAAGTCCTCAAACCTGACTCGTATTAAAGCAACCCGACACCTAAATCCTGCATCCTTGTTGCAGGAATGCTGTAGATGCACTCTTCTCCTTTACGGATCGCCTTGCCTGTTGTTTTAGCCGTTCGAGGAGATAATCAGCCCTCATGACGAGGACGCACCAGCGAACGCCGCCACATTCTTTGTCTTCTTGAATTCCTCGAAACTTTTTAGGGTCTGTCGACTCACTTTGCGGTCCGCGAGTAGTTACACTCGTGATTCATCTCTAGGTGTTCGTGCGGTCTCTGGAGTGGAAGACGTTATCGCACTGTTGGTGGTTGAAGTTTTTACCTAACGTTGGAGAGATCCGCATACTCATTACTCGCTGTTCTTCATTGTCGTCATGTGTTCGACGGATTCCCTTTCCGAACTTTTCCAACGTCGTTTTTGAGGCAGTATAAAGGGCTGGATTTTTAACCCCCAAGAGGTCGAGAATTTGCTGGCATTCTTGAGCCATGACCAAACTTCAAGTCGGGGTTGTTGCTCTTAGCGTCGTCATCGTGCACTTCCTGCAAAGCGCATCCGCTCTCACTTATACGTTCCCAGACTGCACCGTTTCTCCTCTTAAAGGAAATGGGGTATGCGACACGACAAAGGATGCCACCACTCGCGCTCGTGCCATTGTCGAACTTTTCACCGTGGAGGAGCTGATGGCCAACACTGTGAACCTATCGCCAGGAGTTTCTCGGCTCGGACTCCCATCCTATCAGTGGTGGTCAGAAGCCCTTGTAAGAAATTATTGTTCCGATTTTTTTCGCTGGGTCGCTTAACAAAATCATAGCATGGCGTCGCCAGTAGTCCCGGGGTTACCTTCGCTGCCTCTGGAAATTTTAGCTTTGCTTCTTCTTTTCCCCAACCTATCCTCCTCGGCGCTGCCTTCGATGACGACCTCATAAAAGAAGTCGCAACCACCATCAGCACGGAGGCGCGTGCCTTCAACAATGCTGGCCGTGCTGGAATCGATTTCTTCACCCCTAACATTAACCCATTCAAAGACCCTCGATGGGGCCGAGGTCAAGAAACGCCAGGAGAAGACCCATTTCATATCTCCCAATATGTCTTCAATCTCATCCAGGGTCTTCAAGGTGGCATTGACCCAAAGCCGTATTTCAAAGTCATCGCAGACTGCAAGCATTTCGCCGCCTACGATCTCGAAAACTGGGAGGGCAATAGTCGCATGGCCTTCAATGCTGTGGTGACGCAACAAGACCTCAGCGAGTTTTATTTGCCACCCTTCCAGAGCTGCGTGCGTGACGCAAAGGTAGCGTCCGTCATGTGTAGCTACAATTCGGTAAATGGTATTCCGTCTTGCGCCAACTCTTTCCTTCTGCAAAGCGTCCTACGCGACTACTGGGGTTTCAATGACGACGGTAGATGGGTTACCTCCGATTGCGATGCAGTGGATAATATATTCAGTACACACAACTTCACGTCCGACTACGCTCATGCTGTAGCCGATGCACTAAAAGCGGGCACTGATGTCGACTGTGGTAACGCCTACGCTGCCCATTTGCCGGATGCGTTGAACCAGTCCCTCATAACCAGACCCGACTTGGAGAAGGCCCTCGTGCGCCAATATTCTTCTCTTGTTCGGTATGCTCTTTGCTTGCGTACCAATTTCCTGGCTAATTTGTGTGCTACACTTTAGTCTTGGCTACTTTGACTCTCCCAAGGTGCAACCTTTCCGCCAATTAGACTGGTCGAATGTCAATACCCCTGCCGCCCAAGCTGTCGCTCATCAGGCCGCTGTGGAAGGCATAGTTCTGCTCAAAAACGATGGCACCTTACCGTTCAAGAAATCCATTAAAAATATCGCATTCATTGGTCCTTGGGCTAATGCGACGACCCAGATGCAAGGCAATTACCAGGGTGTAGCTCCGTTCCTTATAAGCCCAGTTCAAGGAGCGATCAACTCAGGCTATGCCGCCACGTTGACTTTGGGTACCAGTATATCTGGAACGTCCACTACAGGTTTCGCTAGTGCATTGGCTGCTGCAAAGGCGGCAGATGCTATTGTATTTGCTGGCGGTATTGATGAAAGCGTTGAGCGAGAAGGCATGGACCGCATAAACATCACTTGGCCTGGCGTGCAACTGGACCTGATCTCCCAACTCGGAGCCCTTGGAAAGCCCCTCGTGGTCGTACAGTTTGGAGGCGGTCAGGTTGACGGAACGGCACTCAAGAACAATGCACAAGTTAGGTCCAAAGATATTACTATACCTCGACCACGCTTACCAAGGTCAACAGGTAAACTCCATTCTCTGGGCTGGGTACCCAGGTCAAAGCGGAGGAACGGCATTAGCTGACATAATTAGCGGAAAGACAGCCCCAGCAGGACGTCTTACGACGACTCAGTATCCCGCTTCATTTACCACTCAAGTCGGTATGACCGATATGACAATTCGGCCAAGTAGCAGCAATCCTGGTCGCACATATAAATGGTTCACTGGCACTCCAGTTTTCGATTTCGGTCATGGCCTCCATTTCACAACTTTCGCCTTAACATGGCAGCATCAACCGGCCGCTGTATATCAGATTCCTAGGGTACAAATCGGCAAGGGAAACGTGGATCTCAACGTCTTCGATACCTTCAATGTAGTCGTCAAAAACACAGGAAAAGTCACGTCGGACTATGTTGCACTTCTCTTCCTCAGCGGATCGGGTGGCCCGTCTCCACTTCCGAACAAGCAACTCGTGTCGTATACACGTTTGCACCAAGTTAAGGCAGGTGGGCAGGATGTCGCTAGCCTGAAGGTGACTCTCGGCTCTATCGCCCGTGCTGACGCGCAAGGCAACCTCTGGCTTTATAGCGGATCCTACGAGTTGACCGTCGACACAGGCGCTCAGGCATCCTTGACTCATCGCTTTATTTTGGCAGGAGATGCAGTCCAGTTATCAAAGTTCCCGCAAAATTCTTCGTAATCTACTTCTGACGAATTTCAAAGCGGGTGGCATCCTCTGTATTTTTACTCAAAAGAGAAGCACTGTTTTTCCTCTGTATTATTGCTTTCAGAACTTCGAATAAAATGTGCTACATGTACGGACTATGTGATAAGGTCTCGTATTACCCCTCTGTGAGCAAAGGGTTTCGGCATTCGGCGCTTGCAGGAGCCAATGTCGGGTTTTGCCGGTTACACATTTCCTGACAGACTCTCTTGATTCAAATCAGACTCAAACCACCTCTCGCCCTTAGAGTGAGTGGCATCTTCCTGTGTACCAATTTATCGCGTCTGACCTCCTCGCAGATTATGGCGTCAAAAGCAGCCGCCGTCGCGGTCGTAGGTCATGCTAACTATCTGTATGACACGTCTTTGACCATTATTTTTCGTACAAGGATTTCTCCCGCATCTACTCCTCCCTTGGGCTCGGAAAGGGTTCGTCGAATTCTTAAACCGCGAACAGTTTGCATTGAACTGAACTGTATAATCAGAGACCATTTCTGCCCTACAAGCTTTCCGCAAGCGACACATGGAGGCACAACGACTAAACCATGTCTATTCCAACCAACCTTCCACTGTCAACTTCGACCACTACCGCTCTGTCTTGAAGAACCAAGCCATCGTCGACGAGGCAGAGAAGACCTTGAAGGAATTCAAGCCCGTGACGTACGACGTGAATGCTCACATCAAAGCTATTGAGACCTTTGAAACCAAAGCAGTGAGTCTCTTGCTACGTGTAAATATCAGTTGATCACGGCATAACTTTTTAGGTGGCCAAAGCTAAGGAAACAGAAGAGAAGATTGATATCGAGCTCAAGCAGCTCCAGGAGACACTCGACAACATCGAGCAAGCTCGTCCATTCGATCAATTGACGGTATGTTCCGTCCTTTCTTGGAATGACACCCACTTATCTTACAATCAGGTTGACGAGGTTTCCAAAGCCCACCCACGTATTGTTGAGACTGTTGAGACCATGCTCAAGAAGGGGAAATGGACAGTGCCAGGTTTGTGACTGCATCGCTGTGTACTTATACACAATTGAAATGTTGTCTTCAGGATACAAGGAGAAATTTGGCGATCTCAACCTCATGTAGAAGGTTCTTTGTCGTACTAGTAGAATGCGTCCAATTAGCCTCTGTTGGCAATGCCTGTCTTTGATTGGGACTTGGGGGTCTAATCTTTTTATTTCTGCAATTTGGACACCACAAATATCTGAAACTGACTAAAAAGAACTGCCTGAATCAAAATGCGCCTGGACGGGCAGCCCACGCTGTCAGGGGTTGGTTCACAACAGCAGGCATGCTACTTTCGACTTTGTTATTGATTTGCAGCTCGAGAGAATTGAGCTTCGCCCCGCCTGTGCCTGCTGCCCAAAGTGTGACAGCCAAAGTATTCTTGCCTTTGTAGTTTAAGATTCCTTGTGCTAATAATGCAAATGTGTCAATTTGGATGTGTCTCGAACAATTTATTAAAAAATAACTTACGGACGGGGAAAACTGTTTGAGGGCCAATATGGTTCACTTTAAAATGGGATAAGTATTTTTCTTGAGTTAATAGGGCAGCCATACCATATTTTCCGAACTGGTAACCATTCACGTAGAACTGTTTGTTTTACGATCAGTATCTCTCAGGGTTGGTTCAAATAGGTCGTTAGCCCTACCTGCGAGCGGAAGTGCGGGTTTGTAGTTGAATTGCTAACGGCGATTGAAATGGGGTAGTCGACACCGTTTGGGATGTCCAAATTAAATGTTGACCTGCGTATGGTATTACATTTAAGGGGGCCATAGGTTGCAAGTCTGGACTTGCCTGAAGATGCTGACTCCGGCCGTCTTGATGCCTGTAAGGGGAGACCCAGTGGCCCAGTCAGCGTCCTTGA
The DNA here is from genome assembly GCA_023014345.1 of Galerina sulciceps. Lineage (NCBI taxonomy): Eukaryota > Fungi > Basidiomycota > Agaricomycetes > Agaricales > Galerinaceae > Galerina > Galerina sulciceps. The sequence goes on along the minus strand of JAEDXJ010000005.1, from coordinate 439,484 downwards.
ACCCCGGCAAATGCCATCCTAGATGCAGAAGCATGAGACAATTACAGGGGAGCACAAAAAGTACTCTACCTTGACGTTCAGCGAAGAGGCCGCCCTCATTCAAAGGTCCGCGAGTCCGGTCGGCGTACTGTCGTGAGTGCATTTAGCTTTTGGTTGGAAAGATCTAGAGAAAATACCGACACTCTCGCCGCCAAGGTTGCCTGCGACCTTCCACTGGCTAACAGCGGTAGAAGGGCTGCCAATGAAGGAGTAGCTTATAATACCTCTGGGCGTCTTAAAAGAGTCGCTGGCAGCGGTCCAGTCCTCTTCGTAGCCCATATGGTCTTGCAAAATCGTGATGACATGGGCGGAGGATTTTGTCAAAGCAGGCACAGTGAATGTGCCTTCGTAATCCCCATGGACAGCATCGCCTTCCCAAGACCCAATAAAGTTTGAGTCCAACCAGACCGAAAAAGCAAACGCGGAACCACCCATGACATGAACCTTGAACGCGGTCTCAGTTCCAGTCGCGGTGAAGTGAGCACGCCAGAAGATATTTCCAGTATGGAAGCCGTAATCGCCAGCCCAGAGGACCACAGGAGCAGGTTTTCCCCAAGGGTTGACTGTGGTTGTACTGTTCGCAACAGTCCAGAGGGCATCAGAGTAGCCTGGAGCGATCTCGGGTAAACTGTTGGCAGTTTTCTTGAAGACGATTTAATTGTTCAATATCACGAGTTTCAGTACTTCCAGAACGAACGACTTACCCATGAGATAGATGGGAGGTGCGGTAGAGAGGCAGCAGGTAGGGAAACGGTCTTCTTGGCGGTCAGAGTGCCGTATGGAGTCTTGGTCACTGTCAAAGCGGCACCGTTGAAGGTAATTGACTTGGATTGTGCGGCAGGTGCGATGATCTCGAAGGTGACCGTGTTGTTCAAATCTCCGGTCAAAGCCAGAGTGCTGCCCTTGACGTTGGCTGTGCGCATGAGGTAACCACCTTTGACGATGACGGGATTCTCTGTGTTGAATTGGGCCAAATCGCCTGCCGTGGGTGGGTGAAGGACCCAGAATTGATATGCATTAGCACGGTCTGTATCAAGGTAAGTCGGATATTGGTTGAAGCGACAAGGCACTCCAACTCACCAACAATATAAAGGAGTATATTGCTTCCAACTTGGACAACAGTCTGTCCAGTGGTTGTGTATTGCAAGGCAAGAGCAGTGCTGCTTCCACTAGTCAAGACCTTCTGTGCAATGCTGCCACTACCCGAAACAACCTTGACGGTGGGTGGTGCTGCCGTGATAAGCTTGATAGCAGTTTCGTGTAGTTCGCCAGCACTGCCGTATAGAACAATGACATCACGACCGTCGATCGTGGCCCTGTTAAGACAAATTAAACCAGCTTCTCGACATGGGTTAAAGATCATTTCATACCAAGTCATTATTTCACCTGTGGAATACAAAAGGGTGGTCGACCCGGCGCTGTAGTCGGTAACATGGATTTTCGAGTCCTTGCCGTTCAATGTCAGTGCACCTCCAATAGTTGGGATGGCAAGAGTTCCGAAACTGGTGGGTAGCGATAGCTTATACGTTTGAAGGGCATTTGTTGATGCATCGTTTTGCCTTTCAGAATAATAACAATTAAAACATGAATACCGCCTTGATTATGAGAATACCTGACGACATAGAATCCAGTTTTACCCCCAACAACATCTAAGACCTGGGTCGTTTTGAGGGCGGTGTTTCCGGTAAACGAGCCTTGGGTGTTGTAGATATTTTGAGGCCTGGTAGTCAAAAATGCAGGAGAGACCGCCATGAAGTTTGCTTGAAGCTTGAGTTCATAGAACTTTTCGCGCAAGGTTCTGTCCTCTGCAATCGCAGATCCCTGAAAAAAAATTCAGGCAGACATCTCCAAGTATAAAATAGGGCGTACATAGTCGTATGATGTGTAAACACCTTCAATCGCGTTAGTGTAATTCCTGCAGTCCTTTTATGCCGCTTACCAGGATGAGCAATTCCACCCCAATTAGTTCCACCGAAGATCATGTACAAGTTAAGATATGTCGTGGACATAGCAAATTGGTTTTTATAGAAAACTTAAGTATACCTCATCAGCCAAATAGAATAAATTCTGAGTTCAATGTGGAGCTCACCTCGTTCAAATTCTGGGCCTGTGAGCACACCGCAAGTATCATAACCAGAACCACCCCTACAATGAAATCAGCACAACTCCTAGGAAAAAGATGAGGCGCGGACCATCCATCGAAAGCACCACCTTGGAATTCATAAACTGCGTTCAAATCTTGGGGATTATACTGAAGATGAGAGCCCCAGAACCACCTGTGTGAGCGTCAATAAAAATGGAAATAAGTAGAAACCTGGATTTGTACTGACTCTGGAACAGCAGTGGGCGACCATACATCGGGATGTGAGCAGTCAAACCCATTTGGGTAGGAATCGTATCCGTAAACATCGACGGAGGTGTAATGGCCTCCTGGCCAAGCGTCATTCGTGGTAAGCGGGACAGTCACTCCGGCATCTCTCTGCACTCGGTTACTGTCAGAGGAAAGAAACCTGACCATAATTTTCATGTGCTTACGAATGATTGCATGAGTTTGCTTTCATAGACAAAATCTTCGGAATAGGGTGCTTGGAATCCACTGTATTCGTTTTCGGACTAGTGTATTCGTTCAATAAAGGCATTGACGAAATACAATAAATGCGTACCTGAACTAGAATGATGGGGCCGCCTTTCGTGATTTCATTGGCGGCCAGTTTAGCACCGACAGCCTCGATATAGCCAGCATAAGCATCAAGGTAGGTCGTATTGGAAGTCCTCCAAACTCCAGGTGTATAAGTGCCCCATCCGGGAAACCCTCCGGCAGTTGTTTCGGCGTTAATATAGGGACTAAAAAGTTTGAAAGTTGATTCAGCCAAAGACATCAAGACTGTGAACGATTATTACCCAGGTCTAGCAATCAGATAGATACCAGCTTGTTTAGCAGCATCGATGAAAGGCTGCAAATCTCGGAAACCTTCAAAAGAGATCTCCCCGCGTTTTGGCTCAAGGATACCCCAAAAGACGTAAAAAGAAACTGCATTGAAGCCCATAGCTCTGCGAAGAAGTGTCAGCTAAGAGATTAAAATCGTTTCACCAACCAACTTACTTAATTTTTTGGAAAATGTCCAAGTGGAGGCTCTGAACAGGCATTCTGTTTCGCAGGACCACATAAGCGATTTGAGGACTGATGGATCCTGTCACTTGCTTACCGATATGGATGAACTTCCCCACTAAAAAGCATGATTCGCTTGCCATTGATGAAATAAGAATACTGGTCCCAGGTCACCTTCAGAACTATGCTTTAGTCGTAACATCTAATAGTTCAATAACGTTGGTGACTTGCATTTGTCTGGAGAGAGTCGGTAAGCATCTGCCTTGGGAGCATCGACCTCCGACCCCTCTGGCTGTAGTCATGGCTTTTTGCTGCAACAATTACTGCACATAGCAGCGAGACCAGCTTTAAGAACGACGCCTTCATCTTTTGATGATGTGGACTTTGAGAACCGCTTTTACTGATTTTCCCGGCTTTTATAGCCGGATTTGAGTTGTTCATCAGTCCAATTGGTGTTGCCAGCGCGCTACCCGATGACCAACCCACATGATGAAAAGGCAGTTCTACGGAAAGTAAAAAATGACACCACAGAACGCGGGCCCATATTGAAAAGAATTCGAAGCGCGAGCTGGAGAACGCGAAGCGCATCAATTATGGGTGAAAAATAGATTTCCGCCCTGCAAGAGTCATCACGTGTCGAAAATTGACGCGTTCTGATTTCCTCCAAAGGCTACTAGCGTCGAGCAGATGCCCGAAAGCCGTCGGCCAAGCACGATTCGATCAAGACGCGCCGTGAGCGAAATTATTGCAGTCTAGAATTGGCACAGGGTTCGACTGTAAGCTTTGTCAATGTCTCAAGCTCGCTGTGACAGATATCCAGTCTTTTGCCTGTTTTGACCATCCTCATGTAGAAAGTCGCGTCCAAAAAAAACCGAGCTTTTACCGGAAGAAAATTGACATGCGCTCGAGGGGTTTGGCCGGGTAGGGGACAAGGCTTGCCTATCCGATGTTTAGCCGCCGAAGTCCTGCGAACCGTGTAACAACGTGCAAATGCTTCAAAGACACTCGAGTTTAAAAACTCATGCCTCGCTTTCTCCTCGATTTCCGTTCTGCGTGTTGTGAATTGTCAGCGAGGCAGCAGATGAAGTGGAGATAGAGAGAGAGATTTTTCCTGTTCGGAAATAATGTGCACTCATAGTCGCCACTGCCAGCCAGAGCCTCCCAGTGACGAATCGAAGTAGTATTGCCAACAATGACGCCGCAACTCGCTTTTGCAATTGGTTTGGACCATGTGCTTGAATGGTTCGGATGGTGGGGGAGAGTTTTACTTGCTCTTGGACCTGGGGTGAAGTTTGTCGTAACGATGTATTCCAGAGAAAATGCTCGAAGGACGCTTAGAGAAGACCGTATGTACGCGTTTATGGGACCAAAATCCTTCGGGCCTTGGCGACAGATAGACTTGGAGAACATGTGGGCAAGCCCAATGTGACCATAGTCCTCAGGCTCAATATTGCATCCAAGTAGGATGATTTTGTAAGTCTGCAGGCATTTGTTTGACATGGGTGTCAGTTTCAAAACAGCACTTGTATGGCTAAGTTGTAGCTCACCAAAGGTTATAAGTAAGTATGAGCTTGTGGACGATAGTGGTCGGGGTCAATTGCCAGTTGTGTCCTGGAAAACCCTAGGCGGAGGTCCTGAAAAGGAAGTGACGTATCGTGATAGTCAAGATTCGCTGTGCCCATGCCCCTGATCGATCCAGCTTACCCTTGTACTCCCGCCATTTACAATGACCTCGCTGCCTGCCTATCAATATGAAAGCCCCCAGGCTTTGTTCGACCTCATTCACCGGCAGTTCAGTCTTGACGAAGAGGTTCTTGTAGAGCTTACCAAAACTTTCCTCGCCGAGTTTAAAGTGGGATTGGAAAACTATGCTCAGCCCATGGCCATGATGTAAACTTTTGCAAAATTTTTATACGATGCTTGCTTGAATTTACATCTTATTTCAGTCCTTCATTCGTCACTGGTGTCCCCGATGGTACGGAAACTGGGTATGTCCTTGTGATGTTACTGGAATGCGACCCACAACGACCCAAATCAATGTTCTAGTACTTTCCTCGCGCTTGATTTAGGTGGTACCAATCTGTGCGTATTTAAATGCCGCCATATTTTTTGAGGGCCTTTTTAACCGGATGCACGCAGGCGAGTCTGTGAGGTTGTTTTGAACGGAGATAAAACCTTCAATTTGGTTCAGCAAAAGTATAGAGTTTCGGAGACTCTGAAATCAGGAGAAGCAACTGCATTATTTGGTGAGAACAGTCGTTATAGGGGCCTTGTCTAATGAGTTACCAAACTATGTCTTGGTAGATTATCTTGCCGAGTCCGTGGACGCGTTCTTGACCACGCACGCGACTTCTGAATACGCATCCCCTACGGACGACAAATCTGGAGCTCCTATATCTGATGTCCACCTCGGCTTGACCTTTTCTTTCCCTGTAGAACAGACAGCTCTCGGATCTGGGAAGATTTTGACTTGGACGAAAGGTTTCTCTGCCAAGCATGCTATTGGCAACGATGTTGTCAAACTCCTGCAAGACGCGTTTGATAGAAAACGCATGCACGTAAAGTGCGTCGCGCTGGTTAACGACGTATGGATTTGGACTTGGATTGACCTGACATTCAAATGACCTATCCGTTAGACCGTCGGCGCACTCCTGTCGCGTGCATACCAAGCAGGAGGGTGTATCTCAGGTGCTATCTTTGGCACAGGAACAAACGGCGCCTACATAGAACGAGTTGGTAGGTCTTAATGACTCCATATCTTATGCTGCTACTGAGAAAACTTTACAGAAAACATCAAGAAGCTATCTGGAAGTCCTGCTGCAGCTAAAGGAGGGGAAATGATCATCAACACGGAATGGGGAGCGTTCAATAACTCTGTATGTGTCGTATTGTATCCCGTACTGATAGAATTTTCAGACCATCCATAGCGATCCCATCTTCCTACGACGCCGTTCGATAATGCGATCGACCGTCTCAGCATCAATCCAAAATTCCAGGCATTTGAAAAGTTTATTTCTGGAATGTATTTGGGAGAGATTGTTCGGAATGTGATGGTGTCGTTGGTCGACGCAACGCCAAAGTCACTACTATTTGGAGGAACATCCACCGCTGTGTTGAACAAACATTATGGAGTTGATACTAGCTTCATGAGCGCGACCGAAGAGACCTGGATCGGAGACGACAAGAGCCCTGATGCTTTTGTAACCCCTCCCCTCAGTGCCGAGTTCACGAGGGAGGATCTATCACCGAAGGTTGTGAAAAAATTGGACGAAATTCGTGGTAATATTGCAAAAGTCCTGGGATTCAAGGAGGAGGACGTGTCATTGAAAGACGCTGCGGTAAATTTTATCATCTCCGAAGATTCCGACCTCATTTTTTCTAGATTGTCCGTTGGATATGTTCTATTGTTGCTAGAAGGGCGGCATTGCTGAGTGGAGTTGCAGTTGCAACGGTTTTAATTCAGACCGAACGAGCAACATTAAGAGGGAAACATCAACCATCGAGAGGATTGAACGAGACCCTTGGTTTTGGTGTGGATGGAAGGTATTTATCGATAAGCAGTTTCTTCGGCCCACCTTTGACGGATTTGCCTTGTTATAGTCTTGTCGAACATTACCCTAATTTCGGGCAAATACTTCGAGAGTCACTTCGGATTCTCGTCGGAGAAGAAGTGGAAAAGCGGGTAGATATTGGTTTAGCCAAAGATGGCAGCGGTGTTGGCGGTAAGCTTACTTTATTAGTCCAACCAACGAGAAAGGACTGATAGTTGGTCTTTGAAGCCGCTTTATGTGCGCTCATGGCATTGAAAACAGGCTCGTAATTGCAATTTGTAGTAAATATCTGTAAATTATCACGAATTAACACTGAAATTTGACGACCTTATCTCCCAAGCACGTCAGATTTTCACGACAAAGGGCAGGCATATGTAGTTTATTATAAATAGAAGTATGGTGATGAGTGGAGTGTCATTATGTTTTGTTTTGTGCCTTAGATTTGCCAGCCTCTATTGCAACCCGATATGCCTTACTCACTTTCCTCCAGTCAAGTACAGACCAGAACTCCTTCAGCCAAGCTTCTTTTCCCCATACTCCAAAGCCAGCACTCATCCATGCGTGTTCATATACGGGGACACAGAACAGCGGGTAGATTGTTTGTCCAACACTCATCATCGAAGGAAGAGCGCTTCCTCGCACTTCTGACTCTCGGGGCTCTGGTCCATGGATCGAAGCCGTGGTTCCCAAGTCGAAATGCGAAACAGGACTTGCGTGGATCGCACGCGCGTGGGGGTCGAAAGGCACGTGGTTGTTACTTTGGCCGGAGACGCCTGAGGTGGGCAACGACGGTGTAACTCCAGGAGGGGTGTTGGTTGAATAAGGAAGCGGTCGGACAGGCATGTCACCCGAGTGGGCCTGAAGTTCTTCGCCGACGACCAAGCCAGGCTGATAGTTCATGTTTTGGCGCGACCTAACGAGCAGGGTCGACGGACCCAGAGTGTGCAGAACGCCGAGGTTGCCCTCGCTGTCTGTGACCATCCAGACCCAGCCGTTTGTGAACATCCCCATTGCGGCAGCGGAAAAAGTGGATTTCAACCGGAGGAGGTCACTGTAGTGGCCCCGAATTTTTTCGAAAAGCTCTTCAGAAATGTACCCTTGGTGATTCGGAAGCCCCGATTCTTCACCTGGAGGAGGTGCCTATGAATTGAGGGAAGAAGTTGCAGGCAATGCAGGAGAAGGCTCGGGAGGATACGCACAAGTTGTTCCAAGAAGAAACTGTTATTCAGTGCCAAAACGGCATAATTAAATGCCAACGTCCGGTCGCGTTGGAATGAGTAGGTGACTACCGTTTGGGCTACGCTCGAATGGAGCTCTGACTTGGTATCGGCTGTAATAGAGAATTGGGTCAGTGACAGCACGAAGCCGAGGTGTATTCGTGTGACGCACTTCTAACTTCCTGGTTTAGACGATCCAGTAGGCCATCTTGGTATTCTAGTAGCGTATTCAGCGCTTGTGGTGGCAGGAATTTGCCTAACCCTCCTTCCACGGGATACGGTAGCTCCTTGCGTTTGTGGAGAGTTCGGCGTCCAAAATTGGACCTGAGCGTGGAGAGGACGGACGACGTCCTCGATAAATTTGAAGAGATCAGACGTAGACAAGAGGCCATTCTACAGTTGGTTGGGCCCGAGGGCTATGAAGAGAGCCAGTTCAAGTGCTTTTTTTCCAGAGGGACGACGCGACGTTATTTTAGGAAATTGCTTGACCGTGTTTGGCAACGGCTTTCTATCCTCGGTTCCACGTCGCGTTCACAACTGCACCAACACCTTGACCTTACGATGGCGCCAAAAGCTGCACAGTCGTCGTCTGCAAAACCTGTGCACCCTATTCACACTCTATGGAAAGCCTACAACGATGGCACCTCGGACCGACTCAAATTTATCGACTCATTCCTCTTCTTCCTTATGCTCTCTGGCATTGTACAGTTTGCCTACTGCGTTCTCGTTAGCAACTTCCCATATAACGCATTTTTGGCCGGGTATGTACTCCAACTATAAAATTGGCTTGAATCTCAATCCTAAATTACTTAGATTCTCGAGCACAGTTGGACAATTCGTATTGACCGCGTCATTGAGGTCACAAGTTAACCCAGATAATAACAACGAATTCAAAGAAGTGTCGCCGGAACGGTATGTGTTTCTTGTTCTGCAACTGACAGCAAGCCTTAAACGAATTACCGCAGAGCATTTGCCGACTTTGCCCTGGGTTCGATAGTTTTGCACTTTTTTGTGTACAATTTCTTAGGATGAGCGCCACCCCTGGGAAGGTAACTTTGCACCAATGAAAGTCTGTGAAAGCCAAAAACTTCTTTTTGAGGGCTTGAACCAGAATTCAGAATTTGAATGGGCATTATAAAAGTAGGGAGCGAGACAGGACAGATAGCGACAGAAAAAGAGGGCGGAATGAGATGCTTTGAGTCTTTATGACCGCCTCCTCTCGAAAGAGGATGATCGCTGCTCAAATGGGTCAGAACGAAGCAGGGCATTGTAACTGAAGGTCGTACGCCGAATATCACCACTGCAAAATCGAAGGCGTATTCACCTGGACGTGTCGTCAGAACTATAGAGAGGCAAGGACATTCGATAAGGCCCACCAAATTCCAAATAAGAATTGAGCAGCTCTAACAAGAATGATAAGTACGGGGCACAACGTAAGGGCAGCAACTTGAGCTTACGACGGATGTCTTTGTTCGGAACTTGTCCGAGTGCAGGCCTATGGGTGTGGGTTGGTTGTGATAGTTATGATTACAGGTCAAGAAGCGCACGTTAATCCAGTGGTACGCTTCACACCTGCAAGAAATGCACTGATGAGGAGGGCATCGAAACCTAAGTGTACTGGATGAGGGAGATGAGAAACGGCGAGTAAGAAACACGAAAGAGACGCACCAATCTTTCCGAGCATTGTAACGGCGTGTTATTGAGTGGGAAGAGGTGTTTGGGTTCAAGTGACAAGCAATATTAGGGTCCGTTTGATGACTAATCAAGGGCCAATCTAGGTAGCTCGCCTGGGGCGCTTTCTCACTTTTATGGCCACAGAATGTCTCCAGGCCACCAGCTTGCTCCAGAGCACAAAAAGTGAAGGCGATACAGATAGTATTTCCAGAACAGGGCGTATCTAGGTCTGTGGGCCATAATTCAGTGAAGTCTGATGACATAAGCGGCGTTGATGTGGCAAACGTGCTGCGAACAGAACGCGGTGGACGAGCGTTCACTGTTCTGACTTGTCCCTCCACCATTGCTTGGGCCACCTCTCTGCATCGGGCCACATCCTTTTCCATTATTTCCCAGTGGCATTGGCACAATGGCGTCCCCGCGGCCTGCGTCTCCCCCTTTTGGAAAGGGTTACTTCTCTGTGCCATTTGAACGCTTTGTGCGCGACGAAACTTTCGACCATTTAACTAGCGCCTTTACTCTCCTCGGTACGTATCTGCCCTTTGTCCTTACTCGACATGTGGAGGCCCACTTTTGTGTCCACAGACACGGTCGAAACCTACTTTGACTCTCATGTCGATCTGTTACAACGGAAACTCCAGAAGCATAGCGACCGACTCAAGATGAGGGCCGAGGAGACTTTCAAGTTGGGGGATCTCAAGATAAAGGATTTGAAAATCAAGGACCTGTCTGGAGACCTTTTGGCTGAGAATTTCGAGAAGGAGATCAAAAGTTTCAAACTCAAGGTGTGTCTGCCTTCTGCCTACATCTACGCAACGAGCTCTAACGCGACAAACTTAAGCTTTCCACACGCGTTACTTCTCTATCAGCGTCCTGGCAGTCGGCCAAGGTGGTCCGCACACGCGAAAAAGTCTCATTTTTCTTTGGAGTCATGACATTGCTTTTCTCTGCCCTCATCTTCGGCATCGCCCCTCAGTGCGTCATCCCCGTGTGACCCCCCTATTAACCAACTAATTGTGCCACAGATGGGTCCACGTAGCATATACGGCAATAGGCTCCTACCTCCTGCCTCTTCGTTTCTACCAATACAAAAAACGCGCGTGGCATTACTTCCTCTTCGATCTTTGCTACTACGTCACCATCCTCAACTTTATATACTTATGGGTCTTCCCATCAAGCCCTGCCCTTTTCGTCGCGTGTTACTGTCTCTCACATGGGTCCCTGGCCAGTGCCGTAATCACCTGGCGAAATAGTCTTGTTTTCCATGACCAAGATAAAGTTACCTCTCTGTTCATCCATATCTACGCGCCATTTTCGTTCACTGTGATAAGGTCACTGGTCACTGGCATCTCACTTACCTTGTTTTTCCACTGACAACTGGCTGTAGGCACTTCTATCCCAATGCTGAAGTGCGGTTCCCTGCTTTGGCAGCTGTGCAGGAACTCGATCCATGGCGAGCTCTGATACTGAGTGGTGCAATCTGTATGCAGTCACACATCCGTTAATCAGAACACTTACTCATTTTACTGCAGACGCCATATGGCAAATCTTGTACTGGAAGGTTGGGCTATTACAGTCATTGCTCATAGCTCACATATTGACGAACAACTCCTCAGTTCCTCCTCGTAGATCGTCGTGCCAAAATAGAGTCTGGACAGCGTACCACCTCATTTTCCTTCCTCCTCAATGATAAACGGGGTGCTATTGGTCGAACGCTCTCCGCAGTTCCTCCGCCTTATCGCGAAGCCTCTTTTATGGGAGGACAATTCGGTCAGTCTCATGTGATTTCTTGTTGTTGACGATAAATGACTTTCTGTGGCTTATTAAGTCTACGCTATCCTTACGGAGATTCCTGCTGTTTTCTTGCTGTATCAGAGCTCTTTTTGGAGCGCGACGTTTCTGCTCCTCATCTTCAGCGTCAGCGTCTGGAATGGAGGAGGTTTTTACATTGAAGTGTTTGGGAGGAAGTGAGCTTTGTGTATTTTGGTGGTCTGGCTACTGTTTATCAATCTGACCATCTTCTTTTTAAGGTTCGAGCGAGAGCTTGAGGCTTTAAGAAAGGAGATCGCAGAAAGTGCAGCTCGCTCGTCTGGAACATCAGGAAGCTCTACACCCGGCAGCCTTAGTAGAGGCTCTAGTCACACCGATCTCCCCGCGCTTGATACTCATCTGGAATCGACTGATACGCTGGAGTTAGCACCATCCGAATCCAGTTCAGATACATCACCTGTCGCCGAGAACAGGAAGGATCTATGACCACCTCTTTTTTCCCTTCCTGCTTGATTTCCAGACACGCGGGAACTTCCAGCCTTGTACGACCCACGACTGACTTCACAGTATTGAACGGTCTCATACCTATTTTTAATCTTTAATGTCTCCATCGCATCTGTGGCCTTGGCCTTGAAGACCCATTTATGCATGTCTACTCACGACTATCTGTACAGCTTTTTTCGGTTGACGATATCATACTTCATGACCGTATTTCATTTCATTGTAATCTTGTTCCTGGCATGCTAGGCCTTTCGGCTGATATTATTATTCTTATGACAATAGCAAAAGTAAAATGTTTTCTAGAATTTTCTCAATCTTCGTAGTATGTTTTTACGTGGATGGTTCTGATATTAATGACAAAACCTCTCCGTTGATGTTAAATTCCATCCATCTGGATCCTGATGCTATCCATCCTGCAAAAGGGCCATTTCGACCTGTTAATTTATGTTGAGCTGCTTGGTAGGAAACACTGGCTAGCTTCAGTTGGATATAAGTATCAGAGGCAGCACTAGAGTGGGATCGATGAATGTCGTTTTAGCATACACTGGGTCTGACTCCATACCTCAGTGGAGAATCACCAAAGGCTTTCAGTACGTCGTTGTAGAGGTTCATCAAGGCAATCCTAGCAACACGAGGTCTGTGCGGGTCCAGGATTGAAAAGTCTACACCTGAACGAGTTGCAGATGATATCAATTACCTGGACTTCTCCTTGTAGCGATTCTTGGGTGCTACACCTCGCTTCAGGCCATTAATCAATATTTCAAATGACTGGGAGCCTGCACTCCAGCACAATGCTTTGGAAGGAGGAGCCAACAACTGTAAGACTTGTGCATCTGAAGTTGGCACTCTGTGAACCACTTACACTCGTTGCTAGACGAAGATGACCTCAAGGTAGACCGAGAATGAGCAAATGGAATATTCGTAAAGTGGATACCAGGTCGGTGAACAAGGAAAGATGTAGGTTGACCTGTGGAAACTAAATAAGTTCACTAAAGATTATAGTAGATTTGAAGAAAAACCTTTAATCCCATCAAGCCTGCCCCAGAACGCGCGTTCGCAGTCCTCTAGAGCTACCTTGCGCATATCCAGTGGCACCTCTCCAATAACCACCGCGCTAATGTACAACTGTGATAGAAACTTGGATCCCAGCGCGCCTTGGATTCCCAGTACATTCCACCTCGCAATCTTGTCGCTGCAAGACATGCACAACGTTGGGGGAGAATCTGCGCGGCCTGGCTTCGTACGCAGGGCGCCTAGGCGGGCGTAGTTTTCTCGTCCTCGAGAGGCCGTTAGGGGATCTAGTTCAGGAAATACAGAGGAAGTTTTGAGCAAAGCCATTGATTCGTCCTGGACGGACGCGAGGGAGCGCATGGACGCGTCGCCGCCTGAATATGCGTGGTCTTAATTTCCTACTCTGCCTATGAAGAGGTAGTAGACGCACAGGGAAGGGTCGACACATAAAGGTTGAGCTGGACTTCGTCATGCAAGACGTACTTTCCATCCGGTCGTTGAGTAAGCCAGTCGGAAGAATATCCCTTCCCTTCTGGATCCGAGGAACGGATACGGATGATTTCTTCATAAATCCACCTCAGACCTAACCGACGGGCCAGAACTTCTGCATGGCAGTCGTGGACAATTTCGCCCCGTGGAGAAAACTTGATCGCGGGAAGACATTTCGTGCCCGTAGCAAGGCTGATGATTTTTATCTCATTTCCAACGGATTGCAAGCTGGTACCGCCTCGACGAGTGAGAAAGAAGGATGCCAGGATTGTCCATTGCGAATGCTGCGGCTTGTATGAGAAAGCGTAATAAGCATCGAGAATGGCCAAAACAGCGTCATCGAAAGGGTCGTAGCTGCGGTCAAGAAGCATGCCCCGCCACTGGCACGGATGTATTTTTTTGTGTGACACAAAGGATCACAAGCAGTATCTAAGATTGCAAGTAGTTTGTGAGGTTTCTATCATGTGCATAGCACTTGGAATCTAAAGGAACTCCATAATTCTGAATCTATGTCTACAAATAAGAAAGCAGGAGGCATGACAGTAGAGGAAGGAGTGATAAGTTCGTGTGGAATATGCAAAAAAATTGACGAGATCCAATGTCCAAAGCCATGCAGGGCAATCCAATAACTGACAAAAATAAATAAATCAAGCATTACCAGCACCGATATTGGCTTTTCGATTTCTGCTCTTCCTCGCCCTCAGGTGGGATGCGCGAACAGCAAGAGGAGGCAGGAAACCAAGCGTCGGCTTCATGTCTTTCGCTTCCTTTTCCGCCTCTACCGCCTCTTCCTTCAGCCTGTTCGGGCTTGAGGGGAAAGGAGACAGCGGCTCTTCAGGTGGAACTGGGCTGAGGCTTGATGGGTGGGTGACGGTGCTTGGCTCAGCGTACACGATAGGCAGAGGCGCTTCGTACCCCACGATACCAAGCTGCCGACAATAATACTGCGTGGCAGCATGGAACGCTGTTTTACGCGCATTGCGAAGGCCCCAATCCTGCCAATTCCTGTAATTGAGGAAGCAATTAACAGTCGAGCTCGTGATTAAGCAAACAAGTTGTCCAAGTGACCTACCCGTTATGTCCTATACCAATTGTCAATTCCATGTATCTCTGGAATTCAATATTTTGAAGAGTGATATTGGTGCTTGGCTCAAACCAACGATGCTCCTCCGTTGATAGCCAGTCGTTCAGACACTTCTCCAGTGCATCCAGCTTCGTTAGCGGTGTAGTCCAAGCGACTTGCATCGTCAAATTCTCGAAAGTTTTCCCACTGCGTCGAACATTCAAACTATTAATGTGCGTTAATATCTTTTGGAACACGAGAGGGGAAATCTAGCATACATGAACTGGCTGAATAGCTGGCTGTTGAAGTAGTACGTCTCCGAGCCATCTAATCGGGCAAATACGGTTGCAAAGAGGCCGACTTTCTTCACAATCAAATTTTCTTCTGTAAATCCAGTTAGAAAAGTCGAAATCAAAGCAATAAAGTCAGGAATTTACGGCCAATCATCACTCTATCGCCAGTGTCATACGGACTTCAAGTCAGAGAAAATAAGGAAAAAGTCAATAACGCTAAAAATATCAATATACTCACTGCGTCACAAACAAGAGCATAATTGCGTCGAATGCAGAACTTGCCGCATTCTTGAATATAAAGCTAGCTGCTATGCCCACCGTATACACGCTTGTCAACGAATTTGCCACGTTGACACCAAATACACTCAATGCGATGAAGAAAAGAATTACACCGGCGAAGAATAGCAGAATACGATCAAGAGTTTTCAATGCCTCGCCGACATCACGCATAGATCGCGAGAGAAACCTGCGTTCTTTGTAAACTTTGAGCAAGACCGTCTTGATTTCCGCCCGCGAGAGATCGCCGTTGTTGTCTGAGTCCAGGACTTTGAAGGCATCTTCTGCGGATGCGTGATCAGGGAACGCTGGATAAAAGTCAGAGGGAATGAGCCACGTCCTGTGGCTGTCTCGAAAGCGTGTCCAGATGGAGCGGGCAAGTCGCTACAACAGTATTTGTTCAATATAGGACTAGTAAGTATCAAGGTAAATAGCAACCTTGGCTTCGTGCGCAGAGTTCACGTTCCACGATAGTCCGTAGTTCTCGCTTCTCCCAGAAAGGTTACGAGCATCGTGCAGGACAGCGTTCTTGAACAATTTCGCAGCCTGTTTGAGGGTCGGAGTGTCTGTATCGTCCGCGCTTGGTCGCGGAGAATCAGTGGGTGGATATCGATTTGGATTCAAATGACTCGGTGTTGCGGGAGCTGCAGTGTGCACTTGCCCACTCGCAGGCGATGCCGGGGACATCTCGATGTCTGCTTCTATACCTTCTTTCTCAACTGCTGCCCTGGTTGTCCCAGGCTCATGCCCATCTCTCGAGCCAAAATCCTGTCGGCGTGATTGGCTTCCCTCGGCATCGCTGAACCAAGAAAGTCGATTAGATGTCGAGGCCATTCGCCTCCCATTCCACGGATACACATGAGGCCGATCAAGGTCTTCTGTCCCTTCATCGCTGCCATGGTCGTCTACATGGCTTGTTCTGAACGGAGTAGCTCTCTTGAGCGCTCCGCGGAGAAGCCGCGAGTGCTGCTTGTCGGTAAGCGTTGAGGACAGTCCCAAGCTACCGAACACAGGGGTGCGCGCACCGGATCTACGGGGCGTGCTTGAATGTTTGGGACGGTACTGGCGCAACTTCTCGATTACGACAAGCGCTTTTTCGACAGCGTCTATACGTTCCTTGTACGCTGTCCGATGAAATGAAAAGGCTGATAGTGGTCCTAATGAGCCCAATTTCAGACTATTATGTTGAGAGACTCACCAATAAAATGAGACAACATACGTTGGGCACACCAGACAAGGATCAAGAAGAACCAAAACTGGACAACTTCTGCAGTCTACAGAAAATGAGAGGAAATTGACAATGAAATTTATAAATTTACCCTAATGGTATAGCTTGCTCGACTAGCGGTCGAAAGTTCCGCGTTATACAATGAGAATATGTCAACAAAGATGATAGTCCAGCTCGCATACGCGCTACCAGCGTAAAAAGCAGGTTTTGCGGTATCCTTGACTGAGTCATAGACCTCTATTCTTGTCTTAATAGATTCAGAGACGTGACCCCATATCGCTGATATCAAGTAGCGGAGAAGAATGGGGACAATGTCGATAATCATGGCCAGGTACCATGATATGAGGAGATTGGCTGCTGCCCAAAAAAGCCAGGCTTGTACATTGTCCTTGACATATTTGCGGTGTTCCGTTGGGTCAGGTCTGTACCAGTAGAAATGGACAAGTATGCCTGGGGTGACAAGTATTGCAGCCAAAAGCGTTGACCCGATGAGCGATGAAAAGAGCAGCGAGATCACTCTATTATTACAGCTAGTTCCGGTGAAGTGGCAGTTACTTTGAATGAATGACACGCACCGTTTAATCCCCCACCCTCTGTGTGTTGTCTTCTTCCCCATCTGCTTTCCAAATTTGGCCTCTTGGTCGACCAGATCATCCTCATCCGACCAATCATAGTCCTCTGAGTCTTCGTCGTCAGTGCCAGCTATGGACGGCGGAGAGCTGAACGTATCCGAGTCCTGGCGCGTGTTGTTGTAGGGCAGGGGCGGGCCCTGGTTAAGGTGATCCGGAAACTGGACCTTTGCAGGAGGTCGCCGTCGCCGTGGAAGTTCGTGTTCAGATACGTGGTCGCTCTCATCCTGAATTGAAACCTCCTCCATGTCGTCGTATCTATGTTGTTTCTCCTCTTCGGACGTCGTAATGGACTCTTTGGAGGGAACGTTCGGCAGAGACCCAGATGTCTCCGCGTCTGTGGTGGTAGTTGGGAGCAGGTCTTCGGAGGAAGCATCAATAGAGCATTGTCGAGTTGACCTCCCCGGACCGTAAGTCGGATTTTTTAGGATTCCTTGCCGTCCATGGGTTTTAACCATGTTCCCAGGTGAAAATTGATGGGTTGATTATCGGAAGAACACCACTTGCACGAGGAAGTCCCACGAAGAATGTACTCGAAAGATACTCCAGCGGAACAAGGAGTTGATAGGAGTCCCGGGGGATGGTCACTGAAATCGGCGTATTTTATGCATCGAGCATAGATGACGTGCATGGTCACCGTGACCAAAAGTTTTTCAAGCGGGACAATAACAAATCGATCGCGGTCGAAAGTGCTTTGAAAAAATGGCACCCCAAATCCTTCCGAAGCGGATCTATAATGCAAACGACTTGAGTAATATATATACGCGGGTATTGAATGACCTTGGTTGATTTTTGGAATGAAGTGGTCCTCCCTTCCATGTTTCGAGTTGGACAACAACAAGTTCAGTGCCAAGCAAAGATCGGCAAGATCGGTCCGGCTTGACAACCTTCCCTTTCAGGCCTCACCTGACGTCAGACCTAAATGCTTTGCGTGGAGCTGTACTCTACTGCATTTAATGACACTACAGCTATGGCCACCCAGCAGCTGCCTAACAACCAAATCCCACCACAAACCATTAGAAAATTGGAACAGCGAATCATGACGGAGGCAAAGAACGAGGAGCTAAGCCTTAAGAATGCCATCAAGGACCTCGCCCAGATTCAAAAGGACGAGAATAAAGCGCACAAAGCCGCCGTGAAAGCAGAGCATATATTGGAGAAGTCAGAGCATAAGGAGCAGAGCGCACTCAAAGACCTTTATAGAGCGGAGAACGCATACAACGTCGCCGTAAAAAATGTAGATCAGGCACATCACATTCTTGAGGTGCGTTTTGTGCGACTACATATGTGGTATTTTCCGTGCCAATTTTTGGTCTTAGGTTTCTACCAAGAAACATGCAAGGGTAAAGGAGGTACTACAGGCGCAAGCTGCTCGTGTCGACACAGCTATGCAGGCCAACGATGTGCATACTGTATGTTGATATCACATTGACTTTGAGTCTTCGGTCTCTAATACTTTGTACTCATAGAAAGCCCGTAATGCAAAGCTGACAGCCCTTCGTGGGCCCTCTGCTGGTGAGGACGCGGCGCGAGTAATCCCAGGGCTTTAAATTTTTATTTTACAACATTGACCATTCTTTTTCTGCATCTGTATATTCTGGATTTCTTTTCTTTACTTGATGATGAGGACATATCTTGAAAATTTATAGCAATAGGATACCATTCGCTCTCGTGTTGCTGATCAGAATCTTTGCAACACATGAGTATGCGTAACACTCATTCAAGTCAATTCCAGCCAGCATGAGCCGAGTCTGAGTAAGCTTGCTGTTCGGCCGAGACATTAACATGTTACGAGTGTATTTGGATTTGAATCAACTCGCCACGGTCAAGCTGACTTTTACTGCTGTAAAATCAAATCCGTTTACTGTAGTATTTCGAATTGTTCGGCCGTCACGGGTCACAAGGTCAGTGGACGTGGCCGAAATCGGTCGCTTGTCCTTCGTCACAAGGCAGATGGACGGCGGCGGCTCCGAAGTGTGAGCTTCCCGAGCGCTTCGCGGGGCTTGCGCCCCGCGTTTTGGACGAAAATTTGGCCGATGTCACAGGTCATGTCCTGTATGGTCGGAACAAAAATTTCGTCCAACTTGTCCCAGGTCACACCCCCGGCCGAACAATTCGAAATACTACAGTATCTACGCGCTCTTATTCTAAAATTATTAAGCGCCCAAGAAATTGATCACATGACCACACATAGAAACTTGCAGCTTACATAAAGTTTATCCATGGCAACCAAGCCTTTGAGCACTTGGTTTCCCCTCCAACAATCCAATCGATTCTGAAAAGACAATGAATACAAGAGTATTCGAAACAATCCGCACGACAAGAAAACAGCGATCTCCCGTCGTGAAGCTCCCAAATATGCGGGTCACGATGCCTCTGTTATCGACCTTATAATTATGGTGCGCCTAGTTACTGGCACAATAGTTTCATTATTCATAAGGCTTATTTTACATCCTCATTTCCTTGCTCTAGAACCCCACTGAAATTACGCTTTCAGTTTACCTGATCCCATTGTGGCATGGATGCACCACTACGCAACGCTTTTTACCGTCTTAGGTCCTTGAAATCTCTTTCCTACTTGGAATGCTGCTGCCCTTCAAAGTCCTATGATGATTTTCCACTCCCTCCTGCTTCTCCTGTGGCCAACTCCTCGCTCTCGCATGCCAGTGTGGCCGACCCGTCGTTATCTGAACCTGAACCTACAGCTTCGCCCGCTACCTGGAAACTTGCGTTTCTCTCACAAGGTGGATACGGCACAGTGTACAGCACAAAAATACCATTCGATGATGGCCCACCTCTACCTGTAGTGATGAAAGTGGTTCAGCTGAACAAACATGATCCCCATTTCATTTGGCAGGCAAGAGCAGAAATAGAGGCCATGAAACGGATCCGACGCAGTCCTCATCCATTCCTCGTCGACCAACCTGCTGGCATGAAGGACGAGGATTTGACCTGGTGGTGTGGAGAAAACGCGTCTCTTTATATGCTCTTTGTAAGCTTCCAGAAATACTGACTTGGATAGAAACGTCATGACCGGTCTATTCTACCAGAACTTATATTATACGGACATGAATGCTGTCAAGGGCTACTGGTCAAAGATGAGGGGGATGCCACGCAAATACATCAAGAATATGGTGTACGAAATGGTATGTCTTTCTGCTAAATGTATCATTTGTTGCACTAAACAATTATTTCTCAAAAGGTCAGCGGGCTAAACCATATCCACTCACTCGGGATACTTCATGGGGATATAAAAGCATCCAATATTCTAGTGGATTCCAACGGTCACTGCAGAATCGGCGATTTTGGTGGATCGATGGTGTTGAGCACCCAAGCAGCAGTCAATGGACGATCCTTTTGTGCCAATTTCCCAGTCTCAATGACTCCAAGTTTTCAACCTCCTGAAACGATATTTCCGGCTACTGGCCCATGCTACATTTTTACTGAATCAGCTGACTTCTGGTCCTTGGGTATCACGATTTGGGATGTTGTCTTTCCTCGGTGTGAAGCCGTGCAAGACCTGTTGGAGTTTACTGATCCAAGAGATCGGGTAGCGTATACGAAAAAGGTCACGCATCTGATAAAGGAGATGGGGCGTGACACTGTTGATAGGTGGCCACCCAAATTCGTGAGGGAATTCACCCTTAAAGTGAGCAACTGATCCTCTTGTGCTCAATTTAATGTTCATGTTGTATTTTCAAGTGCTGCAAGATACGACCCCAGGACCGTTTCACAGGGCCAGAGGCAGCGGAACACGTCCAAGGATGGAAATGGAATCGCCCACCTGAGTCTCGTACGTGCCAGTCATGTTGAAAATTTGATGACTGACGAAACATTAATTACAGTAAAACATTTTTTGCCACCTCAAGCGCATACAACATGCTGTACTTGCAAGACTGAACTCTGTAATGAGGCCCAAGTGACGACAGAAGAAGCACGGCAGAATTTTTGGGAGCTAATGTACAATAGCTCCGCCCCGATGCAGATTCACTATGCAAGTAAAGAGTCTATATTGAAGCTTTGTGTTGTAAAACAGCCGTGCACCTTTCATCTAGATAGTTCAAGCAGGGCCACTGCAGTTAGCCATATATCATAGAAATTGTGTTCTAATCATATTTCAACCTAGGCCGGTGACCGGCCCCTCCTAAAGAGGAAGCAAGAACCCAAAGGGCTTCCTCGACAGAGGGGCCGGTACAACTGAGTTTGAATTAGTAGAGAATCCCTTATCACCTCGGCGATCAGACGGCATCGTTTGTCGTTTCTTAATAGAGGCAATGACATCAATTCTATTTTTATCTCACTGACACTTTTGGAATTGTGTAATGAACCGTAACCGGAAAGGGAACTGGACCGGAGGGACGCGCGGATAAATCTGGAAGGAGGGAAGCTAGAGTAGATTGTCGAGTACGGAACAATACACTGTGTTGATTCTACGAGGAGCTACGTAGAATACAAGGGGATTAAATAGAGGAGAGGAGCTCGGAGGTTGACTAGAAGAGTTTAGAATAAGGCTGAATGACGAGGGAAGATGACGAGGATTCGAGAAGAGACTGAAAGGAGTGTGAATTGGAGGCTAACTAAGGAATGACGAGGGAAGATGACGAGATAAGATCGGAGCGAGAACTCGAGAGGTAATTCGGGCGGAGTATCGGGGATGCCTATTACATTACCCCCTTCTTTAGAACGGAGATCGCGAAAATTAGGAATTTGATGAGGGACTTGAACGCGACCGGAGTATAGGGTTCGGAGGGTAACTTGAAGCCGGGGTTGGAAGAAAAATTATGGGTTTCGAGAAGAATGTAGGTGGAGATATGCATGGATATGTTGAAATGTTGCGAGAGCGTGGAATGAAACGGAGAATAGATAGAAGAAACTTAATATTCGGAGCGGCGAGGAGACCAGGAAATGTTGCTGTAGGTTCGAGAAAGGACGGTAGATAGACGCGCATTGAGATCGAAGACGCTGTCAAAGAAAAGGAAATAAATGTTTGGTGGGTTCGGCAATTGGTTCCGGAGGAAAGAACGGAGTGTGGAGTCGAGGTATGAAATGATGGTGTGAAACGATGGCTCAACAGAAGTTTTCTAGACATTGAACTTGAAGCATTCCGTCGGTATTTCTTGAGTAATCCTGAATTCGAGGCGGATTCGGAGGCGCGGAGATGAACGTGGAGGCGGAATGCAATCTAGAAATGATGAGTGAATTGGATGTCCTTGTAGGGGCGCAGGTGTCGAGGACGACATGCAGCGCGAGTCGTGCGATTTTAACGTGGAATGAAACCACGCAGAGACGGAATACGAGCGCGGTATGAAGTGCACGAGGCTCTGAGCAAGGAAATCGCACTTTAACTTTGAACTGGAGGATGAGACAAGAGCGCGAAAAGCTCGTTGGAAGGGCTGAATGCAATGACCAAAGTGGTGACGAAATGACGATCGCACAGAACTCGAAGGAAAGGAAACCATCGAGAAACCTAGAAAACCCAGAGAGGGTCGCAAACAACCAGGGAGGAAAGCGAGAGCTAGGAGAAAGAGTCAAGGCGAATTTTAGAGATGGCATGAACAAGACTGTTGTGATCCAAATACTTCAGCGACTCGAGGAGAGGATTGACGAGGGAGGGAAAATAGGCGCCAAGGATGGAAATAAGCGCCGAGGAAGAAGAAGCACGGCGAGAAGACAGGAGGAGGAAGAGAGGACAGGAGGCGAAGATGAAAGGACGTTGGAACGGGAGAAAGACGAGGAAAGAAGAGAGATGAGGAGAGAGGGAGACGAGGAGGGAGACGAGGAGGGAAGGGTGAGATGAGGAGAGATAGGAGTGATAGAGACAGAGAGACAGAGATAACGAGGAGAAGTACCGCAGATGACTAAATGATCTGCAAGAAGGTTCACGAGAGAGATATCGCAGATATATCTCTTTATCCCCCTTTCAAGGCGACGCGCGAGCGGAGATATGAGGTTTAGGCGGAAATAAACAGTCGCGGGAAAAATTAGGTGTCGAAGACATGAAAGTCTTGACGTGCGAATGGCGAGAAAATAAACAAGAGGGCGGTAAGAGAAAAGGAATAAACTTGGAAAGAATGGCGTAGAAAAAATGAAGGTGGTTGATCGTGAAAATGTTGGTGCAGTGACGCGTGAATGATGGAGGGAACGGAGAGCCAATAAACGGTGGAACAAAAACTAGAAAAAATGAAGGTGGGTGTGTCGAGAATGAAGGGCGAGGTTACACGTTCAAGCCTAGACTATCCCGTGAACCAAGATGAGGGCGGGGCAAGAAGACGAAGGTCTTATTGCGGAAGGGAGGTGGACACGAGAGCGGCCAGGTAAAAGGAAATACCTGGGGTTCCCACTGAAGGGTCGGAGAGGAGTGACGATGGGGACATCGTCGAGGAACGAAGGAATGGTCGAGGGCTTGAAGAACGGAGGGATATGACGGGGATGTGGAGAACCGCTATGCTTGACGAAGCAGCAATAAAACTTGAGGATTCCGGGCGCGACCCAGAAAGAACAAGAAGGGTGACAAAGGAATGATGAGAGGAGAGAGGGGTGTCCAAGATAAGAAGCGAGGAGATGGCCAGAATGCCTTGAATTCGTCGCGACCGAAGCCGTTCAGAACCGCGGCCAAGAACAGAGGGAACTTAAAGATCTATAAATCGAAATTAGACCGAAATATGAAAGATTTGCGGTCGTTGGACGCCTTGGCGGGGATCGACCAACATAGATCTGGACAGAGGGAGGCGATCGTTAAGACGCAGGCCTAGAGCCGATCGGGGAATGACAAGGGAAGCCGCTAATGGACTTGCGAGACCGAAGCCTTTGCCAAAAGCGGGGACAGGGAAGTCGATGGTTGGCGCCGCAGCAATGCGAGCCGTCGACATTGAGGAAAAAGAGAAATGGAATCAAGGAAAAGAGTAGAGGAGAAATGCGAGGAATGAGTGGTCCTCACGATGATGGTCGTTTGGAACCGGGAGGGAGAAGGCGGCTAAGAGTTGTGCGGTGAACAACCAACACAAATGACGACTCGGAACACCATTGTTGATGTGGCGTAGGAACATATGTCCGACTGAAAGGTGAACGTCGAAAGGAACGAGATGAGAGGCTGGTGGAGGTATGCAAGCGGGTGAAATTGAACTAGGCGTTCGCAAGAAAAGAATACCGCGTTAGCCAGGGATGAACAAGAGGATGAACGAGAGCTATTGGACTGGCAAGCGATGACCTTCGCCAAAAGCAAGAAAAACGAACACGGAGGAAAAGTGAACGTTGATGGGAACGCGCGCGCTATAGATCGGCGGCGGCGGACGTCTGTATTGAACACGATCCGGGGAATTGAATAATGAATCGCGTAAGCCGGTAGAACAGAAACAGCGAGGATGAACAAAGATGGACGAGTGGAACCAGAACCAAGTAGGATCGAAAACGCGACTCGAAGACGAGATATTTGACGCGCAAAATCGAGGTATTGACCAAGGAACGAGGAACCAAGAACCAAGAAGACGAAAGGAGCTCAAGGAATGTCGACGAGAAAGCCGGAGGTGCAAACAGCGGGAAAGAGACAAGCAATGCCAGCAAGAAAACTCGGCGTGGTTGAGAAACACGACGCGCGAGAGACGGCAAGCCGGGCCGACAAGGTTTATAAACACTCAAACGCGATTGACGAGCGCGAGTGGCTGACAGAAATTGCGAAGCACCAAAAGAAGGAACGGCGGTGTCAGGTCCGAGGAACAAGGAACGAGAGGAGACACCGGGTCGTCGACGAGCAAGGATTCGAGATGATGGTGGTAGAATCAAACTTGTAATGAACCGTAACCGGAAAGGGAACTGGACCGGAGGGACGCGCGGATAAATCTGGAAGGAGGGAAGCTAGAGTAGATTGTCGAGTACGGAACAATACACTGTGTTGATTCTACGAGGAGCTACGTAGAATACAAGGGGATTAAATAGAGGAGAGGAGCTCGGAGGTTGACTAGAAGAGTTTAGAATAAGGCTGAATGACGAGGGAAGATGACGAGGATTCGAGAAGAGACTGAAAGGAGTGTGAATTGGAGGCTAACTAAGGAATGACGAGGGAAGATGACGAGATAAGATCGGAGCGAGAACTCGAGAGGTAATTCGGGCGGAGTATCGGGGATGCCTATTACATTACTTGTAATGAACCGTAACCGGAAAGGGAACTGGACCGGAGGGACGCGCGGATAAATCTGGAAGGAGGGAAGCTAGAGTAGATTGTCGAGTACGGAACAATACACTGTGTTGATTCTACGAGGAGCTACGTAGAATACAAGGGGATTAAATAGAGGAGAGGAGCTCGGAGGTTGACTAGAAGAGTTTAGAATAAGGCTGAATGACGAGGGAAGATGACGAGGATTCGAGAAGAGACTGAAAGGAGTGTGAATTGGAGGCTAACTAAGGAATGACGAGGGAAGATGACGAGATAAGATCGGAGCGAGAACTCGAGAGGTAATTCGGGCGGAGTATCGGGGATGCCTATTACAAATTGCTCAAGAGTGCTATGCAGATATTGTCCTCGCAACTCAAGTAGGCTCCACATATACCAATGAAAAATTAGTTTTTGATAGTGTTTTATGCTAAATATCCAAAAAAAACAACAGAGAGTCTTCAGAAACGACCCCTTCAATCTTGATTCAAGTCTTCATAGCAGCCTAGCCGCTTGCTTCCAAATTTGAGCTAGAACTTTCATTTTTTGAGAGGATTAACTGTACAAAGGGTTCTGTAACACGTCTAGCACATTTTCCATGGTGAAATACGGAGGGAGAGGCGCAAGAACAAAGGAATTTGCGAGATGCATTCCCAAAAGAAATCGGTTTTGATGTCGTTGCCTCGATTAGGAAACGACAAACGATGCCGATTGATCGCCGGAGTGATAAGGAACCCTCCGGGTTCTTGTTTCCTCTTTTAGAGGGACGGTCACGAGGCTAATTTCAACCGTGGATGGACGATCGAGAGACACGCAGAGTTTCCATTTAGGGACGTGGGCCGTCAAATTGTCGATGATCAACCATGACGTCAAATACCCCATCGTTACATAGCGCGGAGGTACAGCGAGACTCCTTACGCAAAGCCTCTCTACTTGACTTTTGACACCAAAAAAATGGCGAGCGCAACGGGCAACCCCAATATTAATGCAAATACCAACGCGAACACCAACCTCTCACCCACTTCTCCCGAGGTCGTGAAGAAACTGGAGAAGCAGATTATACAAGAGGCGAAACACGAGGAGAAGGGGTTGAAAAAGGCCATAGACGATCTCAAACATACCGAAAAGGCAGGGAATAAGGCGCACAAGGTATGTCCACATTGCTTATCCAGGACGGTACTGAATTGGCTTTGGTTAGCAAGCTGAGAAAGCGGGAAGCACGCTACACAAGTTGGAGAAGAGGGAGCAGGCGGCGCTGAACGAGGTGTACAAGGCTGAGCATAGGCATGATGTTGTGGTTACGGATTTGCATAAAGCGCAGCATGACATAGAGGTGAGCTGATGTTTCAAGTCGAGGAGAGTAAAATGACTTGAACCATTCTGTCAGTTGACGACGCAGAATGATAGAAAGGTACAAGAGACACTGAAAACCAAAGCAACGCAGGTGGATGAGGCTGTGAAGGCTAATGATGAGCATACTGTGAGTGATTTGAAGCTTGCCCGAGTGTTGATGGCTGAATTTTCCAACAGCAAGCGAGAAATGCAAAACTGAACGCGCTGAAAGGACCGGCTGGGGCAGGGGAAGCAGGGCGGATTATTGCAGAGCCCGACACAACACAGGCGGGGGGTTCTTTAAATTGATATTCTTCTCTACGTTGTAAAATATTCTACATTGCACTTTTAATGACGACGCCACCACTGGCGACTTCAGGCTCTCCATTGGAAACTACAGGGGCGGTGATCTGGCCCTGTAGCAAGGCTTGGCCAGCGGCCTTGGTGGTGTCCTTGACGTCTTTGATAAATTTGCTAAAGGGCTTGAAGTTTGTGGAGCTGGCGTCGCGCATGAGCTGGAATGCGATGCTCTCGCTGGTACCGATGACGGCACCTTCTGTGCGCATGCGGTCGAGGGCGATGGGGATCTCGAACGCGTTGCACGAGGACACGCCGTCTGCGACAATGTGGGTGGTGTATCTGCTGCCTAGGGCGAGGAGGGACAACGCGGTTTGGAGGACGCAGACGTGAGACTGTGATAAAATTAAAGCACGTGAAAAAAAGGGATCGGGATAGATGACGGACCTCGATGCCAAAGATGACGACAGAGGTGAGGGCGGGACGGGCGTCGAGAAGGGCCTGCAGGTCTGGGGTGTACATGGAAAAGAGAGACTTGTCAAAGGTGGCGAGGAGGAGGGGACCGAGGGATTGGAGGTCGATGTCTGGATCTATAGGGCCGAGGGCTTGACGAGGACGGTGCTCAGTGTGTGGGGGCGCAACAGAGCTGAGACGCGTGGAGGGGTACCTTTAGCGTTCTGAGTGGTAGAGACGACGGGGATGTGTAGGAGCTGTGGAGGGGTGAGGAGGGGCGGTGGGGGGAGTTGGGTGGGAAGGGAGACGTGCCTTTGCGAGGGTGACCATCTTGTTGGCGGTGGAGACGACATGGGGGTAGGCGTGGATGGCAGGCTCTGTGGGGAGTCAGGGAAGGAGTCTGGGAGGAATTTAGAGACGGACTGAATTTAGTCTGTATGTCGCAGAGGAAGAAGATGGTCGTTGCGGGGTCGAGGGGCGGGACAGGCATGATGGGGAGAGGACAATCTAGATTTGGTGCGGAGTCTGAATGGTGTTTGGTCGTGTAGATTGGTGGTTCAAGTTCTGTTCACCCCACCCCGTCTCTGCGCTAGCGCTGTGGCAGCCATCCGTCGGCACTTCCAATCCTTTCAGACTCTCCCCCAAGCCTGGGTCTTCCGTTCTTTTTTTTTTTTTTTCTTTCCTTTTTTCGTCATGGATTCCTCGTCGCACGATGCTGCTGCACGGAACAGGGTATGTATTCTGGCCACTCCTCTTTATCTTTCCTCATCTCTCCATCCAGTTCGAAAACTTCAAGCTGGGCAAGGGTCTGGCAACTACAGCTGGCCCCCGACACGCCCATGTCCGCTCTCACTCCCGCAATCTCTCCATCTCATCCACGAACTCACATGACCCCGCCGTTCTCTCCCCCATCAACCAGTCCTTCTCCCCCAGTCCCACCGCCCTCACCCATCCCATCCCCCCCTCAAAGCGCAACTCCCATCACCGCCGCCGCTCCTCCGTCTCCACTCGCCATGAGTCCGCAGAGATCATGGGCGTCCCCCTCCCAGATCTCCCCACCACCACTTCAGATGACAACATCAACCTCGGTGAAAAGGACTCCATCCGCCGTCGTGCTCTCTGGGCCCTCGAGGGAAAGCCCGACGTCTCCTTCTCAAAGGTCGAGATCCCCGACATCACCACCCCTGACGTCGAGAAATTGTTGTTTGACTTTGGTAACTCTCTCCATACACTCCTTGTCCTCTTACTTACGTTTCCATATCCATCCAGCAACCAAGTCCTCCGCCTATACCACTGGTCTTGGCGCTCTCCCTGGCAAGCGTGATTCCTTCAAGCTTCTCGGTTCTTCCTCCTCCTCCAAGGACACCCTCGGTACTCTGGTCGAGGAAGAGGAAGAAGAAGACGACTCTCTCGATCCTTCTCCAGACTCTTTCAAGGAAAATCTGCCTCCTCCAAATACCCCTGTTACCCCCCTCACACCCTCCCTTTCCATCACCAAGGCTACTCCTGCAAAGTCTCGTCCTTCCAATTTGAACCTGCGACCCTTGTCCCTCACACCTGACAACCTTAATACAGTCGTCGCCCCCAGCTTGCCCTCGCCTTCTCCCACCCCGAGTCCTCGGCCTGGCTTGCGCTCTTTGGCCTTGACTCCAAGTCCGGTCCCTTCTGCCGACGATTCTTCCTTTGTCACTTCCGCCAATCAGGCCCGGCGCGGCTCTCTCGTTACCTCTCCCACGCCGTCTTCCAGGAGACCTATTCTCAATCTCGCTTTGGAGAAGCTAGAGCAGGCTTCGTCCATCTTTGCCGTTGATGACGACTCCAAACCCGCCCGGAGAAGCAGCATTTCCTACAAAAAATCCAACGCCGGCGTGGCCACCAATGTCGCGGGTTTGCCTACCCCAGAGATGACCCCCACCTTCAGTCGTCGCTATTCCAACGCCGAATCACTGTCGTCCAGCGCAGACGACGAGGTTTTTCCCAGCCCCCCGACACAAACGAGGCCTCTCAGCACCAGCGAGCAGCACTTTCTCTTTAAGTCGCATAATGCGCTTTTGGCGCGCATAACCGACCTAGCGCGCTGTCCATGAGAAGGAGGGAGTCGGGTGGGTATTCCAACGGGGGCGGGTCGAGGCCGATGTCCGTCGCCTCGAACTTCTCTTCCTCGAGCGATTTGAACACTGGGAGTGTTGCGAGCGAGCCGAGCGACGAGATGCTCAGGTTGATCGCAGACCTCAAGGCGGAGCGGGATGAGCTAAAGCGAGATGTAGACGGCTGGCGGACACGTGTCGGCGATATAGAGAACCAGATGGGCGTGCTTGCCAAGCGTGTGGAGAATGAGCGTCGCGATGCGTGGGTTGCGCGCTCCCGCGTCGGGCTGCTGGAGGTAGAAAAGGGTGTGCTCAGTAAGAAAATGGAGGCGCTCGATGAGCTGGTCAGGGAGCATGAGGAGGAAAGGAAAAAATGGGGCCAGGAGAGGGAGAGCCTAAACAATGAGACTGCAGAGTCCAAGAAACGTGTCGAAGAACTCGAGGAGGAGCTTGAGACCGTCAAAAAAGAGCTGGTGACCGAGAAACAGAAGAAGATTGTCAAGCTTGAGAACGATCCACTTTCCACGCCTACGCCGAGATCTTTCGACGGCTTTAGCCGTTCATGCACGAGCTCGAACAAGAGACTCATGTCCGTTGATTCAGAGAGCTCCGTCACTGATGTGGATCCAGACTCGTCTGACGACAATGCGTTCACTTTTGGGCTCAAGTCTGTGCAAGAGGAGGACTCTGACAACGCCAACGATGATTATATGGAAGGAGAAGAAGAGAACGTTCTTGCTGGGTATGAAGACGAGGAGGAGGAGGATATGAACTTGAGCATCCACTCCTCCTCGTCGTTTGGTTCGGAAGAGGATCTGCCCCGGTCCGTGTCTCATTTCCACCAGCAAAGTTTTGGGCTTCCGTCGTCGCCCACAACTCCCCGACCACAGGTATTTACGCCTCCTCGCTCGAACCACGCCAGGCGAGCCACACTCTCCAAGACTTGGACCTTTCCATTTGGCCCTGGCAACCAACAGATGCAGACCCCACCAGAGGACCAGGATGAGAAGCAAGACCGATTCTTTGGCTGCTTGGACGATGTCGACAGCGATGCCAGTGGTTCTGTGCCCAATAGCCCGTCAGCGTACTCGTACGAAAAGAGCAAAGGCGTGTTCAGCAGCGGGTTCAAGTTCGCACCTGCTGACGATAATGCGTCATTTTTCTTACCTGGTGGTTTTGGTATGCCTGCTGGGGACGACGACGAGCATGACCATGAGGGGCTGTCGATTGTTGCCGAGGAGGAGGACGAAGACGAGCAGGACGAAGAAGGCAAGAGCGACGCCGCTGACGATGAGGATGACTCCGACATGTTTGGTGACATTGGTGGTATTCGCATCACGTTTACGCCACCTCAGGAGGAGCTCGAAGTGAAAGAGGAGCGCAAACAGATCCAGCTTGTGTCTCCTCTTAGCGTTAAGCGGACATCGCCGCCCCCCATGCTACCCGCTCTGGATTTCGGAGACAACGAGGAAGAGGAGGAGGAAGAGGAGCAGAGCAAGGGTGGGATCCCATTCAACTTTGGAAGATCACTGACCTCCTCGCCTGAGCTGCTGCCGTCAGTTGCGGTCTCTGTTCCGGCTGTCGTCGTCACCCCCATCACAACATCTTCGAGGCCTGCATCTCCGTCTTTGATCCCGCGGCCTGCATCCCCCTCCTCAAGACCTGCATCTCCATCTATAGTCCCGGGACCTGCTTCTTCCTCTATTCCGCGACCAACTTCCCTATCTCGCCAGACCATCTCCTCCGCTTCTGATTTCTCTGCGTCGACTCCGACCAAGGTGTCGCCCATGCGTGCTGTCACCTCGCCGTCATCGGTGTCTCCCAGCTTCTTCATGACGCCCCCGAACAAGCGTGGAGGCGCGCTGCCTTCGTTTATTCCACAGCCGGTGTCGTCGCCATCTCCTTTGCGGAGCTTGCCATCGTCAATCCCTTCATTAGCCACCGCAATGACGAGACCGAAAGTAATTCCAACCTCTACGTTCATCCGTCAGCCTGCGAGGAAATCGCTGCTGCCAGCAGCGACGACTACAACATCAACATTTGCCAGTCAGGCTGCTGCCAGGGCCAGTTCAAATGGTTCGACCTTGATTCCCCAACCTCCCGTCATTCGAAGGTCTTACTGATTACTTTCCCTTCTGCTCAGTTCCTCTGGCAGCTTCATTGAATGCCAGTTCTGCGCGTGAACCTTTTGCTTCTGTCTTCAACTCTTCGTCCTCACCATTGGAGAGCGTCGATCTCTCACATGACCATGACCGTGTTTTCGCTTCTGCTCCTCCGTCGTTACCCCAAGCTCGATTTGAGCCCCACCCGAAACTCGAAGACTATCCCCAAATACCCCCAAAATCTCAACACCAACCAAAGCCCGCTACATCCCGGAACGTTCTATCCCGATCTTCAAGTTCGATTTCACCCACCATGTCTGCGTCCTCATCGTCGTCTTCTATATCGTCGATCATGTCTATTTCTTCGCCACTTTCTGCGTCTGCTCGCCGCTCTTTCCAGACCTTTACGAACTTTATGCCTTTGTCTTGGGCTCCACTTTCTCAGACCACTGCTAGTACTGCTGTGGCACCCGTCCCTGTCAATGATTTCGACGACGACGATCATACTGTTGTCCGGAAAATTGCACCGCGCAAAAGTGCTGCTGGCGGATACGTGTCTAGGGAGAAGCAGCTACGGAAGCTGAAAGCCCGGATGGAGGTAGAGGGTGTTCTGGCGATGAGAGCTGTTGTTGATGTGCGGTGCAGGAAGTGCGATGGAGATGTCGCTTGCATCTGAGGTCTGTTTTGTTTCCTGGATTTCTTCTTGGATAGGTATTTACCTTGATTGCTTGCAGAAATCAAAAAAAAAAGGCTTGAATTTGGAACGACTCTTGGACGTTATTCATCTCTTATTTGTCGTCGTCTTGTCGCACTTGCTTTGTACACACATACCCATTAGTTATGACCCTTCATTGCATCCAATCCACCCACCCCCCATTGATCATGCATATACACCCATACCATTCTATGCCTCCATCATTATGCCCCACCCTCCCTTCCCTTCAATTTTTTTGTTTGCATCTGGCCACATCCTTCCAGTGTCCTCCCCTGTTTTTATGTCCCTTGCCCTTTCTACCCCACCTGCCTCATTCTGGTGGCCTTGCTTCTTTTTCTGTGGCTAGATGTTGCAGTTGCAGGGGAAGGATGATTGTCGACCAACTTCAAGTTCCTTTTCGTAGATGTATTAGTAGCGCTTTCTCTTGTCTTTCTTTATTTCGCCCTCGTTACCTTTCTTTTTGATTTTTGGTCAGACCACCCACGTTGAATATACGTTATTGTATATTTTGAATGTGTATTCAAATCGAGTTGATTGTTGAGTTGAAATATAGAATGGGCGCGTATTTAGGGTCGAAAATTGACATCTGGAGCGTTCCGGAACCTCCCGCTTCATAAGTATCGTGGGAGAGTAGTTGGTGGTTAACCTCACTGGAATCCCTGAAACAATAATCATAGCAATTCCAACCATTATGCCTGCTCCTCAACCACTGCGCAAGACTTTCCTAAGGAACTGGTTTGCCATTGAGGTTTGTACTTTTTGACTGGACTGTACATCGAGTGTGCTGAACATCGTATTCAACAGGCTATTCCGATGTGAGCAGTTGTTTTATTATACTGAGGAAAGAAAGCAGTTGACACGTTGAGTAGGTATGTTATCATCGGTGGAGTCCTTGTTGGGGCTTCGTGGTATACGTACCGTCTGGCGACTGGTCCTACAAGTACGTTGCATTGTCTTGTATGGTGCGAGAGTCGGTAGCTGACCGAGTTGGTCGACAGTCATCTGGACCAAGAGCAACCCCACCCCATGGAACACCGTCAAGCCTGAGGAGAACACGAAGCTGATGTCTGTCAACCAAAAGTTTGAGAAGAGGTACGTGTTTCTTGTCAGGTTTGCATGTCGCGTAAATCTTATGAAACGTCATCACAGCTGGAGCCGTGACAAGTTCTAAAGCCCATTCTTTATTTGCTTATTTTTTGTACTTTCTTTCAAACAAAAAAAAAGTCTTTTTTCCGTTTACGAAGCTTCCTGAGCATGAATACATACCTCTTCCTGCTTTCTTCGGCAACCTGATATGCCTGTGACTGGCTTGTGACCTCGACGCACCTGTGTCGAACCCATCAATTCCTCCTTCCGGTCCGCTGTGATGTGAACTTATTGCATATACTTATACTGGTATTTGCAATTGTGTCCTATTTGCTTGCTTCTTATCTTTCACTCATGACGACTCCTGCAGTCGACCCATTGCCCGGGTATAACGAATCGGATACACCTACTCCTGGACCGCTCGTCGTGAGTGCTTTGGTGGAAATTTCCAGTTGGTCGTGACTCAGAGAACATGACGACCAGCCAGCGTTAGGAGGCTCGATGGGCCTTCCTGCCATCGTCTACGGAGCGGGCACATTTTCAAATCAGTACAACGGGGACGACCATATTGACAGTTCAATACCCCTGCAAACCGTCAGGCTTGCACTTCGGTAAGCGATAGTTATGGTTGACGGTATTCGTATGCTCAATATTTTCAAGTTACGGCATACGCGCTTTCGATACTTCTGTTTATTACGGCCGTTCAGAAATCATCTTGGGCAATATCCTACAAACCATCCGTGAAGAATTTCCAAGGTCGTCGTACAAGTTGGTATGTCTTGGGGTTTCCAATTTACAAGCTTTTCAACGTGAGTGATATAGATGACCAAATGCGGCCGGTACGGCGTCGCAACGTTTGATTATTCTCCCTCAAAAATCCGCGAAAGCGTCAAGAATAGCTTGGAGAGATTAAGGACAGACTACCTTGACACGGTTTACCTCCACGATGTTGAGTTTGTCGCCACTGCAGTTACTCCTCGGACGACAGGAAATCATGCTGCGGCGCTTAAAAATGACGCAGCTGCATATGGTCTGGCAGAAGGGGATGAAGCCAGAGTAAGAGGAGAAGGGGACCAAAAAATATTAGACGCGTTCCATGAATTGCAAAAGTTAAAAGAAGAAGGACTTGTAAAGAATATTGGCATAACAGGTAAGGATTCCAATCTTAGCTCACTCCTTCAAGACATTGACCCAATTCACCCTGTCAGGCTACCCACTTCCGACATTGCTGAGGCTAGCCATTTTGATCCTTCATACGGCCCCATACAGACCATTAGATGTTCTGCTCTCCTACTCCCATATGTGCCTACAAAATGCAACATTCCTGGAGTTTGTCGCCCATTTCTACCAACGAGCCAAGATTGGGCAACTCGTGGCAGCCTCCCCACTGAGCATGGGCCTTCTTACATTGAGACCACCACCTTGGCATCCCGCACCACCAAAGTTACAAGAAGCTGTGGTTGCGTCCTGTAAGACTTGGAGTGGGGACTACCCAAACCTTGCCGTTGGTTACTCTATTCGTCAGACCTGCTCTGTGGAGAAACCTCTACCGTTAGTTGTTGGATTCAGTAATCCTAGAGAGGTGCATGATTGTGTCAAGGTATGGAGGGAAGTTATGACTGGGTCTGAACTTGAAAACATAGACAGAATAGAGGGAGAACGGAAGGCGCGTGAGATCTATCAACAGAAAGGTTACTTAGATTGGTCCTGGGCTTCTCCTGCTTAGGATAATTTGTTCGTATCAACTATGTCATTGTTCAGATTTATGATAAAGATGAAAAGGACGATTATAATTTCTCAAGAATATTTGACCAACAAACAATTAATGGGATGTACATACACATGTTTTGTGAGATCTCACTCTTGTTCACTGACTGCCAGCCACTTGGGGCTTTAGTCACAATCACGAGTCTTGAACACAATCTCTTCCCCCTCTTACTTTCAAGTACAAAATGGGTATAGATGGACTGATTTTACTCGACAACAACGGGTCAGTTTTTTTGTTGGGTCATGGCAAGTAACGACAATCTAAACTGAATGCAAAGCCGTCCAGTCATTCAATCAGGATTTCGCTCGACATCGCCAGCCTACCCACTCTTACACATTGACGCGATCAACAACGCTCTTTCGAAGGTTACACGACCAGGAGATATAGATCCGGTGATTTACGTCTCGTCGTTTAGCATTGAAGATGCGCCAAGCGCATGTTGCCATGTCCAGTGTGCAGATATGAGATTCTTGTGTCCAATCAGTGGAAATGGTGTGTTTTAGTCTCCTCATATGTGTAACCAGATGTGAATTGAAACAAAGTGGATCCCCTTTTCGGATTTGCTTTTCTTCAGACATTCATTGACATTTTACAAGAATACTTTGGCAGCCTTTCCAGTGTGACTCTGAAGGAGAATTTTGACGTTGTGTATCAGGTTTGCATCTAACCACTGATTAAATAAGTCTGATTTGACAATTTACAAGCTGCTAGAAGAGACTCTAGATTCCGGAGGCCATCCCTTGACGACCTCTCCGAATGCCCTTCGTGATATAGTACTTCCTCCTTCGCTTCTGAATAAACTTCTGAGTGTGGCAGGAGCAAACATCAATACAACCATCAACTCAGGATCAGGCCTTAGTACTGCTGGAGGTCCTTTCTCGTCGTCAATACCTTGGAGGAAAGCTGGACTAAGGTATACCAACAACGAGATTTATTTTGATGTGGTGGAGGAGATGAAGGCAATAGTCAATCGGTACGTATGTTGCACCACCCACCGACAGTCATCAAACCGTGACTGTTGTTTGGTTGTAGAAGCGGTGTTCCGCTTGCAACTAATGTATTCGGAAAAATCGAGACTAATGCGAAAGTGTCAGGTAAATACGACGTGATACTAAAATCCATGTACCTATTTGCCAGTAATACATTTCTAGGTACCCCTGATTGCCTTCTCTCCTTTACCAACCCTCAAATCCTTGCCGATTGCGCGTTTCATCCTTGTGTTCGGTATGTCAGATATTTACGCGTTTTATCCTTTCTAATAGGTAAACCAAATCTGCACATAGATTAAATCGGTGGTCACGGGATAAAAAATTTTCATTTGTCCCGCCTGACGGAAAGTTTATACTTGCAGAATATCATTATTCCCCAAGTTCCTCAAGTCCATCGGCCGCCCGACTTACAGGAACACTTGCACCACCAGCGACGAGGGATAACATACCAATACCTTTTGCAATAAAAACAAACTTTAACTTGCAAGATCACAATGGTGCGTGAACTTCTGAATTTTCTTCCTATCTGGGCTGAACAAACCGATTACCTCGCAGCATCCTTTGATATCACATTAACATCTCGTCTTAGCGGCCGATCCTTGGAGAACCTCGTGGTGGAATTGAATCTTGGGGATGGAGCTTCGGGTATTAAGTGTATAGCGGCACGCGGGACGGGTGGCCTAGGTCGCGGAGGTGTTGGGTCTATGGACGTGGGGATTGGTGGAAACAACGGTGCTGCATGGGCGTTTGATTCCAAAAAGAGAGTATGTGTTGGTCTTTCTCGGCGTCGAGGAAACACTTCATCATGAAATCCGGATCTTAATTATTTGTGGATTTGTAGGTTTTAAAATGGGAAATTAATAATGCTCCGCCAGCAAGCAGTTGGAGCCTTAGGGGTTCATTTTCCACACCGTGAGCTGATCTCCCAAAGATATCGGATTTTGTGTTGACAAGAATCATGCGATAGGTCAATTGCGCCTCGCCCTGCACACGCCGTGCAGGTGCGATTTGAGATCCAGTCGTACACGTTCTCTTCTTTGAAGGTAGACCAACTCAAAATCACTGGGGAGAATTACAAGCTGTATAAGGGTGTAAGGGGCCGATCGCTTGGCGATGTTGAATGGAGGTGGTAGCCATGGACTTGGAAGTCGCAGCAGCCTATTCGAGATAGCCACGAAAATTATTGATTGTAGGAGAAGCCGACTATTAGTTTACATTGAGCAATGAAATGCGCTATCATACTGTTGCATGACAAGAAAGATACTAGGGAGCTTGCATTATCTTGTTCTAATAATGCCAGCGTTCACCAATTTCTGGATCTTGCCGCGTACAACAGGGTTTTTCATGTGATCTTGCAAGGCCTGAGGGTCTGTCTGCGCTTGCTGCAGGATTTGTTGCATAATTGGGTCATTCATAATACCCTATGCTCAGCATTAGACCTGGATTCAGAACCAAATAAATGAAAGGAAACTTACCGCGACCTCGGGATCTCGCATGGCCCTTTGTAAAGTCTCCTCCTGAGATTCCTCGCCACGTTGGCTAAACATTGCCTGCTGAATTTTCATCTCTTGCTGGGAAATTTCTTTTGCATGTTGGCGTTCCGGGTCATGTTCTGATGCCTCCTGGATGGCTTCAAGGGCCTTGGAATAATCTCGCATACCATGAAGAATATTCGATTTACGAATATAAGCCTTGACTATTGGCAAGTTGGGAAACGCTTATATGAACACACAACCTTGAGGAATTGGAATGTCATTAAATTACTTACCAAAGTTGGGATCGACCTTAATAGCTTCGTTGGCGTCTTTAAGTGCTTCAGGGAAGGCCACCAGTTTCATGTAGGCTGCAGCACGATTGTTATATCCCCTCGCGTCCGAAGGATCGCGTTTGATGCTCTCCGTGTAGTCCTTTACTGCGCCTGCGAAATCACCGGCTTTAAATTTGACGTTTCCTTCCTCGCGTGCAGCTGCACTTTTTTCTGAATCGATATATGCTTTGCGGTCATCATCGGCTTTTTGTCGTTCCACGTCGCGCAGCTTGTTGAGGATGTCGGGTGTGCGGTGTTCTGTGAGGGACTTTTGGAAGTACTTGATAGCCGACTGAAGGTCCCCCTTTCTCTGATAAGCAGAACCAGTGCGACCAAGGGCCTTCGCGATGACTTTGTAATCAGCTCGGATCTAAGGGCACGCGTAAACTTAGTCATGGCTATAAGGTGTAAACATTCATACCGAGCGGCCTTCCTCTACGGCCTTTTCACAGACCTCAATGGCCTTGTCATAATCACCCTGCTCGAAGTACGCAGCTAGAGACCGCAAGGCAAGTGGTTGAACTTTATAAAACTCACGCTGACACTAGAATATACTTACCGCCCAAGTTAGTCAGGTATGTCAGATCCTTTGGCCAGGAATCCCAGGCAAGCTGGAAATTCTTCACGGCCTCTGAAAAATCTCTCTTCTTGTAAGCTGCGCTGCCGGTCGCTTTATAGGCCTCGGCCTGCTTCTTCGCTTCGGCTTCATCCTGGTCTAGCATCTCATCATCTTCTTGAGCCGGGGCTGGAGCAGGAGGCGGAGTGGGCTGTGAGGGGTTGGAGGGCGAGGCTCGAGGGAGAGGGGGTGATGTCTGTGTTGGTGGCTGTCTCTGAAGACCTTCAGGCATTTCATCTGAGCCCTCGGGTCGAGTGGACGCCTGAATATCGATGCCCATAAGGGCTCCCAAAACGTCAATCATTCTAGGGTCTTGCAGAGCACTTTAGGAGCGGAATAAGGACGCTGAACAGCTAGACAATAGAGTCGACTTACGAGTCGGCCATGCGAGGGTTCTGCTGAAGCATTTGGAGCTGAATTGTGTTGGGTCAGGTTTAAAAGGCGACAAGAGGTACTCGTCTACTTGCCTTTTGTACAAAGGCAGGATCAGCAAGGTGCTTTGCAGTACGAGGATTTGCAGCTAATTTGCCCAAGACATTGGGATCCGATAACATTTTACCAAATCCCATTGGATCCTCCGTCCTGGAATTGACTGCATAGAAACGATTAACAATCTGGATAACTCATATTTTTTTAAAAAACAGACGTCTTGCGTCCTTGACTTCTTGGAGACCCTTCCGCAGAGCGGGACTGTCCTCCAGTTTGATCCCGTCCTCATACGAGACAATAGCTTCATCGTAACGTCGAGCACCATGCAATGCAGCGCCTTTACGCGCGTAACCTTTTGCCCAAGATGGATTGATTTTGATACACTGAGTAGGAAGGTTATATTTTCTGCATTGGACATGTAAAAGAGACGCCACTCGCCTCTTCCGCGTCAGCCAGAGCATCTTCGTATTGCCTCTTGCCGGCCTTGGCGGCACTTCTGTTCGACCAAAGGACGTGATTCTTCGGATCGAGAGCAATTGCCTTTGAAAACAGATCGATAGCTGTACCGTAATCTTTTGCCGCGAAGGCTTTGTTGCCTTGATCTTTCAATGCGTTGGCCTAAGATAAAATATCAGCTGGTGAATGTAAACATAAGGAGTGTATGTGCGTACGTCGGACATGATCTAGGCTTTCAAAACTCGAGAATGGGTATGTATTCTGGTCTGAATGAAAATTTGGAGGACTTATAACGACTCGCCGAACCAGTTTGGGTATTCATTCTAGAAAGTGCTACACGATACTGTATTTAGATCACGCGTCGTCGGTTCCAGGTCACACTCGCCTCTTCGCGTTCACCACCATCACTGTATCAGTGTGCCAACGCGTCAACAACGCGACATGCTACTTGGTCCTATGTCGTACTCTGTAGAAGGCGAATGGATATGTTCGCTGGGGATAGACGCGTCATATACGTCTCTTTCGCTTATTTCGGCTGCAGTGACAAACCAGCTTTGCCACCAATAACTCCGCATCGACCTTCACTGGCAGCGCAAACCGGATTCTAGTGTCAATTTATCCAAGAGCCTATCCTCTTCCGCATCCAACACCCGCGATGAGGAGCCTGTTATATCATCGCCGCCAGCAATCACACGAGATTCAATCAGGACATTGACCCCATCAAGATCATTATTTTGGAGGGAGTACGGAAAACCCGGCTGAGGTAGGCTAGTACTGTAACTACTTGACTAGCTGGTGTAAAATCTCTAGGCTTAAGGCCTTCCCTGGGACAAGCGGCCTTTTTCTTGTGAGCAGCATAATTTTCCGTCAGGCTTTTGCGCCTTCGGTCTCGGTCGTCGGAGCACGGGGAGGGTCAGAGGGGACCTCAGACAACCCTGTCGGCCCTGCTGTGCACCTGTACTGCCCAGATTCTCTTTACCCTCATTTCTGGTCAATTGTTCTCATAAACTTGCCCGCTTAGGAAGTGGTCCTCGCAACTCTGGCGGGACCTTTAACTAGGAGAAGGTAGAACAGCAATTACCATTTTTTATCAATGATGACGCGAAGTCCGATGGGATTGGATGTTGGATAGTCTTGATGAGCAGGTGCCCCTTTACATTTCTCAATTAGCGTCATTGCTTTCTCCTTCACTGGAATTCGGCCTGAATGACCGTTTGTCCATCTCAAAGACGTCTATAAGCTCAAGTATCATTATCAAAATTACAGATTGAAGATTGGGCGGACATTCGGCTTATTCGACATCGTTGTCCGAATGGAAACAGGACGCGAATAAGGGATTTTTTGATGCCCTTGTTCCTCAGAAGCAACAGTTACTTTTTTCGGACATGCGGCGATTGCTTAGAATATTATCAGAAACTGGTGCGTGAGTCAGTCGTGCTCCAATAATTTGCATACCTTTTATCTTTAAATCTTCAAACAAGGCGACTTTTGGGCATTCATTACTCATCGTCCAGTGAGTAATCATCATGTCAATCCGAACCTTTGAAAAGCTATGACCGTCGTCAATTTTCACAGGTCCGACTTGGTTATGCTTGGTGTTGTCCAACACATGCTGACGGCATTATGGTGGCTTATATGGCCCTCTAGAGCTCTAACTATAAATTTCCTGTCTAAACTTTGACCTGCACGGCTATTACCGTCACTTTTTGTTGGCTGTGCTGCCACTCCTCTAGGCGGGCTGCCTGGATTCATTCCTCATTACAATATGGAACGTCGAAGATCCAAGCTGCATCTGGCTTTCCAGCTGATTATAATGCAGCCCCAGCCTCCGAGTCCTGCCGTTCACTCGCTCCGACTGATGTGGAACAAACTTGTCTTGGGCTGTCCTTGGGCCATCCTTAGTATGCCGACAATACGCCTGTCGGATGGTTGTGTCATCTGACTTCGTCTTTGGTCAAGGCGGTAGGGTGTCGTACGGCTTGGTATCATAAAGGCCTGTCATGCTGGTGGCATAGCCATATGTTTCGACAACTAGGTGACCCAGGATAAGTATCTGGTAATAGAGATCTATTTATATGGTTACTCTCCGTAATTCTTCTGTTGATGCCCCCACTGCCGAAAAGAGAACGCTGCCCATATCCCGTATCATTGCTTTCCAGCGTCGCATGTTGCTGCATCGCCATCCTTCGGTCATCTGCTGGACCAAATAAGGACCGACCAGCGCTTGTAAATGCAGTACTCCGATTCGATGTGTATATCAGTTCTATGCAATCGAAGATAAGGGACCTGTTCCTAGATGATCATAGGCGCTCATCAACCTGATTGTAGATTTTGAAAATAGTACTTTATGCGTTCGCCCGAATCAGATGTTGCATAGAACATGCGTTTCCTGCATGGCTGATGTCATTGCTTTATTAAGTGGCATACATGCACCGATGGGTTTAGGATTGCGATGACCTCCGCTCTAGGCAAAGGTGGAGAGGTGAGGTGGAACACGCGGCAAAGTGTGCTGAGGGGGTTGCTGGTCTTCTATGAGTGATCATGCTTTGTTGTCGGCGGAGCTTTGCTGGTTCATTTCAAGTATAAAGATAATTCTATTTCGCTAAGGAGACGATGGCCGCAACATGGCCGAGGCTGGTAGCGGCATGGGAGCGGAGGGCGACTAATTCTGGGACGGGATGTGCTAAAGCGAGCGCTCCGATTCACGAAAGGTCCGGCGGGGGTTCAGCGGCAGATAATTATAATTATTTAAATAATGCACATGGTACCCCGGGCACTGAACAGGCGGGATATAATAAATGATGAGTGAGAAGAAAAGGATGGATTTGCATTTGGACAGCTGGATGACATCCAATTTCTTCATATTTATTTCGTAAATCCCTTTTCGATTTCGCAAGACGTTTCGATCGGGCCCTTCTTCCTTTGCTCTTCCTACTTACCCTCCCCTCCCCCCCCCAATGGCAGACAATATCCCCCCACCCACCACTTCCCCCACCATTTCTCGTCCAAAGGCTAGCAGATCCAACACAATTGGTGTTGTTCGCGGTCGAACATCCCCCACCCCTGGTGCATCCGGAGAGCAGAGTGCAGACGGTCGTCCTCCTACAAAACGTGCTCGCAAGGCCATCAACTGCGAGCCTTGTCGGAATAGCAAGCTCAAATGCGACAGGTCCTCTTATTTTATTTTATTTTTATTTTTCTCCGATTCTGTCATGTGCTCAACTGCCCTCGTATTCACAGAAATCGACCATGTTCATCGTGTGTGCTGCGAGGCAAGTCCAATTTTATCCTTTTTTTTCCGCCCTGCACCTCGTATGTTTATCGGTCAAGAGATCTAACATAACCTTTTAGGCACTTCCGCAAGTTGCTATCAAGATGCTCGAGGTCATGAAAGCAGCGATCCCCACTCCCGCGGAGATGATCACCAGTAAGTTACCAGTTGTTGATTGAGGTCACTTGGGCTTTCTATAACTCTTCATCCCTCAGCTTTACCCGCATTGATCCTGCGCAGGAGATTGCGCGTCTGCGTCATTCCATCTCCCTCCTTGAGGCCTATGTTTTCCCAAACCAAAGGAACAATGTCCCTCACAGACGCTCCAGCGACGCACCATCGGTGCTCATACCGAAGAAAGAGTCTGTAGACATTGATGTTTCTGACAAGGGCTCAGCCGCCCCAGGGATGCTGGGTAGCCAAGTTCAGGGAGGGTTATATACCGGACCAACCAGTGCTACTACCCATCTTCTAATTGTGTGTCTTTCCTCCCCCTCTTTTGCTTTGTGTTTTTGGACCTTTCTTTCACTCAGAACGACAACAATCGTGATTCAGACGATTCAGACCGCCATCAAAGTCAGGACCGCCTCAGTGACGACTTTTCTTCAATAACGCAGGCTCAGGACTATGACCAAGACCTCCTAGCTCTTTTACCGTCGCTCGACGTGATCGACGGTCTCATCAAGCACTACTTTGACTATTGTAACTGGATATACCGACACGTCAACCAACCAACCTTCATGCACCAATGGGACAAATACAAGACAGGAACCAAAGCCGATCGGGTAGTTTTGGCGACAGCTTGCGCAATGATGGCAATAGCGACACACTATCTGCAGTCAGGTCATCACCTGCTCGAGAAATTCCACGACCCGCCAGAAGATGTTGGACTCAGGTTTTTTGAGGTTTCTACGACTTCCCTTCAGAAACACATGGCGGAATCAAAGACTTATAGCTTAGAGCTTGTTGAACTACTGCTCGTGCGCACTCACTTCCATACCTTGGCAAAGACGGACAGTGAAGAGGTCTGGCATGTAAGAGGCGAACTTATCACCATTGGTACGGCCATGGGACTTCACCGTGATCCAGGAAAATGGAGGATGCACAGGGATGTCGCCGAGCGCCGACGATGGGCCTGGTGGCATATTGTCTTGTTGGAACGGTCAGTTGTCCCTTTTGCGATCAATGGTCTCCCGCTGACAGCAAGGTTTATGCAGTTGGCAAGCCTTTTTGTTTGGACGGCCAATAAGTATTGCATCACACCATTTTGATACCCAGCTTCCGTCGTATTGCGACCCAGAGCTGGATAAGACCGGTCGGTTATACCTTCCAAATATTGCCTTATTTCGCCTTGCTTTTATTCTTGGAGATATCATGGATGATGCAGTATCTATCCGTTCCATTCCATACGAAAACGTACAAGCGAACGACCGCGCTCTTACCCAATGGATGGAGAGCCTACCGCCAGAGCTCGACATGGACGAATTTCGGGTTGCCCGAAGCCTGGCTTCGCCGAATGTTGCCATCCGCAGGCAAGGCGTCCAGAGCGTCATCATTCGTACATCATATTACCACATTCGCTTCACCCTTCACCGGCCATACGCGAGTGCAAATATCGGCTCGTCAAATAACACCTCCAAACAGTCTGCGATAGACCCTGCCAAATCCGCTCAGAGCTTGGAAATTGCAGTGGGTGCAGCAGACAAACTGATC
Organism: Galerina sulciceps; assembly: GCA_023014345.1. Taxonomy (NCBI): domain Eukaryota; kingdom Fungi; phylum Basidiomycota; class Agaricomycetes; order Agaricales; family Galerinaceae; genus Galerina; species Galerina sulciceps. Next base: position 395,367 of record JAEDXJ010000005.1, on the reverse strand, counting down.
ACTATGGTCGGTCAGTCACGACCAGACTTCCTCGCCAACTCGTCCCTGGCCGTTCCGGGGCACATGAATTGGGCACCCTTCCACTGCTTTTCCGCCGCAATGTTTTTCTCATTCCAGCTTATCGCCAATCCCGATCAGCCAGGCGCGGGACTTTTTCGTGCAAGCATACGAAAAGCTATCACAACCCTTGAGCAAGCCAAGGGCATTGTTGTCGCCGACAAGGCGCTCGACATCTTGCAAGCGCTTGCGCCTCTATATTCTCCCGAATTCCCACTCGAAACCGCTGAAAGCCGTGAAAAGAAACGAGCTCACGTTCTCGGTACAGTGCGGAAGCTGGCTTTCCCATACCACGACTCTCATGACCCACGGCGCTTCGGTGACTCCCCGAGTGCGAGAGGAAATATGAGCTCGCCGGCCAATTCTAATTCGTTAAGCCCTCCGATTATCGGTTTAAATCCGCTCCCACATCCCTATGATACACATCCGCCTTCCGCCATGCGCAATGTGATGTACCCTCAACCTCAGCAGCCGCAATCCATATCCCCCCAGATCCAGCATATCCATTCTCCGCAGAACCAACCTCAGTCTCCAGCTGTCAACACACACCATTCGAATATGGGGACAACATACCTGCCTTCTGGACATCTGGCCCCACATTTATATCCTGATGCCAATCGCTATTCATCTTACACACAACCTGTTGATGACAGTATGTGGGGGGCGGCTGTTGGGTTTGGACACGCAGAATGGTCACAATTCCTGGACAGTACCAGAACGGATGTCCCACCGACAAATCGACATCTTCAGGGCTCGTAGCGATCTCTCCTTTCTCTATCAAATTTTTGTCTTCTGCTTTCCTTGCTATCTATTGTCTTGTCCAACTTCATCTCGCACACTTTTTTTGACATGTATCGATCTACTTGTAGACTTCCGTCGCTGAACACGGGTTACATAATAGCAGTGCTCACATCGAACCATGTAGCTGTAGAATTTGTGTATATCCCACATACGTATTTAAATTGAGACTACAACCTGCGTAGAAGGCGTTGAGCTGACAACTAAAGCGACACTGAAAGAGAATATTTGAAGTAGCGAATGTCATGAATCATTCTGACTGAATTTTTGAACCCGTTTTATTCGGTTATTGATTGCTACCTTCAAAGGCTGCAAATTTGAAGGATGATTTGTGAGGGCGTCTGCAGCGGTTAAAACCTGGTCAATCAAGGCGTAGGGCAGCCATGACGACGAGGCGTTTTTATAGGTTTCACGCGAGAGCTGTTTGTCAGACTACGGTCTAGTCAGATGATAATAAAAACTGATTGGATGATCGGCATGTACCTTCAAGACATGGGCATAAGTGAAGTTTACAGCATCTTCTATGCTTTCGTATCTTAAACTGACACGAATGAGATACTCGGGCTGGAATTTCTGTGAAGCACCATAAGGGAAAGTACACGATGCACAAAATGGATGCTGTACCTCCAAAATGTCGATTAACCACGGCGGTGCCGATGAAGATCTGCCGACAGTTAGAATAGTCTCGAACGATGCCTTTGTGTAGCTATAATCATTTTCCGGGCCGTCGTAACGTTTCAAGGACTGCTGGAGATATCTCCATCCTCTGTCAGAAGGGATACCTTGCCAAGAGGATGCATTGTCTGTCAAAAGCCATCCTGAGTTGTCTTCTTGCCTGGCCAAAAGGGTGAGTTATGTTGTGAGGAACTTGGCTGTATGTCTTACAATATAGAACCGGGGTTCCGGAACAGGCGGAGGCACTGGTTAGTCAAGTCGATAAATAAATCCCTCATATCAACATTCAAGCTTCGTGCTGTGGCCATAGCCTGGCTGTATTGATTTGCCTGGGCTAACCTCATTACAATGATTGATGGAGGCAAAAGGTATTCTGAGGGGCAAGAATAACTCAGTATAAGAACAGCAATCTCATAACAACATGGATTGGCCTACCTGAAGATGAAAGAATCGAGGGTTCTCGTTTGATCATGTCAATTTGAGCTCGAAGAAGGCTACAATCGTATTCCATATCGGCCAGATAGATAATTTCAGCGTCATGTTTGCTCGAGATATACTTAGACTCTGGTATATGCTTTGAAAGCTTCTGGCGTTTCCGCACCTAGAAAGAAATCAATTATTTTGTTCAAGCGGATTAAGAGGTACGAACGGGATCTGCTATAACTGGCATCAGGATCCAAGAGAATTTTTCATCTACAAGATAAAGAGCATTTATAGCCACCGATAATGACTCCAGTTGATCTTCAGCCAGAACTTTGAATGATCGATGATCTGTAATGACATCGCGTAACTTTCGTGCACGCTGGTACATTGTCAATGACGCTGTAGGAAGTTTGAGTAAAGCAGTCATCAAAGTATAACCATGCTTGCCATTGCGAAAGTCGCCTCTGCGTGTATACCAGGTATAGAGAACTCTGGAATAGCATGGTCGAAGACGTGGATCAGCATTTCGAGCTTTGAATGCGAGCGCGGCTTCAACTTCGCTCGCAATTCCAGCGAAATCAAAGTTCATCAACTTCTCCACTGCGCTCTCCTCACACATGCGAACGGCCAATTGAGTAGCGCACTCTCGTTTTCTAGTGAAGATGTCATGAACGCCAAATAGTTTTTGAACAAGAGGTACAAACTCTTTCTCAAATGGCATAGCCATGACAGACGTGTATGCATCCTCGTACAACGCTAGGTCTATCAAACCTTTTACCACCGTGTTCCAGAGTGGTGCAATCTTGGACGCAGCAGGCGCAACTTGGATTGCTAGCTTCGAAAAGTGGACCTCGTGGTGAATAAATGTGTTTCGGAATAATTCAGCGGCATAGAGATAGAAAGAGTACATTGAACCTGTTGGACGCGAGTTTGGAAGCACTGACGCCAAGGCCTCAAAATCCTCCAACGTCAGACTACTGGTACCTACTACAGGTTGAGAACAGCGGAGGATGGGGCTAACAAAAACTCACCGAAGCATCCAGCAAGCTTTTCAAGGAGGAGAGCAGCATCATCGACCCTTCCTAGCCTTAGCCAAACCTGGGAGAGCAGGAACGTGGCCGCTGGCGTTCGAGGGAGCCACGATAACAGCTCCCTGGTTACGTCGAAAAAACCGAGCGATCTCACTCTATCACAGAACAAAATTTCGTGCTTTGTAGCATGCGCCGGAGATATTGATTGCAGTAGTCCCGTCGAATCCAGAAAATTATGGGCAGCGGAAGCGATCCCATCTGTGGCGACGAGTTGGGACACAAGCTGATGAGCCAAAGAAGACTTGATTGCAACCGGGGACTTGTTTCTCGACACGTCCATATCGCGCATCTGAGTGATGACATCATCTGGTGATGAGACTTGTCCTGGATCATGGGATATTTTGCCTTCAGACGGTTGACTTCCGACAAAGCGCAACATTGCAAGTCCTCGAAAGACAGCAAAGACCTCAGCAAGGAGAGACGGGTCCCATTCTTGCAAGCCTTCCGATAGGAAAAAGAGTAAGATGATCAAACAAAGGCAGAGATCATATCTTGCTTCGACGGACGTGAACGCAAATCCTGCTGTCTGAGCGCGAAGCCACTCTGAAGACGGACGCGGATTGAGGAGTTCTGCATCAGTAAATTCCCCCTTGACTGCCAGGTCAAAACCTCCTATAGAGTCAAGGGCATTGCGGGTTGCTTTGTCGAGATCTTGGATGTTTTGCAATCGCCCAATAAACCAACTTTCTGCACCATCTTCCAAGGCATCTTTGAATTTGATACGACGTGCTTGATCCTGTAGAATTTCAGAAAATGAAAAAGCAATCTCCTGGTGCATAATATCAACAACACAACTTTCGAGACTCGACAGTGTGTGAGGGCTGAATCTGCAACGTAGTGCCCATATAATTGCAAAGAGTTCATATTGAGCGTGGAGCGGTTGGTCACGTTCTAGCATCCTGCGAAGCCAGATAGGAACATCTTCGATGACAAGCGACCCTACTCTCTCTCGTTCAACAATAATGACACTACCCTCACCATGGGCAGCAATGGCAATGGGCCAACGAGCACTCCGTTCAACATCTCGACATCTTGCAACAAAGCCTTCCCAGTCTCTCTTTAAAGCGACCCAATAATTCGCATGCTGAAACCCACCAGTTTGTGGATCACGATTTAGAGTGACAGTACACCCGACCACAGCAGCAATATTCTCGCAAAGGGTGGTGTATGTACGGCCTATCTGAGTTATTGGAGGTCCTGGAATAGACAGACAGGCATCAATATACCTCTGTAAGGCTGTATGGAGGGTAAGGGGTGAAAATACACCAGGCTTCATAACAGCTTTGAGGAATTTATCTGTCAAAGAGCCAGGAGATAGAAGTTGCTCCTCCATGAATGCGGGGGATAGCTCTGGTTCTTGCATATACTGTGAAGTCTTCCATAATGGAGGCTGGAGGGTATGCGACCTCAATAATGTGACGTCGACTACTGTGCTCTCAACCACTGACTGGCCCTGTCGGTCCCAAAGTGTGTATAATGTTTGGCCATTCACAGTAAAATGTTGGAGGTGGCAATGCGCTGTATGTTTGGGACATTCAATGATACCGACTTCAACGAAGTGATCGGAGGAAGTATCAAGGACACAAAAGAAACCACTCGAAGTGGAGGATGGAGTGGGAATGAAGCAAAGGATATAGACGTCTACTCGTTCCTCTCTTTCCGAGACGATTGAGAAGACTTCAAGGAGATTTTGATGTTCAGAATCAAGAAGGGGATACCTCGTGCTTGTCGAGGCGTTTGTCGATGAATTCTTTATATTAGGGAAAGACGGCAGAGTTTTTGAAGCTACACATCCAAGCTGTGCTTTCCAAAGCCGTAAAGTGCGATCTCTAGAAAGCGTCCAAATATTGCTAATATCTGTGGGCCATGGGTGTGAGGTCAAGGAAATAATATTGGATGCATCTGGGGATCCAGAGTGAATGGGAAGGAAGGAAGTCAAGGATGAAAGGAATGAGCCATGGTGAAAGACAGTTTCTACCCATTCTTCTTCTGTGAGAGGTAGGTGAGTAAATTTCAAGCTCAAGCTTTATTAGCAGGAAAATTAAGCACACCATCATAAACATCATAACCCATTGACTCTGCCTCGAGTCTCAATAGAATACCATTAGGTAGGCTGACAGCAACGCAATGTACTCCTTGAGCATGTACCAAACATTCTCTGGCTTGCTCTAGTGGCAAGTTCCGAATGAAGTATTCCTTTGGCCAGATACTCTCGGCTTGGTTCTTCCACAATTTGAGGCCCTCAACTGGTATAACCAAACGATACAGTGAACCAATATCGGTTGCCACAAGTAGGTGTATTTCAATCCCTTCCCACAAAAATAGCGAAGGGGTTGGAAGAACCACAGCTGGGAAGACGAACCTAATTGGCGCAATGGGAGTGGACAAAGAGACGAGTTCAACAATCAGTCCACCATGAATGATGCGCATAAGAATGGATCCAGTAGTAGCGGTTGTAAGTACAGAACTGTACGTTGCATGCTCCGTCGGTAAATCATCGTCTTGCACAATTGGTAAAGGTGCATTTTTGCGGGCTGTTTGAACAATTACTGTGAAGGCTGGGGAGTGATTTATTGAGGAAAGATGAGTTGATACAAGAAAATGATCTTCCATCTTGAGCTGCGCCTGTTCAGGCCTCGGATCGACTGTTCTTTCGTGAGACAGAGCGAGAACAGAGCGTTTCAGAGCAAGAACTGCACAGGACGCGTCAAAATGGCACTGATCACGTTCACCCGGTCTCACACGCTCCCAAATTGGGGAATTGTTGATCAAGCAGTAGCAAAAAGCAACTGTACTTAGACCGTTTAACACACAATGAATTACAAGGGCTTAAGCACCACATTTAGGACGCATGTCACCTAATATTACGCCTCAAAGAGGGGAAAATAACTGTACAACTTCGAAAAATTTTGCGACTTGTTTACGATCGAACGCTCTGAGTCGTCCAGTTAATTTTGGTTAACTATTATGCAGTCGCTGAAACGTACTTGAGTACGGTTTATTAAAAAAAAGCTGGGACATCTGAGTCAAAATCATTTCCTTCGGTTCGGTTTTGGGTCCTCGAGTGGCACACAAGTGCAAAGTCTCTAGTTAAATTCAAGTTGAAATACCTCTGATTCTTTTTTCTCGGAATTAATAAGGAAATTTTTATGGGTGAAAATGGAGTCAAGGGGTGAACCAGGTTTCCAGCCATCGAAAAATTCAGTGACCTTTCCGTGCCTCATTTTTACATGTCCGAGCAGGTATGAAAAGAGATGATGGGCATCCCAGTGGAGAAACACGGTTCATCGACTTCCAGGGAAGTCTCACAAAGCCTTCGTGGCTACCAGAAGGCCCATCTCCATGGTCATAACTTAAATTTGTGGGTAAAGATAGATAACCAGAAGAAAACGCACAGTAGAATCTTCAGGCTGAGTTTAGTTTGACTCGAGCTTTGGATGCACAGTGAGCGCAATTCCTCGGAGGCCGTCACCAGCTATCTATCGATAGATAATCCGGTCTCTCCACATTTAGAAATGGCATGTAAACGGGCGCATCCTAAACGCATCCCGCCAATTCCAACTCAGCGGCGTTCTTCCTCCTGAGGGCAGGTTGAAAATAACTCCTTGTTGCTGTGTCGTTTTGTTTTACCGCAATCTTGGCCCAAAAGGAAACAGCGACTTCATTGTTTTAAGCACTTCTCGGGTTGAGGGTTTCCGATCCATTGAAGAGATGGATTGTTGCGTTCTGGGGTGGTTTATGACCTCGAGGGGTGCTCACGCCATCGGTCAGTGTCCAATTCCAGGGTGAGCACGAGTATTATCGAAGCTGAGAGAGGTGAAATTGAACCATAACAAGGGTGAAATAGACCAGAAAAGATTCTATCAAGATCACGCGGAGGTTCTCTCTAGAGACTGTTAGGTGACATTTCCCGACAAGACGCTGGACTCTCCAGAGTGGTAAATCATATGGGGCACATAGTAATTTTCTGTCTGAATGCGCGAAGGAAGCAAGCGGCGTTGGGAAGTCAAAACACCATTGGATGTTGAAAGCCAAACAAAATGAGGTGGATTACAAAGATTTGGAGGGCAGTGTGGCTTCTGATCTCTGAAAAATGCATGTTCTTTGAGTCCATTAATAAAGCCCTCTTTCGGAAAGACGCCAGATTCGCGGAGTGGTGTCGTGGGCCCACGCCTGGATGGCATGAATCGCAGGGTAGGGTTCATGGCATAGGTCTAGTGCTTCATATCAAGTGGACATTTGCACGTTTTGACAGAATTATATGCACCTTTAAATTCAAGCGCAGAAATGGCAGGGGTCCACGCGAGACTAATCGACGAAAAACATCAATTAAGAGTGGAAGAGCGCGGAATGAGGCAGAATAATTGCCTTCGAGAATCAGGTCCGTTGTAGCCCAGACCAGCGCAAGTAGCGTAGACGAGAGGGGGAAAGGCAGTAACTTCTGACCCAACTGAGCCAACTCATTTAGAGCTCCATAGCTCGATTCTTGCAACCGGCACCAGAAGAACTTGTGCTGTCCTGAGGATTCTGGAGGAAGTTTCAGTTTACTACTTGCTTGCGGCGGCGGCAGTCAGTGTCACTAAGATGAAACTCTCTGAATGATCTTTGAACAATGTGTGACCTATTCCTTGAGCGAAATACTGAGCAAGTCCTATTAGTTTATTTTTTTTAAAAAGCACCTGCCAACAGAATTCGGAAATTGGAGAACGGACAGCACAGCGATAGGAACAGCAAGAGATGGTGCGCCATTCAGGCCACGTTATTGTTAATGACTAGAGTTCAAAAACCGAGGTAGAGGTATAGCATAGTGAATTATAACAAATGGCAATGCTCGAGTCTGGACAACCGAGGTCCAAAGACTTTTTTGGTGCGGCGCGGGACTAAGCGGTCCGTCACTTCCACAACACCCAACTTGGAAACGCGATCTCACTTTGACTTCAACCTCCATTCGATCTCCATCTTTTACAGGTATTCTACGGACAAATAACCAATGCACGCTTTCTGGATCTCCGTAATCCCTGCGACTGGATCCCGGCATCAATGAATTTGCTTTTTATTTCTCAAGTAATTCGTTCAGAATCTACTTTGGCGACCCTGCATGCATCCAGCTTGTCAATATCTGCACTCACAAGAATCTTGTTGGTTAATGATAGCAAATAGACATCCGCGTATGTGCGGTTCCGCCGTATTCACCATTCGTATTTTGTCTTGGGTGTGTCAACTGCAACAGTGTAAGGGTTCGGGTATGTAAGTGACTCATTGATCAGTCCTCGTGGGGTCTAACGCTCTGGGTTCGGTGCATCTACGCTTTGTCTCGATCTAGAAACAGCACGCCGTCCTCGTTGTTCATCCAAGGGCTTATAAAGACGGCAAAAAATGGTTGGTTTTATCTTCAGTATCACAAGTACACTGGTTCTCGCTCGAGAACAACAGGAACATCGTTTTGAGAACCTACGAGCACTTCTTTCTGTCAATTTCGGGTATGAATTACCCTGTCTCCCTGCTCTGCACACTTTACGACTCTACCTTTCTAGTAATGGACCAGTTCTTCTCATACGACACCATCCTTTTTCCATCCGACGGTATATCTCTTCCTCTAGCTTTTCAGCACTGAACTGAATGGTTCTTTCTAGGTCGCCCGCCTTCGATCGTCCAGTTGATGACCAGGTTTTTCACTTTGTCTGAGCTCGCTCTGTATGCAGATTGCTTACCCTGTTTGCTTCATTTAGTCCAATGGCGACCAATCATCACGCTTCATATACAACCACTCCCTCTCGGATGCCACACCCAGAGGTTTATATGGACTACGTGTGTTATTCGACCCTAACTTCCGAGAAAGCGGCAGAGCTCACATTAAATTTTAGATTGCCGAAGGCCTTGGTTCCAGGGCATGGAAATATCAGGTTTGTCGCCTTGCATGGATATTTGTGTCTAAGTACTTACGACACGGAATCTATACATAGCTTGTCGAGGCGCTCGATGGGATGAATCGCAAGTTCGCTAATCCATACATAATTTTCTATCCAACTGTCTCTCGCGACGGCATGCCTTTCCCAATCAACAAAACTATCCGCGATATCCAAGGCCGCTCTTTCAAAGAAGAATATGCATGGCGGGGGAATATAATAGTCGCGAAGTATCGCGATAACCCGTTTTCATCTATGATCGACGCCTCTATGTCTGACTTTCCCATCCTCAAAAACTATTTGCTCACTCATGGCTCTCCGCGACAGGTACGATTCTGAATTTAACCGTTTTACCAGTCGTTGACCCGATGACCAGCAGGCTTAGGCGATAGCTCGCTTCTAGTGGTATTTCAGTTATCTCGGGTATATAATTATAATTTACGCGGAACCCCATGCTTAATTGCTATGATAATATGCCAGACAAGATCCATACACGGAACTCAGATATTCCATATACGTCGCCTTACATATGTAGAAGGTATAGATATGATATTTCAAGCAATAATTAAAGCTCTTCATGATCCACCTTCCGGCGCTTCCTGGATTCCTCCTCCTTTGCGGCTTTGGCTTTCTTGGGGTCACAGTGCTCCGGTATCGGACTTGTAGGGTCAATTGGCGGATGGATTACCTTTCCCACTTTGATATAATCCTTGTGTTCCGAGTAAAACTTTTTCCAATGGGTGAGGCTCTGCATACAGATACCCCAGTTAGATGGTGATTGAAAAACATCAATAACTGATCCAGAGCACGTACACTCAATTCCTTCTCACTCATTCCTCGGGTGTCATGAGTACGGTGGGTCTGGAAGCAACCCGTGCCAAAGGCCCGCGCTGCATCAACACCAACGCTGAAGATGCGAGATGAAAATATGACAGCGGACGCGAAATATGTACGTACAAATGGTGATAAGATCCGCCTTCTTGGTATGCTTTGCCGTTCGAAACATCGAATACATCTCCGTCAATCTGGCGGATCAGTGTCATTAGCGAAATTAGACGAGAAAAGACAGCTCAAACGTTTTACGCACTGCCAAATAAAAGGGTTTGCCGTCCTTGCCGTTATACTCTGCTAAAAGTCGCTCAGAGAATAGCCTTTGATTTTGCTATATATAAAGATGGGATTAAGAAAAGTCGGCTGTCATCCTCGAGGTCAATTTATGGAGCTCACCGGCCAATAAGTCTTGATTTTCAACCATTTGCTATCAGACTCCCATATGTAACTGCCAGTGAAAAATTTCCCAGCGAGGATAGTGCATAAAAGCGAGATAACAATGAACTTAAGGAATCCCTTGAGGGTGATATCCTGCGGTGCTGTAGGGTCAGGTTCAAGGGGCCCAACTTTCTCGCCTTTAGCAATCTTTTCGTCGCGTGCTTTTTTCTTCTCTAACCAAGCAGCGTGTAGTGCCTCCTGTTCTACACGGTACTCCTTATAGCTTTATTGAACACGGCAATTACTTATTGTCACTTTTGTCTTTAGCTCTGAGCACGTACGCAAGGAAAGGCCGGTTCGCAGATTTGTTTGACACCATCCGGTCTGGGATCGAAGGATCCTGAACTTTATCGTTTGTTGTGTCCACATAAGGGGGCGGCGCTTCGCCTCCGGACATTTCCTTGATCCAAGACATACTCCGTAATAGACAAGACGGTGATAGATGTTCACAAAGAGGTGTGTCTTGTGGTTTGCACAGAAACGAGAAGGACAGAAACGTAGCATGAGAATCTCTACACGTTGATCATACCATCACGTGTCGGGCTTTACCAGCGGCGCTGAGCGCCATTGTCATGAGGTGATTACTACATAGTTAGAGACAGGATTGCATTATTGAGTTTTCAGTCATGTGAGGGACATGATATACATACACTGGTAAGGTATTCGACATAGGAACAGAGGAAGAAGGTAATTAGTGGTGAGTCGACCCAACACCCTGCCCAAGGTAAAGAGGGAGAAGCGACGAAGTAGAGTACCGGATATTAAATGCAGGGTAAGCGAGTAATGAGATATGTGGGGTGAAACATGGAATAGAGTACAACGATGAAAAACCAAAGGCCACCGGGGAGATAGTGTTAGTCATACTAACAACCATTGTAAGGCGAGAAAAAAATATTATGAGTGAAGAAAGTCTGCAAAAGCGCTTGAAGGGCGCGCTGAGGTGTGAAAATATGCAATTAGAAGACATTGAGACATTGTCCCATGATGACAGAGGCATTAATTGAGACAACAAAACAGAAAAATCAAAATACATGGGATGACCGGTATCATGATGACACAGCCGTTGGGTGAGCAGTTGCTGTTTCAGCTGCATGTCGATGTTCTCGCTCACTGGCTTGTTGTGAGATAGTAATGTAGGCTCCACCTACTTCATCAGTGGGGTTGTTCAGGCCAGGAGGTGAGGTTGGACCAGCAGATAAGAGGTGGATGTCGTTCTCTGTTGGATCAAAATCCTCAACCCAATTTCGCATAGCAAGGAACTTCGGAGTCTTGATGAACTAGAGCAACAGATCATGTCGGAGATGAGACAGAACTGAGTCACCTAGAAGACTCACTTTGGGTACAGAATCGGTTGCCATCAGACGGAAGACATGAATCTGGATGCGTTCGTATAATCTGATCATTGTTTGCAGCTGAGTTGCATTGAAAGCGTTTGCTTGCTCGGGTTCCACCCGCCCTTGAAATGCTTTGCCAGTCAAGTTTGTAACAACTTCTTCCAGGTATTTCACAAGTTCATTCCGGAGTCCATGGTCAATGTTGAGCTCGCACTGACTGGAGGGGGCAAGATAGGTGTTGTAGATCACAAATGCGGTATTAATCAACGATTCGTGATGCCGCTCCATGGCGGCCTGGCCAGGTGTGTTCCGGTTTCCAGGTCGCGTCATGGGTGAGACAGCCATAGCACTAGATGTGATGTTGAACTTCTTCTTGAAGTCTTGTACATCGACCCAGAAAGAAAGATTTTCCTCACAAAAATTACCCCGCAAAAATTCGCGGAATAAAGAGCGCAAGCCGGGTTCTTCAAGAATATATCTAAGGCGGTCGGTATTGCTCTCTTTCGAGTTTTTCTTTTCGCCAGAATCGTAATTAGTGTTGAGCTTCTCTGCCAAAGATATCCGACGGTGAATCTTGGCATCAGCACTACTGCCCTTCTTTATGTCGGTTGCACCGCTATCCATCGAGCCGTCCTCTGAGGAACGAACAAGATTGGTCGACGAAGCAGAGGGTGAGTCGTGAACACCGAGTGGACGAGTATTGTCCCAGTGGGCCAGACGACGACCTTCGTCAGTGATCTTGTAAATGGCCTTTGCAGTGCATCGGAATTCGCCCTGTTGCTATAAAAAAATGAGTTTACGGCAATTGCAGGAAGGAGGATCACACATACGCTGACAGGAGAGTTTCCACCTGGGGCCGAGCCACGAACTGTGAAGATGATGGCCGAATCATTGTTCTTGCGTTTGTCGCTGACGAGAGTGATGAGACCAAAGCGAACGAACTGAGCCGCCATTTCAGCGGCCTCCTCTCTCCCCACAACAGAGGTGAAATCACAAAGCCATTCCAATGCGGTGACAGCTGCGAAACATTGTTTGTGAACTTGAGCAGGCTTCGCGAGCAAGGGTTGAGCACGCTCAGTCATGTCGGTAAGTGTGATGCCCTTCGACCGCTCATTGTATCTCTGAAATATATCCATTGGTTTATCGGCTGGTGGAGGATAGTTAGGCGCTCGCCCAACAAAACGTCGGAATAGCGCTGTGATAACGGACTGAGTGACAATGATCTCGTCGTCGGAAGAACGTCGCTCGAGGTGAAGAAGTTTGATACAGATGGGCTGAGAGCTGAACACAGGCTGAAGATGATCGGCATTGATACCATTCTTAGAGATAAACCTTTCAAGAACGTGAAGACCCTTGGGAGTGAGTTGATACGTTCCACGGTCTTTAAAGAGGTTCGAGGTTGGGTCCGTGGCGTTTTCGATGAGACGAGCATCCATGAAATGTTGGCTCATCGCTTTAGCCATATCACGGGTCATGGAAAACGTGGTGGTCGTGGTGGTCGTCACAACTCGTGATGGTTCTCTGGGATCCGGCCCTCGGTTTGATTGGGAAAACTTTAGTGAGGCCAGATTTTGAGCGGCTTGGTCACTTTTTAGGGCAAGTTTATTTCGGCTATCGGTTGGTTGGAGTACGACGAACTCACGTAGTGAATGAATGAGGAAAAGTACGAAAAAATTGCTTGTTAGGTCCGAGTTGTAGAGAGACGATGAGAGTTGCAAAAAGATCAAGGGTGTCCTGCGTGTACATTGCACGAAGTGTAAAGATCGAAAGAGATAGAGACGAAGCCACTACGCACCTTCAGGTATGGTCTCCCGCGTTTTGTGGTCTTCATCATGTGAGACGACGTAGACTGGGGATCTGGATCCGCAACAGTAGGCATTATGATAGAAAGACGAAGAAGGGGATGAGGAGAAGAGAAAAGAAAAAACGAAGAGAGATGTTGGAGGAGAGCAGGGGAAAAGAAGGTGAACTCGTGAGAATTCCGGGTCCGTTGCCAACTACAATTTCCCACGAGGGTTCGCCTCATGCTAAGGTTGACATCCCCTGTTTGGGCCTGAGTCCCGACCAGCCATCATTTTCTTTTTACCGCCTCCGGTTTGTCCTCCGACGCCCTCTCAACGCTCCCTCCAACGTTGGTCTCCGAGTTCTATTCTCGACAATATTTCGCGCAGATCAATTGGTCTCGCCAACGATGACTGCTACTACCCGAACCATCATTCAGCGTTTCACAGGTCAGCCCTACCGCATCATGCTTGCAGGGTCGAAATACTCAGACTGGAGATTATTGACGTTGACACCGTCACAATTTGGTGTCGCTGATTTCTCAAGTCTCCGAGCGTTGTTGTGATGTTTTCTAAAAATGCGTATGCACACTCGATACTAGGTCAATTCTCAGCCATGAATCGACCTTACTGTAATGCACTCTCACTTCTTGTTAGTTGAAGTGGAGGAAGGTCGTCTTCTTTGAAACGTGTTATGACTGCATGTTCTTATGTTGACAGGCACCAAGAACTGACCATTGTTCTCGATATTATCACTCTACCGTCACCAGACCTTGCAGCTTGCCAGATCCCCACGACCCCCGCAACTTTGTCGCCTTGTTGTATAACATCTTTGACCCCTTCCCATCTTATCTTTATGATTCTGGATCTGCGGCCCTCGATTTCGTGACTCTCACTGTTCGGCAAAACTTGCACGAATATTTCTCTACACTCAACACCACGGTGCCACCTAGCCAAACTTTCTCAATGGTAACCAACCTATACAAGCCTGAGTTCTGTTACCTCAGATTCAGTGGGAATATTGTTGAGAGTGGGTTAACCGCTTCGAACTATGATCATTTCCTCTAACTGAGGGTCTGTTCCAATATCCCACATCATTGAAACCACGATAGTCGTTTTTGAGGGAATCCGACTGCTTCACCTGGGTCCTGGGCCTGATCGGGCAGAACCATATGAACCCGATGCTGGAACAGCCCGACGCCCGACACGACCATTACTTACCTCTCTATACTCTCACGACGAATAATAAGTCATCATTTCTCTTTTACGCTTATCAGTCTGACGTGTCAAACCGGCGGAAACGGAAAGCTGGCAGAATGCGTTCAATCATGCTACATGCTTATATTTTCCTTCGGAATTCTGTGAGGCGCTGAGGTTTTTGAAGTTTATGGACAGAAACTTTAATGATGTCATCTGCACTTTTTTTTTTCTACCGTCTACAAAGCGATTTGCTAGATTTGTGCAGCTCTTTTTACATGTTTGGTCTCTTTACATAGGCTTTCCGTACAATCCGGCCGAGTGGCTTACTCTGGCTTTTGCGAGTTGAAGACCTCATTCCGCAGATACCCAATCCAAACGGTATATCTCTCACCTTGTGTTTCATGCAAACATATAAATTTTATTTCGGGATTTGTTATGAAGCCCTGGGGTCTGGTCAAATTTGCAACTGGGATTTGTGCAACAATTCAAATACACTTTCGGCGTCCCTGAGGATTAGCCAAGTTTGCTGTGCCTATTAGACAAAACAACAAAGCCTACCTGTTCTGAGATGTCGGGAGTGCTTTTGGTAATTACGTAATGGGCTAGCTCTACCAAGTAGTACAATACTACAAACTCTGTCCCAAAAATATGTCTCCGTCCATCCACGTGGAACTTCTACCTACTACCTCCAGACCTGATTCTCTTTTTGAGTATTTTCATTGACATTCGAAGGATTTTGAAAGACCTTTGAAGACCGGCTCGGACCGGTGTGTTATCTGTTCACCTGATGATGACCAATTTACTGGATTACGTTATCGATCTTTGTGTAGCTTTCTTTCTCGAGAGTTGCTCCAACGATGAGCTTTACAAACATTAATGTGATTATTACTGACTCGCCAGTGTACTTCGTTTGAACAGGCTGACATTCTCTTTTGCAGGATCCTGTAGCTGTGGCAGCCTTGTTGGAGCAGCTCAAATCATCCCCAGCATGGCAAGAGTTGACCGCTGCAACATCACCTAACCCAACACCCGAAGCGAATGTTCCACCTCCGACTCCAGCCCCCCCGTCTTCACTGCAGTATGCCGTATCATACGGCGTCGGTCAATCTACCGATCCTATCGACAATGTTTCTAACGTTTTGTCCCACACCGGTTCCACCGTCGCATCATTATTGTCGCAACTGCAACCATTTTCCACCGGGCAAGACACACACACAACCTCAATCGACTTTGCCTTTGAATATGGAAACACTCAAGAAAACGAGCCAGCGATCCCGGTCGTCAATATGCCCCCGCGTGTACTGGTACGCACGGAAGCTGCGGAAGATCGAAGGAATTTCACATTTCGTCAATCTCTTCCCGTTCTCTCGGAGCTAGCGGATGATGCACCCTTCGTTGCGACAATCCAAAAGGTTTCATTTTTTTTATTTTGTAACGATTGCGGTCCTTACTCGACGAAAAGTAGATGAAGACAGATCAGGATGAATTGGAACGTCGGCTATGGATCGATAGAGAAGCTATCTATTCGAGATATCATGAGAAAGTCAAGGTCGCGAATACTAAGTAAGACATCCCCGCGAAACAGACGTTCTTCGCTCACCATAGTGAATTTCCTCTATCCGCCAGAGCCCAGATGGTTGGAGCAGTGGTTTCTCAGCACGAGCTCAATGTCCGCCATCACCTCAAGGAAAAACTGACACTGACGTGATTTCATCAGATGATAGCGGACGCTTTTAAGAGGGAAATCTTCAAATTTGATCATGAAAGGGCCATACCTGCATGGGACGGACTCGTATCCAGGCAGCAGCTCGAGCTGGCACAAACTAAAGTACCAACCATGTTTGTAACCAGCGACTTTGAAGATCGAGAGGTGAGAGCTTTGAGTTTCTTTCTACATTGCCCCCGACTCATGCAGTCCTATTTCGGATCTCGGTCTCTAAAGCGCCAACAACATGTTATCAAGGTATTGGAAACTGTTATCGGTCCGAAAGCACCTTGACATCATGCAGACGGAGATTTGTATCTCAACATCTTTCATTGTTGTTAGCCGCGTAAAATCACTGGACAAGTTGAGGCGAGAGTTTACATAGAACAACTGAATCTTTTTTGCGTCAAATACGCTGACAGTGAGCTTAAAGGTTATCACCGCTGCCAGCTGCAGAACAATACTTAGTTGTCGCCGATATATTTTTAAAGCCTTTGCAGTACTGCTCAAGCGTGGTAAGTTGTTGAAAACGAAATTGATTAAAGTCTGTCGAAGGACAATCTTGTACAGAGATATCACACAATCAGCAATAGTATTAGTAGTCGGTGGATAACACTGTCAGAAAATATTTGAGAGTAGCGCCCGAGGCCTGTTTGTGGCGCAGCTTACCTAAAGCACGAATTGGGCAAATCTAAGATCAACTTTGTGTGTGATACGCTGATAGCTTGTAGAGATGAATTCTAATGGGTCACAGGCTTCTGCCCGGCAATGGAAATTCTCCACCCAACGCCCACCGTTCATGTTTTATTTTCCTCGTCGATAGTCACGACCTCTCCATCATGCCCACCGTTGACCTTCACAGCAAGGCCGACTATGCCTCGATCTTCTACAGGACCAACACGACACACTGCAACGTTGGCGGTTTCGACCCAGAGAAACCGACCCTTATCATTCTTCATCCTGCATTTCTGGACTCAACATGGGTAGATTCACAAATGGGGGATTCGAGGTTCAACAATAATTACAATATCATTGCCTTTGATATGCGCTCCTGCGGAAAATCGATTTGTCGTCTCAACGGTCGACACGACAGTTGGGTTGACGCAGCAGATTTGGCCTTCTGCTTCCAGGTTCGTGTTACTGTTTCGATTACAGTGTGTGTTGAGAAACAATTTTATTTGGAAATACAGAAACTTCATCTCCCATCAAGTCATATTCTCGCTTTGGAAGGTACATCCATCTATTGCGCTCTTCGTTTTGCAGTACTGTGTGCATCTCCCTGTTCTCCCACTTGGCCAAGTTGACTGATCGTCAGCCAAGATTTCCTGAATTGTGCCTTAGCCTCACATTGGTCAACGTTCCTGCACCTGTCGAGCAAGTATTCCGTGTCTCTGCCTCTTCAATTTGATTGACATTTCCCCAGAGTCAAGTGGATATACAAGAATGTAGACGAGCTCATACATGCGGCCTGCTTTGCTGAGGACCTAGATCTTTTTGAGCAAGCCGCATTTGAGTGTATTGAATTTCTTTTTGGGCCGGCATGTATTGTTTTGCTTCAGATATTGACCCGTATTCATGCTAATTTGGAAGGAGTCCGATCCCGACCTAGTAGACGAAGTGGGTACCAATGCAAACAAACAAAACTCTGCTCAATCTCCAGGCCTTAGCTTATCTCATATTGGGAAACAAGTATGCCCCCATTAAAAAGGGCACGAATAGCGGAGACCACGAGCTTATATATTAATGTTTGTGCATAAAATCTTGTCGGTGTCTTCGTCTCACACTTCGTCTAGCGAGCACCCATGAGCCCAGAAGCATATTCACTAATAACTCAACCGGTCCTGATAATCCAGGTCCGTAGCCATATTGTCCCTTATATCGTAGCAAATGACCATAATTGCTTGTGGAGACAGGGTGAAAAAAACGAGTTATGTCCCCCAAGACACGCGGAACGCCTAGCCTCTCAACTGACGGGAGTCAAGGACGGGGCAATCATATACGAGGTCAAAGGTCCGTTGAGTTTTTTTATAAACCCTCGTATGATTCACGAAATTCATCGAAAGGCGGGAGATCTATGATCTCTGTCATTCCTGGATACACATCCATCGTCAATAATGTCTTCTACAAATTCCTGGCACGGCTTCCTCATCACCGTTCGGACCTTATACCACCCGAAGTCCCATTAAAGGAACGGATGAAAACCGCGTTAAACAAGCTTTCCGAAATTACCGGCTTGGACACGATCTCCTTAGACCCTCTCTGCTCCATCTCTTTCTCTTGTGTAACACCAGATTTTTTCAAGGGCCAGACTAAGCTTCTGAGACATTATCAGAAGGATGCAAGCCAGGCATTTATACCAGCTCCAGTCGGAGGAATGCCATTGAGAAAGTGTGTGTATTTGTCTTCGGACTTCCAATTTTTATGTGACCATATCTGCAGGTATTCTCAGAGAGAGCGAGATGAGTGGTCATACATTGAAAGAGGAAAATTGTTCAATGGTGAGCATTGAAACTGTCATATCACAAACGAGCACTCCCTCATCGGTTTATCAGGCAGTGCAGCTTCACATCCAGATCGTGTCAAGGTTGAAGTCGAACGCTCCAAGACCTCGTCACGACAACAAGAGCAGCAACATTCACCAACAGACACACCACTACTCAAGACTGCCTTCTCGTCTAGTGCCATGGGGGTAAATGAAAAACAAACAACGAAGAAAACCAAAACTTTCAAGGGTGTCGACCCCCCTCAAACGACATCGTCGTCACAGCGGATGCTGGCATGACGAATAATAGGATAGTACTTGATATCGCCTTACAATATTGACCGTTAATCCATTTTGCTGTATCTTGTTTGTTACGTATCAATTAAGCACATGTTTAGACTTATCTAACTGGTACCATGTCTGCATAGGTGTATCACCAACAAGAGTTCTGCTCTGACACCCCTTTAGCTCTAACACCCCTTTGCTTTTGCTACATTTATAGTATACGCCTGTTCACCAAATGTACGCTTCAGCGTAACACATGAATTAATAAAGGTCTATTTACATAAAAACATTTTGTCTCTACATATATCTGTAAATCCAACCCTAGCTACTTAAGTGGGATACACAAACATCGATTATATGGAGTGTAGTTCACCAATGTCCAAGGATAGTGTTGAAGCAAAACAACCTAGAGACTGCCTTCAGCCATCTTCGCCTTGTAATATCTCACCATTTCCTCCAAACCCATGCGCACAGTCCATCTGGGCTGCCAGCTGAGGGACTCCTTAGCTCTGGTGGTGTCAGGTCGGCGCATCTGTGGGTCATCAGTGGGCATGGGCTTATACACGATGTTGACACGGCGACTGCGCTTAACGCCATCCTCGTCTTGCACCTTCTCTACTATCTCCCGAACAAGCTCGGCAAATTCACCGATCGTAAATTCATCTCCATTACCTATGTTAACAGGGCGGGATTCGTCGGAGTTCATGAGGGCGATGAGTCCGTCAATTAGATCGTGGACATATTGGAAGGAGCGAGTTTGTTTGCCATCACCGTAAACTGTCATGTCCTCGCCTTTGAGGGCTTGAACGATGAAGTTTGAGACGACACGACCATCGTAGGGGTTCACTGGGCGAGGTGTCATGTTAGCACAGCCGTTCGGGGCAGAAGATGAGTTAAGCTTACTTCGAGGACCGTAGGTGTTGAAAATGCGGGCGACCCGGACATCGACACCGTCCTGACGCTGAAAGCCATATGTTAAGGTTTCAGCAACACGCTTTCCTTCATCGTAACAAGCACGGGGACCAATGGGGTTGACATTGCCCCAGCTGGATAATTTCATCATTGATGGAATGACAGAAATCTAGCCATGAGTCGACTCACTATTCCTCGTGCTGAGGGTGAACTTCAGGATCTCCATAAACCTCTGGTGAATAAATAATTAAAACATTTAATTAAAAAATGACAACCCGAAGAAGCGGAGGCAATATACCTGATGTGCTGCTGATCAAGAATCTGGCCTTGGTGCGCTTTGCCAGTCCAAGCATGTTAAGAGTACCCATGAATGACGTCTTGATGGTCTTAACGGCATTGAATTGGTAGTGAGGGGGCGAAGCAGGACAGGCAAGATGATAAATTTCTGATTAGTGTAATTAGCTGAGTGACGTGTTGGGTCAATCGGTGGACTTACGGTCACATTCAATCATGAAGGGTTCGACCACATCATGACGGACCATCTCAAAGTTGGGGTGTCCAATCCAATGGCTGACAGTAGTCTTAGAACCAGTGAAGAAATTGTCGAGGACTGTGACTTCATGGCCGAGAAGCATCAGTCTGTCCACAAGATGGGACCCGACAAATCCAGCACCACCGGTCACCAAGATCCGTCTACGCTGCGATGGAGGCAGAAGCTTCACCGGAGTGAAACGAGAAAGGGTAGTATATGATATGGACTTGGTTTCCGGATAATAAATCGACTTGGATTGATAGGCGGTATGGCCCTTGGTGAACTTGGCATTTTGGGCCTCCTGCTCGTCCTCGATCAAGGAGGCGTTTTCATCGTTCGAGGTCGAAGCGGCGTAGTGTGGACGCAGATACAACGAGCGAAGCACGTCTATAGGGACTTCACAATCGAACCCGAAACGGTTGAAGCCAACTGTGGTGATTTCATTGCCGTTTTTATCCAAAGTGCGAATCTGGTGTGCAAACATGTCAGTCCGAATTTTTGGGCGATTGACACGTCTCCCAAGGCAACGCGAGAAACGGTGATAGTATTTTCTATACGTCGATTCGAGGAGTGCATCCAGGCGATAAACTTGCCAAAGGGCTCGGAAAAGAGGAAAAACGAAAAACTCACAGGAGTGCTGGCCATGGCTGTTGGCTGTTAGTGGAGGGAAGGATGGCAACCGATTAAACAACGAAACCGCCCTTTATGTTTGCAAAACTCTCCTCCTTTTTGGGCAAGGAATTTGCCGATCATCAAAACGTCGGAAGTAGGGGCTCTTCCGAATCTAAATTTCTAACACAATATGCCGAGAGCGAACAAATCTACTGGCAAGTCGAGACACGACCCGCTTCTCGTACAACTCGATGAGGATCAGGCCGAAGCAAAATATGGCCGTGTATCTCAGCCTGGCAAGCGAAAAAAATCAAAACGTGGTTCAAGCGTCGATGACGATTCGGAGGTCATAACTCGTCTCTTTTCCTGACCATCGGCGATTACTTATTGTCATTCCAGGTCATTTTAGATCCCAAAACATCGCGGCGCATCTTCGAGCTGGCAAAGGATCAACAAGATGAGCTAGACATGCCCAAAGACGCAGAAGTTGCAGAAGAGGAGTTGGAAGACGAAAGACCAAGGACACAGGTCACATTTGATGACGAGGACGATGAAGTCTTTGACAATACCGGAGAAGATATTGAAGAAGAATATGTTAGTTCGTATTCTTCTTAGTGTAATCTCTGCTGAGATGGATTATTGAGCCAGGAAATTGATGCTGGAGATATGGAAACACTCGACGCCTTCCTCCCTTCTAATGCCGTAGAGCGAAAGACCCTCGCCGAACTTATTTTTGCTAAGCTGGATAGCGGAGAAGTGACTTCGACAGCTGCTATTCAAAAGGTTCACCAAGGCAATGCTGACTTTTTCAACTTATCTCATGGCAATACTGAATTTAGCGTATTCTAGGCGGGGAAGCTCCTGATCCTGCGGCTGGCCTTAACCCATCGGTTGTCGAGGCTTATACAAAGTGGCCTTTGGTTTCTTCTGTTAAATTCACTTCTCTTTGTTTACTTGGCGTTTAGGATCGGCACGATACTACGAGGTTACACTTCTGGGCCCCTACCGAAGCTCTTCAAAGTAATTCCCTCTCTTCCGGCATGGGCTCGCATGCTAGCCCTCACCCACCCAGAAAACTGGTCTCCTCATGCCTGCTTTGCGGCAACCAAAATTTTCATCTCTAATATGAAGCCGGCCCAAGCCCAGCTGTTCCTCGGAGTCGTTTTGCTGGACGCCATTAGGGAGGACATTCGAGAAAACAAGAAATTGAATGTTCATTACTACCAAGCATTGAAGAAGTCCATGTATAAACCTGGCGCGTTTTTCAAAGGGATCATTTTCCCATTGCTTGATGTAAGACGGTTGTCTTTCATTGAACCTAACTTACCATCCTTTTGCGTCACAGCAGGGTTGTACGTTAAAAGAAGCGACGATCATTGCATCGGTACTTTCCAGAACCAAAGTCCCCGTGTTGCATGCATCAGCTGCACTCCTTCGCATTGCAGAAATGGACTATACAGGTACGGATGTAAGCACTGCACCAACGAGACTCGCTGATAGCACTGTAATCAAGGTCCCAACTCGCTCTTCATCCGTGTGTTGATCGACAAGAAGTTTGAATTACCATACAAGGTTGTCGATGCTATCGTGTTCCATTTTATCCGGTTATCGAACTCTTATAAAGCCAAAAAGCGGGGAGAATCTGAAAAGCTTCCTGTCTTATGGCACCAGAGCTTGCTGGTGTTTGCGCAGAGGTGGGCCGGCGCTCAGCTTTCATTTGTTGTCAACTTTTACGAACATATGCTACAGATATGCATCCGATCTGACCCCTGACCAGAAGGACGCCTTACTGGACGTGATACGTGCAACACCTCATCCTCAAATCAGCCCAGAAATTCGGCGAGAGCTGGTAAACTCTGTGGCAAGAGGTGCACCCAGGCTTGAGTCGGACCAGGACGTCATGATGGGTTAAACATCCTTGTTATTACCTCTTGTCCCGAAAATCTATTATGTCATGCCCAGTCTCTTCAAAAATTTCCCGCGCTGGTGTTAGTGGGAACACTTCTCGTGCTTCGCTTCTCTCCACGCTTCGAACTGTGCGATTTTGAGTTTCTGAGATGTGATCCCTTTCTTTCTGACTTTTCCCCCGTCCCTCTTGATGACATATCCCTAAACTCCAGCTATGAACAGGTTCTCGCGCTTCATTCCTGTCTTCACAGGCAGCACAAACATTCCTTCAGACTTCAATGTCCCAAACTTAGATAAAGATAGTAACAACGACAACGACACAACCAAGAAAGAGGACAAACTTCTTGGGCTACAACGTGTTATGATTGATGCTCGGAAAGCGAAACAACCTGTTATTGGTTCGTTTTCGCTTTGAATGGTTAGAGACGTTGGCGCTGTGCTTACTTACATTGCTCGCATTGTCAGGCTCCTGGATGATGTTTCCTGGCGCAGCACTCGCACGAATGGTTGCACAACTGGGATATGATGTGCGAGTTCAAAACTTGATTTCTTCTTTGGACAACGAATGCTGAGTGACGACCGTAACTTCATGATCTTACAGTTTGTTTTGATCGACTGTGAACACGGAAACATTGACGACGCGACAATGCACGCATCCGTAGGTGCCGTCGCTGGAGAGGGATGTTCACCAGTCGTACGTATCCCTGGACCGGATAATGTATATGTCAAACGCGCGTTGGACTCGGGAGGTCAGCTATTCTCGTTCTATCACTTCCAGAGTCGGACGATGCTGACGTTTGGTGTTCATCTTGGTGGCTCAAAGCGCACGGCATTCTCTGCCCATCAATGTCCACAGCCGACGAAGCACGCGCGCTGGTGTCGTATGCAAAGTTCCCAGCTACTTCCAAAGCCGTCCCTGGTGGCTCATCCAATTATTTGTCGAACTCAAAGATATCCGGTACCCGAGGCGTCGGCTCGCCGTTCGCGCCTGCAGTCTTTCGCCAAACAATGCCAGAGTACATACGCACGGCAAACCGAAACACATTTATCGCGGTGCAAATCGAGACACTGCTTGGGCTGGAAAACTGCGAGGACATCGCGCGGGTTGACGGAATCGGTTGGTTCTCTTCTGCTAACTGCCACTTGGACGGATATTAAATGGTTAGATAGATATGCTATTTATTGGGTCCGTTGATTGTCATTGAAGACCTCATCTGGCTGAGAACTTACAGACCAAACGACCTGGCATCGTCCATGGGCTATCCGCCTCTCGAGCACGAGTCCATCCCAGAAGTGCAAGACGCCATCAAGCGTATCCTCGCAGCAGCCCGACAGGCGGGTAAGTATGCAGGCATGTTTTGTACGTCGGCAGAGCACGTCCGGAAACGATTTGAGCAAGGGTGTAAGCCCGCCTTTTCTTCTGACCGCTATTAGTTCTGCCATGTGGTTGACGATCGTTCCTTGCCGTAGTTGACCTTATGAATCTAGGTGGAGATGTCGTTGCGCTGCAGGAATGGAACGGGGAGCAGCTAGGAAGACTTAAGGATATAAGGAAGGGAGCTCTCGGATTTTGTGAGTAGCTTTCGGTCTGTGATAGTCCTGCTTGGTGTTGTCACCTACTTGTACATTGAATAAAATCAACAGCGTATAACTAAACTGTTTATAAATACAACTCCTTGTACATGTATATATACAAAATACCCATAGATTCCTGCGAATGCTATTGTGCTCTCAGCGTTTACTTCGTTTCCCCTAGTGTGGTCCCACTGGCAACTTGGATTCCCCACTCCGGACCAAACATTTCGTTACTCTTTCCCTTTGATTCGTTGATCAACATCAGCGCACTCTCCACTCCTGTAATGGGCAGCCGGAGGAGTGAAGGTCGGGCACCTTCAGTTGCCTGTGGATGGTTGAACGGAAGGTGTGAAGGTAAAACTCCAGCTTGGCGAAGAGCAGTGGCTTGATCCCACCAGATGTGTTCTGTTACGGACATGATTGGGAGTTATGAAGAGTTATGAAGGAGGTATAAACGAACCGTTATACAGCCGATCGCCACGGATGTTAACGACGGCAAGCATGGGTATGGATAGCTTCTTTCCTGTAGCCGGGACGCCTGGGAGAAGCCAGTCGACGGTGCGATCGTGTGTTAGATGATAGACAAATTCGTCTTGGGCACAGTGTGGAAAGAAATTAGTTTTGCAGTTGAAAGAGCATAAAACGAGACGCACCTACGACACGGTCAGGGCCAACTGTGCGAGAAACTACTTGAAGATTGGCGTCTGCAGGGTTTCTGAGGTGCTGCCTGAGATCTGCAGGGAAACGGGACACGGCCATATTCGACTCACGAGAATATAAAGTGGTCTCTGTAAAACGCGGTCAGATTTTCTCGTCCTACACCGCCTGTCATCTGTAGGGGTTATGGGGACGATTCGAACAAGAATCGCAGTGATCTCACCGTTGGGATGTGATTGACATAAGGCTGAGCCTGCCGGGTTTCCTTTGATCAGCGAACTTGAGAAATTGGCAGGAGGAATACTCACGACCATTGTTCCCATCGTTTTTGCCACACTCCGTTCCTGGAACTCAAAAAAAGTGTGCTCGTCCCAGATCGCTTCGAGGTCGAAGAAGGGACCACCAAGGCACTTCCTAAGGAAGACGAGGGTGCGACTGTGGGCAAGCGCCGCATGGCCTGGGTCATACGTGGCTGCTTGGGGCAAGACAAACGTAGTAGAAGTGGTGGAATAGGTGTGCTGTGTCGTCAAAGCGGTGGGAGGGTTTCTGGGTCGTGGGGCATTGGAGGTGAGATGAAGGAGGACGGGGATTGTGCAGGACGGGGATGGGAAAGAGCCATAGCCGACAAACGCTGCGATGCGTGGATCCTTTGCAACGGCTTCGGAGACGGAGTAGATTAGCTTTGAGTCGTAAACTGAATAGCATACATACGGTTAGTTTTGGGAAAAGGACGTATGGAAGGGGCAATTTACCAATGACAGCGAACTTGTCCTTGATATCGACCTGTTCCAAAGCTTCAAGGGCATCGATTCCTTGCTTTAGAGATTGTTCGACAGAAAGACGGTCAACTGCAGTGATGGCGACGACAGCAAAACCCTCTTCTGCCCACTTGATGATGGGGTGAGGGTCGAGAGGCATGCTCGCCGGTGGGGTGAGATCGAGGAGGTCAGGGAGAAAGACGAGGATGGCAGGACCTGTGGCTCGACGGGAGAGGGGTGGCTGGAGAAGGACATGGGGAGCTAGAGTTATGACTGGAGCAGAGGGCAGAGGAACTGGCTGCTCGTTCGCAGAGCTGCCATCGTACACCGTGGCCATCGTCAAAGCGGATCAATTCCCAGATTGGGAAACACCTTGCCTATTTTGGTCCCAGCTCAGGGCGTGGGTACAGCTATATAGCACCAGCAGCCACCAATCCGGGAGTTGCCGAGATTGTGAAGGTCGGGTCGAAATTTAGTGACGCTCATCAACATCCCCGCCTTCCTCAAGATGAGGTGAGTGTTGCCGTCGTCGTCCTTCACATTGCCCTGCTCACTGCGTCTCCCTCTTCTAGTCACCGTAAGGTTTGTTGCTGTCGACTTACCAGACGGTGAGGATTGGACACTGACTGGTGTGGTCCATTATAATCACAGTTCGAAGCTCCCCGTCACGGTTCGTTGGGTTTCCTCCCAAGAAAGCGTGCCGCTCGTCATCGTGGAAAGGTCAAGTCTTTCCCCAAGGTATGTCCCACCTTGGTTGGACCCTCTGCCTTGTTTTCATTTTTTTTTTGGTGATCTCAGGATGACCCCAAGAAACCCGTCCATCTGACCGCCATGATGGGCTACAAGGCAGGTATGACCCACGTCGTCCGTGACCTTGAGCGACCTGGCTCCAGTGCGTATTTTACCTCCAAAGTAGGCCATCAGGATCCTCAAAACGCTTTTTCTATCCAGAAATGCACAAGCGTGAAGTCGTGGAGGCAGTCACCGTCATCGAGACACCCCCCATGATCGTCGTCGGTGTGGTTGGTTATGTCGAGACTCCCCGAGGCCTGCGCACACTCACCACCGTTTGGGCCTCGCATCTTTCGGACGAGGTCAAGCGTCGCTTCTACAAAAACTGGTATCGTTCGAAGAAGAAGGCTTTCACCCGCTACGCCAAGAAGCACGCCGAGGACAGCGGTAAGAGCGTCGCTCGCGAGCTCGAGCGTATCCGCAAGTACTGCACCGTTGTCCGTGTCCTTGCCCACACTCAGATCAGAAAGACCGGCCTTCAGCAGAAGAAGGCCCACCTCATGGAGATTCAGCTCAACGGTGGTTCTGTTGCAGACAAAGTCGAGTTTGCCCAGGGTCTATTTGAGAAGCCTGTCGAAGTTTCGTCGGTATTTGAGCAGGATGAGAACATCGATGTCATTGCCGTGACGAAGGGTCATGGTTTCGAGGGTGTTACTCACCGTTGGGGCACCAAGAAGCTGCCGCGCAAGACGCACAAGGGTCTCCGAAAGGTTGGCTGCATCGGAGCTTGGCATCCTTCCAAGGTCATGTTTTCTGTTGGCCGTGCTGGTCAAAGTAAGTATTCATATTTGTTTATCGCGATCGTTCTGTTGATTCGTTTTCTCTGTTAGACGGTTATCACCACCGTACTGAGCTCAATAAGAAGATCTATCGTATTGGTTCCGGTGCTGACGAGGGTAACGCTTCGACAGAGTCTGATATCACGAAGAAGACCATCACACCCATGGGTGGCTTCCCTCACTATGGTATCGTCAAGAACGACTTCCTCATCCTGAAAGGATCTGTGCCCGGAACCAAGAAGCGTGTCATCACTTTGCGCAAATCGCTGATGACCCATACATCTCGTCGTGACTTGGAATCCGTTCAACTCAAATTTATTGATACCTCGTCGAAATTCGGTGTATGTTTCCTTTATAATTTTTTGATTTTAATTCTTTGGCTCATTGTCCCCAAGCACGGTTCCTTCCAAACATTCGAAGAAAAGGCTGCGTTTTTGGGAACGCTCAAGGCCCGCGGTTGATTGTTGTTTTACTACCTACTTGCATAGTCGTCGTTTTTCTGTTGTATTCTCGTTATATGCCCCACCACGCCCTCATGCAATTTCGTATGAAATACAACATATCTATGATTTGGACATAAGCAGAGAATCAGTGCGTGCGTGAGAAAGTAAAGTATAAATAAAAAGTTTGCTGTGGTTTTTGCCAGTTTTGTCAACGGCGTGAACGCTGCCTTTTCGTTGGCTTTGCGCGTCTTCAGACGTCACATTCGTGGTCGGTGTGCTGCAGATTGCGGTAAGTCCTCAGGATAGCCACGAGTTGCCGCATTTTACTAAAAACTTCGCTGTTCTTTGAATATGCACAGGATGATTGCTTGTGGTTTTGATGCTGAGAGCGTCCTCGCTGGGCCTCAGTCTTCCCCGACCCACTGTCCTTGCAATCCAATCACGTCGTCGGCTCTACGGCGCCAGGAGCGGGTGGGCAGCACCGCTCGTGCACAACGCCAGCAACAGCGACTCTGTGCACTCTTCTCAGGCGTCGGTGGCCCATTCGCCTCCACCTACGCCACTGGATACCTACCGTCACCAATCCTTGTCTCAGGCGGTCAAATGCCCAGAGGCGCAAGAGAAGTTCCACGCTGTTCAACTCCAGGAACAGTTTGTGGAAGAAGTTGGAAACGAAGCTGTTCTAAATGTTTTTTCTGTTTGCTCTGTGGGTATCGAAAACAAGCAGATCCCTTTTGGAGAAGGGAAAACGCAGACAACTGGAGATGTCGATGGAGTTCCTCCAACGGAGGGTCCAACAAACGGAGAACGGCAGAACACGTCACAAGTCCACAGGAGACGCGATATTGTGGAATCGGAATCTCCGTCATTTACGGCAGAGAAACCATGGCCTCTCGACACCGTCAAACCAGTAGAGATTTCCAACAAAACTGTCCATCTTCTCAAGAGCATCGAGCGTGGCATCGGAGCTACTTACCAGAAATACGAATACGCTGTGCAGCTTCAGGCGAACTGGAAGAAGAAGCGCGCGGGCATGGAAGCGTGGAGGACAAAGCAAGAGGCCCGGCGGAAAACGAACCTCCTGCACGCTCACACAATACCAGGAGAAGCGGAACTGGAACTGGCACGAGAACGAGAACGAGAAACAGAACGAGAAATAGTGTTAGAGTTAGAACGAGAACGAGAACGAGAAGGCCTTCCTCCCCGCAATCTGCCAACCCTCCTTCGCCAGCACTTGTCCATTCTCGGCACGACCGCCTCAGTAGACGAAGCCTGGGACGCTTACGTTTACCTCATCGACACTATCGCGAGCCACAAAGTCGTCTACTCGCGGATGGACCACATCCCCTACGCGCACCTCCACCGCTTCAGCCGGCTGCTAGCGCACAACCTGCCCAAAACGCACATGCAGTACCTCCGCCTGCTGTCAGTCCTTACATACATCGTCCACTGCGGTGGGGTGCTCAAGCAGGCGCAGTGGAACGCGCTCATCGATCACGTCGCGTCAGGCCGCAGGAAGACGACGCAGGAAGACGTCGAGCGGGCGTTGGGTGTTTTTCGGGGCATGAAGGCGGGCCGCCTACCTGGGTCGTCTTCATTTAGGATGCCCGCCGAAGAGGGGGGCGAGCTCCTGCTCCCGGAGCAGTCACCATTTGAGCCTGACGTGTACACAGTGACTACGCTGCTCGCCATTGCGGCGCGTGCCATTGACACAGCGACGCTCAAAAGCGTCTCTCTCGCAATGTCCAAGGCTGGTATAGCCCCCAACAGGGTTACTCACTTATCATTGATGCGGTACTTCACCGTCAAAAAGGATCTTGGCGGGGTGAGGCGCACCCTCCAGAAGATGCGGCATCAAGACTTGGAGCTTGGTCTCGATGGACTGAACGCGTGCATCTGGGCGTATGGCAATAATGACAGGCTGGATATTGTGCTCATGATTTACCGCGTACTGCGACACAATAAAATTCCAGAGAAGTACCTTGGCCCGGATGACATCCACGACGTTGTCACAGCGTTGCGGGAGGAATCGATATTTGTCGAGAATGGCATCGTTCCAGATGCGATCACCTACACAGCCGTCATCCAGACGCTAGCGTATCATGGCCACTTCGAGCCGTCAATCAAGGTGTTCATCGACATGTTGACCATCGAAAATGACGAGCCTGGTGCACTCATTTTTTCATCAAAGAATGGCGACCTAAAGCTCGCGGCTTACACCCCGTCCGTTGCAATTTATCGCGCATTGTTCCTTGGGTTTGCCCGCCACGGTATCCCACCTCGTTTCGACCGCGATCCCGATGCGACAGACTGGACGCTGAAGAACCTGCTCGAAATTTTCGAGCGCTTCCTTTCGTTACCACAGACGGCCACCCTCACTCTGCCTGTCCTTGATATCATTATGTCGGCTTTCGACCAGACCAGTGCGGACAACCCTGATGTTATGCGAAAGGCTTGGATGGCTCTAGACGACAGATTCGGAATTGTGATATATAAACCGCACTTAAATTCACGACTAGCAAGGCTTCAGCGGACACTGTTTCCAACGACTAGTCAAAACTAGCTTAACATCATTTAGTTTTATCCATTCGCCAACGTGAGGTGTAATACATTTCCGTCACTGTCTTCTAGCAAGCCATTTATCTACAATGTACAAGGGATATAAGTGCCCATTACGTTATAGACATAATTCATCTTCAAGTTCGAGTTCCTCAGTCCTAGGGTCCAACAAAAAGCCAGCTTTAATTTTGTCCCTCGTTCGCCTTTCGCCACTGGATGTACTCGTACCAAGTGACACTCCTCTTGCTGCTCTGGTACCTCTCCAACTTGATGCTGCGGCGTAGATCCTCGGTGATGCGGTGCCTCCACCCGGCCTTGTGAATGGCGCTGTCGATGGCCTCGATCTTGTCCCACCCTTGCTCTGGGATGACATCGGGAAGGTACGTGGCGGTGAAGGTCTGTCTCGATGTCAAGCGCGGAAGGTGCCCAGAGGATGAAAGAGGTGAGGGGGTCTCAGATGGTGAGCTCTGAGTGAGACTGGGATGGGGGAATGTAATGTGGATGCCGTGAACGCCGACTGTCCAGTCGAGATAGGTGTCCCCATATTCGAAGTCTGTGAGCAGCGACACGCTGCGTTGGAGACGAGCGGTTTATAGTTAGTTACCCAATTTAAATATGTTTTGCAAACATTGAAAAGATATGGGTCATCATACCAGCATTGTAGGCTCTCTAGTTCACTCTTGTCTATCTTTCTAAATCGAGAGTCTCTGAAAGCACTGATGAGAGCGTAGTCTGCGACACCCTGCTGTATGGGCATCGGTTCAAAGTTGCCAATGCATCCCCGCAAGTGCCAGTCGCCCCTGTGCTTGTGATTCCAGGTGACGAACAGCGGACTGTGTGTCGTGGTGAGGAATAACCGAACTGAATCGAGATAAGATGGCCGCGCACTATTTCTCATTGGGAAACTTTGGGGAAACAGGCGTCGCGCCGGTTAAACTGCAATAAAGAGCGTCAAATGCGTGAAAGCAGTGTTCTGGGAGGCAGGCATCGTTTCCATCCTGGCCATCTGGTCTAGCGGGGGTGAGAGCCATGGACTTGGAGCGTGGACTTGGAGCGTAACAAAAGGGGGGAGGACAGGTGGATGGGGGTAACCAGCAAATAGGATGGTGCCTGCGAGTCAGGCTTATATGGAGGGCCTCAACACCAGATCATAGGATTATCAGTAAATCGTAATCACGCAGGGGTGGGCATATGAAGCTGTCTGAACAAACTTCCTAAAGTATCTACAATGCACCCGATGCGGACAAACAGATATGCATGGTTCCTATGAGAAAAGGACATGAATGTGGCATATTTACTAATAGATCTGTAGATATAGAATAGATAAAGGAGCCTATGGGAATCAGGACTGGTGGGTTGGCCCTCCAGAGTGAAGGTATGGACGTTAAGTCGTGACATGGAAGAGATATGGAACATGGGTAGTGCGTGAGGACAACAGGAAAGAGTAAGAAACGCGTATCGAATGGAAACAGGCACAGAAGATTGGGATGGAGAGGAGTCAATGAGGTTGAGAGAGTCAATAATTGATGCGGAATAAGGATGAGAAGTACAGCGAAAAGAAGCAGAGATGATGAGAGTGAGTGATGAAAAGAGACAATGAAGGTCGACAAGGGAGAGTAGGGCGCCCGGCGCCAACGGCAGCGATGGCTAACAACAACTCCAGCTCCCCGAACGTTGGGCTTTTTCGCGAGCCTCTTCTTCATCTGCTTGGGCAGACCATGCCGGTGTGCTGACGCTGGATAAGAATACACTGTCACGTTTCTTCAGTTCGTTCTCCTGCTCGATGCTATCCTTTCGCGTGATAATCGCAGAGATAAGGTGCTCAAACAGGTTCTGAATACCTAGAAGAAGGGTAAGACTCGATAGAACAAATGAGATCGAATTAAATCGTACCGATGTCATCTTTGGCAGACACTTCGAACAGCTCCATGCCCTTGCTTAGACCCCATTCCCGATCGTTCTCCTCGTCTTCTTCGGCTTCTTCAATGCTATTGCTGCTATTGTCGTTGTTTTCGTTCCAGCCTGCGGCATTACCGAAGTGTGAACCAAAACGAGACGATTGCGGTGTTCTAGTGCCTGTGGTACTGGTGTTGGAGCGAGTCAGAGAGCTGGACGTCTTAGGCCGGCTCTGTGCCGTAGTCTTACTGCGGTTGAGAGCGGAAGGACGGTTGGGTGGAAGGTCCAAGTAGGCGGGTGCTTCGGGTGATGCTGGAGACGGTGTCGTGGATGGCGCTATAAATGTAGGCGAGCGGATACCAGGGAAGGAAGTAAATCGCGGACGGATATAAGATAGGGTAGATGGTGCGGGCGGCGGCGGCGGAGGAGGAGGAGGTTTGGGCGGAGGGAACCAGTTGTGAAGCGATAAGCGAGCGAGATCAGATGTGACCTGGCGGTGTCGGTAGAGATCCGCCTTAGAACCAACGATATAGATAATGAGCTCGGGCGGACAATTCTTCTTCAGCTCTAAGACCGAAGAGGAGCGTGAGTTTCTGATTAAGGCAAATGAAATCACTCATCCGTACCCTCGAGCCAGCCCCGAATGTCCTCGAAAGTGGACGCATTGGTGATATCGTACAGAAGCAGAGCCGCGTTAGCGCCTAGTGAAAAGAAAATAGTAAGACTTCCTGACGTGGCTGAAATGGTTGAGACGGACCTCGATAATACATGGGCGCCTGGAAATGACAGTTGGTGGGTGGCATATGGCGTTGGAGGGAAAAATAAACGCACCATGCTTCTAAATCTCTCCTGCCCAGCAGTGTCCCAGAGCTGCAGGCGGACCTTTAGCCCATTTACGTAGACTTTCTTTGTAACAAAGAAAGCGCCGCTCGTCGAGGTAGTGTTCTTGGGATCGAACTTGTTCTGGGTATAGCGATGGAGAAGACTGGTCTTGCCGACACCTGTGAGGGAACATGAGCGAGGGGTCTGAGACTGCTGGGCAGATAAATATGAAGTACCTGAGTTGCCCATGATGACAATCT
Organism: Galerina sulciceps; assembly: GCA_023014345.1. NCBI lineage: Eukaryota > Fungi > Basidiomycota > Agaricomycetes > Agaricales > Galerinaceae > Galerina > Galerina sulciceps. The sequence goes on along the minus strand of JAEDXJ010000005.1, from coordinate 361,856 downwards.
TGCTGTCGATGCCATGGTCATATCTGGAGCGAGAGTAGGGGTCGAGACTCTGGTACTGCTCCATAGGAGGAGAGACCACGCACGCGTGGACGCTCGTGTCGGACGGGGATTGAGGACGGGCCCAGGGGCCTCTTGGGCGTCGGGGACGTATGGGACGGACAAGCTGGGAGAGGAGAAAGAAGGAACGGGCCAAGACTCGGGGCGTCCATACTCGGCAACCGGCCCCTGACATAAATATTGTCGCGGCACACGTGGGACTTTTCATCGCCGCACTTGATCAACGGACAAGTCCTCTTTCGGCTCAAAAATCGTATAATATTGTCATATCTACATAGCCACCTCCCCGCTTTACTCCTGCGCAACCACCGGGAACTCGAATACAACATCTTTCCCCGTCAGGCGGCGATACACCGACGAGAACGAATCAAGCTTGTACTCCAGCGACGTCGCATCTTTCGAGTCGAGCAGCCTGTCACCGCCTCATTACTCTCCTTGACTCGGATCAGCAGGCATAGGCACTCACACTTTCAATAGCTTTGATCCATCGACGGCAACACGAGTTCGCTTGCCGACAATCTCTGTTGGGAAAACCAGATCCTCCAGAATCTTCTCGTGCACGTTCGTAAGGGTGCGACTGCGAGGCCTCTTCTGCTTCACGCGCGAGTTGCGGGTGGGTTTGCGCAGCATCCGGCGCTGAGCAATGAATACGACATGACGGTCAGAGAATTTCTTCTCGAGCTCCCGTGTCAGCCTAGATAGACAACGCGACTTTTCAAGAGCGGTCGATTATTGACACAACATAATACTCACCTTTGCTGCACTTTGTGGAAAGCCTTCAATTGGGGGACCGGAACAAAGATAACGATTGCCTTCTTGCCGCCACGGACATCAACCTCGCGAGCAGCAGAGATCTGGAGAGCACGGAGCTCGTTTTTGAGTTCGGGAACATTGTTCTCCAGGTCAATTAGTGCCTGGGCAACGCTCGTTTCGGTTTCATCGGGAGGTGTGGTGGGCGCATTTGCAGTGCGGAGAATCTTGCTGTTGACGGTGGACATCTTGAGGAATTACGCCCTGTAAGCAGAATCAACATCCAGACTCCAATGATGCCATCCACCCCGTTCCTAATCCCAAATCCTTCCAAGTCTCTTCCGAGTATTCCACTCTACAGTAGACACACAGAGGAAGACAAAAATGCAACGGGTACACTCACCAGACGTTTCGACGACGGCAACGATGACGAGAAGAGAGTTCTTTCGCTGTGATGCAAACAGGGATAACAACAAGACCAAACTCTTCCTCCGAAATGGCAAGCCGGCCGTGCTGCCAAACAAGGAACTTACCGGCGGACTCAAAAGATTATGTCAAGTCGTTCCAATTCCGGAAACACTGGATGTCGGAGGGCATTCCTCCCGAACAATAAACTCTTTGCCTCAAGGCGTTTGCATGAGCTCCATTCTTCGGGTTTGCGAGGCTCCACTGTTGACCCTTCCAATGTCCTTGCGACGACTCTATGCAGTACGAGAGCGTTTCCTTTCCAGTAGTCAAATTCCCTGTGTTCCCGCACCTCGGGCGGTCATCCGAAACGGTCTCGCATGCCAGTGCAGTTTTATGGATCTTGCTATGCAATATTCACCATAGTCTGCTCACGGTATAACCCCATTTTACTAGGCTCAGTGATAACACAGAAGGAATACAAACTAGAGTTCCCTAATTTCTTGATCATTCGCAGTGTCAAATATCAATCCTCTAATTTCCGAAATGAAAATAATGTCATCGTCAACGCCTACCCCATTTAAGATTCATCTCGCGATTTTTTATACTCTTCGACCCATTTTGTCTCAACTTCGCCTTTCGGCATCACTGCGAAAGATAGACAGCCGTCCTTTATCTCGAGCCCATCCATCGGTGATCCCTCCTTCGCTTTAGCAGCATTACACACGTCCCGCAGTGTCATCTTCTTGCCAACCTTTAACAATCGCTTCCGGTACGTTGGCGCATATACCACCAAATTACCAGCTACATACTCTCCTTTTTTATCCCACTCGGGCGGTGGCACTTGCGGTGGGAACATGGCCCCTATATGTGCTTCAAACGTGGTGTCCTCTACGAAAGCCGAAATAATGTCGGAGGTAGCGTGCTGTGGATACAGGAAGAAGACAGGGAGGACAAGAGTGGATCCCGTTGGGTCCTCGGAGTCAAAATGCGGTGCAACGGGGCTAACTGAACCTCCGGGTTTGTTGAAAATGACGAGATTGCGTTCCTTCACAGGCGAATAAGCAATGCGGACACGGAGTAGAGCTTTCAGAGATTATCCTTACTCGGAGTGCTTTTTTCAAGGAGAACTTGGCTTCTTCATCTCTTCGTATTCTCTCCCGCTTCTCTCGCTCCATTCGAGCTTTCTCAGCCTTTGTTTTCAGAGCACGTTCTTGAACTGTCTTGATGCTTGCATTGTTAGGATCGTACGAAAGACATCGGGTACAGCAATCCAATGCTTCTTCAGGTCTTTCCAGTGCTAGGAGAGCAAGAGCTGACCGGTAGTAAGCTTTAGAGCATTTGGGATTCTGAGAAAGTGCTTTCGAGCAGTCTCGCAAGACGGACCCGTGATTTTCTAAAATGCATTAGTAGCGGATTTTTTGATACGACAAACACTCACTCAGCTCCAAATTGCATGCAGCTCTATTACATAGCAAAGCTTCTATAATTACCGAGTCTGTCGGCTTTGCGTCCAAACCTTGGGTGTAAAATCCAATAGCCTCCCGATGTCGTTTGCCCTGGAAATATTCATTTCCTTGATCTTTGAAATTCTGCGCAATCTCTGACTATCGTTAAGGGGAATAAAGGCCGACCAAATGCAGATTCTCACCTACCATCCGGCGTTCCTTCATAGATCAGGCTCTGGAGAGCAGAAACCGTCGGGTCTAAATTGTCTTCGTCTGGGAGGGATTTCATGAAAAGAGGTACTGAATCGAAGGAAGCAAGAGCTTCATCTTCTGTGGGCCCTTCCCTCCTCGAAGGGCCAGCTACCTTGGACGTCATTTTGAACAGCAGTCGAGGTGAAGGCGAAGGCAGAAAAGACAGATCTAGACGAGTCGGGAAAATGCGATTACAAGATAAAGTAGTATGATGTTTAAACTTCTCACCTTGCTTCAATGTACAAAGGACTGCAAAGAGCCCTGAACGATAGTGGACGGTTCAGATACAAGGTTGGTATAGCTTTTGGATGTTGGAGACTTTTAGCAATTTACAATTCAAGTTGGTCCTAGGATCCAGAATCTGTGGTAGACTTCTTGGTAATTGGTGGAGGTGATTTTGGTCTTCTCTTGTCTGGTTTGCATGACTTATAGCAAAAAATCCTCTAGGTGTCATAGGCCTTGCGGTTGCCCAACGTCTATCCCAGCACTTTCCGACCAAGTCAACATATCTTGTGGAAAGGCACAGCCGAGCTGGGGAAGAAACAAGGTAGGTTCAAGGCCTGCATGAACTCGATCCCTGCATTTTTCTGAAAGATAACCTACAGTTCTCGTAATTCGGAAGTCATTCATTCGGGTTGGATTTTTTTTGTTTTTCAGGCTGCCAATTTTCGTTGCTCAGTTACAATTAGGTCTATACTATCCTCCTGGCTCACTGAAGACAAGTCTATGTTTGCGGGGGCGCGATTTGATGTATGAACGATGCAAGTTGCATAATATTCCTTACAAGCAAATCGGAAAGCTGGTCGTGGCCACGACCGACCAACGTTCATACGTAGAGGGCCTTCATGCTAAATCGCTGAAACTTAAATGGCCAGCACATTCTCCTACAGTGGTTCAATCTGATAGGGTTTTACCTACCAAGCTGCTATCTGAAGGGGAAATACGCGCAATGGAACCTGATTTGTCCAAAGATATAGTCGCTGCTTTATGGTGTCCCAAGACCGGCATCGTCGACTCTCATTCGTTTATGGACAGTCTAGAAAAAGATGTAATGGAGTCAGAAAGCGGAGAGCTGGTGTTTGCCACACAGGTCGTGAGGCTCGACGCATACGACAAGTCAAGAAGTGCTGAAAGTTTCCCAGATATCGACGCGGCGGAAGATGGCTGGGTTGTCCAGACAACTACAGATGGGGCTGAAGGATGTGCGATACTCGCCCGAAATCTTATCAATGCTTCAGGTCTCTCCAGTGTCATGGTGCTAAATTCCTTACTTCCTAAGGAAAAACGGATACCCATGTTCTATGCTAGAGGTTCATATGCATCATACCACGGTCCTGGGGCTGCAAGAGTTTCCCATTTGATTTATCCCTGTCCCTTCACTGGCCCGAATGCACATGCATTCGAGTCACTCGGTACACATTTGACGTTGGATCTTCAAGGAAGAATTCGCTTTGGGCCGGATATCGAATGGCTGGAACTTCCAACTTCAGAGGCCAAGCAAACTGAGAATGACAGCGACTTTTGGACAAAGAAGTTGAAACCAGACAGGCGCAGGCTATCTGATATGCACAAGGCTGTCACTAGATACTTGCCAAGGGTGACCTTTGATGGTTTGCAATCTGAATTCGTTGGAATCAGGCCAAAGCTTATACCGCCTGGTGGCGGTTTTCAGGACTTCCTGTTCAGAATGGATTATCCAAGTGTAGATGCTCAAAGGAATCACAGGAACGCAATGATCAGTATGCTAGGAATAGAGTCCCCAGGATTAACCTCGAGCCTGGCAATTGCGGAGATGGTCGTTGATGATATGTTGGGTAAGACATTGTAGAAAATCGGATCGTAGATGTCTAAAAGGATGGATATTTGCGCGAGTGCTGAATGAAACAATAATGTCTATGCACGAGGCGATATTTTTGGGTCCCATGCATTGATTTTCGGAACAACGGTATTGTATGGCTTGTAAGCCCCTCTCGTACCCGTTAGATTCTCTAAGTAAGGCTATAGTTACGAAAGTATCAGCTCATGAATGTCAATGTCACGGAAATATCTTACAGCCTTCCAAGTGGTGGTCGGCAATCTCTGCTAAGGTCACGTTCCGTAACACGACATGTGACGCGTTACAACCGCCCAAAATAAGTGACCCACGCGCGCCTACGCTTCCACAACGCTCTCTGCTTCGCGGAAACACACTGAATGAATATTATATTTTTAAAACTATTTTATGAAAGCTATTTAGTGTTCAACTATTTTTAAATAGACCCGTTCAGAGAAAACTCCTGCCAAATTTGCCTGGTCAGGAAGCCCAAACTTCAAAGGAATAGAACTTTGCAGGAAGTCAATTCTGAGGCAAGGTTTGCTGATACAAAATGCTTCTTAGATATATATCTTTAAAAACTATTGACCAGATTGTTATTTAAAGGGCTATTTGCTGAGATCTAGCTTGAAATTGGCGAGTTTTTTACCAAAAAAAAATTGGAGAAGAAATCTAACAAATAGAAATCACTCTAAATAGTTTAAGAATGATTTTTTAGTACTGGAAGAAAACGAAATATTGGCTTGTTGAAGAGTTCTATTCAATTTTTAAATCTCTGCCTATATAATTATCGTATACCAGACCAAAGGGGCCAATATTTCTTTCAAAAATGGGGTTAATATACTTAGAGTAATTCTTATTATTAATAGAGCATAATTTTTAGCTGCACTGTGGCATGATTGTTCATGGAAGTGGGGTAGGAGGCAGGAAACATCTAAATATTAATTGGGACCAGATGATATCAGGACAATTCAATATAGGTTCTATGTACTCTAAATCCTTTGGATGTGTTATTTATAAGATGTGGCTGAAAATTTTGTGGAGAAAGCTCCAGAAATGAGGATATGAGTGGTCTCCTAAGGGGCCAAAAAAGCATATTCAAGTTACATACTTTTGAGTCATTTTTAAATCATATTCTTGTAATTACGAGCCCAGTAATTTTAATTTACATATATTCATGATATATTACAAGTTTCCACTCGAAGTTGAAGGTGGGGAGTTGTCAAGTGCGTTCTAGGGCTTTGGTGCGGGCGTGTGCCGGGTTTTGTGACGCCGGACGTGACAAACAGTCACGTAACACCCGCCAGCGTCACATAGGGAATTGCCGACCACCATTCCAAGGAGGAGACAGATTCTGCATAACGGGATCGTTTGTGGGTGGGTCTTTACGGATATGAGATATCCATGAATGCCATTCAGGAGGCACTTGCGTTGCGTTAAAATCGTGCTGGGTTGTGGTAAGCTCGAAAGAGATTTGCGCAAAATAGGAAGTGTTCATACTTGAGCGAAGTCAACCCATCTGTGACGACCTATAGAAGACAAACAGTCTGCACTGATGCAGCACGATATAGATACCATGAACTGCGCACCTGGAACTTCCTCCTCGGCATTCCTGTTTTCGAAATACCTGTTTCCGAACCTAGAATTGACGGGTGTTCAGACCGTAATTAACCACTTAAACCGCCACCTCTTACTGGTCTTTCCCAACGAAAGTTCCCGCTTTGGCGTCACCAATGTATTGCAATTGTCTCCACCATTCTCTGACGCCGACACGTCGTATATTTCGAATTGTTCGTGCTAAAGAAACCATGATTGTCAAGGTTGGGTGGAGATGTGTTGTTTGGTTTAGTTTGTTTGAAAAGACCTCACTCTGCACTGGTATATTGAATCTTGGACACCTTCAGGCTTCTACCTACTAACCCTGTTTCGCTATCTTTGCTGATGGCTGCCCGTCGGTCTTTGGCTTTGGTCAGGCTCAGGCTGTAATGGAGGCAACACTCACACAGGACCCAGGCGAATCTCTCTTGTTCTGCCCTTTGTTGTCTCTCGAACTCAATTTCGTCGCATCTGTCAAATTGTAAAGTGTTTCAGCCTGCTCCTTTGTGTTATCCTACCAATCAATTCCGTGGTCACCACACACCACAATGTTGTCTCTGACGTCCGTCGTTTTGGCCGTTCACTCTCTTTGACATTTTTGTCCTATGTCTTATTTCAGTGTTTCTTGTTCAAGATGGTCAGAAAATGGTGAAATTCCATTCTCTGTCAAAAAGGCTGTTCCAATGCAAGGCAAGCCACTGACGTTGTCTCTAATTCTCTTCGCGATGGCCAACTTAGGCAGTGAAGACGTATTGAGTACTGAATCGTCATCAGTCAGCGACGAGTCAAGAGTCTTGTTTGGAGAGTAGAGTCAAATCAGCTTCCTTGTGGTAATGTGCCATCGATCGCGAAACTCATAGATCATCTTGAAATACATATACTGTCAAGATTTCCTTAACCAATATTTCAATTTATCCCGAGTATCACTCTAGAATCGCAACTTCAACCGCCTGAAGGCGCAAAGCATGAAAACGATCGATACTCTGGCACAGAACCGCCCCGAATGGCACAGAAAGGCGGCAAGTTTCTCGTTGATTCACCCCTTCCGTGATATGCTCACCCTTCAATTAGCCACACAAATGCGAAAGATGCGATCCAAGTAGCCCTCAATTCCGGCTCACATCCTGTTCACATCTATGACTTGAGCCTTATTCACATCAATACATCTGCTTCACGTACCTTCCAATATGTGAAGGTGGTCCTTCCCCGCTTAAAACAAGAGAATGAGGAAGTAGCACCTCTTTTTTTCCTTATCGAAGTGGCCGGCGTCGACCATCTGGAATCAAGGACTCGCTCAACAAGAATTATGTTTATCGGGTTACACGAATTTACCTCTCAGATACGGTTTCAAATGACGCCGGCTATGGATCACGATTTACTCTAAGTCTGACTTGGTGACTGACATTTTTATTAGTTGTGGGTCTTCTGTAGGCTAGCCTGGCTAGGCACCAGTCTGTACCAATTCAATTTGATTGGCGGTCGGAGTGGGAGATAAGTAGCCACTGAGTGCCAAATCGGGTTGAGAATGTGAAATATTCGTGTCCCATAGGAACGGTCATCACATACAGAACGCACAACCACAAGACATCTAGACAGAGATCTAGACAGATGAGCCGTATGCCCGTAGCCCGTGGGTTTGTTTGGTGTCATGACATTCTGAGCCCACCCAGTAGATTGTGTCATCTTTCTCTTTGATTATTTCTACTTCCTGTGCTCTGGCAGCCTTGTCTTCGTTTGCGAAGTGCTGAAGCGGGCTTCACATTTGAATTTTTTGCTGGTGTTGCTGCACGAATTTCTCTCAGGTCAGGCCAACGACTAGATGTCCACGGCCACGGGGACCAGTGAGTAATCGGTCGTTTATGACACAAGCTATTCTAACACACTCCTGCAGGTAATGGCCTCCGAGTCAATATCGTGAAAGGGACTCACAGCGAACTAATTCTCTTTCTGGTCCTCAATATGTGGCCTTCTCATCTCGGGCTTCCAATATTGATTGGCATCGTTCTTTTTTCGAAACGTGTATATCGTCATCCAACATTTTTGAATCTATGCGTAGCGTTTGTTATTTCTGGAATGTGAGTGTGGTATTCTGCGGATTCAATATATTTCAACTCAAAATATAAAAGATCATCCAGCTTGCTGTGAGCCCATCATAAAGTGGACCACCCTATTATAAACTAAATGAATAATTCCAAGGGTGTACGCGCAGAGGACGACTGGACCAGAACCATCGCGAATGCTATGTTTGCTGCAATCCTCTCTTCTTTATGGCGTGCCACCCCTGTGAGTCCTTGCATGCTACCTACCTTTCGTTGGCTTACCGTCTTATAAGCCTATCGACTGCAGCATTTACACTTGTTTTGCAGGTGGGACGAAGTTATCCATCAATCAAATTACCCATCAATTGTTTCCTAGATGTTCTTCACAATTCGGGCCGCCTTTTTCGGACAGGAATATAATGATGGAGATCATTTTATCAGACTTTGGGTGGTGCGTTTTTGATTCCCCACTATTGCTTTTAGATAATTGACCAGTTGTAATAGATGCTGGTTTCGCCGTATCTGGCTTTTCTCATCTGCATATTAGCAACTGCAACGGTAGGCACTGATAAGATTTTTCAATTCAATATTGGCCATGATTCGCCTGTTTTTAGGTTGGTGCAGCGAACCCGACAAAGGTTTCTCGAAGTCGGCGATTCTTTTATTGTTCCCTGGAATCCTCGCCTCTGTAAGTTGCTTGAGAGAATTGAAAAGAATTAATTCAATGTTCGATTCCAGGACAAATACTCTAACGGTCTACTCTGCCATTGTCCTTCTTTCAACGACTGTGGTTGTTGGTATGTGATATCAATTATCGCTGCTTCCATTCACAGACTAAAGTTGCATGCAGTTTGGACGATGACTCTGTTGTACAAGCACTTGTCGATCGATAAAACCGCCCGCCCAAAATGGAAGATGGATCTCAGTCTTCCACTTCGTATCATTGTCTTTGGTATTTATACAATAATTGCACTGAGGCAGGTTCTTTTCCACTCTGTTATGGCTGCCCATTTTACAACAAATTGTGCAGTCTGAGTCTGCTATCTATTCACTCACCCTCAACTCCGGTCCCTGATATTGTCATCGCTTCGGGTGCGTTCTATCGTGATATTTTATAATAAAACCGTTCAGAATTTTAACTCTGATTGCAGCTGCTACATTACATGTCCTTGTTTTTGGATCACAAAAGGTACATAATTATCGTTCCTCGATTAGTCTCGAATAAATTTCCTCTCGTCATAGGACATTCTATGCGTGCTTTTCTTCTGGAAGCGGCCTCTGCAAGAAGTCTCGGAGGAATACCACGTTGATCTGAAGGCAGTATTTGACCAAGAAGTCAGATCTGGAGTGAAGCGCAATAAGACTGTTGTGATAGGTTAAGACCAAGTTGGTTGCCCGTGGTTGAAGGTTAAGCTAAGTCGGTGGTTACCGTATCTGAGTTGTACGAATACATTGTAGCGATAGTCATTAGAGATTTTTTTGCCTGCCATCGTTAGTAACTTTGTTACCCAGAGGGATAAGAAGTTCGGGGTCTGAAATGGATATGGATGCTGCAGGCAAGCAAGCCAAAATACCAGAATCACAAATTTCTGTGCCCTTGCTTGGTGCAAGACGCGTTCATAACCTTTTTCCACATGGCTGTAAGTTCACACTTGCAACCTATTTCAATTCGTTGAATGTAATTTCGCAGAGCCGCTCCACTGTTATTCTTCGCGTGATTTCTCGGTCAACACCTTCCATTCGGTATAGTTACCCTGTACTGAACCGCGAACCGCGTTTTGACGAACACCTACGTGCAGTTGCTCGAGAGCAGTCATCTCGCAGAGGTGGCTGGCAACCACCACGGAGTCGAAACCATTGATACACTCACCTCCACCAAAACAACCCTTAAGTAACCCGACCATTACTCGCATCGTCGACGATATTTCTGGCCTCACATTGCTTCAGGCGTCGGACCTGGTCACTCAGCTGAAGGTTGAGGACCATTGTGTAGGGTTATTGTAAATATCTGACGTGTTTATTTGTCCTGTAGGCGCGGCTAAACATTCAAGAAATTGCTATGCCCTCTCCTTCTACAGTGGCTGCCTCAGCAGCAGCACCTGCGGTCGACGAACCTGTTGCTGTTCGTCCCCTTCCGACTGTAGTTGATTCTCTTATTGATAATAAGTGATTTCTAGGAAAAACCAAAGGAAAAGACAGTCTTTACCGTGAAGCTGGAATCATTTGATGCTGGCTCTAAACCGAAAGTTATTCGAGAGGTCAAGGCACTTGTGCCAAATTTGACATTGATGGATGTACGTTTTGCTTCCTTCTGTCGTTGATAAAAGTGAGTTGCTTGTTCAAACTATTTAACTGTCTTTAGGCCAAAAAGTTTGTGGAGTCTTTGCCAAAAATCCTGAAGGAGAACATCTCAAAAGAGGAGGCCGAAAAGCTGCAGAAGGGATTCGAGAGCATTGGAGCGGTTGTTAAACTAGATTAATAACAATATATCACCGAGTATTTGATTCTTTGCTTATTGCTAGGGAACACAATAGTACTGAGAAAGACATGCTGGAAATTTCCAGTTGGAGTAAGCTAAGTAAGTTAGGGATACAAAATGGGACAATTGAGTGTTATAATCACAGCAGAGTACACTGATGCCTTGCAAGTTGGTGTGTTAGAAGTAGGGAAAATGTTTAGTCCTCAGACAAATAACGATACTCGAAACGGAAATCGCTCTTCTTTCGCTGACACCATGAGCCTTCCCAGTCGAAATAGACATACACCCCCTGTTCGTACTCCTCTGTTATAGCCTGGGGTTCTGAGTGTCTCTGGAACCAAGTCAGATATTTCACATGGAAACGCCACGACTGGCGCTTCAACTCCTTGGCGGCCAGAAATCTACTTCAGTTAGCACTGAAAAGTGATAGGATCTCATAGTAGCACTTACTGTTGGTATGTTCCAGGGAGGTAGTAAAAGACCCAGAAAAGAGTTTCCACATCCAGCTGTGTGAAGATTGCCGGAGTTTGGAGTAAAGAATGAGGCGACTGCGGGTAGTACGGTGCTGTCTGAAACGGATTGCGAGGAACGTAGTACTTGGGTCTGTAACTTCAGTGTTAAGGTTTGGTGACGTGTTCGACATTTAATTCAAGCTTACTTCTCGGTGTCCTGGGGTTGTGGCGCATTCGAATAACCACCCTCCAACATTTTATGCACTTGGTCAAGATTATGTGCACGCAGCGCTGTGCCGAGCGCAATGTCACGTTAAAAGGAGACAAGTATAGTACGACACTCAAAACTGTACCTTTCTGCTTCACATTCTCAAACGATACAACCAAATCTGAAAGGGAACCAGGAAAGGCAGCAGGAACATTGGCTCGATGTTGGGGCACTAACTGTGCTGTAGATGAAGGACGTTGCGAACCGATGTTCTGCGGTGTGGGTATGGGCACACCTGCAGCATGTAGCTGGTCCGCCTGGGAAACTTTGACTCCGGGAGGAAACAATGGTACTTGCGGTTGGGCTTGCTGTGGAGTTGGTTGAGGCGATTTCGGGGTTTGGGTGTACTGTTGAAGTTGCTGTGGCAATGGCGAGGGCCCCGAAGTAGCTGGCACTTGTTGAGATTCTGGTGACGGTGAATCATTGGATGGGATGGATGGAACTTGGGACTGAGGTTGCTGTGTGGGGACCTCTGTTGCCAATGCTTGCTAAAATAATAGTCAGAATTAACAGCCGAAAGCGGCATGAGCACAAGCAGAAGCTCACAACGGCACTTGGTGACTGAGAGAGCACGGGCGAGTCTGGAAGAAGAATGAGCTCAATCTCGAGCATAAGGGCATTAACAAACCTTGATGGAGGATTGTCTCATGCCGCGGTGACTGTGTTGTTGGTTTATCGACAGAATCTGCTTCCGACAACGCGGGGGACTCTTGGCCTGAGTAGAAAGAACCATCGTGCTGTTGCGATGCCGAAGCAGCTGACGAGAGCATCGGGCTCGTCACGGAAAGCTGTGTGAGGCTTGGTGACGAGGTGGAAGCACTTTGCTGCTCTTGTGATAAAGCTAAAGGAGCTAGTGTAGGTGGTATTGATGGGGCTGTCGAGGGCGGCGGCGGCGGCGGGTGTGAAGGCGTCGAGGTGGCAGGAGTATTTGGGGTAGAGCCGGTGACTAACGACGACGATGACGTTGACGCCGGAGGGGCCACGGCAGCAGCAGCAGCAGCAGCATAACGTATCGGTGGCAGGACGGCAGCTGCTGCGGGTGTTCGTGGGGCTTGTTGCTGTAAACCTGCCTTGAGAATAGTGGCCATTGGTTGCTGTGCAAAGTTCAAATTTGGTGGCGGTTTCGCTGTAAGAAATAAGTTCAGGAATCGAGCTAGCCGTAAAAAAAAAGATGTACTATCTACTGATTGCTCTGAAGTGGGTGGGTCAGTGGGCCATAATAAGCAACTAAAGTAGATGCCAACGCACTCCGCAGATTCAACGGTAACGAGGCTTTCTTGAGGATTGGGCTGTCGTCACGTTTACTGCTTGTTACACTCTCTTCATCGAGTTTTTTTGTAGGCCGCGAGGGAATATCTGCGTTGGGTTAAGTATGATTCGTGCATGTAACAAACTAAGACGAACCTTCACTGGCTTCATCCGAATCCTCACTGTCGTCGTCATCTGCAATGAGCCCGAATTTCTCCTCTTCTTCGTCAAGATTGAGTTCGTCATAGATCCCTTCATCTTCCTCAAAATCTTCGCTCTGTAACCAGAATGATTCAAGCTCCTTGAGAAGAAGGGAGCGCTCTTCCGACTAACCGTATTACTTTCCACAAAGTACCCCACGTCCTCCTTCAACTCGTTGACCTTTTCCAGTCCCAAAGAGCCATTATTCAGCATTCGTAGAACAATTTCTAGCCGACTGATGTGCCATTTCCGTCGTTCGTTGAGGTGCTCGAGTTCCTCTTGCCGCCCCGCATTGCTTTGACCGCCTTTATTCCGCTTCTTCCCTGTGCCCTGTAGAGCCTCCACCTCCGCTTCAGTCTGTTCCACTTGCATTTGCAGCTCCTCCACTTGGTGGTTAACCCATTGGATGGCTTCCTCCTTTTCCTGCTCTTTCGGGTCTAATTTCGCAGCTTGTATTAGACCTTCTTTCGAAAAGGCTTTCGTCTTCATCTCCTTTTCGCAGGCCTTGAACTTCTCCATTTGCTGTTCATCACGACGATATATTTTAGACCCAATCCATGCAAAAGAGTTGAACAGAAAAGTAGGGACACGGAGCACAGAAAAGAAGGCAGGCATATAGAATCAAAAATGGTGATACATGCAACCCAGATTCCGTGTGTCGAGTAGCAATCCAGGCACGAGGATGCCAGCACTCCGTGACATGGTTTCGTTCGCAAAATGGCAAAGACATAACATGTAAAAATATAAGCCAAGCTCACCGTCTCAATGAGCCTTCTGTTGTCCAATAGCGCCGACTTGTCCTTGATATCATTACTCGCGACCCAAGTCTTGATTTGATCCCGTAGTCTCTGCAGCTTCTTAATTTGCGTCTTCAGGTCAAGCTCTGATTTCTCTTTCTGTGTTTGATTCGTAGATGACTGCATTTTGTCGTATATGCTCTCAAAGAGCTCGACGCCCTCCGAGACCTTCTTAAGGGTTCGGTCAATTTCGGCTAATACTAGCCTTAAGCGCGCGTCACTGAAATTGTAGGAGAAATTTACTGACTTTGTAGCTTTCTGGCAGCCATGTCGGAAGATGGTGCAAGGGACTCGATATGTTTCTGTTTCTGTTGCCGTTGCGGAGGGTGCCTTTGTTTACTAATGGCAATTTGTATTACATAATCAATTAATTCACATTAGGTAAACATAGAATGAAGATAAAACCTCGGGGATTGTGATTTTCTTGGATTTCCTTGAGCACAGGGCAAGTTTTTGTTCACATGAGCACATGCACCCAGACAGATGCTGCAACGAGAGCATAAATGATAGACAAATGAGAAATGAGCGAGTTGATGGTAACTATTGTGAATGGTCACGTGATTGATAACTGATATGGAATGTACAAGTGAGTCGTTCTTTGCGCCTCAACTACGATGAAGTCTCTGCGCAAATCTCTTAATGGCTCTCGGGAGTCATCGTCGCGTCCACAGATTTCCACTCCCGTCCCCCTTCCTTCAGTCTCAAAACCCCCCACTGCCATCCTGCCCCCCCAAAAAGTAATCCGTGCCCTCTCCACCTACAGATCTCAGGCTCCCCAGGAGCTCTCTTTCGTCAAGGGCGACTTTTTCTACGTGCTCAAGGATGCAGACCCCACCGGCACTTGGTACGAAGCACACAACCCAGTTACTGGTGCTCGAGGACTGGTTCCGCGATCCATGTTTGAAGAGTTTGGCAAAAGTGCCGTGCCGTGAGTTCAACCTTCTAGCAGCATCTCGATAAATCTACTAATCTATCTATTACAGAAATCGCACCTCACAAGCCGGCTCTACACGGCCAATGACATCACCCGCCATTTCTCCCTCTAGACCAGAACCTCCCCCGCAAGCCAGTAAAACACAAGTCTTCTATGCCATTGTCCTCCACGACTTCAGTGCCGAAAGGGCAGACGAATTGGACGCTAAACGCGGCGATCCCATCACTGTCGTCGCTCAATCAAACCGTGAATGGTTTGTTGCCAAACCAATAGGCCGTCTTGGTCGACCAGGATTGATCCCAGTCTCGTTTGTTGAAATTCACGACCCGGCCACTGGCAAGCCCATTCCTGACGTTGAAGGCCTCATGGATCGCGGCGAACTGCCTAAGGTTGAGGACTGGAAACGGGCAATGCTGACCTACAAACAGAACAGTATCGCTTTGGGTGTAATTGACGCACCTGCGCCGCGAGGCCCTGTCCCCAACAGCCCTTACTTGCAACCGACGCAACCAGCAGCTCAAGCTTCGCCACCCAGGGTAGAATCTTCTCGAGCCGAAACGCCAGACGCACTTCCAGACGGAATCCTTCTCACCGCGGACGTCGTTTCTTTCCATTACGAAATGGAGGACTACTGGTTCCGCATCGATGCTACCTATCAACCTTACAGTCGTCCTGGCCAGAATAGGCTACCACCATCCAAACAGCTCATCCTATTCCGACAGTACAATGATTTTTACGACTTCCAAGTCTCTCTGCTGGATACTTTCCCTCGCGAAGCTGGCAGACAACCTCCAGAGCCAAGGACTCTCCCTTACATGCCTGGCCCTGCTCAGGATGTTGATGATGCTTTGACAGCTACCAGACGAAGTGAATTAGACGAATACGTGCATGCCCTTTGCAATTTGGGTAGAACAGGGGGGAGGTACGTTTTGGAGCATCTGGTCGTCCGCCGATTTTTGTCTCTGAAACCTGGCGACGTGGAAAACGACGGAGAACCCCGGTACCAAGAAATTGACTCCCTTTTCAATAACGAAACGCCCGACGACTCATATGCTCAAGATGAATATAGCGCCAGTGAAAAAATGTCACGAATGAAGGTCCGGGATCGGCCACCGAGCGATGGATCAGAATACGAAGACGAAGGATACGCCCCTTCTCCACAGCGCAAAAATTATGACCGAGAACGACATCCATACCAACAAGGCAATCAACGATACCCAGAAGAGAGTCGTCTCCACGCGTACGCCCAAAACCATCAACGGTCAGGGTCCTCAACATCCTTTAATCAGCCGAATTCTCCCTATGCGTCTAATTCACGGTCGAACTCGCCGTATCAACGCAATGGCTCACCGCAACCTCGGAATGGCCAAAGTGCGAACGGGCAATCGTCAAGATGGACAGATACCGGTAGTGGCTACCAACCTGACACGACGCCATCAACAGAATCCTACCGATCCTCCCAAGCGTCACAATCCATGTCTTCGCGATCGCGATCCCATTCGAATGCTACTGCCAACCTCAACAACCCGCCTATCTCTGCCGCCAATCCACAGACTGCTTTTGTCAAGATAAAAATCTTTGATCGTGTAGCGGACGATCTCATTGCGATTCGTGTGCACCCAAAAGTGACTCACGCGGAACTGATGGACAAGGTGCAAGCCCGTTTGGGTGGTGAAGTTGCAAATCTGAGGTACCGCGACAGTATGACCAATACATTTGTGGGCCTTGACTCGGATGACGAGTTGCGAGCTTGGATGGAGGGCACAGATAAGCATGTGCTCTACGCCGACTAGTAGGTCTTTGGCGTGGTCGTTGCTTGGCCTCATTTTTTCTTTCTCTCTTTGTCTCCACGAGGCGATTGTCTACTTCGTTCCTTTCACGTCACTCTCCTCTTTGATCTCCTTTTCCCTTCCCTCTCCTCTCCTTTCCTACTTATCCCACTCAGACTTTGTCATATCATGTACTGTAATTCTTCTGTGGCAGCTACTGCTAATTAATTTCTTCGCAGCCTACGCCCACGAGGTTTGTATTAGGCTCAATTTCGCATGCACAATACGTTGTACGATGGAAAAGCCAAATGAATGTTATATGCTATATGTGTGTAATATCATGTGTAATGCTACTTTCCACTTCTGTAATTATATAACCCTCCTTGGATGCAACAAACTCCCTTTCGAGTTCGCTTGCTCCAATCTTTGCAGTCTCATCTCACCTGAAAGTACTTCCACAATATTCTCATGTGCACCCCTAAGCTAGACCTGTGACTGGTCCTATCATGTGCGTGAACTCACGATTCTAGGACCTGTAAAGCGGGTCTTTCCGGCTCGAGTCGCGCGCTATGATCGAGAAATCCATCTGATGCCATCAAAACCGCTCCTTTTCGAGACAAAGTCCTCAAAAAGGAAGGTGCGCCTTTGGCAGAGGCGAACAGCAAGCCCTCGAGTTCACTGCTCTCTTCGTCAAATTTGCCCGTAACTCAGTTACATTTAAGAAGAATACAATATAGGTTGACTATGGTTCTTTTATCATCAGTTGTTACTCTTTATTGGTATCGTGCGAGCAATTGCACGCACTGGTATCCCAGTACAGGATGGAAATACTCATTAAACGGGGGTTTAGGATTACTCTATTATTTAGACACGTCAGTGTTTCAAAAAATCTGTCTATTGGTGCAGAATATAAGTGGGAACGAAGTGCAAAACGAGAGGCAATGTCAACGAGAGGTTTTGCCCTGCCAAAAGCGCACCTTCCTTTTTGAGGACTTTGTCTCGAAAAGGAGCGAATTTGATGGCATCAGATAAATTGATGCTCCACTCTCGATCATAGCGCGCGACACGAGCCGGAAAGACCCGTTTTTCCAGTCCTTATATCGAGGGTTTTCGCTCCCTCATATAAGGGCTGGTCACGAGTCTACCCCTAAGCCTGGAGAAACTTCGTTCCATAGTTCTCGAGCAAACCTCATGTGCTGTCTCATGCGTTCAGAAGCGCCACTATTTCCAAGGATTTGCGCGGCGCCTTCAAGTCCCTTTACCCTTGTCGTCTTCTCCGATTTAACTCTTTTTGGAAAAGTAATAATGCATTCAGTCTAGGGCCTGAGGAGTCACGCCCTCCTTCACGGAAACGGACGTCTCTGTCACCCCTCCTAAAGTGTGCTAAACCTTGCAAACTAGAAGCTCAACGCATTGTTAAGGCGTGCAAAAGCTTACACCGACGCTCCTGCGGGACGTATATCCTCGCTAGTGCGCTTCACACGGAAAAGCTCATCCTCCCCCTCAATGAGGTCTCCACATTGTTACCTTCTTCCAAGAATAATAATTTCAACACCTGAGCCAAGTGTAACGTTTCACCATTCTGGTGGTCGTTCGGACGTCGCGGATGAATGAAAAGTGTATGCAAGAATCCTTATGTAACAACCCATCTACCCATCAGGTGTCAATGAACGCGAGGCCAAACGAATTCAAAAAGTATCTGGTCTTTCGATTGAGAATCCAGGCGACGCCCGCTTTCAGCAGCCCTTGGGCCTTCTTTACCTTTGTTTAGGGCCGACAAGGCCCACTCGCCGGAGGTTCGAAGATTCTCAGAGTGGAAGGTGTCCTATCCGTTCTTTGCCCAGAAGATACGCCAGCGTGTTCCATCCACCTTATGGGCTCCTAAGTACGTATACCAAGGAATGAGTAGCCACAATTTGACTGATTCCCTGTGCTTCCTTGTGCTTTCCCGCTTTCTTTAAGACCGTGCAGCGCAGTTGGGCGTCCGTGTTTGACCTCCCCTCCTCTTGGTTATTCCTCCAATTCAAGTATGGCAGCACCCATTGATGGTCAGCACATAGACACGACGTGAGTTGCTGACTTTTCCGCGGAGTTGCTATGGCTGACCTTTTTTCAAGGTTTGGAGCGGCATACATTGGGGTTGTGGCGGCTGCGATGTAAGTTAGTCCTCGATGACCAGTTTTATTTACTGAGGCGACCCTTCCCTGCAGGCTTTATGGAGGTGTGTTCTCTCGTTATTTTGCTTCTCTTTTTTGGTTCGCGTCGTTTAATAAAAACAGTGTCTTTTGTGCAGACATGCTATTACTTTCTCGAATATCGACAAGTGTGTGGATTATCGTGGTCAATTCTTCGAACCATCTGACATTTTTATAGGATGCCTGGTTCATCAAGGTTCTCGTACGACCACCCAGGGTTCCTTTAGAAGATAGTGGAAGCTGATATCGTATTTCTAGGTTGGAGCTATTTGTATTTTTGAAACCGTTCACCAAGCCCTGATATCTCACACTGGTAAGTAATATATTGTGGTACTTCTAACAACTCGGGTTACTAATGTTCTTTTTCAGTGTACTATTACGTGATTACGAACTATAACAATCCTAGAATCCTGAACCATATCGTATGGTATGCATCACCCTGTTTCGACCTCCGCTGCGAACCTGATTTCTCTTGAAAGGAGCATTCTGGTAACTTCCTTCACCATTTCAAAGTCGCTTTATTGAAAGGCCCTCTCAAAGTTAGAAGTTTTATTCAATGTGGGTCCTTCGTAGAATGCATTATTGGTATAAGCGTTACTGAAATTGATTTATTCATAGGGTTTGATAGGACTATTGGTTCAAGGGTAAGCAATTTGAGCTATCTCAGCATTCGGATTTCTCAAAGCCTTTTTATCAGCTTTCTCACGTTGCGAGTTTGGCGATGTAGGTCCATGTCTTTTTTATTGTTTGATTTCGACCTCGACCTTCCAGTGAGCGGCCGGAATGTCCCCTTGACGATTTTTGTGGTGAGCGCTTCTCCAAAAACAATAAAGGTCTCAGAGTTCAGAGTTTGATAGGCTTCATTGGTTTTTGCATGCTTCGGTACCTTTTTTTGTCTCTGGGGTTGAGTAACTGGCTAACTCTGCAGGAAGGCTGTTCCGTTGGTAGGCTTCGTCGCCGTTTCTCTTGGTTCTTTATTCTGAATGAAAGCGGACTTCAAGCCTTCACAGCAGAGTCGTACGTCAATTCTTGCATGGTATTCATTTCTGGCTAACGTCCATGGACGTTCTCTAGGATGCAACTTGATACCTGGGTTGAGTTGGAGCAATTAAAGGTCATTACAGTATCGTCTGACTCAAAGACCTGATCGTAGTATTTTCATTATGATAGGGGCTTTCCATGGCAATCAACCTTTTAGGTGCGGCTACAGACATCACCATCGCCGCGGCACTGTTCGTCTTCTTGCACAAATCGCGAACAGGGTTCAAGAAGTGAGCTTCTAGCTTCTTGGTTTCCCGTGGAACTGGCTAACTTTCTGGCGCATGTGCAGGTCAGACACCATGATTAGCAGACTGGTAAGTTTGCGTATGCAGCCTGTGGTGCCATTTATTACATTTATTGTTCAGATAGCATTCACTGTCAGCACAGGTTTGTTGACAAGTATATGTGCTGTTGCTTCTCTCATTTCCGTAAGATTGGCGATCCTTCTTCCAGTCTACCCTCCGACGCGATGTTCTTCAGATCCTCGCATCCGGAGATACTCTGATATACGTCGCATTTTACTTCTCCCTCGGTCGTCGTAAGGTCTTTCAAACGAACCGGCATTGTACTTCGCTCATTCGTGCCATTTCAGTCTACAGTAACTCGGTCCTCGCAACCTTGAATGCTAGACAGATTATCAGAAAGCTTGGCGAAGATAGTGACGAACTGTCGTTTTCTTTACGGAGCGTATCAAAGGCTGGCCATGGGGTCCCTGGCACAGCGGTGAATATGTTCTCGCTCCTCCTCTAGTATGCCTCCTGAAAGGTATTGAATGCAGAAGTCGACGAATGTATCTTTCAAGATCGACACCAACACGTGTACGAAGCATGAACCAAACCAGGACCAGGAACGTCAGGACAAAGCCGACTCCGCAGAACCAGAGGTAAGGGACCTTAACGCGCCAATCTTGTTCCAACTAATATCCGAATGAATAGTCCGCTATCACAGAAAACTCGTTCTAAAAGCTGCTTTGGGCTTTATCGCCTGCACAATGTTTGGATGTGGTTCTTGGCGTGTACTTAGTAGTAGCCTCTTGTCCCAAACGAATTTCCCCCTTGTACTTGAGTCGCATACCTATGCACTCACGATAGGGACGCTGGTGCATGTTTGTAAGAGTATCAGTAATTCGATAGTGTTAACATACTGTTGAGGCGAGGACTACTGCTGTGGAACAGATTGGTCGTCAATTGACATGTGCAGTTGTAACTCCGCTTAGTTCTATCATGACGCAGACCCAACAGTGACTAATAATCATGTTAATATCTGAGCTATCGTTCTCACTGGGGCCTTATATTTCCAAGTCGGTAAGTGCTACGATCTTTGTTGGAATCCGTACTCATTCTGGAAAGTCCTCTCTTTGAGATGTAGACCGTTGCTCGAGGTTCCGGGAGACCTAGCATATGCACCTCAAGCGCCAACCAAGCGCTTCTTGCAAATCTCGACGCGGTCATCTTTTCAGCAATGTCTTTGTGGACCCTTCAAGCTTTAGGAAGCGTCTATTATAGCAGATTCACGGCGCATCTTTCGGACTGAAAAATTCCATCATTTCCAAGGTGCGATTGTTACGGACCACATCGAGGCGTGTATCACTGAGCAGCATCAGTACGCCTGAACTATTCATCTGTATGCCTAACTTGTTTGCTCTCTGGACAAGATCTAAAACAAAAGTGAGGTCTGTCGCTGCCTCGTGGCCCAGAAGACGCCATAAGCAGCAACAGCGCTACTAAACCGCGGACTTCTATGGTGACTACGATCTAAGTATGAGAAGATGGGCAAAATATCATCCCGTCATCCTAATCGGGACTGATCCTATCCTGGTAGTTCCTCTTGATAACTTACTTAAACCTGCCCATGGTCGTGGACTTCAGCTTTGATTTTTATATTTTCTTTCCCTTCGTTCACTGGCTCTGCGACCATGCCTTCTACTTGTACCATCGCCATCGCCATCGCCTTTGTCTTTGTCTTCATATTTATGCTGAAGGTATTCCTTCTCGCGACCCCCACCATAACACCTTCGCTTCCTCCTGGCCCGAAAGGCCTTCCGCTGGTCGGAAATGTCCTCGACATGCCCACTGAAAAAGAGTGGTTAACCTTTGCGCGCTGGGGGGAGTCCTGGGGTACGTTAAGTTTCTATTGTAAGCTTTACTGCGCTCACTAAATGTTAGGTGACATATGTTCTGTTACGGTCCTTGGTCAACCGCTGATCATCCTAAATTCCGCGAGGGTAGCCAGCGACATGTTGGACAAGAAAAGTTGCATTTACTCCGACAGACCAGTTCTTCAAATGGGAGGAGAGCTTGTTGGTTGGAAGAACACGATGGTTCTCTTGCCCTACGGCGACCGCTTTCGACGCTACCGCCGTCTCTTTCACAGTTTAATAGGGACCTCATCGGCTGTAAGACGTTATTACCCTAGTGAAGAGTTGGAGGCCCGGAGATTTTTGCGACGTGTTCTCATCAAACCTGACAATCTCTCCACTGAAGTTCGCAGGTAAAAAGACCTACTTAATGTCGCGAAAATTTAATTTGTTGATAGGGGATGGATATAGGACCGCGGGCGCCGTAATCCTCAGGATATCGCACGGCTATGAGGTCAAGGAGACCCAAGATCCTTTCGTCGAACTTGCTGACAAGGCCACCGAACAATTTTCTTTGGCTACTGCACCTGGCGCATTCTTGGTCGATCTGATACCAGCCTGTAGGTTTTTTTTACCCTCTCCTTTTCACCTCTCATACAGGCCCGCAGTACGACACGTTCCCGTGTGGTTCCCAGGAGCTGGTTTCCAACGAGTGGCACAGGAGTGGTCGAAGACGTTATGTGAAATGGTTGACGGCCCATACAGATTTGTCAAGCAACAAGTGGTATGCCGTTTCTTTTTTATATATTTTAGTTAGGCTGACGCAAGGCCAAGTTGTCTGGTTCTGCCCAGGTCTCGTTTACCTCGACATTGCTGGAACAGAAGCAACTCAGTGCAGAAGAAGAATTCGACCTCAAATGGTGTGCGGCGAGTTTGTATTCTGGTATGTCTGCACTATTCACACAGAGCAGCCCAGTAATTTTCCTTCTTTGCATCACTAGGTGCCGCCGATACTGTGCGTTTCTCGTTGACATTACTGATTGCAAATTCTGATATCGGTGCAGACGGTTTCTGCGATTAATTCGTTTTTCTTAGCTCTTTCCCTACATCCAGAGGCGGCAAAGATGGCACAGGCGGAAATCGATGCTGTAGTGGGCAATGCGCGTCTTCCTACTTTTGCGGATCGTCCGCTTCTTCCTTATACCAACGCTCTCGTCATGGAGGTGTTCCGATGGCATACGGTCGTACCTACTGGTGAGTTGCTAATCATTCGGTCATATTTGCTACCTGATTGTGGATATTTAATATAGCCGTCCCTCATCGGGTGATGCAAGACGACATCCATGAAGGCTATTTCATACCTAAAGGTGCACTGGTCATTCCCAATATCTGGTGAGCACCTTAGTGCCTTCAAACGATTGATAATGGTTGAAGTCAACCCAGGAAATTTGCTCACGACCCCAGGGTGTATAGCAACCCATTTAAATTTCATCCCGAGCGATTCCTCCCTGGAAAAGGCAGAACACCAGAACCAGATCCACGAGAAGTCTGTTTTGGGTTTGGAAGGAGGTGAGTTGTGTTCCTGCATCAATCCCAAGTCAGCCTGCTTACTTCTATTTAATCTTACAGAATTTGCCCAGGCACGGTTTTATTGCAACCACCTCTTATTGATATTTATAGGACCGATGACTTTTATAGGGTTGCATCTCGCGGATGCGTCGATCTGGATTTCTTGTGCGACAGTTTTGGCAGCATTCAACGTCGAAAAATGTGTAGAGAACGGCCAAGTCATTGCGCCTATTCATGAATATACGACCGGGACGATAAGGTAAATTCTGGTAGATTCTTGCTACCAATGACATACTTATGCTCTGATCTTTCAGCCATCCCGAACCATTTAGGTGTAGCGTTAAGCCTCGCTCGGAAAAGGCCGTTTCTCTCATACTGGCTGAGCGTTGATTACAAAACATCCCGGAGCATCAATACCCTTTATTATTTTTATTCGATATCTTGCCTTATATCTCCAGGTTGTCTCTGCGTCGTTCATGCGGGCATTGCGACTCCCTAAAGAAAGAATTATTTTGAGCATTTTTATATATGATGGAAATGTTGGATGCCGATTTGTGGCTCTTCAGGTCTCCTTGATTTTACAGAGAATGACGTGGTATTGGGACACACACGTAATTGAATGGGTTGCTTGGATGTCAGCCATTTTAATGTCCGTTGTCCCGTGTGGATCTTCGACCGTCTTATTATTAACATATCAGAATTTTCAGCACCAATGGCGGTGTTAGATAAAGATTCTAAGACTATAATATATCAGTGCTCCATAGTCGCTGGGAACTCTTGGGTAAGAGCCCCGACTCCCTGGGATGTTGAGAATCAAACCGCGAGATAGCCCTAGGCAGTTTGTCCTCCAGGTGGATTTCACCTTGCTGAGCATCTTGAGCAGCTGTCTCTAGCTGCGGTGCATGACTCTCTATGACTTGTATACGTATCTGCGTCGTTTCACTTTCTGGTTCATCTTCATTTGGGAGTGAGACAAGCAAGCATTGATACCATGGGGAGAGAATGCACCTTTAGACGTCACGGCGGCTAGGGATTTTTCACCTTTTTCCTCGTGTAGAATGTTCTGCATTGACTTTTGTAGGGTGGATAGGAATGTTGTGTCTGAGAATGTACGTAGACTCGCCACGGCTCGCTCGACAATGGGGTATCTTCGATCAATCTTGAGTTCAACAGTGAATCGTTTCTTTCGAAGCTCACCTTTGGATTTCTTGCGAGAGTTCTTTGAGAACCCACTCTGGACCCAAATAGTGAAGCATTGGCTCGTTTATTAGCCGTTTACGCGCAATGTCTTCTAAAGCTTCTTTAAATTCTGAATATGACTCCTTCCAGAAGTGTCACTGTTTGATTTGACGTGAAGAACAGAAGGACTGCTTACATCTTGTTGGAACTTTGCAAGCAGTTCTTGTCGCAAACGATTGAACTCCCCAGATCTCTTGAACCTGCAAAGTAGATGAGACGAAGAATCGGAAAATATGCATACGTGCGCACTCTTCAACTAACGCTGTTGGATTGTCGATGGGCATCCTGAGGACCTGAGCAAACATGTCAAACTTGAACAAGTGATCCACATTGATAAGATTAGATTCCAAGTTCGTGATCGATCTCCTCCCTCCGGCAACAGGAATGGTACTCGTATCCTTACCGCTAGAATACGGCGGTCGCACGCCCGCCCTTTCGCTTACTCGCAGATCCCAGTCTACCGGCTTTTATTTTCACAAACGACGTGGAAGCAGCATCCACCGTATAAAGGCGTGTGTCGGGCTGCTGATTTCACCAAATCATATCCCAACATGACCACCAACTTCCCCCTTCTCAAAAATGACTTACTGCTGCGTGCTGCTCGAGGTGTGTCGTCCTAGGAATTTATCCCAGAGAATTTTCTAAATAGCCGATCCCAGGAGAACGTACTGAACGAGCCCCGGTCTGGGTCATGCGACAAGCTGGTCGATATCTTCCTGGTAAATCGCCCATCTCATTCACTACTTCTAAATCAGAATCTGACCTCTGCAAAGAATTCCGGAAAGTACGCGAATTTCACGAGTTCTTCGAAGTCTGTCGAACCCCAGCTCTTGCCACCGAAGTCACTCTGCAGCCCATTCGCAGGTATTCTGGGCTCGTCGATGCATCAATCATCTTCAGCGATATCCTTGTCATCCCACAGGCTATGGGCATGGAAGTGTTAATGGACCCTTCGCCTCGATTCCCTGACCCCCTGGTCACACCTAGGGACGTTATGAAACTACATTCTGTAGTTGACGTGGAGAAAGAGCTCGGTTACGTTTTTCGCGCGATCACCCAAACGAGGACAGAGCTAAAGGGCGAAGTGCCCTTGATTGGATTCTGTGGCGCACCATGGACTCTGTTTGGATACATGATTGAAGGTGGAGGAAGCAAAACGTACCAGAAATCAAAGACTTGGTTGTACAGATACCCTGAAGAATCCAAGGCGCTACTGCAACGTATCGCAGATGTATGTGTCGATTACTTGGTCGGGCAGGTCAAGGCAGGGGCTCAGGTTCGTCCGTCTCTGGTCTTTTATTTTAAATATTTGCTCATTTCAGTCTAGCTTTTACAAGTGTTCGATTCCAACGCTGGTGAACTGTCACCGTATGATTTTGAACACTTCTCCTACCCAACATTAAAGCATATCTCTATGGGTGTCAAGCGACGATTAGCCAAAGAGGGCCTTCCAGAAACGCCTATGACATTATTTGCAAAAGGTGCGAATCATGCGCTTGGCTTCCTGTCGAAGAACTCGGGTTATGATGTGCTCGGCCTGGATTGGTGTATTGATCCAGTTGAGGCACGACTCGCCGTTGGCGACAAGGTTGCCCTGCAAGGCAACATGGACCCAAATGTACTTTACGGTGGAAGGGACGCAATTGAAGCTACAGTGAGGAGGATGTGTGAGGGGTTCCGTTCAGGTAAAGGAGGGTGGATTGCAAACCTAGGGCATGGAATCACACCAGGGGTTGACCCCGAGGATTTACGGTGGTTCTTCGAGTGCATACAGAAGTATTCATCCCTGTAAATTTAAAAGGTCAGAATTAGAATATACAAATGTTATTTTCGCGGGAGCTAGTTACACTCGAAGGAAAATATGCCTGTGGTGACACAATTTCATTGATACAGATGTTTAGAAAGGTTGTAGATAGCGACACAGGGTGAATGTATGAAATGTCAAGGTATTGTCAGATGTAAGATGGCAGGGTGGGGAATGGTGGATAGTGCACACAATAAATTGGAAAGGCCACGGTAAACAGAATAACAGGGGAGCACAATATCCTGGTTTGGACCAAGTTATAGCCAAAGTGTAAGAAAATGAGATGTGGAAATACAGAGAAAGCATCAGGCCACAACGTCAGCAGAACTGAAACTGCTACGTCTTCGACGAACACTTCTCAGTCCCGGGCGCTCAGATTTCGAAGCAGGCACTACAACGGCAGCCGCGTTGTTGGCCATCCAGGCATCTGCGTCTGCAGTGCCGGTTCGCTTGAGATTTGTAACACCACTTAAGGAGGACGAGTTTTGTACGTGGTGAGGTCGCTTTTGGGGTATAAGGGTGGGCAAACGGGAAGGTGTCGGCGGGGGCGATTTGGTATTGTTTCGCAGAGGTCGGGTCTTTATCTGTGTCTGCCTTGCGTTGGCTGCAGCAAGTGCCTTAGCAGCGGAGGTGGTTTTCGTTGTCGCGAGTCTAGGTATCTTATTAGGGCCTTGGCGGGGTGACCTAATAGACGGTTCTGGCGCTGCTGTCCCTGCTTTCTTGATGACGGCTGCGTTCGCTGAAGACCTTGTCACTCGTGATGGTCGTTGGTCAGACGCGGTAATCCCTCTCGAAGGCACGGCCTTCATCTTGCGCACGGGAGGTGCAATGCCTAAGGCTGGTAGGACGTCTGCCGACTCGTCGTCGTCTTCATCGGAATCTTGAGGAGCCATGCGCTTCGCATTGGGCGTTTTGCGAGGTTGGCCAGGAGGTGCAATTACGTTGGCTGTCGCAGCAGCAGCAGCAACATAACGACTAGGCGTCGCTGGAAGCAATGGCACTGAAGGGTGCTTTGGGGTGGTTTGCATCGCATCCGTGTCGTCGTCGGTTTCTGCGGGTGGTGTGGCCGGAGTAACAACGGGAACGGGAGTAGAAGTACTGGCGGCTTGAGTTTGAGCCCTTTTAATCTCATCAATGGCCGCCCATTTGGTCCATTCCAGTTGTTTGAGGTACATATATTGCTGCTGAGGGCCCACAACGGTTCCAGGTCGTACGATGCGCATAAAGGCAATGGCTTCGTTCGCCGTAAAGCCATACTTCCATATAAGATAGGCTCCGACAAGTGTTCCGGTCCGGCCAAGCCCAGCTTTGCACTACATATTTTTTTTGGTTATTCGTTGGAAGACGAAAAAAATATCGCTTACATGGACTGCAACCACACCCCCACTCTCCACGATCCTGTCAGCGACATCCAGAAAGGTGCGGACTATTTCGTCTGTAGGATTTGTACCATCATCAAAGTAAAGCTCCAGATGATCAATGCCTCGATCCAAAAACGTGCTTCGGTCATAAAGGTGAGTATTTAAGCGAACCACGAGTTTAATATTTCGCTTCTCAAAATAATCCAAACAATTGAGATAAGGCGTGGGTAATTTGCGTTGTAGAGCTAGGTTCGAACTTGAGGAGGAAGTTCGAGAAATAGATCCTTGGTTCCCAGTAGTCGTGTTTTCCTTGCCCTCTTTCTCCTTTTTGATCCAGTTTGTGTCGACAGGCGAGGCAAATGCGATGAAGTTCGGTGTTAACCAGTTCCAGTCACCGTTTTCGACTTTTTCATAGTATTCGTAGTCCTCCACGCTGAATTCGTTCATATCACATAGGCCATTTTGCATCGCTTTCCAGATTCCCCATAGACAGTCTTGAATGCTGAGGTTGAAGTCGGATGGACCTCTCCCTGCGTCGCGGAACGGCATGAATTCCATTTCCGCGATTGGATGAAAGGCTTCCCAAGGCGCACGACGCTGCACGATCATCTGCGGGTTTCCCATCGATCAAGTAACGTCTCAGATACTGGGAGGTCACCTACTACATATAAAGCCATGAGCAGGGCCGCGTTGGCCTTTCTCCTGGGGTCATCTGAAGAGTAAAGAACCAATCTGTGCGAAGCCAACTCGTTGTCCTGAACAAAATTCGAAAACAATAGGGGTGCACGTGAGTGGCATGAGGACGGTGCACGGTAAATATCGCAAACCTCAAGAAGTTCATGGATGAGAATGCACGCTTTATATACCATTGCGAGATTCAGAGGGCCCCAGTCTTGAAAGAAGGACAGATAGAGAAGCTGATCGTCGATCGTGAAATAGTAGTAAGACGCATTGTCATCGGGGGATGCTGAAGGACCTCCTCTTGGTTGGGCACGCAGGCGTGGTTGATGACCAGGTTCTGCAGCAAGCTTGTTCAGGACATTTGGTGGGGGTGGGGGGTGAGGGAAGGTGGTGAAGTAGAGCCTGTAAAGAAAAAAGGCAAAGTCAAGGTTAGTTCGGCTGTGTGGTAGCTTCAACCTCGTGTCGATAAATTACCTATCACCGAAGTTGCAGAGCGGCTCACACTTGGGAGCCATATACCTGGGGGTAAATACTACGAGTAAGGACGCGTCTAGGATGGATGAGAGGGAGAGCAAAGTCCGGAAATGATGTTGGAGTCGAGTGGAAAGCGTTGCGGCACTAGACCACGTTCAGCGAGGGAAACAACACCACGTGACGGCTTGTATTTGGTTGTATTTGTCTTTGAGTGTGCACAACCTGAGTCCACATCTCCGCTATGCACACTTTCTGTATTTCGTGGTGGTCCCGTTCAGGCTCTGCCGCCGTCTCAAGCTCGTGGTTGATCTGGAAGTCCACTTTCCATCAATGGTTAAGCCAGGTCTATTAAAGTCCTCTTACTACTTTTGGAGGTGACAGTCGGCAACGTCGTTGGAACATAACAAAATTAGTCCACTTGGTACTCAAGCGCCTATTTGTTCCGCCCCTTTTGACTGCTACAAACAACGGGAATGAATCGCAAATAGACTAGAGATGGGTAACACAGTCCCATGTTTCTTCAAGTTTGATCCAAAAACCTGACTTATGTCACCAGCCGGCAATGATGCATAGAAAACAGCTTGCGCGCTTAACAGCTCTTAGACCAGGTCTAGAATACTACTGTCTCAAGGGGGTGTCTGAAAAAAAATTAAGGATATCACGTCGAATTTTTTTATAAGGCCCAGGTAGGAGGCCTACCTACCTATCACGTGACAAAATTACTATATATAGAACATTATATAATCGTAATTTCAACCGTTCAAGTCTGCCTGCCTTATCATCACTGTTTTCTTACTTGTTTGCTTCTCATCCAGCGAGGGAATGGCATGGGAAACCCACTGGTATCTTGGCGCCTACCCATAACAGTACCCACGCATACCCGTAACTGCAACCCGCACGGGTTTACCCGCCAAAAATGAGCCCGAGAACGTCCAAAACGGCCCAGAACTGAGTGAGATATGGCAAATTTTGATGAATTTCACAAAATGAACCGTATCTCATTCATTTCTGGCCCAAAAAACATGTTCATGGGTTCGTTTTAAAGGTTGGGTATGGGAACCGCTACCCGTACCCATACCTGTTGTAGCCTTACCCATGACTTAAGAAGGAGAATTAGAAGTCAACAACAAGCAGCACTCCGTAAATCATGCATAATAGCATTATATAACCTACTTCAGTGGTGGCAAACTTTCTGGTGCCCTGTTTGACTATTATTCATTGTGATTAGGCTGTAAATAATGGCCCATCCCACTGCAAATGGCTATTTCTACTTCAATTGGCACTCTGGCCACCAATTCTGACTGTTTTCAGCCAAAGTGCAAAAAAATTTTAAGCCAGGTGGGTGGACCCCTACCTAACCAATGTGATATCATATATTTTTTTTTGGACACCCCCTTGTACTGTCTGGATCCATGTCGAGGAATCGTGGGCTAGCACCAGTGTCTTGGTCCTGGCTATTTTCAGCGCGCGCTTGGTTACACGGCTCGTAACACCATTCTTTGTCGTTGAATTCCTAGTTTATCTCTATTTTATGACAGAATAGCCGTATTTTTACTCCTGCACAGCTCGCGGACTACGAGTATATGATACAGGCGAGGTCATGATGTCACTGTTGCCAGCGTGCGATCATATGTAACTAGTTTTCGAAGCATAACAGTTTCCAAGGCCAGCGGTTCAAATATCTCCTTTTCAAATTTCAATTGAGAGGTCTTCTTATTCATTCGCTCCCATTTGTACTTGTAAAATTTTCTGGTCTTGAATTCCTTTACATAGCGTCAGTGGGACTTACGACTATCAACAGGTATGGTAACAGTGTTTGTCACTGTTGTTTCACGCGTCAAGACGCTTCCTGACGGAGCAGCTACAACGCTGAGACTACCGAGGCCGTTTTCTCGCACATCCTTGAGGATCACCCTGGTTTGCCGTCAGAAGAGGGTTCCAGACAGTAGCCTGTGTATTCATTATCCAAAATTTGGTCAAAATGCCAGACCAATCTACTATTTTCAAGGTGAGTCGTCCAACTCAAAGCTGTTCCCAGAACTGTAACAAGTCGGTGTCATTGCTACAGGCTACGTACAGCGGCATACCGGTCTACGAGATGTAAGCTCTGCTCTACGCGCTCGAACGGCTCTAATCGATGACACAACACGTGCAGGATATGCAAGAATATCGCGGTAATGAGGCGGCGGTCGGATTCATGGCTAAACGCGACACAGATACTCAAAGTTGCAGGATTTGACAAGCCTCAGCGTACCCGCGTCCTTGAACGCGAAGTGCAGAAAGGAGAACACGAAAAGGTGCAAGGGGGGTATGGAAAGTACCAAGGTTTGCGTATGTCGCACTCGCCTCCAGTACTCGTTAACGAAACTAAGCAGGCACGTGGATTCCCCTTGAAAGAGGCCTGAACCTCGCGAGGCAGTATAATTGCGAAGCTCTACTGCGTCCTATTATCGAATTCCAACCCGCTGCCAAAAGCCCGCCTCTCGCTCCGAAACATCTAGTCGCAAATACAGTCAGTCGACCTACCCGTAAATCTGCCACAGCGGACATTTCCAATGCTGCGGTTGTGAATACGAGGTCTTCTCGCAAACAGGCCACCGACGCAGTGGACGAAGAATCTGATCATGAAACACTATCCATTCGGGGCTCAGAGGACGGCACTATGACTCCTTCTCCCTCAGAAGCTTCCACTGCATCACGTACCCCATCTCCAATACGTAGCCCCGGCCCTTCATTTGAATCCAACAGCCTCGACGATCGCCACGCGGTCTCCAGACGACATAAACGACGTCCTTCTCTTGATGAACGTTCCGAAATCGAAGAAGACACTCGGTCTTATGCTGATCAAATTCTTGAATTCTTCATTTCTGATACAAACCAAATTCCTCCGCTCCTCGTTAATCCACCACCAGACTTTGATCCTAACATGGCGATCGACGATGACGGACATACGCCACTACATTGGGCATGTGCAATGGGCCGTATTCGCATCGTCAAACTGCTATTGACGGCCGGTGCTGATATCTTCAAAGTCAACCGCGCTGGGCAGACGGCATTGATGCGCAGCGTCATGTTTGCCAATAACTATGACGTTCGCAAGTTTCCTGAACTGTATGAGCTCCTTCACCGTTCAACGCTCAATATTGACAACTACAACCGAACTGTATTCCACCACATTGTTGATGTAGCTATGTCGAAAGGCAAAACCCATGCGGCTCGCTATTACATGGAAACAGTTCTCACCAGACTGGCGGATTATCCAAAAGAATTGGCAGACGTCATTAACTTTCAGGATGAAGACGGGGAGACCGCCCTGACAATGGCCGCACGATGCCGGAGCAAACGTCTAGTGAAAATTCTGATTGACCATGGTGCAAATCCAAAGATCATGAATAATGACGGCAAAAGTACTGAGGACTATATTCTTGAGGATGAGCGATTTCGTTCATCTCCCGTCCCACCTTCTAGGGTGGCAGCCATGTCATTTCGGAATGCTCAAGCCGCGTATCCTCCACCTGCTGCTCCTCTTGGTTATTCATATGGTCCTGCTAGTGGTGAGAAGCCCCCTCTGCACCATTCAGTTGCGGCCCAAAAAGCTAGTACACGGTGTGTTAATGACATTGCCGCCATGATGGATAGTCTGGCAGCGTCTTTTGATCAAGAACTTCGAGATAAAGAACGCGACACAACTCAGGCACATGCCTTGCTTGCAAACATTCAAGCAGAAATATTGGAAAGCCAGCGCGCAGTTGGACATCTCAAGTCGCAGGCTGATGGTTTGGCTCTTGCAAAGCAGCATCTACGGGAATTGGAAAATAGCCTCTCCGACAAAATGGGACGTCGATATCGATTGGGATGGGAGAAATGGGTAAAGGACGAAGAAAATCGGGAAAAAAACATCCGCGATGCTGCAAATGGTGAACTTGTCATTACGCCTGCTACAGCGACGATTCAAATTGAAGAAGACACTGAAATGGACACCTCAATAGACGCCGAGAAACCAAAAGGAAAACGGAAAGCTATGGAAGACTTGTCGGATTTGATTACATTATATTCCAATATTCCGACAGATTCTGAAACACTACGGCAGAGTTGCGAGGCTTTACGGGAAGAAATCTACGGGCATCGAAAAGCAAGAAAAGTAATGTTTGACGAATTGGTGACATTCCAGGCAGAAGCTGGAACAAGTGGGCGGATGGGAGAGTATAGGAGACTCATTGGGGCTGGATGCGGTGGCGTACCTCCAAGTGAAGTTGATCAGGTGTTGGGGATGTTATTGGAGGTGAGGCGTTATAGCTTTATTTCTTGATTCTGTTGACCCGATGACTACAGACTCTTGAATCCGAGGAACCGAGTTCATCGTCAATAGCATGGAGCGGTTCGAAATCGATACCTGTGGGATGATGAACTTGGCATCGAACCTATCTTCTTGTCGAGTGTAAGGTCTATGGAGTAATTTATCTCCGGAATTTATTGTACAAGCTTTGTATCAGCCATACCCGAGCCGTCCTCTCACCGGTGAGATGTAGACTGGAAGCTCGATTGTGTTAAAATTAGTAGTCGCTGTATCATCTTGTAGTTTTGGACAGTAGGACATCATGTGACCTTCAGTAAATTTCGAGGACTGGACTTGACGCGCTTTCAATTCGTTAGTAGTATAACCTTTCAATAATCCTCCGTCGCCCCTTACCCGTGTCCCGCCTTATGCAACCTGCGTCTCCTACATGTCGGCCCCTTTGAAATACTTCACCAAGAGAAATGCTCTAAATGCAGCAACCCAGTTCTCTGCCACGACACACTTTAACCATCTCCGAAATATCCCTCGAGCATGGCTAATTCGGCGCTCAAAACATGACCCCAAGCTCAAGTCCGTGCGACCTGCAGACCGAATAAAATGGTGGAATATTGTACCAGGAGACCAGATTCGGTTACGAGGAGATAAAGACAACACCATTCACGAGGTGCTCAGTATCAACCGGCTCAGCAATCGGGTCTTTCTCAAAAATACTGCCGTGTGTCAGACTAATGCTACATCTCCGGATGCCTTCTAACCCGTCTTGCAGGAAGAGAGCACGTCATCCGATTCTCAGCCTCCAAAATCCAAGAATTATCATTATTCCAGGTGCCAGCTGTACGTAGGAGAATACGCAGTTCGCCCAAAGAATGATCCTGCCCGACCTCTTGAACCTCATTCGTTCGTCCTCTATCCGACCTATCTTACTGGCTTTTAATTGGAACGATTTATTATAGCGTATTCGCGTCGCGTGTTGGAACAAGCCAACCCTACTGGGATTATAAACAACACCGCTATATCTGGAGAAGATATGCCGTCGCCACAGTTCCTAGAATACCTGCCATGGCGAAAGGAATGAAGATACGTATTCCCTGGCCCAAAATGCCTACCAGGAAATATCCGGAAGGTGACTTTAATGATTTACTTTTGGGGGGGCAAGCAGTAATCACTCCCTTGCAGCTGGGTTATATGACACACCCGCTGATCAAGTGGCCACTATTACCTACCAACTACCTCTCTTTGCCCCGAGTTCTCAAGAACCTCTCCCACGACTTCCAAAAGAGCAAGAATATCTTGATCACATCTACAACCCCCACCTCGAACTACCATATGACCCATCAGCACCTTTCGAATTATACCTGCAACCAGACCTTGCCAACCCCCATTCCAGGGCCAAAAAGCTCGAGAGGTGGAAGGCATACCAAGCTGGCATTCACGCGTTGTTGAAAAAGATCACGGTCAATGAACTCAAACACCTCGACGGCCGTAGTCCCAGACAGGCCAAAGCAGACGCTGCATTCAAGTGGAGAGAGCAGGTGAAAGAAGAGCAGGCTAAGAAGAAGAAGGCTCGGTGGATGCACTCTGCCCAAGTGGTCAAATGGGAACGAAAAGCTGAAAAGAAGTCCAAGAAAGAGGACAGACAGCGCCGACGCCTTACCGAACTCACATTGAAAGAGGAGCCTAACCAGGTCATTCCGGGCCAGTTGAGGAAATGATTGCAGCCGAATACTTAGTTTAGTGTGTACAATTCCATAGAGCAAATGTCCACATGTTCCCAAAACAGCAAAATGAGGCACTTGACAGGCAAGCTTTATATATAAAGTCGACTGCCCAACCCAGTTCGGGCCATATCTGTACACCTCTTTCTTCTCCCCATGTCGGACTCCCTTAGCTCTCCAGAGCTTTACCATGCGGCGATCCCACCTTCAGACGTCGTCAACGGGTCACAGATTGAGCTAGATGGCGAAATCGTTGAGCCCTATTTTCCGCCTACCGCACCGCCAGCGTCCGTGGTAGATTCGCGTATTAAATGGGTTCATTTCATACTGGGTTGTTCTGTCCTCTTATCTTGGAATGGTACGTTGCCTCTGTCGATTGCATTCAGTATCTCAAAATGAACGAACTCGTTGCACAGTAGTCATCACGGCCATGCCATTCTTCGCATCTAGACTCGCTAACTCTCCGTTGCGGTCAACGTTTGCTTCTTATCTGACGACAAGCTTTACCGTAACAAACTTGGCATTTCTCGCTCATGCCACTGCAACGTCGAAACATGTCAGTCGTTCCGTACAGTGGATATATCAATCTTGACATATAAATTATTTAAGAGGAGTCCCTCTCGTCAAACGCGGACCTCAATACTATGGCTCACTGTCCTCAACTTCCTACTCACACTCAGCACCTTCTTTGTGCCATCTCCAACCATATTCTTCACGTTCATATTGTTCAACGGTGCAGCCCAAGCCACGGTCGGTGCATACCTTCAGACGTCAGTGATCGCCGTTGGTTCTCTATTTGGACCTCAGGCTATGCAGGCCACAATGTCTGGTCAGGCAGCGGTAGCCGTCGCTGTCAGTGGCGTTCAGGTCATCAGTGCAGCTGCTTCTGTTCATGGAAAGCCCCGTACATATGTCAGCGATGGGTCTGCAGAGGAACAATCAGCTTTCTTCTTTTTCAGCCTTTCCACGTTGTTCCTCCTTTTTAGCGCAGCAGTCCATGCGTGGATGGTGCGTATGCCGGTTTACCAGCGCGTTGCAGGATCTTTAGAGCGCGTGCAAAAGAAAGTCTCACACGATGTTGGACACGAGGACGAAAGGCGGGGCCTTGTGTCGAGTGATGCTATTGCACTCTCCGACGACAAAGCGAACGCTATACGAGTCGCTAAACTCAATGTCTCTTATGAAATCTCTGTTGCTTATGTTTTTGTCGTCACATTGGTATGTCTGCTATTTTGATTGTAGACAAGTATTCTTACTCGACTTTCTCAAAACCTAGGCTGTCTACCCGCCGATTACCACTTCCATCCTACCCACAAACCCGGCAACACATCCACTGCTTTTCAGCGCAATGCATTTCCTCGTCTTTAATGTTGGGGATTTTCTAGGCAGATACGTTTGCTCGTTCCCAATATTCCTTGTATGGTCCTCCAGACGGCTTCTACTTCTGTCAGCTGCTAGGACTTTATTTATTCCTCTTTTTCTGATGTGCAACATTCAGCGAGGACCCATTGCAGTCGACTACAACCCTATTATCAGCTCCGATTTCTTATTCATGCTTATCCTCTTTCTTTTTGGCTGGTCGAATGGTTATGTCTCGAGCTTATGTATGATGTCTGCACCCTCCATAGAACACAACCCTAGACTAAAGGGCCGGCCTGAGGATGTTGATGTTGCCGCTACTGTGGCTAGCTTCTGCCTCATGGGCGGTTTGTCACTGGGAAGTATTGCGAGCTTTGCCGTGAAAGCAGCCTTCTGTGACTGCAACCCATTTACAGACTGACCCAGCTTACATGTATAGATAGAATTGACAGTTATGTTTAACTTTTTCTGTCGTTACAGATGTCGCATCCTGGTGTTAATAATAAGCAAGGATATCTATTAAATAGTATATAAACCTGATAAATTTTGGTAATATGAAGCTGGAGTATATACGTGGTGTAAAGAATGTATAACTCAGAGAGCTTCTCGTACATTGCCACTAATGTTCCTAAGCCTCATGTACGGCGTACAGGAGAAAAGTTTGATCCGACCCGAAGCAGAATAAACAAGGGCTACGTCCACACGCCTTTCAAATTGTGCGGCGAGGTGAAAACTAATAATGGCTGGAGGCAAACGAAAACTTTGGACGAATGCCCATTCAAGATATCGAAGATGGCATAACGAATGTGACATTTTTTGCATGAATTACCTTCATACGGAAATGCACGGAAATATTATGCTCTTGAGTGGGCACGATCAACGTGTGGAGAGCATGGGCTGCCAAACACCATATGAAACCTCCTCCAAGTGATGAAGCAAGACGCGGTCCCACAGAATGGGGATCACATTAGCCTGAACACGAGGACGAAGATACAACTATAAGCACCCTGCATGAAGAGCCACGATGTGAAGGCGTACCTGAAGATAGTGAACACAAGCTCTCGACACTCGTCTGGCGAGTGTCTGTAGGTCAACACGTCCATCATAACCATCCAGTGGGATCTCATAAGTGAGCGATGAATAACCTGTCCACTACGCGTCGTATAGATGCGTGTTAGAGCAATACAGTGATCAGAAAGCAATGTGTATATACCTTCACTCTTAAATAAATTCGACCACGGCTATCCGCATGTAAATCGTGGAACGAGTATGCGTCATTTCCAGAAAGACGAATACGCGATTGAGCTTCATCTAGGCCAATTCCAGACGTAAAGGAGCCTTTTCGCTTAAACTTGAGGTGAAGTGCGCTGGGCACGCGATATGCATCCATTCCAGGAGGTCGTGCAGCAAAAGATACCGTCGAGTGGCGGCGGTGTCTGGGCATGATCATCGAGTTCGAGTGAGCTAGCGGGATTTGGCCATGTCTCTCGTCGTAGTACGGGTCCTCCATGTCATATCCTACAGAACGTTAGGTTTTTGAAGCCGCAAAAAGAGGACAGCATACGCGAAGAACTTACCTTGTCCTGTAAGACGACGACTCATGGGAACCACTGCAGTACTAGGAGGGCCATAGATTTGATAGGGCTGTTGGTACTACATATAACGGATGCGTTAAGCGCGAGGAAGTTACAAGGGCCAATATACTTACCTCCGACCCGGCGACTCCGTCTGGGTAACCTTGATGGTGAGGGTAAGGAGTGCCAGGATAATTTATGGATTGTCGTCGAGAGAGGGACCGAGACATGTAGGGGTCGTAAGCGTCATAACCTTGGCTGTAGGCCATTTCTTTTGCGAATCCCTGTGATTGTAGGTGGTGAGGTTGAGCGGGAAGTAAAAACAGGTATCCTCTTTATACGCAGCTTCAGTGCAACAATGAGGTCCGACCAAACATGCAGGAGGCTGATGCCTCAAGGATGGGTCGAGGGCAGGAAAGGGAGTCAACAGGTATAACGTGATTGGTTAATGTAGTCGCATCAAAGGAATGGTTAGTAGGCCATCCGAGAGAAGTTTCCGGAAACATGGTCTGTCAGATTTTTAGATACATCCAGATACGACTCAAACGAGAACGAATGCTTCTCGTCAAGAAGTTCAAATCGATTAACAGAAACATCCAGCTTAATCGAGGGAGGGTCAAGACAGGGTAACAAGACCTGAAGAACAAACCGCTTTGGATGTTCATCTCCAATAATACTGGATAGCTAGTGGTTGAAGAAAGTCGTACTCAAGGTGGATAGTCAAAGGCAGAGGAAGGTCACAATTGGGTGAGTTGGTAGGAGCCGCTTCTTGGCGAAATGTACCTTTTTGTATCTAGCACTCGGAAATGAATACCTCGTGCACTCATATTGCACATTGCAGGCGAGGTATGATTATGTGGCCAGAGGCACTTTGTCCGCAAGCAATGACAGGACTCGGGCTGTTGAACTCAATCGGTAAAGAATTGTAGCAAACTCGATTGCGGGCCTAGTGTGGCAGGCATTGTGGTGCGAGTGTGTAGTATGCCATCGTATGCAATACGCAGTTCCAGAGACCAAAGGAAATGGAATTACGCCATCTCAACCTAGGCCGGTGACCGGCCCCTCCTAAAGAGGAAGCAAGAACCCAAAGGGCTTCCTCGACAGAGGGGCCGGTACAACTGAGTTTGAATTAGCAGAGAATCCCTTATCACCTCGGCGATCAGACGGCATCGTTTGTCGTTTCTTAATAGAGGCAACGACATCAATTCTATTTTTATCTCACTGACGCTTTTGGATTCGCTCAAGAGCGCCATGCACATATTGTCCTCGCAACTGAAGTAGCCTCCACATATACCATTGAAAATGTAGTTTTTGATAGTTTTTTATGCTAAATATTTGAGAACAGCGACGGAGAGTCTACAGAAACGACCCCTTCAATCTTGGTTCGAGTCTTCGTAGCAGCCAAGCCGCTTGTGTCCAAATTTGAGCTAGAACTTCAATTTTTCGAGAGAATTAACCGTACAGAGGGTTCCGCGGTACGTCTATCACATTTTTTGTGGTGAAATACGGAGGGAGAGGCACAAAAGCACAGGAAGTGCGAGATGCATTCCCAAAACGAATCGGTTTTGATGTCGTTGCCTCGATTAGGAAACGACAAACGATGCCGGTTGATCGCCGGAGTGATAAGGGATTCTCTACTAATTTCGACTCTGTTTCACCAGGCCCTCTATCGAGGAAACCCTCCGGGTTCTTGTTTCCTCTTTTAGAAGGGTCGGTCACGAGGCTAATCTCAACCTTGAAGAGGGCCAGATCGAAGGAGGTAGACCTACAAGACGCCGCGTAAATAAGCCATAACGGAAGGAAATTCGGCGAGTCAACCCATGGTCAAATCGAAGATGGGCAGATCTGGCGATAGGATTAAGTTTCCCAGGTACCGCCGCACAATGACTGGCCAAACGTTATTGCGACTTTGTTTTGATTTTGGAGATGGAAGACATGTACTTACTGTCAGAGTGAAAGTACAACCAATGAAGGTCACGATGAGTTCTCACGGCTGTAAGGATTTCCTTCTCTGAACGCTCTCATGTCGTTACAAGCTTACGACCCATCGCTTCGCGCCGGGGTTCGCTTCGCTCACCCAGCTCTGCGCTATGGGTCTCCAGCTTGCCGGGGCTGCGCCCCTGGACCCCGCCGGACGCTTCGCGCCCGGCGTTCAATTCAAAGTCAGCTTATTAGGTAACATTATTACATAACATTATTTGTCATCAAAGACCGCCTTCTCTTGATATCTTTGATTAATGATTAATATCAGGCGGCTTGGGATAACAGATCACGACCTGTCAATAAACCGATCTCAGGTTGAAATATTGGAGGAGTTCATAACGTTTTTCTTTTCGCACAATCTTATTCTTATGTCCCTCGACAGCACGAAATTGGCAGATATAATAAGGGGCGATGTTGTTAGTCTTGGGGATCCTGGATATGTGGAAGCCATTGCACGATGGGCTGCGAATGCAGAACGCAAAGCAAAGGTCGTGGTTTTTGTGAAGGACGACCAGGACGTTGTCATTTCCTTGAAATTTGCGGCGGCCAACAATCTCCCCATCGCCGTTAGAGGAGGTGGGCACAGCGCCGGTGGCTCATCGTCAGTTGAAGATGGACTGGTTATCGACCTTTCGCGTTATGTCAACGGGGTCACTGTTGACCCATCCAAGAAAATCGCATATGTGGGAGGAGGTGCTCTATGGGAGGCTGTCGATAAAACCGCAATAAAGCACGGATTAGCGACTGTAGCAGGAACCGTAAATCATGTTAGTGCAACGTCTTTTCCTGGTCAGACTCTCGTTAACTTGAACGATCAGACTGGCGTAGGCGGGTTCGTTTATGAACCTCCTTTTCAGAGCTCGAATTACTCATAATTACTAGGCTAGTCCTCGGAGGTGGTTACGGATGGCTAAGCGCCGCACATGGACTGGCTATCGACAATCTCGTCCAGGTAAATACTGCTTTTCTTGCTCCCGGCACGTCATGCTAAACAGCTTCATCACACAGGCTACTGTAGTCACTGCGGGTGGATCTATTTTGACTGCTAGTGACGAGAAAAATCCCGACTTGTTCTTCGCAATTCGCGGTG
Source organism: Galerina sulciceps (assembly GCA_023014345.1). NCBI lineage: Eukaryota > Fungi > Basidiomycota > Agaricomycetes > Agaricales > Galerinaceae > Galerina > Galerina sulciceps. The sequence continues at coordinate 320,889 of JAEDXJ010000005.1, read as the reverse complement.
GTGGTGGAAACTTCGGTGTTGTCACCGAGTTTGTTTTCCGGTTGTATCCTCAGCGTGCAACCATCTATTCTGGCATGCTTGTCTTTGCACCACATACTGTGGAAAAAGTGATTGAAGTCTCGAATGGTTGGTGGAAGGAGGCTGGAGAGAACGACAGTATGCTTCAAGTGAGTTCTGTAGGTCCAGATGGCTTTGTACGTGTTTAATTGCCTCTTGATATCCTGCTGGCTATTTACGCGATTTCTACAGCCCATACATGTTGTAATACCGTTCTTTAACGGGACAGAATCGGAAGGCAGAAAAAGGTTTCAAGCATTCTTTGACATAGGCAAGGGTACATTTATACATTCAGGAATTGCCTAATATCAATCCAGGGCCTGTCGCCGATTTGACGAAAGAGATTCCTTTTGAGGAGCTCAATGGTCTTCAGGTTCGGTCTTCAATATTTATATGTTTTTTCTTGGTCCTAATCTATCTTAGAATCCAATGGCAGTTCATGGGAGAGGCGTTTACCAGAAAGGAGCTGGATTGAAAAGCGTCAAATTTTCCTCGGTTGCCAAAGCCCATGCTAGGCTCACTGAACTTATCAAAACTGGGGATTTTAACGGTGCTATTATTTATGAGTATTTCCCTAGGGGAAAAATTCTTTCAGTGCCCATGGATGGTACTGCCTTCAGAAGAGCCGATGCTTCTAGTGTCTTGGTTAATCTTAATTGGGATCACAAGGCCCAGGATCGTTCAGATGACGCACGAAAATACGCATCCGAACTTGTCTCCATTGTTGGAGAAGGTGGATCCGATATGACGATTTCTGAAAGCCTGGGATACAGCAACTATGGTAATACTGCCACTCACAACATGGAGGTTTATACCTGACTGGTTTTGCATGACAGATCCTGACGCAACCACAGATAGAGCCAAGTTTGTCTTTGGTGAAAACTATGCCAGGCTCCAGTCTATTAAGAAACGCTACGATCCACAGAACATCTTCAACAAATGGTTTCCGATCACTCCTGTCTGATTCCCCGCAGGTCATAAATATCAAACTGTACATAAGTATGCTTGTATTCAATTGTGATCCAACCTAAAAACCAGCCAAAATATAGTTGCCCACGAGTCAAATCTTATTAATTTGTTTTGGCCGCATGTGAATGAATGTTTTCGTTTAATATCTACTTACAGACTTCTATGGCCACATTCATTGCTAATCAAGGATGCGGAATCATTTATTCCATTGAAATTGCTGAGCTGCGATCATTGCAAATGTGCGCATTATACTCCTTTATGAGAAACTTGCAATTTTGGCAACTGGAATGAATATATGAAGAGTGAATCACAATCCCGTGGACATGAACATTTGTTGGTCCTTGGAACCCTCGCGAAACAACTTGAACTTCGAAAGCCCGTGTATCAGCCCGGCTTCTATCTTTTGTTTTATTACATAACTTGGAGCTATACGGAATTTCACAGTGAAACGACATGAACTCAAAACTCGCATATGAAAGTAATTCGCTGGATTCATAAGGGCTAACTACTAAATGTTGCGCGGGAAGATGCTGGCACAAATTCAACGAATTCCTTTCATATGCTTTGAGTTTTCATTCAGGTCATGTCGTTTCACTTGCTTCTTGAGCTAAGGCCAGTTCCAATGTATACTCTAGAGTCTACTTACGCTCAGGAGTAGTTTCAAAAGTTTTCAAGTCTTTGTCTCTTTTCAGTCGAGTATAGACTCGCTTTCACTTATGAAGAACATGCGTATGCTCGACTGCGAAGCGCTATGCCTTTCGGAACTTACTTCTTGTTATCATCGTCTAAATAAGAAGAAACACACTCATCTACTACTACTAGTAGCGTTAAACCTGTGAAGACTAGACGATGGAACAGCAGGCAAAAAAACAACACAGATTGTAGCGTCAACATTTTAAAACTTGTTACCTGTTACGTCCAAGCCACGTCGTTACGGGGAGGCTTACATGTGTACAACATGACTGCTTAACTCTTTAGAGATCGGGTTCTGTTACGGTGAGTCAAGCAATGAGGATATACGACCGTGACGTAAAGAATATAAGACTACATATTTGAACACCGCTTCTTTATATTAACCACCAGGTCTCGTGTCGTTCCATAGAGCGTTATTAATATTAGTCGTTATTTTTTGGTGCTTGAGTCTATGAATCGGGAAAGTAGTAGTTAAGATGACGTCATTGCGAACTGTCAGGCGTTGGTACTACTTAGTCACGGTTCACGTGTTCGCTAAATTGACGCGCCGTTTTATTTGTCCCTATTTATAAACGCGAACAGTCACAGAGCTGAGTGAGTGCCCGTCACGGTCCCTGCCATTCAAGTGACTGTCGTGGTTTGAAACCTTCCAACGTTCTCCTTTTCCTCCAAAGATGCCCCTAGGAGTTGAGTATTCGCTCGTCGCGGACTCGACTCGCGCATCGTCACCTCAAGCCGATCTCGACGCGTCTCTCCAGGTCAAACGGGCTACCAGGACGTACGGGAGACGTCACGAAGAGCCTCAAGTCGAGGATCCAGATAGTTCTATCTCCTATGTAGAGCACTCGCCCTCCTCGTCGCATCATAGCGTGCACAACACTGCACCGCCTGGTTTATTGGATGAGATTCCACCAAGCTCTCCATTGGTGCATCTCACGGACTCTGATACACAGCAAGATACCAACGAAGAATCACCTAGCCAAAAATATCGGTATCAATTCGATTGGAGAAAGAAATTGGAGGAAATAGATGAAGATGAAGACGAACACGAAATTACAAGTACGGTTCAAGTTGATGACGTGCTAAATCCTCCAACTTTCGGAGAGCCATTATTATTGCTGGGAGCCACGGACCCATTGCTGACATTAAATGCTATAGACGACCGTCGCGTCAATTCGGCATTACTTTCCATATCCAAAGTTTTTGGCTCAGATCCTTTGTCTGGTAAAACAGAATTGGCACATAATGTCTCTAGTCAACCGTCCTTCAGTCTTTCATCCCCTCCTTTTCAAAGCCTCAATTCGCGTGTTCGTACGCGCAGAGCTGCAGATATTCAAGACTCCGAATCAGAACAGGAGCCTGTGAAGTCGTCGTCGCCAGCTACTGCATCATCGTCCGGTCAACTCTTTGTTAATACACCAAAATCGTGTTCGTCCTCAACTCAACCAACATCTGAAGACGAAATGCCACCGAGGCCCTTGGCAAAACCACGGTCCACAGGAAAACAAAGGGCAAAATGGGATTCACGGTCTAATATTGCGCCCCTCGTTTTTAGAGAAGAACGCGCTGGTGAGGTGAAGAACAATATCTCCAGGAACAAGAAGAGAGCCAAGGTTACCATAATCATTTAATCTCAATCCTTAACTAATTTGACCTCTTTCACTGCAGGGCTTGACGGAGAAGGAGAAAAGGGAAATGCTCAAGGAAAAAAGTCGTTTTATTCTTGAGTCTACAGTCACCGTACCAAGAGCTGAGGTGAAAGTATTTTCAAAGGAGTATTTCTTCACAAAGGTGTACGTGCACATAGTGGAGACTGCAAATTTAATTTCACATTAATCTGTCGTCGCAGTCTTGAATGCCAAGGGTCTGTTCGAGCTGGACAAACCTCGAAACCGAAGGTTCCAATCCCAGCCTCAGACCCAATCGTCGCGTTCTCATCTCCGGCTAAGGCTGTACCTGCACAGTTAGGGGAGTTTGACCTGCCTTCTCATACAATGCCTCGACGTAAGGGCTCAGTCCTTCAAGATATGTCAGACAACCGCGACTCTGGCGAGGACTCTGACTTGCCTGATATTGCCGAGGTTCTGACAAAGAGCATCGATGAAGGTTCAAAGAAAAAAAATTTAGACCAGATAAAGAAGCGGGCACTTGAGCAACAGAAGCATACCGCTGCTCTTAGCGACGACGACGATTTGGAAATTGTCCAAGCGAATCCCAAAGTCACCGTCAAGGAGGAGGAGGAGCACCGACGATCAGTGAAGAAGCGTACTTCCGAGGGACGGAAGCGGCAATTAAACCATGCAAACGTCAATTCCACCAAGCAAGCTGCGAGAAATCCCCCTGTCTTCTCGCCTCGCAGAATGCAAAGTGACATTGCATTAGTTTTACGAAATTCGGAAATGAAGGCAATCCAGCCCAAGGACCTTAATTTAATTTTAGCCTCTGCGGTGCAAAAAAGGGCACAAGAGACGAGTAGAAAGAAGGAAGAAGAGTGGAAGCGGCACGGAGGTCGTGTTAGCATAATCACAACAATCCAGTCAGGTGGCTTGGCCTCAGTTGTTGACGCGTTAGTCGAACAGCGCCTAATGGCCACGACAATGGGCGATACGGCCGACACAGACGCCGACGAGAAGGATCCTAGTGACAAGGAATGGGATCCTGACCTGCGGGGTTCTGCTTCGCCCGAGCCACGGGAAGAAGAGGAAGCAAACGACGAAAATCCAACAGTGAATGAGGATATATTCGTGGTTGACGATCCTGAAATCCTTGAAGACGAGCAGGGGGTTGGTGCACCTCGTAGAAGACTTGTGATGTCAGACTCTGAGAGTGAAGACGAGAAGGATGAGAATGCACCAATGAGATCGGAATCACAAGAACGATATCGTCGTGCAACATCTTCTTGTGACATTGCGACTGAGGAAGAGGACGACAAGGAAAATAACACCAAATTCATGTATGATCGCAGCGAAGACAAGGAGAACACTGCAGTTGTGCGACATGCGCCATTGTCCCTGGCCCCACGTTCTCTTTTCAACGGCGATGACATTGCCACTCCCCCGTTGTCGCCAGTGACAGAAAGTTGGATTGCCGGAGAACCAACGGTGAATTTAGGCGATGAGAGTAGCGCACAGTGCAGGGAACCCTTCAAGGAACTCATCACTGAAGAAAGCTCCCTGTCGAACCACATCAGACCGATAAACCTTACGCAGTCATTCGCAGCGAAGCCTCGGCAGGCTTCTCCGTCACCCATTGCCTTAGCTCCTTCACCAGCTCTCAAAGCATTTATTAGACCGGAAGGAAGCTGTTCAAAGAGCTTTACTGACGGGTTTTCACAAATTTCGGAGCACGGCACAGACGTATTCGAGGCTTCAACATTGTTACAACCAGGTTTCACTGATTTGTTTGAGTCGACAACCCAGAAACAAAGGCCAAGGGAACTGGATAGGGAGGTGAGAAATGTCCATATATAGACTATCCTCGTTTTCACCTACGTTTTCCTGAAGGACAACAATTGGAGGAAACTAAAGCGTAGCGATGCCCTTCAACTCACCCAGGATGTTTCAATCGATTTGCAACCCGCATTTCAGGATGATGGTTTCTTACGAAAAGCTCAAGCAATCTTAGAGAAAGAGGATGCCTTATTGCAAGAGGGCGCCGCTCAGGAGAAACTCAGAAAAAAGCCAACAATATATGTTAACGATCATGGGTTAGTTTGGCTACTGTTTTCTGAACGTGCATCTGATCAGTTGTAATTTTACAACAGGTTCCTCACTCAGACGAGACCTGCAGATGGCAGTCCTGAGGTTTACCGACCCTCACCCTCACAGACTCTCTACAACAGCGTCGACCGCATTTCTACCTCACTCTCACTCTCACCTTCACAAATCAAGTTGAGGGCTCGTACGCCTCTTCGAACGTTGTCAATCTCAACCTCTTACTCCCCTGTGATAGAACATCGTCGTCTGAGGAAGCGTAGTAGTACACCCCCGATCAGTGATGTCCAAATCGGTTCTCGTATCTCTAGCGAGCCTCCAACTAAACAAAATGCGTTTGATATACTCGCGCGTGCCGCACAAAAGGAGAAAAGACACAAGGACCTGAAGCAGCATCCCGAGCTAGCACAATTCCTTCAAGATGAAGCTGCCGAGTCGGACGAGGAGGTCTCTTTTGGGTTTGCAAAGTCAAAGTTCGAGAGCGACGAAGAAGACGGCCAAGACTTGGACAGGACCCTCGACGAGTTGATGGACGATACCGCAATGGATGACATAACTCTTGCAGAAGAGCTCGTGCAGGAGAAATTCAGGTACATTTCAATCCTAATCTGGGTGTTGTCTTCGTTAAACCCTGTCTGATTTTGGTCTTTAGAGAGCAATTAGACGTTGCGGATCAAGAGGATGAAAAGTTCCATCAGGACCTTATTCAAGGCGAACTTCGGTTGAAGCGGAGGCACGGTGTCGGCGTGGACGAGAGCGAAGATGAAAGCGATACGGAAGAGAATGAAAGAGCCCGCCAAGCAAGGAAGAAACAGAGGAGATCCGAGCGTGGTGACATCAAGGATCTAGGTACATATTCGTGCTATTGTTTGTTCGTTCATTTAGGAAGACTCATGATGATGGTAGAAGCGGACGAGGCAACACGAGCTTTTGCAGAGGCATACAATCAAACATTGAAAGACGACAACGACGAAGATGAATTTGCTTTTCTCAACAAGGGTTCGCAGCTTGCAGATGTATTTATGGTCAGCACATCTCCGGATGATGACGCCGACGGTCAGGATGAACAAGACGAAAATGACCAAGAAAACGGACCAGGGACAATAACTCGCGAAGAATTCGTGCGTCTCGTTCACGAGAAAAAGGATACATGGGTATGTCACTATGTCGAATTCTATAAACTTCAGTCACTAACCTGTACAGATGGAACACGTAGAAATGGATCTCAGAGATGTGACATGGGTCGATCGGGATGACGAAGGTGAGGCACCTCGTATAAAAACCGTCAACGCTAGACAGCGGCGTGCGGGTCGCGCTCAGCCTTTAGACCAGTCGGAAATGGATGTCTTGGTAAGTAGAAGCATCCTACTTGAGCATCTGATACTCATCATATCTATGATAGGGTGCCGCATTCCGCAAACCGGTGGGCGCTGTGACTGACTCGAGCAAGCAATGGTTTGTTCAAGAAAACAAGGCGCGAAATGCGGGGACATCTCGTTCAGTGGGAGGATCTGCCATAACAGGACATGCGAAAGCGAAGTCAAAGACAGGGAACACGAAATCAACCCCTACACCAAACACGGGACCAGCGTCCGGAACGAAGTTTGTTAGGCCCGCGCAGAGCGCACTTTCCGTCATTGCGGACAAGAGTCGATATTTTGGGTAAATTAGTAGTTCTGTCGGCTTTGGAAGGGTAATATAGTACATGTAATTGGATAACGCGTTGTATTCAACTTTTCTAGCAAGTCCAGCTCCGCGGAATAAATCAACCCGGATGTGGAAAGGCGACGACGAAAAGAATGAAAACGGGGACAAAGCAAGTATGGGTGATGCTGGTGGTACAGATCCATAAGAAATCGAAATATGGCGGGTATAATAATAACAGAGGTGACAAGGCCGAGCGAATGTGTGTATCAATGGTACTGTTTCCCTCCGAATGGTTTCCCGAAGCGCATCCAGGATGCCTTTGAGGTGCGAGACGTTGGGATACTGAAAGTTCGAGAGGCCTGGCGCGAATGGGAGGAACTGCGTCGTTTCCTATTACTTGTTTGGATCTGGCAGAGGGGGTTGTCAGCAGAACGTTCTCAATGGGGCGTGTGAGTGACACGGACTTTGTGCCGTAGCAAGATAAGCTTTGCCATGTTAGCTGGTGGACCTGTTTCACGGAAAGGATTTCCTGTTGCAGAGAGTGAGACAAAGAACGGGGTGAGGAGAAACAAACAAACGTGAGGCAACGAGCGCAAGGCCAGATTCATGAGCGTCGAGAGATTCGTCAACGGACATGATGGAGAGCCATAAAGCGGGCATAAATATGTAGACGAAGAGGAGAGCGGCGACGGAGCTCAGAGCCATGAGAGCCAACATCTTCGCGGGCGCGGGTGCGCTGCCCCTAGTAAAGATACAAAACAAACTCGTCGTTCGATTTTTCTTTGGGGCACTGCTTACGTACCAGAAATTACTAATATGCTTACGTACTCAACATTATTGATCTTCCGTCTGCTTACTGATCCTCTCATTTCTCCTTCATGTCAGCCCGTGCCTTCCTCTCCAGTGCAATCGTCACTGCAGTCTGTTTTACTTGCAAAGTCTTTCTCAATTCAGGTCTCTGTTCAGTCAAAGTAAACGGTCTCCATATACTCAAAGATGCCCTCCGTAAGCGCCAGGCAGTCCTCACTGGTGCGCTTCATCCCTGCTACAAATCCGCACGTGTTTGACCCAACTCCAGTTTGCAACCACATTTCGACGTGCGTTTAAAACTCACAGGTGTATGAAAGGCTAATCATCTTGTCCCATCTTAGTCTAGATGACCCAATGACCTGGGGTGTTCTCCCTGCACGGTGGTACTTGAGTTCTCGGACTACTCGCTGGGCCCTCGGCGCTTCTGATGTTATTTTTACTAACCCGTGAGCAATCTATAGTCCTCTCAAGTAATGCGCTTATCTTATGTCTTGATATTATTTTGACCTAGCAAGTGTATTTTCGGCCTTCTTTTCTCTTGGGCAAACCCTTGAAACGTTCCGAGGTAATGGGATTTATCAGCCTGCCGTGGACACTGCAATTCAAAAGCTGAATGAAGGATGCTGGGTATTCCTCCATTCCTGCTTGTGTTTTTCCTTCCTAATATATCCAACCGTCATCAAGGTGCACCTATATAGTGAAAGCAAAATAAATCAGCCAGACACTTATTTTCGAGATAAAGAGGGTGTCGCCCACCTTCCTCGATTTAAATGGGGCGTGTCAGTACTTCGCCATCTACCTGACCTGTTTTAACCATCGCTCATCAATCTCATCAGTGGCCGCATCTTGATGGAGGTTAACACGATGCCCGTCGTCATTCCAATGTGGATTAGTGGTTTTGACCAACTGATGCCTGAAGGTCGAGCCTTTCCTTACAGGTACTTGCCTCGTTTTGGTGCACGTCTCACTGTCACATTTGGCGAGCCTATACCAGCCAATGAGCTCAAAGAGGCTTTTTCGCTCAAAAAGCTCCCGAGGCGCAATGGCACAACAAATGTCTGCAATAATGTGGAACAGGACATTGCACCTGTAATTAGAAAGGAGATTACTGCAGTCATTCATCGACATGTCGAAGGTTTGGGCAGGTCTGTTTCTGGTACATTACTCACAGATACCCCAGGAAAATTATAGTTGTGGAGGCAGCTCTCTTTTTGGATGTGGACAATTTTATTCTGGCTTGCAAAGTAAATATGATCATACCCATATTTTACCTGTCATGTAGCTATCAAAGCACTGGGACGAGCGACCAACAGTATAAAGAGAGCAGTATACAACATTTGAACAGGTCTTAATCTTTCAGTGTGCCATTCATAGCAGCAGCTAATGTGTCTGCAACGGTTCCACAATGGGAAAGAAGCTGGATTTCTTTTTGACCCTTGTAGAACCACGAGCAGAGGGCCTGGCAGCAGTATTACTTATCAGGAAGGATTCTAGTTTAGATGGAGGGTACTTACAATCATACAATAGAAGGACACCATGGCAACACCCTCGGCCCAGTTCGTCTTTGAATCAGCAGTGACATAGTTGACCAAGAAGCAAGAACCTATTAAAATAGCCACTTCAAACGTCTCTGCAAAAAAGTCGGTCGTCAACAGGGTACTTCACTATTTTAAATATCTTACCAAACAATAGCGTCAAAGGCTTGTCTGTCCACCACCCAAGGAGAACAAACAATGGCATCCAGAAGAGTGTGAATTGAATACTGAGATCGATGGCTTCTCCTTTTGCGAGAGTGGGTGGAGGAGTAGGTTCACGGAAAAAATGTTTGAACATGTAACGAATGAAATACACAATCGCAACTGTGCCATCCGCAGCAAAAGAGACGATGGGGAGCAGGATCAAACCAAACCACCTGTAATTAATACATCAATATGAAAACTTAAACGATGGAACATGAAACATACTCAAGCTTGATACCCGCTTTTCCTCGAACGAAATCAATACTTTCAACCAACTGATAAAAATGAGCACAAGTACATACGATGAAAAGGGACAGAAACTTACATATTCAGCTGTTGCAGCCATTAAACCGATACAGATAGCAAGCATCAGCATGCATACCCATTGATTCACCTCCGGGTCCTCTTGTCGAAGGCGTGCTAGGTGCTCTTTCAAGGCATCGGGGGCATGAAGTGCTTCGGCGAGGTCACGAGCGTTATCTTCACCCGGAGGGTTGTGTAGATAAATCCGGGAGCAAACATAACTCCAGTGGCAGTGATTAGTATGTGTTTTGTTGGGCATACCGTTACTATGAAAACTCACACTACGAGGAGCAGGACAGCTAGGCCTCGGCTCATCTGAAGGAAAGTATGACGAGTTGCATCTGTGACAACGGTCTGTGCACCAGTTTCTCCGTCAATTGAAAACGAAGAATCGATGGCAGAGAAAAAAGCAGCAGGGATAAGCAACGTTAGCACTCTGTACCGCCCGCCAGTCGTCAAAACAGAGGTAGAATACTAGAACGGAAAGAACAAACCCGATTGTCAGCAAGGAATGATTCAACTCTGTCAGATGCGGGTGCAGGTCTTGCTGAATCACTCGTGCTCCACCAGTCACGAAAGCAGTACCAGGTACCAATAGGAGGTGTAGAATCACAACGCCTATTCATATTCTGTCAAACGAAGAATTGCTATAACGGAATGCACGCCTACCGATAATTGTTGACTTCAACAATATCAATCTAGGCAAATGTTCTGAATGTTCCTGTGCAAATCAAGCTGTCTGTACTCACTCGCATCTCTTGAGAAGCAGAATCGCAAGTGTTGCTTCGACAGCGCTAAAATTATCCAATCAAGGGAGTTGGCCTTTTACCGGGGATAGCAAAGGTATGCTTACTTGTTGAGCGTTATCACTAGCAAATCCCCAAGCTCCTTGCCGAGGTAGAAGGCCATCTGTTCACCACCCCAATCGAATAGTCGCTCTAGCGGGACGATTGCGAAGAAAGATACTGCAGTTTGATAAGCTCCTTATGATTCCTGAATGCCCATTATTATAAGCATACGTACGAACGAATGTAATTTCATCATTCCAACCCCGAAAATTGGATATCCATGCAAATGGAATGAGGATCAGGAAGGTGTTTAACCCTAGGAAGCGGGAATTACACAGAATAGAGAAGGCACAAAGCACAAAGCCCTTACAAGACGAATAGAGAATGGCCTTCAAACTTTCCACAACACCGATCTTCCTCTTCCCTTTCCGCGTAAACTGGTCCCAAAACCTGACGAGTTCTTCTTTGTTTTCTTGTAGTTTAAGGGTTTGGGAGATTTCTTCGGAAAGTTCTAGAAACCGACGGCGGGTCGAAGACTCTGGTCCAGGTGAGACTGCTGGAGTGTGAAGATTCGGCTTTGGCTCGACTTCCCCTAGCTCTTCATCTTGGATACGCAGATTTGGACCCCTTTGACGGGTGTTGGAGTTGGAGTTGGGTGCGGACATGTTGTGACTCGGGCGGCTAAAGTGACGCCTCAGTCGATAACTCAAACTGCAAGTGCAAGTGTACAGATTTTGATAGTCAGGAAACAAGGAATGATTTATAGTCGGGCTGCTTGACCCAAGAGAGAGCGTCGAGAATAAGGACGGTCAAGATGAAAGACACGAGTCGAGCTGTCACTGTAGAAATGGAGTTTAAGTTTGAACCAGTCTGTTACATACTGCATTGATGGGGAGCGAACAACTGCAGGAAGTCTGTTACTGCCAAGACCAACGTTCCTCCGATGATGGCGTGAGTAGATTGTGAAGTGATGAAACTCCCCAGCAAGGGCATGCCACTCGGACCCATTCCAGTGACAGAAGGATAAGACCCCCTCACGATCTTCCGAGCGTCCAAAATGCGAACCGATGCCAAGTCCTAGGATCCTTTATGTAAAAAACAGAAAGAGCTTTAAAAATTTGCTCTGTTAGGAAAAGCTCGGTGTTTGATATGGAACGTTCAGTCTGGTCAAGATCCAGACCAAACTCGGCGTACTCGGTAACTCGACTTGGTGGCAAATTTAAATTAGACACTTTGCATGCGCAGGTTGAGCTTTCTTCATTTGTTAAATCATACTGCAATGTAGGAGACAGAGCAATATGAAATTTATGCAAATCGTTATACGTCGTTTCAATGATAAAATTATTTGATCATGAATTCGTATACTTTTATCTGTAATACATGTAAATAAAACTAGAATTTAAGCATGAAGTATTGTATACTGAGGAGATCGACGAGCGATGCCGTCCAAAGACGTTTCAGGTGGGTTTGGCTGCAAAGATTGAGGGCTTGCCGCTTGTCACCCGACCCTTGCTCAGTGGAAGACCTTGCTTAGAGTGGGAAGAGTGAGGGGCTGGCCAGGCTGGTCTTTGGGACTGCGTTTCCCAGGGGCAAGAGGGCTATGGAAGGTGACTGGGTTAAAGGCATTCTGGAGCCATCCATTTTGCAGGCTATTTTTTTAATTAAATTAACCTGGTGAGACCATGGAGTCCCTAAGATTTCGTCTATCTGTTGCGTAAGATTGGCTTGCTGACCAGAGAATTTTCGAACTTCAGATGCGCGGTTTGATGTAGAAAGGACGAGTTGCATGCCGCAGCGGCCCAAGCCTTGGCTAAGAAAATGAAGTGAACACAACAGTCTCTGCCAGTGCAACTGTGTGAACCACGGGTTGCCCAATGTCACATCTTGAAGCTTCGAAAGAACCCCGTGTAACGTGCCCCCAAAGTCCCAAGTCGTCCCTTTAAGCGTCACGATATAAGTGACATGCGACTTGCAGAAGTGTGCGACCATACAGCTAGTTGCAAATCAATGGGCCAGTTTCGAACACTGGCACATCTTCAGCGTTTTGTTTGGTCCAAATAGCAACCAGTCCAAAATAGGGTCCGGACTCGGATCGCAGGTGGGTGCGTGCCTTCCACATTTGTGCAATTCGGCGGTGTAGGGACCGGAGGATGGTTGATATTACTACTAGTAATAATATTAGTCTCGCGAGCCATCTGCGGATCCGTTTTAGGCAATTGGCAAGCCAACAAACAAACAAACCGGTGAAGATCAACACTGATCGAAATTGGCCCATTGATTTGCAACTAGCTGTAAACCCCTTCTTGCAGTGACCCATAATAGGTGCCGGTGATTTTCCATAACAATAAGGAGGGACCATGTAAACGAAATTAGCCAGGCCAAATGTGAGACAAGAACTAGTACGTTGTTCTCGCTCGGCAATGTAAAAGAGGACTAACCATAATTGGTCTTCATCAGCTCGATGGGAGATCGCGCCATCTGGAGAACATGCAGCAATATCGAGAAGATATCCTACCTGATCAGAGGCTGCATTTGCATAGTCGTGGCTGGATACATCAGTACGTCTCCCGTTGGCCAATAAAACAGTGACGATAATGCCTGGAAGGTGCCAAAACGACTCCATTTAGCAGATACCGTGAGAGTTGTTCACTTACTTGCAGGGTCTGCAGCGGAACCTTCATCGAGTACCAGAGCTAGAGAACTTGAAGGCTTTCGGAGACTGTCCTGAAGGAGAGAAAATAAATATTCCTTTTGTCTTAAATTAAATTAGAAACTGACATGTTTAACACGTTGGTTGGGAGAGCGCCGGTTTTCAGATGTGTGGGAGGGAAAAAGCGGTGGACTGAGAGATATGGCCAGGAAAGTTCCAACAGCGCCTCTGCTGCTGTACCCAGCTCCCAGCTGACGATGAGCAGTAGTGAGTATGGGACAGGATGTTGCCGCAGAAGCAACAAACTTCGCCGAACCTCCAACAAGTTTGATCAGATACGGGATAAGGGAAATAGAGGCATTAATTCCCGGTTTAAGGGAGTCAAGTGAAGCGACAAACGTCGAAAGGGTAACTAAGCCATGAACCAAGGGGGCCATGGTTGGAACCTCAGTAAAAGATACAGCAAAAGAAGGACATCCTGAATGACAAAGTCTCATACTTTGACGAAAGTTCACGTGCCAGAATTCTTACAAGCTCCATCTATGCAGCCTGAGATGCCAGAATTTGAGCAGTTTTTCGAGTATGTATTGAACTCCACTGTGAGCAACAGTCACCGCAATGTTCGACAATCAAAGAAGGCTCATTTTCCACCTAGCGCAGGTTGTATATAGGCACCGCAGTGTACCTTAAGAAACAATCCAGAAGTAAGGACAGCTGTCGAGAGAAAGGCCTGGTTTCTGTAGAACCTCAAGAACATAATCGTGTAAGTCTACTTTTAGACACCGTATTAGGTAATCAATCAATCAATTGTTAGTTTTGGTCCGCCAAGCGAAACAACGCCGTCCAATTTCGTTTTTGACTACTCACTTCGTTCACTGTTTAGGGTCGTCGTCGTATTTCCAAGTCCACAAGTCTGGAGAACGGCGAATGGACGTCGTCAATACTGTTCGTGGATGTCTGAAGAATTGGAGCAGGGGAGGTGATTCGGAATGGTGCGTATTTGCCTGGGCAATTGGACTGCATGGTCTAATGGTGTTCACCCCAAAGCCGCAACATGCTCATTGCACCTCACTGTAATTCCGCGGATCCTAATTGTTTGGATGTTCTTACAACGTCGTACAATACCCTCCTATGTGCCACTTTGCTCACATGGTCTCCACCACATCCATTGACACCTACTGCATTTGCTGAATTTGTGCAGTCAGTACTCCGAGCTCTGCCATCATCTTCTAGTGCATCACCAAGATCAACTTCACATGCGGCAATATTCGGAGACCACCTTGTCGACTTAATCTGGTCTGTGGACACAGAGTTGGATGAATTGCTGAATGAGGCACGCCTAGCTACAACTGCATCAGGAGAAGGGAAAATATCTTCTAAGGATGTAGCGACTCTTGTAAACAAAGCCAGGAAGGCTCAGCAGAATGCTGAAACTGATAAGCAGCGGATTCCTGCAATTGTCATGAAGCTTTTGGTTTGTGGTTTTATGTGCATCATGTCCTATGCTGATGAGCTGTACTTCAGGAATTTCAGATTATCAGCCCTGAACATTGTCGAGAAAGGCTGGAAACGGCAGTTCTAGCAAGTGTGGGTCTGATTCAAGATAAAAGTGCACAGGACAAGAAGGAAATACGAACAAGGACAGGACTTTTGTGAGTTCCAGAAATCTGACTAGGAGAGCTTACTTAAATCCAATTCTAAAGTTATAAGCAAAACAAGTTCAATCTACTTCGTGAACAGTCAGAAGGATACAGTAAACTTACTGTAGAGCTAACTAGTAGCCTTGGGCCTCCACATTCTCCTCAAACCGGCCGGCCAACAGAGACCTATTCTATCATCGAGGAACGAGCACGACCTGTATGGGAGAAAGTCATCAGCCTCATCGGTTACTTTGACTTGGATCCCAATCGAGCATTGGATATCATTCTTGATGTTCTCTCCCAGCATCTTACGACACATTATTCCTTCTTCCTTGCACTATTGTCGTTTTCTCCTTGGTCTGGTTCATATCGTCGACCTCTTCCTGACGATGAGGCAATGGATGTAAAATCTGATATTCCAGAAATATCTTACAGTGCCAAAAGCTTGGATGATATTTTGACTTTGGCAGAGGCGCGAGCAACGCTTCCCACAGTCAAGAAGAGTGGTGGGGCTCGGGTGTTGGCCCAGGTCTTGGGATTTAAATTTAGCTACTATCAGGTTTGTACACGGGTATGGACTATCAACAAATTCTGATTTCCAGAAGTCAGCAGATGCAGCTGAACACACCCCACGAAACCTTTTCCATACAGCAGCTATTTTGATCCGAGAGGGCTTCATTACCTTAGAGGATTTGTACCCACATGTAAGCACTATGTTACTCTTTCTCTCAGTTTGTAGTTCATTGCGTTTCAGCTTTCTCCAAAGGACGAAGATATGGACTCTTTCCGTGAAGAATACCTTGCAGATGTTCGATCCAGAATATCTGGAGCAAAGAGCAGCTTGCTTGCAATGGCTGCGCCTCTGGAATCAGGGTTATCATCAACTCAGTCAAGACATTCGGTGCCAGCACCTCCTGAGCCAAAGAAGGTGGACTCGAAGAGCAGCAACCAGAAAGTTGGTCTCTTGACAAGTCTCCTCGCTGTTGGTGCCCTTAAACCTGCAATTGCTATTATGTCGAAGTTTCGATGGTTGGTTGATGCTAATCCTGAAATTGCTGACCTCATGATACGCATCCTAAAAATCTCCGTCTCTGCCTTGTATGACAGCAAGTTTGCTAAGGAGCGAAATCCAAGCTTCAACCGCCAAAAAGCGCGGTACGGTTCCTCCGGGCTAGTCTATCCTAATCCTCGCAAGACGGTTTAACTTTATGGGCTCCAGTACCTCCTAGCACAAACACAACTGACTTTGTGTTCTTCTTTCCCGATTGGGCAGATAGAATACCAATCTGTAACACCCTGGATGACCTGAAAGACGTCGCCGAACCACTCCTTCGTTTTATCGGTGTCCAAGTCTCGCGAGACCCTTTCTTCCTGACTAAATTTGTGAAGCTTGGACGCCTACATCTTCAATCGCTTTTGGTTGATCCAGTTACAAAAACTAGGAAGTCCATGCTTGACGATGACCCAAAACATCCTGTCGCCACATTTTGGTTCACTGCTCTTCGACAATATCTTCTTCCTTCTCTATCTCTCGTTAGAGGGAATGCCGTCTTTACAGTGGAGGTCTGGGCCATAATACGCTTGTACAGCACCTCTCATCGATGGAGGCTATATGGAGAATGGCGTAATACCTACCAGTCACATCCTGAGCTTCGTATCCGTGCGGTCCAGGCTGAACGAGAATCTAAGGGTATTCTCCGTCGTCTGTCACACAACACCATCGATTCATTGTCGGGAGCTGTCGCAAAGATTTCTCATTCGAACCCATGCATCTTTTTCACTCATGCCGTCAACCAGGTTATGGCTTACGACAATCTTGCGGATGTCGTTATCCAAGCTTTGAAAAACGTGACAAATATGGGTTTCGATATTCTTGTTTTCATCGCAGTCGCCGCACTTGCAAATCCGGACAAAGAACGAGTCAAAGACGATGGCGTCAATACTTCGGATTGGCTTCAAAGTATGTTGATTTTCTCAAATATTTGTCAATTTTATCCACCCTCTCTGTAGGTCTTGCTTCATTCTTAGGAATGCTCTTCAGAAGATACGG
This sequence comes from Galerina sulciceps, assembly GCA_023014345.1. NCBI lineage: Eukaryota > Fungi > Basidiomycota > Agaricomycetes > Agaricales > Galerinaceae > Galerina > Galerina sulciceps. The sequence goes on along the minus strand of JAEDXJ010000005.1, from coordinate 303,830 downwards.
CGCAGATCTTTCTGCTGTACTCCAATACATAGTCCACCAGCTGAGCAACAGACAGACCACAGAAATTGTGGTTTTGCGTGAACTGATATGGAAGATGGCAGGTATTGAGCCCTTGCCAACTCTATCCGAGTCCCAAATGGCCGCTATGGCCGGTGGGCCTGCGCTTCGCACTGAAGCTCTGGCATCTGCCGTTCGAGGTGCACGTCTAGATCCAAGTGATATAGGGTTGAAAGGTCCTCAGCGTCTCGGGAAGAATCTGCTGGAATCTTCCTTGGCCCTTCCTCTTCTTATTCAGGTCGCTCAGCAACGCCAAGCATGTGTTTACAATGCGCCAAATACCCACTTAAAATCACTGGCTGGTCTCTACGATGCAGTATGTTTCTGACCCCAATCCTTGCTCATCACAGTTTACATTGTCCACTAGACGCACGGTGTTCTCCTGCAATATTTGGAAGTCTTAACATCGCCATCAGTCATTTCTGCTGACGATTATGCCACCAAGATTTTGCCCCCTTTTCCAGAACTTGCCCAAGTTTATGGAATTTGCCCCCCAATATGCATGCAAATTATACGACCAGTGCTCAACGCATCTCTACTTGTTCGTACTTTCACCCTTTCATCCGGATGGCGCTCAGCATATGCAATAGAACTCGGCACTCGCTATGCAAGAGCAAGAGCGCATCGCCAATGAAGAAGCAGAAAGACGTCTCAAGGCAGCCCTCACTGCGAAAAGAGAGCCTGGCTCTGCAGCATCTCGCATTGCCTCCCCCGCAAGTGGGAACTCAGGTTCCTCTGAAGTTACAGAGAAAGTAGCTGCAGTTGGGGAACCTGAAACGGCGATGGAAGTGGATTCTGTACCCACTGCCATATTGCTGAAAGAAGATGTTCGTATGGCCCTCTGACAATTTGTCTAAAGTATTCATTGCCCTTGCAGAGTCCTTGGCTTCCAGAACTTTCTGCACACTTTGATGATATCAAGGCTATCGCGCCTGGGAATGCTTATGAAGTCATTGGGTGTGTAACCCTACTCAAAACATCGATCGTGTTACATCAAGCTAAAGTTCCCTTATTTAGACCTGGATTCTACCTCACATTCTGGCAATTGTCAACATATGACTTGACGCCTCCAAGTTCTAAGTACGATGAAGAGGGCTCAAAGCTGAGGGCGCTCTCTCGACAAGAAGACTCGCAATACATCGCCGCAGATAGATCATCGGATCGTTCGAAACGCTTAACAGCCACTACACATCGTAACAGGCGTGATAGGTATAACTTGTTTGTGAATATTCTCGCCCAGGAATTTAAAGATCAGACAATATCACGGGCATTCACTATCAAGCGATTGGCCAGGGAAAAGCAGCATTGGTTTGCTCATTGTGAAACAACCCTCTCCTATCTGAAAATTTGTATCCTGATAACGTGATATCCAGTGCCAAAGCCATTCCTTCTCATAAATTCAATCATTGAACACTGCATACAACCGCGATGCCTGTTATCTCCTATGGATGCCGATTTTTGTGCGCACTTTATCAAGATATTGCACCTTCAAGGTACTCCCGGCTTTCATACCCTCAACTGCTATGATAAGGTGGTTTTTCGGTGCCCTCATCTTCACTTTAATTTTTTTAACCAGCTCGATCAGCTGCTAGGTGAACATGTCAAGGTCGTCTTGTTTTCTTGCAGTGAGTATGAAGCTCGAAATTATGGTTCGTCAGATTTTACTTGAATATCGGGCGGAAGAATAACGCACATCTTTACAAGGCCGGTTTCTCTTTGGCATTCTGCGCGACCTTCTTAGCTGGCATCTGGACGAGCCCACGTACATTCAAGATAACCGAACGAAAGTTTCCGGCGTAACCGTCATTCTTCCAGGGCTGCAGAAGACCTTTCAAACAAACAAACAATCCATGGCTGCTGATGTTTTGAAGTGGCCGGAGTTCCAAAGGATCGTTCGCAAGTGGCACAGAAAATTGGCCAAGGTATTCACTGTCCATTCCATGTTTAACGTCAAGCCTAAAATTGTGCCTTCTAGTCCTTTATCGAGTGTATACAAACAGGAGAGTTCATGCATGTTTACAACGCTATCATCGTCATGAAGGAGATCCTTGACGTCTTTCCGCTGGCTTCTGTCAATGAGTCCGGTCCTCTTGTTAATGCGGCGATTGATTCCTTTGTGGAGACTGAAGAACGCGGAGATTTGAAAATTCTCGCGCGATCGTCAGTATTCTGTCATCTACCTAGAGTTTCTCTTGCTAAACCATTTTCCCGTCAGTTATTCAGCCAGCCTAAGGAAAAAAGAAGCCGACTGGGTATCGCCGAAATTACCAAGCCACGTACGTGAATCCTCAGTCTGTTTTGCTTTACACCCATAAAGCATTGCCTATAGTTGAATGGGACCTCCCCTAGAACTTTATCTCAGTCTGCACAGAGCCCAGCTCCAGAGAAGCTCCGGCACCCTCCCACAGGGCCCAGTGCCCAAGCGACTTCGACTATTGAAAGTAGACGAAATGCGAATCAACTTCCTTCATCTACACCTTCTGCCCCTCGGGCTCAGATACCAAATCAAAGTACGACAACTACAAGTGACAAGTTGATCAGCACCATTAGTTCAACTAAACTTGCCATGGAGAGGTATTTTCTCCTACTTGACTGTCAGCAGATCCAATATTTATGTTACCCATCAGCATTCCGAGGCCAGAAGTCGTTAAAAGAGTACGCCCTGAGGGCAGAAATTCGGACTCTATCAAGACAACGTCTGATGTCACAATGTCCTCGAGAACTGAGCCGCTTCCGTCAAACGACCGCAGAGGCGTCCCCACAGGCCCTGCAGGGACTCGCGTTGAAACGTCCGCGTCAGATGCAGTAGATCAACCTCCTCACTTCCCTTCACGGGAACTCCAAAGTGTAGTTCAGCAGGTCGGATCAGCTCCCAAAGATCACTCAGACCCAACTCGTTCTTTCCGTCCTCCAGAACAATCGCAAGTCCGTATGGACAATATGCCAGTGATGCCTCCTCCTGCCGTTCCAAGTCAAACCGCCTCGGCACAAGAGCTCAGGGAAACTGCAAGACAGTCTATAGGCAGACCGGATAGACCAGAGGCCCGGAATCAAAGTAGTTCTGTGCCATCTCCTCGTATTCGTTCGCCGTCTCCGTCAAGCCGTCCGGGGACCAGAAACCCGAGCAATGATAGTCGAACAAGTGGCGGAAAGTCTCGTTCTGACCCAGGCCCTATTGACCGTCCTTCCGATGATCGCCGAGAACGCTCAGAGACAAGAGAGCCCACTGGATCACTCGGCCGTCGTGATAGTCTCACACATAATCGCACAGACCGTAGCACTCGAGACCGAACAGCTCGCGATGGCGACAAGGATAGGGATGACCGTGACAAGGACCGTGGCCGCGATAGGCACACAGACAGAGAACGAGAAAAAGACAGGGACAGGGAAAGGGACAGAGATCGCGACAGAGACAGGGAGCGGGATAGAGAAAGGGACAAGGATAGAGATCGTCATCGCCGCGACGACAAAGACCGCGACGTACGAAAAGAACGCGAGACCGTGTCCAATCGCAGTCAAGTCGCACCAACTCCCGTTATTACATCTGAAGATCGTGGCCTTCCTTCCCGACCAGAGGTTTCTAGACACAGAAATCCTCCTCAGAATGTAGATGACGGGCTTGGAAAAAGAAGAAGGACAGTAGAAGATGATGTGAGTGCCAGTTTATGTTATTTTACAGCGGTGAATTGACGGTTCTCTGTAGCCCGATAGAGGTTCAAAACGCAGTTCGCGTAAGGAAAGTCATCGCGAAGATCGAACTCGTAGACCCTCAGAGAAAGACGACAGAAACCGCGATTCGGAGAGGCGTCGGAAGGATCGTGACGTGCCTGAGTCAGAAGTCAGAGCATCCTCTTCTGACAAGGTAAGCTGCGACACGGGTTTCAATAGTAACTGTACCTGACTCCTTTTGCATCTTTTTAAGTCTAGCGATAAACGAGTTCCAGCTGATACATCCTTCAAAGCGACACCTACTGCGACATTACCTTCTGGACCAAGAGCCATGGACCGCCACCGCGATATTGCTCCCCAGTCTAAAGACTTGATTTCATCGGGGAATGGACCATCCAATCAACAGGAAGGTGGATCACGAAGCACTGTCAGTCTTCGCTCTCGTATAGGCGACAAGGAACCGCCGCTGTCTTTTAGAGAAGCGGGACGCATGGATGAGGAACGTGAAACTCTACGAAAGCGTACGGTGTCTGGTTTGTGGTTGTTTTAGATTATATTTGTAGAAATTTTACCAACTCACCTCATCGTTTAGACCGTGAACCTGATATCAATGACAACTCCTACACTCCAGTCCACGATCCTAACACGCAACCCCCAAAAAGGCCCCGAACTAATAATAGCAATCGTGGTTACTCCCGGAATAACCCTCATGCAATTCCTTCCAGCCATGCATTAGCGAAAAAATTGTTGCCAATAGATGCTTCGGCTCACGATAAGAATCAAAGGAGATAGTAGTGTCAATCTGTGCAATTTGAATTCAGGTTTTACAATATAATTTCCGTCTATTATGCAAATTTCCCATTCAGGAACACCCAAGTCAATAAGTAAATTACCGTAAAACAGACCAAAAAGTCAAGAAAGTCATGGCTATCTAGTTATGATATATATTAATGTTTGATAAGGGTAAGGAACTCTTCACGAGTCTTTTGTTGTGTCCGGAAACAGCCAAGCATGCATGAGGTCACCGTAATTGACCCCGGCTTTTGCACACCACGCATAGTCATACAGAGGTGTGTGGCCTCCATGACCACAGCAACACCACGAGGTTTAATCGCCTCTTGAACTGCGATTGCTATCTGTTTTGTCAGACGTTCTTGTACCTGAAGGCGACGACTGAATGTTTCGGCAATCCGTGCCAACTTGGAAAGCCCCAATACTAATTTGTTAGGAATATATGCAATGGCAATCTTTTTTCAATTATTTGTTTAGGTTCACAATAGGAAAATCCAATAACATACCTTGCCAGTGAAGGGTACCAAGTGGTGTTCGCACAGGCTCGAGATATCGATATCACGAACGAGTACCATTTCATCGTGATCCTCGGCGAAAACGGCATCATTGATAACGTCTATGAATGTTATGGTTTATGTAGAATAATAAATGACACATAGGATTAGCGCACCTGCTAACCTTTCTTCATAACCGCGGGTCATCCACATAATAGCCTGGGCATATCGCTCCGGAGTTCTCAGTAAACCCTCACGATTAGGGTCCTCGCCGATGCACTCCAGAATCGTTCGGACAGCTGCCGCCATTTTTTTGTCACAAACAGCCCTCTCTTCTGGTGATGCATTCAAACGAGACACAGTGGACTTGGCTATGGGGACTTTAGGTCTTCTAAGCGATTTAATCAATCCTGACAAAGACATACCTGGCCACCCAAGGCCATTAGGGTCTGGGACCAACAGTTCCTGCGCTAGAGTTGCTGACGGCAGACTCTCGGCTGGTGCTACGTGTGATACTGTTAGGGGTGTTGAGACCCCAGATCTTCGAAAGCCATACCCATCCCTCAAGACCGGACTTGGAACGGGATCCCGAACAGTGTTTTCTTGCCCAGAAAGGACCTCCGAGTCGTTTACAGTGGATTTTTGTTGGACTTGCAGTCGCTGTAGGCTGTCAGACAACAAAGCGACATGAGAAGCGTCGGCAGTAGTGCTCATTAGTTGATGGAACTATTTTAGAAGATGAAAAGAGTCGCAAAAAAAAGTCTTGAGAAATTTTCGAATACCTTGGGTTCCGGTCACATGTGAGCAATCACCGACAGGGCGGCATGCCGGAATTGGGTAACTGCCATTGATATTCCCTTGAAGTGAAAGAGCAGGGAATAGGCAATGGAAAAGGCTCGAAAGCAGCAGGTTTGTTTATGGAGTCTGAGGTGACCATCGAAGGGATTATTGGGAATTGAGGGGACAACAGTGGCGAAGGGTGGCTGTGTTTTGACGTCGGGCTTTCGGCCTTGGGTGTCCTTATTTGGATATCTGAAGGGAGTTGACAAACTCTTATAAATCGCACCGACGTCCCACAACATCATATCCATCCCCTGGGTCACATCTACCAAATGCGCACAGTTTGTACAGCCTGGAGCAACTTGGTGTCGCACCGCAATCATACGGTCATGAAAAACATCCGGATCTCATATATGAACAGACAAAAAGATTCATGCACTTCGACGTCTTTTGGTAGTTTTGGAGCAAGACGACGGAATCCGTTTCTCAGCATATAAACCTACCCGCCTCAAATGAGGTCTCCCCTGTCTTATCGTTCTAACATGCGCCACAGGATGATATCTCGCAGGTTGCACTTTCCTGCTGATTTTCAGTTGCCTCCTCGCAATGCTCCGCCACCAAAATTCCCGGCGACGGAGCCCCAGACGGTGTACGATGCTTGGTTATCTTCCAGAGAAATTCCTGGAGAAAGTGGCTCATATCTCGTTCCTGGAGCACCACGCTCCTTGACCGTGAAAAATGCACATCTGGCTTTTTATGTCGCTCAGACATGTACTCTTGACCTTGTGCGTGTCTTCAGCTATTGTCTTGGTGTTGTCCTAATTTTACTTCTTGTATAGTTGAAAATTCTTTGGGGATTGAACCCACTGAGAACGACGCTGATGATGGCCTTGAATATCATTCGAAGCCTTTTCCCAGCTTTCAGAGGCTACTCCCAGGTTCGCCACTTGAGCTTCATTTTATTGACTTTGTAATTTTAAAAAAACTCAGGCTCTGATAGTTGACGAGGTATGCCTATAACCTTCATTTAAAATTTCAACTGTTCTTACAACCTTGGGCTGCCAAATAGCTACAGGCTTTGATTGCATCAGAAAGCTTCACGTGGAGCCGACTTTTATATCTGATATCAACGGAGGTCTTTCGAAGGGTAATAGAAGGGTGTCTCGACTCTTTTGCGTAAGTTACTTTTGACTTGAGAATGACAATGAGTAGATCTTATTTTCAAATACAGAGCCTCGAATGAAAACGTCGTCTTGGGCTCGGCTCGCTTTTTCATCGAATATAAGCAAATGGAACAGAGGGTGCGGCTTGATGTCCCTACTTTGGCGGACCCGACTGTTCGCGCACTCCTTCAAGAGTCTGACCTTTTCGCACGTTCATTCGGTGGCGGTGGTGGATTCGGCATGCTATCACCACTTGATTTTATCCATATCTTCTCTCTTATGACTGAAATTGCGTCTCACCTCTTTTTGATCGTATCTCTCACCCGCGGTGCCTTCCACTTTGGTATCCTTTTCTTGTCTGTCTTCTCCACTATGTTGCCCCTCTTCCTCTCTTGGTTCAGTTGTTCACGAGACCTGACGGAGTCAGCCGCAAGTATCAAAGAAGCTCGTGCAAGTGACCGTCAAGAGCGCCTGCGGAATTTGGCTTACAGTGACGTTCACCGTCCCGAGATCGCTTTGTTCGGATTAGGCGACTGGATTCTCAAGTCTTGGTCAAGTGCAAGAAAGATAGTTCTCTCCTTCGAACAGCCCTCATACGCCAGGAATATCTCGATAATCGACCAATTCAACTTGACGGAGCTTGTATGCGCTGTGCAGAACGTATGTTAAATAGCATTCGACCTTCTCATTTTTTGCCTGAGCGTGCCATCATCAGATCCCTCTCCTGCTATTACTTCAAAGTTCTTCGGCGTCCCTTGGTTCATTAACTGTATATAGGAGCTCTATACAGAGTCTGGTGTACGCGTTTAGGAACCTGGTGACGACTACGCGGATGGCATTCCAAGGCATATTTTTGATGTCTGCCTTTACTGCGAGCATGAGGTTAAAGCCCAAGCTGAATCCTAAACACGAGGACCTTGTACAGTATACTTCTATTCACGGCGGTGCAAGTGTTAGAGCAAGGTATCAATTTTCTTATGCCGTCTCTCACAATTTCTCACCCTCAAAAGTGGTCTCTCTTATACCTATCCAGGTTGCAGTGAACCTGCTCTCAAAAATATCTCGTTCTCCCTTGAAGCTGGACAAACTCTGGCCGTTGTTGGCTATAATGGATCTGGTATGACCTCTTCACGTACAAATCTTCCGATTTAATATAAGATTGAATTAGGGAAATCTACTCTTGCCAAAATATTGCTGCGCATAATCGATTTTGACAAAGGCTCTCTTCTCGTCAACGACGTTGACGTTCGCCGCTATAATCCTGCGGAGTACCATAGCCACCTCAGTGCCGTTTTCCAGGGTTTCTCGAAGTTTAGCACCACGGTGAAAGAAAATGTCGGTCTGGGAAACGTTGAAAAGATAGGGTATAGATCGGCAATTGAAACAGCCATCCATTTGGCTGAAGCCGACACCCTCGTAGAGTCTTTACCCAATGGTCTCAAGACAATGCTTGAGACTCCTGGATTCGAATCGATGTCGTATCCTGGAATGATGAATCGTAGTGAGATATCACAAAGGCATGGCCTCTCAGGTGGCGAGGTAACGCTTTGCTTCCGATTTCGTACCTTCATATTTACAGGACCTCTTCTTTTCAGTGGCAACGAATAGCATTGGCGCGGGCCTTCATGCGGGCCAACGAACCTGGGATTGATTTGCTGTTGTTCGACGAGCCTGTAAAGTCTTGCTCTTGTATTTGCATAGCCCTCATTAACTTGAGCCTTCATAGACCTCCTCCCTTGATGCTCACGCGCAAAACCAGATTTTCGAAACCTTGGAAAAGATATCTCGGTCGCCATCCGGCGAACGACGGAAGACTGTTATATTTATAACACACCGCCTCTCAACTGCTCGCCGAGCGGATAAAGTGGCTATGATGCAGAATGGTGTACGTGGAATACTTATATAATTAAACCCGTTGCTCATGTTTTTGGCATGAAATAGACTATATGCGAGTTTGGGAGTCACGACGAGCTCATACAACGGAATGGGTTGTATGCGTCATTATATCGCGCCTCTGTCTAGAAACTATTAGAATAATATCTTTATTGAATAGATCAAAACAATAGATGCATAACGTAAATCCATATATTGTATTGTATAAATTGATACGGAGTAATGTAATATACTTCTCGAAGGGACAATTAGACCAATTCACGCATAGAATTGTCGACGAAGGAAACTACACCCTCAACTATGAAGGCATCAATAGCTGTAGTTTCGGCTTCGGACAAGGATCCCATACTGAGAACTCGTCGATTCTCAGACGACCCATAAACCCCGATAAGAAGTTCTGCACTGCGGATCCCATCCACCAATGAAGGAACTTGGACCTGTCGTAATGGTTCAGTTGCAAATCTATTAACATCGGATGATCTCTTACTAAAAGTTGGGATTCAACAAAGATACCGAGAAGGTTGTTTGCTTTGGCGAACTCCACGGCCGCACCAACACTCGATGACCGTCTATCATCCATGCCAGACCCGGAAGCCGTGGAAGTAGGCAAATCACTCTCGTCCTCCCCGCATCTTAAACCGAAAAAGACGGGATCTGCAAGGATATCAGTGTCTAAGTAAGTCATTATACCAGCATGACTTACAGTTGGGCTGTTTCCAATTTAGAGCCGAGCAAGCATCCGGGGAGAAAGACGTAAAGGTAATTTTCCTCCTCGTAAATCGCGTTTCCAGCACTTCTGATAGATCAAATATCGTTTGAAGGATCGAATCCACAAATTTGTTTAGGTCAAGGCGATGCAAATTCAACGACAGGGCGGTCGCCTCGGAGGGAAAGGCTATTTCTAACGCCACGTTAATGTCTCCAGGAAGGACCTACAGAGCTTTTAGCCTAAGAGGAGCCCTCTGCCAGAATGCTTACACGTAAAAGATAGTCCAAAGATATCATTTTCTGAGGCAGGAGCTTCGTCCAATCGACAGATACCTCTTGCGTGACATCAAGATCCCGTCCGAGGGACTTTGCCAGTGCTTCATATTGGGCCAATGTGACATCAGCCACTCCGAGTTCGAAATCGATACCTGGTAGCAACCAATCAAAGTACACCACAGGCTGAAGGTCTCGCGTTACTTGGATGACCACGTATATATACCGCCCTTGAAGCGATGATATTGTTAATGTTTGACCAGAAGCACTACTGGCACTATACACTGGCGAAGCTTGAACTGAACCGATATGATTGGGCCGACGAAGAGCTCGCTGTGGGGCAAGCGCTGTTGCGTGTCCCACTGATACTGCCGTAGATTTCCAATAGGTTTCCAGATCGCCTCCGACCTCGAGAGTCACGCCTTTGAAGGAGGTGATAATATTAATCTCAAAGTCCACCTGGAAACCTTATTTAATTGGGAGAAGAAACTGAAAAGGATATAACCTACCTCTCCAATAACATGTAACCTATTGTCAAGGATAGGCAAGGTGAAGGACTCGTTATTTTTGATATTCTGGAACATAAATGGCAATGCGACAGCACGACCAATCGTTTTGGTACCAAAATTGGGATAGACGGAAAATTCTAGTGACAGGTGCTCGAGGGACGCAATCTGGAAAGAAAAGGAACCCTCATCATTCCTCTGCGGAAGAGAAATGGTGTAAGGAGCCGAATTGACATGAGGGTCAGTCGTCATGACGAGTTTCAGAGGTGTTGTGGAAAGTAGGTACTCGTCCTTAAAAAACGGACTTATAAGTCGGTGATGAAGACGCACAGCGCTATTTTCCTTTGTTTTCCTCGTCGACCGACCTATGGAAACCTGTACGAAGTGCGTGTTTACGAGATAATTGTGACCATAAACTCGATGGGGCATAATGGGTGGCGGAAGAGAAAGGGAAGGAATGTGGTCGATTTCTATGTCGGCAGTGGTGCTTCCATCTGAAAAAGGTGATCGACTAAAGCTTGGTGGTATCGGTACATGAGGTGCATCTTTCGCAGCGGCCAGTAGGAGTTCCAAGCATGCTTGATGGCCATACCAAGCCGCGTAATGGGATGCCAAATGACCAAGTTCGTCCCTCATTGAAATACGGCAGCCTCCATCAATCAGTACGCGGACACATTCTGCTCGTCCATATCTTGCAGCGTGGAACAAAGGCGTCCATTCGTGGTACTTATCTGCTGTATCCCAGCCTTCCAGATAGAGCAATAATCGACAAATGGCGGCATGTCTTTCTCGAGCGGCAAGATGTATAGGATATTCTCCATTGCTATTTGGTAAGGATGTGGCGCCATGTGCCAAAAGCAAAACTACGACGTCCACATGTCCTGCTTGTGCAGCGAGCGATAAAGGACTAAAATCGCCAGAGGATGTTGAAGGCTGCGCCACTACGTGTCCTTTCTCGAAAAGAACACGAATGCAGGCGACATCGCCTTTGAGAGTAGCGTATACCAAAGGGCTATAATTATCTCGATCGAGGATGTTAGGTGCAGCCGTGGCGTCTAAAAGTTGCTCGCAAACAGAAGCATGGCCGTTCATTGCGGCGTAGTGAAGGGCAGTACGGCCGTAAACATCGCATTTGTCCACCGAGACCTTGTTTCCAATGCACAACGCCACCATCCTCTGGGCGCCAGCGATCGAAGCTTCGTGGAGACAAGTACGTCCATTGATGTCGTCGATGAAAAGAAAATCGAATGCGGAAGTCAGTGATGCCAGAATAAGATCTGCCAGGTCGGGGGGTGCTTCTATGATAACATTCCATAGGATTCGAGTAACGTTTCCCTTTCCGCCAGCTTGTTGCGCTAGCACATCACAGTAATGAACACAGTCCACAAGAGCATTGTGATCTTGAGCGGCAAGCGCTTTGTGAAAATTACTCTCAAGGTCGCGGAATGGACCAGGAGGTGGCGTAATCTCCGTTAAAATCTGCTGTGCAAAAATGTCGCTCGCATTTGGACCTTCGAATTTAAGTCCCGAGGATAGATCGGTAATGTTTAAGAGACACGCAGCCACGGTGTCAGCCAGCTCAGAAATGAGCTGTCGAGGCACAATGAGAATATTATGACTGTATATCAGAGAAGAGGCGGACCTGCCGGTTGAAAACAGGTTGCACGTCCACTTGCCGGGCCAGGTATAGTTCTTTAGTCGTGGAAGTAGATCGTTTGTCAAACTTTTTCAAAATCTTCCGAAAGCCAGTAGCGTTGATTTCGACAAATTGCTGTCATAAATCCTAGGATTAGTATCCCTTTTTTGGTCAAGGAAATCTACCTGGAGCTTGCCCAAATCTCTTTCTAATAACCGAAAGCCTTCCTCTACTGCACTCCATTCCACATGGCTAGCAGTGGTGTCACCGGTCGTATCAGGTATGCCCCTCATTGCTGCAGCTCTGCGTTTTGACAACAGAGTTTCCATTCGGAGAGTCACCTCCGCTTCTTTTTGCAAGTAGAAGGCATTAATCTACGACGCATTACAGCATTAGCAAAGGTCAGAAAAATAAGAAAATGGTCGCGGTAACACGATACCTTTTCCAATTCTCTCTCAAGTTTAAAGAAAAATGCCGCTTTATGTGCTCGAAAATCCGGTCCTCGTTCAAAGTCGTGTCCCGATGCTGCAAAAAAGGGTGGCTGTCCGGGACTTCCGGCAGGAGACGTTCCAGGGCTCCGACGCGTTGTCTGCGATGTGGGCTGCGGTGATAACTGAGTTAGAGTATCTGTTGGACGAACCCCCAATGCCAAAGCTGCTGCCTCCGATGCTGGGCGATTGGCAGCAAGCGAGGAGATGATTTTCTTCAAGAACTTGTAGTCAAGATAGTAAGTGGACCATCCCGGAACTTGTTGGGCTTGTATTTGCTTGCCGAACTAAACGATGAGATGGTGATTCAACAATTTAGGGGTGTCCATGGTGGCGCGAGATACCTTCATGGTCGTCCCAGCTTTAGAATACAGTTGGATGAGCAAAGACAAGCCACGATCCAGCTCAAGGCTCGGTATATCTAGTCCAGAATATTCCACCACCCATCCGTGGACAACAGTCTGTCCGACAGGAATTTGTATTGGCAGAGATAACTCTTGATTCGGACGCCTTGCGGAAGTCGAGTCGAACTTTTTACACACGTGCTCAAGAAACGGAGGCAGAAAAGCAAGCTAAGATTCGGCGTAACTCAAAATTCGGGTTTTTTGTAAATGAAACGAAACAAAATCTACATAAAATCTAAATGACCGAAAGCTTCCCGGCAATCGATAACTATCGATTACCCTCGGCGCTCGCATGTTGACGAACGTGCGTGCTCACACCAGGACTTTCCTTAGCTGCCATACTCGGGCTGGTAAGAGTGTGACTGGACAATTTTGATGCTTCTCTACTTGATCATACGCGCAACGATAACAAAAGACGTATCCAGAGGGCAATGCAGTGGCGTTATTAATACTTTTGCTGCAAATTGGACAGACACCGTACGCTTCCTTGTTGAATCGAAGCCCTTGGGGGTGTGGGTTTAGCATACTTGGAGGTGGGACCATTGGACCTTGAGGAGCAGTCGATAGAGAACGAGCAGGTGACCCGGGAGAATACCACCACTCTAAGAACTTGATAAAAAATATGGCGGTGGGTAATAACAATCGAAGGGAGTCTAGTAACAGACGCGGTGAGTTTAGCATGATGTGCCGTAGACGGGCCAATAGACCGCGTCGTGTTTCTGGTGCCATCTTCTGTGTCAATAAACTTACAGCCCTCTATAAAAAAATATCAGCTTGGACCGCAAACAAAGTGCAGACTTTCTTACGAAATCTTCGATCCCAAGGCGCCGTATGTCTACTCCTGCCCAACTCAACCATGGGCGGTATGAAGGTGTCCGATCGAAAAGAAAGGCGATATTCCAGAACAGTAGCCAGAGCTCCGTCGAAGCATTAATGTAGGGATATGAGACCTTAAAGGCCCATCTAAAGAGACCTCTGAGGCTCTGACAGAATATTAGATGTGTTTGCCAAGGCTCCCACTTTATCGTACCTGGTCCGTGAGAGCTCGAATCTGTTGTGTATCGTCAAGGATGTCCAAGTTGGCAACCCCACCAAGTTCCTCGTAGTAGTCTTGGGCTTTTGCTCTCAGATAAGGGACGCCAACCTGCACATGTAATATATCAAGGGACAGCCCATCAAATTTTAGGACCTTCTGACCAGGAAGAAGAGCGAACGCCAAATTTCGCGGGCTTTGAGTGCTTCTCCTATCGGTATACCCACACCAACAGCCCGCGTTCTCTCTGTTTCAAGATATGGTCTCCTTCTCCGCTTGAGACCGTAGAAATTCTCGGAGAACGACGCGTCTAAAGATCTCAATTTAGTTGTAGATTCAGTGCAATTATGTAGCAGGCTCACTGTATTTCTTCAAGTAATGATTTTCGACAATGAGCATGATGAGGGCATAGAACTCTTCATGTCGGTTTACGATCCTCAGAAGATAGCGAGGGTATCGTTGTGCGAAAACCTATGCAAAATTAGCAAAAAATCGACAAGGCAAGTCGTTTTCCATATTACAGCCAAAACATATTTCAAAGCAGGTTGCAAGAGATCTCTTAATTGTTCTTGCGCTAGGAGTTCGAATAATGAAGGCTTGAGGGGATCTGATCCATTGTCGTTGAAGAACTCCATCTTGAAGTTGTAATACAATGGCTTTTCAATCAGTCGTCCGCCATAAATTATAAGCAGGAGTAGTCGAGGGTTGCACCGCCAGTGCACTGCCACTGAGCTAATCGGGATGACAAATAATTTTTCCCACGACCTGTGGGTTTTGGGGTGCATTCGATTTTTCTGAAAGGCATTTCTCGTGATTTTCGTGCCGAGCCAATGAGAGACTCGAGCGAGCTAAGCGCCCAACACCTTAAACATTCCATTTCGTCTCTCTTGCCATGCCTTCCACCGTCGTTCTTGGCACCTCCACCGTTTCTCTGGTCTTTGCAAAGGTTGTGGGTTTTGGGGTGCTTTCGATGTCTTTTTTCTGAAAATTCAGATTTCACAACATATCTCATGATTTTTTTGCCGACCCAACTTGCCAATGATTTCACACTTGACGCTCATAACTGTTTGGTCGTTCGCAGCATTACATCTCAACCCCCCTAGCTATTCATTCTGCCGCTCTTTGTTTACGTTGTACATCTCGAGCTTACTCGGAAACTCGTCGCATTTCCATCTCTCGTTCTCACTGCATGGCGGGATGACCTCCTTGTGACCTCCTTACTTGTAACACGAATTTTCAAAATTTCGCGTCCTTCAAAGATCTCTGCGTTTTTCTCTCAAGGCGGAAAAAGTCAAGTTTAGATGCAATTGGGTTTAAAATATTTGAGTCACGACTTACTAGCAAAACTTCTAAGGAAACGACCTGCAGTGCACTACGAATGCAACAGCGATGACCAAGTCGAGTGGGGGTTTTAGAGTACTTTTTTGACAGCTACGAACAAGCTGTGTAAAAGATCGAAATATCTTGACAGAATAATGAAAACAGAAAGTAGTCTCAGCGTGAATGACGGCTGAGGTGGCAAGTGAAAATAGTCCGTGTATAAGTGACCGTCGAGAAAGCATGCAAAGCATACGGCGTAGCTAAGGAAGTCAGGTGAAAGGGGTGAACATATGGTATAAAGCCGAATCAATTCGCAATCCTAATTCGAAGGCAGCACGCTTGTCAGCTTACTTGTCGAGCACACCAAGGCTCGATATGAAGGAAATCTAACTGAGGAATACATACATCTTATGCAAATTTGACGATGACTGAGTTAAATTAGGTGTCGGAAGTTGGGTTATAGGCATTTTCGGTGCAAGTAACAGTGGAATTCAAAAGGGCGGAAGGAGAAAGTCCATATTCATTATACATAACATGGGAACTTTCGAAAGACGCAGAGAAATTAGGTGAATTGTAGGAGTGTTCAGTGAGACGCAGTAGTGGACAATAAAGTATGGTTACTAGTAAAACTTAAAAGGGAGAGTCTTGGGAATCTGGTACGTTACATAAATTAGTCGGCCATTGTCGCAAGAAAATGTAGCATATTTATGGAGAGGTGTTCACGATTTAACGCGTCGAAGTCCGCCGTCGATGATACATGATAAGAAAATCAAACATTGCGGAATGGGCTGGAATGCAGTGGAATGGGTGACTGACGCGGTGATGCCGAAAAACACGTTGATGGCCGTCTCGTGCGACACTTCCCAAAAAGGGTCGAGGGTGGGCCCCCCAACAAATGTAAACAAGGGTTCAGATCGGTGGATCTGACGTCTCTTGCTGTACACACTGGGCGCAAAAGTGAATTTTCCAAAGACAAAAAAGCATTTCTCAACCAATTAAAAATAATGACTGTTCGAATTTCATAAAATGATTACCATATGGAGTACCGAAAAGATATATGGAGTACCGTCGGTACTCCATAAGGTAATAGTTTTTTCAGTTTCAAACAGTCATAATTTTTCATTGGTTGAGAATCGCATTTTTCGAATGCAAAAAACTGCTTTTGCGCCCAGTGACATTTGGTCTGCGTTTACCATAATTACTATCATGTGTCGGGTGTTTGACATAATCCGGGTGTTTGACATAGCTCAATTTTACATACCTTCCGGTTATCCTATGACCTCAAAACTTGGTAGAGTAGCATAAAATAATTCTCTAAGCATGACTGTATATTTTTTTCGAAGAAAAACGATGAAGAACCGGTTCAAATAGAAAGTCTTGGAACTATGTCAAACACCCGGTCCTTCGATAAATGATAAATCAGCAGTTTTACAATGCTTAAACTCGACTTTTTCGAGAAAAAAAAATATCCAAAAAACCAACTTCTCAACAGCTTTCTTGCAATCAAAGTTTTATCTATTACGGATGAGTTCTCGTTGAGATATAAGTGAATTGATGTAAATTGATGGCCCAACTGTCAAACACCCGACAAGCGATAGTAATGCTCAGGGCTCAGGATCAGGCCCAGCAACATCATCGCACGGCAGTGTTGGAATCAAATCTGCAAGCGCGCGATCATCTCAAGATCGGCAGGAGGAAAGCAAGAAAGATTAATTTTCGGTTGTCCTTTTGACGGTAAAGGGGCTAAAAACAAATGTAGACTACTTATTAAAGTTATTTACTGTAGACTACGGAGTGATCACCTGATAAAAATTCTGGTGTCCATCAGCACATTGCACATGCTCGCAATATTCCAACAGGCAGACGGACAAATAATGGGAGCAAGCTAAGTGTAATTAGCGGATTGACATCGCATGTTTTCAAGAAGGGGTGTGCGTGTCTTCACGAAACGCCTCGTTGTTTTACACCGTAAAACACATGTCGAAATATTTTAATAACAGTGTACTTTAAAAGAAAGTCATATCAAAGCAGCCCAACCGCATCGCGCGAGATCTCTCGTTGATTGACTTTCGCCTTCATGTTCAACGGGTTGCATAACATGCATCCAACTGAAGCTGAACTCGCCTCACAAACTTTGGTAGAAGAAGGGCTTTATCGATTTCCATCCTTTTCTGCGTCAGACGCAGTGACTTTGGTCAGAGAAGTGATGCCAGCCTTTACTCTGGATTAAAGAGATCGATTTTCAAATTTCAGGGCTTATCCTTGAGGAAAAGGTTTCGAGCGTCTTCACGGCACATCAAGGGGAAGGGTCTAGTTATATCGATACAGACGATTAGTGGCCATATTTTATTTGCCTGCACGGTCGGTGATTTGGGGGGCACCAGTGGATTTGGGGATGTTAGCCTAGACAGCTGGGGATGTCTAGAGGGGATGATCGACACAGTCAAGCGGACAGGGCACTCCAGCTTCTACGTGGAGAAAGGAATGAACGCAATGGGAAAGACTCCTCAGCAAATGGGATTACAGAACGAGTCACTTCGAGTCAACGGAGGAGGTTTGCATTTCTCTGCATCGTTCTGTTTCGGATTGAGAACGGGCACTCATATATTCCATAGCCTTTCCAGTATGGATGGAGGTTCGTGACCTTACTTTCAGGAAGAAGAGTGTCTGACGAATTCGAAAGTAGAATGCACCTTGTTGCCCGATAGCTGTTGTTGCGTGTTATTCTGGATCTTCACAAGAGGATCATATTGTGAGTTGTTTTGTTGTCAAAAATATTTTGTAGTTGGTCAGATAACGGATGGACTTGTAGCTGGTATCGTCAACAATTCGAGATTACCTAGCAAAACTCAGGCGAAATAGTCAAAGTCAAACCCCAGCCCCGACACTGCCCGAGCAACCTGTACCTATGCCTCACAGACGAGGAAGTGGAGTAATTATAAAGAAATCATATTTCGTAGAGGAGCTTACACATAAATACAGGAATGGTTGCCGGATCCACCAGGACCTGGTGCATTTGAGCAACGACCAGACTCTCCTTTCGATCAACGCGAGGAGCACTGAAAATAGAAGTAGTTCTAGTAAATTGGTATCCAATAGTCCTTCGTAGATTAAAATGGGGATGACTCCTGAGAATGTTGCTCAAGATCTTGTTTGGGATAGTTCAGAACACGGATAGTTTCTTCGGGGACGTGTGAAATTCTTGTTGGGCTGGGAAAGATAACCTGCTCACCATGTCGGAGAAATATCTGGCGTTGTCCTTGAGGAGAGGAAGCATCGGCTCCCGCTTCTGGTTCTTTTAATTCAAACGTCGTCTCGACGTAGACCCTACTCCCTTTTTTCAAGGTACGAAGGTAGTTGTTGGAGCCTTCATTGAAAGATATGACTCTGTGGAAGGTCGATGTAGAGGCGCGTCGTTCTGGAATGCATCAGTAAGTGACAATGTCTGACAATGCAATTCTAACATACCTCCATTGGCATCAGGCGGAGGAGGAGCGTTTCTGGTAGCAACAGTGTAGCTAGTGGCATGAAGATATAGCAGAAAAGAAAAAATGGCCACAAAAGGAGACATACGTAATGAATTCTTTGTCATTTTTGGTTTGGCGAGCCTCTGGGTCCTTCGCCAAATAGCCAATGAGCACCAGCTTTGAGAGGTCACTTGCGCGACTGGGGGTGGTTGAAAAAGCCTGATCGTTGCATTCAGAAGATTGCACCCAAAATTGAGATAAACATACACGAGTAGAGAACGAACGTGCAGCTGTTACGCGAAGGACAGAAAACATGGTCAAATGTATAGCGACGCGTTGGCGACGCGGTTCTCAGAGAAAGGTCTGTAAAATCGTTTGTTTTGGTCTATTTGTCATAAGCCACATTCGTGTTTGACTGAGCTTACGTAGTGCAGCAGTCAGACTCTCTTCAAAGTTTATCATTGCAGCTGCTGTTCAGACCATGTCAAGACATAGAAACATCCGAAATATAAATATTGCAGGTGATCTCGCTTTATATCAGCCGAACCAGCTGCGTTAATGACATATGTATTTGCAGATGAGCTCGATGACGATGCTTTGTCTGACGGCGGCGAGGAAGATATGACCCCTGATCAACAAGGTCTGCACGGCATCACGATCCTAGCATTAGTTCAAGCTGAAATTGTCCAAGCACGAATGAACGATGGACTTGAGCAAGTAAAATTGATTATCGGTACTGAAGAACAGTCAGGTTTTTCCGACAACTCTATAAGAGACGTACTTTGGGAATACTACTTCGACATCGAGAAAACAATTGAATGGGCATTAGGTCTGTTCTTCTTATAGGAATGTGTTCCTGATCTGATCAGGAGACCAGAGGAGCGCGAAAAACGCCAGATAGCTAAGGAGCGCAAAGGTGAGCGTTTATACCTACTCTTCATTCCTATCCCTTTCTTTGGCAATTCTTTGCGCCGGTCGAAACTGTTCATCAACTGAGAAGGTGCATTTCTTCCATCCACTTCGGCCTGATTTGTTTCGTTGGGTATATACTCATACAATGATCAGGGAGTGACCCCGTTAGTGACTCGTCTTCGGATCCATATGATGAGAGGAAAGCCTACCAATATTATCAAAACAACCAGTCCAGAAACCTGCTCGATACAGAAGGCGGTCAAGACTTCAACGAGGCAGATATGCGCCCACGCCTTCCTTCAATATTCTTGGCGCAACAGCAACCAGGGTTTGATAACCAGGCATATCTTGCTATCCCGAGCTCTCCACGTGGAAACAGACTCAGTACGATAACAGAGAGGACAGAAAGGACAGAACCATCGATGCTCTGGCGCCCGCGTCAGCATTACATGATACCAAATACACCGCGGTCGTTTGTTTCTAGCGATAGCACAGACTATGGACAGGAATTAGGTATGTGCACGTCCGCCATTTTTCAAGAGCTTTGTTGAAATGATCAACGAAGATGCTTTGTCTACCGAGCAGCACTTTCGTCACCAGTTTGATCCCAATGCAAGTGGACCCTCTCCTTCAGAATCAGCAATACGAAGACTATCCACTTATGATCAGCCACCTTCCAACTCGTCAACGATCTCTCCAAATGAATACGACCCGGCAACAACATGTGAACCTCGATCGTCTTTAGACTACATACCGTCAATTCCCGACTTCAACTCCAACCTAAGCGATCAGGTCTCTCGTCATGTCCCAACTCCTACTTACTCTTTACCGAACAAATCGCCTTCGAGACTGTCTAAATTGGCGAGTTCAAGGGCTAGTACCATTAGTTCAATAAGCGAAAGCTCGAAGTCATCAAGGTCATCCGGTACTGCGGTAACTGGATCTATCAAAACATTTCCAGCTCTCCGTCCATCTGCGCAATCAGAACGACCCCCGAGTTCTACCGTTTCCTCTAAGAATTCCGTTGCCTCTTCTAAAGAGCTTCCTCCTATTCCTCCTCAGGTCTCAACGTCCAGTATTCAATCCTCGACGTCATCTATAGTCCGTAGAGCCATTCAAACTGCACTGGAGCTTGAAGCTGTAGACAAAGAGACCTTAAGACCATCTCGACCACGGTCACTTGATTCTGATGAGTCAGACCGAGCGAAAACTTTAACTACTGAAGACCAAATGATTTCTTACTCCTCCGCGACAGACTTGCCTCCTTTTACATCCAAAAATCGCCCGCTTTCTAAGTTGGCAATACTCGCTCAACAAAAGGCGGAAGCCGCAAACAAGTCCCTACCTTCCCTGGAGGTGACTATTCCGTCTCAATCATCTCAAAGCTCTCAGCTTCGTCCTCTTTCGAAACTTGCGATACTTGCTCAACAGAAAGTTGACGCCAGCAGGGTGCCCAAACTTCCTAAAACCACTACGGAGTACCTTACTCCCATAGCCAATGGTTCCTCTGTAACGACTGCCATAACCACTTCCTATCATTCACTATATAGCCTTACGGATCCATCTCGTCAGAGCATCATTCCCAGGTTAAACATTGTGCCCCTCCAATCTCCAGGTGGCGCATCGGCATCACCGTCTGATCCTAAACCTTCAAAGTTGGCCATGAAAATCAAGCGAGTGAGCGAACATCCACCACCAACCATAGGGTTTCCTTCTGGTGAAGGTACATCTCTGTCGACATCGCCTATTTTTCAGCCTAAATCGACCGACACTCGTGCGTCGCCTTCTGCGTTCGCATCTGTGCTAATCCATAACATTATCATTTCTCCTAAAGATAAAGAAGTGAAGCACAAGAAGGAAAAGAAGCAGAAGAGAGACGCTGAAAGACTTTCTCATCGATTATTAGAAAAGAGCCAGTCTGGTTGTGATACCCTTCCAGCCCAAAAGAGTGGATCTCATTCCACCTTTGCCTTCGATGGTCCAAGTCCCGATGATATTGTTCTTAATGCTCGCAAAAGGACTGCTCCTGGGTTGAAGCCCTTGGTATCTGCCTCGTCTCTGAGAGGATCTATTGGGATGGGCAACTCTCAATCTCAATTCACCAGTTGATCCAAATTAACTTTCTTTCCCTTTCTTTTGTTACCTCCTGAGGACATTGTTGTATAATAATTGATTTTTGACAGCTACAAAAGAACGTGAAAAGGCCATAAAGTTAGCTCAGCGATCTGCTGGAAGTTCGCGTTCGGCGACTCCAGTTGGATCACAAGCCTGGGGTTTCAAAAAGGCCTCTTCAGCTGGGACTTCGACTCCCATCAGATGGGCAAATACCGACCAGCAACAACTGGATGTATTAGGTTTGAATTTAAATGACAAGACTGATCATCTCGAGGCCGCAGACGAAGCCCCTCAGGCAGACCTCACACGGGAAAAAGTCCTTGAAGAAGCTAAACGAGTTCTGGATGCGGAAGGTGGAAATGGTAAAAAGACTATCAGCATTGTTGTCATTGGTAAAATTATTTTTGACTACCTAAACTTGATTATTGATCATTACTTGTGAAGGTCATGTTGATGCTGGTAAATCGACCCTCATGGGCCGGCTTCTATACGAATTAGGCCAGTTAGACGAGAAGGCAAGACGAGCAAATGAAAGAGGGAGCGAGAAAATTGGAAAAAGTAGCTTTAGCTGGGCCTGGGGACTAGATGGAACAGCCGAAGAAAGGGAAAGGTAACAATATTTCATTTCCTGGATGAATATTGAGAAAATTTCTATTCCAGAGGAATAACCATGGATGTCGCATTGCAAACGATGGAAACTCCACAGAGGCAAATAACCGTGCTGGATGCTCCAGGACATAAAGATTTCATTCCGAATATGATATCTGGGGCATCACAAGCGGACTGCGCACTTTTAGTGGTGGATGCAACCACAGGAGAATTTGAAACTGGTTTTCAAAAGGGTGGACAAACCCGCGAACACCTGCTTCTTGTTCGCAGTCTCGGTGTTTCCCAAGTGATTGTAGCTGTCAATAAACTCGATCAGGTTTGTTTATTGTCTTAAGCTCCATTCAATTTATTCATTTTATATGTAGGTGGACTGGAGCGAGGAGCGCTACGAAGATATTTCGGCCGGGCTACGACCTTTCTTAACTCAATCTGGTTTCCAATTGTCAAAAACAAAGTTTGTACCGGTCGGGGCCTTGCAAGGCGTGAATCTTGTTGTCCGAGAGGGTCTTGCTGCTTCTTCTCTTTCTAAATGGTATAGCGGACCGTCACTCGTAGAATTGCTTGGTGGGTCAAGGCTTGCTGGGATCGTTGTACTTGCTTATTCACTCTGCTAGACGAACTGGTCCCTCCTATTCGAGATATATGTGCTCCATTACGCATTCCGATATCCAACGTGTTCAAGCGACAAAGTTCCGGTGTGACTGTAACTGGAAGAATATGTGGAGGTGTTGTCCAGACAGGCGAAAAATTGAGAGTATTACCAGGGGACGAAACTGCCGTTGTCAAAGGTAAGCCATTGACTATTTCGATATTGCATATCATAAAACATAAAAACCAGTTATCGAGGTCGAAAACCATTCTGTACCATGGGCCGCATCAGGCTCAAACGTTTCCCTTTATTTGACGTCAATCGACCCTGTCAACCTCAACATCGGCAGCGTCCTCTGTCCTCCGCAGGAACTGGTGCCCCTTGCGACAATATTTACTGCTAGAATTATAGTTTTTGACATCCAAGTTCCTATCACTGCCGGAGCATCAGTAATATCTGTATACCTCAACTGTTTAAAGTTTCTTATGTCTTGCTTTACAGGTGGAACTCTTTCATCATTCACGGGATGTTCCGGCTACGACAACAAAGCTGATCTCCACGATAGATCGCTCAAGTGGTAAAGTTCTCAAGGAAAATCCTCGGTACAACTTTAACTTTACTGAAACTACTACCATCGCCTCACACTTCCACAGAGTACTTACGAAAGGGACCTCAGCCGAAGTCCAGATTAGCCTGCGCCACACACAAGTGTCTAGTTCTTCACTAACGACTCGAGGTGTAGCTTTGGAGACCTTTTCGGCAAACAAGGATATGGGCAGGATTTTAATTCGACGTGGAGGAGAAACAATCGCTGCAGGTACGCCCTAGCCAGCCCAGACACAGAGACACTATTAATCCAGTCCTTAGGAGTTGTCATGGAGATAATTAGCTAGGCAAGGAGAAAAATAAATTGACTCAGATGACGTATACATGTACAAGAGCACATAGAGTCATAGACATTGTACTTAAGGTTAAAGACAACACAAATATTAGTTAGTGTACACATGTCAGAACGCCAATAGGTGACTAGAACTGCAACAGATGAAAGGTATGAGATATAAAAAGAATAAACCAAAGAAAAGAACAGCCACCAGAATCAATTGGAAGATGTTCCATCATCGTGGTATGAAGGAAGGAAGGAATTACATTATACTGACATGGAGGAAAGTAAGCAAATTGCGCCCTTCGTCGCGTTGATTTACTTCTTCTCCGTCTCCTTCTCCTTTTCTTTGTCGTGATGAAAGATGTTTTTCAACTTGCCAAATATAGAAGTCCTCTTCTTGCGTACAGAATTGAATTTGGATGACGATGGCGAAGCGTTTGGGGACTCTGGAGTTGACGGAAACTTTTCGCCATTCTTCACTGCACTGAGCGTGCCCGACGCCGCCACCGAAGCGGGCGTCTTAGCGTCTCCGTTTGTAGCAGGCTTCTCTTCCGATTTGACTGTTGTGCCCTTTCCTTCAACAGTACCGCCGTTCACAGGGGTGGAAGCCGTCTCTGCAGGTACGACTCCCTCATTCAATACAGGCTTGGCTTCCATACCCTTCTCAGTCTTCGTCGCGGTAGGATCGGATTCGTTAACCGGAGCACCAACGGGGGGCACAACTGGCTGCTCAGCCAGAGTAGGAGCACTCTCGGCTAGTTTCACTTGCTCCGCGGCGCTTTCCTCGACGGCAGGTGCTGCTTCCTTGGGCTTTGAGACTTCTGGAGAAGTCTCAACGGCGGCTGCAAACTCAGCATCATGCTCAGAGGAAACCGTCACTACAGCAGGAATTGGCTCAAGCGCAGGTGTTCCTGAAGGTTTCTCGTCAACGGCAGTCACTCCTGCCGATTCTTCTGCCTTGAACTTGGACTCCGGTCCTTCAGCGGCTGGAGCAGGCGCTGGCTCTGGCAAAGAAATCTCCACGACTTTGGCTGTATAGGAGTCTTCAGCAGCAGATGTCGGCTCTGGCGTTGATGGTTCTTCTGCCGTCTCCGTAGCAGCTGACTGTGCAAACACAGGTCCAAGCGGAGGTGTCTTGACTCCAGCGACAGGCTCATCGACAACAGGTGCCGCCGGTTCGATCGATGAAGTTTTTTCTACCTTCACCGGCTTGGCCGCAACAGATTCCTCTGTCTTTCCTTCAGCAGGTTCCACGACAGGAGGCGCGAGTGTTAGCTGTGGTGCATAGGCTTCCTCGACCTGCGCATACGCGACTGGTTCCCCTGCCTTGACTTTGGATGCTGACTCGTCCACAACTGGGGCGGGAGTAGACTCTGGTCTTTCGTCCGCCTTGACTTCCACAGGGGGCAATTTGTCGACAGGTGCAGTGGTTGTAGTTTCTTTCCCTGTGGTAAGTTCGGGAACCGCGGCGTCTTCAACAGGGACAGCAAGCTCAGAAACTTGAGCACCTTCTGGCTTCTTCGCTGAAACCCCTTGTTCAACAGCCGCAGAAGTTGTGGACTCTGGTTCGGATAAAACTGCAAGGGTTTCCTCCTCCTTTGCGTGCTCGACGACAATTTCGGCCGCCGGCCCAGATAGTAAGGCAACAGAAGTTTCCTCTACGGGTTTATCGCTCGCATGAGGCACGGGAATGTGGGTCGATGTCTCCTCTACCTTGGTGGTAACAACGGGTACATCAACAGGAGAGGGTGCCGCAACGGAAGCAGGAATAATTGCTTCGGCATCAGACAGAGCGGAAGTGTTATTTTCGGCCGCGTTCACTGGAACAATCATGATGGGAACTTTTGGGGCAATGGGAGAGGGAATTGTGCTCGCCGCAGTGGGAGGAGCAGATTCAAGGGGAAGTTTGGCTGTATTGGGCACCGACTCCTGTCCGCCGGGTAGAGTGAACACATCGTCGGGTTTCGGGGTTGGAATAGCGATCTATTTTATTTTTTTTAGGAAAGACACGCAATTGAGGCTGAGACAAAACATATATAGTTCCTAATTTACGCACTTTTTGAAGATTGATGGGGTCTACCCCAACCATGCTATGCATAGCGGCTCCAAGTCCTGAAGCCACGTAACCTAGAGCTGATGAAGTCCCATCGCGTGCAACAATTGTACTTGCGAGATCTGCAAGGAGCTGCAAAGGAGTACCTGGCCGCGGAGGGGGTTCTATGCTGGGCGCCGCTGGCGTCGTATTACGGTCTGAAGAGTTCGCGGGCTTAGCCTCCTCCACCGTGTCCTCTGAAGCTTCGCTCGGTGATTTCTCCGCAACTACCTCTGGAACTTCGCTGTGATCATTGGTGAGATGGCCGTTTGCAACAGGCTCTGTGTCCTTGACAGGAACACTGATAGCTTCAACCTGGGCTGTTGCGGCTTCGGGGGATGAAGATGTGGTAGGCTTTGGAGGCGCAGTGAATATATTGTTCACGAAACCTCCTGGGTCTACCTCCGTTTCTTGATCTTCGTGGGTGATCCATTGACCGTCGACGACAAACTTGTACTTGATTTTTTGGCCCCAAGGGATTTTGGTCGAGCCCTCGAATCCATTTGCACCTTTCGTTAAAGATATTGAGGCCGACCACTGCGGTACTGTTAGATGAGATGGCTACGGTGTCGCAGAACTGATATTTGACATACATCGTCGAAGGTCCCGGTGACGATGACGACGGTGGGCTCAGGATGGGGCCTTTCGGTGCAAAGACATCAGCTATAGTTAAAAGGATTGAAAGAGGGTCGGTGGAACGGACATACCAGATAAACTGTACTTCGTACAGGTCGTCGGCAGTCATGAGGGGACAGAATACAAACAGAAAGGATGGAGTGGGTCGGGGTTTGATACGTTGCACATGTTTACCAAGGACTCAGGTTCGCCTACAGTTGCTCATGCTAGTATCAAGTACGACAGGTAATTTATTTAAATAATCCAAGGTTTCTGCAACTCCTGAAATGAAATATAGAATAAGCGCTCGAGACGATAACCAGTCCCGTCTTTCCATTTCGGTCTAGATACCGATAAAGCCTAACCCACGTTTCCCACTTATGCTCCAACTCGACACCTGCGGAGACATCGCCCTTCAGGAGCAGCTCGATGGTCAGAACCCCCTGCGCCATCTCATGGATGACACCGAGCTCGAAGGTGTTATTGCATCTGACGGTTTGGCACGCGCCTCCGCGTCGACCTCTGAACTTCTCTCGGTTCTCCCGCAGCAATCCCATTCAGTCAAAGATGGCATTCTCATCCTTTCCTTTGTACATGGTTGGGATTCTGTGCCGCGACCTCTTTCGATCTCTTTAATTGTCGATGCTGCGCCTGGATGCGGGGGTCTTGCTTGGCCGGCTGGACAGGTGCTCGAGCGTCCTTTTGCAGCTCCACGCTTCTCTTAAATGATCCTTTTGGTCCAGATTTTAGCCAGTTATCTTGTCCAGAAAGGGCCTGAATATATCAAAAACAAGAACATCCTCGAGCTTGGTAGTGGTACTGGGCTGGTCGGCCTCACTGTTGGCGCGTTGGGTGACGCAAATGTATGGATAACAGACCAAGCGTTCGTTGGCTCTCTTTCTCACATTTCCAGCTTGCCATTCATATCGATGCTCCATGCAATTTCTGTTCCGATTATAATTAGGTCTCTCCTTCCAATCATGGAGCGCAATATCGCTTTGAACAATCTCCAAGGAAGAGTCGCCCTTGCTGAGCTCAATTGGTCGGTTCCCTTCCCATGTCTAGTGTTGTATAGGTTTCTCAAAGCCCTTGTAACATCGATCAAGGGGCTTTCCAACTCCTGAGGATATACCTCACCCAGACGTGATCCTAGCAGCCGACTGTGTATACTTCGAACCTGGATTTCCTCTTCTCGTTCAAACCCTCAGCGACCTGTCGGATCCGACGACTGTCATATTATTCTGCTACAAGAAAAGAAGAAAGGCTGGTTAGTTATGCTTTTGACTTATCTTTCTCTGACACAACAACAGGCCGACAAACGGTTCTTCGGGATGTTGAGGAAAAATTTTGCGTGGAAA
Organism: Galerina sulciceps; assembly: GCA_023014345.1. Lineage (NCBI taxonomy): Eukaryota > Fungi > Basidiomycota > Agaricomycetes > Agaricales > Galerinaceae > Galerina > Galerina sulciceps. The sequence continues at coordinate 275,974 of JAEDXJ010000005.1, read as the reverse complement.
GAGGTGAAGAAACCACCATTCCATTACACTTAGTGCTTGATTGATAATTTTCTTGAGGTTTCTGACGATCCCAATCGACCAGTATACAACCGAGAAGCAATAACGCTTGTACAGCTGTTCAAGCTATAACTAGATTTTTGAATAAATCTACACGCTGCGCTGCTGGGCCAAACCATTGGAGAAAATGGTGGGAAAGAGGACACTGACACCTTTTCCCTTGAAGCCCAGCCCAATGTATCAATCTATGTCGCTGAATACCAAACGTTATGGCTTGATGATGACGCCAAATCTCAGAATTGAGAGTGTTATTGATTGGGAGTCAACGTAATGACAACTTGATAGTAAACCCCGACAGGGAAACTGGGCTCAATACTCCAGTAATGCTCGAAGAACGACTTTAGCAAGAGCTGGTCATAGCCTCGGTGCAATTCTATTTATTGTGTCGCAATAGTCTTTATCTGGAAGGGTTTTCGATTGAACAAGAACAGCGACTACAAGGCAGTCAAGGCGCACCTGAAGACCATGGAAGCCCTCGATGTCCGACTTGAGAGTCTGCGTGACCAATTTATGTTGCTTCACGATTGGCAGCCCTTTGAACGCGCTACTTGCAATGGTGATTGCATAGAACGTGCCGCATCCTCCTGCACAACGACCATTCATGAGAAAGACCAACACTGCCGTACATAGCACGCACCCGAGACGTCCTGGACCTGCAGCTGGGAAGGAGAGAACTTAGCGGCAAGTTTGTCGTGAATGATTTGTTCGCCCTCTGAGAGCGGGGGCAGCGATGGAGACGCCTTGGCCGCAGGGGCGCTCCTCCACTGTGCAGTGTTCGAGAATGAGCGGGCGGTGGGGGGAAAGAGACGACGGAGAAGGAGCATGGACGGGAGCAGGCAGTTGACTTTGAAACGGCGTGCCAAATATGGACTGTCACTGATCACCAATTTCTTTGTCTTGGGCGATGTTGCTCAGGGTGTTGAGCACCTCCGTGCGCCTAAATCCCACATCCAAATTCTGCTCTAAACAGGGCCTACTGAAGGCTATATCTACCAGCCACTTATCTATAACCACCAAGCTGCTCAGCAGGGACAATTCAATAGCCCTAAGTTGCCTGGCAAGGTCAGCGACGTTCTCGGGGCCATCCAGCCTTCGCACTATCCACTGGAGTCGACCTGTATTTCGTCCGCATACACCAACAACACAGACTCAGGCCGCACCTCTCCCGGTTCTCCCATCTCCTTCCGTCGGGCGATGGTTACTGCTTTCCTCAGTGCTGGTGCTCGGAATCATTGTTGTCGGTGGTGTCACTCGTTTAACCGAGTCTGGGCTGAGCATTACCGAATGGCGACCCATCACTGGAATCCTGCCTCCCTTCTCTCGTGACGAGTGGATGGTCGAGTTCGAAAAGTACAGAGCTACACCGGAATTCAAGTTGTGCGTGCCTCCTTCACCTTAGGTTGGAATTGCTATGTTGATCTATGAAGTCTACTAGGTTAAATCATTCAATCTCTCTGGAAGACTTCAAGTCTATATTTTACATGGAATGGGGTCATCGTATTCTCGGACGCCTCATCGGCGTGGTCTTTGTCGGTCCTCTCACCTACTTCGCCATCCGGAAGCAAATACCTAAATCACTAACCCTCCGCCTTTCGGGACTTGCTTTTCTTATTGGTGCCCAAGGCGCCCTTGGTTGGTACATGGTTAAATCTGGCCTTGAAGACACCCTCATGGAGACACCTGGAGCTGTACCGCGCGTATCTCAATATCGCCTCGCATCCCATCTTGGTTTAGCATTGCTTCTTTATGCGGGCATGTTCGGTACGGGTATGGCTGTCATTAAGGACTACAAGTTTGCCCACGGCGCCCCTTGGAGCGGTGTCCAAAGAAATGTCCAAAGCTTGCTTGCTAACCCTTTGCTAAGGTCGTTCAAGAGACAGGCGTGGGCTCTGACTGGATTGGTATTCCTGACTGCGTTGTCTGGTATGGCGTCGCTACATTAATTGATCCTCTTCTGAAAGCCGACTTTTGCAGGCGCATTTGTGGCCGGCTTGGATGCCGGTCTGCTATACAACGAGTTTCCACTCATGGGTGGCCAAATAGCTCCGCCTTTAGACGAGCTTTTTTCACCGCAATATGCCAAAAACCCAGACAAGTCGGACCAATGGTGGCGCAATATCTTCGAGAATCCAACCACAGTCCAATTTAACCATCGTGTCCTTGTGCGTATCGAATCTAATAGCCTGACAGAAAGAACGTGTCTGAAAATTTTGCAGGCCACGACTACCTATGTCGCCACAGCACTTTTATATGCACGGACGTTCCAGCCTGCTCTCCATGCCGCTCTTCCGCCTCTCACTCGAGTAGCTGCTATGGCTGCCTTTGCCATGGCGAATATGCAAGTCATGCTAGGGATCAGCACCCTGCTCTACCTTGTCCCCGTGCCTCTGGCGGCGGCACACCAAGCCGGAAGCGTCATGTTCCTCAGTGCAATGGTCCATCTCTTAATCTCACTGCGCCGGCCTGGTGCAACAGCAAGAGCATGGAGGACATTCAAAGCAAGTCCGATAATATAGTAGCCTTGCTTACTGTTTCAACCCCTAGGTCTACCCGAAAACCTTTAGAAGTCTTCACATAAGCTTTTTAATATAGATACACAACTCAACATTTTTATTGAGGGGAAATACAATCGACGTTTACTATCCAGACATTTGCACATCCTCATCGCCCGTGGCTGGAGGTGCAGCCGCAGGAGCGGGAGCATCTGCTGACTCTTTCGTGACCATCGTTTCCAGGAAAGGCCCAACGTCCGTGTTCTCAAGGATGCGGAATGACCCTCCAGGAACTGCGTTCTTCTCAAAATCACTCTTAGGACCGACAATGCCAATTGATGTGTTGTTGACGTTAAGTTCCTTGTCCTGTTGGAGGGTCTCACGGAGAGCATGGAGTCCGTGACGTACGAGGTCTTCGAGTGAGCCTTAAATAAGCGAACGAGCCAATATTAGTGGATTGGATGTGAACAGATTAGACTGGACAAACAATTAGCGAAACTTTCATAGTGTTTCTCTAGATATGTCTTCGCACTCTGACTCCTTGCGCCAATGGACATGGCGTAATACTCGTACGAGTTTCCCGATGGAGAGAATTCGTAGAGATGAGGGCCGTTGTTATCTTGTCCAACGACGAGGAAACCAACACCGTAGGGACGACGACCGTATTCTTGGGTATTTACTTGGGCCTCTACAAAATAATAATAAGAGATCTGCACCGTTTGCAAGTGGAAAATTGTCCCCACTATCGGCAATTGATGACACCAGACGATTCACTGGTATGGGCCTGTTGAAAACCATCTTCGAAGACATGGCTTGTTGGCGCATGAAATTACTTTGAACGTGATTTCAATAACAGTGAAAATAAAACAAACTGCAGGGCATAAAACGGACCTCAGTACACGTGCATCGGACGTCAGTCCAGCGATCGCAATGCCAACATGGTTATCTATTCGAAACATTTTTTGTTGGTACGATGCAAGCTCGCCTGTTGATCTCTACTCCGCCAACTCATGGTCGAATCAATGCTCCAAAGAAAGAAAATGCATCGGTGTACTCACTTTCAGAGCAAGTAAAACTGCATGGGTCTTTGAACGCAATCCAACGGCAGCTGATCCCTGCTTCACGGCTTCCAAGGCATATTCAACTTGATGCAGACGTCCCTGAGGAGAAAAAACGGTATTGTCTGAGTCGTAAGTGTTCCTAAACTAGATTGAATGTTCAATTACACGTATAGATACACAGAACGGTGAAACATACCATGGTCGTAGATGGAGGGGTGCTAAGAGTGCAGCTGACGCGTCTTTCCATGATGGGCACGTGATCATCATGACCTTGCGCTCGACTCTTTAAGCTACTTTAGGCTTTAGGTTACACCCAAGACATTGACATTACATGAGACTACGAAATGCTAAGCGTGCATGTAGAGTACTTATTTAAAATTCATGAATGGGTTTGTCTGTGATCTACTACCGCCCCTTTTTTTCAACCCTCCATTCCTTGAAAATACCATCCAAACTCTTGTAGACAAGATGCGAGGGTAGACACCTGATAATCTCTCCAATGTGCTCTTCAACATCATCTTTGCCTTTTTCACCCAAGGCTTTTTTGGCATACTCGATAGTCAGCCGGAAAATAGCAAGAACAGCAAGTGATACATGGGTTTGCTGAGCACTATGGGCTGATCCTGGGGTTAACGCAGAGAGCAAGGGGCCAGAAACGCTCGGTGCAGAAATTGTCGGGGTCGTTTGCGAAAATGCCGTCGCTCTTTCTCCGCGAACAAGCCGCAACAAGATCTCCAGAATATTGTCACTATCGGTCATGTGGGTCTTTAAGAACCGCTGCCGTTCGTTCGGCGCCCCAGCAGGTGAATTAGTGGCCCAGCCCTCAAGAATGGTCCAAATCGTCGGCGGCTGGAACGCGAATCCAAGTCATAATACTGTTTTAATTCTAAAATTTTGAAGACTTACGGGGTCAGGGTCAACAACAACGATTTTTTTCTCCCAACCTTCGGCTGCGTCACCTGCAACCCAAAACATTCTCCCAAACATACTCTTTAGCCAGTCCTGAATATCGCCAGTTTTAGCCCACTTTGGCTCTGAGAGAGGTCGAGAAGTGTCAAGATATATAGCAAGTTGGAGGGTTGATGGAATTTCTGCTTGTGTGAACGGAGGCACGGTAGAATCAAATTCTGTAGATGCCTCCAAAGCAGCTGGCAGAGGGTGATACGATTTTGTAACATCAGAAAGGCCTTCAGTCTGTGGGAATCAGTGATGGCATTATGACCATAAAAAAACCACTAACCGAAATGCCCCTCAAGCTATTGTCTTTCTCTTTGGCGAGTTTCATCATTACCTCGATACGACCCTCTTGGCGAAACAACTTGAGGTTTTCTACAACTTCCGCATCTATTACAAGGCGGCGATTTCCACGAGCATAAGATATCGACAGGCGGTTTGCTGAAGGGGTTTTTCCCATTTTGGCATCAACTTTAGTAACAGTGGATGATGTCGTTTCTTCAAAGGTGGAGGTTGAGGAAGTCGATAGCAATGTATTCGAGACCGGCGACGCAGGCGGTTCTGGTAAATGGTCCAGTTGGACGGAAATCGGAATGATTTGGGTCATTTGACTCTCAGATTGAGTGGCTTCTTGGGATTCAATGTCGAGTAAAGTAGGCTCTGTGGAAACACTTTGCAGAGACTTTAGCGCATACGGTTGAGAAGATTCTGAGTGGACCTGTGGTTTAGGATATTCAAAATGGTCAGCAGAGTGGTCAGCACTGTGTAAAATATGTGTGAGGAATAAATGCAAAGGAAACAACATAATTGATCACGGACGCGAATTCAGGAGGATGCACGTCAATTTGAGACGGAGGATGAACAAAAGCAGAAATAGGAGCATCGTGAAGTTCAGACGCCATGCCTGAATGATCATCCACACCATCGGTAACGACGGCAGATGCACCGTTGGCATTTACAACAGGAGATCCACCAGCAGTGCCGGCTGATGAGACGGTTGGCTCAATAGAGACCTCGTCCACATTCCTAGCGGCTGTGGACAACCTCAGAGTATCAGATTCAATGTGCCCCGTCGCATTTATATCATCGTCGCCTATATGAGAAGTGCCTTTGAGGAAAGTAAACGAGTCAGCAGTGTGCGCACAAGGCAACAGGCCTCCTCTCGTCGAACGATAAAGAGGAGGGTCTTCCACACCCAAAACAGTATTACAAACAATGAGAGTTTGCTTACCATCCCTGAGAGTCTCATCTCCATCTCGAGCATCATCGTCCACATCATGATCTGCAAAAGCATCATGCTCATCCTCGTTAGCAATCCGACTGACATGCAGTTGGTCGGAATCCTCGTCTTCCGCAGGGTCGAGTTCACCCGCAGCCTCCATATCCTCCTCGCCCTCAATAATCGCTGCCATTAGCCAATCAGCTTCACTGGTCGTCTCCGCGACGCTTGGTGCAACACTGGCAGCGACACTTGATCGATCATCAGTCAGGGATGCCATTTGAGGCGGGGGCGGAGGAGCCCGCCGCTCGTCCAATTCTCCATCATCGTCTTCCAACTTCTTTCGTTTGCCCTTCCTGGTGTCGGAAGTAACATCTCCGTATGAAGAATTATGAGGTATGGGTCGCGAATCATCAGCAGTCACAGGCGTATGGAAATAAATGCGAATCCTGGAGGGAGGGGGACTACCGTTTGGGTTCACATCCGCTGGTACACGGTTGCGCGATGCCTCCTGCATTGGCTTGGTTTCTGCCATATCCACATCAAGGGGTTGGAGAACTTGAGCATTCTCCAAATGGGCCACTACCTTATTATCCTCCGCCAAAGACGAAGAAACAGTGTTCGCCACACTTTCAACTTTAACGTCAACCTCGAAACTGCGAGAAGCACCTTCAATGTGGTCAACATTTTCGGCCTTCACAAGCGAAGGTGGAATCGACCCCCAAGTCCAACCCAATTCAGATATGGCCAAGCCAATAATCTTAAAGTCGGTGAGCGTCCGCCTATTTTCATCTTTCTTACCACCAAAGCTCGATGCTGCGGCGCCTTCTTTTGAGGCAAATGTGCTTGCATTGCCTGTGTCATTTCTGTTCCCTCGACTCGAACCCGTTGGGCCCTGATTGCGACCTCGAAAAGTAGGTCCTTGATGTGAATAGTTTCCGCTACCGCCACCACTACCCCCAGAACCTCCCATATTGCTGAACGAACCACCTGCACCACCACCACGTCTATTGTGAAAATCTTTTCCCCCACCAAAATTACTTCGCGAACCGTGCCCCCTCAATGGCCCAGTTGGTTGACCACCACCAGATCCACCGCGTCCGACAGACCCTCCCGCAAAGCTGCCGCCACGACCTCTCCCCCCACTTAATCCACTCCTATTACCAGACATCGACCCTCCACGTCCGCCACGAGCACCCGCATTGCCGCCCCTGCCCCCAGGCCCAGAAAGTCCCCCACCCCTGTTACCAGGTCCAGAGGGTATTGGCCCACGATTAGGACCTGAAAAGTTGCCGGAGTTTTGAGGAGGCGCTGGAGGGGGTTGGAACTGCGGTTGAGGGGGCTGCTGATGTTGGTTCTGATGATGACGGTTGTTAGAATTAGGTCCGTCAAACCTCTGACGTTTTGCGGGAGGCAGATGTTGAGGCGAGGCATGATGATTGCGTGGCTGAGTGGGATGCTGCTGCTGTTGATGGTGAAGAGGTTGTTGAGGGGCCATGGGAGGAGCGAACATCTGCTGCTGTTGCTGTGTCGGTGGATGCGGATATGGCGCCTGGATTATAGGCGGTGGAGGTGGACCAGGTTGCGGGACGTAAGGTTGGGGGTAACCTGCTGCAGGCTGATATGGATTGTAACCAGGTTGACTTTGTGGAGGTGGAGGCTGCTGCTGGATTATCGGAGGGGGTGGGTGATACTGCTGTTGTTGTTGTTGCTGTTGCTGCTGCTGCCTTTGCCAGTGATTATTCTGGGTACCATATCCATAATTCGCATATAAAGCACTTTGCTCAGCAGGAGGCCTGGGGGGTTGAGGAGGAGCCCACTGAGGAGTGTATGGACCGACAGTTGGAGGTTGCACATGCTGCTGCTGCTGATGTCCTGCAGCACCTGCCCACCACGCAGAATAATCTACTTGAGCAGGCTGAGCCGGAGGAGGGCCTGGGGGTAATGGAGGTTGTTGAGGAGTGAAGCTCGGGGCGGGAAGAAAGGGATTCTTGTTCATCTGAAAATTACAAGTAGAGTCTTTGAGAAATCGTTAGCTCTTGATATGATCAATGCAAGAGAGACCATTCAAGGTGTAAGGTAGACGACTTTCATAATCGGCAAACGTCACGTGAGTAATGTGACTCGTCCAAAATGGGAAATATTTTACAAAATACGCTTTTTGCACAAATTGAGAGTATGTGTACTACCATAAGGACCTAGCTTTTGTAGATAAATATATTGTATACGCGAATCAACAAAAAATTTTGAGAAAACTTTGATTTTGGCGGAGGAGATAGAAAAATGCACTCAATACCGCTGGTACACGTAATTAAGCATACTGCTGTCGCGTCGCGTCTCCGAAAACATCACTCCCTCTCTCACACAACCACCATGGATGAATCAAGCTGAGCAGCGCTTACAATTGCGGACAACAGGTCACAATCTGGGGACGAAATGCGGCAAAAGCCATGGAAAAAACTGTGCATCAAGGCTAGAGCAACGGGGTAGGTTGTTTGTTGCAGCAAATTTAGGAACACCTAAGCACTGACCATAATGATATATAATACTATTTCATCTTTTCAAAAGTTTGCAAGAGACCTGAACGAAAACAGGACTGATCTGCCTCAGACTCTATTAGTACCAGTTTTGCAAATGTATCTCCTCCTCCAATTTTGCTTGAAATTGTTCGGTTTTTTCGCAAATAGATAGGCATCAAGTAGCTCTAACGAAACTAGGTCCATATTATATTCCAAGTCGACGAGGAGGGTATCTAATTGACTTCCATAGATTCACCGAAGATTTATTACCCGATTTGATCACTAATGTCACGAAAAAGTAACGACACGTGACGTTGGCCGGTTATGAAAGTCGTCTACCTTAAGGTATTCAGAGACCAACGCCATGTCACAAGTCAGACTACTTGGAACTCCGCTTAAATAATATATTACTAGACTCATACATCGCCTTTGGGCGCGCCTGGAAGGCGGGGCGCCAACGCCTTTGCGACCGATGCCTGCCTTTTTTTCCTATGTTCACTCTGACGCACTTTTTATTCTCAAAATTAGCCGTTTAATGCCAAAATAAGGAAGGGTCTCACTCAACTAGCGAAGTACTCCCTGTGAAGCTCGTAGCGCATATGGCTTTCAGCGGAAGTAGACGGGGACGGGGATGCGCTCAAAGACCCGGGAACTTTGTGAGACTCTTCTCTGTTATCGATTTTTGCCTTGCTTTCCAGCCCCTTCTCTTTTTCCTTTTCCTCTTCCTTTTCTTTCTCTCTTTCTAGCTTCTTTTTATGCTTTTCCTCCCATTCTGCTTTCACTTTGGCAATCTCTTCGGTCGTTACTACTGATGTATTTAATTTGACCCCATCGTTGATCAGAGTGGCAAAACCGGAATCGGAAAGATGTCCCGGACAGGCATACAGGAAATCGACTATGTTTGCCGTGGCAAGGACAGTGGTGGTCGGTTTGCGACAGACATAACAAGCCCTAGGTGTGCCTGCAGTCTGTCTTCGCGTTTGAGTTGTATACCAATTGAAACTATCCACAACTCACTCGCTTGTAGTAGAGATTCGTGAAAGACATAATCCTACGATATAGAAACTTGTCAGATCAGATAGTTTGGTCACCAGCTTTACGTGACTAGTCAAATACATTCACATACGTCAGTCAGCAAATCGTATCTTATCAGTGAATGGAACCCCTCCGGGCCCTGGACCTCTAAGACAAGACTAGATTGGAAAATGAAAGCAGGAATAGGCTGAGGGTATTTTTACACACCCATGACGATAAGTAACCCACCATTGGGAAAGTGGTAAATGGTTCAAACGAAAAGAGGCCATATGACAAGTCTTCTTGATATAAAACTTGGGTCTCACAACAATTACGAAAATTAGATCTTTCCCCCCATCTTTACTTTTTCTCTTGACGCTATCATCTCAGGTCGAACATGTCCGTTACCGCTGGAAAGACCATCAAATGCAAAGCCGCTGTTTGTTGGGGGGCTGGCGAGCCTTTGAAGCTCGAAGACATCGAGGTAGCACCCCCTAAAGCTCATGAAGTCAGGATTCACATTCTCTATACTGGTGAAGCTACATCGAGACTCTGAAAAGGTTTGCTGGCGCACTGACCTAGATTTAAAGGCATTTGCCACACAGACGAGTACACCAGAAGCGGCAAAGATTCTGAGGTCCGCCAATGCCTCGCACTGCGCAATCACGGCCTCTCACTGACCCTGGATATAGGGTGTTTTCCCTGTCATATTAGGCCATGAAGGTGGTGGTGTGGTATGTTATAGTGTGCTTAATATTCAACTATCTCGTATCTCATTTTTATCTCAGGTGGAATCTGTAGGTGATGGCGTCACCGATGTCAAAGTTGGCGACCATGTCATCCCTCTTTACACTGCTGGTATGTATATGTTCGAGCTTGATTTGATCGAGTGCACACCTTTATATTTTCGACGATCGTGCGGAATAGAATGCCGCGAATGCAAGTTCTGCAGGAGCGGAAAAACCAACCTCTGTGGAAAAGGCTAGTCTATTGCCTCCAAAGGAAACCCCGCGCTAACCTCGTCAATCTGTTAGTTCGTGCCACTCAGGGGAGAGGCCTGATGCCAGATGAGACTGTCCGCTTCAGCATTAACGGGAAACCCATTTATCACTTTGTACGTGAAATACTCCTTTAGCTCCCTCTAGAATTAATAGATAGCGACCAATAGATGGGAACGTCTACCTTTTCCCAATATACTGTTGTAGCTGATGTATCGGTTGTTGCCGTCAACAAGAAAGCTCCTTTGGATAAGGTCTGCTTGCTCGGGTGTGGTGTTACTACCGCATGGGGCGCAGTCGTCAAGCAGCCAGGGATTAGTGAGTAGAATGACATCCCGAAGGTGTATACATATAACCTTCCCACCCCAGAGAATTCTACAGTTGCAGTTTTCGGGTGCGGTGCAATAGGGCTTGGTGTCATTAACACTTCAACCACGGTCGGAGCAAGCAGGATCATCGCGGTTGACACAAATCCCGCAAAAGAGGTTTGGGCAAAGAAATTTGGTGCTACAGACTTCATAAACCCGGGAACTGCTTTGAAGGAAGGTCAAAAATTGCAAGACTATCTCGTTGAGTTGACCGATGGGGGTTTGGACTATACCTTTGACTGTACAGGAAATGTGGGTTGCTCCGTTCTTCAAATCAGTCTGGTGTTTACACGTCGCGAACCGACAGGTTCATGTCATGCGAACTGCTCTTGAGGCCTGTCATAAAGGTTGGGGGGTTTCCACCGTCATTGGTGTCGCGGCTGCAGGTCAAGAGATTTCGACCAGACCGTAAGTTTCTTAATGTTCAAGATGCCAGGTTCTTACATCAACAACTTCGTAGATTCCAATTGGTAAGGCAACCGATCACGAAACCGATAGCACTAATTCATGTTCCAGGTGACTGGGAGAGTCTGGCGTGGAACTGCTTTCGGAGGTGTCAAAGGAAGGACAGAGCTTCCTGGTATTGTTGAGGGTCAGTTCAGAGTCATATTGTTGAACTATGGTTATGGTATCTTACTCGGTATCTTTAAGACTATCTTCATGGCAAAGTTAAGGTCGATGAATACGTCACCCATCACAGAAAACTATCTGGGATCGGGGATGGCTTTCAGGACATGCATGTGAGTTGTTTGAACTAGCATCAAAGCGCGACGCAAGGTACTTAAGCACCACAGGGCGGAGATTGCATTCGGTGTGTTGTTGATATGCAATAGCCTGATCACCGACAGCAGAGACCTGGACAAGCTGAGTCGGAACTATGAGTTAAAGAAAGTGTATTACGAAGTGAAAATCCTGAAATAAGATCCAAAATTTGAGTAAATTAAGGATACTTCAATGAAGTATATAATTCATGGGGCATCATACACCTTCATCCATAAGAGATCTCTGAGGTTTAGAACCTATGATTGCTCTCCATAAAACGACGAGAGCTGCCTTCACTTCTCTCCTCCTAACACCACTCTTTCTCCATAGAGCACCAATCAAAGCAACAACACAAACCAAGAAAGAGACATCAAGACACAATCGGCGAATGATAATCATGGAAGGTGTGCGATTTTCGTTGCTGGCGAAGAAAATGGAAACCTCCCGCAGACGCTCCATTCCACGACATAAGGGATTCAAAACAACAGACCACATGCCTAGGTCGTCGATATCCCATTTTGATGCACCATTCCTGTCGTTGGGTGATCCGCGTCCGCCCATCCAAGAAGGAGATCCGACCCCTCCACGGGGACTGCTAGAAACATGAGACCTGGATAATAGTAACGAGCGGGACTCTAGCGTCTCGAGGCGTTCCGAGAGTGCTGCTAAATGAACTTGTACATTTTCCACGGCCCGCTCTAACGCCATTGTCGAAGGGGGACGTATAGGACCAAACTGAGAGGGATGAGACTGGGAGTGGCCACGATAGCTTTGGAATCCAGTGTACAGGTGAGGTGGCGATACCATTTGGGCCCTAGAGGGCTCTGAGGACCCGGAGTACTGATTTGGAGGATGATTTGACTGAGTAGTAGAAGAGTCTGCAAAAGCAGAAGGGGTTTCGAATCCAGGAAGAGGCTGATGTGATGGTACATGTTGCTGGGAAGGCGGCGGAGACATGGCAAGAGATCCGTTAAGTGGGGTACGATAACGATGATGAGACGAAAGAGAGGACTGTGGCCGATTTTCAGCGGACAGTCGGTCTGTGTTTACTGCTGGGAGGCCATGGGTTTCGTCCCCAGATCCTTCGTCAGACGTTGAATCAGTTTCATCCCCAGGTGGATGAGGGCTTCGCCTATCGTAGGCCTCAGAGTCATTGGTCATTGGTACCGGGGCAGTGCCTTCGTAAATAGTGGACCCAGACGTATCTGAATTTGGAGACTTTAATAAACCACCTATATCTAGACTAAGGAAACTGCCCTCAAAATACGTATCGAGATACATACGGCTCATGACCAGGTGTGAAGGGTCTCCTCCATACGATTCCAGTTCTTCAACGAGATCCACTGCCATGGTCTTGTCCGAATATTTACGAAGAACCTGCTCGAGGGTTAAAAAGGTGTATTATAGAAAATGATGCATGATAACAACCTTTAGCAAAGCTTCTACATAAAGCCATTTTGCTTCGTAGGGGTCCAAATCCTCGTGTTTTGCCCAAGCATCCCTAAAGGAATGAGGTGAGTACGACAGAGTTAACCATAAAGTGATCCTACCATTTAGCCCTTCCCAACATGTCCCATATGCCAGGTCGTGGGGACTTGACATTCCCTGCTGTCGCTGAGGAATGAAATATGAGCTTCTCAGTGTTTCGAACTTATTGCAGAGGAATTAGTACCTTGTTTGAAGAGACTACACGATTGGGAACAATTATGAAAGAACAAGCAGTCATTAAAAGGGATAACGTACCTATACATTGTCAGTTTCTCCTCGTAATCAGTTTGGATAGGGCCAGTTTTCGGTAAGCTCTGCACAATCTCAACTGCGCGATCGAATTGAGCATCAATTAGTACGTGGGACGTCATGTTGTCACGGTTTTTCGCCGTGGTTTGGTCCTGAGTCAAAGTAGTCTATTCTTTGTGAACGGTTTGGGACGGAAAGGTTGAAGACAAGCACGACGTCACCCGGCGGGAAAGGACTCAAGGGACAGTTGCAGAGAAAAAAGGTTAGAACATGTGAAAAGGTTTTCAGGGATGGCTTAGGTAACGCGGTAACGGTCTATTACTAATTTATTTGGTAAGTACACCACGGTCCACCACACAACTTGACTTGTCTGTGATAACGTTAACCTCTATTCGAACTTCGAAGAACCACTTATGTTCTACTAGACGATTGAGGCACTTAGGGACATCATCCAACAAATTATAACTTGTATCAATCCCGGCTGCGTTGATAAGTTATTGAAGCCGATTATTTTTCTCGACAGACTTCGTGCACGATCGCGAGTCCAAATGTCAGGAATCATCTGTTTATAGGGCTTCGGTAGGAGTCTCGAAGGCTCTGCAATCACCCGGGAAAATGCTTCGATGCAATCTATGTATTATTCAATTGTTATCATCAGGTATGGTTTATCATGTTTCTGTTCAGAAACTTACTAATTCGTATGGTTTTCAGTAGACGCTTCCTTTGCGCGACCCGGTTGTCAATTTTTGAACTAGGTTTACTAGCACTTGCCAATGAATCTCCTGGGATCTTGCTTCTGCCTACAAAATACCTGCAGTTCCTGGAACTCGGATGGGGATTTGCTTTCTATGTGGCACCAGTTCTCGGTTGCTAAAAATAGCTACTGTCATGCTGCATTTTGGTCAGATAACATCTCTTCCACCCAATTTGGCGGCCTATAGGGTAGAAATTGATGAGAGCTCTTCGAACAAGGCGTTCTATTGGCGACTATCAGAGATTCAAATATTCGAACTTCACATGCAACCTGACCGATCACTGTCGGTCGCCATCGCCATTTGCCACCTGTTAACTCTTTAAAAACATGTGGACCGTACTACTTCTGTATTCTATCCCTCGTGCTCGATATTGTCGAAAGCTTACAGCCGTCTCCCCGTACCCGTTTATTGCACTTGGAAGCCACATGAAAGGATGGTCGTTATCTCTTGGGCTGGCACAAGCCTCCTGGTCTTGGCGCCCCAATGAATGGCCGTCCACAGTTTATAAAAGCTCAGGATTCCAGCTTAAAATCGGTACTTGACTCTAGGTTTCGCTTGTCTCGCCTTTGCCTTCGAAATCGGTTTTAAGCATGTTCAAGTCCTCCTTAGTTGGCTTCTTTCTCACCCTCTCTTCCGTTATTGCAACGCCTTTGAACTCGACCTTTACGCAGAGGTAAATAGGCGATTTTCAATTTCGGTCGATGCAAATTTACATGTACATTTCTCTAGGATATGCGGAACCACCATCAGCGACGAGAAGCTCCTCGCCGCTGAAACTCATTTCCAACTGCACAAGGTCACCACAAGTAATTTTGCAGCTGCAGCTCCAACTACTATCAATGTAAAGACCACTCCAAATCGCTGTTTCTCCACTGAATTTTGTCCAGGTTCATTTCCACGTCATTTCGAAGGATTCAACCCTTGCAGGCGGCAATGTTCCGTTGGTATTCGTTACAGGGTCTTTAAACACTGTTAGTTTGATTGTTACCTTTACAGTGACTCTCAACTCGCAAGCCAAATTTCAGTCATGAATGCCGGGTATAGCAACGCTGGCATAACTTGGGTTCTTGCCAGCACCAGTCGGACTGTCAACTCGGCGTGGTTTACCAACGTTGGTCCAGATACATCACAGCAAACAGCCATGAAGAAATCGTTAAGGACTGGTAGTGCCAAGGATCTTAACGTGTACACGGTTGGGTGTGTCCTAACTTTACGAGAGAAGTAGTCACTGTGACTGAGCGCTTCAAAGGTTTACTTCCGGCGCTGGTGCCGGACTTCTCGGTTATTCAACCTTCCCATCAGACTATGCTGGCAATCCAAGCGACGATGGCGTCGTTATCTTGTTTTCTTCTCTTCCTGGAGGTACTTCGGCTCCTTACGATCTCGGCCAGGTAGGCATTTTTCAATCTCAGTGATTCGTTCTTTTGACTCCATTTTTTTCTTGGCAGACGCTCACACACGAAGCTGGCCACTGGGTTGGTTTATACCACACATTCCAAGGTGGCTGCTCCGGTTCTGGTGATCAGGTTTCCGATACACCAGCTGAAGCTTCCTCCGCATTTGGTTGCCCAACTGGCCGTGATACCTGTTCTGGTGGTGGCGTGGACCCTATACGTGAGTTCTTTCAATCTGTATTCTGAACTACTGTGCTCACTGGCTTGTGAATTGCAAGACAACTTCATGGATTACACAGATGACTCTTGTATGAACCAATTTACAGCTGGCCAAGTGACGCGTCTGAGGTCCCAGATTGCTACTTATCGTGGTATCGCTGCTTGATTTTATAGCCAAATTATTTGTTCAAATTATTTAATTGCTGTTGATGATAACACTACTGAATCAACGCAAGCAACAATTTCTGCAAAAAGGTAAGTCCTCTCCGTAATGCAGAGTCTCCAGCGACGTTTCCGGTTCGATACTCGTTGATCGTCAACAAGCGAACCGTTCTTGAGAAGCGTTTCAACTTTGGTTGTTCAAAGATAAGTACTGAGGTAGGAACTTTAGACTAGTTCCGTTTGACAGACAGCCGTTGGACGCAAGGTAAGGTGCACTATCCATTGAAGCCCAAGGGGGTGGCGGAATGTGGAAAGTGTACCAACACTCACTAAATTTTTTTCAGACCGGCGGGTAACCCCCCCCCCCTCCCCCCTCCTTCCAAAAAAGGTATGTTTTCCGTGAATATATGTTTTTTATCAGTGTTTTCCAGGAAAAGTCAGTTCACTCTTGGGTTTTGGCCGCTTAAATGGTACTTTATGTGCAAATGTCTTTATTCTTTCCATCTCAAAAACTTTCTGTGCCATTTCGGGTCGAAGGTATTCACATTTTCCCCTCTCCGGTTGTACCCATGGAACACAGTAAATATTTCAAAAACAGTCTCTTTGCCTTTTCTGACTACCAGACTCCCATGTGGTGCCAATCCCATCTTCCAGCGAGGTAGTGAGGCCCAAGGAACTGATTTTAAGACAAGAAACCAAGGGTGTCACTAAATTTTTTTCGGCCTACGGCCGGACCCCCCCCCCTCCCGCCCTATGTTCGGGATCCACGTTCCGCCACCCCCTTGTTGAAGCCCATGAATTACGGAGAGCAGCCGTCAGTGTCCTCGTGAGTAAAATCCCCCTCAGAGCTATATGACATCGTCAGGACCTAACGTTCAACTTCGAAACATAAATTGGCCAGTACATACGTTCAAGTTGTCAAGCTCTAAAGGCCCATATTGTATATGAATCTAGGTGCTGAACTTGGCTGGACCCAATTTACGTCATAAGGCCCTAAGCAATTTTTGAGGTCGGAAGGCCAGAAGGCTCTCCAAGTCGAGCCGGACTGACACCCTTCAAACCATCAGCGTCTTATACTATGTTATGTGAGGTTATGTGTCCTTGAAGAAATAGGAGGCCTCACGGAAAATGGCAAGACTTTTGTACTCAAGTATGGTCAATGTTTGGTCAATGGTCAAGGAAGGTATGCAACTTCCTGTCGAGATATTCCAGCAGCCCCAAGGACAATGGACGGCGTTTTTCTATTCGAAAGGCTGACAAGTGGCTTCACATTTCAATGACCAACTTATAATTAAATTACGGGGGCTTCACTGATGACAAATTATCGAATTCTTCATGACGCATACCCGCAGCCTCGTCGCAATGAGCATCAACAAGATATCTTGGCATCTTTTTTTGACAGCTAGGGTCTGTCACTTGCTCCATAGGTCTCTGGTCTTCTATCGCTCATTTGCAAGAAAATGGACCCCGAAAAACAATCTCGAACATTTGAACACTTTTGAAATGCAAGGAATATTATTGTCATATTAGAGGAATTCGAATAGTCACTTCCAGAACGCAGGGGAGAAGTGGACTAGATTTTCCACAAAAAAAAAGTTAGGATATAAAATGGAAGGTCAATAAATATGTCTTCATACTTTTTGTTGCAATTGCGTGTTCGAATGTCTTAAGGCGGCAATGCAGGTCCCATCGACGTTGAACGGCCCTCTTTCCAGTTGTATTTTAAACCACCTCGAATACGCTCTTCCCGTGGGCTAACAAGAACACCTTTCAGACCATAGTCGAGAGATATAAGAGATACTAATTGAGTGCATGTACATTTGACGAACCTTTCCAGTACAGGCGACCCCAAGCTTTGCCGTGTTTTCCCTCACTCTTAAACCGCGACCGTGTTATAACCCAGTATGAATTGGCAATATTTTTGTGACTCCACCGTGTTTGATGAATCTCGGCGCCGACACCACCTGAGGGGGTTCGAGATAGCACTTCATACAGGTTGCCAGAGCCTGGCCTCAGTGCCGGAGGGAGTTCGGCCACTTTTATCGGCAAAAGACGTCTCACCGCATTTGTTAACACGAACGTCGACATTGTCTGAGAAGAAGAGCTCAGAAAACAACGAGCGCAATAAGTATGTGGGGGTGAGTCGAAGAGTTTGATTGAGGTCATTCGGTAAATATGGACATAAATTTCAATCTCAGCCAGCACATGTCACTACTTCCTCTTCGTCGATGTTTCCTTCAGCAACCTCTGTCCGTTATTAGAGGAACGTCATCATCTACCCCTACAGATGCTTACTGCATTCCAATCCATCCTACCTGGTCTGTGAAGCAGTTGCTCTCATCTTATCCGTCCCCTGGATTGCCCCCATCAAAAATCAATCGAACCTACGAATTATCGGCCCTCATACCTCCAAAAGAAGGCAGTTCGCAGTATGATCTTCTTAAACGAGAACTAGAAGAGATGGTAAAGCTTGTGGAAGCTGTGAAATGGGTCAATACATTTGAAGTGGCAACATCTGGACGCGACAATACAGATAGCAAAACATCTGATGCCATGGGTTTCAAAGAAAGTAGCCAAGATCTACTAAAGCACGCATCTCAGACCTTGGATCGCTTTTACGTCGTCGACTCAAAAAGGAGGTGATAGAAATGCAGTGAAGGTAAAGTGTAAAGATTCAAACTTTGTCTTATGCTTATGTACTATATCTTTGGGCCCGACCAGGGACCAGTCTATTACGAAAGTGATGCGGTGCTCAATAGGCCGTGTCCTCCAGTTGAGCCAAACCCACTGGTCCCGCGGATAGTCTGGTCCAAATCCTGAGAAATAAAGTTTTATCATGTAATAACTTGAATAGAACCCAAGCTCACGTCAACTTCAAGGACCTCCGGGGTATAAATTCTCTCAATAATAAGTTGGGCAATACGGTCTCCCTCCTCCACTGTGGAATGCCGGTCGTGTCATTAGGATGTAGAGTGTCCTCGTTCGGTATCACTAACCTTGAAAATCTTTATCGGAGAGATTGAATAGCAAAACAAAGACGACACCGCGGTAGTCTGCGTCAATGACCCCTGCTCCGGTATCGATCATGAACTTGGATGCTAAGGATTGCTATGTCAGAGATATTGCTCAATGGTTTGTAGAAGGTACGGACCAAGTCCACTTCGTGGTGCAACGCGTCCGTAGGTACCAGCTGGAACAGCAATAGATAATTGAGTATCCACGAGAGCTTTTCCATGAGCGGGTATCACTTTCTTTTCCGCGCTGGAGACACCTTGAGCAATTTATGTGAATCTATGGTTGCGCCTACCTACCTGTACAAGTCATAGCCAGCGGCTAAAAGTGATCCTCGAGTGGGTATTTTGGCCTTTTCCGAAAGGCGTTTGATGAGGAGGTTAGAAACTGGGGCAAGAGACGCATCAGTTTCGATTGCTGGAGACATTTTTCTCTTCTTCTGTTGTGGGAGCTCGTTTTCCATTGAAAATGGGGTGAAAGGATACTCGTTCAAACTTTGTATTGAACGCGTCAACTGAGATTGAATAATTGAACGTGTCAACTCCGCTCAATTTGCACGGCCTGAATTTCATTACATAATTCTAGGATGATGCATCACAAGTAGATCTACCAGTCCAAATTTCTATCAGCGGATAAACAAGAAACCCCACTGCTAGCCGAAGTTGCAGCATTCACAATTGGTAATCCGTTTGCCACAACTTGGGAACTTGGCGCAACAATCTCTATATGCCTAGAAGGACTGACATTTACACTTTCCTGCACTGCCTGCTTTACCATCCATTTCCTAGTGCCAAGGACGGCGTCCATTGCCGATGGTTCAGGAAGCTTGACGAATAACTCTTCGTTTTCCACCATAACCTGTTGATACCTTATAAGATTATAAATCATAGGTGAGGCATATTTTTACAATACCTCGAAGGTCATAATTTTATAATTATCATCCGTCAGACAGGTGCCCCCATGAAGAGAAAAGTTTCTCCTAGTAAGATTGGCATTAGTCTTCAGTAGTTATATACTTTTTGTGGACTCACTTGTGTAGAGGACATGAGACATATGGTGTTCCTTCTGGGGTGTCGCCTAATAGACCATCAGAGAGGACAAATGCTCGACGGTGCGGGCAGAGCTGTTGAGTGGCATAAATTTCACCGTTAGCAAGTCTGAAAACGGCAATTTGTGTATCTGAGTAATTTATGACCATTGACGTTGAGCCCTCGCTGGTTGGACGCAAGTCATTGAAGTTTGCGACCTTCCTCCATTTCCAATTGCTGTCAGATATGTCATTGACGTCGAATTTGAGTGCAGAGGCTTCTTCAGGCCAGTCTGAAGGCCTGCGTTGACCACGTTCTTCGATGAGATCCCTCTCAACTTTTGACTCGTCGGAATTACCAAACTATCGCCCATTTGGTAAGACCTATGCACAGTCGATTTTTCGGCACTTACTTGACGGAAAAGGACGCGCATTTCAGGATTACGCACGACCTCCGCCCATTCGTCGAAATAGGTCCCCACTAAAGCGTCCATTGATTGATCCAGGTCTTTGCAAATTCCAAGGGAATCATCGATTATCACGCGTTTGAGATATTTTAGCCCGTTTTGGCCGCCTTCTCCCAACGACTCCACCCATCTGGCAGTCCTTTGCAGTCGATCTGCTGATTGGATGTAAAGCATTAGGAACCTGTCTATTATTTTCACGGCCTGTACAGGTGTGTTCGTAAGAATATAATTGGAGGAGAAAGGGCATTGAATTTTTCACCTTCTTTCGAGAGACATCAGCCGCGAGGAGCTCAGCATGCCGGGGTTTTGCTCCACCGTTCCCTCCGACATAGACATTCCAACCTTTACTCGTAGCAATCACGCCAAAATCTGTGGGGACGTTTAGGGTTTGGTGTAATAGCGTCCATTCAGGCGAACCTTTAGCCTGCGCCTCTGCACATTCGCGCACACATCCACTGACGCCGCCCTTGAATTTATGTGGAGCACGGATTCCCTTATATCTTTCCTCGAGTTCCACTGCAAGCCCGACAGAGTCCCCAACTCCAAAACGGCACCAGCTTGTTCCGACGCAGCTTTTCACGGTCCTCAAAGCCTTACCATATGCATGTCCGCTCTCAAAGCCGGCCAACCCAAGCTCTTCCCATATGTCAGGTAAGTCTTGCTTATTTGCACCGAAAAGATCGATTCTCTGGCTGCGTTGTTTCGGTCACGGGCGGTGATTGAATTAGTGAGATGTACTGACCCTCCTGTAATCTTGGTGTATAATCCATACTTTTCGGCGACAACGGCGAGGGCTTTGAGCTTTGCTGGCGTCTGGTCGAGGGAGATCAGAAACAAATACGAGAGAGCCTCGAGAAAATTAAATTACGATTTCTCCAGCTGGTACCCTAGGAATCAC
The DNA here is from genome assembly GCA_023014345.1 of Galerina sulciceps. Taxonomy (NCBI): domain Eukaryota; kingdom Fungi; phylum Basidiomycota; class Agaricomycetes; order Agaricales; family Galerinaceae; genus Galerina; species Galerina sulciceps. Next base: position 254,859 of record JAEDXJ010000005.1, on the reverse strand, counting down.
CGAATACGTCCCATTGCGTTGGATGTTGGCGAGGTATTTATCGTTTGTGTCTTGATTTTGGTGATGGACGGGAGTCATTACAAATTCATTATGGAGGCTAGATAGAATGCTGGCTACTGCTGGCTTGCAGATTTCGCATCCTATCGAATCAGGGATCTCGCCAGCTTCCTTCATGACATCTCCAAAATTCTTTAATTTTTTGGTTTTCACGATCATGAATAAGTCCTGTCGACTTCTTTTGAAGTGTGGACAGATGTGATTCATCACAACATGACCAGCCTTCCTCATCTCGGAGTTAAATATCGAGGTTAAGAGTGGCACACAACCGCCACAACCAGTTCCAGCCTTGGTCCTGGACTTGACTTCGCCGACCGAATCACATCCCGCAGCAACAGACTTACGGATAGTCTCTTTCGGGACGTTGTAACAGGAGCAAATCTGTGCACTGTCGTCTAGTTCATCCCCGTCAAATTCGCCTTCCTTGCGAGGAATGCCAAGTATCAACAGGCCTGGGGCGGTCTCCAGGGGTTTCTGTCCACGCCGTAAATTGTAATAGGTAATAGTGATCGGCAAAGGAAAGCTTACCCCTTTTTTTACGATTGAAAGTAGCTTCGTGTAATCGTTGACATCACCAATCATTATCCCCCCTAGCAAATATTTGCCGTCGGCACTAAAAATGTACTTCTTGTAAACGGGCCCGAAAGGGTCATGGTATGATAATGAGCGAACAGGAAATCCGGAAATTTCTGTTTTTACACGTTTGGTGTGCTCTGGTATGCCGACGCCTGTCGTCTTCGTGTCGGCGAAGTAGTCACCAAAACAAGCAACGTTGACTCCGACAAGCTTGAGCTTTGTGCTTGTGTCAGGTGTGACCATAGCCCTCATTTTGTGTGAAGGCCCTTGAGTAAGGTTATATGCTAAAATGTCGGCCATCTCAACACATGGAGCAATAAACCCGTATGTTCTACCGCCCCATGCGGCACATTCGCCAATAGCATAGATATTTGGCATTGATGTACACAGGTCATCGTGCACGGTGATTCCGCCGCGAAGATCAGTCTGTATGCCGGTGGCTTTTGCCAAGTCGTCTCGCGGCAGAACGCCAATAGCAAAGACCACCATTTCACACTTGTGGTGGACACCAGTATCGAGAAGTAGGCCAGTCACTGCTGCTACCTCTTCTTTTGAAGTTGTGATCAATTGTACCTGAACTCCCAAGGAAATTTGAATCCCAAGGACTTGCACTTGGTTCAAGACCATGCGCCCACCTTCTTCGTCGAGTTGGCGGCTTAAAATCTAGGGATGACAGCATATCAGATAAAACAGATGAAAGAAATGGAAATATATACCCATTTATTACGCTCAAAGACGGTGACAAGAGAAATAGAATCAAGATCAGATATGGCCTTAGCAGCCTCTAGGCCAAGTAGACCTCCGCCGATCACAGAAACACTCTTGACATGCTGCTGTTTTGCGAAGACCATCATCCTTTCCAAATCATTTACTGTCCGGTATACGAACATTCCTCGAGTAGTTTGAAGTTCGGGGGGATTGACATATGGAGGAATAGCTGCCTGTGAACCAGTTGCAAAAACGCATATATCGTATGTGATTTCAACGCCCTGCCACCAATTTAGTACACAACTCCGAGAGCAAATGAGAGGATATTACACTTTTTGTCCATGCCTTCTGTCTGGTGCTGTCAACGCGGTGTACTGGATCCCCAATGATGTGTGTTAATCGATTAGAGGCATGCGACATGTACCAAGACGGAGGTTGGAGATAGAGGTCTGTGACCGAACGATGACCAAAGTATTGCGTCTATGCTAGGCAATCAAGAATTATACTGACAATACCTTCGGGGTACTTACTAAACCAACGCGATTATAGACAAGCCAAGGTTCTTCACCAACAACAGTTGCTGACCAACCTTGGCCACCAGTTTCCTCGTCATCGTAAGCGAACAGTTTCTCGATGAAGGCTAAGGACGTCTGCATAAGGGCACCTGAGCGCTTTCAAACCTTTTGCGTACTTTCTACTGAAACTCACCATACCCATCCCGATGATAAGAACATGTTTTGCATGGGTTATCATTTTCCAGCGTCGTGATTCAAAGCTCCTGGAATGGGCAAAAGATCAGATAAAGAGAAATCGGCCGAGAATAACGATGCTATCGCTCTTTGAGGAACCTAGGATTGAGCGAAGAGTCAAACAGTGAGTCCTTGTCGCTTATCACAGTGAACATATTCCACGATGACAGGTGCAAAAATAGACATTGGTTGGCCTAAACGAGATTCTGTTTCCGCATGGGAGCACCGGTGGAGTCCTCAGAAATAGAAGGGGAGTAAAGTAAAGCAAAAGGGGAAAGGGGGGATTTACAAAGATAGAGGGATAACTGAACCACACCGAGTAGAAATTTGCTTGGGTTGGGTTGGGTTGGGTTATAACCGGCATGGAATCTCCAAGTCGCACTGCTCAATCATTGACCAATTTGAATGTGGACGCGGTCACGCGGTCACGTGTAAGCAACCAGAAGCCTATTTCAACTTTTTGAAGTCTATTTCTTAGTTTCTACCTACATATGCTCACCTCACGAGTTAAACCTGACGTGACGTGCAACCATTTATATCAACATATTGAAAGCTCTTCAAAAGTGTATGTTGCTTTTAAAAAACTTGGAAATGCACTAAGTAGTTCGTTCTTCCTCTTCAAGATGCCCCTCCTTGGGGAAGTTCCAATAACAAATTTCTTCAAGCCTAATCCCAATTCCAAGAAACGGAAATTGAAGTCAAGTTCTGCTCCATTCCTCAAGAAACGGAAAGGCGAACACCATGAAGGCTTAACGAAGGAACCTGAGGTAGTGCTGGGGTTTACAAGGAAAGAAAGGGACCTTGACCACGTATCATCAATTAAGGAAATTCGACCATGCGACGCTCCAAACATAACGCTCTCCGACGGGCAGAGTGCTCGAGCTTCAAAGACCCCAAGCACGATGTCCACCAGGAAGAAAGTCGGTGGCCTCGAACATCTCAACACGACAGTGACAAAGGAGAAACCTTCTCAAAAAAGGCAGCCCACCGCCTCGGGCTCTGGCCAATGGCAAGCCTACTCTAAATTCCCAAATTATGAGATTAACCGAAAACTTCATTCCTTCTTGCCGACGCCAATCCGAGTCATCACGAAGCGTCAGAGTTCACGGCAGCTTGCGTGCCCCGGTAGCGACACCGATGGGACACCGTCCACGAAGATACGCGGTGGTGAAATCACGACACTGATTGGGTTGAACTTGGAGTCTCCATATTCGCATATCCCTTCTTCACGAAGTCAGAATATTATCCCCGTGACCTATTCTGCCTCGACAGGATCTGCTCTACTTGAAGAACCTCCTTCATCTCCAGGTCCGCCTTCCAATCTTGTACTTCAGAGATCTGCACACAAGGAAGAATACAACTCTGATATTCTGGATTGCGGCGATGCACAACTACTTGTTGGCTCTTCACAAAGCCAATTGTTTGCCAATCTCGAAGAAAATTTCGAAAGGCCAAGTGCAATCCGCCAGTCAGGCGCACCTGAGGAAACCTCTATTTTTACCATTCCCAGTTCCCAAAGTCAAGAAAGTGAACTCATTTTTCCAGATTTGGACATGAAGGCTGGATTGCAAAAGACGAAGACTCACCCACAGTATGTACAGGCAAATGTTATCTGGCATTATTATAAAATTAGGTATTAACCTTCAAGGTCCTCTCCCACCACGGCAACAACTACAACCAACCAAATTAAAAGGACTCGGTCAGGCGACCTCTTTACAGTACCGATTCAAGGTTCACTGCTGGGTGAGATACTTCAAGAAGATGAAACCCAAGAAGACTCCTTACGGTCATCCAATTTTGCACAACCCGCAGAGATTCACAATTACCTACCTGCTACAGCCTCTGGATCTGTGGCTGATAACCTCCTTCGACTCAGCAACCAATTGGTAAATCCAGCATTTCACGCTACCCTTGTAAGCCAGCGGCGTTTTCCACGAATTCGTGGATCACCTCAACACATTACCACGTACAATGATTCACTTGTGGGTGGATCCCACTCTTCGAGACTTTCTCAATCCACAGTGGCAAGCCCAGAAAGCTCTTATGAGTCCATTCCGCTTGCTGTGCGAGAATTCCAAAACATGTTTGGAAGTGGCAATGACGAAAGTTATCCGCCAGATTTCCCAATGTCATTACGATAACCATTTTGCCCCTCCTTGGCCATCATACAAAGCAAGCACAAAATGTCTCAATACATATTCTATTATAATGTCATGATTTCTACGGCGACAACGCGTCGATTTTGTCTTATCAACTTCTGGTTTGCATAATCTAGCATTGCGTATAAGTACACTGCACGGTATACCTAGTATAAAAGCCCCCACTTAAATACACAACGCTAGTTGAATCTGCTGGTGCCAGTGGTGGTCCTCTGACCGATGGAGATCATTCGGCACGTGTCGGATGTAACGTGTGTGCTTTTATCTATTTCTCCCCTTCTATAGCTACCAGCTGTATCTCAATATGTCTGGCCGACTTCAAAATAAGGTGTTTTCATTAACGTTGGATTTTTTATTCATCCCTTAATTTGTTCGACAATCAGGTTGCCCTCGTTACGGGTGCTGGATCGTCAGCCCTCTTTAACCATGCATCAGGATAGCACTCACTGACTGCCCCGTTGCCTTAAATTAGGGGGATCGGATTGGAATCATCCATTCTTTTTGCCCAAGAAGGAGCGAACGTGGTCCTTGTAGACATCAATTTGGCTAATGCAGAGAAATGTACTGCTATCATCGCGGAACGTTTTCCAAATGTCAAAGCACTTGCAACGAAGGCCGACGTTGGTAAGGAATCCGACGTAAAGGCTGCTGTTGAGAAAGCTGTAAAAGAATTTGGTAGATTGGATATTATGGTACGGAATTCTTAATTTCTCGGTCATTTCTGCTGATCCTTTCTTCAACAGTTTAACAATGCCGGTCCGTTATTTGAGCTTTCTTCATAAATTATCTTATAACTATGCGGCAGGTATTATGCACCCTGAGGATGATAATGCTCTCAATACGGAAGAACGAATTTGGGATCTGACTATGCAAATCAATCTCAAGGGCGTTTGGTGGGGTTGCAAATACGCTATCATAGCCATGCGAGAGAATCCGACGGATGAATCGAAAGGTCTTCACGTCGGTGGGAGTATCATTAATACCGCCAGTTTTGTGGCTTTGATGGGCGCGGCTACGCCCCAACTGGCATGTAATTTTTTTTTCCCTGACGCATTAACTCCTGGCGTAAATTAAATTGGGCTTGTTGCTTATTAGATACTGCCTCAAAGGTGGTGGTTATTGATCCTCTCCTGTGGTCGTAATTTCTCAATCGTGGATGTTTAGGGTGGCGTCTTGGCCATGACCCGAGAATTGGCGGTGGTCCACGCCAGAGAAGGGATTCGGATTAACTCCCTTTGTCCGTAGGTCGAACCCCCTTGATTTCGTGTGATAGGTCCATGTTGATGCATCCTGTAATAGCGGACCCCTAAAGACACGTAAGGTTCATTCGGAAAAGCAGGCTGTTCTCAATTGATCAACTCACCTTATGATAGCCTTGTTAATGGATTTCCTCAATACCGAGGAGAAGCGCCATCGACGTCTGGTGCATCTCCCTATGGGGCGCTTCGGTGAAGCAGTTGAGCTAGCGCGAGCTGCCTTGTTCCGTGAGTACTGAAGTGCCCGTCGCTGCTATTTCTAATTTCCTGACGAATATACTGGGCGATTTAGTGGCCAGCGACGAGAGTAGCTATGTAACTGTAAGAATTCAGGAATTGTTTTGATAACCCTTACTCAAGTCTTGTGACAAGGGAGCTGATTTTACTGTCGACGGGGGCCTCTCTTCAGCTTACGTTACCCCCATTGGAGAACCTGCTCTGAGTCCTCCCGCAAGTTTGATTTGATTGGCTGAAAATGGCAACTGGTTTCCTTCAAAAAGGAGTCACCCATCCCATTTGGTTTGAACTTTATACAACGCTTGGACTCTTATTCAAAATTGAGTAAATATATATTCCCAGTTAGATGCGAAAAAAGTTGGCTCCAAAATTATCGTCACTGAGCCTTCCTCCGCTTATCGCCTTCTGCCTTCCGGATTCTAGTAATCTCTTTGCCAATAGAATTGTTGATGCGTTTGTGCATTGCTGGCCTATAACCGATACTGAAAAGGATCTCGAGGTGTACGAAAAAAGGCGCCAGAACAACAGCTGAAGTTTCAATATCAGTGCCAAGTTTTAAAAAGCAAAAAATCATTACCGCCAAGAAGGTTGTCAAGAAGTGCTGGAGCTCGTCCTTCCGCAAAACCATGCCCAACAAACTGTGCAATCCAGGAAAATGCATGGATTGCGATGGCCGAGGAGAGGTATCCCGGCTTTTGGGAAAAAGCAGTTGCAGTCAAGACTGTGATGATCATCTGAGGAGTATAAAGGAGCTGCGGCATGTGCATAGCTAAGATGTTATTCCAGAACAGCCTAGACCATACGAGACGCTCACAGCAGCGAAGGGTTCCAGCATGTAATAATATGCCAGGTAAACGATGCCCATTATTGCAGCGTAGTTCACGTCGAGGACCATGTGATCGTTGACTACATAGTGATAGGCAGGTAAGAAAGAAGGGACCGGAAGAGGTGCAACAAGGACTTGAAACGACCTAAAAGTAAGGGAATTCCATGAGCACCACCGATAGACTGAGCAGCTGCTAAACAAACCAGACGATCATCGGGACACAGATTATGTGAATGAGCACATTGATCTTATTCGAGTGATATGCACCATAGAATGTGAGCTGTGTTGCTAGGAGATTACTGTATGTTCAGAATGTCGTGGAGAAGGAAGAACATACTTGTTTCTCGACGTTGACGACATCAGATATGGTCATGGCCGGACAGTGACGGTTACAGTTCAAGAGGGGTAAATTTGTGATGATAGAAATAAAAAGCGAGGCAGAACATATATATAGGGCCCATGTCGCCAACGGAGGAAGACCGAACCGGAAATGGCAGATGGTTTGAAATATCACACGTATTTCCGCCTCACGTGGTTTTCTCAACGTCACTGACGCACCGTATACTACATTTCTGCACCCTTCGTTCACCCCATGGTTCGCTCTACAATCATTGTTAGAGCATCAGACGCTCTTCCTTTGGCTGCCAGTGTAGATGATGAACAGGTTTGTTTCCCTGCTTTTGTTCAGCTCCAAGCGCTGACTGCGACGTGTCACTACTCCAAACAGACAGAACAAGCTTTGCAGGAACATAAGCAACAGTCTAAACTCATCTTCCGACGTATAACTCCAAATGCTGAACCTCGATGTTCTATAGAGAGCGGACCGTATACGCTACAGTTTGTCTACCTCGTTCTTTCTCCAACTTCACCTAAGAAACTCTTCAGTTACCTCATTGCGGATAATGTAGTCTACCTGACCATAGCAGACAAGTCATATCCACGAAAGCTTGCGTTCTCTTATTTGGATGAATTGTCGAAAGAATTCGCGAATACGTATGGACCCAAGGTCGAGACCGTGCGGAAACCTTACGCGTTTGTCGGCTTCGGTTGGTGTAATATTACAGCTGTCAGATTCCCATATCTGACAATTCCCTGCAAAGATACTTTCATGTCGAAGACGGCCAGGCTATACCGTGACTCACGGACAGCTAACGCTGCTACTTCCAATCTTGACAAACTCAACGACGATCTTCAAGACGTAACAAGAATTATGACTAAAAATATGGAGGAATTGCTTTGGAGAGGAGACTCACTTGACAGTGCGTCTCAACATCTCATTCACCTTATTTGGTCTGTGCTAAGGTAGCATCCATAGGAATGTCCCATTTATCGACGTCGCTGAAGTCAGAGTCTGAAAAATACCGAAAGGCTGCGCGGAACATAAACATCCAGGCCATGCTTCGCCAGTATGCGCCTCTAGGAGCTGTAGGTTTGCTTGTGATCATCTTGCTCTATTGGAGATTCTTTTAGTCTCTGTATAGCAAAATTGGTATGTTATTGACTGGCAATATAGATTTTGTATTGTAATTTTTTATCATTATTGTCACATAGCGAACACACTTTTTTATTGCTATTCACGAGTTCTTTGACTGTTATCTTATCTAGCCGAATAGATTGGCCAAACGGAGAAAGGCTGAGCTATGAAACTCCAATGAACCTCTCCTTTGACTTCTCTGCTAAAGAACAATCGCTAGTACTGCCTTCAAGGATCCAGGGTTGTTGTTGTTTTCGTTTAAATTTCTTGTGTCAGTGTTGTATAAACGATCCGCCTGTATTGCTCTTTTACCTCTGATACTTGCGGATGGCAATGCGTCGTGCCCCTTCCCCGTTCAGACCGCCATCGCCATATGCCCCAAGGCCCGTTGATTCTCAATACATCCCTCACAATGGGCTTCCAACAGGAACAGCTCAAGTTGGCCCAGGGGCAATGACATACACGACCTCGAGCGGTCCGGATGGTCGAATCATCTATCATCCATTCAAGTCAGTGCTTGACTCCTTTCCGTTTACATTGTTCAATCGATAATCGATCTGCATCCCAAAGGGCTGTGGCAGCTAGGTCTCTTGATTTGCGTCTGTTCCAAAGTAAATCGAATTCTGATCTACCCTGCGATTTACAGCTACCAGACTCCGAGTGGGGTCGTGAGTGGCATTCAGTGGATACCCGGGGAGCCCACAACAGTTCGTCCATCCGATTCTCAATATTCCAATCTATCTGGAGCTGTTGAGTGCATGGTTTATGCCCTCCCTTTTTTCACTGACATGTTCACTGTTCACTGTTTTTAGGATCCTCGACGCGGTGGGGGTTATACGAGTTCGTATAAGGACGATTTTACGGCCACTCCAGATTGGTGCGGAAATTTTACAGAGAAGTAGACCCGCCCTCACCACGGCTTTGATTTTTCCTTTTGCTTTAGGCAGCGCTCAGATGAGAAGCGAAGAAGGCAGGAAGAGAAAGACGCCAAATGGCATTGGGAGCAAGACGGTCGGAACGATTCTGAATACGAACTTTATCTAGCTCGTGAACGGGATGCGCAGTCCACTGCGAATCGTGATCGCCGAAAAAGCTTCAATTCTGGGAATCCGATTTCCAGTAGTTCGGTTGCATTTCCTATAGCTGGAGGTGCCTCGGGATATCCGACACACCCCATAACAGGATACCCATCCAGTCCATACTCCAACTATGCGGCTCTCAATCCATCTTCAGGACCTGCTTATTCGGTGGGACCTTCCAGCCATACTAAAAAGCCCAGCGGATCCTACTCTGATATCGCCAGGCAATTCAAAGATATTGACCTCGGTTACAGTAATGACCACAGTGAACGTGACCGGAAGTTAAGCAATAGTCGCCCCCGCAAGTATAGCGCCACTGACAATGCCTATGCCGACCGTACAAATCCATACTCGTCGCCTCCTGGGCCATATTCTAATCCTAAAAACCAGGCAACCTATACAAATTCCTACCCAGTGTCCCACTACACCACACCCTCTCCATCTTTGCGCGCTTCCGATATCTCTTCCTTTGGGACGGCGAATTCCACCGGCCATCCAGGGCCTAATCATACTTCGTCTGCTTCGCGAAATCCAGCAGATCTTATTGCCCGCTCGACGACACCATTTGGGGTGCCTCCGCCCCAGTTTTATCCTCGTGGTCATGTACTTGAAGGGCAGCCAATCCTCAACAATAATACACGGTCGCGAGCACCCTCTCGAGCAGCCTCCCCTAACCCAGGTATTTGCGCGCTTTTCCCTTTATCGGGCTTCTGTTCATCCCGTTCTAGGTGCATTTCCTCAAGTACATAATTCTCCTCATATCGGTACATCTCCCCGTATGCCTATCGGCACAGTGCCCGGAGAACCTCAGCAACTGCCAGCTCCAGAGGCATTCTCTCGACCTATCAATGCCGCAAATGCTTTCTCGCCATTTGACATGCACAAAATCCAGGATATGGATGAAATGAATATAAAATACCCCAAGATGCCAACGGTCCTTTCAACTCACGACATATATCAAGAAGACTGGGATCGCTGCATGCAGGTTAGTGGTCACCTTTTAACCATCTTATTATCACCCGTCATTATGTCGTTAGGATTTGGGGCGTTCGTGGACCGGCCAACTTCCTGTTCCAGGCTTCGGAAAAGATCGACAACCACCGAGGAGGTCAACCCTTACAGCGGATCTCATCGAGCTGTGGAACACCTCATTCTTCTTCACCAGGGGCGTAGAATTAGTGCTTTACAAGGGAAGAGAAAGGCGTACAGGCCCTCAAGCTGGCCAAATCGACACCCACCTTCCATCTTACGACACCGATGAATCTTCGTCTTCATCTTCTGAATCAGATGTTCCTGACTACGGAAATCGAATGACAGATCAATATGGCAACCCGGTAGTTGGTCAAAGTGACCTGCAGGAAGCACATCGCCGACGCTACGACGAAAAAATTGAGAGAAAGAGGCGCCGTAAAGAGAGGAAAGCAAGGCGAAAGGGCAAGGCTCGCGAGAAGACTTATTCAGTATATGTCGCCTACTTTTCTCGAGGACCTATTCCTTATGGTACAAGAGCAGTTGTACCTGGGGCATATGGGGCTCCTACATATGGAGCACCTGTAGGAGTTCCAACGACACGCAGTCATGGGTATGGGGGCGGTGGTGGTTATTAACAGTCGGAAATGACTTTTCTATTAAACGGCTTGTTGCTCAGCAGGTGAGAAGGATGACTACGTATGTATTGCATATGCTCAAGTGCCAAACTACCTAATATACCCATTTCGTGGCATGGTTTTATTTGTGAGGATGTTTACAGAATAATACAAGTGATGCTCCAATCAGTACACAGAGAGATGTACCAATTCTTAAATATAAATTACCACCCACGACCTCTACCTCGAAAGTAGCCACCGTAAGGACCTCCACCTCTTGGCAGGGGCCCTGAATTACTTGCAGAGCCATAACCGCCATAACCATCGTATCCTCCTCCGCTACCACCATTCCCATACGAACTGTAAGCATTCTGCGATACAGGGGCATTATAACCATTTCGGTTGCCATTGTTGTACGAGCTATAGCCATTAGAGCTGGGCCTTTGATAAGAGTCGCCCCCATATCCCCCACGACCACCATATCCTCCTGAGCTCCCATATGAATTGACTATGGGCTGATGGGAAGCTCGTGGTGGGTACGAGTTTTGTTGGTAGGTTCCACCTCCCCGACCTCCATAACCCCCTCCGTAACCTCCTCTACCCCCTGTGGCGGCACGGTCGGTTACATACGGCTGACCGTAATTAATAGGACGTGAATGGAAGGAATCATTGCGGCTGCGATCAAATCCGTTGCCTCGACCTCCATTACCGCCTCGTTCCCATCCGCGCCCACGCCCACGCCCTCCATATCGTGCAACTTCCAGGTCATTGGCAGACAAAACCCTGGCAGGTCGCTTCACTCCGGGTAAGAGGACAGAAGAATGAGGCGTCCATTGCTTTGGGAAGAAATAGTGAACAGACAAAGAGCGATCGTTCTTGATGTCGGGTAAACCCTCATTGCTCAGAGGAGAATAGTACGTTGAGCCGGGGATGCAGTCTGGGTTGGGTAAGACGCTTCCACTCATCCCTTGGCTGAGAGTAGTGTCAATGGGGACCGGCTATGGTTGCATGTAGAGATAGCTGAATTGAGAATGTATTACGTCAATGAATTTGGTGAGCTTACTTACCTCTTGACTTTTGCGCTTTCCATAGAGCTTTTCGTAAAAAGGATATATCGGGTGATCTACTGAGGCATATATGATATTATCGCCCCAACGATTACGCCGGACTTCGTCCTCCGTAAGATTCGGGTACTCGATGGCCATAGCGTCCAACAAACGCTTTTCGTCAATGAAGGGAAGTAGGGCAACGCCTTGCCACGCCATTTTCTTTCCGTTCATGTCTATTTCGAAGGTCGGAGGATAAAAGTCCAAGATAGGCGAATCTTCATCAGTCATAAAACGCTGGAATACTTTTGGAATATGTTGCCGACTGCAAAAAATAGCTGAAGGTGTATGACCTGGCTAAGTGTTAGTATGCTCACCTTGCTGCTGGAAATACACCCATGAGTTGTTCAAACGGCTTGAAAGGATGACCAAGACTAAATCGAATATCCATCTTATCAACTTCTTCGAAATCTGCCGCGAATGGCGCAAAATGATATGGATAATACCACTGCCACGACGGTGTCTACGTGAAAAGGGTGTAAGTAGGCGAACGTTACAAACCCGGCAATAGCTTACTCCTTGGTAATAATAATGAAGCACCCAGGACAGTCCTTCAACATAACTTTTTGTAAGTCTAGGGATAATGAATAAGCAGTGGTTAGCGATTATGACCAGGAAGCTACACTTACTGCTTGCGGAAATCAGTGTCAGAGAGCTCAACCCCGAACTTTTGTCTATAATACCTTTCCTTATAACCAGGTTCCCACAACCTAGCTGGGGCTTTAGGGGTATAATTTAGATGGCAACTCAATGAACCTACTTGACAGTATCTTCTTGTTCGACAGTACCATCTGCATTGACCTTGAGTGCCATGGAGGGGGCAGTGTCGTCGTCGTCGTCTTCGACAACCACAACGTCATCTACAGTGTCGACAACAAAATCGGATCCTGGTCCCTCCTCAAATTTGCGTTTGGCTGCATTTGGCATGTCTGTTACGTCGTTATCAAGAATATGCAGACTTTCAGCCGTCATTTTTACATCTGGATCAAGTTCGCCGTCGGCGTCAGCGTCACTTTCGCCTGGTGTCCCGGATCTGCCAGAAGGCGGCGCAGGAGGGGAAACCAAGGCAGAAGAGGGACTGTCCTTGCGACTTTGAGGACTGAGTCCTGGTATATTGTCAAGATCGTTGACCTGCATGTCGCGTTGATTGTCAGGCGTCGGCGCAATTGGTGCAGCTGGAAGTTTCGAAGAAGCTGAAAGCTTTAATGGTGAAAGTCCTGCTAGTTCCGCTTTGAGGACTTCGGCGGCGCTCATATTCGCCATTCGTATAGCGCGACGATTGGCAACAACATCGCGGTTGGATCCAGCAAGTGCCTGAGCAGCAGTAGGCGCATTTTGTATAGATTCAGGGGTTGGCGCTGCACCAAGCCCCATAGAATCAGCATTTGTAGCAAAATCATAACTTGGTCGTTGAGGTAGGGATGGGTGAACGGCAGAGGATAAATAGTCTTTAGTATAGGAGGCTGGGATGGTAGTCAGGGCCAAGGTCTGAGAGGGACCAGCCGCAAAATCGTTTCGACTCTGTTGTTCTATCTTTCGACGTTTGGCGTTCTGATCTTGACGTTCTTCAGCTGGAGTAAATAAGGTTAATAATATTCGTCACACAAAAGCGGTTGCAAAAACTCCCAGCCGTGGGGGTTGAAGGATAGGGTGACACAGACCTTCACGCCTTCTCCGGAAGATGTCATCTTCTCGTTTGGCTAGACCCTCAAGAATGATTTGCGCTCTCGACAACTCAAGTCTACCATGATTTGTTAAATAACCACCCATTCTCGGAAGCTCTTGTTTCCAGATCTTTAAGAGAGTATCAATGGCGCCTTCACGAATCTCAAGAGAAGGGAGATGGGGAAGGAAATCATTGCCGACAAAGAATATTAGGAGCACCCAGTCATCAATAGCCATTTCCAACGAAAATGGGATTGGTGAATTAGGAACATCGAGCTCGACTTCGAGGTATTCGCGCAGAATTGCAACATCGAGAAAAATGAATGGTTTTTTCTCCACTGGAGGTTTTTTCTGTATTTCTGCCTTTGTCCCTGTACATTGTGCAGCATAGTGTCCTTCCTGCCCACACATGCGACATGCAGTCGGACTAGTATCGTTTGCAAACACATCCTCTCGCAGTACCCTAAAGTAAGGTTCGTGAGTTGCCAAAGCCAACATTATGAGATCGGCATCCTACAATAAATTTTTGCGTATAAGTTGGTGTCAGGTGCAAAATATCAGGTCTTACCAGTCCATAAATTACGTGTTTTGTATTTGGGTCATGATCAGGATTGCTTCGTTGCCGTCTAATAAAGTCCATAATTTTATGCTCTCCTTCTCCAGGTACCCCTGCGTCAGATATAATTACTTGCATCTGTGGAATGTAGTTCTGGTGTGAACGGGTCTGTCATCTGATCAAATCAAAGCTTACATTTTTCCAACCCATGTCAGTGTTCATCTTCTTTACAACCCAATACCGTAACGAGGACGCGAGCAAATCCATGAATGGTGTACCTGGGGTGATTGCATTCGAGTCCCAAGACACCTTGTTCTTTTCGTCCTCCGTAACTTCCTTGCCCATTGCTGTGTCAAAGAAGTCAGTCTGAAAGAGACCCGACATGTAATAATGCTCTCACCTTCCCATAGTAGTACTGACTCTTTCCGCGCCTCCTCCTTCTCTTTCGCTTCCTGAGAAGAGCGAAACCTTCGAGAGCGTTGTTGATTCATTTTGGCCCGAGGCGCAACACCGTCTATGGTAATAAATTGCCGTTGAACTCATATTCACCTCAATTTCAGCTTACCGATGGCCATAAACAACAACTTGCGTGGTCGAACCATATTTACTACTCTCTCAGTATATTTGAAGATCTCCACCATCATTTCTTCTTCTGTTTCTGGAGCTGGCTGTATAGGGTGTGAATTCAGTAATAATTCGGCATGAATAATGCTTCAGTCGACATACCTTCCCTTCGGGGTGTGTACATGGATGAACCTGCCATAATTTTTTAGACGGAAAACAGAAAAACGGGTGAGAAAAACATACAATTCCATTCATGTCGAGATAGAGGTTGTCGAATTCCAGGCCATTAGGATTCGCTGAAGCCATATTTATAGGGACAGTAATGGTTTCTCCATTCTCTCCTGGGAAGTTGGTGTCCTCTTCTTCCACCACAGGATAGACTAAACGGTGACATAAGTATAGCAGACAAAAAATAATGTATAAATAAATGCTGACTGATTTTGGGATATTTCTTGCTCAACCAACGAAAAAGTGCGGGAACACCCTGCATACGTGCGCTGTGAGTGTTGTCAGCTTCCATAATTTGACATGCTACGTACCATTTATAGCAAGGATTAGGAAAGTGTCGTCAGCGAGAAATTGTATACAATAAAAAGTCGGCTGGGATGGAAGCGGTGTGGTGGTTGTGGTGGTTGAGACTGAAGTGGACACCGAAATGATTTCCGTCAAACGGATTCTTCAGCCTTCGGACCAAATTTGCCTGTCCGCGTGACCTGATAAGTCATAAGGATTACTATCATGATCTTTGACTCAAACTTTGAAATTCAAAACTCGCAGCAAATTTGCTACCTCAATTTATCAAAAACCTTTTGGGTTCCATTCCATACTACTCAGCATGCCTGTTCCGACGATAACAGATCAACCGCTGGCAACTCCAGGGAAAGTATCAGGTCAAGCAACACAAAAGAGCATGACCAAAGCAGAACGGAGAGAACTCCAAGAGAAGCAGAGAGCAGCCAAAGCAGCGCTTAAAGGGCAACAACAACAGGCAAAAAAGGAGCCCGTGCAAGGAAAGCAGCAAAATCAAATCGGTGGGGTGTCACTCGCCTCTCAGAGCAAGGCCAAGCCACCTCCAACACCGCAGAGGAAAGCCTTCGGCGCTGAAGTTACTGGGACAAAGCAGCACCCATCTACAGCAAAGGACATCGGGAGTAGTGCCGTTGTCGAAGATCCAACCGCTAAACAACTCTCTCATGGACTACGAATATTTTCCCATTTTGGACAGCCAAAGCCAGTTGGCCATGGCGTGAAAGGCGATATTCATCCTGCAATCATCAGGCTTGGACTTCTCTTTTCGGAATTCACAATATCGGGTGCGAATGCTAGGTGCATTGCCATGTTGACTGCGTTCAAACAAGTGAGGCATTACAACTAATCTGCGACCCAATTAAACCATCCGTTTAATCTACAGGTGATACAGGATTATACTACACCGTCGCATAATACCCTCTCTCGGCATTTAATGACGCATTTATCACCTCAAATCACACACCTTGTTTCCGCGCGGCCAATGTCTGTTACAATGGGAAATGCAATTCGAGAACTGAAGTTAGAGATCAGTGGCATAGACATCGACATGATCGAGCAAGATGTATGCTTCCTTTAATATTGAATTGGTTTGATCCTCAATGACAGGTTTGTTAAAGGCGAAAGATTCACTGTGTTTAAAAATTGACAACTATATTCGCGACCGAATTATCATCGCCGACGAAGTCATCCAAGAGATTGCAGGGAGCAAGATCAAAGATGGAGATGTCATCCTGTCATACGCGAAGTTAGTTTCTAGGCTTCTTTCTAGTTATATTTTTTGCAAGTATGGTTTGCTTACTTTCCCTACAGGTCGTCTGTCGTGGAAAAGATACTACTTGCAGCTCAAAAAGATGGGAAATTTTTTTCTGTAATAGTGATCGATTCGAAACCTTTACTCGAAGGTTCGATTATTGCACTGTCTACCTGTCATTTTTTTCTTGATCAATTACTAGGCAAGGTACTATTAAAGTCATTGACAAGTGGTCCCAAGCCAATTCCTTGCACATATGCTTTCCTTCCTGCGCTCCCGTCGCTTTTAACTCAAGTATCTATGGTTCTCGTTGGTGCCCATGCACTATTTTCCAATGGTGCCGTTTACTCTCGGGCAGGCACTGCTATGGTGGCCATGATGGCTAAAGCCCACAGTGTACCTGTAGTCGTATGCTGCGAAACATATAAATTTAGCGACGGCGTCATGGTGGATGGTTTCACCAAAAATGAACTGGGTATAAATAATAAACTTGCAGTCTTTGTGATTTCGAACTCACCTTCCTTTCTTAGCACCGTTATCAGTCATTCGAAAGAATACAAAACTTCACAACCTAAGCTCAATATTGAATCTGGAACACTCAAATCCTCTATATGATCTGACTCCCCCAACATATATCACAGCTGTGGTGACAGAAGTTGGTCTTATTCCTCCAAGCAGCATTAGCTCAATCCCTTTGGCTCTGGGCAGAGCTTCACTATGATCAAGTATGTCCAATGGCCTCCATGGACTTGTATTTTATGATTGAGTAAAAGTTAATTAATACTGTAATCTAACCATGTTTTATGATGAGCTGTGTATGAGATATCCAAAAAACACCAGGGATAAATAAGAAACTTGTTGATTACAAGTCCTTTCCATGCTTGGAAATATTCTGGTCCAATTCAACTTGATCTGTCAGGTTTGTAGTTTGAGATTGATTTCGTTCTATGATTTTATTTCGTATCCAATTGAATGCATGTTCAGTGACTTTCTCCACAGGATGGTCATAGAGATATGGCAGAATGGGAACAATGGCAAGGCCAGTCACGGTCGGACCCCATGTCCTGACCTTTGGATTTGAGACACTGCGAAAGGCCCTGCGAGATTGCGCTACTGCTGTATGGATCGTAAATGCAGGGAGAGCCCTGCATAGACCAGTAAGACGTTAATATTGGCAGGTGGAGGAATGAAATTCTATACATGGATGCTATGGATTGAAATGTGGCTCGTTGGACAGCAGCAATGGCTATCCGTGTGGGTTCGGAAAAGTTAGCAGCTTCAATAGGAGAGGGTCCATTATGGTAGGCTTTGTATGATTCGTATCCAACATCTCTAATATATTGAAAGCTTCAGCATTTGCATAAAGGTGCAGCACAAAATTGTAGCATACGTAGAGAGGTAGAGCCACGATACGCCATATGCAGCGGTTACGATCCACGGGGGAACCACCGGACGAAAGGCTTCTCCGACATCGCTCGTCTGGAAATAAGTTTAAGACACGAAAAAAAAAAACAGCGAAGCGGGGCACACACGTAGGCAATGTATCGCGTACTTGCACGTAGAGCGGTCCTTAAACGAGCGCCATAAGCCATATAACGGATATCCGAGTCTGTAGTATCCGCATTGCGCTCTGCAAGCTCTTCTACCTTGTCCTGAGCAGCCTTGACCGTAATTTCAGTCGATGCCATGTGCGAGAGGGATGGCAGGCATCTTCGCACGGTGCTGGTCGATTACCGAGATCACGTGAGCTGGAACTTCTCTGTGCTGTTGGCCATTCCGTGGTCAGTGTCGCCCTTGTCGACAAACGCACACTGCTCTTCCCCTCAATGGATATCCGGACACGTACAGCATCTCCCGCCGCGGACGATGAGCACGCTAAACATGCTACTCCACCCCCTGTCCAGGACAAGATATCCGCATACTATTCCCTTGTTTTCCCCCATTTCACCTTCTATATTCAAACGTTGTCTATTACTATTGGTCGCAGATGTGCTCCAAACGCTTCAACCTCGTCCACGGCAGAATCATCACAGGTCGACGTAGACCTTGGTGCACTGAAGAGCGTATCGCGCCTGCATGCTAAGATAGAATATGACCAGGAGGAAGACCGATTCGTCCTGGCCGTTATCGGCCGCAATGGCGCATGGGTTGACGGTGTCTGGTCGGGTGCAGGAACACGAGCCCCTTTATGCGAGAGGTATATATATGTATTGGATTCGTATCTCGTAGTCTTACACCTGTTGCTCTACAGGTCGCAAATTCAAATAGCGTCACGTACCTTCCATTTCGTCCTACCTCCCCCACCTCCCCCCGAAGATACACCCTCCCCCAGCTCTCAATCTTCGGCGAATCGCCCCCGCTCTCCATCCGTTGATATCACATCCATATCCCCACCTTCATCCCAACCGTCCCACTCACCACCACCTCCAACAGAAGTCCAACTACCACCACCCTCCCCCAAACCACGACTGCCTTCTCTCAAGGCAAAACACAAAGCTCCTCCTCCAGCCCAACCCCAACCTCAATTACCCAATTCCAATTCTATCGGCCAGACAAACAAAGCTAATTCCAAGAAGCGAAAAAAGGGCGATATCGATTCCCAGCCTATGCTTGAAAGGCCAAAACCAGAAGATATGCCACCAAAGCCGCCGTTCACATATGCTCAGCTAATATACCGAGCTATCAAGGATCTGGGAGGCAAAGCCACATTACAGGAGGTATGCTCGTGGATAATGAAGAACCATGAGTATTATAGGTACGCCGATGGGGCCTGGATGGTGATTTAATTTTACTTTCTTTGTGTCTTCTATATTTCACTAATACACATCAACAGAGTTCTGTTCGCCACAACCTCTCCTCCAGCCGTGCCTTCCTCAAGATGGAACGATGTGGGGGCGATAGAGGGAAGGGGTTTTTTTGGTCTATTGATGAAACTCATTCTCAGTCTCTCGAGGAACAAGAGTTGAAGGCCAAACAAGCTGCCGCTCTAGGAGGTCCAATAGACCCAACCACGAAGAGCCGGAAGAAGGAAAAGGGTGCATTGCTTGAGCCTCCACTGAAACGTAGCGTGAAAGGTGACTTGAAAGGCGTTCTTCTACCTCCTCCCTTAACTTCTTCGCCATTACCCTTCAAGACGATAATTTCTCCAACACATCCATTGTCTTCATCTGTGACACCTACATCCAGTGCCACAAGTTCGATGTCAGCGCTTAACACCGTCAGGACTGCTCCTGTCACTGCATCGTTATTATCTTCAACGACTGGAGTTTTTGCATATTGTTCAAATCCGCAAAACACACAGGCTCTATCTCAATTGGGTTCCACTTTGACCAGTTATTCCGGCACAGCAATAACCGGTCCAAATCCTTATGCGCCTTTGGCTCAACCAAATTGGCCCAAGCTTGGGAATGCAGCATCACAACCGTCTATATCGCCATCTTCCGCTGTGAGTCTTTTGACTCCTACTCCTGGTCCAGTTACTTCGCCACAGACGGCTCAGTCAGGTCAGGCTGCAGTTCCTGATGTCGTTATCCCCATCGTCCTTGGTCCTATACCCCCTACACATCCTGATTATTCCCCCAACCATCCTAACAATTCTGCGAAAGAAGGTTACATGATTTTGCATGAGCGGAAACTCATTCTTGATCCTGGAATCTTTGCTGAGCTGACGAAAGAGATGCTTGGGAAATTGGAAGCGATGGGCGCACGCGAAGCCTTGAAGGTTCTAACCGAACATATGATCAAGGCTTTAAAGGAAAGGAGAGCCAGGGAAAGAGGAAAGGAGCGAGGAAGTCGAAGGTCGAGGGGTACTGGGAGAGGCGGGGCCACTGCAAGGAAATGTGCTACTGTTACCACCGCCCCTTTCACCAACACACCTTTGGAACATAAACGCAAGGTACATGGCACCAATCCTGCTGGCACTGTTCTGCAAAGTGCGACGAGTAAAGATAATGCCTCGAGCAACATTGTGATTAATGCGCCAATGCCTGGTGCAGCCACAGTCACCCAAGAGGCATCAAAAGCTCGCGCTGTTGGGTGCAGCCCTCCATTAACAGATGCAGGTTCGCCTATCATCGTAGTGGACGATATCTCGGAAGATGAGGGTCCAGCGTCAAAGAAAAGGAAGGTGGACGGCGAGACGAGTATTGCACCTGGTTAATCACTTGCTGCCACCTATCTTTTGATCTTTATGTCTAGTGTACTGTATAGTATTAGTTTTGTATAGCACTTTAGGATATTCAAATCTACTAAGGCTTTATGCATTTGCCAAAGAAGATGAAAACAACGTCAACAAAGTGATAGACTAAAGATGTGAAATTGTAATGTAAGATTCGGAAGCTATCTAGCGCTGATTACTCGGAAATGAAAGGGACATTATGTTAGTGCAGATTGGGACAAGAGTCGAAAATCCTGGAGTAAAGAACCCAAAGAGGAAGGCTGACAGAAGACATAGCACGGTTGGGCAACGTGCGTTATTGTGGGGAAGAGGAATCGAGGACAGCACGTTCGATGGAAGCGGAGGCTAAAATTACGGAGTGTTCCGGAACTCCGCACGTGGAAGAGAGGACGCTGATATCATAACCTACGCCTCGACGCTTACTTTTCTGCTTCTTTCCACCACCCTCCCTCTACGCTTTCTGGGTCGCTAGGTCCTTCCTCTGCACCCTCCCAATGGCGTCTGCATTCGATTCTAGGCATGCCAAAAATCAGCAGTATCGTTTCCCCCTTTCCCCACCAAGTTCCGGGAATGTCACCGCCCTTTCTTCTCCCCGTCTCTCCCCAACCTTGGCCCACCAGGATCCAAACATCGTCGACAAGCTCTTTGCCGCGTCTACAGCCCCAGTCTTCCGGCAATCTCACTCGCTCGTTTCCGTCAGATCCGGGAAGCAGCGCGCCTCCTCGAGTGCCACCGAATCGGACGGTTACAATACAGAACGGACCAGTTCTCAGATTCCTTCTCGCAAAAGGTCTCGGAAGGTTATGTCGAGAGCTTTAACTCTACCTTCTGCCCCCTCGACCTCCGTGGCGAAGAATTTGCAAAGCCGTTCTCCCCAAAAGTCGGCAAGGCCGTTGTCCCGCAACTCTAGCACCTCCAGTTCGGCCTCCTCCTCTGGATCACCGACCGACAGTGAAGAAAATTCCGCCCATCACGCAAACTCCGGCATTGGTCGAAAGGTTGCCGCAACCCTCCAGCTCTTCAAAGAAACAGCTGGCCCCTCAGAAGAACCGTCCATAAGTGAATCTTCGTTGAGGGGTGAAGGTATTTCGAGTGGCCGGCGAATCGATTCCTTTCACGACGTAGAAGATGTTGCAGAGGCTTTTGAATTTGTGAAGCGTTCGGAGTGGCCCGACCGCGAGAGCGCCGCCGTTCGTCGTGAAAGATCTACGACGACGTTTGAGCGCGTTCAGGATACCAACGGAGAACACCGGGGATCCGACAAAAAACTGTCGCTCAGAGAACCTCCTTTGCCCGATGTGTCGCAGTGGCGCAGAGACCTCATGAGCGTACGAGGGAGAAAACGTGAACGTGCAAGTTGTGATCGTGATGTTCCTTTGTCTACTGTTAATACTTTTCACGAGACTTCGCCTATATATATCCGTCCTCGTTCCCGTGCGTATCCACCTTCGCCTTCTCCATCTCGTTCGCCAACCCGTCGCGTATCTTTATCCCGTCGCCTCCCAGATCCCCCGATTGACTCGATACCTCCTTGTCCCGAGTCTACGGTCCCTAATTTACCTTCAGTCCGGACTACCCCCCGCCATTCCCGATCTCCTACTCCCGTGCGTGCTGCTCTCCATCTAGATGGAAGTTATTCGGTTCCTATCTCCCCTCTTGAATCAGTCTCTCCTTGGTCAACGGATGATGAATCCAACTGGGAAACCGCTTCGGCCACGTCGACGGCGGCTTCGAATGCGTCTACTTTTGGTCACAATGACTCTGATACCCAATCCATCTCCTCTGCTCTCCTTCATCAGCCACAGGATTCATTCGACGTCCGTCATTCGTCGCGCGGCGTTTCTGTTTTAGACGATGGCGAGATCTTGAACAACAATACACCGTTGAAGGACTTGGATGATGAAACAATGGCGATAGATGTTCATCTCCCTCAAGAGCGACTCCCTCACATTCCATTACGGCCTTTTCGAAACCAAGTTGGTGGACACAGTGCCATCTACAAGTTCACAAAACAAGCAGTTTGCAAGGTTCGGTCGAATTTTGAATTTCCATGCAATTCCATTAACCTTTTCCACCGCTTGCTCTCGTTTCTGACAGCCACTTGTTTCCCGGGAAAATCTCTTTTACGAGTCTGTTGAACGGGAAGCTCCCCCTCTTCTTGGATTTATTCCTCGGTACCTGGGTGTTATGTTGGTCAGTTACAGACGCACCTCGAAACCCGGGAGTGGTGGTAGTAGACCGGTAAACAACAGTTCAGCTACAGCTGAGCCTCTTGGGCGCACGACGGCACATACTGTCAGGATAGACACCATTGGACAACCGTCGCGGCCAAACGTCTCTAGTAACGCTACTTGCCACATCGTGGCCGAGGAAGAGCCAGCTATGACCGATAATGATGAGGCAGAGATGCCCGAAGTTGTTTTGGACCGGAATCGGCACATTATTCCTGAATGGATGCTCAATGGAGGAGGGCGAAATCGGTCCCTGTCTCATTCAATCACCAGTGGGTCTTCTTTCATTGCCCAACGAAGCCTGCAGCCCAGTCGTCTGCCCAGAGGTACTGCGTCGAGTCCGGATCTTGCAACAACCACTCCTGGAAATGAATATTCAGGTTTACGCCCAAGCCCGTTAGCAACTTATACCCCATTTGGAAGTAACGAAAACATCGGCTCTCCTACCCCTGTCAATTCACCTTGCCAAGTTGTGCACACTTTCCCGTCTAACTTGCTGGACAGTACGATCCCAAACTTCAGTGACGGTCCGGGTATCGTGGAAGGACACCTGCAACGGCCATCTATCCGTCCCTTTCATTCTGAAAGAGTTCCAGGATCTCAGTGGTTCGGGGGCACGGGTTCGACCGTTGTCAACACGAAACTCAAAGACCATGTCTTTAACACCGTCCTTCGACATTTTCGAAAGCGTCTTAGCCATCGATCAGCACAAGACGCTAGGACAGAGGACGAGGGTGACGTAGCCGATGGTGAATCTGAACCCACATCAGTGCGTTCACATTCCGGCCTCCGTAGAAAGCTTTTCCGTCATTCAGAACAAGAAACTGGAGAGGCTGGTCTTCGTCGGATTCGGAGTGATTCTATGCTTCGAGTCCCCGAGAAGCCAGAAAGTTTCTCTGGACTCAAGGGCCGCCCCGTTTTCAGCAAAGACACCGATGAACCAGCAAGTTTACATCCGATGCGGGATGTCCCTCCTTCCATTAATCGGCGAAGAAGTCGCTCTCGATCGCTTGATGCACCTCTACAACGGACATTCTCGTTTCAACCCGCGTTCACTCAACAGGACGTTCTTCACGAACCGCTTGAACCCGAACCCCCTGTTACACGACAAAAGCATTTCATTTTGATGGAAGACTTGACTGGCAGGTTGAAGCATCCTTGTGTCATTGACCTCAAGATGGGGACTCGTCAGTATGGCATCGACGCTACTCCTGCGAAAAAGAAGAGCCAACGTAAGAAGTGTGATCGCACCACAAGCAGAACTCTTGGTGTCCGTCTCTGTGGAATGCAGGTAAGCTCAGTGATCTTTCTTGATAAGTTGTGATATTTATGTCGCAACCCGCACACCAGGTTTGGAACCATGTAACACAATCTTATGTGACGCAGGACAAGTACAGTGGTCGTGAAATTCGTCCGGATGAATTCGATTCGGTTCTTAGATCGTTCCTGTTTGATGGCGAACGATTGATGGTATACCAGGTTCCCGTCCTACTTCAGAAGCTGTATGCTTTGGCGCGAATCGTTTACCGGCTTAAAGGATATCGCTTCTATGGATGCAGCATTCTTCTCATCTACGACGGCGATCGAGAGGCACAAGAAGCTTGCCGATCTTCCGTCCTCGACCACCCATCGTCTCGAAGCAAGCGTGGAGAATCGCTGGAGCGTCGCTCAAACTCGCAGACACAAGAGCATGCACCGTTGCGACGATCGCACAGTGAAGATCTCCTTGTCGGTTCCGTGGCCAAGCGTTCCAGTGGGCGGCGGAAGCGTGGCGAAATCAATGTCCGGATCGTAGACTTTGCCCACACAACCACTGGACATGATTGGCTCCCTTACCCTGAGACTCCGCTCTGGGGGCGTCCACGCGAGGTTTTTTGGAGCTCAAAAGGATATCAAGCAGAGGTTGACCCAGATACAGGACTGATATACGGCCGTTTTCCGCCACATTATCCTGATCAGCCCGACAGAGGGTTTTTGCTGGGCCTGAAGAACTTGACTTCGTCTCTGGAAGAGATCTGGAACACCGAACGTATTCATAGGGTCAAAGCCGCCCGCGATGATCCTTCGGTAGCCCAATCCCAGCTTCCTCCGCTCTCTCTTGAGGGGAAGGAAATCTTCAACGAAATATTCTCCGAAGAAGACTCGGGCATGACTTCGACTTGAAACAAATTGTTGTTGATGAAACGGTACCTTTATGTATATCTATATTTCCCGTCCAGGCGTACCGTAAGTCGGCCATTATCTTGCTTGCTTGATTTTTATCCGCTTTACTCTTTTTTTTTTTTCATACCTTTTTTTTTGCTATACGAACACTCACGCACCTATCGTCGATTACGCATTACGTAGACAGCATTTCCCTTGCATATTTCCATTCATTTGTACCCATCATGTCTTGTACAATGTACTGTACATGCGGCATTCACATGTTTTATCAGTCTTAATGGATCAATGGTGAAAAGTACGTCGTAATGCCAGCCAAGAATTTCATATTTCCTTTCTACTAGGCTTGCGGAGAACTTACTATTCCCTCTTCGAATGAACGTTTTATATTATTTTAATTTTATTATCCAACAATAGACTTAAGGACAATAATCACCCACCAACTGCTCTTTCCCCTACCACCAGTTGGACACAAAACTTCAAAGAATTTGGCTTATTTCTTGGATACTCGATTGCTCAACGACATGACATGGATTCAGAGTTGAAGTGTAATCGCTTGAGCTGCCGTCGTCCATTAACAGATAAGGCTGTTGTGGTAAGTGCGTTTGTTCTCGGTTTGTAGTCTGCAGATCATTGAATATATCATGATGTTCAAAGACTACCTGTGAGTGACATCGCACGCCGAATAGGACACTCCATTCTCATACCAACCGTCAGGTTCTCATATATTCTGCAGTAAGGCTTGTCGTCTACTAGGCCTTCCCACCGCATGCTTGACATCATACACAGTTGAGTGTGCAAATGAGCTGTTCAACGCAGCTCGCCTCTGCCCCGGTAAATTGTGTATATTATCCAAGTCATTGCTCTAAACACCTGGCAGCCTGCGACACGACACTGACTGAGCCGTAATGGTTCCCGTGGAGTTCTCTGCCTTTCGAAGAATGCTGATCTTCTACCTTGTGCCAATAGTGACGATGTCGTCGTGAGTTGGGGTGCTTTCTAGAGTTTTATACCTCTCACCAGCAAATGAAACCGCAAACTGCTAGGTTTGCTCCCTACACCCAACCAATGACTATAAAACGGCGAGAGAACGCGCATATACTCGTCATTTTCTCCTTCGCTTACACCCTGCAGTCTGTTCTGTCTGGTTTAGCGCCCTCGGTTATACTAGAGATCTGTAGCCGGTTTGACACAAATCCTTCCTAGCTCTGTTCTTCAGCTTACTGGTGCGTCAGAGCCATCTCGTTCTGGCAATACCAAACACATCAAGAAAGGTGTTCCCTAGACTTGCACGGACATCAATCGTCCATTTTTTGACCAACTTTTTATTCTACCCAGCACGTTCCAACAAGCGGTGGTGCGCAATTTAAACGACAAGAATGCTCAGCTACAGAAACAATTGGATAATGTCGTCAGAGAGGGTGTGAATCCTGTTGTTTATTCAGGATTACATATCCCGACGGTATTTCAACAGCGAACAGCGAATTAAATCTTCTAAACAGCAAAAAGGAGGGTAAATGCTATTTTGTTCCATTCCAGTCCCCGATGATAAATAATTTTGGTAGAACTTGAGCGTGATTTGGAGTTGGAGCGTCGTAAAGTCCGCGAGCTTCAGGAGTCATCGAGAGATCGGGATAAAGAGTATACAAAGCTCAAAGTACGTTGACATATCTGGAGTGGGGAATGAATTGATCATAGTTTTACATTTTAGACCCAATTCGACAAGCTTAAAAGGCGAGCATTGTTCGGGCCTACTCCTGGAAATGAAAACGGGGTTGTATCACCAGCGGAACATCTACTTGAAGACCATCATGTAAGAACCAGACACACGGGTGGCAACGTAGTCACTGGTGTCAATTTAAATACGGTTGTTGGGGGAATGGAAGCCAGTGGGGTACGTGATGAAATTAATTGGACTGAAAATGATTACAGCGAGTTTCCAGGTCCAAAGAACACCTCTTGTTGGTCGCACCCAGGGGCGACCTTTCACCCATAATCAACAACAGACATTAAACGAGTGGAACCAACCCACTGCAAAACCAGCACCCGATTATTTGAGGAATAACCCACACCGTCTACCTTTTGCAAATTTTGCTGGAGATCGTTCATTCATGTCAACAGATGCCTCTGATCGTTCAGGCAGCGCACACGAGGTTGAACAGCTCCTTATCAGCCGACAATCCGCGAGAAATCCAATCCCTGCCAACAGTGGGTGGCAATATTCCAATGTGCCTCAGAACAATCGTCCAGTGCAGAGAGGTAAGTGGTGGTGGTGTTGTCCTGGACTCCTCTTAATTCGAATGCTGATAGTCTTTGCGCCATCCACGTCTAATCAACGACTATCACGAGGTTTCCGTCCAGCTATTCCAAGGTGATACCTATTGTATTTCATTAATTATAAAATATGTCCTGTAAAAACTAGTACCAGTCTAACGGTGTGCATATTGTGGTTTAAATCCAAGGGTACAGATGATGTGGTACGTAAACCAGTCAACAAATAAGTATGGTACATGAATAAAAGCAAGAGGAGTGTCCACAAGGAAAGCCGTACTGATGCCTAATCACAGTTGTCGGATGGTGCCCATCCTCTCGTCTTCAAGATACTGGCCAATAGCAAGCATGTCTTGGCCTGCGCGTCGTAAATAACCCGCGAGAACATCACGATCAGCATGAGGTAGCAGAGCGGCAAGATGGTCAACTTGTCGAGTGAAACCTGAGTCTGGTTGGATATTAATGACAATATCCTGGGTGAGGTTAAATATGGATGGACGGCGTCCCAAAGTCTCGTCACGATCGCATTCAGTGGCGGAGGGAGGTGAGAACGAACTGGTGAAGGTCTGAGAGCGTTGCGGCCGGCGGGGTGGCGCACGAGGGCCACCGGGTACAGTAGGGGAATTGGTGATTGTGATGGGTCGGGAAATGTTCATTGTTGACGTGTTGCTCTTAGGGGCGAGTTTTGTACTTGCAGGCGATATTGGACCAAGTGACGAAATATTAGAGGGGAGTCTTTCTTTCCGAGAGGTAAGACTGGCCTTTCGGCCAAGGGAAGCGAAGAAACCTGCGCCTTTGGTCGAGGGTGTAGGAGCTAACGACCGAAGTGATGATGGAGGAGTGCCGTTGCCGACGCTGGATGTTGAACGCGTTGGTTGATTGCGGGGCGGATTGATCGCTAAAGATGGGTATGGAAGACTCGGCGGAAGACCAGGGGGGGTATTGTCTCTGTAAGCACCTTGAGACAAGTCTGTTGCCGCAGATGCGTCGGGTCGTATGGGGAAGGTGGCCTCAGAAATCACTGATGAACGTGAGGTCTGCCGGGGCTGCGGAACGAACTCTTTCGAAAGTGGTCCTCTTTGACTCTGCGGATTTTGGCCTGTATGAACGATTAGTTGCATTCATATACGAGAAAATCTGTAAACAAACCTCGGGTCTTCGTCTCAACTACCCACCCTGAAAGACCACAGTCATGTATATATAATTCGTTGATCTTGGTCGCATATATAGCACACCGTTGAAGTGTAGTATTCTGTGAATGAACCTCATGACAAAAGAGAGCGGCGGGGTTCAATGAGATAATTTTCTTAAATGTAGGGTGAGGAGCATGGCGGAGTGAAGGGGATGGCGTCCTAGAATAACGAGTGCTTCCAGATGATCGACGGCCCGACCGAGACGATAGCGAAGGTGTCCGAGGAAGAGCAGAAATTCGCTTAAAATTATTTGACAAGCTGTTCCTGAAGCTCTTGGGAGGTGGACTTGGCGCCTCACCAGTAAGGTCCGACGATAAAGGCGACAATAGGCGTTCTGATGAATCTCGGTTGTCTTCATCGAAAGATAAAACCGGCCTAGTATTATCGAACGGTTGTGCCAACTGCGGGTTTTCTTTAAGCCATTGATCGAATTTTTTGTGATCAATCTTCTCTGGCTCTTTGGAGTTGGAAGTAGGAATGGGCTCAACGACGGTGACGGCTAAAACTTCAAGAGAATCTTCGGCAGGCGTTTCAGGTAGAAAAGGCTTGTCGGTTATTGGTTCCTCTGATGACGCCGAGGTAGAATGGTCCGGAGAAGACTCTCCAGGTATTGAAGATGCTGATTCTATGGAGGAGGTATCGGTGACTGAGCTCGACAGAGTTGCTCCCTCTCTGCGATGAATTGACGTTGAGTTAGGAAGCTGCGAGCTATTGCGGGGTTGAGGTTAGAAAGCGTATAGAGAACAGATGCGACTTACTCTTGCTTTCCGATTATGACCCCTCTGTCACTTTTGTCGTCTTTGATGATATGAGGGTTAGGTGCTGAGACTAGGGCTGCAGCGACGAAGGGGGGTAGTTGGAGGGCTTGTTTGACAGCATCAATATCCCCTCGGATCTGTGCAGGGGAGGGAGAACGGAGTCGAGGGGGTCGCGGAGGAGGAGGACTAGAAATATCAATATTGAAGGTGGCTCTGGGTGGAGGGGGCAGAGGACCGGCGGTCGCGTGGATGCCTAGGGAGACAATCAGTAACCCGAAGACGATCCTTCAGTTATGGTAAGCAAACGTACCTGGTTGATAGTGCAGGTATGCAGATGTGGCTGAAGCAGCATAAGAACTCGAAGAACTATGCACACTTCCAGCAGCAGGACTTTCAGACCTTCGAGATACAGCGGACTGGATTTTCTTCTGTTTCATATCGTCAAGCTTTACCACCACAGGGGCCGCCACGGGGACATGTATATCCTTCCCTTCTCCGATTTCAGGTGTAACGATGGGCGAGAACAGATCGATGGCATTCATGGAGGGATAACCACTTTTTTGGGGAGAGAGTAGGCCTTGAATACGATCCGTGCAACCATCATTGTTCGTCTCCAAATCTGGAGATATTGACTGAGAGTTCGCTCTTTTCTGGGGTTCATTGGAACGCGAAGCATTACCTCCTTTATTGTCATCGTCCTTTGTTCCTTTTTTGCTCTTCTCGTTGGAGGATAAAGGTGGTCGTGAGCCCTGAGCCACACCCACGGTGGCCGTATCACGGGACGATGCTTTCTTGGAAGGAGGGTTTTCAGAAGCGGACCGATTATGACCATTGTCTTGATGTGCCGTCAACAAATTATGATTCATGTAGTCATCCGTAATCGGAGCCGTTGATGGAGGCGTAAGTTGTGTATATGTCCTGAGCGCTGCGTCTGGCGGAGCGACGAGAGCCAATCCGGCGAGACTTGATTTATGACCGCGTCGAGAACGAATGGAACCCGTTGTTGAAGCTGGGTCCGGAGACATTTTAGACGACACCTCGTTCACAGAATCCATTTGAACAATGGCCACTCGTCGTCTGTCTGCACCGCCTTTTGATGGGGTGCTCGATCGTCTTGTAACACTTGAAGACGCTTCCGAGGCAGCGTCCTTAGCATCGGTTGTTTCAGAGTCATAAGAATAGTCAGAGTCAGAGGATGAGGCGGTTGACCTTTTCCTCGTAGGATGTGTAGGGCGAATAGAAGACGCCTTTGCGGTGGTCGGTGAACGTGGACGTGCATAGTTACGACCTTGGTTGGGAATAGATGACTCGTAGTAGGACAGCAGGTGGTCGGCCGGGTGTTCTCTGGTGGGCTTGGAACGTGTAGTAGGCGTCTCGCCTATAAACGCCAAGACATAGGACAGGCGCTTCAGAGGACTTTTCATAACAATAGCATTGGAAAAAAAGAGACGTACCTAGACCTGAGTGGCTTGGTTTATATGGAGGACGTTTATTGGTAGTGACAGCGCCTGAAGACGTGTCGACCATGGTGATAGAGTGATGGAAATGAGCGATCTAGCACTGCACGCGTGGATGGATGAGCATTTGAGGCGGTAGCAGAATGTCACTTTGTTTGTTAGTTTCAACTACAGGATTAGATAAACTAGATGCTCGGTCATAACACCTGTCTCCAGGACCCCGGTTTATTCCACGAACAGTCTGGTCCAGATCCGGACAAAAATTTTCGATTTTTGCAAATCGGCCAGGAGCCAATCCGGACACAAAGTGGTCAAAACGCTGGGATAGCCAGGTACACATCCGGACAGAAACGTGAAGATGTCTCGACTTTTCCAAAATTTCGAAGACAATTTTTCTAAAGTTCGTAGCAGATGGCGGGCAATTGGTGCGATTACGCGCTGTGGATGATTTTAGGGCGATTTTGAGGCTTTTGAAGGCTCGGGAGGCGAAATTTTGGACCATCCGGACAAATTTCGCAAATTTTCAGTCATAGGCCGGGTTCAATCCGGACAAAAACTGCAAAATGGCGTCCGGACAAAAACCTCGTTTTCGGGATCAGACCGTTTCCTCTATAGACCGGGGTCCTCTGTCTCCCCGTCCGCAACATAGCTATCGAGGTCAGTTGCATGCCCTCCGTTACTAAGGCCTAAGGTCTTAATATTAATAAGGAACCCTTTTTTTTACCTCTATCCCATACATGATCAACTTGTCATTGGGAAATCATTGATCGGTCGCAGTGACGGCCCGTCCAACTCAACATTGAATGTCTTCACATTCCTATGAAGTCGCACTCTTTGGAGAGTTTTTCTCTCAAGATCTCAAACCTATCCTCAATAGGATTACTCTCCACAGCGAGTCTTCCCAGCCATTCCAAAGCCGGGAGATTGTCTTCGAACCTCTAGACGCGCAGTTACAGCGCGATTCTGGCAACGAACCCATTCTACTTCGAGCAAAGAAAGAGCTGTCCGACCCCAAGGCCCCATGGTTCGTCTACCTTACCCAGCCAGGAATATTTCAATGGCTTATATCCGTCCCAGGGAACTTTTCTCATATCTCAAACCGGAATCTGTTCGGGTCCATCCAGAGGCCACTGTCAGACCTTGGGCGACTTGCCAAGTCGTAGGTGATGCTTTAAGTTTTGCGGCAGCTTTAGGTCATCTGTAAGTTTCTGGCCTTTCGTACGACAATTTACAAGCCCGACATTAGTTTCTTCCCGCAGCCGCCGTTCTCAAATTTACAAACGAGGGTACGCCTTCCGTCGAGGATCCTTACTCATCTTGATGTTCCAGCAAGAGCAGGTATGGCCAGCCATCTTGCGGCAAACCTGCCCGCGTTGACATTGATGTATGATGCAAGGTCGATCCAAAGACGCAACTCCCAATCCCAGCACACGCGGACACTTTGTGGGAAGTTGAAGTCAAGACAGCAAATCCAATCCGCAACACCCAAGAAACGCCTCTGAGCCATGCAATTGAAGCTGTTTTGGAGGTTCAGCTGTTGATGAAGGGCTTGTTGGACTTGCGCCGACAGGATGTATGAAAAGTGAAAATAAATGCTGTCTACTGTGATGTCATTCTACTTCATCGACTTCCATCTCTCCCCAGTCCACTTCCTCGTCTTCTTCGGCTCCCCAAGGTTCTTCTTCGCCCCGCACTTTTCGCATTAACTCGAGGAGGACCGAAGCATGAACGTCTTGCTCTCCCTCATCATCGCTTAGCGCACCAATATCCACGTCTTCTGGCGTACCAATACCTCCCACTAGATCGGAGTTTGCTGTAGCTTCGTCTTCTTCGCTTTCAACATAGTCGCCTAGAGCCGCTAGCACCTTTGTTGGCTCTCCATTTTCCTCTTTATCACTCTCACTTCCATACCCTCCCAAAAGTCCGGCAATCGCCAATTTCCCAGCCTTAGGATTCATTTTCCTTCTTTTTAGCGGTATTTCTTGCTGTTGTCGCTGCAACACTCCTTGTTCGTTCAAGATTGGACCTAAAAACTCGTCCCAGATCTCGATCGTTGGAAACTCTACAAAGTTCATATGTCGCAGTAGGACCACCAAAGTCTGAGTTGGGTCAAGCAAGTGGTAAACCTTCTTAGGATGCCCTTGAAGACGTCTCGTCGCGATGGGATCAGGTTGGGCTGCCATCACACAATGTGGATTGGTGAATGATTCGGGGTCATCTGCGTCTGGAAATGTCAGACGTTTTACCCAATCTGGGCAACTGCCTTCTTTCTTTGAGGTTGTTCTTTCTTGAATTCGAGACCTAATCAGAGTGAGCAATGGAGTTGTGATATTATTTTTCATAGTTGTTAGGATGAATGGTGGTGCTCGTGGATCTGAAGATGGTGCAAGAGGGTCTTTGGGTTTATAGAATTGAAATTCGATTGTCAACCACGCTGTTTTATTTCTGTGAAGCAGTAAGTTACATATTTCTTACTAGTGAAGGTGGTCAATCCATACTTTGCATCCCATGAGGATTGGTTAACCTTCCGTTTCTCCATTCCAGACGGGAGTAACTCCATGTCTATATCCCATGCTTCGAGGTGCATCTTGAGTATATCGCGTCTAGTTTTTACAAGTCCTCGTGCATCTCTTCCCCTTGCATTACCCCTCCCACGAGAAATTGCAGTGCCCGTCGCATAACCACCTCGCACTATCTCTTTTCCCCAGTCCCCGACCTTCCGTCCCAATTCCTCCAAGAAGGTGTAATCATCTAGCATCTTCCCCAGGGAATATTCCTTCATTGGAACATATTTGGTTTTGTCGCGCAGACCTGTGCACCCTGTTTTGAACTTGTGCGAGGAGGAGCATGCAGCGGAACAGGTTCGAGTAAAACATCCAGGGCATGTGTATTTTGGGCATTCATGGTTGCACATAGCGCAGATAAGTTTAGGAACAGCCGACGATGATGATGCTTCAGATTCATAGGCGCTTTGTTCTGGTGCTGAAAAGTTTGGCTTGGGAGGAAGAGAAGCATGAAGGAATGTTGACAACATTGGTGACCAAAGGTTTGGGGAGATTCCACTTGTGCCTTGATAAATTCGGATATTTTCGTCGATTATGTCATCCACCCGACTCGATTTGGGAAATACTTCCGAACCGGGCTTCGTTTTCATCGGTGCTTCATCAGCTTCGACTCCTTCCCCAAGGTTTTGTTACTCTGATAGACTGATATCGCCTGACATCGGAAAATTTTCAGGTATTATGCCCACTGATATTTGGTCGCAATGCTCAGGGTTCAAATTTTGTGTTTGGGTATTTACGGTGGTCCTATTTGGGTCTTATCCAGCTTAACCTGCAAATAGACAAGGTCTTGCGCCAGTTGCCAACTTGGCCCAGCCTACTACGACACTTTTTGATGGTCTGCAATAACAGGCATCGGCCTAAAGATTCTCAATCCGTCTATGCTGCCCTTTGCCCCGACAAAAAACTTGAAGCGCCGACTCCTTCAACCATGTTCGAAGTTCGAACATTCACAGTGTCACCCGAATATATATAAGTATGTCAGCAACTCTATAATTATCGAGCGTTCTATCAGTCCAACGCAGGACCTTCCTAAAAGCAAGTACTCATTCTAGCTTCGAGCCAATATCATTTCGAAATACATATGCTCAGCTCTTGCATTTTGTCTTTTTTTTCCTGCATCTGCATCGCCTGAAGTGCGCAATGTGCCTGACACAACTGAGCAGCGTCCAGTATGCATAAGCACATTTTATGTAAGCTGCTTCAGAGGCATGCAAAAATACTTGTTAGAATAGAATAAATATGCTATTAAAAATGGTTTAGTGTGCAGGAAATTTTCGATGATTAACGAAAACAAACAAGTAGCATGTACGTTGAAAGACCATGTTATACAGAAGCACTACATACTCTAGATGGGATATTTCGCTTTGCTAAATACTGTAGTATTTCGAATTGTTCGGCCGGGGGTGTGACCTGGGACAAGTTGGACGAAATTTTTGTTCCGACCATACAGGACATGACCTGTGACATCGGCCAAATTTTCGTCCAAAACGCGGGGCGCAAGCCCCGCGAAGCGCTCGGGAAGCTCACACTTCGGAGCCGCCGCCGTCCATCTGCCTTGTGACGAAGGACAAGCGACCGATTTCGGCCACGTCCACTGACCTTGTGACCCGTGACGGCCGAACAATTCGAAATACTACAGTAATATGCTTTTAAGGATATTAGAGGTCATCCATGCTGAAGTCAATTTCAACCTTCTCTCCAGGTTTGAATGCGGGAAGACCTAACCAAAGATGGTATTAAGCACTAAGAATAAGGAAAATAAGGAGGCACATACCAAGATATGGGCAACTCGCACATCGGAAAGCGTCCCCCAAGAAACAGCTTCCACAGCTACTTGTCGCTTTTGGTGCCGTTTTAGCAGCATTAACAAGGCGATCCTTCTCACTCTGGTCGACCTCCCGAGCCTCCCCATGCTGAGAACCATCCAAGATGACAACCTTGCCATTTCTGCGCTCCTCTTCTTCAAGCTCCGCAAGGCCACATGAACAGCCTTTGCAGGCCTTCTTTCGACGCGGAGCTGCTGCATTGATAGGTTCGCACGTGGGGATTGGTCGTGCTTTATCCGCCGGAGTGAGCAGAGACTCAGCGTCAATCAAAGGTGTCGAAGGGGACGAGGTAATGGCCCAGAGTGCTTGCTTTTTCGCGGGGTCGGCCTTCCGATTGAGCTTCATTAGAGGAGCGGACCCTGCAGGGCGATTTTTCAAGGACAGAGAATGACTCGAAGTGTGCGCCGGTTTCTGGGCGATAATGGATCCGTTTTCTGGGACAGACAGAAGAACGTTAAATCCAGCACGAGTGAGTTCCAAAGCAAAGGAATCGAAGGCCGACGTCAAGTTGAGAAGATGAAGTGTTCCCTGTGGACTTAGGCCAGACAAGAGTTGGGTAAGCAATGAGGGTAGTCTTGGACTTAAAGACTCATAGTCTGATGAAGAAAGGGTGACATGGACAGATGTATAGGATGAGGCGGTTAATGTGGTAGCTATGAATCGTTTGAGACTGACTTCAGTGCCACAAGGCAACATGCTGGGTACGTACCTTCATCTAAAAGCCTGTCCAATAGCTGCTTATCCACATGACGCATTGGTTCTAGCTCTGAGATCATTGCTTGGTACTTCCCATCCTCAGCAGTCGACAGAGAGCCTATGACCAAGGCTGGACCTTTGGAGTGCGTCGTGGGTGGTAACGACGTGTGAGCTGTGCTCTCGGAGTGACTATACACTGCTGTTGGAGACATGGTGAGCAGGGAAGAGCCGAAACAAGAGAATGTGTGTCCAAGCAGTGGATGTGAGGAAAATATTGATCAGTAACGATAATGCATGTAACCCTGCATGACATAGCAAGCTTACTTATCATAAAATTTCCCACAGATCGGTTATCGGTTGTCCTCGGCCGTAAATGATCTACAAAGGCTACTCGTATATTAGGGTTCCACAGGATAAACTACATAATGTCAAAGCGTAAAGCATGAGGACGCATCACAGAATAAATATATGCCCAGGTCGTGCTATTCATTGTTGCCCCTGTTGTTGCGTTTGCTGCATCTCAGCTGGACTAGGTTGTGGGGGCTGCAAATGGGGGGGAGCCATGGCATGCATCATCTCCGCGTTCATGGGCGGAGGGGGCATCAAGGCCCCCCGCACCCGGATTAACATCATCCTGTACCACTCAGGGTCTACACCAGCCTTTTCCTGTTCCTGTGTAAGTTGCTGTAGGTGCCCAATCTCCTTAAGCCAGGCAAGACGCCAGTTGACGTTCCCGTGTTCATCCATTTCAAAGCCTTCATCAGGAGAGATTGGGACAGGAGGAATAGGTCCTGGGATAGGAGGGGGATATCGCATACCGGGGATCAATGGGAAGTTGGGGTCGAAGGTCATGGGGCTATAACTGTAGGAGATGAGAGATAGTCTGAGAAAAAAACATCAAAAGAACTCACGGGTAAGGAGCATAAGGGACTGGCTGTTGCTGCGACTGCTGACGGTTCGCTTGAGAATCGTCGGTGTGCATCGGAGGTGAGGCAACAAATTGGTTGTGAGCATCTTCGTAACCTTCCGGCGGATGATAGTCTGCATCGGGTTCCTCGGACGGCCGACTCTTTGATCCTTTGGCCTTCTTCTTACGAATGCGGTGGACACCAGTACGAGGATCAACGTTTTCGTTGACAGTCCAGTAAGAGCCTTTGCCACGATCTGTGAGAGGACGGGGTACCTTTTCAAAACATGGATTGAGGGACAAGTTGTGGCGAACGGAATTCTGGTGCGAGTAAGTTTCAGTACTCTGTTTGGACGAGGCAATTTCGAATAACAAGGGAATAAACTCCCAACAACAAACAGTGCCAGTCAAATAAAAACATCGCGTCCGCGAGACGCGTCCACAACCAAACCATCGATTTCATTGAAAAACGTGTATTCGACTTGAAATGCAGTTAAATTATGATCTCTTACCTTCCAACCATTAGGAGCCGTCCGAAAGTATGGGAACTACAGAAAAAAATATTAAATCATTACCTCGTCCTGGAACAGGAACCAATGACGTACTCTTGATTCTATAGCGTAGTAGATATCCTCAAGCAATAACTTCTGATTCGGTGAACCTTTGATGGCATAGCTAGTTGTAATGCGATATATAAGTCATTTGTATAAGGTATGGGGGGGCGTTGGGATGCGATCCAAACAACTCTGAACACCCGTCGACATACCGAATAAGGGTTGAATACGGATAGAATGGTTTGCTCCCAGGAGGACCATCTCGGAGAGAGTCGAGATTGATGGGCAGGCCACCGGTGAGGTCGCTTTCTTGCGGATAGTAATTACCCGACATGTCCTGCTGATTTGGGTCGGGCATCATAGCTTGCATACCCTGCGGGGCTTGTTGGGACATGCCTTTGTTTGAGCGTACGTGAGGAGAATGCGCTCCGTTGTAGCTGTTTGTCGTTGGTTTGGCGGGGGGAAGATGGTGGTTGAAGGCAAGCAAACAAGCCACGATTCAACCAGCTTATGTCATGGCCGTGGGAATAACTTTAATCCACGCACGGACCCTCTGAATGCGTCAAATTAGACCTTGATTCATCGCAGTGAATGATTTCAAAAGTCGTTGCCGCTGCGGAAGAGGGGGCGGAGGAGAAGAGGTGTTAGTGTGTCTGCAGCCACCAGGTTCAACATACCCCGACAGCGTCCAAATTGTTGATGACACAGTCCAAAGCAAGTCCATACACACAAACAAAAAGAATATAAACATTGAGAATACTTTCGATTGCTCCTCGAGTCTTTACTTTATATCGCAATTATCTCTATGAATCATGTCCGTGTGGATGGCCCACATATGTAGCTTTATTTCCACATCTTCCAAGTCGCTGTCCTCCTCGTAGACTTTCTTACGACAGTTAGTTATGGCCAGTTTCACCAATTCCTAAATATGACACCCAGTGGACTGGCGAGGACTCTACTATACAAAAAAGTGTACAGCAAAAAATCCATGTTGCTGTACTTCAACGAGAAGGGACTGGTTATTCGTGAGCCATCAGGTAGGTTTACGTAGATGGCGTGCCCATTATTTATTGTTTTCGTTCTCTGGCTAAAAATCATCTCCCCAGATCATAAGAGGACCTTTTCCGATAGAAGAATGCCTTTAGCTTGAAAAGACTTTCTGTGCCCGTCACTCAAAGATTGCCTGTATTTCAAATTTACTCAGATCGGCATTACCGTGATGAATGCATAGACCCAAAAACACGATGCATTCTTCAGAAAAAATATATTGCAACCTCTGCAGACACAGTTTCATAGACCAAAATCCTATTGCTACAGCTGGCAAGCAATTACACTCTGGGCTCTTGTCAGTAGATCCTGAGTGGGCATTTGAAGAAGGCAACGCACCCATAGGCATATTCAACTTCGTCAACACTGGCACCAGCAGGGAATTCACCGGAAGGCGGCTCGCGTCCCAGATGACCAGGTTCAACATCTTCGTCGTCCACAGCACTTCCTTCGTCAAGGGCAAACGGCAATACCGGCCTTAATCCAGTGCCTGAGCTTGACCGGCGACCTCCTGCTGGGGACTTTGGAAGAGCGGCCATGGTCTTGGGACTCATGTGCTACAAGTATACGACCATCAACAACGCAAACTTGGGCCAAAAAATTGATTTCACCTCCCAGTTATTCACATTCTCGTCTACCACCTCACGATCCTCTCGGGTAGAGTCAAGGCGGGTTTCATCACCAAGATCCCCGATTGAAACAACGCTTTCGCTGTCACTAATCCCATCTGCCATCTCCGACACAAAGTTCGGGAGTCGGTGCCAGGCGGATGTTCCCCCAAAAGTTAGATTATCCAAGGCCGACGAGGTTTGTTCGTCTGACCATCCTAGATCAGATAAGTATTCCTCGTATTCCTCTTCAAATGCAATATCCTCAGGTATGAAAGGGAGGAAGAGAGATTGATCTGGAGCTCGAGAGCGCACAGGTGGGAATACATCCGAGTCCACGACATTCGGAGTGCCTAAAGGACGGATGAGACTGGAAAGAGCCGGATCGGCGTGTAACCCTTCTATTTGAGACATGCTTCCTGTGCGTCGGTGCACTGGGCTCTGTTGGTTGACTAGAGCTGCTGGCCCATACCTCTTCGTGTTGTCTGCGACACACCTACGTCAGCCTAAACCAAACGCTGAACGGCGTACGAAATTTACAAAATTTGACGAGATGCCGAAGTGCTTGCTCTTGTGCCTAGATGAGTGTTAGTTTTGCAGCAATCGAATGAATACAAGCTTATTACCTGTGCCTCCCCGGCGTCGTCGGGCTCAACACCCGCTAGCCACTCGTCTCTCAGATCAGGCCGACAGTTTAGGTATATTGAAGTTATGACTTTCATATTGGCTGCGGAATTAATACCGTCAATTCTGAGACAGAACTGTCCACGAAGGTGTAGCCATACATTGCCGCCATTTCCGACCACAAAATGGCACTTGACTCTTGATCAACTTGAGCACATGAAGTTGCAATAGTGGGTGGTTCACTCTAAGAACACGTTTAAGAACAGCCTTCGGCGGAAATTAATGAAACGTTGGGGTGTCATCAAAAGAAAAGTTGAACCTACAGAGCTCTTGTATTGCACCAGCATCCATATCCGATGTGACCGGCCTTTGGATAACTTTTGCATAATTTTCGCGAAGTTGATGGTCGAGAAAAAGTTTCGCCATGAATATTCGGTAATGAGCTCAATCTCTTCCTCACGCTTTTCACCGCTCGGCAAAATGATAACTTTGCGAATATTTTGCTTGGGAGCTCGGTACATGTCGTCCTCGGGTCTTATTGCTTGGGGGTTCTTGGACAAGTTCGTAAGACAGTACCGGAAGAAGCTATAAGGTTCGTCAGCGGAACCTTTCAGCATTGGCAAGGGTCACATACTTGTTTTCTGGGGAGTCTACTTTTGATATCACTGAATTAGTCACTTCCTGAAGCCCAAACATCTTGAGAATCAATAACAGGCAATTCGTATCCAAAAGATGTTGCCCCAAGTGATGGAACTTCATGACATCTGAATGATGATTTAAAAATATAAGGAAGAAAACAGTCAGAAAACTCACGAGAAACTTTGAACCATTTTAGGACCAATAACAGGATCGCTGAAACGGCTTTCGATGTAATCTCGCGGTGACGAGTGACATCGATGTCATCCAATGTAGGTGGGGCGGACGGAGGCGGGTCCTGGGCTACAGCCGTTGTCAGAAAACACCTTATACGGTACAAATGTCCTTACGTGATATACCAGATGGAGGAAAAGCTGAAGATGTTGACGATTGTGGGTTTTGCATATTCGAACTTGCAGACACCGTAGCCAACAACAACTTAAGCAAGATAAGAACCCAGCCTGAGAGAACTGGAAGAATGGCGCTCTGAAAATGGTTAGTTGGAGCTGGACACTGAGGGGAATAGCCACACACATATATTTGTTCAACCCGTTTTAAGCGCATTAGATCCTCTTTGCGTTCTCTGGCCCTCCGTCTATCAGCACTCGTTTCTGCAGTCTTTATGGCATCTGCGGCCATTTCTATCATTTTATCAAGAAGTGCTACGTCGGGCAAGGGCTCTCCTGACTCCGACTCCTATCCTTGGGGATCGATTAAGGGCAACGGCAATAAAAACAAAAGTCTTACCTCTGGGTTGAAAGTAGACGACTTGAACTCGGCATCAGTGCCAGGCATCCGGTCCAGACCACTCTCGGCTGTCATACAATCCTCTCTCGTCCTCCACATCTGCGCCAAGGCTAAGCTGATATACATGTGTCGATTGTAAAGCCTATCCGCTTCATCAATTGCAAAAGGAACAAGTCTTTGATCCTTCCCAGGTCGAGCGCGAGAGAATGGAAACAAGAAGGGGCGCAGTTGGTCCGTCTGGTATTGTTGTTTTTTCGGTTTAGGCGACGGCGGCGGCGACGGTGCGGGTGTTGCTGGTTGTGGGTTATGGCGGTATCCGTTTTGGTTTTGCTGTTGCTGCTGATGCAACTGGGAGGACATCCCATGTGGGTGTCCACCGTGTGCCGCTTCGTAGTCGTCGTGATGATAGTGGTGTCGAACCGGAATAGGCGAATATGCTTTTGCAAGTCGGCTTGCAAGAAGAGACGGTTTGGGTGTTTTGGAAGCAGATGCGTCAATGGCCAAAGGCGGTAGTTGGGGTGGAGGCGAGAAAGTCGGGTACTTGACAGAGGTCTCTGTGTGGAAGGTGTCGATGTCAAGAGGGGAAGACTTGATCTTTTCGGCTGATCGTGAAGACTGAAGTTAGGAAACGGCTGATGCGAGCACGAGGGTTCCTCACAGTTCTCGGACGATGGAGGGAGGTCGGCGAGCTCTCGGGCAAGCTTCTTTACACGAATGTGATCGCGTACTCCGCCCCAGCATGTCAGCAACGTTTTCCATAAAACAAGGAGCAGCTGATAGCGGACATGAATGCGCGTCGATACGTGATGACAGGAATCTTACTTTCTTGATGGGGTAGCCTTTGGCGGTTTTGTCACGGAGATTCGACACGACGTTGAAAAGGTATACAGGAAGTGGAGGGTCCAAGCTCACTGACTCTCTAATTAGCCGGATTCGCCTCGTTCCGTTCAGAAAATAACACTCACTCAACTCGTCTGCGAAGTCGTCATGACCTTTGAAAACCTCGATTAGGTGATATAGCATCCCAAGGTACACCGACACTTCTGTTAGCACTTCCTCAATAAGGTCCGCTTTATCTTGAAGGGACACATGGAGATGGGCAGCTTGTTGGTCCGAAATATTACTGCGGAGAATCCAACGAAAAGATAGAGATTTGGTTTCCAGGATGCAGTGTTAAGCATGACGAACCATAGTAAATCGTGCTTACGACCGGCGATCTTCAAAGCTTCGACAATGCTACTGACCCCATTGGCAGCGCGGACTACCTTGCAATTCTCGAATATCCAATGTAGTTGATGTTCCGGAGATACAGTCTCTCCAAAGGTGCCTGACAGATCGTAGAACTGTTGAATAGCCACGACGACAAGAAAGTTGAAAGCGATAGACCTTGGAGGACGTAAAATAGTCGACGTGCATTCATGAACCGAATTTCGGTGTCACGGTGCTCCAGACTTTCCAGAAGGTATTCAACGGAGGCGCGTCTTTTCGATAAAGGAGCCTTGGTCCACTCTCCTAATTGGGCATGAGAGGATGAACGAGCGACTACTGCGCAGAAATGAACATGCCCTCGTGGAATGAGCCCTCCCAGGCCTTCATGTTCTCCGCAACTTGCGGCATCTCAATGTACGAGTAGAATTCCTCGATCTCATTCATGACGGTGTCTTCATCGTCGTACTTGAAGTCGAAGAGGGATTGCTGGAAGGAAGAGGATAAGACATGGTAGTACGGGGAGAGATTGGGAGCGTACTTTGGGTTTTTGGACGGTTCCAACGATTGCTTTGAGTTGGCCAAGCGTTATAGAGTCTGCTGGCGAGGATTCATTCATTGTTGGAGAGGAAGAGACTCACGTGGGGCAGGATGGAGTCAAGTCATGGCTTACATAATGAGAGTATATAAGGGCGGGTGTGTGTTTGTTGGAAAACCCGCCATCTTGCCGCCTCCCAGTAGTTGTCAGGTCCCTCCCACCGTCCACCTCCAACTCTGCGTTTGAGGACCGGCGTCCCCATCACTTTCGCGGCGAGGAAAAGCAGTTAGCAGCTGGGCTCGACAATCCTCTTTTCTCCTGCTTTTTTTTCTCTTCCCGCACTCCAAAAGGCACGCCTTCGCTGTGCGTTTGCCAACACCGCTAGTCCCCACCCCGCCCTCGGCTTCTCGTCTCCTTTACGACAGCTCTTACGACTACCACCACCCTCCGCTCTCTTACACCCGCTCTTTTCACCAAGGAGCTCTACCTAGACCAGAGTTTGCTGTCATCTGCACATTCTTTGTGTCGTTGGCGCATACCTCTCCTCTATTTCCTTCCTGCAGATGCCAGTTCCCGTTCCTCGTCAATCCAAACCGCTTGCTCATCCAGTCCTCAAATCCACCCATTCTGTGCAACGTCAGAGTCAGAACGTCACTGGCTCACTCCCCGTCCCGCCGCTTGGGCCCCCACCCTCCTTTGGACCCCGTGAGGAGTGGCTCAGCTCTCTGCCTTCCTGGAGGAGGAAAAAACAGCGTCTCGGTTCAGACGAGGACGGTCTGCCTGCAAACTTTCATCCTACTCAGGATTTTTACCTAGGGTTGGCTGCCGCGGGCAACGCGACAGGCATTAAAGGGGCTCACGCTGAAGCGTGTATCCCGCCCATGTTCCATCACCATCGAGGGGCCTCGGAAGTCGTCACAGCCCGCGATCAATTAGGTGGGATGAGTGG
This sequence comes from Galerina sulciceps, assembly GCA_023014345.1. Lineage (NCBI taxonomy): Eukaryota > Fungi > Basidiomycota > Agaricomycetes > Agaricales > Galerinaceae > Galerina > Galerina sulciceps. Next base: position 211,332 of record JAEDXJ010000005.1, on the reverse strand, counting down.
CATAGATGTTGAGATGGGCCGTGGTAGCCGGCTTCCTGCCTTGACTCCAGCACATCTCGAAGGAGATGCCAACATCTACGCTCCCTACGATGGAGTCGATGCGATACTACAAATTATGCCTCATGGACTCCACAGCAAATCGTCCTCTATCCAGGACTTGACCGATTCGGCAACTCTCAATAATCGATCCTACCATTCTGGCGCTTTCTCTCCAATCTTTGAAGATCAGTCCCCTGGCTCCGCCAGTGGTCCGGATACCGGCTCCAGTCCCTTGGAACCTCTCACTCCCTTCGGCGATTTTGTTGATCGCGCTGTCGCAGCTGCGCAGTACACCAGTCTAGATAGTCATTATGTGGACCGCGGCGTCATCCAGAATCACTACAAAGAGAACGGCATTCCAGATGTTTATCAGGCTGCGCCCATCTTCCCGTCCATCGCCGACCTGCCGAAGCAGCAAGATCCCATTTCTGACACCGTCACTCCTGGTTCCAGCGTTGGCTATAAGACACTTGTTGAACCTCTGTCTGAATGGGTAGCCAGTTATGTTTGGAAAGTTTGCACGACTGGATTCAGCCTGCCGTCTACCTTTGCCCAGCCTTCGTGAGTCTTTGTTCCTATAGTTCTGTATCTTGATCATCTTTTCTGATCTGAACACCTTGTGAATCACAGGATGAATGCCGGGCCGTATTCTGTTACCGCGCCGAGCTACTTGGCTCCTTCCGTCCATTCCTTGTTGTTGTCCACTCTATTGCAACCGTCCGCCGTTCTCTTAGCCATCTGGTACATCGTGCACCTCCCAGTGTACTTTGCAGCAGCGCCTCTGAACGTAGAGTCTGTGAAGGAAAATGCCTTTAGACTCGCTCTTCTGGACAGCGCCACGGAAATAAATTCCGACTCTGCGGATGCGAGTACAACTTTCCGCCTCGTTGTGCTCGGCTGTATGCTGGCCAACAAGTGGTTGGATGACCATACCTTCAGCAATAAAACCTGGTAAGTGCGCTCATTGATATGCAGTTTCAATAGACCTATTTACATTCGTAACAGGCACTCGATTTCCAATGTTCCCGTGCAGACGTTGAACAGGCTGGAATCGCTTGCGTTGGACATTTTCACCTATGACCTTTCGGTTTCTTCCCAACAGTGGTCGCAATGGTTGTCCCATGTCCTCTCGTACCATGTGTCTTTGTCGTCCCCGACTTTCCCGCAGCCAATATCCAGGCCTTCTTCCAACCCCCACTCTATCGTTCGTAGGGCGATTGAAGAGATCATTCAAGCCCCATCTACCTTCCGGCCAACCTCCAACATTCCCCAACCTATCTTCCTTGGTTTGGAGGACAGGCTGAGAGAAAGACAGGAGAAGGAGCAAGCCTTGTCTATGGACGTACTTGAGATTGACCTCGACGAAGATGGCCCCCTCAAAGAGGAATATTTGCCCAAGCGCCGTGCCAGTAAACTGTGCAGTCAAGTACACAACAATAGCCTTGTCCAGATCAACGAGAAGTGGAACCTATCTGATGTCAAGACTTTACCACCTCCCGCGAAATGGAGTCCTGCTGGAGATGAGCCTATTTTGAGGGACAGAAACCGTGTAAGCGGACACTATGTAGCTGTCCAGGCGCCCCCGATAGCCACTGGCTATCCTCCCAATGGTGATATGGCGTACAATCAGAACTGGAACCCTGCTGCATATGTGCCCGTGAAATCACAGTCAGGGTACACTTACGATGTGCCCCCCATTTTCAGTGTCAGCCACCGCAACTACAATCCATTTGGGTACATTGCAACTGTGCCTTTGCCTCACTCACGCTCTCAATCTCTTTCCTACGACCAAGATACCATAATGTCGCAGAATCATTTGCGCTCATATTCCCAGACACGTTTTGAATACAAGACCAGTGATATGCGCATGACGGCCTGCGAACACCCACACGTTCATGAAAGTGAGTCTAGGTGGATGGTGGGTGCTACGGGTCACTATCCTTATCCAGGACCGGCTTACATTCATATTCCTTCTGTTGGCATGCAACCTTCATGGTGAATGGCACCAAATGAACCCAACTCTCTTGGGTGACTTCAACCACTGTCACATAGCTCCTGGTTGCCTCGTTTTTTTTCGTCTGCCTCTCGACTCTCTAGATTGCGTCTCTTTCATCGTCCTCATTATCATCCTTCACAATCATCATCATCGACACTACACTACGCTCGACCAGCAACCCCGGCTACATTTTTTCAAGTAGTTCATGGGACTAGTTACGTTTTCCATCATCTCTGTCAAGTCTCTTCGTCACGCGCGTTGTACTATTCCTATTTTCCTTCCCTTGTCAATATCGGTCGTCGTTTGCTTTTGTCATCAGTCTCATCATTTTTTGGCCCCTCCCATTTCGAAAGACTTATCCATCCCGTCTGGGTACATAGGGCCCTCATTCATCACATCCATCGGAACCCCCTCCACCATTCGCACCTCCAAGTCGTTACCGTGCTTTCCCGGTTCGACGATCACCCACAAATGTACTGCCATTTGAGGAGAGGAAATGGTCATCCACTGCTTTCATTTGGTCTGTGCCTATGAATTTTTGTCAATTCTGCACCGGACTCTAGTTTTATTCGAACCTTGACTGCACTGAATGGCGTGCATTGTCGATATTTGCCAATCATCCGCCTCTTGAAATTCCCCCAACCCTTACGCCTTTCCTCAAGCTTGTTGATATTTATCTCCTTACCTACCTCACACTAATTGCCAATGCATCCGCCGTCATCGTCGTTTAGTACCGGCGTATTTTTTTTTTTACAAATTTTGTTCTTTTGTCATGTTTCACCTTTCCACCCCTCATCGATCCCAGGCGTTACATAAGTCCTTATGCGACTTACAAAAGCACAAAAATAATTGTTCACCTTCTTTTGCGCTTCATCTTTTCTGATATCACCCTGTCTATATCGAACCCTTCCTCACTTCGCCTTTGTCCCCCTCTCCTTGATCTCTCCTCTTATGATTCGATCCGTCTCCCCTTCGTATTAGCCGCACATGATACTTGTTTTTGTAGGTAAGTCATTATGCAAACTTCTGTCATATAGTTGCTGCTAGTATCTGGATATGGATGCAATGACACATGCCTGCCCACATTCGAGCTCGAAAGGTGTGATCTATTCATAAAAGCTGAGTATAGAGGTAATACAATAGTTATTTGTGTTTCCGGATCGTCCGTCAGATTCGAACTACAATGAACGGCACCTGTGATTTTCCAAGGGTTAGTGGCCGAGTAATAAGTCAAAGACAAAATTCTTACCTCAACATCTTCGTCGTTCTCGTCTGCAACCATGACTTCGACGATGAGATATTTGACATGAGATGGAGTTTGCTTCTTGCTAACATGCTCCACCAGGTGGCTAAATTTCATGGGCAACCTCTCATCGCTCTGGTCAAGTTTAATCAGGGCAATGTAACTAAAGTTCAACATCATGCTGACCTTTTTCTTTCCAATCCAAGAGTTCCACAACATACTGACACCCTGGCTAACCATAGTTACTCCAAGTTTGTGCTCTTTTTCGAAAAAGGAGATGATCTCCTTCAAAGAAGGATCATTCTTAAACTCGAAACGATCCCAGAGCGTCCATTCGACATCTCCATACTTCGATTTTTTCGCTGCGATAGGTTCCGAAAAGCCAAAGAATGGCAAAGCCAGGTTAACGAATCCATTCTTGTAATCTTCTAGTTTGTTCTTGCCATCAATTATCTACGTATGTTCTTATTAGGAAAAATGGACGATCGACTTTGAATGAATGCATGTACCTTGTATAATTCTAAACAAACTAGTCCGGTCACAAGAGACGTTGTGGTTGCGATGGCAGGAATGATCTTTCCCGCAATTTGCTTCGTAGTATGTTTGTCGGCTATGTTGATGCTATAATTCATAGCACGGAGATTGGACGCTGCTGTTACAAAGTCGATATGGTGGTTTGTGTCATCGTCCTTTTCAAACTCGCAGGGATTGAGGCGATAACCGGCAAGAGAAGATGGCGAAGGCAAGATATGGATCAAAGTCTCTGTATCTTCGTCTAGGGAATATGTTGGTCACGATAAGAAATTTTGAATGGTTGACTCTCACCTCCTCCTCCGGCATTTTGGGGCACGGGCTCACTGTCAGAGATTTGTACTTTAATACCGCTCTTTGGAGTGAATTCGGGGACAATGACTGAATCTGTCACTTTGCGAAAGAGCGCAGGATTTGTGTCGCCACGAAGACCGTAATTAAATGCATGGAGATTCGCCGCAGAAATAATGTACTCTAGATGTGTTGGCTATTGTGAAAAAAAAATCAACTTTCGGTCATAGACTGTACCGAGATGACTTACATCGCTAGAATTGAAAGTGAGAGGTTCCGGAGCTCTCTTGGGTCCACTCCAGAACGGTTGCCCAGTGCTCGTAACGGCGTCTTTCGGCAAACTGAAAAGAAGCTGACGGATATCGTTGTTGTAATCCCTTTCGAACTGCAGTCGAGCCCAGATAATACATTCTTCGAATGTCAAGGGTTTGTTCGTGACGAGGAACGATGCTATTTGTTCAATTTGTTCTTTGTGTTGACCCGAGTATTTCAAAGTGCTCTCCAGATAATTCGGCTCCGAGAGGTAGGCATTCACAGCTTGAGGAGGTTTGACAAATAGATTGTCGAACTGGGTTCGGCTCCACTTTGAAGACTTCAAAAACATGAATCAGCCGGGCTACTAAATTACGTACCTCGATTGTGTGGTTGATAGCGTTGGGGAAGTTCTTGATAGTGCATGAAGGCGTCTCCTTCTCTGGAGGATCTTGCGACGAGGCATACGATTCAGTTAGATCAGGGACAATGACCTGGGTATTTCCCTTTGTTCCAAGGGTGCCAGATTCTAGCAACGGTTTGCGATAGAACACACAGCGTTGATCCATATATAGGCCTGTATGCCAGACGATCAGAAATCTCGTAACATAAAGCGAAATCGAGAATCGCATACGAGCTTTGACATTGTCCAGCGCGTTTGTCACTCCATCGATACCATCAAAGAATGCCTCGTCGTAGATATCTAGCACGTTGATAAGTGAATTATTAGTCAAATCACGATAGACACTGACTTTCGGTAGTAGGTCCTACGGGCTCCTGTTTTGCCAAGATTTTGCCCACTAGATCAGGGTTCATCTCTGCAACGGCCACAGCAGCAACTTCGGCCTTGAAGTGTCCGAGATCCTTTGCCCGGAAAAGAAATTGGCGATTTAAGTTACTCTTTTCGATTGTATCCAGATCCGTGACGTGGATGATCCCATTTGGGCCAGAACCAACCCCCATCATACTCCAGTTTTTCAACATCTCACAACCAATAGCCCCGGATCCCACAAGGAACTGTCGATGATTGGCAATTTTCTCCTGGAATACCTTTCCAAAGACTGCAACTTGACCATCATATCTCGAGCCTATGGGCTGACAGTCTGCCTCTGTTGGCAGCGTGTTTGGTAAGGATTCCAAGGAGTCGAAATAGGTGTGTTGGAAGGCTGGGTGAAATTTAGCAGAGCATGCTTTGAGCACTTCCTGTGCAACAAATCCGCCGAGAACGGCGTTCATCGGAGACAGGTCACCCATAGCTTGATAAGCTAGTTCCTTGACGATCCGCTCGTCTGCTTCACTATCTAACTCCTTTGCTAACGCAACCACTGCAGCTGCATCCTCATCGTTCCTAGGTCTAGGCAAACGGTTATGCTTGCTGGAAAACTCGGAAAGCGCTTGGAATCCTGCGTGAAGTGCGGCCGGACGATCAAACTTTGCAAAATCAGTGATGAGGAATTCGGGGTTTTTCAAAGACTCTCTTAACGATTTCTGGTGCCATTGTTAGCTCGTTGGAATGAATGATAGCCCCACGTACATAATCAAGAATCTTAGGCATTTTTACTTGCGTAAATATGCCCCCAGATTTATAGTCGCTCAAGCTTGAGGTATCTCCTATACTGAACGTATATGGCCCTTTGACAGTGATCTTGCGCGGCTCGCAACCGTTAAGCTCAGACATGCCTTGGACCTCAGAAAAAGTTACAAAATCGCCGTCTTCCAACCCATGTCTCGTTTCATCTAGGCAGGTTACCACGGTTTCTTTGTCCTGGAATTTATAAGAACATAGCGACGTAACTTAGATGAGTCCCATTTACCTTGTTAACTGAAACGATCATACCAGTTAAGGGTTGTTCGCCAGTTGGATCCACGCAGGTGAATTTAGGTCCAAAATCATTGAAAGTCGAACTGGTAGCAAAAGTGTGCTGTTCAGTCTCTAAGACGTTTAAGCCAAGGAAGATACGCCACGGACCCAAAAAGACCCCTTGTCTCTGCAGAAATAAAGTGGATACCATTTTCGTGAGTCCAGTCATTGATCTCCAACTGCTTTTTGAATGGTACACCACAGAGAACCACGACCTATATCTGTTGCCTAAATGAAAAATGAAATAAGCAGCGAAACAAACACGCACGTGAAAACCTTTAATGAGATCGACTGTAATTTCACTTCCTGGCTTTCCACCAAGGTCTCGGACCGGGACATAAGTATTCAGCTCTGCAAGTCGGGGTAAGGTCGCTGCAGCCCTGGACCTTCCGATATCATCAGCGCGTAGGAAGAACTACGCTGTAATATCAGCCAAGCAATCCCAAAGACTGTCATATGCACATACTTGCGTGCTGAGGTCTTGGATGGTCACTGGTTCTGGGTCATAGATTGTTACTGACTTCACGCCAGCAAGTGCTATATTCTTGGCTATATTGTTTCCATTGTTCAGTGTTAGTGTATCCAAGACTCAAAGGATATCATACCGATTTCAACACCTAGACCCTTCAGGCCGACGATTAGCACATTGGAGGCCGCCATCTTCCTCATGGCTTGAAAAGGGTTAGAACTTCGAAGAAGATAGTACAAGTGGAAACACACCTTCATGTCCCAGGACGTAGCTGGTTAAATGAATGGTAAATGACTTGATCACGGAGCAAATCGATACCAGCTTACAGTTGACGTGAATAAAGACCTTCATCGATCGCAGCTTCGTCGATGTCCATTTGATTGGCCAGACTTGAAGAATCAGCCATTAGGAATATGTTGTTGAATTAAGGATAACTTTTTTGTTGTTGCGGTCGGATGGTGGCTTTGATGAAGAACAGTATAGAAACAGTTGGAAGTGAACAGCAATCGAGTCTCGCGATCTGAGCAATATACAATCATGTGTTGCTATTGGTCATCAGCCATCTTTGCTTATGTAATACTACACATCTTTAAAATTTAAATTGAGTCAACGAAATATATAAGCAGTCAGTTACACTGTAACTTACACAAATAATAGATAAATTCATCAGGCAAAAATTCATTGGTACCAAATTGGTACATAATATTAAAAGTGCAATAAGTTTGTTAGCAATCGAAGTCTCCAAACAAAGGATAGTGTTCACTGGCGAGGCCTTCTAGTCAACTTCTAGTAGTCTGTCGTAAAGTCTGTCCAGTGAGAAATCTGAGGGACTGGAAGGCGGCCTTTCCCTTCTTGAAGTCACCATATGTGGTTGCAGAATAGAATGCTCCAATCCTTGCATGAATGTCAAGATGAGTATCCGGAAAATCAATCCTCGGTTCACTTGTCCAGGCATAAAGATATCGTAAATGGGCTCTCCATTGCTCTGGTTGCAAGGTAATGTTGAAATCGAGGGCTTGGAGAGCCGTGATTTCAAGCCGTGTAGCCGATGACGGCTCAAACTTGGACCCATAATACGAAATCCTGTACGCCTCGTGTCAGAAACATAGGTGGGCAGCCCGCATATTAAGAGTCCGCACCATTTGTTGAGCTGGTAGGCCTGGTCTTCGACATTCTTTATAGCCAAGGTATATGTAAGAACAAAGAGTCTTGTAGTAGCTACAACACCAGACGGCGTGTAGAGATCTTTGGCACATATAAGGCCACTTGGGAGCAAGTCTAAGACGTATTTGGTTGCCAAAAATGCAAGTTCATCATTGGCCTGGTAACCAAACCAAAAGAACTCGAACATATTATCAGCCAGATGCGCGATGGTGACTTGATTGGCTGACGAATAGCTATGGAGGTATCGGTGAACACAGTTGAAAGATTGAATTAGAAAATGACATACGGGGCTGGCTTTCCATCATTACGTCGTACCAGACGAGAAAGCAGGAAGTTTGCGAGCCATTGGCGCAATGCAAGTGTTTCTGTTATTCTGGCCTGATAATGTAACAGAAGAGCCTCTATCTGCTCGTCAGATGCTAAAAACGCTTCGCTGATCACCGACGTGTGTGATGGGGAATCAAAGACCTTCCGATTTCGGGTGTCATCCCTTGTCGCAGACCAGTTGTGAGACGCATTGAAGTCGTCATGACCTTCGACGGTTGCGATAACATGTCGACCGAGCTGGAAGACCTGGGGGATGGGCTCCTTGCACCGTGAAGTAACTGAAATTCGAGGCGAATATTGAATGTTGAGGGCATGTACTTTGCCTGCGGGTGGTGACTATTCGAAGAAAGGTGATTCGGCCTGATCAATAGCACTCTTTAGGAATCCCTTTTCAAAAATAAGACTGAAGACTGCTGTCGTCTTCACAGTTTTCAACGTAGGGGAGATCTGACGTAGTGTTTTCTTTTGTTCGAACGGAACTGAACGAGGTTCTGATAAGTGGTTGAGTTGAAACGCGAAAAGTTCGGGTAGAATGTATTCTTCTGACGAAGGACGGTCAGCCGAAGGCCTGAAGCAAGACGAAGGATGAAGCAGTATACAGCGAAGAGAGGCATATCCTCTGGGGAAATGGAGACAATAAAAACAAAATTTTGGCCATCCTATTATATGTTCGAGATGCGTCCTGATAGGGCAATCGTCGTCGTTAGGTACATTGTCTATGGGCCAGTGGCCGAGAAGAAACGAATGCTGAGGAGCGAACTTCAGCAGATGGGCCACTTTGTCTGACAAAATTGTGAGGAGAGATTTGCCATCTGACTGGCGGGAATCTGTCATAAATACCTAGAGCTCTTGCCGGGAACTTGCCATTGACAATGACGACGGCCGTTGTCTTTGCAAAACGGAGCCGTTAGCTTATTCATTCTCAACCTCATATTTCCAACGTAAACATGTGGCTATTTAACCGTTCGATCTACACGACAGATTAAGCAAACGGCTGGAAAAAACGCAGCCAGAAACAAACAATACTATGTGGAAATTGAAGACAATCAAAGGGCCAGCGGCATATGCCGATAAATCTCCATCATTTACGGTAGAACTATTGTTATAATTAGTATATTACTGAAAAAGAAGAACATTGACACTTACGTTACGCCGAAAGTTGAACCATAGTGAGAGGCAACCTCTATCAAAACTACTCCTAAATCCACTGGGGAGAAAATTTGAACTATCTAGAGTGGGCAAACGGGTAAAGTCTCACCGTTTATGTGAAAATTCCCATTCGCGGTTAACGATACGGAATGCAATATCCTCGTATGGCGGACCGGCACTGAAATGCAACAGCACGGTCTCATCGTTCCCTGGCTCTTTAACAATTTTATATGTTGGTGCTTTGGACTTATCGATGAGGTCGGGGTAGAATATATTGAACTAAATATAACCATGAGCAAGGCATTTCATAGGAAACTAGAGACGAACCTTGTATCCTTGAACGACTTTCGGCGGCGGGTTGTCCGTACTATAGAAAAATCAAGAACCTGCTGGAAGTGCACAGGTAGGCACCTACTCGTAATGGGTTTGATTGTACTTGTTCCATTCGTATCCGGTGTGAACACGATTGAAGTACCTCGGCTTGCGTGGCCGGTACTTGTCTTCCCAGTTGTAACTGGTGGGATTAGCAATATCCTCTTCAAGGTTGAATAATTCCTCTTCCTCGTCCAGATCCTTTTCAGCTTCAGCCCTATATAACGCCTCAGAAGCAAGATCTGCACTGCTTGCAGCCTCTTCGTTTTGGGTCTCGACGGCAGTAGGCCGGGCAGTTTTGGGCACAAATCGAGATGCAGCGACAGCGCGACGTTGTTCTAACTATGACAGAAAGTTGCATGAAGTTTCCATATATACAATTCCAACTGTTGGACTTACCAGAGTTCGTCGATCCTCTTTTTCAACATGTATGTCGATTTCCCGCTCCTCTGGCAACAGTTTGGTTATGTCAATGAGAGGAGGGCTCATTGCACGGTCGTAAGCTTCCATATCTTCTGCAGGAACTACCTCCTCGACGACTTCCATCTCAACCACAGCCTCGGAAGCAACCCTTCTTGACGCCGATCTCGCCACGCCTGCGAGGAGTTCCTCCTGGGCCTGTAGAGCCTCATCACGTTGCCGTTTTCTAAGTTGCTCAAGTCGATTGCGGACAACAACTTCGTGGAGACTCTTGAGTTTGGCCTGAATGTATGGGATAAGGCTCTACTCTTTGGAAAAAACAATATCTAACACAGACCTTGGCTTTCCAGACCAATAGCTTTTTGAGTAAACCTTCCCAATAATCTGTATCCACCGGTTCACCGCTAGTCAGTTTTTCTTGAATACGTCGCTGTAGAGCAACGAGGTCTTCATATGTTTTTCCTGACAGTAGGGCTGCTATGTCGCCTTCCACTGCAGTTGCAGCTTCAATGCCCATTCGTTTGTTGGTCTGAATACGATCCAAACGATCCTTGCATACAACCATCATATTCTAATGTGATTCAGCAAAGAAGTTCGACGATCTGCAAAAAACTTACCGTCCAAAAGTCGATGTTGACATTGGACGTTTCCAACGTAAGATAATGTTCAATGTCGTCATGTAGTTCGTAGGTTTGCTCGGAAGACAGGCTCTAGAGTAACTGAGATGTGGGAGGTTTCAATGTCAGATAAAATATATAACCCACGTCAAAGATGTTGTAAGGTTCATCCAAATCAATTTCAAGACTAGCACCCTCATCTTCTTCCTTATCCTTTTCCTCATCCTCGCTCGATGGTTTGACGTACTTCAAATTCAGAGCCAAAAAATCAATGGCTTTCGCTCGCTTTTCTTTAATTCGGATGGCAGCTCTTCTTCGTTCCTGTTCCAATTGGAAATCTCCATCTTTGGACAACCATTCTGACATTTGAGCAGATTCTTGCAGCCGTGACATTCTCAGCTCTTCCTCCTCTCGCAACCTTGCTTCGACTTCCCGTTCAGCCCGTCGACGATTAAGGCGTTCGAGTTCCTCCTTTGCCTCCTGACGTCGAATGGCATCTTTTCTTTGAGCCTCTACTAAAGAGAGGCCTTTCTTCCTTTCCATTTCATTCTTTTTATGCCAATTAAATTGCTGGCCAAGGTTGATGTCATGGAACGGGTTGTCAGCCGCACTGTATATGCTGAGTTCTGCCACACGCCGTGCTTCCTCCTCCTCCTTTACGCGTCTCTTTTCGGCCTTCCTGGCCCTTCGTTCTTCTGATTTATCCCGCTTCCGCCTATGGGTAGAACATTAGCCCGATATAAAGTCCAGCGGTAAATGTAATTAAATTACTTTTTCTCTTTATGATCGCCATCTCTACTTCTGCTCCTGTTGCGTTTGTGATGCGACTCCCTGTCTCCATCCTTGCTTCTGCTTCTACTCCGCAAGATTTTGTGATGACCGTCCTCTTTCACTTTCAATTCATGACGAGTTGAACGCGACCCTCGTTCGGCGCGTGATTTCTCATCACGCCTCCTTCCTGGTGATGGTGAGCGGGAGCGTCGAGGCATATAATAGAGATAAAATGGACAATTGGAAAGAGTTGATCGAGGTTTGAGTTTGACTCTCAGGCTGTATACACATATTTGGGTCATGCAGTCATGGCTTCCGTTTTGGGAATACTGAGGCCAGAAAGTCATCACCAGTGTGCATAATGTTGGGTCCTCATCTCTGCTACTATTATCTTTGACCCAGTCTGATATTCACCAACGATACCCCTGGGGTTTGCCTTCGATGATGACCCTCAGAGTTAATTTGGCTGCACTTGGATTTCACACCAGGACCAGCATTAGATCCATTCGGACTCAACCTCGAGACATTCCAGAGAATTACGACCGTGATTTACCCCGTCTTCCTCCAAGTTTCGGCATTGCGACGCCGCGGGAGGTGTCCTCAGTTTTTTTTCACCCTTTCTAATCAGGCGCTGACAAAAGGTCATTCTAGCTAGTCGAATATCTCAATCAGTTTGTTATTGGCCAAGACAGCGCAAAAAAAGTTCTCTCTGTGGCGTAGGCATGCTGTACTTGCCGAATGCGCCTGACTGAATGCCCCGTTTACAGAGTATTCAATCACTATAATCGCGTTCGAGCCAATTTAGGATACAGTGAATCTGAAGTGTATGACGAGTTTGAAGAAAAAGGTGAGGCATATACTCATAACCATCACTACGCCTTCCAAATCGATTTGAATAATATCCCTTCTTAGTAAACCCTGGTGTCTCAACGGCTCGCCTACGTCCTTTAAGGAAGCAATTGCAGCCATTGTCTCTACGTGTCCGAGAGCAGCCACCTCTGTTTGAAAAGAGTAATGTCCTAATATTGTGGGTGTTAGTGGCTCAAACACGCTTTATTGCTAACTTTAATAACCATAACCAAGAGGCCCAACGGGTTCTGGTACGATACGATGTTGATTGGTCAGATCACATTTAGACTAATAACACCTTGTAATACCTCGACAGGGAAAACTCTCCTTGCCCGAACGCTTGCCAAGGTTCTTGACGTGCCTTTTTCTGTCAGCGATGCTACTTCTTTTACTCAGGTGAGTTAGTTGCTTGCTTCGATGGATAGTTTCTTGTTCTTATTTATCCAGGCAGGGTGTAGGTCCACGTCGTAATTCAACGAATTCAACCTGACCTTTGTGCGAATACCAGATGTTGGTGAAGACGTCGACATGGCCATTCAAAGACTTGTTTGTTTTTTTTTAATACTAAGATCATTGACCGATGTTTTACAGGTGCAAGCAGCTAACTGGGATTCGAGACGAGCAAGGTTAGTTCTGACTTTCATCTCCCTTGTGCTTCTTACCAGTGCATTCCGATTCCAGCACTGGCATAGTCTATATAGACGAGGTTGATAAGATTGCTCGTCGGTCTAGCTCTGGCACAGAAGGATCCAGAGACGTAGGTGGGGAAGGTGTTCAGCAAGCACTCCTGCGGATGATGGAAGGCTCGGTGGTCACTGTACAAGCGAAAGGCGGGGCCGCGATCGACACTTCGCCTCCTACTGGCGAACCTAATTTAAGGCCAGGCCATCGTGTGCCACACCTAGTTACTCCGCGTTAGTCTGATCATTTTGGCCACAAAAATCGGACATTGATTCAACTTCTGAGGTAGCCAAACCAGACGTGTATCATATCGACACAACTAACGTACTGTTCATCTTGAGTGGCGCATTTGTGGGTTTGGACAAAATTGTCCAGCAGAGAGTTGCCAAAGGGGTAAGAAGTGTGAGTTATCATACAGTTTTATTATTGACCATTTCTAGTCTATTGGATTCACTGCCAATCTGGCTTTGGAACCTACATCCCTACCATTCTTCACTTCCAACCGCAAGGCACATCATAACCCACTCGACCTTGTGGAAGCGTCTGGTACAATTTCTATGTTTGTCGCATCTTTACAACCTTCTGACCAGAGTCTTAGATCTCGTCAAATATGGGTAAGATATCTTTTGTCCCATCGAGGTTCACTAATCAGTTATTGTACATAAAGATTCATTCCCGAATTTATTTCACGTCTTCCATCAGTAACCACTTTGGCGCCATTAACCATTCCAGACCTTCGACGGATTTTGACTGAAGTGAAAGGGTCGTTAGTGTCACAATACACATCTTTGTTCGGATACTCAGGTGTCGAGATTCGTTTCACAAGCGCTGCTCTTGATGAAATCTGCAAGAAGGCATTCGAGCGCGGTGGAGGTGCTCGCGGATTACGCGGGATCATGGTAAGTTTCTCTTGCATGGTCCCTACTGTTTGCCGATGTGTAACCAGGAATCGTTGTTACTTGAACCTATGTACGAAGTGCCGTAAGTAATACTCAACGTTCTCGTCGGGCACCTGATATCTATGTCGATTGTACCCGTACAGGGGATCCGTAAGTGTAGACCTTATATTTTTCCCTATCGCTAAACCATCTTCCACAGGACGTTTATCACGTTCTTATCACCCTCGACGCAGTCAAGGGTGTCTCACCTGCAGGATACTGGAAGAAAGGCCAGGCCGTACAATTCTGGGAAGCTTGGGCCACGGAAGAAGGCACAGGTTCAAAAAAAAAATCGTGACATGACAGGGACGAGAAACGCTAAGCGACTTTGCATGGAAAATGTATCTTTACAAATCTGTAGTACTATTTCAATGTACTGTTATAATGTACCCTTACTCAATTCTGGATTAGAGAAATTTAGAATTCTGGCGCGATTTGTAACCATAGTGTAGACTTGGAACGTGTTACAAAATTGACCATTCTCCGTATTGTATCAAAGTGTAGAAACCGCATGTAAAAGTGGTGAATCGTTCGTTGAGCCATCCGTTCTAGAATCCAAAAACTACTCCTCTCCCTCGACTTTTTCTTCCACTTTCTCGGCCGTGCTCTCCTCGGTTTTCTCGGCCTCCTGCCCCGTCCCCTCCTTTGACTCCTCTTTCTTGAGTTCAGGGACAGCTTTGCCGCTTAAAGCTAGATTGGTCTTCTGACCGTCCTCGAAAGCGGTCTTGAAGAGTGCAGCATCTATGCAAGCATGTCAGTCCAGAACAAATCACGGCAGAATGCATACTCACTCTCCGGATTAGCGAATCGAATGGCAAGTGTCTCAGCCGTCGGAGGTTGTTCAGAATAGTCTGCAGCTACTTTCCAGACCCAACTCCTGTCGGATCCAACATTTGGTTGCAATCGCATATCGCCTGAGACTGAGGGGATAGATCAGACACCGTATGACCTTGCAGTAAGTCACTACTCACTGACGTGATTTGCGCAGACCTTCAAAGTCTTGTCGCGTCTCATCACAAGCCGAACCTTCTTGCTTTCTTTATGCGAAAGTAGACGAACGTCACCGGTTCCGCGCTCCTTCCATTCAGTCGAATCTCCGTCGAATCTAAAGAGCTTGGCGCGCCTTACAGAAGCACAAAAAAGCCAATCGGTAAGCGGGACTGATTTATCGCGATCACGTCGATTAAATGAACGCACATCTTGAAAAGAACGTCTTCATCCTCTTCAAGAGTTTTCGTGTCAACCTGCTCAGTGAGCTTGATTACAGGTTCGAAGTGAACATCGACTTCTTCTTCCTGGATGTACGAGAATTTATCATCAGACGATCTGTGGTATTCCAAAGCGGCACTGAGATCAGATGGCAAGAGAAGACGAACGCACTCTGGGTACAATTGCAGAGAGATTATCGGCCATTTTTCAAACGAAGATCGCAGGGGGTTCGTAAATGGAAGAGGAAGGGTTAGTGGAGATCGCGGAGGTTCAGGAAAATGTTGAAAGGAGATTGGATGGAGACCCCGGAACCACAGACTGGGGTCTATTGCCCTTTGTGTCGTGTCCAAATAGCTTCTAAACACTTACCACCACAATGCCTCCATATACCCATTCTTTCCTAACAATTTTCGTTCTCTGCCTAACCCTTATTTCTGCACATCTTATTGAAGTCCCAGCTGGGAAGAAGGAATGTTTCTTTGAGGATCTTCACGTGCACGACAAGGTCCTTCTTGTTGTCTACAACAACATATGCCAGTCTAACAGTCTTCGCCTAGATGACTGTAACCTACCAGGTCGGTGATGGTGGCCACCTGGATATAGACTTCTGGGTAAACAACCCCTCATACTGTCTAACGACGGCAATTCTAATTTGACTATTAGCTGTCCGACCCTACAGGAAGAGTTCTTGGAAAACAGATCAGGCAGTCGACGGGCCAACTTGCTGTTACAGCCGACAAAGATGGCCGCCACGAGTACTGCTTCTCCAATCAAATGAGCGCCATTGCGGACAAAATGGTTAGCTTCAATGTCCACGGGGTCATTTATGTTTCAGGAGATGGTCGGCTTGCTCTTGTTCTCCCAAAGCCCAAACTCACTGTCATCTACCACAGATATTGTTGCTCCTATTGAACGTGAAATCCGAAAACTGGCATCAGGGCTAGTTTCGGTCAAAGATGAGCAAGAGTACATTGTTGTCAGAGAAAGGGTACACCGAAACACAGCTGAGTCCACAAATTCGCGAGTGAAATGGTGGTCAGTTTTGCAAGCAATCGTGCTGTTTTCAGTGGTTGCATGGCAGGTATATTACTTAAAGGTGCATTTAATCTCTAACATATTCCTGAGTCTTTGCTAATTACTAGCTGCAGTCCTTCTTTGAAGTAAAGCGTGTAATTTAGTCGCTATGTTTTTAATATCTACCTTTTTTGTCAAACTTCCCTCATTTCAGCCTTCTGCGACGTCTGGCTTTTGATGAAGATTATTCTGGATCCAAACTGCACATTAAGGTGAGAGTTTCGATCATCAAATTACTACATCCGAATTGAGAAAATATCAGGACAACTGAAAACTATCTGCATGCACCTACTTTCCAGAACAGCACTTATCTCTGAAGCTGCAACCCAATAAACTGATGAACAAAAAACAAAAACAATTATTTCTTGGAAGATTATGAAGTCGAATAAAGCTTTATTGTTTAAAGGTAGACAATGTCCTGGGGGTATACTCAAACAACATCACAAATGAAAGATTACAATCAATGGCTGGGATGAGAAACATGATGGAAACTTGGCATAGATGGGCGTGAAGACATGAAGACATGACACAAGAATTAACAATCGACCTCAGCGATAGACACATCCAGGCAATAATGATCGATAAACGTACAGCTACAAGGGTGAATACTGTGAATTGTGAAACTGTAGCCACAAGTACTCAAAATAAAATGACAAGCGCTATTCAACGCCACGTCGGCCGGGTAGATTTACTTGTGCTGAAATCCCCACTGACATTGGGATCGAAAATGGCCGATAGGTTGCTCACAATCGATGACGACACACTGGACTTGAGTTTCAACGAGCCAGTGTTCGAGCTTCTCGTCAATGAAGGCCGCTTTGCACGCTTTGCTGGGCTGGCAGGGAGAAGAATACGACGAGCGCTCCCTTTCCCTCCTTCATCGGTGACAAGAGGCGAGATCTGGGGAATCATGCTGGATCGACGTCTGCCCTTCTCATTTCGAACCGGCCCTATGTTGGACCGTCTTCTTCCAGAACCCTTGCCGGCAGATGCATGGACGCTACTAGCTTTCCCTGTCGAAGGGCCGCGTCTATTTGGCGATCCTGTTAAACGATCACGCACTTTTGGAACACGTAAATTTCCATCGCTTGAGCTCGAGTCATCTGTGGAACCCATTCTGTTGAGGTTCATCTCCGACAGTGGGTGGCCACGGGAGTCTGCGCTGTTCTCGTCGTCTTCTTGAAGGCTTCCCAAAATTGAACCCTTTGATTTAGATTTGAGAAAGCTGGGGTCCAATCGACTTGATCGAGGACGTCTTGAGGAGGTCCTAGCCGACGTTGATGAATTGAACTGGTTTGAAGAGAGCGAGGAAGACAGGAAGCTTATGCTGACGCTGTCATCCGTCTTTTCGTTCTCGTCTTCCCACTCGCTCTCAGACCCTAAAGAAGAAGAACATCGTTGCAAGGGAGAAGGCACACAGTTCATGGTTTTTGCCGAATCAGTGACTATTGTTGCTGGACTAGGAGGAATGACTTGAAGAGATACTGGAGCTACGAGTGGGAGCAAATTTCCTCCGTCGTCGAGGTCACCTTGCCCCACCTCGTCTCGCCATTGCACGTTCTTGGATGACTTGGACGCCTTTTTCTCTTTCTCGGACGACGATCGTCGGTATGGTTGCGACACCAAACTAGATCGAAGAGACTTCCGAGGTGACTTATGCAATCGACGAGGTGGTGAAGCAGAAATCGAAAGGTTCCCGTAGGTTGATGAACGTCGAGAGGAAGCGGTCTTAGGGGGTCGTTGCAGCACAGCGGGCCCGGAACTGACCCGTCGGCCAATGGAAGCGCCATAGTTTTGGAAACTGTCGTAGACGGAATGTTCCGCGCGCTCTTTTACAACATAGGATTCCGTGGAGTGTCCTAGAAGGCTCTTGAAAATTTCATCGTTCTTTCCCCTCATGCCCTCCAACATTTTAGAAACGTTTTTGACTTCGTCATCGTCACGAGGTGCCTTGAGAACATTCGCAGCCTCTCCAACCATCACTGTACACCTGCCAAGCATGCCAACGAGTTTCACCATGACTTCTGCCATATCAGCAACGGCTTCGCGCATGGCCTCGCACTCGTTTTCGGTCTTTAACCTCTCCATGCTTGTCTTGGTGCTGGAAATTTCAAGCTTGACATTTTCCATGCTGACCTCATCGAGTCTTTCAGACTTTCTCTCTGAAACGGCGCGCATGGTCGCATCAAACATTGCACTGGAATTTAATGAGCGCTGGAGTCGTGTATTTAATGCTGATCCCGGCTTAATAACGTCTTCTTCTGGGCCAGCTAATGCTTGCAATAATGCTCGCTCTGCCCTAGAGGCACTTGATTGGTCCCGGCTGTCCACTTGGGATATCCGCGCTTGGATTGTGTCAAGCTTGATCCTTGCCACGGCAAGTTTTCCAGAGCACGTCGCCCCGTCGCTGATGGAATTTTTGGTCTGCTCCATCTTGAGATGGACATCACTTCTGGCTCGCTCGACTTCTGCTTTTGCTTCGGCCTTCTTTCGAGCTTGGATTTCCTGCTCGGAATTCTTCTTTCCCGCTAGTTTTTCCTTCAGTTCCTCGATCTCTAGATTGAGTCTATTGATAGCCTCGACATAACGTCCAACATGACGATCGACATTAACGACATTCCTGGTTATGACTTTGGTCTTGATCTTGGTGGCCCGTTCGGCATAAACAAGTGTATTATGGGTGTCGTCAAAGTGATTGGAAGTTGGTGCCACACAAACGATCATGACCGTTTTACAATTACCACCAAGTGCAAATTTGAGCAAACGAGTAAGTTTGCTATTCCGATATGGAACGTGACGAATCGCACCCCCGCTTTCACAAAGCGCGTTGATGCAATTTCCAAGTGCCAAAAGAGACTTGTTGATATTGGCACCTTCTACCATACGCTGACCCATGTTGGTTGTAGCAGCTGCGCGTTCGCTGCCAGCAAGATCGATAATGGACAGTGTGCCCATAGTTCTCTGTTCAGTCAACGCGGCTGTTCGAGGGGCTTGCGTCACATGAACTTGAAGTACGGCATGAGAACGAGAGCTCGTTTCGTTGGCATGTGTAGGACTTTGAGTTCGCCTGAGATTTCCTTGCAAAACAATTTCCTTGACTTCTTCAGCCGTCCTTGGTTTCAGCTCAACCAAACCGACGACCTTTACGGTCTTGTCTTCACGTATGGATAGACCTCCTCGTTGATGCAGTGTACCGGGTTCCGCAAGAAGGTCCCGAATCTCTTCATTGTATATTTCAAGAAAAGTAACCATGACTTCGACATTCCATTCGTCGGACCTATCTTCAATTCGCTGAAACAGATCGGCCATGGTCAAGTAGATAATGCCAGGATCCGTGTCCGTCCCGCTAATTGTATGGGTTTTACCACATCCGGTGGCCTAGAGGAGGGCTCCAGATTAGGGTCAAATAATCGCTAGAAGTATTATAGCTTACACCATATGCAAATACGGTCGCGTTGAAGCCGTCTAGAAGGCCCTTAAGAAGAGGTTGGGTTGTGGCTTCATAGACGTCTTGTTGTCTTGCTTCGTGTCCGAAGACGCGGTCGAACATGAATCTCCTATCTTTGTACCGTTTTGTTCCTGGAGGCATGAAACCACGTTCCATGAATGCTCTTGCCCTATCTTTCTCGTCTGGATCGAAGGTAAGAATGCGGTCGTCCACAATTTGGACGATGTCTCGTAAAGTGGCAGTATTGACGACTTTGCCAGGTGTGGATAAAGCGCCTTCTCCCCTGATCGTCGAGTCGTAGCAAGGTTCTGGGAGGCGGGAGGCTTCCCATGATGTTGGTGGTCGTACTCGAACTGTTGGAAAGTCAGTCTAAATGAAAAACACTGCAACAATGGGATGCTGAAAGGACCTGCAACGGTGATGGAGCCTGCGGCAACCATAATCTAGATAAAAGAACAGTTGAATTCGATGGGCGATGTTGCGGCTGTCGTTGATGTGAGGGATGAAATGAAAGTAAGGTTGGAATTGAAATACACTCCCAAAACTGAACCATCAGCGTGTTTTTGTCACGTGCTCGCGTCTGCCCATCATTCATCTTATCTCTTGCCATATATAGACGCATCACTTTTTTTTTTTTTTTTTGAATTCTCTGTATTAACGTGCTACAAGTACACTAACTACTAAGACGCACGGGCTGGAGACGTACCCAACCTGTCTACGAAAAGATCTAACAGTATATGACAGCGATTATTGTACAGCTAATGGAATCATAGAGGTAGAGGAGAATTAGTGGATGCTTGAGTCTTTGTGGCGGCTCTTGGGTAACGGAGACGCATCACTTTTCTCTTGACAATGTCTATCTCTGTAAAATCTCCGGCTGATTTTCACGTTCATTTACGACAAGGCTCAATATCAGAGCTTATCGCACCTCATATACGGAAAGGTGGATTCGATCTTGCATATGTTATGGTAGGTCTACTCAAGACAGTATATTGTTGAGTTCTAAACGCCTCAAAGCCTAATTTGAAACCACCAATCATTTCTACTGAGCAAGCCCTTAAATACAAGGCAGAACTAGAAAGAATCGAACCCAATGTCAAATACTTGATGACTTTATATCTTTCGCCTGACTTAACCCCTGAAGAAATTAGAAGAGCGAAGCGAGCTGGAATTGTAGGTAAGCTCTCGATTCTCATTGGACAAAGTTAATATAAATGTATACCTACATTCGTAGGGGTCAAGTCGTACCCTCGGGGTGTAACCACCAATTCCGATGGGGGAATTGAGTCTTACGAAACTTACTACCCAATCTTCGAAGTGATGCAAGAAGTTGACATGGTCCTCAACTTACATGGAGAAGTACCTTCGGATTCAAATGAGGTTAGCACAGCCGATAACTTTGCGCTGTTCTGCGAACTCACGAGTCTACAGAACATTCACGTTTTAAATGCAGAGCCAAGTTTCCTACCACACCTATTCAAGCTCCATAAGGCATTCCCATCATTGCGCATCGTCCTTGAACATGCTACGACCAGAGCCGCTATTGACGCAGTGAAAAAATGTGGGCCAACTGTTGCTTGTACAATTACAGCACATCATCTGGCATTAATCGTCGATGATTGGGCGGGTCAGTCCTGGAACTTTTGCAAGCCCGTGGCTAAGTATCCCGATGACCGACAGGCCTTGCGAGATATTGTTAAAGAGGGTTAGCATAATTCTACCTATTTTTGGAGTGTAAGGCTTAAAAGTATACCAAGGACATCCTCGATTCTTCCTTGGGTCTGATTCAGCACCTCATCCACCACACACGAAATCGACCAGTACACCAATGCATGCCTGCGCTGCAGGTATCTACACCTCGCCCATCCTTCTTCCACTTGTAGCACACCTCTTGGAATCGTTTGGTGCCCTGGACAAGCTCGAAGGTTTTGCAAGTGAGCATGGTAGGGCATTCTATCAACAACCAATTGAACAGCAGCGAAGTGGAAGGGCAGTCGTGACATTGCAAAAAAGTCCACGTGGCAAGTTTGTTGATGAAAAATATGTACTTGGACACGAGAGTTTGGTGCCTTTCTGGGCTGGCAAAGAAATTCGATGGGAAATTGTCGAGTAAGGCTCTCAAATTTTGAATATAATATGCTGATGTGTGCAGCACTATCACGAGTGCTCAGTGCAGAATAGCAATCAGAACTCCTTACGCTACATAAAATCTTCAAGGAGCATACTGAGAATCCATTTTTATTCTTGACTTATAGCTTGTAGACTTGGTCAGACGTGTATCCCATCTTTTCAAGGATGCCACCCAGGGGTCCCTGTGAAAGGTTATGACCAAATGGACCAGCAATGGAAGATATCATACTATAAAGGTGTCATTCTTTCATTCAGAAAGGAGGGTATACAAATTCTTACGGGTCGGGGCCACAGACCAGAAAGAGTATGCGTCGAGATACCTCTACCACTGGTACTTCCTTGAGCCAAAGCTTGCTCCACCACGAGAGTTCCTGCGGTTTAAGGTCAAGATGTCGTTCCAAGGCGCTCTCCGTTATTTTCCCTGTCATCACTTGCGGAATAGATACAGGAGCTTGTGATCCATCGTCCTCATTTACAAAGACTTGAACTTTGAACCTATCTGGATTTTCGGCTGAAAACTTCAGCAGAGGTTCCAACAGAAGGGCAGGTGGTAACTCTTGTGGTACGCGGGAGGAATGAAGCAGAGTAAAGCGTGTAGTTGATGACAGAGTCGAGTTTGATATTACTTTATTGAATAGCTGGATGAAAGGTGTTATACCTGTGCCTCCAGAAATCTGCGGCGCCTTCATAAGTAATGCCGATAGAACAGACCAAAGAGGCGCTTACCATCACAACTTCTTCCCATACGTCCTCCTTCCAGGGCCATGTTTTGCTGGGTCCCCGCACTTCAATCAAGTCTCCAGGACGCTTGGTGTGTATCCAACGAGCAACTTCGCCAGCCGGGTACTTCTTAATCCAAAATAACATATGCCCACTGTTTTCGAGACCATTCAAAGGTGTATAAGGTCTCTCTACCTGAATGTCGTGGTCCTTGATGTACACTGACCATATCGGACTGAAGTCGTTCGTTGGTTTTTCTGGTGGGACGAGATGTGGAGGGATAGCAATTGTGATGAGCTTCGTATTGGGGCCGGAGTCCACGCTGGAGATAACTTTAGACGAAATAAAATGTTTCGGTGAGAGCGAAGCTTTGGCTAGAGATATTGGGTCCTCGAGAAAAAAGTATATAGAGAAGCCTGCACAGAAGGAAATCACAATAGTGAAAATGCGTTTCCTGCGAGCTATATTCTCTGTGGTTATAAGTAATTTTTGATGAGAAAGAAAGCGCCTAGATGCATGGTTCGCAGGAGGAGCCCTAGATATGAGCAGACGAGTGGGAGGACGTCTTAACCACTGCCTCCACATTTTTGGAGTCGAAGAGCGGACCGTTACTATCCGGCTCATTGCACGGGACAAGCAAAGCCAAACACCCCTAATTTATAAGTCTCCAATTCGACACCACCGTCCTCCATCCAGGTGCGTCAGGCTAACTTGAAGTTGCCCGCCCATATTCTTCTTTCCTTGCGTCCTTGAAGGGCGTCTCTCGATTCTACTTTCTTTTTCATCTTCTCGTTTACATTACTATATAGCTTTGATATATATTCGCTGCTATGGCTTGTCTGGACGAGACTTCATATCTGGACTTCTCAGCCAACGCAATGTCACTCCAAGATTGCGGAACCACGCCATTTCAGCTCGCTTACCCATTAATATCTACTCCTTTGGTGCTACCCCGCGACTGGCCCGACAATTACTATTCTCCGTCCGACGACTTCCAATCGAATCACCTACTAGTTGACGACGCTCTGTTGAATCCTGTATCGGGTTCTCCACTCTCTGGACTTGGCATACGGAACATAGAACTATCTAAGGATTCGGAATCCAGGGACTTAGAAACGTCTAGAACACACGACGTCTATGAAAACTACACTCACGACCACCAACACGGTCACCGAAACCACAGAAAAAATGCTATCCATGTATCCCAGGAAGTTAAAACCGAATTTGACAGCTTGACTCAAGGGGCTCAATCTACAACTAGCTTGAATTCTTCTTGGTCCTTTTCATCTGTTCTCAAGGCCGCGGGGCTCGCTACTGATAATTTCATCTCGGACGAGCAACCCTCATTATCTTCGAAAATCTATCCTGATGCATCCACAACAGATACAACCGGCTGGTCATTTGAGCAACTTTCTGCCTCTACTGGAATGTCAATAGCCGATTTCGCCGCCCAGGTTTCTGCAACGGCCGAAGCGACTCTGCGACATATGTCGGATGACACACTTGAACGGTCGTCATACAATCCTGGCGAATTTCAGTGGTTCGACGACTTTAATTCTAGGAACCATACTCTGGCGTGGCTGCCCAAGGCCCAAGAATTGCCTCTTTCATCTATCCAAATAAACACGCAGCTGCGAAGTCAAGATGCATCTTGGATCTCGACTTGTGGCGGCATTAATCCTGCCGACCTCTCCTCAGTGCCTATTTCACTATCGCCACCTGCCTTGGTTCATGGCTCTGGGCGTGTTTTCTTAGTCCATCCTGATCACATCTCATTGCCACCTTTCCAAGAACTCCAGGTTGAGAATTCAACCGATAATGATAGCAGTAAAAACGACTATGGAATGCCCTCAGACCAGTCGACACCAGCGCAATCCGCGTTAGTACCTGACCATGCCTCACCGTACCAGCAAACAGATACGGTCCAGCGCTTGAATCCTGGTCGGTTGGATGTTTCACCTCGAAGCGAGGACGCGGTCTCCCTCTTTCAGAGCCCATCCAGCTCCGAATACTCTCCACATATACAATCACCGGGTATAAAGCGAGCACTTTCTTCCAGGATTAATACAAGACGCACGCGCAGTACTGGACCCGAATTCTCCGACACTACCTGTGCTGATACACACTTTTCTGAATCCCAGAACGATTTTGACTCAAAGTGCATAAACCTAGGAACTCCGGTTTTCGATGCACACAGGGGGATCGACATCGAAGAACTCAAGTCTAAGGCTGAGAGGTATAGGCTTCGAAACAATGGGCGCGATTACGACAAACGATGGTTAATATCTTTCGCTGGAAAGCTATCAGCTAGGGGAGAGCTAGTGGATGAATTTCGCTGCTATGTGGCTGGTTGCAAACAAAGCAATAAAAGACGGGACCACATACTGATCCACGTGGGCGCTCATCTTGACCAGAGACCCTTCAAATGCATGCATTGGTAAGATAACATGTCGTCTTCTATTTCTCAGGCAATATTTTTACAGGTTGTGCTGCTCGCAGTTCTTCTCGATTTCTACGCAAAAATGAATGCAAGCGCCACGAGCTCAGTCATACTGGAATTCGGCCTTTCTCCTGCCATCTTTGTCCGTCGCCTGCGGCCACTTTTGTTCGCCAGGACCTTCTTAAGCGGCACATGAAACGGACTCACCGCTTGGAAATCAAGACAGAGAAAGAAAACGAGGATGCTCACCGTCCGAAGAAGAGGACGAGGCGTTAGTGGATATGATTCTGTTTGGGCAGACTGAATAAATTTGATGAATCTACGAATAAATGTTCATGGACAGAGTTCAGAGAGGACGCTGCCAGGAGTGTAATATATGAAGACAGGAAATCGGTACAATGCGGATGATAGCGAGATGTATGCGAAAACAGACTATAAAATGTGTTGTAAGAACAGGGTATTCATCTAATAGCATAGAGCAAATGCGGGGGTAAATAGAACATGTGCAAGGAAGTCATGGTCTCCAGATAGAAGTGCGTGAAGGCGTGTTTGCTATAGAGGCCTTGCTCCGAAGTCGAGTTTTTGAAGGCGTCGCTGGTCGGAGTAGACCAGTAGAATGTTCCAGGTCTGCTCGTCTTATGAATTGCAGGGGTGTCAGTGGAGATCCCTTGTTGGACGGTGACGAGGCTAGCGAGTGCGGGCTTTGACCGCTGGGCGTCATAAGTGAGAAGGAAGGCACAAAAGGCGACCGTGGCTCAGGTGTGCGAGGCGGTGTTTCTGGTTCCAATGTTTCCAGTAGGGTGGCAGAGCTAATCCAATTTTCCCCTTGTGATCCTAATCGAGAAGGTGAATCCGATGCAATTCTAAAGCTGTCTGCGAAGTGGTCCTTAATGAATCTGGTAGGAAGTGTCAGAAAAAGCAAACTGACAGGCAATAACACGCGGACCTTGAAAGCTCCGTCCATCCACCACCTACTCGGACCATGACAGTTTGTGACCGTAGAATGCGGCAGAAACAAAGTTTAGGGTCCTGATTACCAATCCAATACTTTCCACTCTGATCACGCCAACTCTCAGTAATCCCTTCAATATTGATGCCAACGGGAAGTTGATTGACGACATCGCCCACGGCCACATCAAGCTTGCTCTTGGGGTCTGCAATATATTTCTTCCTTACAGGAGGGTCCACTTTCTTGTGAGGGGTCACGACACGAGGAAGAATGGACGAGAGCGAGTCCCTCGGAGCACGAGACCATGTTGACGCACTGATTGTCGGACGGGAAGGTCCTAAAGACGACCGAGAGTATCCTGACACTTCGGACATAGAGGGAGAGTAGCTCCGTTTTGACCCGCTATCGAGACGGGAGCGTGATAGGAGAACAGTGGGTCGGCGAGAGGGAGTAGAGGTAGAGTTCGACAGACTGGTCGTTCGCTGGCGTGAGGCAAAGGTTGAGCCATGCAAAGATGTATTGAGAGGTCCTGACACAGAACGAGTAGTTGATGCGCTGGATAACCGGCTTGTAGAGCGGCTAGACGCGTCATTTGGGCCAGAGATAGCCCGTCGAGGTTTGTTTTGAGGTGGGACAAGCATTTTACTTTTTGAGGGTATAGAAATGGAAGACACTGACAAATGAGAGTATGAACTGTTTTTTTTTGCTCCTCGAGAATGAGTGGGAGCCGCAGGTCTAACAGCTGGATTAGTGGATGTGCTGCTGTAACCAGAACGAGAACTGTTTCTGCTGATTACACTTGTCGGACGCGACTTTTTGCCGATAATGCGATCGTTGGCCATTTCTTGGAGTTCAATCCATGCTTGTTGGATTCTAGAGTGCTCTAAGGCTGCCCTCCGGTCACCCATGCAAGCATTGGAGGTTGAATTCAGATGACCTATGACATCTTTCGTGAAATCGAGCCTTGCAAAAAGCTGTTCTTCTGATGTTGCGGTTGCCACACTTCTATGTGCCGACGACAACATGCTGAGCGGAGAAGCGGGATAGCTGTCGACATGCTCTAACAAGTCACTTAGAGCTGCGTCGCAGGATTTAATGGCATCATCTACCGCGGCTAAGCTTTGAACTTTCTCTAGCATTCCGAAAGCCTCTTCCACTTCGGCCTTGAAACATTTAAGCTCTGTGTTGAGGTGGGTGTCGTCGATGTTCGCAGTCAACTTGTTAACATCAGAGGAGACGGCCGATAAGTCGCGATGCAGTTTGCTGTATTGCTCGTCAGTGGGTAAACCTTGCAACGAATACAATGCATCTTTGATAGCAATGGAGCGGAAGCGTTTTGTCAGCCCAAAGAGCTGCGATTGAGGGTCTATGAAGTCTTGGAATTGATGCGATTCCGTAGATGATTGACTTCCAAACACATCTATTTACAAATAAGCTCGGAAGACGCAAAACGCGAGGAATCTACATACCGGTTTCAACGACAGACTTGAGGTCAAGAACTGTTAGGGCTTGATTTTCGTGAACCCCAATTGCCTCCCTTTTTCCCTTGGTCCGCTCGATCTCCGCTTGATGAGCTTGTTCGTCAGCGAGCCTTTGTAATTGCGTTTGCTGCTTCTCCAGCACCTTCAATTGCTCTTGTTGCTTCCTTGCCAGCTCATTCGCTGCAAGTTTACTTTCTCTATTTAACCGACGTTGTTCTTGTAGCTGTTCTTCAGCGGCCCGCAATTTCTCGGCCATTTCTATTCGCTCTTGTTCTAACGCAGCCTTTTCAACTTCCTCTTTAGCAAGCCGTGCCTGTTCCTCTTGGTCGCGGACTGACTTTGCTTTCCTTTCAATCTCGTCAAGGTGGATTCGTTCATTCTCCGCGGCTTCCTGCGTCAAGAGCAACGTGGCAGCAAGTTCGAGTTCTATCCGCTTCTGCTCCAAATTCTGTCGACGTTCTTCAGCAAACCGTTCCTCTTCCAAACGTTGTTTCTCTGCATTGTCAAGTCGCTCTTTCTCTAAACGAAGGCGTTCCGCTTCTTCAGCTGCGAGACGCTCTTCCTCCACCTTTTTTCGGCGGTGTTCCGCTTCCTTGACCTCTTCAAGGTACATTCGAACATTAAGTAGAGCGAGAGACAGCTCACTCTTGTAGATACCAAGTTCATCATCCCATCTGTTGAGCCGAACTTCAAGATCATCTGCTTCACTATTTCGAAATCTGTAGAGTTTGTCACGGACGGAAGGGTCAAGACTCGTCAATATGCCATTCATTTCTCGCAGGATTTCTCTAGTCGGTGATAATGACTGAGTGATCTGGAAACGTTCTGATTGTAGAATTAATAAGTCTTCGTGGGCAGCCTGGAGCTGACCGACGGCATCATTGGTATCACGTGGTATGTTTGCAAATGAGGTCTTCTGAGAAGATAGTTTCTGAACGAGATTTTTGATTTCATCGAGGGTAGATGAAAGAGCGCTGTCAACTGTTCTTGCCATCACGGCCACTTGGAGCCGTTTTTGCTCTTTCCTGAGGTTTTCCATACCGCCATTGAGTCGCATGGCGTAAGCATTGGAATCAGCGCGTACTCCAGCATCAAGGGCTATTAGGTCAAATGACAATTTCATTACCGCATCAAGGTCCGGAGACTGGACTTGGCTGGATAGTGATATTGAATGATTTTGACGATGCCGTGCAACAAATGGAACCTTTCCCACTAGGGTACCAACGAAGGCCGCAACTCTTTGTTCGACAGCCTCAAGATTAATCGACTTGAGACCCTCGTCTGGGCCAGGTCCGTCTGATTTACACTCCAAAACGTCGTCAATGAGGCCGGCGACATGAATCTTAGAGTCTTCAATGTCGGTGAGAATATCATGAAAGTCATTTTGAATGGACTTCATTGCGGATGACTGTTCCCTAATCAGCCCTAAAAGTCGTAACAGGCGATGCCCGTCTTCCAACGAAGCTTCGAGAACGAGAAATTTATTTTTGAAGTGACTTTGTAAAGGAAGTTCGAGGGTGACACATAAAACCTCGAAAGAATCTCTAATTTCTCGTTTCAGTCGGAAGTCTATTTGTTGCAGTTGATCTTTGAATACCGAAATATTCGACTTTGAAAGAGATAAATGAACCGTTGGGCTTTCGGGCGTGGGAGGAGCATCCGTGCCATTGGACTCCTGCTGCCACCGATCTCGGTCCATACATTCTGCAATATGGGTTTTCAGAGTTTGCAAGGATGTAAAACTCGAGTCGATCTCGAAAGATATCCTCCTCGCTTCTCGAAGCCTAGATACCCGTTCTGAGACGGAATTCCGGAGTCTGACCAAGTCCTCTCGGAGTGTGGACAATGAATTTAATGTAGCTTCAGCATTTTCTCTAAATTCGATATCGATTCCTTGTATGTTTAAACCAAGCAAGGCAGTTGGGGCGACTTGTAGGAGTTTGTCAGCGTTACCGATTGCTAATGCGGTGTCCTCCAGCAAAGAGGGCATGAAGGCCAAAAACGTGGAATGATTAGTGGAGTCTAGACAACGACTGGAACTGAGATTGGGAGGTGAACCGTCTTCCTCTGAGCCAGGTATACCATCTTCAAACTTCTTGAGAATAGACGTGAGAGTCAAAGATGTTTCATTGATGGATTGGCTAAGAGTTTCCACCCGTTTGACCGCTTCGTAGGCTGTTTTATACTCCTTTGCAACGAGATCGACATTTTTGGCCAGCCGATTGGCACTAGAGATTTCCACCGATAGTTTCTTAACCAGCATGTCGTTGACGGACTTTTGATCAGGAAAAAGGAAGTGTTCTGGACGAGGAAATAGGCTTGCTGGAGAAGCTGGGTCACCTCTGACGGCCAACCGCTTCAGGATGGTATCGATCCGGGAGATGAATGACGTGCTCTGGCGGGCAGTAGGATGGTAAAGTTTTGCTGTTTCAATTTCCTCCAGCAGGTTTGAAGCTGTGACTTGGTCCTTCATCGTCTCCACATAAATTTCATCTGCCCTGGAACGGAGAGATCAGTATCCTCGAATGGGAAAAAATAACACCAGCCGTACTTCCTCCATTGCATAACTAAAGCCATGGTAAATCTGCCGATATTATCCAACTCATTGATGCACTTCTCTTCTAACCGATCTTGCTCGTCAAGTAGGTCTTCAGGCACAGGTCTTCGACTGTGGTCAATCAACCTGTCTAGAGCTTTGCCAGCAGCTGCCACCTTGCCATGTTTTAGGCTAGTAACCTTTCCAGAAAATTGTGCAGCGTCTCGCGATAACAGTTCAGCCAGCTTAAACCGAGCACTTCTGGAGAATGCTGGGGAGGTTTTTACATTATCGGAACCCGCGGATGCTTGTGATGCAATTGAGCCGCGACGTATAGGGGCATAAGAATCGTCGGACGTCGAGGTTGTATCATAAATCGCTGGACTCCAACGCGCTCGCGTAACGAAAAATGTGTTTAGATCTTCAATAATTTGCCGCCTTTCTCTCCACGAACTCTGCCGGTTTTCTTCCCATGTCAGTCTGATGTTCATCATCTCCAAATTCTCCGACCGATCTCGTAGAAGGTGTAGAAGTTTGTCCAGTGCATAAATTGTCGTCAGTGTTAGTTCGATTACGTCAGTGTCCTCGGGAGAGAGGTTCCGTTGGGTTGCAGCTTGAGAAACCTTTAGATACAGTGGCAGCAAAATGAGAAGTAACATGTACCTTTCGTAAGCTGTCTAAGTTTCGTGAGCTCCCCAGTGTCGAAAATTTCCGTCTCTTTCTCGATCGCGTCGTGCTCTGCCATCCATTGCTGTAGTTCTTCTCGAGTGGGAAGTCCTGGAATTTCCCCTAATGAGGATCGAATGGCATCCAGGCCAACAAAAACCTCGATAGGTGGCAAAGACTCTAAAAACTAGGCAGGATTTGAGATATAATAGTATTCATAAAATTGCTGAACGTCGTACTCACCTTGATTTTCTCTTCAATCCAGGCTTTCCTCTCACTGAATGTTTGTAATTCAATTACTTCATGGGACTCGAGAGCTTTCTCTTCGCCTGCGGATGGCGGCCCAGATGTATCTTGTGAATTTGGTTGTGGAGATCCAGCACTTTCTAAGTGTGGAGTGGACTGTTCGGCCTCTTCCAGCGCGAGATTTGGCTGTTCCATAACCAAGAACTGTAATAAAAAGGGCGGTCCGCGGCAGTTATCTAGCCTCAAGATAAAAGGGCTATATGCTGCATGTTCTGTGGGTAGGCGTATGTCTCGCAATGAGGCAGCTTGTATGTATAGCTGCGAAAGGCAAGATTCAATTAGAAGTGAGAACGCGTGAGAAAATGATGACCTTTGAACTCAGGACTACAAGGAGCAGAAGGTGTCCTCAATGACTATATTTCTTACTGAGGAAATACACAGGTGATATGACATGTGTAGCCCCAATTAATTTGACATTTACAGAGTGCATTGCTCACGAAGCCTTCCAATTGTCAGTCATGAAGTGTAAAATTGTTACTTATTTCAAGTTTTAGAATCCACGTTAATATCGACTCCTTCTATGCCAGTGTTCGGTGAAGGAATTACTGTTTGCATGCGAAGAGCCAATAGCCTCAGTTTCTGAATGCCTCTATCCTGAGACTGACCAGTATTCAACCCAAATTCAAGTTCGATTTCTTGCATGAAGGCGGCAATGTCCGCCAATGACATCCCAAGGCTTTGTAACGTGGATGCTTCAGTGCTATTGGTAACCAGATATCAATACTCAGAGTCGGAAGACTTGAGAGGGCTAAGCAGCTCTACCGGGATTGATGGATCTCCTCAAAAAGCCTACGAAGATTTATTCTTGTAGTTTTGTCCAAGTCAAGGCGGTCAGCTTCCCGTTTGCTAATCTGTTCTCGTAGGACTTTCAAGTCCAATGATGCATCAAGAGTTGTTGCTTGAAGACGACGAACATCAGATCTTGTTGATGCATGATGTGATAACGCGATGTCTAAATCTTTTCTGAGGCATCTAACGTCCTCCTTCAAGGACAAGACTTGACGTCGAAGGCCGACTATGTGTCTTCTAGCAGAAAGATAGGGCAAGACGGCAAATGGAAGTATGAAGGCAGATACGACGGCCACATGGACAATGACAGGGTACGACCGCATTGGAGGAGCCCATGGAGAAGAACTTGGAGGCGTAGAAGCTGCTGCTCGCGGCCGTATAGTGTCAAGTTGTTTATCTCGAGTTTCCGTGATCATGGGTTAAGTGAGAGTTGCGGCTATGTGTGAGGTGCCAAAGGTGCAGCACTGTGATCTAATCTCAAACCTCAAATCTAATCTGACCATGTCCAGCAGGAGTTTTGTGTCGACCCTACTTACGAGCCATTATTCATGTATTCTATAGCACACAGGAAACTTGGACTTCCACCTCTATCAAGTTGGGACAAACGTCAGACTATATTTGATTACGATGGATACTATCAAGAGTTGTGTAAGTGTGTGGATATCGTGGAAGGAGTTATATGTAGTGCTGCAATAAAGTGTTGTACATATTTATTATAGCAAACCAGACCAAAGAAAAAACGGTGTACATAGAAAGCTCAAGGACAGCAAGGGAAGCCCAATCTAAAACAGGCGGACCAATGACAATAAAGGAAGAAAGAGCTCAGCTAAGGAAAAGTTTCCACCATTTTCGTTTTTTCGTAACGGTTTCCTTGGCATACGGTAATTTCGCATTCGTTTTCGCCTGCACAGACTTGCGCAACTGACCAGGCTTCTGTGGGAGCGTTTTCGATTTTGGAGGAAGCCTTTAAAATATAGATAAGGGTCTTTTCTATTGTCGAATATCAGACTTACTCATCAACCATAACAACGTATTCTTTGTCCTTTCTAAGTGTTTTAACTATGGAATTGACCTCTGCTTGGTATTTCAGTCTTGCATTGTCGGGGACGTTAACTTTAAGTCTCCATATTGCCACGCTTTTGCCCGTCTCTGATGGTAGATAGACAAAAACGATGACCAGTCGAGCGGGGTCATAGAACGCAACGGATTCCTGCAGTGTTTTGTCCATAGTGCCCTGCAGATGATTAAAGGTGAGATAATCGAAAGCAGGTTCTCTAGGGTGTTGCTGCATCCTAAAGACGGTATTCACAAAGAGAGCACCTCGTTCTTTATGATCCAGAAATTTCATCAACTGACATCACATTTATCAGCGTCCAGAGAGGACGATTGAAGAAGGAACGTACACCATATGTTCCCAGATTGAATGACATCTTCTGAACCCATGCGAGCATATTTGCAACACGATCGTCTTTGTTAGAGGGAAACAGCCAGTGCACCCTCTCCCTGGCAAGGCGCGCATTCCCAAAGAACGCTTCGGAAACGAAGTCAAATGCAGCACCTCTGGATTCGACGAAACGAACGTTTGTAGCATCGTTTATGAGGGTCGTTTTGATACCTTGCTGTGCATGCACTAAAGTCTTGGACGGCACAGAGCGGGGGCTCCCACCCCAGATATCCGATGCCTTGGGTGAGAAATGGACTCGACGGTTATTGTTTTCGTCGTATTCTCCGTCTTCGTCTTCGTCCATGGATCCCCAGCCGTTATCCCGAGCTTCCCAAGCGCCGGACGTTTCGTGTTTACCGT
This sequence comes from Galerina sulciceps, assembly GCA_023014345.1. Lineage (NCBI taxonomy): Eukaryota > Fungi > Basidiomycota > Agaricomycetes > Agaricales > Galerinaceae > Galerina > Galerina sulciceps. The sequence goes on along the minus strand of JAEDXJ010000005.1, from coordinate 177,810 downwards.
TCGCCTTCTGTTGGCCTCTCTGAGCGGCAGCAGCAGCCACTTGCTGGACACCATGGGCTTGACCGGGTTGCGGTTTCTGATTTTGAGGTTGGTTGAGTAATGAGTTTAAAATTTGCGAGCGCTGCTGAGGAGACAGAACATTCCTGCTCCCAGCAGACTCTGCAGCAGCAAAAGTCACCTTAGACTGATGAGGATTGGCGCCCCATTCAGAATTTGAAGGAACTGTCCCACCCCACTCGCCTGCAATGTTTCCTCTGGCGCTTTCTCCGCCTACCCCCCAGCCACCTTCACCACCATTCCCCCAAGCGGATTCGCCACTGTTTCCCCAAGTGTTCTCCGCACCTTTACCGCGAGCGGGATCCCCACCACTGCCCCAAGCATTCTCGTCGCCCTTACCCCGCCCGTTCGCCCCACCTCTAGCCCAGCTAGACTCTTCCTGGCCCCAAGTCTCCCCACCCTGACCCCATGCATTCTCTTGATTGTTTGGCTGGCCCCAGCCGTCAGTCGTCTGCGCCCAACCGGATGTTTGTCCATTTTGTTGGTTTTGTTGGCTTCCCCAGCCATTATTCCCTTGGTCCCATCCCTGGCCAGCCTGTCCCCATGATTCTGCTTGTCCCCACTCTTCCTCTTGCTTTTTACCGCGACCACGCCCACGCCCACGTTCTCGTTTACCGTCATTCTTACCAGGGTTCGCAGGTTGCTGACCCCATGCACCCGCAGCCTGGCCCCAATCTTCACCACCAAGCTGGGTGCCTGCACCCCAGCCATTGACCGTCTCCTCATCGCTGTCACTGCCTTCATCGGCTTGATCGCGACCCTCTTTCCCCCAGCCTTGCCAACTTGCATTTTGCTGCGCTTGTGGGCGCTGATGGTGTGTCGGATGTGTCGGGTACCCTGAATGTGAATGATGCTTATTATGTCGAGGGCGATGCTGACCTGAATGTCGTTGATGGGCCTGCTCAGCTTGTCGGTATTGATGTAGTTGTTGGTTCCAAGCGTTTTCATTGCCTTGCGACCAATTTGGAGCTGACAGACTTTGAGCGGTACGATGCTTGTTGCTCCAGGTATTCCCCCCCGTCATGGTCCAACTAGGATCTGGTTCAATAGACGCCGGTGGTTTGAGACTGGGATGCAGGGGTTGGGGATAATTCCAAGTCCTTTTCCCAGGAATTGGAGTGTGTGATGGGTTAGAAGGCTGTACGTTGCTCGTAGAATTCTGTGTCCTATTTCGGGTCGTCGATGACTCATAGGCTCTGGCTTGAGCAGATGCAGTCGATACTGGCTTCTGACCAGGAACAGCATGCGGATGGACATTGAGAGCTTCATAGTGAACAGCAGGCGATATAGCAGTAGACGGAGTGGGCTTTGAAAAATCGTTTTGGATTGCTCGACTTTGTTCCAGCCTTCTTGCGGCTTCACTAGCAGAGCTAACCTTCTGATTCTGCCTATCTTTTTGAGCGGCAGCGGCGGCTTCGGCAAGCGATATCTGGTGCGGGGGAGCTGGAGAGCCCATCACCGAGGGCGCGGCGGTGGCAGTCAAGGTCTGGCTTTGAGGACCATCCCACTGAGGAGACTGAGGATTGTGTTGGTTAGTCCAGGACCTGGAATCTGAATATTCATCTGGACTTTCTCCGACATCAGACAGTGCTGTCCTATTTTGGGTAAAGTGTCCAGAAGACGCTTGTTCAGGAATGGTGGGGAGGTAATTATGAGTATGAGCAGCAGACGGAGGATCTAGCAGACTTTCAGAGTGCCTCCATGTGTCTTCGGGTTCTTGCGATCCTGTTCCCCATGATTCTACGGGTGCATCTACACTAGTGCCCCATGCCTGGCCAGTAGCTGCCCCCCAAGCTGATTCTTGAGGCTCTGAGTGGATTAGGGGATTAATGTTTTCTGCGAAGTGTGCAATATAACCAAATGAGTTTACCACAAGACTGAAATATAATTGCAAAGAACGTGCCTGTGGTCACTGGCATGGATGTCTCCATGGGCATCGGATTGGGATTAACATCGTTGGTCTCTGGCTTTTCCTCTTGTCTCTGTTTTCCCTTGGTCTTCTTCGCCATCTGAGTGCTGTGAGACTAGAAGTTACGAAACTGATTCGTATTCGGATTCAGCAAGTGATCGGGGAGAGAACCTTCATTGGCGCGTTGAGAGAAGACAAAGACTGAAGGATTCCAGTGATTAGATTTTGGGAATAGAAGGATGTCTCTTGCGATGCACTTTGAGTGGGAGAGACGGGTTACACGAGGCATAGTCGTACATCCGGAAAGATCAACTTGAAATTCTGCACAACTGCATGTCACGCGCTTGTCACGACGTAGACGCCAACCAAAGCACAGAGCACAGCTAGTCGAGAGAGCACATATGCCGTGCAGCGCAATTGTTCTGTTTAATAGTTCAGAAATCGGATCACTTATACCTCTACAATCCTCTTTACAAATTGAGAACAGACGCCTCACTGTATCAAGTCCGAGTAATTTTAATTTGTCGGAGCACTACCTTGTCTCTATGCATGAAGTACTGGCGACAAGCGCTGGGCCGGTGCTTGCTCCAACTCCATCATCGTTTTTAGATTATTTTCGTTTAAAATCTTGACAACGGCGTAAGCCCGATACACGGTATCAGAAACAGCCACTCTGGATAGAGAATTGATGCTAAGTGACGCACATGTGCTTCTAGATCTGTCGATACATGGCTGTGCATCACCCAACGCTTATATACCCCCGCCGACTCACCAATGTTCCTTAGACTGGACTCTCACCCATACAGCACCGTCCGTGACAAGAGACTCAGGTTAAGTCTTGTGCTAACAACATGGCCCTTCAATTCTGGAGCTGGATCTTCATTATCCAAACACTTCTGATCCAAACTGGCTACGCCCAAGTCAGCCATCACTATGAAGTCCTTGCCAGGAGAGCCGTGGAGAGCGTCTTCGTGTATGTACAGAGTCTTTATCATCCCGCATAGTAATAATTTTCTTTCCGTCTCCAGTCGTGGTCTCACAGATGAGGAAAAGATGAAGAACACTTTCGCTGCTCTTGCAGTAGCTGCGGGCGTTGTTCTTCTTGCTATCATAATCGGTCTTGTCCTTCATTACCTTAGGAAAAGGCGAATGTCAAAGGTCGTGGAGCCAGAGGCAGGCGATGTTCCTTCCGAGAAACCTCACTGGTGGATGGTTGAAGCCAAGAATGAGAAGATGGGCTTGTGGAGATTGAGTCAGCGGCTGGCTGGAGCGGTACCCGCAGTCGACTCGACCTCTGGCTCTCGAATTCAACGGTTGAAGGCAGCTCTTAAAATCAAGAAGGGAAACGCCCAAGCCATTCTTCCAACGCACGGCAAATTGACGCCTAGTCCTACTGGCACCATCAACCTCCCACTTCAAACTAACCCAAATATCCAGCCGAGGTACCCAGACAGTCTTGAACGTGGATATCGAGCACCCACCTACCCAGTTCAGTCACCTCCACAGATTCCAACGGTAACGTTCACTTCGGCAGATGGCGGCAACCCTCTCAGACGAAGCCCAAGTTTCCCTCCACGTGCAATCGTTACCCAACGAACCACCCTTTCACGCTCCTTGGCCCGAACTGGCTTGCCAAGGTCTCCTGGTGGTCGACGCCGATTGTCCAGAAATTCATTCCGAAACCCTTTCCTGCCTCTGAAAGACTCGGACGCGCCATTAAAAATTTCTGCACCTACGCCAACCATCATCGATCCTTCTAACCCCAAACTCAACTACGCCATTAGCATCAAGGAACCTCGCGCCGCCCCCGCCCCCCCGGGTGGCAGATTGCCTGCGCCTTCGCGAAAGGCTACTCTTCCCGCTCTGGAACTGGGAGAGCCGTTCGTTGGGCGCAGGCTTGGACTCCCGGCCTCACCACGTCCCTCTCGCGCATGACACGGCACTCCCAGCAATTAAATTACACACCCTTGTACTTCATACAATATGTAGATATCAACATATTGTGGACGACTGGAACTGTTCCGCAGTAACAAATAGTGGTCCCCCTTCCCTAACTTGCCATCCATGAAAAAGTGTCTTAGCCATTGGTAAATAGTGATGCTTGCTCGCCATATTGAAAGACTGCGGCTTAAGTTTCGGTCGGACGGAATGGCCACGTGTCATCAGATCTTGTTCAGGACGGCTTCAAGGACTTCCGTAGTTGTGCTTTTCCCCTTCAAATCAGGGGTAAGGAATTGACCCTCTCTGATGACCTGATCCACTGCATTATCCAATCTGTCGGCACCTCTGATATGACCGAGGTGGCGAAGCATCAGAGCGGCCGAACGAATGGAAGCCAGAGGGTTGGCGATGCCTTTGCCCTCAATATCAGGAGCCGAGCCGTGGACACTGTTCGAACGAAATGAAGAGAGAAACGGTAATAGTAGATTATAAGACGCACGGCTCTCCCATGAAAAAGTTATCTCCAGCGTTGACGGAAGGAATCAGCCCTAAAGAGCCAACCAGAGCTGCCGCAGCGTCCCTGTAACGTTTAGAATGAACTTCCATGAACATCGGAGAGGTGGAACGAAATACGAGATAATATCTCCATATAGATTGGGCGCGACCATGACATCAAAAATCCTGTAAAGCAAGGTCAAAGATTATCTGTGACAGACAAATTTAACTCACTCTGGCTCGCGAAATAACCTGTTATTTGCTACGTGAGCGCCTACATAGGTATGAGGGAAAAATGCTTTACCGATATACGGCGCTGTCTACTAGTTGCTCTGCAACTGTCACTCCATCATATTTTCCATCAACACCTGGAAGTGATGGAACGGAGCGGACTGTTTCACGGAACAGGCCATCAGTTACCGACAATACGTTTGATTTGTGAATAATTGTAAGGTGCTGGAATAGATTTAAGTGACATACCGCTGCATGGCTGTGATATAAGAAAATACCTTGCGGGGTCTAGAGTTGGCCAACTCAAACGCCATCAGACCAATCCTTTGCGAGGCATGTTCTGTGATCAATCGAGTTGCACGAGCTTCCTTTCCATTCTCTCCTTTCGTTAAGATTTCTTCTTTAACATACTGTGAATATAGTTGAAAGATGAGCGATAAAAGTTCAAGATGTTCTCGAGCTCGCGTACAAGGCATTCTGTATTTTCGCGAACAACAGTCAAATCTATTGAAGGTCGCTGACCGGCTTCGGGAGCGACCTTTAGGAGCAATGATCAGTTACTGGCCACGTAATTTGGAGAAATGACGGCATACCGAGACGACGGGACGGATGTTTGCGTATAAATCAAGTTTTTTGCGCAAGGCAACGATGGGCGACGAATAGCCAACAACTTTCCGTGACGGAGAACTAGAAGGCATTGTCAAAAGAAGTGGACGTCCGTAAGGCAGAGAATTCATACCTGACTGAACCAAAGAGTGCGCAGTCACATTCATTCTGCAGCACTCTGTTTAATGTTATCAATATTAAGAGTATAACTGCGACTATGAACTCACTCAACGGTCTCTTCTGGAAGGGCAACACCTGTCCTGGTAAAACATTCCCATCCAGCCACTAGATCAATGAACTCCGGTTTCGGAATATCAGATCCTAGAGCAATAATAGCTTTTTTTGCGGCCTGAAGTTGATTTTAACTAGATATAAGACAGATGGAGGAGTAAAATGTACCGGGATGACCTCTTTTCCAATGCCATCGGCTGGAATGAGACCAATCCTGAGTGTATTCTTGGTCGTCGTTGAAAACGATCTGAGAGATGCCCTGTACATAATAATTTGCTCACTGATTCGAGATGACGGGATGTAGGAGAACCTCTCGATAGCAGCAACGAGGTATTATGTAGGTTCTGATAGGCCTCGCGCTCGCCCACCATGATTCGGCCGAAACGCGTCGATAACGTGACAATACGTTGTGTGAGTATAAACAAACGCGTCGCGTCACTGACATAAATACGTGGGCTGCACCAGTTAGCGGTTTTGAAACAATGCTCTCTTCATCGCGTGTCGTCCTCTCCCCATGCACGAACACTTTGAAAACCCCCCAACCAATTACTTCTTGTCACCATCTTCCCACTCCACCTTCTTCAAACAAATGCAAGAGACCCCATGTAACAGAAAACAGGAAACCGCAGAAGCGCCAGAAACTTGAACTTGAAGATTCATCAGAAGGCGAGGATAGCGATTTCGAGGGCAATGATAATGATGTTTTTATGGATCATGCGCCTGCAAGACGTCTTTGGGCACGGAGGGCTTCTCCTTTTCAACGCCACTCGCAACTCTTGATAAAACCTGCCATCATAAGCAGAGGACAAGCTCGTTAGTACATCAGTCCGCGTTCTGTATATACTTTTGGAATTGACTGGGCTTTTTTGAATAGCGTCCACTCTTCCCATCTTGCAGTCTTTCGTTTCCTCTCATAAGGCGGATATATTCAAATGCCAATCAGTCGGAGATGACACATATCTGACTCCACCATACGCGTGTTCGTACTCTCGTGGTGAGTGGATCTTCTTGTCCTGTAAGCCCTATCTCATCTTCGTAGGCGCCCGAGCAGGGGGCGTTCCACTTCTGGCTGTCGCAACTGAGCAAGGCACAGTCCATATTTTCAATACTTCCAAAAGAACGGACTGGGATCCTGGTAAGCATAACACACATTTGCTCCCAAGTGTTCATAGTTAAATTTACTTAGAACCTCCTCGAACAACCATTCAACCACATAATAATGCCGTTTTCGACATCAAGTGGAATACGGACGATTCCTCCTTAGCCACTTGTTCTGGTGACCAATCAACAAGAATTTCTTGTCCCAGAACAGGCCGGATAATACATGTCCTTCGCGGGCATGCAAGCACGGTAAAGTGCATGGCTTGGGATCCGAGCAACGCTTCACTATTGGCGACTGGTGGACGAGATGGTGCCATATGTATATGGGATATCCGAGTCGGAGAGCGATCTCGAGACAGTGACGATCTCACGGTTGTGAGTCCCGTAATGACCATACATGGGGCTCATGAAGACACAATCGTAAAGAGCAAGCCAAAACCCCGAAAGGGAAAACAAAGTCCTGCGCCCAGGACGATTACGAATGTCCTATATCCAGTGTCTCAGCCCTTCTCCTTAGTGAGCAGTAGTTCTTTCGATGGGTAAGCCACCAGCTTGATGCTTCTTGACCTGATATTGATTTTTGCGACCCAAAGAATCCTTAGGTCTTGGGACCTTCGGCAATCCTCCACTTATAAAAGGAAATCATCTCAGATCCAGGTGCCTACAGAGTTACAGGCCTCGTTGCTGGATCCTACATCTCTCCACGGCTCGAGACGCCCAAGAGGAATTATCAGCTTGGCCAGTGGAACTGGACCATCGGCTGGTCTGATTTTTGGCATTGGCGCTGATTCCAGGGTGCACACATATGATCTTCCCACTTTGGCTCCTCGGAGAAACACGTTTTTACATGAAAATTTGCAGGCAAACTCGTTCTATGTTGGTTTGTCTGTGTCCCCTTGTGGACGTTGGCTAGCGTGTGCAGGAAGTGGGAGTTTAGGGAATACATTCCTTTTCGATGTAGAAAATGCTGGTCGGTCGGTGTCAGTGGCCGAGAAGGGGGCAGAGCTTAAAGGACAACAGGCAGAAGTAGGCGCTGTTGATTGGGCTGAGGATGCTCTTGCTACATGTTCTGACGACGGGACAGTGCGAATATGGAGACCAGATCTGGGGACCCATATCAAGTGTCGTGAACGGCCAGAGGAGAGCAAGTGGGACTGGAGTTGGTCAGTATAAGGATATCTGTTCATGTCATATAGCTCAACCAAGGCTGTTTATGAAAAATTGCCAAGTCATGAGTGTGCAAGCAAAAAAAGAATATACAATTAAGGTTTCCAGATCACCGTTCTAGAAAAGGCGGAAATTACTTAAGAATCCGTAAATAATAGTCACAAGAAAGTCCATCACTTCTGTTGTATGGCATTCACCAGCCTTGAAAAAGAGAGAATGAGTGGGTAAGCGATTGGATTAGAGTCCAAATTCACCAGTCTAAACCCTCCTCTAGGCCTTCGCCTTTCGTAGCACAGCTGCCTCGAACACTCCAAGGCCGTGTTTTCTCACCGCCTGCAAGTCCAAGTTGTTCGCTTATTTCTTCCGGTTTAAGGGCGCCTTGAACGTCTTGTTTGTTGCAAAACACCAGTAGAGGAGCACCTTTTAACTCTTCTTCGGAAAGCATAGTAAGGAGCTCCGTGCGCGATGTTGTTAACCGTGAATGGTCCGACGAGTCAATAACATAGATAATGGCGGAAGTGTTGGGAAAGTAGCACCGCCAGTATGGACTTTCGTAGTGATCAGTAAGGCAATATGCGGTAGGCCGGCCAAGGCACTCACCGAATACTTGACTGTCCACCGAGATCCCAAACTTGGAATTTGATATTTTTATACTGCATGGCTGATAAGCGCCACCCAAGAATCGCGAGATACCAATAGCTACCTGTACCGTCTCGACATTGAAACCAATCGCTTGAACGATCAGATGTCAGCACAATACCTGAAGGAAAGAGTGAACAGCAGGTACTTGGTATTGTGGACACAACTTCGCCGATCTAGGATAATTCGTCAACGAGAACCTGAGAGTAGGATTCCAATTCTACCTGTAACCTGTAGAGTATAGTCGTCTGAAAAGTCAGGGGATTAGTAACACGCAGCCAATGAATACGTAGCACTTACCTTTCCAGCAGAATCAAGTCCTAGCATTAGAATCCGAACATCTTGATCTTTACTCCATCGAACCAGCGACGTTAAGGATGAGAACAAAGTAGATATTGAGAGACCCATTGCAGAACAAATGCAGAAGGTATAATGGGAATGTGGAGAGTAGAAGGAAACCTGTTAGCCGAGGCCAAGCGGTGCTGCAGTAGGAAGAGCCACGTGAGCATTTATAAATATGACCTCTGATCAATGAATTTTGACTTCATATTTTCTTCACTGAACTGCTATGACCTTGTATTTTCGAATATCTACTTCTAGCCTTAATTGAAAATGGGGAAACACTTGCCAATAGGATCCGACTCGCAGGTGGCAATCCAGCAAAAGTCACGTAAAAAGTCGAAGCACACCCAACTGCCTGAAGAACTTGAAAATAACGGCACGGATGTTCCTTACACAACAAAACCAAGTGTACCTGAAACAACTCTTCCAACTGAGGGGGGGAACCCGGAAGACTATGCTAGCGGAGCAATAATTGAAACGCCTGAACGAAGAAAGGCACGGAAAGAAGTTCCGAAGGCATCAAGGAGTGTACAATCTGTTGAGAGTATTGCACCATCACCTACAAAATCGGCGAAAAAAGGAAAGAAGCGTAAGCACCGGGTGGAGGATGTCAACGACGATCGAGGAGCTGGTTTCACTTTCTTGCAAAACGACATGATGGAAGGGCCCCTCAAAAAGAAACGCAAAAATAGGACGGGATTTGTAGATCCGAGGGAAGATACGAGTCTGACTGACCAGTCTCGCAAAGGTATGTTTAACGCATGAAGTCCATATGTATAGTTTTCACTGATAGTTTTCTACGTAAATTAGCATTGGAATATGCCTTTATACAGATGAATCGACCATCGAAATGGAAGTTCAACAAGGCCAGGCAGAATTGGCTCATTCGAAATATATGGGCACCTGAAGCAGTGAGTTCTGTCTGGTAGGTATAATCTGTTTCCCTTACATTTGATTCCTGAGCTGCCCGAGATTTATTTTCCTCTTGCTGTGAAATATCTCGCTGCTGTGCAAGGAGGCTCTCGCGAGGTACGCTGGATTATTGTTGTGTTCAGTCACCTTACATACTTCCAGAAATTGACCCAAACGTGTCAATCGTACTTGAAGGGTGAAGATGTAGGAAAAAAGGAAGACAAATCATTGACATCTACAGACTTGTTGACTGCCTTTATCGCGCCGCGTTCCATCTTAAAACCAACACCTGGCCCTCTTATTGACCAATCACCGCCATCGAAGCTCCTCAGTGCTGCAAATACAAGCACAATCGGTCCCATCCAAACTCCGGTACCAGCTGCCACAGTCGCTGATATCAGATGTGCTCGAGCCCGGGTTCTGCTCGACATACTGAGCAGGGGTAATGATGCCTGATCCATCGACATAGATAATCGACCAAGGTCGCAATGTAGAAGATCTTTTGTACTTGGTATTGATTTGCTGCCTTTTGTACCTTGCAAGCACATTCCTACATATGGGGCAAAGCTTCTTAGGCTGGGTGCAAATATGTTGCAAAATGACCGGGCCATTAAATAATCTCCATACAGAGGAACAGGTGAACCAAGCAAGAACCATGTGGAGTTCCAATGCGATGTTGTCTGATCACCATCAACAAGCACATTCGCACGCTTCGCGTGCTCATTTGCTGGAAAGCAACTGGAAAGTGGTCTTGCAAGGAAAGTGGTCTTGCAATTAATGTTTTCCCTATCTTCTGGGCTTGAGCGCGCTTCGTGCGCACTTCATTTTAAAATGAATTATTTTTATTGCGTTTTTTCCAGCACTGTTTCATTTTCACGGTTGACTCAACCTGAACTTGACTGGTACGAAAGCTCAAAATAGTATCAGCTTTTTAAAAGTCGGCGCGCTTCGCGCGCCTCTCACACAAAGGTTTCCTTAAGAAACTGCTGCAATGGATTCAGTCTGCCCTTAAATTGATCTCGCAGAGGCAGAATCAATCTTACTACTTCAACTTGCAGTAGGCACGAAAGAAAAAAAAAGGGAAAAAGAGAGGGTGATAAGATAGCACCAGATAAGATAAAGACGCTCCACAGAATGACTGATTTCGGATAAAGCTCCCAGATCAAAAGTGCCAGAAAGAGAAGGGTTACAATTCAATTCCTGTGACCTGCCGAGGGGTGTAAACAGGTGGAGCACCCCCAACAAAACAGATAAGCACGCTGGCAGAAAACGCTCGCAAGCGATAGCTGGAAGGGCCTGAGTGCGCCAAAATAGAGCGCTCTACATAGAGATAGCACCGCGGGGAGCGCGAGCGGCGGCGGGATCGCGCCCGAGATTGGCTGAGCCAGGCCTGGGAAACTCTTCGGCATCTAGCTACTTTCGTTCTTAGGAAATAAGCTCCACGCACATATTTGGTGCCGGGCGCTTGTGTAGTCCTAAACCTGCCTTATGTCAGCCATTAACTCTTAGTCTCCACCATGTTGGATGACGAGCTTAAGATCGTTGCTGTCACAGCGTTTAAGACACTCATAGCCTCGCGCAAAGTCAATACCCCTATCACCTCAATGGACCTGCTTACCAGCGTTATTACCACCAAAATGCCCTCAGAACTACTTCCAAAGTCTCCAGTACCAAAGTTCCGCCTCACCGATCTGACACGGTTTGAGGCCATCGTCGAAGACCTGTCGAATACATGGACCGACGGTATTATCACATTCTCTAGGGATGAGGTAACTGGGAACATGATGGTATGGGACTTGGGACTGCGAGTGCCAGGTTCAGCTTCTCGTCCTTTGCTTGGTGTTGGACTTCCTTTGTCAAGTTCTACTGGTGGTGACCTTTCTGGCCTTGTATCTAGGAAAAGGAAACGAATTGTGGACGAGGATGCAGACTCAGCAGCTGGAGACGAAGAGGAGTTTCTGGAGGAAGAGGACTTTGCTGTGGCATCGCGCTCAGCACTTGCCAACTTGAATGCGGAAATGAGGGAGGTTTACACGATTCTACAAAAGAGTACTACCAAAGGCAAATTACTTGCTGAGCAGGTGTGTACAAGTCGGTGCGGGGAGCTGATAACATTGACTTTTTGTCTTCACCAAGTTTCGTTCTAGAGAGGGGAATTTCAACCCAATTTGCAGTCATATCACTAAAGAGGACTGCGCTAAAGCCCGTCGGACATCATCTACCGATCCATTGAACAACGCTGGCTCTGGGAGTCATCAACCACCAGCGCCAACTAGCATTTGCGACCGCGTTCACTTCCGTCCCCTTATCCGCCAACACACAGACGTCACCCTGGGGCATTGTTCTTATCTCAACACGTGTTACTCTGAACCCACGTACGCCCAATCACCCTCAATTCCTCCCTTCCCTGGCTCGACTCACGCCCATGGCATGGCGCCGCCTGGTATGCGCGGCCCAGCTTCACTGCCCTCTGGTCTGGGTGCAGGAGGCAGAGGGAAAGAGAAAGCTCCTTGTCGGTACCTTCATTATGAAGTAGACTGGGATGGAGGCGATGGCGAATGGAAGTTGGAACGACACTTCAGGAAGAAAATGCACAGATTAAGAATAGGCTTGGGCCCAAGTGGTAAAGTGACCAAACCAGTGCGTGGTTCTGAACCTTGTCATATACACTTTGTTCGAACACTGATGCGTGACAATTTTAGCTTCCTCCACAATGGATTAACTGTGACCTACGCACATTTGATTATTCAACATTGGGCAAATTCCATGTAATCATGGCTGATCCTCCCTGGGATATCCATATGAGTGTCAGTGGCCCTACATTTCATTCTTTGACAGGAAAATTGACTTCTATGCTGTTTAAATTAGCTTCCTTACGGCACAATGAATGACGACGAAATGCGTAAGATGCCAATGCCTATTCTCCAAGATGAAGGCTTCTTGTTTCTGTGGGTCACCGGGCGTGCTATGGAAGTCGGCCGTGAATGCATGCGAGTGTGGGGGTACACACGCATAGACGAGGTGGTATGGGTCAAGACGAATCAGGTATGAGTCCTCCATTCTTCCACCTGCTCTCTGGAAAGTAACTTCCGTGTATTGGCTAGCTTCAACGTGTCATCCGCACAGGACGCACAGGGCATTGGCTCAACCACACAAAAGAGCACATGCTTGTAGGTGTCAAGACCGTTCTGGACGTCAATGGGGCTCTCAAATTTCCTCTATGGGCAAATCGTGCTTTGGACACGGACGTTATCGTGTCTGAGGTCAGAGAGACGAGCAGGAAGCCGGAGGAGGTGTATGGTCTTATTGAGAGATTGTGCCCAGGGGGGAGGAAGGTCGAGATCTTTGGAAGGAAGCATAATGCTCGCCCAGGGTACGTTTCAGTTATTTATTTCTGCGGTGGTGCCCCTCACTGGGCTGGTGATTCATCTTGGTCTCCTCCCATGGAACGCTCTTGACGACGTATTTCTCATCTACTGCAGTTGCCCTTCTTGATTATGGCTGTCTCTATTTCTCTGTGTCGAACTTTTGGATGGTCATTTTGTTGACAGTGGGCGGTTTGTGCGACCAGCGGCTGAATCATTACTTTTTTCCCTGTATTTTTAGGTGGTTGACGCTTGGGAACCAGCTAGGCCCTGATCAAATCTTTGAAGAGGATCTAGCGCTGAGGATTAAAGCCAAGTACATCTTTTGATGAGCTGAGAAATGATATGGCTGATATGTTCTTTGTCATAGGTATCCTGATAGGCCTATAAAAATGCCTACACCATACAAGAATTCTTGAGCTGGGTTTCAAAGATTTGCCAACTGCCTATTTGACATTGAATCTGGAGGGACTCATTTGGATTATTTTCTTTAATGTATCATATCACTTTGCAATTGCACTTTAACATGATCTTCTATATTGTGCCCTGAGCAGCTCGTGTGTTTTTTTTTGTGATGACCTGCTTGGGCCAAGGGTAATTGGACAACAACCACAACCATCTTTTCCGAGGGCTAAACTTGACCAAACGTTTGGAAAGCCCACAATGCAGGCAGTATCACGAAAACGATGCGTGTGCAACGCCGAAATTCAAAGGCTATGGTGGCTGCCCCTGCTAGCTTGCCGGTCCGTCTCCAGCTCGCCCTACGGCCGGTCACATGTCTGGAAGCGACGCGCCCCAGTGCTACCCAACCCACTCGTGCCCAAGTTTCCGCAGAAGGTCATCCGCTCCGACGGCACGTCCTTCACGCACTGGACGACGTCGCCCAAGTCGCTCGTGCGGCTCACGCGCGACACGACGAACAACCCGCTTTGGAACACAGGCAACCCCAACGACCGCTCCGTCGAGGAGGAGAGTGGGACGACGGGTCGCCTGGGCAGGTTCAGCAGGAAGTTCGAGGACCTCGGCGCGGATCTGGATGACGCGCAGTGGATGCAGGAGATGTCGGGTGTAATGAAGGCTGAGGTATTGGTGGAGAAGGAGAAGCCAAAGGGGAAGGCAAAGAAGTAGATCTTTTCCTGGTACGTGGTGTCTTGAGTGCCTCTTGTCATCTTCAATGATGATTGATGGTTCTCATACATATCCTTTAGATCATATAAAGCGTTATAATATCCTAGAATCTCGTCGATGCTTTGCACACTGCGGAAAAAGTAAATCGTTCTCAGGACTCGTGCCCCATCGTTGTCGTAAAGCACGACCATGGTTCCCTTTAAATCGTTGGTGGGCCAGTAGAGAAGATTCGTGATGCTCCCTCAGTTTTTTGCTCGTGCAATGTGCTGTGCGCTCATGTTTTTTTCTGCTTGCCTAGAATATCACGCCCAGTTACTTGACCTCTTTGAGCCACTTCCAGACCCAGATAGTTCTCAGTTGTAAAAATTGCCGATATTGAACCAATTTATAGAAAATCGAAAACTCCAGTTATTGGGAAAAGACCTGGGAATTGGAACCAGTCATTGTTTTGGCCGGTTTCTGAGATCCTTCTTATTTTCATAGTTATCATGGCATTTAACTTGTCCTTGTTTTGGCTCATAGTTCTGAAGAGTATACATTATGGTATTATAGACCTCTAATTTAGATAAATAGACCTCCCATCTATAGAGATATACAGCAAGAAAGCTCGAGTCCATGATTATCTAGGTACGAGGTAAAAGTAAAGGGTATGAGTGATAAATTAGTGTTTAGCTACCGCTCGAGCTCGCTGATAAGTAAGTCATTGACCGCGTCTTTATTGTCTAAGTATACTAAAAAGATTGTTAGCACGAAATGAGAAGAGGAATAAAATGAAACGGACCATGATGCCCTGCATTATCAATAATATACATCCTTCCATTGAGATTTCCAGCCTTCTTCAGATGCTTCAGGCTCTCCTGGCCGCCGACGGGGTCCATCCAGTCGTGGTCGCCATAAACAAAGGTGATGTTCATGTCCTTGGGCAGGGCGGCGATGCGGTTGACGAGTGGCAGGCGGGCATGGGCACCGGGGGCGAGGATATGGGAGATGCAGTACTCTCCGGAGCCCTTGGCGAGGGTGATGTTCATGATATAGTCGTGCAGGTCGCGGGTTTCTTCGGGTGAGAGGCCGGAGAAGCGACGTGCAGAGTACTGTGGTAGGTGTGGTTAGAGTGATAATGGGTTAGTAGTGTGAGTCAGTGGTGCTTACTTTTCCGATGAGCATCGGACCCCAGAAGAGAGTGGATCGGACGACTTGGAAGGGTGACCAGCCTTCCTCCCAGAGGTAGGTGAAGAGACGGCGGGTCCTGCTCTCCCTGGCTTTGGTTTCCTTCTGCTCGTCGCGGACGGTCTGCACGCGGCCTTTTGTGGCTTTATGAATAGAGGACTGTTCCTTTGTGGGTGTGGAATTGATGTCTGGCTCTGATGAGGATCCTGATAGCCGACAGCCAGAGGCCTGAACGGGAGCTTGGTCTGTGAGTTCTCTGGAGGGCTCCTCGTAGTTTGGGCCTTGAGGTACGCCGGCAGGAGAGAGAAGGATAAGCTTGTGGACGCGTTGGGGGTATTTGAGAGCATAGGCGACGCTGAAATAGGCGCCGAGGGAGTGACCAATGAGGGTCATGCGGTCTAGGCCCATCTTGTCGCGCCAGTCCTCGAGGGAGTCGACGAAGAAGGACTCTGCCTCGGAGACGCGGGCGTGGACGTCAGTGCGTTTTGCCTTGACGGTGAAGGGGACGCGGGCGGAGCGACCCATGCCGAGCCAGTCGAGGGCGAAGACGGCGGTGCGGCGGCGGTCAGCCCAGTGAGCAAGAGGGGGAAAGTTGTGGAAGAAGAAGCCGAGACCGGCGCCATAGCCATGAAGGACGACTGCGGGAGGTGGTGCCGAGACGGAGGGGGAGGTAGACTTTATGGCGAAGGTGTTGAGATAGTGGTGGGGGGCTGAGAGCTGAACCTTGGAGGAGGTGGCGACGACAGACTGGGAGTCGGATGCACGAAAGAAGGGCAGCCTGCGGAGGAGACGCTCTTCGGCGATGGCACTCTCCTTCTCGCCGACATGCCACCAGCTGCGGAGAGAGGCGGCGAAGGCAGCGGGGATCTCGCGGGCGGGGGGGAGGGGACTGGCAGCAGCAGTGGACTCCATGGATCGGAGGAGGGTGACAAGTGAGGACGTCGTGGTGGATGCTGCTCAGTCGAAAGTACTGCCCACTTTATGTATGTCATCTCTGCCGACCACATTATGAATGCTCCCGGCACGTGTCCCCTGTTTCCCACACTGTCTTCGTCCCAACCACCATGTACAACGGTATCGGTCTTACAACCCCCCGTGGCAGGTGCTGTTCTTTTTCTCCTTATTTCTAGTCTATTCTTCTCACTTTCTACCTCCAGTGGTACCAGTGGCTATGTCGTCCGCAATCTCTCGTCCCTGCGCGTTCACGACCGCAAAAACGACCAGTCCGCCTGGGACACCGCCCCCCCAAAACACAGAGAGCCCGACGAGGCTATCCTCGAGCACGAGCGCAAACGCAAGGTCGAAATAAAATGTCTCGAGCTCCAAGACGCCCTCGAGGAAAAAGGGTGCATTTTGCAATCTCTCTCTATTTTTTTTTTCGTCATCTCATCTTGTTCATCATCAGCTTCAGTGAAGATATCATCGACAAACAGGTACAAGAGCTTCGCCAAAAGCTCCTTGCCAATCTCAACGCAATGGCCCCGCCCTCGCGCGGTCTCAAGCCATCCGACACTCACGGCATGGCTGCTGCCAAAAAAACAGAGCTCTCAAAAATGGCCCGTGCGTTAGGCACCCGCGCCGACTATCAGGAAGGCGACGCCTTTGACCGCGAGAAGCAGGAGGAGAACAAAATAAGGCGTCTTGCAGAGCGCGAGGAGAGGGAAAAGGCCAAAGCCGAGAACAAGGCAAAGATGGCCGAGCAGAAAGCCAAGTGGGAAGAGGAGCGGAAAGAGAGGGACAGAAAGAGGAGGGAGGAGGACGAGAAGAGGAAAGAGGAAAGAGCCGTTGTCGCTGGCCCAGCGAAGCAGGACTCTAGGGATATGCCCCCGCCGTCTTTGCCAACTGGTCCTAGGAGAGATTTTAGGGACAGAGACCGGCCTGGTGAGAGGGAGTACCGCCGGAGTCCACCGCGTCGTGGGCTAGCAGCTCCTCCTCGCGATGACTATCCTCGTGGAGGCGGTGGACGCGAAAGAGAAAGAGACTTACCACGCCACATGGACCCGCCTTCTTTCACAGGTGCTCGAGGCAAGCGAGAAAGAGGCTCTCCCTCTCGTTCTCCCTCTCCTCCGCCAAGGAACAGGAGACGCGTCGACTCGCGGTCTCCTTCACGATCCCGGTCGGCCTCTCGCTCTCCATCAAGGTCAATCTCCCGATCGAGGTCACCGCGCTCGCGCTCCAGGTCGAGGTCACGATCTCGTTCGCCTGTCCGTCGCGACGCAGGGCCAGCTCCGCGTCGCCCGAGGTCCCGCTCGCCCTCTCCGATGCGTGGCGTATCCAAGGCAGTTGTCTCTGGCCCACGCGGAGGCGGCGCAAGAGGAAGATCACGCTCTAGGTCTCCTCCTCCTCCACGAAGACGCCGTGACTCGCGCTCTCCTTCAAGGGGTGGGAACAGGGACTTGTCGAGGTCAAGATCAAAATCTCCCGGAAGGCGACCCCCACGTCCCCAGTCTTACCGCTCTGGGACACCACCTCCACCTTCTCGCGGCGAGAGGCTGCCGCCACCTGTGCCGTTGCCTACTCCTGGGCCCAGGGAGGGAGCGGGTGTCAGAGATAGGGAAGACGTGAGGGACAGAGGACGAGAGAGGGGGAAGGGTAGGTCGCGCTCGGCATCAACGGGCTCTTCCATGAGCGTGAGCACGCGGAGTGGAGGGTCTAGGAGTCGGAGCCGTGAGTAGGCTTGACCACGGCATCGTTGGCGATGAATTTGGACACAATCGCTCCTTCTATTCTTGCACTCTGAAAACTCACCCAAAAGTCGTATTCAAATTGCCTCTGCCTGTTTTGTAGCTTACTTTTATTTGAACCATACGTAAAACTCGCGCATGTGGTATGACCCAAGTATGTTGGCTGTAGTGATTAATTTCCGGAGAAGGCTGAGGATAAACGAAGGTGCGACCTTTTCGCGACTTGGTGGACGAGTAGATCAATTGTTGGAATTGCTGGGTTATCGATCCAAGGCATTTTTCATTTAATAATGTATTATAACGCATTGCCTTGCTGGTGTGATACTCGTGTATATTTTGCTGGCAGGACAAACGTGTTGCACCGCTCAGCTGGCCATAGGCGCAGTGATCAGCAGAAGCAAGCGCTCGTGCTCAGCCAGGCAGGCTCTGCCGAAATTCCGAACAGCAGGTCTGGTCCGAATAAAAGCTTCCCTGCATTTTTTTTCACGTTGGAACCACCCCCTTCTCTCCTCTGACTCCTATAAGGCTGAGCTACATTGGCTATTGGACTTGAACGACCTCGCCACGACATCTAGGACGGTCATACGGACAGTGCTCTCATCTATCAGGTCAAACGCACCGCTACTGTTAGCCAGCGGACACGTATCTTTGGTGCGTTCAAACTTTCGTTGAAACAAATTGTGACCTCGTTGCTAATTGAACGTCGAGCTAGTTTGCTTGACTCTCGAACAAAGGGCCTCATTTACAACACAAGAGATATTTCTAAACAAACACGAAAATGAAACGTGCACAGACTTTACACGTCCTCGCACGCAGGACAGGACACGCTATCGCAGCCCACACGCCCCTTTCTTGCGGAAGGGGAGTGGCCACCTCTGTACGTCTACTCCCCCTCACACCTAACCAACACTCACCATCGTAGCCCTCCCAAGCCTACCTCGAGCCAACGCACCAGCCCTCCGTCTCCCCGTCCGCCACGACAGCGAGCACCCTCGCGCGGGGCAAGACGTACCTCCTCCCCGTGTACGCCCGCCCGGACTTTGTGCTTGCGCGGGGGAAGGGCTCGTACGTGTGGGACGTGGATGGGAGGCGGTATTTGGACTTCAGCGCGGGGATCGCGGTCAATGCGCTGGGACATGCGGATGAGGGTGTTTTGAAGGTGTGTTTTGATTTTAATTTTGGATATCAGATAGCATTCCTTTTTTTTTTTTTTGGTCTTGTTCTTTATCTCTCTACTAATGGAATGGTTGGAACCTGATTGGCTTGTTCTTCGCGATGGGAGAGCCTGCATTGATTTATCTTATCCGAGTCTATTTCCTCGACATTTCTCCAGATTTTGTATTCTTCAAAACTTTTTTTCTCATCCCAGAGCGACGGGCCTGATTCAGTTGGAGCCTAAACCTTGGACTCATGTCCTGGGACTTGGTCCCTCTGAACGCCTTCCCACCCATGGGTATATTTTACCAGGATCGGATATGGGTATAACTCGGGTCGGACGCGTACTGCTATTGCCTGCCGTCGCTCCCTTTGCCGTCTCTCATTATATCTTCTGCTCTTCTCCCCGGACCACGTGGAGAACGCTCTCGCTAATTTACATTGGATGACATTCAGGTTCTAAACGAGCAGGCAGGCAAGCTATTGCATACGAGCAATGTGTACCACAACGAATGGGCTGGAAAGCTTGCCGAATTGCTGGTGACGCTCACACAGACTGAGGGGGGGCTCGGCTACGCGGCAGGAGCCAGTCGCTCGGGCTCTGGGGGTGCGAAGGCGTTTTTCGCGAGCACAGGAACGGAGGCGAACGAAGGCGCGTTGAAGATCGCGCGCAAGGTGGGGAAGGACCGCTGGGCTGCGAAGACGGGGAAGAGCTGGGACGACCCGGCGTGCAGCAAGACGCGGATTGCATGCTTTGAGAACTCGTTCCATGGCCGGAGCATGGGTGCGCTGAGTGTGACCAACAACCCAAAATACCAGAAACCATTTGAGCCGCTTCTTCCCGGCGTAGATGTGGGCAAGTTGAACGACATTGCCGCATTGAAGAGTTTGGTGGGCGAGGATACGTGCGCGGTTATTGTGGAACCTATCCAGGGTGAGGGCGGGATCAATGATGCGAAGGAAGAGTGGCTGCGGGCGTTGAGGAAGCGCTGCGACGAGGTGGGCGCAGTGCTGATCTTTGATGAAATCCAGGTATGTGCTATGGTCTATATTAGGAAGAGGAAATGCTAAATTGGCGCAGTGTGGTCTTTACAGGACAGGAAGACTATGGGCACACTCGGGGCTACCTGTAGACTGCCATCCGGACGTAGTGACGATGGCGAAACCACTGGCGAATGGGTATCCGATTGGTGCTGTGCTACTTAGAGACGAAGTGGCGGCGACGATGACCGCAGGTGAGATATGGACCGAGTTTGATTGGACAGGACGGAGTGTGTTAATGATCTAACCAGGTACTCATGGGACTACGTTTGGAGGGTCACCGCTGGCGTGCGCGATCGGACATCACGTTGTGTCGCGCCTGTCTTCGCGGGAGTTTGTGACGAGGCTGGGGGAGGTGAGCAGATACCTGGACGAACGGTTGGGGCTACTGCCGGGGTGGTACCCGGAGCTTCTGGAGGGGCGTGTGCGGGGAAGGGGGCTGATACGTGGGCTTGGGTTCAAGGAAGGGAGTAAGGCTGGGAGGATAGTTGAGCTTGCGCGGGAGCGAGGGGTGTTTGTGCTGAGTGCTGGGAAGGACGCGGTGAGACTCGTGCCTAGTTTGAATGTGACCAGGGAGGAGGTCGATTTAGCCGTGGATGTGTTAGAGTCTTGTCTTAGAATAGCCGGAGAGCAATAGCCGGATCAGGTCATTCCCAATCTCCGCTTTCTCATTGGTCCTCTCTGTACAACTCAAATACCCGTCGTGATTCTACTTTTTGCAATTCTTTTTCTCCCTCCCTTCGTCATGGACAAGCTCTCGTCCCTGGCTCGTTTCAAGAATGCCTGCCCCTTCTTGGGCAAGACAAAGACCTCCACTCTGCGCTCCCTCTCCACCGCCTCCTCTCCCCGCTTCCCCTCTCTTTCTGCCCTCACCGAGCGCGCAACCAATTGCCCAGTCATGGGCCCCGCCCTCAACGTCCGCTCCAAGGAGATCGTTGCCGGCTATGCCAGCGTCGCTGCCAATGCCGACGTAGACAAGATCCACAAGCAGCAGGGCGTCTTCCCGCCTCCAGGCGCAACCATCGAGATGTGTCCCCATGCCTCCGCTGCTCGCGCCGCCGCCCGCATGGCCGACGATCTTGCCTCGGCTCAGAAGAAAGGGCCTGCTTCCGCCAAGCCCGGTGATATCGCCGCCGAAGCTGCTGCAGCTGGCTGTCCTTTCCACGTCAAAGCTGCCACTGAGGCTGCCAAGAAGGTCCCAGCCGTCGCCGCCGCTAGCATTCCTGCTGCTGCTGCTGCTGCCCCTGCCCCTCAGGCCCCCAAGGAGAAACACCACACTGGGTTCAACTACGAGAACTTTTACGTCAACGAGCTCGAGAAGAAGCACCAGGACAAGTCCTACCGCTACTTTAACAATATTAACCGTCTGGCCGCCAAGTTCCCCATTGCCCACACAGCTCGCGTGACCGATGAGGTCGAGGTCTGGTGTGCCAACGACTATCTCGGTATGGGCAACAATCCCGTCGTCCTCGAAACCATGCAGTGCGTATTTTTAGGACTTTTTTTGTCATCACTCCTGACCATCGATTTTTTAAATAGTCGTACACTCGACAAGTACGGTCATGGTGCGGGAGGCACTCGCAATATCGCTGGAAACGGTGCTATGCACCTCTCCCTCGAGCAGGAGCTCGCTAATCTCCACCGCAAGGATGCTGCACTCGTCTTTTCCTCTTGCTATGTCGCAAACGATGCTACCCTCTCTACACTCGGTTCTAAACTTCCAGGCTGCGTTTTCTTCTCCGACACCATGAATCACGCTTCCATGATCCAAGGCATGCGGCACTCTGGCGCTAAAAAGGTTCTCTTCAAACACAACGACCTCGAAGACCTCGAAGCCAAGCTCAAACAATACCCCAAGGAGACCCCAAAGATCATTGCGTTCGAGTCGGTCTATTCCATGTGCGGCAGTATCGGACCCATCAAGGAAATTTGCGATCTCGCCGAGCAATATGGTGCCCTTACTTTCTTGGATGAGGTGCGTTCCATTATTACTGCCAAATAGCATCCTCTGGATTTTGACATCGGCCCTAGGTACATGCCGTCGGTTTATACGGACCCCGTGGTGCTGGTGTGGCAGAGCATTTGGATTATGACGCCCATGCCGCTGCTGGAGATAGCCCTCACCCAATTAAGGGTTCCGTTATGGACCGCGTCGATATCATTACAGGTACATTTTTACTTTACTTGGGTTAACCCCGTTTGCAGACCTGCTCACAAGACCGCTCCATCAGGTACTCTGGGCAAGGCTTACGGCGCTGTTGGCGGCTACATTGCAGGCTCGGACGACTTTGTCGACATGATCAGATCTTACGCACCCGGCTTCATTTTCACTACCTCGCTCCCCCCTGCAACCGTCGCCGGTGCACGCGCCAGTGTCGTCTACCAGAAAAACTATGTCGGTGACCGTCAATTGAAGCAGGTCAACGTTCGTGAGGTCAAGCGCCGCTTCTCTGAACTCGACATCCCCGTTGTGTAAGTTATTATTATGGTACTTTGAGGAATACCCCCGCTCATCTAAGTTACAGCCCTGGACCTTCGCATATTGTACCTGTACTCGTCGGCGACGCTGCCCTGGCTAAAGCCGCATCCGACAAACTCTTGGCGGAACACAACATCTACGTGCAGTCCATCAACTACCCCACCGTCGCTCGCGGCGAGGAGCGTCTCAGAATCACCGTCACTCCCCGGCACACCCTCGAACAGATGGACAAACTCGTGCGCGCGGTCGACCAAATATTCACGGAGCTCGGAATCAACAGGCTACAGGACTGGAAACTCGCGGGCGGACGCGCAGGTGTCGGCCTGACCGACGGCCCAGAGGAGGCCCACGTTGACCCGATGTGGAACGACCAGCAGCTCGGTCTTTTGGACGGCTCGACGCCCCCCACGCTGAGGGACGGCGAGCAGGCGGTCGTTGATGTGCAGGCGGTCACCAAAGCTCGGGACGTGTTCAACCCACTTCTGGGTCCGATCGTCGGTCCTCTGCAGGCGACGAGGATGGCGACGGTGCAACATGAGGACGTGGTCGTTGCGAAGGCGCCGGTGAGGCAACAACAACAGCTTCCCAAGATGAAGACAGGCAGGTTGCCGTTGAATGGAGATATCCCGGTTCCTCCTCCTTCCATCTCTGTCTCTGCTTGAGTTTTTCAGTTCTTTTTCTTGTGCTGATACCTCGCCTCGCTTCATTCTATTGCCCGCCGCTGGCCGTTTGTTTGTTCTTTACGAAACCCTGTTTTATTTTCTTTGATTGGAGAATTCTTCTGGGTGGCAGTTGTAGTTGTAGTTGTTGTACGAGTCTCGTCGTAGATGGGGCGTGGACTTTGAAAATATTGATCATTTGTCGCTGTACATGTGCGCAGCTCTTGCCATATTGTCGGCTCCCGAGTGCATGGACCAGAGGGAACTGGTGCTTGCGATCACCGGAGAGTAGCACATGAGGAATGAAACAGCTAAAACTCTTTAGAATCCATGACGTTCTTCATTCCCATAGAAAGTCGGAAAAACCCAAAGTCTTCTCAAATATCAAGCAAGTATCCAAGCGCTGCCGTCGGCGCAATTCTTTTCAAAATGGATTTTCCGGTGAATTTATGTTTACATCTCGCGCAATTGCGGAACTACAAGTCACACAGCACTGGTTTAATTCCAAATCGTGTCAGAAGTAAGTAAGTATTCCTTGTGGGTATGAAACGGTTAATCATTATTACCTTCCCGATTCGGTGATGGACTTGCCTAATTTATGAGTGCTGACTAAGTTGACTAATTGAACCTCCTTGAATCCGATACTGGAGAGATCCCAAAGATATTCTGGCATGAAGGACTAGTTGTCCGTGGTTCGTGGTCACTGCGTTTCATGACATCCCACGGGAATGATCGAAATACCTGACTTTCCTTGGTGACCAAGCATTTCTTGTCAACTTTAGAGGAGTACGATGCAAAAAATTGCCCACCTGCACCCTATCCCACCGTAGAGAATTTCTGTTCCAGTTAAGCCATTACATACCTAGAAACGTCGCCAGGGCTTGATGAGCAGAGGTTTTTCTTCATCGCTATCTATCGTCTGCTCGAAAAAGGTACAAGACCTAGCACAATATTTCATATGTGCTGCTAAACCGGTTTAGATATGGAAGAACACTCACCTTGACTAATATTTGCTATATAGGCCTTGAACAGGTTATGCGACCCATCAGACCGAGGTAAACCGCGATGGGTACACTCAAGGAAACAACTTAGGTCACTTCTTTGATGACGACGTCTTCAAGATACATCACCGAATACGAATCCCCAAAGTCGTTCAAAGCATAACGAACTTCTCCAAGGCTCTGCCAGTGGAGCCTGGATGAAAGTCTAAATCAAATCCACCTCCCTCCCATCACAATGGTGCCGATGTTTTGCTGTAGGAAGCCATGGCGAACAATCTTATTTTTGTGCAGGATGTCGAACACCTGTACAGGATAATGTTTCCGGGGTTAATACGAAAGAAAGAGTATACCAAGGTACCTCCAGACACGCTTTCGTGTACCCCCTAAAGTCTGAAATTTTCTACAGGCTATAGAAATGTCTGTCTCTGTTGAACAATCCTATCTGGGTTAAGTGCATTGAGTTAAAATTTACGAGAGGTATCCACATAAGTTCTTTACCTTAGCATTACCATGAAAATGAAATTGTCAAACATGAAATAGTCCAAAACGTACATGGTGTGATGAAGTGGATCAGAGCGCATATTTTCACTGTTCAGACGCTACAGAGCCTCCAGCTCATTAGAAGGGCTGTTATACTACTGGGAAGTCACCCTGAAAAAAAAAACATGTTAATCTTAGTCGATAACGTCGTGGCCACCTAGTTTGTCTCGTGTTCCCCAAGGACGTGAAGACTAACCTTGTCTCACACCGAACGTCTCGGGACGAGGTTGACATGGTTATACGTACATGTGTACCCATTCTTAATACACTGTTCATATTTTATGTGCCTGGCATAGGGATATGGATTAAGTGTCGAAGGAGAGGGAAATCACATAGCCTAGTAGGTATCATGCGAACAGAGTTTTCTTGTTCAAGATATAAAGTGTAGCCATGAGAAGCAAAAAAAGGTGACAAGAAACTCCGACACTTGTATTTTCGTCTTACGCATGGACCTGGAACGGTCTGACCAATTGTTTTCGCAGGCTGCTGTGTACTGTTATAATGTGAAACTCACCGACGGTAATTGTGTTCAACAAGTGACTGTAGATCACCTGGCATCGATTTGAGCAATTTACTTAACCGAGATATGGTACCTCATAAGTGATCATCATAGGAACAGTGTCACAGTTGGAGTGAAGAAGGAGCTCACATAGATATGTATATAAACATGTATTTTGTCATGGCCCTGTGCACTTTCACATATTGTCTGAATATTTTTTGTGGGGAATGCCTCTGCAAACAGAAAGTCAAGGAGAAGAAACCGCAAATTGTGTATGATCATATCCGGGCCCAGGACCAAGACTCTTCGGGGTAAAGTTCCCCAGACCCGAAAAAAGATCGATATCAGACCGCATTTACAGTTCAAGTAAGGTCACATCTCCAGGTAGAAAGACTGTTACACAAAGACCAGGTCGGCAAAATCGAAAGATATGTTTCAAAGAATCCCATACAATTTTGACACTATAGGCAAACCTCCACGCGGAGAACACAGTTTGAGTGGTTTAACCGACTGCGACGCGACTCCGACTTTCTATGCGGATAGTATCTCCGAAAAAATGTAGAAAATCCAGTCATCGAAGGTCTTGTCCAGGGGATTGGTAGCGACACAGAGTGCAGTTCAATACACTTGACAAAAGCATCTAGGCAATGGAATATATCGTTCCATAGAGAAATCGTCAATGGACCGACCATGGACGACTCTTTGTCTTCGTTCAAGTCAAAGTTTTAAACGGGGCATCGATCAAGATGTTCATGGAACACATTCAAGGCAACGGGAAATTACAAGGAAACAAGGTGGCCGTATAGCCAGCATAAGGACATATCTAACGAGTTCGAGTCCACAGGGAAGAGTTGGAAGCGTTTTGGAACATCCGCGAAGCCTGATTTGCCAAGTGGAGGGAATTGACAGTAAACGGTGCCAATCAACATTTGACGATATGAGGACTGTAGGTGTCGGTGTTGTCTCGGTGAATTATCAAGGTTTGATCAAGGAACTGCGCTCTGGGGAATCGGTAGCTTCACCCGAAGACCAAGCTATATTGTATAGGGCGATCCGTGGGCATATAAGCCATCTAGATCTGAGAATCGTTGGAATGACGGAGTTGGTGATGGTGTAAATTTCGGTCCCGCTTAACTTTGCATTCGGTCCGCCTCTGTGTGAACTTGTCCTCACTGGAAAAAAAATACGTTATACATAACAAAAAAAAAAAAGCTCTACATACTCTCTTCGACATTCAGTTATGTAAAAGTGCAAAGGCTCAATCACCAGGGAACCTCCTTCCCAGCCCAGTCCCATACTTTGCCGCGCTGGATAACCGAAATATTTTTCACGATGTCAATAAGATTCATAGCTGCATCGGCAGGTTCAAAGAAATCGTTCTTAGCGTCAGTCGCTCGAAAGTCCTTGCTCAGGTCGGTCTTCACTGTGCCCGGATGAACGCCAACGCATATAGCTGGCATTTTGTTCTGCTGTAGGTGAAGGTCGAAAGTCTTGACAACTTGGTTAAGGGCCGCTTTGGACGCTCGATAGGAGTACCACCCGCCACGTCTGTTATCTTCGATGGAGCCAACACGAGCTGAAATGTGAGCCCACTTGGAGGGGTAATCCAGTCCTTTTTGGTTTCTGCAGGGCAGGAAGCGCGAGAAATGCTTGATGATAAGTAAATGCGAAATAACGTTGATTTGGAAGGTTTGTGATATAGCTTCCCAATTTAGTTCAGTAGGTTTCTTCTCAGGTACAAGTATGCCTCCAGTTATAAATGCGGTGTGGATGTATGGATTCTGGAGACCTTTGACTCGAAGAGATTCCGAGAGATCGCGAGCAGCGAATGCGATACTTTTCTCTGTGCTGAGGTCAAGGTGAAGAAGGTTGAGGCGTTCAGGATCCACGTTATCAAGAGGTCCAAGGACTAGATTTTTTATATCCTTGTCAGAGGCTCGAGTGCGGTGACTGGCGTAGACAGGAAGATTGGTGCTTTGAAGATACTGACGAGTAAGAGCAAGGCCAATGCCACGCGTAGCACCTGGAGTGACCAGAATGAATGGACTGGGAGACATCTCAAATGCGACGAAGCGAAGAGAAAGGACGATCTGCTACTATTTTTTGTCACGTGCAAGCTAACGGGAGTTACAATAAGATAGCAGTTCGATAGCGAGGTGGTATGGGTATTACAAGAAGATTAACTAGTGTATACGTGAGCACAAATCCACATTAAATACAAAATGAAAGAAACATAAACCAAACTTTTAGCCAAGCCTGTCATACACATAGGTCCGCCTTTTACCCGCGCTGGGTGACACGCTACTCCTCGTCCATTTCCCTGATCTTCGCGTTGAGAGCCTTGGCAATGGCGCTTATCTTGTCGACCTCTTTGCTGACAGATGCCTGGATGCGCCGTATAGACGCTTCCATGTCGTCGACAGCCTTCACAAGCTGTGCGCGTGTCGGCCCGCCAGTGCCCTTTGAGACACGCCGCTTTTTGGTCAACCTCGCGGGAGGGTCATGATTGTCGTCGTCCACGACACTTCCTTCGCCGTCAAGACTGCCGTCTGCGTCGCCATTCTGCGCCGGGCTGCCTTTTGTTGGCGAGAACTTGCGTTTCAGGCTGTGAACCAAGAGAGGGGCCCCAGTGGCAGGACCAGCGGCTTTGCTGGTGGTGCCTTTCAAAGTCGACGCCGAGTCCGCGGCCTTCTTCACAGCTGCTCAAATGCAGCAGGTCAAAGAGTGACTCAAAGAGACGGAGCGAGGGAATACGTACAAGCATTTTTACCTCGTGCAGGTCCAGAACTGTTGGAGCATTTCTGCTTCAAGCGTTTGCAATGTTCGCATCGCGAGCCGGCTACACCTTTGCACGGCTTGCCCGTTCGCTGGCAACGCTCACAGGGCGTCGGCGCATTCGGTCCATTTGACTAGAAGACGAGCGCGCGTGAGATACCAGCCACGTCGGCGCCATGTATAGGACTACTCACGCTGGCAGTTCCGACCTTGGGGGTCGGCGCTTGATCGTCGATTTCGTCTACCTCGGCTTCTGCATCGACGTCGTCGTATTCTTTGCCGTCGTCGTCGTCTTGGTTGTGGTTGTTCTTAAACGCGGAGTCCATGACGTCCGCAAGCTCTGGTCTGGGGCGCGAACTGGTTGGTGGGACAATTTCGAGGCTTGTGCTGCGTGACCTTGACATTGTGCTTGCCACTTGTGCTGAAGGTGGGGGGGTCAAGAGGCGACAAAAGCTGACTGGACAGTTCAACTCACTTATATTTGAAAGAGCGGGTTGTGCGATACAGCGACGGGCGCGATGGTGGGTGGAAGAGGCCGTCAAGGGCGCTTTTGACGGATTGGAATGGAACAAGAAAGCCGCGGTTGATTGTGTGTCAATGTATTACGTAATACGTTTATTATTATAATTATTTTCCACGGTTAATTCAGCTCTTTCCTGTGCCAAGGCGATAACATGGGCGTCAATACGGACCCACTAGTTTCCAGAGAGAATTTTTAATTAAAGTACAGTTTTCTTGGAAATTAGTACACAACGGTGTCCAAAGATCTGTTGGGCGACCAGAGAGATGGACTTGGCAAGCGCGAGAACCGAGTTCACGATTCGTCCATCCAGATCGTTCGAACAGAAGCAGATTCCACGTGCCGTGTCAAAAGAATCGCATTTCCATCTCTCACACTTGGGCATGCACAAAATTAATGTCTCCGTACAACAGCGCGCTCGGCATTCCGCATTCATTTCTCGACAAATGTTCCTTCTTCCTCATCCCAGCCGAGCGTCTCGGGCGCAATTCCTAGCTGTATCAGCATCGTACCCAGACTGGGCTGGGGCGCGTCATCGGTTGTCTCTTCTTGCTCGTTTTCTGCCGTTTCTCCGTCTCCCTCCGCCTGGACGTCCTCTCCACCACGATCGGAAACGGGGACCACATCCCAGCCCCAGTTTCGCTCCTTCTCCTCGTCTGCTTTCGGCCTCTTTTGGTCACCGGATTCATCCCATCCCCAACTCTCGTCAATCGCGCGCTTTTTACCTTTCTTATCGTTACCTGCCCCTTCTTCCGGATGTGCGTTGTCCTTGACACGGTCCCAGACTTCCCAAGCAGCCTCTCGTCCCGCCTCGGACCATTTATCGACGAGACCTTCAAGGACCTCTTCTTGGACATCCTCCCTGACCTTCAGCGCACGCCGCAAGAGCTGAAGTTTTCGCTCCAGAGATTGTATCGTTGGCGTCAATCTCACTAGAGCAGCTTCATCAGATATCGTCGACGAAGAGGACAAAGGGGATTTAAATTGCGTGGCGGCCCTCGCAGTTCGGTGTTTGATCTTTGTGTCCGAGGTCTGCGTGGAAGACGATGCCACCGCACTACTAGGTTTCGCCGCCGCCGCCGCCTCCTTGAGATAGGCAGAGTTGGCTGAAGACACAAGAGGCTCCGAAGAATTCGTCGGTGGCTTTGGTGCTAAGCGAACGGGTGGATGAATTATAGGCGAGCGGAAAGGCTTCGAGAGTTTCTTCTGCTGTAGGCGTACGCCTGCCAAAGTGGGACGTTTCGGGTTTGGAACCACATTTTTCTGAGTCGTTTGACGGGGTTTTGAAATATCAGGTGTGGTCTCTGCAGCAGGATACGGCTTAGTTTCAGTTAGCGTCTTACTCGGACCAGGAGTGGGCTGAAAAGGCTCAAGGGTAACGAGAGGAGCAGGATCATTCAGAATATAATGTTCTGTGTGTCTTGGGGCTTCTGGAGTGTGGTCGTAGTAGTCCTGCATGAAAGGAGGGGAGATCAGCGACTCTGCGACTGGGTTTGAGTGTTGCGGTGTCGAAAGGTAGAAATTGTCAGGCACATGCTATACAACCCTCAATTCGAGAACAAGACAGAGGTTAATTTGCGTACACGGTCTAGAGCCTGGTACGGTCTGTGATCCATTGAGTAATGCGGGAAAGCGGCATAAGTTTCATCCTCATAAAAAGTCTTGAGATTATTGTGAACACACATATCATGTCAATGTAGTGACTACTTACTTCTTGCACAGCAGACGAGTGGTGGCTATATCTTTCGGTGGTTGCAGGTGGTGATGAGGGAGGTGTCTGGTTTGGTCCTTCTATCGGAGTTGAGCTCGGAATAGGGCTCGAACTTGGCATATAGTTGGAAGTCATTGATGGGGACGACGGGGGCGAAGAACTAGCGAGTTCTTGTATACCCACGACATCCGTTCTAAAGTCCTATGGAGATCAAAGAAGTGAGAAAATTTCTCTCTCGGGAACGAAACTTGACATACCGGACTACGCGCTCGGAAAATTGTCGCTGGTGTAAAATAAGGGTCCGATTGTGTATGCGCAATTGGTGAAGACGAGGGAACGTTAAGGTGATCGGAGACACAGCCCGTGCCCGTTTCTTCGTGAGACTGGTCTATTTGTCCGGTCAGTGAATGCGCAAGGTCAGTAATCGAAGTGTAAGAATGGCGCGTCAAGAAATGGGACGCGTTTTGAGAAGGACTCGAATGAATTGTTTTTGGGATCGTTGAAATATTGAGTATAGACGGAATAGATATTTCCCCATGGCTTTCAGGATCTTTGGAGAACCCAGAGCTGGTGTCCGTCTCCAGCTCCTCGTTCTTTCCATTAAAGATGGCTCGTGGGAGAATGTCGTCAGAGTGGCCTCCGGTGGAATTAAAACTTTCGACCAAGGAGCTAGGTGACTGTTCACAAGGCTCAACGTCGACCCGATGAGAAGATGTGAGACCAGGATTCATAGTTGTCGAGGAAAATGAAAGGAGAGCCGAATTGCTCTGCGGTGTACTGGAAGCGCGAGGGCGTACTACTCCCGTGTAAGATATTTGAGAAAAATCCGGATCCATTGGAGAAGAGTCAATTGTCAGATGTCCAGATTCGAGAGATTGTCTGTTCTCGGGCGGGGGTGCCTCAGAAAGCACAGCACGAGACAGTGGACAATTAACCTGAGTTTCCCCGTCTCGGAGGCGGCTAAGCCCAGGAACCGTCTTTCGCTCGCAGGATATCAAAATTTGCTATTCAATGAAGCCGGAGTGTTTTTGTGGATTTGGTTACGACATAGGACAAATGTAAGGATCATACCTGACTCGGATTAAGTGACGCTTCGGCATCTGACAAGTCGGATTTTTCGAAAGAATTCCTGGTTGTCACTAGAACACTGTTGAAATCTGGAAGCTTCCGCTGACAGGACACTGAAGGCAACGCATCAAGCCGGCATTGAATAACCTGATCCTCTGATAAGCAAGATCTGCATTTTAGCATGCAGATAACCCGGTCGGTTCTCTCTTTCAACAAGATTGACCTTGTGAAGCATCATGTCCGCATCCCGCAATCTAGATGGAAATCTCCTTGAGGTACCCAAGGCGAAAGAGTATAAACGGGACGCACCTTATTTAACCCGCTGGTGCAGGAACTACTGAGGTCTCCCATATAGTCAAGGGGGGTTCCTAGGGTTAGAGGACTAGAGCTTGGGGTATCCATTCCCACACGCAGTGTTGGAGAAGACTGGATGTATGCACATGTGGTGAGATGATGCGCGCATATACTCACTCGATTCACATAATTACTTCTGAAGGATGCGGGGCTCTAAAGCAGGTTCCAGAGATCACGCTAGATAGCAGCTGAGGAACCATCAGACATCAGTATACCAAGAGCCTCACCACAAGAGCTCAACTTGAGAATTGACCGACTCGCGGGCGTCGGCGTCGGCGTCGGCTTTGGTTCTTTTTTTTTCAGATGCAGCAGCTCAATGGCGACGTTATAAATATCATAGAAAAGGCGGAAGGTATGTGAACCAGGTTAAACGAGAGAAATCGGACACAAGCTTGGAATAAAGAGAGAGAAAGCAAGTGGACAGAAAGCTCGTTAGGCGCGTTAGGAAAGAAAGTCACAGGAGTGTGAGGTCTAGGCACGTGACAGCGTTACCTGCGCGATTTGCTATTTTAGGCAACGCGCATCACAACATGAACGCGACCATCTAAAGAATCAATACGCCGAAAAAAGCGAGTTCACAATGTCGTCAAAGAAATTCGGGCTGTTTATTACCTGTCCAAAGGCAGTGAGTGTCTATTACTACAAGTAATTCCTGATGCATATTGCACGTTCAAGTTGCCACTTTCCAGCTCCTCGCGCAACCCTTAATATAACAAGGATATTGCTATAAATGTGATGCTTTGCACGTGGAATAAACGTGGATCTGGACAGCTTCTGCCTTAAATTAAAGCGTTCTCTAGATCCAAATTAGCTGCCCAGCAACAGTCGCAGCAAGTGCCCTGGGTTAAAACTTCTCCAGTCGCAGACTCGTAGCATTGCGACTCATAATATTTCTATGCGAGCGGTTCATGAACAAGATTAAAATGGCTAAATCTGATGTCCAAGAGGGTTGTTGAATAGTTCATAGTGTCCTTTGAAAACACTTCTTTCTCCATGCCAAGTCTTCAGTACTAGTTCTGCAATTGGCTGTCTGCAGACAGTAGAGAAGAACAAGAAGGGAGTACATTCTGTACTGTGCATGCACGCGGAGCATAATCTCCAGCGTTTCTAAAATTTGGACGTGTATGGTACTTTCATTCCTGATCCTCCAAGTATAGCAGGATTAATGGCGCCTTCATACTCAAGATGCAAAGGTCTGGTGTACGAGTAACGAGACCCTTTCATGATCAATTTGATCTCTTTGCATAAAGTAGATATCCCATCCAAAAGATGAAGAAATTACACTCAAAATTCTGCCGAGATTGAAGGACGGTTCAGCTCTGAAAAAATAGTTTTACACGCGGTGAATAAATGACATTCCTTTCACCTTCCCATCATCATACGCCACACATTTCTCCAAAGACCGCAGTGAAGACGGCGACGGGCCGCGGATATCGAAAGCGGAAAATCTTAAGTATAATAGCCCCGAGGAAAGGCATTAATATTGGAGGCACATACCCATGTCAACCCACTCGCATGCTCCAAATATTTTCTCAAATTTCAACATTTCTGTTCTGGGGATTGAATTCAAAGGTATATTTAATACTTTCTCCGTTTCACAGCAGTTACTTCGTTCAAACATGCTAGTCCCAGGTTCAGAAATAGGATGCCCTGGTGCAACTCAACCAGAGTAGGTTCAATTGGCCTGTCAATGACTTGCTCCCTCACTATAATCGTTGAATCTGGACCGCGTAGGATGAACGTAAGAACGTCGACACGTCTTTATGTAAGTCTGGAAAAATGTTTGGTATCCTAAAGGTAACGCTTCGTGATTTGCCTCATAGTTGTCGGGCGGACACATGAGGGAGAGACAGATGCCACAGGGTGTTCCCGAGAAAGAGGCTTTGATCGAACCATGCGACGCAGATGTGTGAGAAGCAAGAAGGCACTAATAGACCTGACCAACTAGTCAAGAAATACACAGGAGTTGCGTCCTTTTGGTTGGATAATAAGGGATACATTTGTCATCGACGGTGCACAGCCCTCACTATGTTTTTTTCCATTAGTCCTGTGCTCGTATAACAATTATATCATGCTTTACATGTGCCAAAACGTAGGAGATGGTCGTTGAAAAAGACGAACTGTAGTCACTATTTCCTTCCGGTCTGGACTCTAACACGAGGGTCGCCTTTTTCTTGTCGCCTCCGGAGCTTCTCCTGCCTTTTACTGCCCACTGATTCTTTATCGGGAGTGCTACCCGGAGGGTCGGATAATCCTCCTCCCAAAACCACAGGTGAGATCACAGATGTCCATAGCTTAAACACGGCATATAAGGGAATCTTGCAAGTTCCATCAGATACTGGAAAACGTGGAGTATGATAATTACTCACGACCATGTATAACCACCAAAACCATTCGCCGAATGCACCGCTGCCAATTTGACATGCCCCTACGATCAGCCGTAAGAAACTGTGGTTGATAGCAGCAAAGGGCACACAAGTAATGTATAAGATATCAAAGCACCATTCCGTCACTCCAGGTTGGCTGAGGTCTTCGCCAGAGGATATCAAAGTTCCAGTAGTCGGATCGCGTCGAGGTAAGCCTTGCTTGATAAGGTAATTGGAAAGAAAGAAAGCCGGAAAAAAAGTAACAACGTAGATTGCAAAAGATCCTTTAGAAGGGGGCAAAGAACCCCTTCTGAATAGGAAGCGAAGCACAAGGGATAAAATAGTGGGTAATATCATGCCGAGCCTCAGTGTTTTGACAGTGTTTTCATTTTGATTTGCTGTTAATTCAGTCAATTTGCCATAAAGCTACAAAGTCAAAGCTCACCAATACGTTTTCCACTGGCGTTCGCCATTGTTTAGAAGAGGGAAATGGGTTACGTTGCAAGAGACAACAAAATTTCAAACATTGCTGAGTATCTTTCAATTGACATCACGTGTCTCAATCAATTTCGGTGTCTTTAACTGTACGATGACCAAACGAGAAATAAAACCCAACTCTTCTTGCTTCTTGATGATCGACGAGCAAACGATTTCTGGAATTGTGGATTCTGCGACGCATATCTCAACTAGAGAAGATACTGAATCAAAATTTCCCAAAAAGTTCATTCAAGATGCGTTTGAGGCGAACAAAAGACTTCAACAAACCCTTACCGATCGCGCCGAGCAGCTTGAAGCAGAATTGAAAGAAGTCGATGAGCTTCTGGTTAGCTTTTCTCTTGCGCCCAATACGTAACGGGGCTAAAATTCTATTTCAGGAAGCCGCAAACATGGATGAAGGCGAAGATGACCCAGAATCTGAAATCCTAATACCAGGTGCTAAGAAAGCCGTTGGTTTATTTCCATCCAGCGAATTCTTAAATTCGGTTTGTCTGTATACATAGCGTAGCCGATAGGGCCCTGTCTCACTCCATTGCTCAGTCTTCTCCGTTCTTTGATGAATCTACGAAGAGGTCAAATTATCTTGTCAATACAACATCCCATCCTAGTAGGACGATATCACAGATTCACAATTTCGTCGACTTATTTATTTTATCAGTGAAAACAAAGGATCTGGAGGCTTTGGCCGCTGCCGTCCGTCAAGAAAATGAGCGTTTACAAGCATACAAACAGCTGCAATCGCAGTGAGTACTGTTGTCCCTTTTGGTGACTACGACATTGATGGTTCTGCAATAGACTCCGTGATCCTGGATTAAACACGGACATTGATCTTGACAATAATGTTGAAGGATTAGACTGGACCAGAATTGCGGAAAAGGTGTGCAATATACAACAATCCTTTGTAACACGACTGACACAACAATTTAGCTTTCCGACTCATCCTCGGTGAAGAGAAGTGCGACTGAATGTCGCGTTGTTTGGATTGGTGACCGGCGTCCACGTATAAATCACGCTGAATGGTCGACGTCTGAACTCAGCAAACTAAATTCCATTGTTTCGGAGCCCTTGAAAGAGAAGAAACCAGTTGATTGGGTCAAGGTGGCTGAGACGCTTGGGGTACGATGAGAATTTTTTACTGGTGGTAAAATCTTAAAACATGGTTTTTTAGACAAATCGCACGCCTCTTGATTGTATGAGGCGCGGTCTTCCTCAACATCGTCATAGTTGGACAATTGACGCAGATCAAAGGCTCGTTAAAGCCGTGCAGTCGTGTGGAATTGATAATTGGCAGCTCGGTAAGCATATTAATCATCCGGTATATTGGTTATTTATTACACTTCGTATCTTAGTTGCCAGAAACGTTTCTGAATACGTCACAGCTGGACAGTGCCAAGGCCGATGGCAGAAGACACTCAACCCGGCTCTACGGCGGGGGACTTGGACAGCAGAAGAGGATGAACTTTTGCGAAAAGCCGTTGCTGGTTATGGAAAGTCGTGGGTACAAGTCGCAACCGCTATTCCTGGACGGACGAACGATCAGTGTCGAGAGAGGTGGACTGAACATGTGAATCTATCCTCTGCAAATATAACTTGGTCCGAGGCAGAAGATGAGAAATTATTACAACTTGTGGAGAGCCTCGGAAACCAGTGGAAGGTGATTAGTTTCAAAATTGGGAACAATAAAACGGGGCAGAACGTAAGCATTGAACTTTTCTAGCCAAAAAACATCATATTCACAGGTAAAGTCAGTGTCGAATGCGTTACGATAAGCTGAAGAGGCTGCAGAAGAAAGCAGTTCAATCATCAGAAAGCCCGGGTGGCGTTACTACTGGTACACCAGGCATTGCCGGACCCAGTCAATTGGTTCAGATGCAAAATCCCGAGGAGGGCATGTCAATTTCGAATCCTGCCATCGGTCGACATCAACCCTTTTCTCAGTTGCCTAGTGCTCCCCTTTCAACACAGGCGTCGACAGTTGAGCCCTGTTCAGTACCAAAAGCCGTTCGTAGAGGCAAAACTAAGCACTCTGTTCTGGCGGGAGGTGCTTCGGCTCCAACACCTACTCCCGAACCGGCGGGTGATAGTCAGACTCCCCTACCTGAATCAGCCGCTCTAGAAACGCAGCCTCTTCCCAAGAAATCCAGAAGGAGGGCAACAGAAGGGACATTCCAGCCTGATTTAATTGAGGCGGTTGTTCCTACACCCCAGCCAAAACCCAAACCCCGACGAAGGGCTTCCAAGAAGGCAGGAACGGTAGAAGTACTTACGGAACTTTCGACCGTAGAAGATAGAGTGGTATCAAGTGTCGTCCCTCAATCCGAATTGGCGAACTCTCCACATGTCGCGCTACTGCCAACACCCAAGCCGAAAATTTGGAAATGGCCGGAAAGGGTCGCAAGCCTTGCCGATGCCGACACCGCGGATACTCTTGCCCCACCGCCTGCACATATCCTCTCTACAGAAGCAGCTACAAATCTCCAAAATGCGCCGGCTTCTACATCAAAAAGAGGGCAGAAGAGAAAAGCTGTGGAACCCACCAGTGGCGAGCCGGACCTGGGCGATTCACCTACGAATCCTTGTTCCCCAGATCACGGATCGGACGTTGCAAGGCTTCCAGGTACTTCAGCACTATCCAGGACCAAGCGAGGTCGACCGAGAAAAATTCTGGAAAGCTGTACAACTAGCTCTATTCTGTCAGTGCCTGCGGCAGAGCCCCACCTGGCTTCCACTTCGACAAGAGTGCGGAAGAGAAAGAATGGTTCAAGTGACACAAAGCTGCGTACCGCAAAGAAACCAAAAACTGCGAAGGTCTTAAGTGGATTTGAGTTTTCATCCAGTATAACTGAGCATGAACAACCAATCTCTGTGGAACCTGCTGTTGCTGCTCTAGGCAATATCGCCGAAGCCTCTATAAGCACCAATGTCGGTCTGTCTGTAAATCTGAGCCCCGAATGCTTGGAGGAGCAGCCTCAGCTAAGGCGGGGACGTTCCCGCAAAGTATTACTGACGACGGCGCCGACGGGAGGAGAATCAGGTGGATTAAATGTGCTGGTCACACCCTCTAATCCAATACCCGTTAATGTTTCCTTGCCCCAAAGAAGAGGCAGGGCTGGAAATCGGAGAGCACCGACTGAGTCCAATGCATAAACGGTTGCTGGTCACCTCATGGGATCGAGACTCGTTTCAAAACCCTAAGAGAGTAAAAAGCTTGTTTACAATTCATAAAATAGGATATTGACTCGGAATAGAATCACGTCGGTGTCTGAATCATTGGGATGAAATGTAATCATCTTTGTCCAACCTTCCATCTTTTCCTGGGCTGAACATTCATTTCCCAGTTAACGATATGCCCTAAAAGTTCTCCGTCTTCTTGATTCATGCTGTCCTCTGTGGCAAGGAGGAGATGTTGTAAAGAGTCTTGGACGAGAGCGGCCGTCTTAAGCTTCTTCTCGAGTGATGGAAGTGCTGCTTTCTTGGGAGGCGAGGCCTGGCAACCAATTCCTTAGTATTGAAAAAAACTGATTGGAAAAAATAAACATACGGGAGTTTGCAAGTAGGTATGCTTAGGTGGCAGGTTAGGAAAGTAAGCGGGGAGGTTCCGGAGTGTGGTTGGCACTGTCGCAGGAGAGCCTTCGTCGTCGGATGAAAGGAGTTCTGGTGAAGGAGAGCACAAAGACGGTGGTATAAGAGACATGGATTTAGGTTTTACACCAGCACCTTTTTTGAGAGAGGGTTAACACGGTATAGACGGCGGAAAAGAAGTGATATACTACGTTTCCTCTTCGCAGTGGACTTCTTCGTTTGGTACAGCTCTTTCGGTGCTATGTCAAATTCTTCGCAGGCAAGCAAGACATCAGAAGCGATGACTCCAGCACGATTGGCCAAATTCGCGTATTCATGCGCGTGTTGGAACAGCTGCTGGACGACTGGATGGAGAAAGTCAATCATTCTGTGCAAGGGAGTGACGGAAGAACTGACATGTCGCGACTTCGTGCTCGAGACGTTCCAGGGCAGGTTGAACTGTCCTCTCAAATCCTGCATTTTTCAGCTCTGACGAAACGAGTCTCTGGAGGGCTTTTGAAGCCACTTCTGGGGTCACAGCAGGATCGGCAGGATCAGAAGACACGGCTTCTGCTGGTGTTTGCTTTGGAGGCTGCTGAAGTTGGACTTGACCCTGGTAGGGTGGAAAGTAGGCCATGGGCTGAGGTATACTAGCAGTGACAGACGGATAGTGGTTTGGGTAGTGGCTGCTGTAGTTGGGATATGGGGGATCCATGATGGTAGGAGGAGATGTCGGTTACCTTTCTCCGATCGGTGTGGAAATATTACTCTGTATCATGCGGTCGCGGCTGTTATCTAAAATACTACCTCGGTTCTTAAATAATCCATTCTCTTTTACTGTACGATCTATGTCCCCTACTGCTGCAGATGTTGTGTCAAAACAAGAGGCAGCCTCTGCCGAAGTACGCACTCCTTTCGGGCGCGCGTCTCGTCCAAAGATAGTCGGCCCTGAGGTTCCCGAACCTCCCTTTCCAATATTGTTGGCCGGGCCAGTGCAGAAAGGTTTTGGGCGGGGGGGAAAGGATCTAGGTTGTCCAACGGGTTAGTCTCATCTATTGTGGTCCCTCGTCGCGCTTAATCCCTTGTCAGCGAATCTACCAGATGAATCCATCATCACCATAAGTTCTGTAGCCGAGATTGGAGTATACTACGGCTATGCTCAGGTTATTCCTCCCGAAGAAAGCAAAGCGAAATTTCGACCCGAAGATCTCAAGGTCTTGCCCATGGTTATGAGTCTGGGAACGAATCCGTTTTACAAAAACAAGATGTTGACAGCCGTAAGCAACAGCGGTCTTCACCGGAGAGCTCACTGATAATGCCACCAGGAAATACATATTATGCACGAATTTGAAACGGACTTTTATGGTCATGAAATGCGAGCGATAGTATTGGGTTACATTCGGCCTGAATTTGACTATGTCACTCGAGGTAAGCAGTCAGTGTCCACTCTCCACCTACTGAGACCTCATGTTCCTCCCCAGAGGGATTGATTGAGGACATTGAAATTGACAAACGAGTTGCGTTGAACTGTCTCCAAAGACAAGGATATCAAACATATGCGAACGACGCCCACTTTGAACATGGGGATGTAGATTTAAAGTCAAGTATGTGAGCGTAATAGAGGGATTGTATAGACTCTACGAACGACGAGGATGAACGAGGCTTATTGTATCGTTCAAACTTCGGATAGTGATATCACTGTTATATTAACTAGACCAGAATTAGATTTTTATTTGAAAGGGATTTATGGATGAACTCACTTTCAATAAATCACCCTCTCCTCTGCTTCTTTGAACGCGTTCCTCCAATTTTAATGGGCGTCCGATCTGTAATACGACATACTAGAGGACGTATCTTTTCGCCTTCAACGGCAAGCATAGCGGTCTTCATTGCTTCTCTCCCCTCTCCGAACCCCTTGAAAAAAAGCTCCAGCTTGATCGGTCCGAGTTGCTCGTTCACTTCCCGGACTTTCTTGAACATCCCAACTGCACATTGGTAACCTGCTTCATATGTTGCACGGTTTGCCTTGCGGAATTTGCTAGGAGTACTGCCGCCAGAAAGCCATGCGATAGCGCCTCCTCCAGGCTTTGTGAACGTGACTACAGTGTTGTTGCGAGTGGAATGACAGTGGAGGCCATATTCTGGAGGCGCCGTTTTTTGCAAGTATGTCCTGGAGAAAGGAGCCGACTTGTAATAGCCATCCTCGCCTGCAGTTGGAGGCTCGTCAAAGTAAGCGGGTTCCTGTAGGTCTTCCAGGAATTCGCCCACGTTTGGTGTTTCTTCGACGGGAGTAGAGGCAAAGGTCGAACGGGTGGCTAATAGCCGAACGCGATGAGAAGGGCGGGCAGGAAGAGAGGGGCATCTCCTCGCTGCTGTGAGGACTGAGGTTCGGAGAGCAAACATGATTTGGACGCGACTTTGGAAATGTGATGCCCGCCAATAACCTGCTTCAAACTCCGACTACCCACTGTAGGCGGAAGACACCGGAAACGACAAAACCTCTTGACACCACTCCACAATCTGCGATGTCGGTAAGTATATTCAGTACTTACGCGTCATTCCTACCTGATTGCCCTCGTAGCTCTCTACTTCTGCGTACAACGTCTTCTTCAAGCGAAATAGTAGGAACCGACACTTTGGCCAATTCCTCGCTTATCTCGTCTCTTAGGCATATTCGTTGGAACCGTCTTTGCTGGAGCATTCGCGTTTGGCATTGGGTTTGACCTTGCTGTAACAAAGTTCTACGACACCTGGAACAAAGGAGTGCGCAGCACAATGCTTTCATACTTTGTCCAGTTTTCTCACTTACTGGTTCTAGAAACAATGGAAGGATATCCGCCATAATTATGTCAAAGACGAGTAGAAGGATGTTTTCTATGGACCCCCTTTGACTTTGGACGCAATATTTAGACAGCTCGTACCGTTTATGTGCAAAACTTCTGGACAAGATTCTGAGGGGATATTGCTCAACAACATGAAACACTTGAAGGTCATACGATACTTCTTCACTCGCATAATTATTCGCTCTTCGGATTTTCCTTTCCGTGCAATCTTGATGGCTTGATGTTTTCTCTTTATTTCCAGACTGCCCCGAGGACGTTTGACCCGATCACGGATCTCAACTTTGTGGACCAGCATTGAGTGTGGATAATGCTCGGATAATGGCAGTTCCAAGCAGTAGCCTTCGGCATTCAATGCATAGAAGCCATCCATGGACCATCTTTTTTCTACAGATTTCGACTATTCGAGCATGTGCGTAGTTGAGGCTCAAGCTAACTAGTGACTTAGCATGTCTCTTGAGTATGGAGAAACCAAGGAGAATCCATTCTCTCGTTCAAAGTACTATGCATATCAGGTTTAAATCTTTTCGATGGGGCAAACAAATATTCCTTGTCATTTTTCCCTTCTTTATCCGCACAGGCTATTGCTCTCCAATTTGAGATACGAAATATCTTGAAATTGCTGGGTGCTGGCGACCAATTTCATTTCATTGATTTCAACCAACGACGTGACATTGTCACGGCGTGAGTAGTTTGCACCGTCATCACGCAGGAGCGCCCGAGGCTTGACACCCGACCACCAGCATCCTTTACAAAATGTCAGGGGGTCGGTCAAAATCGCCCCTTCCTGATAAAGATGCAGACATGGACATTGATTCGCAGTCTCCAATCGACAAACCTGACGCGAAAGTTATAATAGTCACCAACTTGACTCGCAATGTCGTTGAATCCCACCTAAGGGTCATTTTTGGTTTCTACGGCGATATTACAAAAATTGACCTTCCAGTGTTTGGAAAATGTAAGCACACTCTATTGAAGCCATGGTCTATTCGTTTTGGTTAAACACAATGTGTAGCCGGTCAAAACCGAGGGAAAGCAGCGTTGGAATTCGCCGGCCCATCATCAGCTCACAAGGCAGCTTCGCATATGGACGGAGGCCAACTGGATGGAAATACTCTAAAAGTAGAGCTTTCTAACCTTCCAATTCGTTCCACTTCCCGTTCTCCCATACGCCCACCTCGCGGACCTAGGAATGGACGGGATCGACCAAGGAGCATCTCTCGCTCTCGATCTCGCACTCGTTCCCGAACTCCTCCACCGTATCGGCGCAGAGGTCCTCCTTCTCGTGAACGTAACCGCGATTCTTTCCGTGGGAGGGGTTATGGTCGGAAAGGACCCCCACCACGCGATGTGTACCGTCCGGCTCGTTCGCGATCACGCACCCGTTCTCGTTCGCCAATTAGACGTGGCCCTGGTGACAGGCCTCCACCCCCTAGAAGACGCTCGCCAAGTTACACCCGAGGCGGCTATGGTCGTCGCCGGTCCAGAAGTTATTCTGTCCGCTCTAGCCGCTCTCGCACAAGGTCTCTCTCGCGCTCAAGGTCGCGGTCCATGTCGTACTCCAGCGATTCTCGATACAGTCGAAGCCGGAGCCGTACTAGATCTCTGAGCAAGGCGAAAAGAAGCAGGAGCCGAGATGATATCAGAGACAGCAGGTCCCGTTCACCGGCGTAATTTGCATTCGCAGGTGGATTCAACGTCCTTTTTTCTTTATTTCCAACCGACGATCTGTACTTCTTGACATAAACTTGATCTCGGAATGTTGCATTTCAGCCAAAACCTTACGTATTAAACTTCTGAGAGGTATCTCGCAATTGTTCTATGATAATTAAAAAATAGCAATATTCATGGCAAAAAAAAAAATGCTAGTCACTAGTCACTTGCTAGTGAATCGTCATCTGCGAGGAATGGCCTATTGTGAAAATTTTTAATTTCTAAGCCCAAGTCTCAGGCGTGCGTGTACTTACGCATACTCGTATTCACTGCGGATTGCATTCGACATCCATTCTTCGTCCGCTTCCTGTTGTGGAAACCCGGGTCCTCCTGCAAGACTCAGTACAACTGGTAAGAGTACGAGACCATGTAAAGCTCC
Organism: Galerina sulciceps; assembly: GCA_023014345.1. Classification (NCBI taxonomy): domain Eukaryota; kingdom Fungi; phylum Basidiomycota; class Agaricomycetes; order Agaricales; family Galerinaceae; genus Galerina; species Galerina sulciceps. The sequence goes on along the minus strand of JAEDXJ010000005.1, from coordinate 134,676 downwards.
AGAAATGATGAGTGTTAACCACATGCGAAAATAGTATATCTTCAAGGGTTTTCAGTCTGCAGATAAACAAACAACGAAGTGAAGGTCTGACCTCCAGTAACTTTGATCGGGTTAAAGCAAGGACTGACATTCCTATTAATTTGGTGAAGGTAATACCAGAAAGGACCTATTTAGGGACTTAAATTAGTAACGCAGGAACTGGTATCAACGAGTGGCTTACAGATGGTCCAACATCAACCAGGGCAGTCCACATTCTCTCATCGCGTTCCTTCTGTCCAGATGGATGGTCGATCGGAAGACCGGTCCCTGCACCCATAAACGCCCGTGCGACATGAGCACAGAATTCCACTGCAATTCCAAGAGAAATGACCAAGTTGACGAGACTGATAGCATTCAAAAAAATGCCCCAGATGGACATCATGCCCATCACCGTCACAACGGTAAGAGCAACGACACCAGTGACGATGGAGCCAGTCCTCCAAGAGCCCAACAAAAGTGCAGTGACAACGAGAACAGAAGCCAAACCAAGGCCTAGAATTTCTTGTGTTATAGCGACAATGTGGGCGTATTGGTCGAAGAAAACGTAGAAAAGGGAATAAGGGAAGACTGGGGCGCCGATATTTTGTGAGATTTCATCTGCAATCCTATGGGCCGCAGCAAATGCGTTGATGAAATCTTCTTGGCTCTTCAGAGGGGAATGAAAAGTGCGAAAATGAGATGCATCAATTGTTCCCAAGTCATTCAATGCAATAGCCGTTCCAAATGACGCTTTCCCTCCCAAAGGACAATCTTCATCTGTCGGTGAGTTCCACCATTGCCTGAAATATCGCACAAACTCCTCGTTTTCGGGTAGACCGTCCATGGTAATATTCCAAGCAGGTTTTTTATCTTCATAGCAAGGTTTGCAGAGCCTTTCGGCATCACGTGGACTACAAAAAGTGGACGGGTTTGCTTTCCGAACACGACAGCACTGAGAGTTAGAAGGGTTCAACCAACGTAGGAAGTCATCAATCCAAGAGGCTGATGGTTCGGCAATGAATGATGATTCGGTTCTCTTTCTTTCGGCCTCTAGTCGATTTGCGATAGAAAGGTCGTCGCAAGTTGTGAATCGTCCACATAGGGCTTGTTGTCCGACTCGTTTCGTTACATCAAGATCGCTGGAAACGAAGTAAACAGGTGGGCCGACATCCAAATAGGCGTCAAGGTTGTCGAAGTAATTAACTAGGTAGGAATCTGAGGGAAGAGCAAGTCGTTGGTCTGGAAGAATAATAAAAAAAACAAGTACTTCCAGCAGAATAAGAAACTCACCAAGGCCAAGTCGGATATGTTGTATGGATATCACTGATACTACAAAAATACCGCCAAAGAAAATTAAGACCAATGCCTTGACAATTGGCTTAAGCAAAAATGGTGCGTAATATCGACGGATAAAACGGCCAATCCTTCCTAAACCACTGCTTGTGTTAGGGGCATCCAGTAGAGCGATACGAGATGGAAGGCGAATGCACGGGAAACAATCGATGCGGCTGGCCTAGGATAAAGAAAGGTCAGGAACCACCGCAAAAAGTGCGCCTTAAACCTACCTCATATCGTTTCAAGTCTAGTAGCAGAGCACTCATAAACACCGTCACTTGAAGCGTAGCGTTCAGCAAAACACTTCCGGCAGCATATAATGCGAAATTGCGGACAGCAGGCATCGGCACAAGTGCTCCAAGTCCAAATGCTAATGTTTCCGTTACGGTGCTCAAAAGAATGGAAGGACCCATCTTCGCTAGAGTTAGAGCAACTCTTTCTTCCGGCGGTAGATACTGAGGCATAGAAGCGGCGTCAATCTCATCTTGTGTTGAATCGAAAGGTGATCTGTGGGAGTGGGTCGGTGACATCGGAGCTGAAAAACCAGGGCCTTGGTAGCTCTGACTAGCGGCATTAGGGCCGTGGAGGAAATTCTGCCTGTCAAGCTCATGAACCAATATGAAGACGTTATCCACGCCGACAGCGAGGACGAGGAAGGGAATGACCTCTGCAATGATAAGAGTAACCTTGACTCCCAAGAAAGAGAAGAGGCCAACGGAAGTTGATACTGAGAGAATGACGAGAAGAATGCCAAATAAACCAAGAGTAAATTTTGATCCTACAAAAAGGGATCGTGGGAGGCGAGGAAATATATGTGGTGTTTCACGAGAGTCAATCGACATAGTAGACGCAGTGAGAGGCGATCGAGCAAATAGTTTTGGGAAATTTCGTCCCCACTCGAAAAGTGAAGAAATAACACCATCCTCCTCGCGGGTTGCGGAACCGCCCCCTAATGTCAACGAGACATAGAAAAACATAGCCAGGTAAGAAAGGACAACGATTTTGACGTCGGTATTTGTACTTTTGTTAATCTCTTCCTCGAGGGAAATGCCGGTCGAGAATGCGATCTGTAGTCCAGCCTCGGCTGCAGAGCGTTGACTGAGGTCATATAGGTACTCCTTCAACACTTCTTCCCATTCCATGGCCTTGGCTCGAGTCCCTGGGTCCAAAGAATCTGAGACCACATATGTGATGACGAGAGCTTCTGCTTCCAAATATGCCTTCCTGTCACCCTCTCCCATGGGTACTCCTCCGAGAACATATTGAGGGGCCAATGGTTGTTCGAAATCAGGCAAACAATCCACTGGAGATTCAGCGCATGATTGTAGATAAGGAGCCCAAGTTTCTTCATCGTAATCACCTAAATCATTTCCGAACCATGCAGCGGCTGACTGTACGACACACGCTCCTCTTGGACCTGCTGGCTTGAAGCAGACATCGTGCAAAGTGTAACCGTTGGGTGACTTCAGTCCTCGTATGTCAGCTTCCACATTAAACCAATATTGTAGGTGATTCCACGATAAAACTGGCTGTTTATTGCCGACCTGTATGGCTTGACTGGAAAGACTGGAATTGAACATGCCCTGGCCTCTGTTTTCAACGGAAGTAACGAATATCTGCTCTGTGCGGTAGAATGGTCCAAATTTAGAATCGAAAAATTCCTTTTGCTGCTTGCTTTCTGAAGATGGTGCCACCCAAAGTCTAACTGGATCAGTTTCCACCTCGAACTTTTTCCAGCCTATGTTGAGGAAGCCAACGATGAGAAAGACAGCAGCAAATGTTAAAAATGGCGAGTTGGCTGTGAATAAACCCAATTTGTAAAAAGCGCGTCGTAAGAAATTATTGAGTGGGTATTGCCGAGGTTGTACAGTCTCTATCGGATCGAGTAGAGATGCCCCCCGTCCTAGATGACGGGACTCGGATTGCGCACCAAGAGAATCCTCTTCGAGGTTTTGTGTTAATGAGGTTGCACCGACAAGATTCCGTGTGTGAATACGAGGGGATGCAGCATCCGCAGACAGGGCGACTCTTTCATATGTTTTCTCTCTCCGTCTTCGTATGGTGGTTTCAATTACAAATCCGACCAAAAACCCGATGATTGCAAGTGAGTAAGTGATGATGAGAATGAAGGACAAGCAGGACAATCCTCCAATATGACAAGCAGAAATTTCGTTCGGCGGTGATACAGGGGGGATGTCTGGGCAGACACTAGGGCAGTCGATGCATGTACAACGGCTAGCAAGGTCATTGTCTGTACAATGTCGAGCTGTATTATTTAGTGGGTAAATCTCTGGCGATGCGAGTGGAAAGTTGATTTGGAATGGGCTTCCGAGGTCCTTTTCGTCCCCCAGGAACTTGAGGAATGACAAATAATTTTTGGCGCCTCCGCCAATAAAATCCATGACATAACCATTAGTATTTCCATATTGCACATTCTTGCAGCTATTGAAAAAGCCGTCGCCATATTGCTCCGAGACGTAGAAATCAAGAGATTTCACGGCCGTTTGTCCTGTCGAGGTTTTCTGCGTCGCTGTCACATTGAGAAATGAACCTTGCTCCGGCGAACAAGTAAATGTGCAAAAGAAAGAACGGAAATTGTTGCGACATGCTGGACATGCTGATATCAGCGGTTCAATTGTCTCGAAGTTGCTGCTGAGCGTTTCCAATTGATCCGAAGTGCAACAAGTTGGACCAGCAGCTAGCTCTGGCCCACAGATTTCTTCGAGCAATCGTCTGGTGGAATCATCGGGCTAAAAATAGTGAGAACAAGTAGTACAACAACAGAACAGCACTTACTCTCACTGGGGGGCCATCATATGGGCATGGTAGAGCTGCCCCAAATATCCCTTTCTTCCCGCATGAGCCTAACATTGCACATTTGCCATCGCCATTGCTTGCGTTCATTCCGCTGTAAAATAACTTGCGATGTAGAGTTATCTTGTCCGGTGCATGCGCAAGAGGAAAGCGCCAAGGGCCTGATGAAAGTGGAACGAGAGGACAGGGAACGATGACATGACGCGACGCGTGCACATTTAGGCACGTGGGAGCTCTCGCAGATAGTGCCCAAATCTGGATTTCCGACTTGAACCACCTCCCAATCCTTCTATGAGATGTCGGATCTAAAAGATAGGACACCTTCTAGCGTAGCCAAGCCCCGGAAACGATTCATCGGTAGCAAATCCTCAAAGCCATCTAAACCTGGGTTACAGCCCACACTCACCAGTCAGATTCCTCAAGATATCCTTCAAGATGGGCAGTTGAATGCCGCAATTAAGCAGCTGCCTTCAAACTACTCGTTTGAAATCCATAAGACCGTCCATCATATCCGGAAAAACAACGCCACTATGGTTGCTCTTCAGATGCCAGAGGGCCTACAAATGTTTGCTTGTACCATTGCGGATATCATCGAGCGGTCCGTAGAACTCTAGTAAAACACTTGTTCTACTGAGAAATTCTTGACAGCTTTACAGACGCGTTGACAGTAATTATGGGCGATGTCACCTATGGCGCGTGCTGCATCGACGACTACACTGCTGTTGCACTAGGGTGTGATATGCTTGTTCATTATGGACACAGCTGCCTTGGTAATTTTTCCTTGCCTCCAGCTCAAGAGGGATGACATATTGTTACCTTTTCCAGTTCCCATGGATCAAACGACTGTTAAGACGCTATACGTCTTCGTTGAAATCGGCATTGATTCAAAACACCTATCTGAGAGCATCCGCATGAATTTTCCAAACGACCGGGAACTGTTTCACCGAAATTTATTAGGCTTCGAGGAGGATAGAGCTCAGGTTCCAATCGGTAGTCAAATTGGAGTCGGGCGCAATCTCCGGATAGAGCACACCCCCTCAGTCGTTTCTGTTGATACTGATGAACCGATCGATGTGACTTCCCCATCACCGACGCGACTAGCGCTTGTTTCGACGATCCAGTTTGTTGCCGCACTGCAACGCTTAAAGGAGGATCTCTCGAATAATATTACAGAAAACGGATATATCACTTCTGCCTTGCTTGGGGACGGTCCATTATCTGACGAACGAAATAATTTACCTGCAAATGGACCACACTTTTGGACAGGAAAATATGAAGCCTCTATACCAAGGTCAAAACCTCTTTCTCCAGGAGAGATTTTAGGTTGCACAGCACCCCGACTACAGAATGTAGATGCATTGATGTACACCGCGTTTCTCTCGACATGTGTTTGAAACTAATAGGCTCCTTTAGATACCTTGGCGATGGCCGATTTCATCTTGAATCGATTATGATCGCGAATCCAGATGTGCCAGCTTTTCGCTACGATCCATATTCAAAAAAATTAACACGGGAGCGTTACGATCATAACGAGATGCAGACGGTTAGGGACGAGGCTGTTCAAGCTGCCCGCAGAAGCATCGCGGCTCTCTCAGAATATCCGGCTCCAACTGAAGATGTATTGGCTTCGCCCCTTTGGGGTGTGATACTTGGGACATTGGGGAGACAAGGAAATATGAAACAGATGCAGGTGTGGATTTCAATTAATGTTTCTCGTCTTCTTCTTATTTTTCATTGTCGCAGGCCGTGACACACCAACTTCAGGTGTCCAGAACACCTATACCTTACGTCCAAATATTGCTGTCCGAACTTTCTCCAGCAAAATTAGGCCTTTTCAACCCCCATATTTCCACTTTCATCCAAACGTCTTGTCCACGCCTATCTATTGACTGGGGATATGCCTTCGATAAACCGTTGTTAAGCCCGTATGAGACTGCTGTTGCTGTTGGCAGGACTCCCAGTTGGACCGATACTGCCACCAGAAATGAAGACAAGCCTTCCTCAAGTGTTGGAATTTATCCCATGGACTTCTACGAAGCTGGCAGTCTTTGGGCTATTTCTAGATTAAATGCGACTTTTGGTGCTTAAGCACTGTCGCATGCCATGACTATATATAACAGGCTCTTAGAATGATCCTTTGTATCGTTTGTCATTTTTTGGATTTCACCCAAAAATCCGCCGCTTATATGCCTGTGTTTTACAGTGAAAAGCACGACCTTGAAACTTTCAAGTTGCACAATCTTATCGCCTGGCGGCTGTCAGTCTAGGAGTTCCATGGATTTTTCATGATTATGATCCAGCGTTGCACAGCTGAATATAAAAGAGGGTGCCAGTGATTACCCCAATGAGCTCCAATACTTATGATACATTTCTCGGACATGCGGATGGTAAGGTCACAATAACTGCATGATCCATGACCACCTCCGAGTCCTTATGCCCGTCTATGAAAACGGCGACGCCTTTGATGTACAATAAAGGCATAATTTGACCTCCTTCCATTGGCGTGCTTTCGCACGCCTTTTTCGCAAGGTCATTTTTTCGATCCCCGTGACTAGTGACTTGCAATCTGCGCTCCTGATCTTTTCATGCAACTGGGAGCCAGCAGAAACATCCACCAACATCAAAAGGTTTGGGAAATGTAAATTTCTCCACCTCTGAGGATCAACAAGTATTTCACCGACGCTGAAACTGCCAAGTGTTTGCTTGCACAAGCACAGGTTGACTTCAAAAGCATATAGCGATTTGCACTTGCCATGTGTGGACACTATGGAGCCACTGAATTGAAAACTTCCAAGAACGTGTCCTTTTATTGCTGTCATATAATCATGCCATAATTCTGACGGAAGGAGACCCGGCCAAACGGGTAACTCAGAAAAGTCCACTTCCCCACTACTGTCGGCGACCCTGCACTCGTTCGCCATGACCAGCGTCCCGTCAGGGCCAAGACTATATATATATGCTGTTTTGTTGAATGTGGAACGTCCGTTTCGAATGCCCACTTTCTTGCAGTCATAATGCCCGCCAGCTTGGGCTTGAGGAGCCACAATGTGAATAGTTTTTCTCTTTCAAGCCCGGTCGACGCAGATGATATTCTAGTTCACTTTTGTCATGGTCAGTCTCCCATTCCCTTCCTCACAAGTGATCCGTAGTAATTTATCCAATATAGTCGCTGCGCTTGTTATCACTATTTATGACCACCGTAAGTGCTTTTCACACTGTGTACCCCCCTTGTCTGAAGGCAGCGCTTTTTCTCAGTCATCACTCTAGATATTGAGGTAGCGAATTGTCATTACCTCAGAGAAAAAATGTACTGACGGCCCTCAGGTCGAATACGTTTGGGTTGGTTCTGATCTATCAATTTTATAGCTCGCCAATGATCTTCGAACTTGCAGAGCAAACGTTGGTCAAAGTCGAAGGGCCTTTTCATCGCAGTAAGTTTCCGCCCTTCAACCTCCTCAAAGTGATTTTCAAAGAGGCGCATAGGCCAGGTATCTTGGAGATATTCTATTGATGTTCGTCGCGTAAACCTCTTTCTGAAATCGATGCTTATGTTGCCTAAATATTAGCTCTGCTTGCGTCGGTAGGTTGTCCCTGTTCAGCGGAAAGGAGAGACATTATTGTTGAAATCTAGTTTTTTCCAACTTTGGCGCTGCATCATACGTCGTGAGTGGTATTCAACAGTTTTGGAAATATTTTGGTCTGAACTCATCGATTAGTTGTGAGTCTTTTAAACTCGATGTCGATGGGAACTCCACCTTGAATCCTGTCTTTTTCTATAAACGATAGTTGTACGTCTCTAACATTTCTGACATTAAATCAATTACATTGATCTTCCTTCCAACCTTATAGGTGCTGTCGGCGTTAAACTCGTTGCTTCTGGATTTATCATTATCATCATTATAACGCAAAGTGAGCTATTCCCCATAGCGTCCTCTGTACGAACTGCCCTAAGGAATTCCCAGTGATCATGCTCCTTCGCGTCAAGGCTATGTACGGCAAGGTCATTTCAACCCTCATCACCGCACTCTGGATCACGGAAGTGGTTGTGATTCTCTGCTTGGGTGTCACGTCTTTGATCGCAATGGATGGTCTGTATATTTTGCCTTGCGATACGTGTTTCCTAAGTCAATTAATTACACAGTGCATCCAATGACAATGGGTGGGGCAATAATATGTAGCCCCACGTACCTCCCGCGATATGCGTTCTTATTTTGGGTGCCGGTGATAGTGTTCGAAAGCTTTCTCTTCTCCCTTGCCCTGCGGATAGCGTATCGGAATTACCTGGAAATCGGCGACTGGCGAGGGGCCAATTTGCTCTTCATTGTTTTGAGAGATAATTTCATTTTCTTTATCTGGTATGTCCAGCCATAGGGCTGTCCCGAGCTATCATCTAACGTCAACAGTGCTTTTGGTGCATACATTGTCACAGCGGCGACTTGGTTGGACGCCAACCCTCAATACTTTACTGTTCCAATTTCCTTTTCGTGTTCTTTGACTACCGTCATGGGATGCAGACTCATTCTTAACCTTTGCGAGGCGTATCACCATCCACGGGACCCAGATGCCACACCTCTGTTGTCCATTTGGGCTGCAGCAACAGCAGGAAACATTCAATTCCGGTCTATGCCAAGAGCCTCAAGAGCAGTGACGTCTGGTTGGCCCCGCTGGCGTCGTCCTCAGTCTCAATTGACAATTGACAATCGTGCATCACACACACGCACATCAATAGGAAGGCTCGATGGCAGCACCACAGACGAGCTTCCAAATGAAGAAGTGGGGACGTTTAAGATGCAGGACATCAACCACGTGGAGGCTCTGGTTGTGGTACAGAAGCAGCTCAATAGCGCAAACATCGTCGAAGATTCTTAACCGGTTCGTTTGGGAGTCCCAAACGATAAGGGCCTCTGTATGACTCCTGCAGTCTGCGAAACATATACCTTATGGATGGAATACCTCATCAAGATCCCTTGATTATCACCTGTTCAACACCTATGGATTTTCGAACGTCACGTTTTGGGTTATTCTTATTATCTTTCATTCGCGCCATACAAAAAAGTATTTTTCACGTCTGCCCGTCATACTCTCATTTCGACTAATGTTTGGTTTGTGTATCAATGTAGAGTAATCAAATTTGATTTTAGACTCATCGAGCTGATCGCAGCGAGGTCGAACTTCCGTGTCAGGACTCAGTACGCCACAGTGCGAAAGGAATAGCACATTGCAGACAGCGAAAACTTTCTGTAAGACCACTGAAATTTAAATTTGGGGCTCAGATCCATGTAAGTAGGTGTGGAAGGTCGGCCTGCCATTCTATTTCAAAACATCAAGTCCGAATCGCGATAAGTCTCCGTATAGATTCATAGACGAGATGGACATGTTAAACCGCGATCAAGTGCATTGAGGAGTTGAACATTGAGTCTTTACAGATGGAGGATAGCCATGGCACATACGCATTCTACCACACGATTTCTCTCGGTTTTCGTCCTCAAGCATTGATGATCCGCTGTCAGCAACCCCTAGTATACCTCACGACGCTTGTTTCTCGCCTGCCACAGGGGGAGCTAAGGAAAAACTAACAGTGATGCGAAAAGCTGGTACACCTTTATAGCATGACACTAATACACATTAAGAACGAAATAAAGAAAATCTCTCGACTGAGAACAATTTCTGCGCTTCCAGATTTAGCCGTTCCTGTGGGTCCGTTGCTAGTTGTTGAACTGGCAGCCGAGATTGTATAAACCTGGTGATCACCGCCATTGGTGTATGTGAAGATGCTCCCGCTAGCAGGAGCCGTGACCGTGCCACCCACGTTCGACAGAGTTGCTGTACCGCTGGTTGGGAGGTTTGTGGGATTGAAATACGTGCCACCCGCAACTGTAGGGAACCCGAGATCTGATTGACAATTGAATTGGGAGAGAGGCGAAGAGCAGCTGCTGAAATTGGTCCCTATCTGATTTCCGAGTACATTGTTGACCTGGTTGAGGCCGACGAGGGTAGGGTTAGTGTTTGGACAGAGACCATAGATACTGTATGAGGTTATTCGCTGAGAACGCAGATCTCTGTAGTGAAATGAAGGCTATACCTTGATATCGCGCCACTTAACTCGCAGCACTGGCAACCTTGAACCCTCTGTATATTGGCGTTGGGATCACCACCGGAAACGGTAGCTGTACAAGTATTGCCTTGCTGGGTGCTGTTATTAATGCCCAAGTAAACCTTTCCCAGATTGCATGAGCAGGAATCTGGGGCGTTGTCAGGCGCAGGGAAATATGGAACTGGGAGCCTGGCGATCGGGCATTCGAGAAGGTATTCCACGATGTACGACTGGTATTCACATTCGTTGACTCGATTCCAGCAATGCTGGGCATAGCAGTTGTAGTTCCCAATATAATTCGCGCACGCACACCCTGCGACTTCGAATTGGCTCTGGTCCCTATTCGCCTGGGCAATGCAGTTCAACGTCGAGTTGCCGACGGCGTACTGGCATGTTTGGAAGCCAACGGAGTCGGCACAGTTTGTGCTTGTAAGATTTGCCTGGGCATTCGCCAGACCGATTACAGTGGCGAAGAGGGTGAGGAAAAGTTGCTTTCTTGTCATTTATCTTCAATGCAAGAGGAGCGGAATGTAAGGGTTGAAGCTTTGAAGCTTCATGGAAGCGCGCTATAAAACGGCCAGCCATGCATATTGTCAACCAAGTTCCAATGTTTGAACCTATATCATTTGAAGCTAGACGGTTATGTGGAGGGAGGTGGGATATAAGGTGACAAGCTTCAAGATCAAGAGCCTTCATGTACAAGCCACGATGGATTAGAACAAGTCTACATTTAAACAGTCCTAGTGGTGGTTGCGTCACCAGAAGACGAATGGTTCTTTCTTGAAGCTATCGAAGAGGATAAGACACAGTTCCAGAAGCCTTCGGTTTTTGCGTAGAAGCGGTTATCGTTGAAGAGGATTAAGTTCATTGAAGACTGAATTTCCCCACTGTAGGAACCTGCTGACCGTCTAACTCGCCGATTGCTATAGTCCTAGATAGTTCTAAGAACTTTACGAAATGGTTATTCCTATCAGTAATTTTGTGGGTGAGATTCAAGTAAGTCTCAGGCTGAGCCCTTGACTCATATCGAGGTAGCCTTGTCGAGGTGAATTCGAGATCTACCGTCTGTCTAAAGTTCGGGATCCGGGAAGCTGGGAGGTTTGAGCACATGAAAAGGGTACAATTCAGTTTAATTTTCTTGGCCGAATTACAAAGTAGTGCTGCGTCCTGATACGACGCCTTTGAGATGCCTGGACGCAATGTCATGGAGTAGTCCTCTGCATCTGAACTCTTCAAGGGTTGGCGCAAGGGCGGTGGGTGGTCGTATCGCGAGGCGCAGGGTAGATCTCGCGCCATTTAATTTGAACTGGAATGGGAAGGGTGCCGCATAAGGTAACTTTTTTTTTTTTTTTTTTTTCTAGCTTACGTCTCCGGAAATCCGAGTTCATGTTCAGAGCTGTCAACGGTGAAGATCTCTTCAGAGACCAGAGACTGGATAGGCCAGGGACCGAATACTTACGAATTTCTACTCGGTCGTTCTCCGCGGTGACGGAGAGCTGCAGAGCCGCGTAGGGTCTTATCTTTCTTTCTTATCTCGACGCAGAACAGCAACACGAAGAAGACGTGTCGGTGTTCGAAAACTCCAATTTAAACTGCCAGATTTGAATCTTGCAGCGAAAGAGCAAGCCTTTCCTTCTTGGCCGGGTGTTAGGCTACGGTAGCCTGTGAAACAGCAGTGTGGACTAGCACCGAAATTTGAGTGTACAAGACATCGACGCTCTGCCCGTAATGGGTTAAGGAGCAGGACCTAATTTGGCCAGAAGTCAACAACCAAATCAAAAGGATCGGCGTCCGAGGTCTAATGAGCATCGCCAGCAGCTAGGATATTTAATTTGTTGAAAGGTCGGATGCAAGGCGCGCTCTTTCGGTTGGCCTCTTTAGGGGTCGACAATACTCTTGATGGCAGCCTAAAAAGTGATGTCTACATTGTTGACCTCGAATAATCAATTACTGGAGTTGTTTTGAGATAAAACCGACCTAATTATACTTATAACATCGCGAGTGCTCCTGTCAAGTGCGTGCGAGAGGTAGCTCCATGGCGTACCAGTTGTTCTTGGTGTGTTCATCACAAAGTGTTGCGCAGCATGAAGGATAAGTGAGCGTTGGTCGAGACCGTTCGCACTGGTTGTGGAAGATAAGCGTGGATATCGCGCAGTTGTATAGAGGACAAGTTGGGATTGAGAGCTTGGAGAAGCGAGAGTGGGGTGAAAGCTAATCGGGGTTGCATTCCAGGACTGTCGTTTGTGATGGTGCGTGTTAAAGTCGTCCTGACCATGGACGTGCAAAGGAGGTCAAATGAGGGAGAAGAGGATCCCGTTAGACACTCCTGCATTGGTACATACACAAATGCTTTCAAATGGAGTAGCATATCTCACGCAGACAGGTCTTCCAGAAGATTTATAAAAATAGCGCGCAAGGGCAGAACGGGTTGGTTGGTGTCCAGTGTGCACGGAGACGGAAAAAGGTATGTCTTGCTACCGACTGTCAAAGGTCAAGCGAATGTACGGGCCCAACGGTGTCCTGTTGAGTGGGTCTTTCCATCCGACCGACTCGGATGATCGGGCACTGGGTGGGTGGGGACGGTATGAATTTAATAGGTCGGTGGAACGGATTAGAGGGTCATTTAGGGTTGAGATACCGGTGGCGATACAGACTTGAATGTATCGAAAAAGGTGGCACCCCAGTTCTTGTGGTGAGGTTGTCAGGTTGATAGGGACCTAGGCGGATGGAGGTAGATAGCTGGCACAGAAGCCGGATATGAATGGGCGATATGAGAGTGAAGACAGAATAGAGCTCAGGACTCGGAAGAAAGAGCGCCGATGATGGGGGAATATTAAGCAAGTCGATGATGAAAAGGAGGTTATCAGACAGAGAAGGATGGTGATGATTGGCTTGTTATTGGCCGAGAGTTTTTTCTTGGAGGCGATCTCTGATATAGGGTGTGTTTTGATATACGTTTATTCTTGAGCATGGAAAAATTGAGCTTCCTGTAGGCCAGATATAGAATGAAAGGAAGTCAAAGGTTCAAATGTAGATCGACGGGTCTTTGAAGTCATCAAAGTGTTCCTGTCGAGAATTCTGCGAAGAAAGGGGAGCATGCGCACAATGCAGGGGGGAACCAATGGCAAAAGTAGATGGATTGAATGAGGAGTCGCGGGACCGATCCGGGAAGTCAGGGAATGGAGGTGCTGCTGACGTAGAGTGCGCAATACCTTGGAGCGATACGCCCGAGGGTGAGACGACATGGAATGCGCAGATCTGGCAGTGGCGATTCTTGGCCAACGGCGGAGGGTCCGGAGGGGAAAATTGGTCATTTCGAGGGCTTTCGGAATCAAATCTGTGCGTTTTGGAACCCAGGGTATTCTCTGCCAAAGTTTGGATTTTGCCCAGGGATTTCCAAAACCGGACGACTTTCTCACAAACCCACGCTTCGTTCAAGTTGCCTGCCACCTCCTGGTCGCCGCTCAGCTCATCTTACACCGCCGCTTATCTTTGGACCTCTAGTGAACCTCGAGCTCAGCTCCTTTTCTCGCTCTGCACCGGACAAAGTTGCATGCTTCTGTGACTTTCGCCACTCGCGCTCCATCAACATTCTATTGTCTGGACACAGATTGTTCATCTCTGCCTACATGATCTGAGGCAGACTGTTCATCTCTGCCTATCATCATGATCTGAGGCCATGTACTCCTCAAGTCCTCTACCCATTGGAATGTATATGCTCTCTTACTTCCTTTGCATGATTCTCATCTCACACCCTTCCACAGGTTTGGAAGATAATAGTCAGAGTAGATTGGAAGTCAGGGTATATGGGTTTGGTTGAAGGTGCAATATCATATTCATCTCACATTGTTAAACACTAAAATGATTATTCTCTTTAGATTATCTGAGCCACTTACCACTCCGTCAGGTCAATAACATCCTCAGATGTACCCTCCCCAATGAACGGTTTGGGCTCGGTGAGGTCAAGCAATTCCATCCGATCTCCAGATTCTACCAACGGTTTTGGTTCGGTTAGGTCGATAACGGCGATCCTATCGCTGGTAGATGGTTCTGGCTCGGTGAGGTCAATGATGTCTCCAACCGCTCCAGTAGTAACTGTCTGTTTAGGCATCGTCGCGTCGATAAGCTCAAGACCTCTACAATTTGAAGGGACTGAGTATAGATTTCCATCACTCGAATTGAAGCGGGTCCTCTTTCCTGGCTTCTGTATCTTCTGGCCAGGAGATAAGCTATCCGAGTCGGCGGCCTTTCTTTTCATCCCTCCCACTGTCAAACTCATCCCAGCAGCGGGTTCAACATAACTGACATCATCGGGTTCGCCGCCGTGACGATTGCTGGATGCATTGGGCAGAATAGTATGTCGACGTTTTTTTCCTTTCGTTGACGGTGTCTTCGACTGAATAACACCTGCAGGGAGGAAATCATTGGAAGCCCAAACCTCGAGCGTTTTCAAGTTGTCGGTACTGTATCCGCGGCCCATCAGATCAACAAAATTTTTGACAGAAATTGACAGTCTAGGCTGGTGGCCTAATGCGCTGAACTGGCCCTTTCGTATCTTGTTTCGAGTTGTCAATACTTTCGCATGGACGTCGGGGGTAGCGAGGACCTTGCTTTCGGGATTATAGAACAAGAGTGGCTTTTGCGTTTCTATAAGTATTGAATGCTTTCTATTTTGTAATGGACTTTACTCACTGAGAATAACATTTGTGCGAATACCCCTTCCCAGAGATGAGTGTGCATCTTCTCCTTTAGGGTTGACTCAGTTTTCCACCCAAAATTGTCATGGCAGAATTGTGTGATTTTGGCAATGGCAGGTCCCCGTGTTTTCCAATGACTACGTGGTGGGATTATCTGGCCTTTCTTCCAAGAAGTGACTGGCTTGCAATAGAGATCCAGGACTCGATGATCTGGGAAGTTTTGCGGGAACTCATCAGCTAAGCTTGGATGGCACGCTTCCAGCTGCCCATGAGAATTGTTCCTCAGCTCTGCACAGATTCCGTCACGAATCCGAGGCCCGTATATATCTGGATCTTCATCGTTTTCGACCGCCTGGAGCAATTGGTCCCCAAATCCACATTTAGCGAGTCCCAGCGAAATAACACGGCCACATCCAGAGACACCTATGCTGTAGTCGCCTCCAGCAAGTAAGGCAACAAGGAGCAAACCACCTGGTGTTAATGAAACCGAACAACGAATAGAATCCAATGTATAAATGGCCATTTCATCATCGTAGGTCATTCGGTTTTTTTTCGGAATGCTAATTCTGAAATATACACAGGGTTGAGATGGATAGAATATATGTTACGCACCTTCGAAGAACAACTGGAGCAGCGAACACTACTGTATCACTGTCACTCGTGATGACACCGTCAATAATTCCTCGATGATTGAGTTGTGCCAGCTCGGCTTCGGCTTCTCCTGGAGCCTGTCGGAGCATTCAGATATTTATTATTGTTCTGGATATCTTCTTACCTTGTAGTGATAATAACCAAAGTTAATAATGAGCTCGATAGCTTGAGCAGTCCACCATAATTCCCTTTCAACCACCTTTGTTCCGCGTTTAGTTTCAGGACGGTCATTACCATCTGAAATGAAGACAAGCGTAGCTGCACATTTACGAAAATTGCACAGTTTTTGGAAGAATATTCGAAGTGCTCCTCCTTGGAACTGGCCGTGAACACCTGCCGCCAAAGTTGCAGCTGTGCATTCGCACATAACAGTGCTGATCAGAATTTTTTAAATTTAAATGTTAGTTTGCGAGATCACCACAAAAGCCCAAGGACGCACCTCAGGTCAACCCCAATGACAAGGCCCCTGTTCTCTAAATTCTTTTGCTGAACCGCCTCCGTTGTGGTAAAGGCGTAGAATGAAACATTCTCTGCTGCAGGCTTGAGTGTCTATACCAACAAGTGAATGAGGTCAAGGTCAAGCTTATTGGTTCTGCGTGAATGCCTAGTTACCTCCCACAATCCAACAATACCCATCAGAATGATAAAAAGGTTTTTTTAGGTTGTGGGATGTAGTAGTTAGTGAGCAAGATCAGATTGTCTGAGGACCGAGACATCTGAGGGTTAAGTCATTAGGATTATTGCTTGGTGTAAAATACATTAAACAAGGTAATTAAAAATACGAAGTAGGGAGATTCAGCTTCTTACTCTAGACAGCTTACTCGTAAATACTTTACACCATTAAGTTCAATAATAAGAGAAGAGGAATTAGCATCTTCAGCGTGAATTTCGAGGTCATACAGACGGAAAAGGGACCGTGTGTCTTCAACATGGATGCGCGAGGCAAGTAAACGTGAAAAGGCAACATCCTCCATCGAATATTCGACCTCGCTGAGAGCGCCATCCACAATTTTGTCATAGAGTTGGCGGATCATCGATAAGAACGTAAGCGGGTGGAAGTGGGTGCCGCTTGTAAATACACCAAGCGGTTGTGGCCATTCGGGAAGTGGGCCATCTTTTGAATCATGTTTTGCCTTTTGACGAACGCCGTCTGAGCAGTAGCCCTTCTTGTGATTTTCGGAGGATCCTGTGGGCCCTGGGTACATGACGGTGTTGCATCGAGAGCAAGTTGCTGCTTTTCGCTGCAATAACTCATTAGCAACAACACAAATACCCATTATTCAAATCAAAAACTTGCCTTTCCTGGTCCTTCAGCCAACGAGGCAGATGTCAGGTTGTCAGACTTGACCAATGGAACAGCATGGCAATGCCTGCTCCAGAAAGTGTCAGTACCACTTTGACGTGCTGTTATTACATTGAAATGAATTAATATCACAATTAACAGATGCTAGAATGAAATCCACATACAAGTAAAGTCTTTTGTTGCAAGCCGTTTCATGACACTGGCTTCAATCTCTCCGAGCTTCTCCATTAACGTGCGAGGATTCTTTCGCACTGGCTGCGGCAAACCTTTCAGCTCCGGTCCTTCGCAAATTGCTCGTTGTAGAGCTTTGTTGCTGCCACCCATTTCTGTGAATTCATCGTGAAAGAAGACCACTGATACGTTTCCCGCATATTCATGAATAAAAAAAATTCATCACCACGCTCGATAGTCAGGCTTCGTGCATCAATGGAAGTGGCTGCTGAAAAAATGAGCTGCGAGCGCGTCAGCTGCGAGGATGGGGAAAGCGGAAGCGGGGTGTTGAGTGATTTAAGCATTGTGGCAGTGCTCGATGAAGTCTCCTGTCGAGAAAGAAGACAAGGCTTTTTGAACTTGAAAAGCCCTTGAGATGTGGGCTCACTGGAAATGTCGTCAGATAGTGCACAGTCAATATTCATCTATGAAAATAAGATTACAAATTGGACTTGCAAAAGAACTGAAATAGCATACCGGAGAATCTGTGCCAGATGAGTTTTCTGACTGGATAAGTGGTGGTGCAGACGTTAACCATGTCAAGTTGTCCTGGGCTGGCAAGCCAGGTGTTGGAATATGAGCCTTCTTCTTTGGTGGTTCAGGAGTATCACCGCCCAAGACAATGGGAGATTCTTTTCGCTTTGATGACGAGCTCG
Source organism: Galerina sulciceps (assembly GCA_023014345.1). Lineage (NCBI taxonomy): Eukaryota > Fungi > Basidiomycota > Agaricomycetes > Agaricales > Galerinaceae > Galerina > Galerina sulciceps. The sequence goes on along the minus strand of JAEDXJ010000005.1, from coordinate 116,898 downwards.
CCGTTGAGTTGGCTCCAGAATTGATCATGCCTTGATTGCAAGACGGCTGTGCAGGAATGGAAAGCAGGTTGGGGTCAATCCCATATTGAGCTGCAAGGTCACGGTCTCCACCCTCATCGTCCAATGTGCGCGAGGAGAGCTCCTGAAGGACCCGATCTTTGTTCTCATCTATTTCCTCCTTAATCAAAAGCCCACCGAACGATTCCGTATGCTCTGACCGGACCAATCCGAACGCCTCGGCTGTCTTGACCTCTTGAAATGTGGGGAGACAGCTGAGTGTAGCCTTTGTATTCCTTGGTTCCTTCTCAAGTAAGGAGTTGAAAGACGTAGCCAAGTGCTTGACAAGATTGATGTGATGACATCCAGATGAAAAGAAAACCAATAAATCAGTTGATGAGGGGTGGCGCCGTGCTTTCTCATGTGTAAGAAGGACTCGAATATTTCGACGCAAAACGAAGTCATGGGCAAGCGCTGCATACATTTCGATTCCACTCGGTTGCGCGCGTTGCAAGGAATTCCAACCCTTGTGCGAGCCTTCAATCCGGCTTCCATCGGAGGCGATATCCTGGCGGTATCGAGCTAAGCATCCTTTTCTAACATGACCAAGTTGGTCGGCGTGTACCTAGAGTATCCATGAGTTCAACTGTAGTTCTCCAAAAAAATAGTAAACGGAGCTGACCTTTGATGCAGCCACAGACCAAACTGAACCTTCCTGCGACCACTTATCATACATTGCACAGAGGCGCCGTTCCTGCTCTTCTTTGGGCCAGTATTTGGCGAGGGTGTCTTTTCCGGAGCCCGATTGTAGCACAGCATCACGCACATCTTGGGCGACTTCACCTCGACGTGGGTTTTTCGTGCCATTGATAACGGTGGCCAGATATCTGTGAAAATATGAACTTAATTCAAGATTTTCGGAAGTAAAATGAAGACCAACCTCATCATAAAATGATAAACATCTAGCACAATTTGGATAGTTGGGATGGCTTGAGTAACAGGACGTCGAATTTGGCAGCAGTTGTCAGCTACCAGCATCTCCGGGAGGTCAATTCCAAGGGCCTTGCATCTTTCGACGTATTGCTCGAGTAACTCGCGAATTTCTGCAGGTGACTGACTCTGACAAAAGCGCTGGTTCGAAGTTGCAATCAGTTCGTTGACACGGTGATGACAAAGATAAGATTAGATATTTACCCATGCGAGAATTTCGTTCAACTCATTTATGACACTCAATATCCTGCCTTTCATCAACTTAATCCTTGTCCTATCCTTGTCAACAACAACGGCCTTCGACGCAGATTTGAATGTATTGTCAAGGGACAGTGCAATGCCTGGGTTGAGTTTAGGTAAGACTGGTCACATTTGGGTTGAAAGCAGTTGCACTGACCCGTTCGCGTTTTGCAGTATGAAGATGACTCGGCTTCACGAGTCTTCTTGGTAAACTCAAGATAGATATCGGTAATCATATCGTGAGTGATACAACTGTCGTTGTATCCTTTGGAATCATCCCAACCTGAGAATTTTTGCAGTGCAAGAGGTTGGAAGGGATTTGGTCTGCGAGTTGCGAATGCATTAAGAAACTCAAGCATTCGTTGGTGATACTCAAGCAGATGCAATTCTGGGCAGAGCACATGGTAAGTATTTCTGTTGTGTGAGCAGAATGAAGGCTCACGTTTTATATGCTCTTCTAGGCCAGCTGATGTTGACGACGGCCGTAATTCAGTAATCAGGTCGAATAATTCATGGGTCACTGCAGAGCGGTGCATGAAGTACGGAACGGTTCCTATCCCATGAAAAGTGAGCGGGTTTTTCTCATTGACAAAACATAAAAACTGACGGGGAATTCTCCAATGTTCCCACTTTTCCCAGAAAACTTTGTTCGTCGTTGCAAAGCACGAACACTTCTCTTTCTCATTTGGCTTACCCTTTCCGTACTTTGATTGACAATCCTTGCATCGCAGCTGGTAGCCAAGGGCCCGTTCTTCACGACGAACACCATGAACATCACGCGCTCCTGTTGCTGTCCATCCATCCCAGAGGACTTCTTTCGAGTCACATTGTGGGCATTGCGATAACCCCAAATCCGGGTAATAGACAGGGTGGATAACTGTCATCGGCTTGATGTACACTGTATCCGGTACAATTTTCGGGGCTCCTTCACGCTTCATCGTATGGTAATATGAAGGTGGCAGGAAACATGGGCCTAACAAGGGCATATCCTTCCTGAGGGGTGGTGGGACAGTCTGTGGGCTTGCATTGCCGTGAACCGAAGTTTCACGGTGGATGTAATTGACATATTCAACAACAGCAGCCTCCCAGCTCAATTGAAGGTCCTGCTTTGGCTGATTATCCCTGTTCTTCTTCCAGCTCTCTACCCGATGCTGGATCTTTTGAAGCCTTACGGTGAGTAGGAACTTTTGCAAAGAAAGCCAGCAAACATACATTCTCATCCCACTTCTTTTCAAATGCTCTCTGTTCACTAGAGCCTTTCTGCAGGCTCTTCAAGATATTTCGGATGACAATAGGCTCAAAAACATCTCCTGAGATTGACATTATGGTAGACAGAGGATGGAGGTAGATTTTTTAAGACCATGTATTTAGCTACGTGTCAGAATCTCCCCAGTCGATCATTAATTCACTTCCCGATCACCTCCTAAGCTTTCTCTGCTGAAATCTTCCCTGTTTTCTAGCTCACTGATGGAATATTCAACCAAAGAAGATGTATTTCGAAGTATTATAGAGGTAGAGAGAGACACAACAGAGCAGAACACGAAAAACAAGTGATTGAAACATTGGTAAGACAACGAGGAAAAATACAATGCTTAAACTAGTATGTTCAGCGGTGTGTTCTTTGTTGATTAGCCTACAAAGTAACGAGAGGTGCGAATGAGTGATTGACATTGGAAAATAAAAAATGAACACAAACAATTCACGGAGAAAGAAGGCATGGAGGCGATGAGCTGGCTTGCGACGAGCTGGCCGACAAGGTCCGTGAAAGAGGACGGCGGAGCACACCAACGTGATTAATGTTGATCATCGAGGGGCGAGCCTCGTGACGGGACGAGGAAGCTGCAGAGGCCTCACCACCGAAGGGGGATACTGCAGCATCCTCGCGACGGGAGGAAGATGCTCGCCTCGCCTCGTTTTGGAAAGAGGCTGTTGGAAATATAAATTAAGATGAAAAGATAGAGAGTATGGGACGGACACACCGGCATTATCGTCAGCCTCTTGTTGTTCCCGTCGAACCCTTCTTTGTTGCCTCCTCTCGGTTCGAGCTTCCCGTGCGGCTTGTCGTGCATGTTCGGCAGCTTGACGGAACCAAAGATAATAAGCAACCGGAGGCGAAAGTCAGGAAGTCAACAGACCTTCAAGCCTGCGGACTCTCGCTCGCTCAAGAGCTCGAGTGGTTGCTCGATGGGCACGGGCACGAGACTGCTGGGACGTGTTATGATGCATGTCAAACTGTGGATTTAAGTTTGTAGAATTAGCATCAAGTACAAGTAGCAAGAGAAATATTCACTCACATAGCACAACGAACGATTGATTTTTGGCGAATTTTGGGGCAAACACAAGCGAAAGTTTCTGTGAGACGCGTTTTCTGTGGGTTACTTGTACTGGGAGTGAGTCGGAGTACCCTCGATCTTGACCTCGATCCTTGTGAACACCATGACGGATTGTCTGAGGGTTGGCTTCGACATCGGGGCCCAGGTCGATGGTTCCGCAGAGTGGAGAGAAAGTGGCTTGAATCAGTGGTTCGGCTCTGCTGGGTCGATGTGACTGCGTGACGAATTGCTCTCGTCCGTCACGTGGCTCTCAAAATCGGTCGCTTCGGTTTTCTTCGGTTTTGAATTGGTCGCTCGGTCTTGGTCGGTCCTCCGTACCCATTTTGGAAATCCCTTGGGATGGCGAAGCTGCCTCCGGAGGCGGGTTCGGTGGTCACATGACGGTCCCATTGAAGGTGGGCGAAAAATAGACTGGACGCGACATGGCCAACGACGACGAGACAAAAAAGCCAGAAATCCGACTGACGATACCACAGCGGTTCATGGTGGTGCCGGGGACCGCGTTCGTGGTGGGGAGTGCGATTGGGATCATGCGGGGAGGACGGGGGGCGTCTCTGCGATTTTTGGCAGAGAACGCGCATCGACCGCCGACGACGGTGCAGGGGTGGTACTTTTACAAAAAGACGAAGAACTACAAGGTGATGCTGGGGGCGCTGCGGGGTGCCGGTGCAGAGGCGGGGAAGCTGAGTGCACTGGCGCTGGCGTATGTGGGACTGGAGGAGGGGATGACGCGGGTGGGGTGGGGAGAGGCGAAGGAGATTGGAGCAGCGGTGGGAACTGCGCTGCTGTTTTCTGGATTCTGTGAGTGGGATGTGCACAGTGCAGCAGCAGCGGCTGAGTGAATGAGCACAGATCGACTGCCTATCAATGTCGCGCGACGGACGGTCGGGTTAGGAGCCGTTGTAGGTGTGGCGATGACGGGAGTAGAATGGGCGAGGGCCGGCCGAGCTCCGGGGGAGGAGAGGCAGTAGATTATAATATGTCCCGCTCCACAGGTGTCCACAACGATGATCGCCCAAAAATGCCCCTCTTCACCCTCAACCACCATCTTATCATGCTCCGTCTCTGGCCCTCCACTCCCGACAACCAGCTCACCCCAAAGCCCTCTCTCCACCACGAAAAGGACCCCTTTGCAGACTATGTCCACAACGTCGTCCACACCGTCCACCACAACCACCACCACCAGCAGTCGTCATCACCCAGTACACCCACTGCGAAACACCCGCTCCTCGCTGGCCACTCCCCAGGTGCCAGTGGTCTCGCTGCTTCGGCCTACCCCGGCTCCGTGATCTCGGATCTCACGCCTCTGGCCACCTCCTCTCTCGGCCCTTTTCCCGCTGCTCAGCCCACCACCCATCTCTCCATTCATGCTCCCGTCTTCAACATGCAACAACCTCCTCCCGGAAAGAATCTCGCCCCCACCACTTCTCCTCCTCCTCACACCCCCATCTCCCGAGGCCAGATCCACGTAAAGCTCATCCAGGCCCGCGCTCTCAACGTCCGCAACATCCACGCCCGTCCATACGTCGTCGTCCAGTTCGAGCAGAACGAGTTCGTCTCCCGCGATCCCATCCCAGAGACAGACAAGGAGGTCAAGGGCACCCCCGTCAATCTCTCTCGCCAGACCTCATCCAACGCTATCAACGCTCTAGGCGCTATCGGCTCAAAAGCTGCTGCCCTCGATGCTCGCAGGAAAAACAGCAGAGGCAGCAAAGACCCTTCTCCCTCCTCCTCTCTCGTCACTGCAGCTTCAAAAGCTCTCTCCTTTGCACCCCATCCCATCACCCTCGCTCCATCCCACTCCTCTGGCATCTCAACGGGTCTCTTCGGACGCCTTTCCCCAAACAATCCCGTCTGGAAACACGAGGTCTCATTGTGAGTTTCCTCCATCACCAGCCTGCTCTTTTTTCCATTTATTTCTTCTTCAGCGATGTCACCTCTGAGCAGTCCGTCATCACCCTAAACGTATACGACCGTGCCCTCTCCGACCAAGGTTTCTTGGGCACCATTCAGATAAAACCCGTCCTTATCCATGACCACACCGTAGACCAATGGTACAAGTCCGTATTGTTTACCTTATTTCTTTTTTGCTTCCGGGTTGCTCTTCTTTTGTCCCTACCCATGCGCCACTCGGCTGTCCCTCCGATCTTGCCTGATTAAAACATACCGCGTGCTGACTGCCCCACACAGGCTCCGCCCCTTTGAAGACGAGGTCGTAAGTGGCGAAATGCGCATCCAGATCACATACGAGCAGTACAAGGTGCCCTTTATTTTATTTTATGTTATTTTCCTTTCTCATCACACGACCAGACAAAACGTGCCCTCACACCACGCGACTTTGAGTTTCTCAAGCTCATCGGACGCGGAACCTTTGGTAAAGTCTTTCAAGTCCGCAAGCGCGACACAAAGCGCATCTACGCCATGAAAGTCCTTTCCAAAAAGGAAATCGTCGCCAAAAAGGAGGTCGCACACACCATCGGCGAGCGCAAAATCCTGCAGCGTTCACTAGAGTCTCCCTTCCTCGTGGGCCTCAAATTTAGCTTTCAAACCGACACGGATCTCTACCTCGTCACCGACTTCAAGAGCGGCGGGGAGCTGTTCTGGCATTTGCAAAAGGAAACCAGGTTTCCGGAGGAACGTGCAAAATTTTATATCGCTGAACTGATTTTGGCTCTAGAGCACCTGCACAAGTATAATATCGTCTATCGGTGAGTCTCTCCCCTTCGTTTTTTTACTTGGCTCAATTCGATTTCACAGGGACTTGAAACCAGAGAACATTCTTCTCGACGCAACAGGTCACGTCGCACTCTGCGACTTTGGACTCTCCAAGGCCGATCTGCGTCCAGACGAACTGACGACCACCTTTTGCGGCACGACCGAATACCTCGCTCCAGAGATCCTCCTCGACGAGCAAGGCTACTCCAAGATTGTCGATTTCTGGAGCTTGGGCGTGCTGCTGTTCGAGATGTGCTGTGGCTGGAGCCCGTTTTATGCAGAAGACACGCAGCAGATGTATAAGAATATCTGCTTTGGCAAGATTCGGTTCCCAAAGGGTGTCATTTGTGATGAGGGCAAGCAGTTTGTCAAGGGGGTGAGTTTCGTCTGTTTGTTGGGAACTAGCCCATTGTTGAACTTTCCACGCAGCTACTGAACCGCAACCCGAAACACCGCCTCGGAGCGCATCGCGACGCCGCAGAGCTCAAAGATCATCCCTTTTTCAAAAATATCGACTGGGTCGCACTCTCCCTCAAGCAGCTCACGCCGCCCTTCAAACCCGAAGTCGAGTCGGACGAGTCGACGAACAACTTTGACCCCGAGTTCACTACCGCGGACATGCGCGACGTCGGCGTGCCTGGGATGATCGACCCCGATGTGGACTATGCCATGGACGACGACGACCCGTCCGAGGCGTGGGTGTCGCAGTCGTTCAACGCCAATGCCAATGCGCACCAGCCAAATGGCCCGCTGGGCAGTGAGAGAGCGAGGGGGAGCCCACTGGGCCCGTTGAGTCCCATTACGAACGGGCATGGGTACGGGTACGGCGCGGCGACCCCCGCGACGGGGACAAGACCGCAGGGCATCCAGATCAAGAAGCAGAAGCGCACAAAGGACGCGAGCTCGGGAAGCCCGCTGACGAATAGCGTGCAGGAGAACTTTCGTGGGTTCACGTATCACGGCGGGGAGAGTGTCGGCACTGCGATGGGGCTCGGGCGGCGGGAGCACCAGCGGCGCGCGGAGGAGGAAGAGAAGAGGCGGGAGGAAGAAGAGGCGCTAGAGGACGACGATGGGACGGGGGCGACGACGGAGGATGAGGTGGAGGATGTAGGCAGGAGCGCGGGGCGGTATGCGAATGCGCGGAGAGGGGAGTATGGTATTGACGATGATATGTCGTGATGGGCGGAGGCGAGCTCCGTTTTATCTTTCTCCCATGGTTTTTAATTCATCGACGACGCCGACGCTTACGACACACACCACACGCACGAACATGCCGCTGTTTCCTGTATCTTTCCTCTGCACCTTCAACGCAACGCACTCAATCCCATTGCCCCCTGTCATACATTTGCATTATCATCTCCTGCCGCCGTTCATACAAATGCCCATCCATCCCCGCTCCGGACATTACGACCGTAGAGCCACAGCAACTACCACACGACATCCACATACCTCACTACTTCAATTACACGAGCACGGGCAAGCTATGCTCGTATGCTCACAATCGCCTGCTTGCTTATAGCTAACCCCTAATAGTGAAAATGGACCTATTTTCCTTCTCATTGACCTTGCCTTATTTTTTCTTTCCTTCCTCTTTTTTTCATATTGTGTATTAGCTTTTTTTCTTGTTGTATGCATACCACTAGGTAGTCCTGGCCTCCAAGTTGCAGTTATTTCTTATCAGAACCAGTACCCTCTGTAACGTATATACTGTAGATATACTTCATAATCAAGACAATATCTGAGCTGTATGGCACTACCAGTGGAAATAAATCCTCCATTCAACGTAATGGACGTGGTGGAATATACAATAGGCGTATGATAAATATGAATGCGTTAAATGACCGACTGCGTGTGAGGAATATCAACCCAGATGTTGTCTAGCCATCTAGCAGTAAAGTGCCGTGTAAGCGTGCGTGCAGTGGTAAAGAAGTGTACACAGAGCAGAAAGCGAGTGCGGTCTTGAAGAAGAATGCGTTCTATGGAATAGATAGATGCTGAACGTGAACGTGATGGTCATACATTGTGTAGTGGAAAGCGATGTGCAAAAGGATGAAGAGCGACAAAATCAAAGCACCAGTGTTGTGTTACCAGTCATTTAGTGTTTGGCAGTTCGGTCGCGAGAGGTTGAGGCCGCCGCGCAGGAGAGGTGGGAGGACGAGCCCGTTGATAATGGTGTTGACGACGATAGAGTCAACATCGTGCGGTGTGACCCGGCCATACCAGATCCCGGACCCAGCTGGTGTGTATATCTAGCAAATGGGGAATGAGTATAGAACTAAAAGAGGCCGCGACTCGAGAACGCCGGATAAATACCATTCCCTGTTCTGGGCCTCGAACAAAGCCAAAAACGACGGCGGAGGGATTAATGCGTGGAAGACACTCACGATGCAGTTACCGGCATACTTGTGCCCACCGACGTGGGATACCTTGACGATGAGCGCGCGTTTTGAATCGGCGCTGTTTTTTAACTGTGCTGCGATATTTTCGTCTCGTTCTTCAGGTGTAACATTGAGATCTTCCAGAGGGAGGCCCATCGTCAGTTGGGGGTGCTCTAGCTGCGTGTCGGCGTCCCATCCTTGTGCTTCTAATGACTTGATAAGAGCTGGAGAAAAATACGGGAATAGAGGTGAGAAACCGACACCGACGGCTAGGGATGTATAAAAGCTGACTGACCATGTTCTAGTTTCGGAGCGGCAATCCCACACCGGTTATCCCGCTTTTTATGTGAGCCTAGGCCCATGCGAGAAAAACGCGTCAAGTCCCATCATACATCAATAGAGAAAGGGGAATATGGACTCACACAGCAGGATAACGCATGAGTAAGGCAGTATCCACGTTTTCAAGCTGCTCTTTTCGAGGTAGGAGCCATCGCGTCCTACTGAGTGATCCACCGCGCTCTCCCAGAGTTCGCGGGCGCCTTGCACGGAGCGCTGGACCTCGGTTACGACTTTGAAGTCTGGAAACACGAGTACAGCTTCATGATCGTCTTCATGACAAACTGTTCTGTGGCTGCCGTTCAATACCGAGGTCCGGGTAGAGTCCGAGGTATTGAAGAGGCCCGTGACGGGTCGCACGCCCTTGGTAGACGGAGGAGGAGATGCGGGTTTGGGGGATGCGGGGGATGCGGGGGGGTTGTGAGTATGGTTGGAGGTGACTTCTAGGAGTGCGGCAGCCAGAGATTGCTTGTCGTCCGTGATATCTCGTTCCCAGTCCGACTTTCCGGTCGAAATTACAATCTGTCATTACTGTAAGACTGGCTGAGTAAGAGAAAAGGTGGAAGGTAGGACGTGCTTGACGGTGGTAAGGCTTAACAGAGCCCAGCATGTTTGTGTCCATGTCGATGTCAAAACGGCGAGGGTAGGCTTCGTGACCTGGAAATCAATTGAGTCCATCATGCAAGTTATCAGATAAGTTTTCGTATTTCACCGAGGTCACAAGGGTCGGCACATGCTCTGCAGTCGGCGGTGGTGACTGGGACGTCTGAGGCGCGTAGAGTACGGCATAAAGGGTCCTCTTGACGCCCAAAGACGAGGGACTGCAGACTCTTGAAGCCGTACATGGTGGCACAGAGAAAAGGGAAGAGGAGCTGGGGCAGCGTATCAGATAAGATCCGAATTAGCTAAGCAAACCCACCGAAACCTTTCACAGCCAAAGTCGTTCCACTCACACCCACAACATGGCTCCGAGTCCGTCGAACGACATGGAAAGCTTCCGAGCCCTGCTCCGTTCTTCAAAGAATATCATCGCAGTCGCAGGTGCAGGCTTGTCGGCAGCCTCGGGTAGTTATCCACTTATTCACACCAATGGGTTTTGATTTCTAGTTCATGCAACCGTCATATATCTATGTAGGCATTCCTACATTCAGAGGCGCTGGTGGTTGAATGTGGAGGAAATATGACGCAATTTCTCTTGCTACTCCTGAAGGCTTTGCAGAATCTCCATCGCTTGTATGGCAATTTTATCATTACCGTCGCGAAGTGTTAGTACTCGTCTTCAAACTAACTCGTCGTCGTCGTGTTTATTGCTATGCAGAGCTTTACGTGCTCGACCAAATAATGCCCATCGAGTACTGTCCGCCTTTTCTCTGTCTTCCGTGAGGAATCAAATCGCGCCAGACTCCACTTTTACTCTCGTGACCCAAAATGTCGACGGCTTGAGCCCCAAAGCTGATCAGGAAATAACGGAGCACCACCCAGAATATACCCAAAATCCCCCCGGACGGCACCCACACTTAATAGAGACACACGGGCGGCTTTTCGATATTCTCTGCAGCAACGATGAATGCAGTCAAGTGGAATTCAATATGACCTCTCCGATCTGCGATGCTCTTGCCGGAACTGAGCTGCTGGTAGAAGAAAATACCCTTGATCCTGATATTAATCCAAAAGACCTACCTCGATGTTCCAAGTGTGGATCACTGGCTAGACCAGGTGTTGTCTGGTTCGGAGAGATGCCACACCACCTCGACCTCATTGACGAATTGGTTGACAAGGCAGATTTGTGTCTTGTGGTCGGAACATCATCAAAAGTAGGTCCTAACATTATTGCAATTGATATTCCACGGACTTGTTGCTGGCCATTCAGGTATACCCAGCTGCTTCCTATGCGAGCGAAGTGAAAAAGGGTGGAGGAAAAAGTCGCCGTATTTAATGTGGAACGAAGCCATGGAGACAAGAAAGCCGACTTCCTTTTTTTAGGCCCCTGTGAAGACACCTTACCCAAAGCACTGGGTTTTTCTGTGTCGCAAGAAGGAAAAGTATTTATCGAGAAGTAAGAGGCCACACCTGACTAGAAGTTGTAACTGCTTTCCATCAGTATTGAGAAAATGATTCTGGTCACAGAATGTAGTATGACGGATTACCGTTTTCGAACTTGCAACAACCACGGAATGTAAGCAAAGACCATGTAGTTTAATCGCACTTCGAGTTCAATATCTCAGTCTGGCGCACCAGCAGAAGGTATGAATTAGCTAAGCAAAAGCAATTGCATTCAAAAAGACCCTGTACATGTTCGCGGTGAGTAAGTAGTCCATTCCCACCTACCATGGCTCCATCGGAAGACATGAACAACTTTCGAACATTACTCCGCTCGTCCAAGCATATCATTGCAGTCGCGGGCGCTGGTTTATCCGCCGCCTCAGGTATTCCTACTTTCAGAGGCGCCGGGGGAATGTGGCGAAAATACGATGCAATGTCACTGGCTACTCCTGAAGGTTTTGCAGACTCACCATCTCTAGTATGGCAGTTCTACCACTATCGTCGTGAAACGTTGGTATCACTGTTCGCTGCCCCTCAATGACATTGATTGTTCTACAGGGCACTGCGCGCGCAACCCAATAATGCCCATCGAGCACTCTCAGCATTTTCAATTCCCTCAGTTAGGAATCAGATCGCACCAAACTCCACTTTCACTCTTGTGACCCAAAACGTTGACGGTCTCAGCCCCAGAGCCAATCAAGAGATCATGGAAAATCACCCAGAATTTAAGCAGGATACTCCCCAGGAAGATCCGCAATTAATTGAGATGCACGGCAGACTTTTTGATGTCCTCTGCAGCAACCATGAATGTAGTCATGTGGAATTTAACACAACTTCTCCCATTTGCGAAGCTCTTGCAGGAACTGAGCAACTCGTGGAAGACAACACACTCGATCCTGACATTGATTCAAAAAGTCTGCCCAGGTGCTCCAAGTGCAGTTCACTTGCTAGACCGGGTGTTGTCTGGTTTGGAGAGATTCCACACCACTTGCGCACTATAGGCAAATTGGTCGACAGAACTGATTTGTGTTTGGTGGTTGGAACTTCGTCTACCGTAAGCACTGGCAGGTTGCATAATCACTTCAGGACTCACGGTTTTGCAGGTATACCCAGCAGCTTCGTATGCAGAAGAGATTAAAGAGCATGGAGGAAAGGTTGCTGTATTCAATTTGGAACGAAGTCAAGGAGACAATGAGGCCGATTATCTCTTTTTGGGTCCTTGCGAGGAGACTTTACCCGAAGCCCTCGGTCTTTCATTCTTACAGAATGGAAAGGTATCCGTAGAAAGGTTGGAAGGCACATCTGCTGTGTAGTATTCTGAACAATTAAATGTTTGAATTAATGATGAGAGCCCAAATATAATGTGTGATATATAGTGAGAATCACAGGTTTTGATCTACAGGTCGTTGTCAGCCATATATGCTAAAAATTCGAAGAACACGAACCAGTTGATTCCTGAGGCAGGTATGGCTTATCCTTCTCATTGGCGTCCACTTTCATGGATTCCCGATCCAAATAAACCGGTACTTCTTGTAGCACTTCGAGTCCAGGTAAAAGCCGGTCATCTGCAGGAGACTCTACACCATATAGAGCTGCTATAACCTTCAACTCCCTCTTTGACGCTTTCCCACTCCAATCAGCGCCGATACCTAGATCACCAGAGAGCGACCTGTCCCACTGAGCCATCTTCGGGGCTAGCTTCATCTCTTTCCTTACTTTTTCCAGGTCGTCCATTCGCGTCCAGTTACTTAGCCTTCCATAGAGATATTCGTGGTCTGCAGCACTTTTTGAAGTCGTAAGTTCTGGAACGAACGCCTTGTCAATCCGGTCGAGAAGTTCGTCTTCTGTAATCCAGGTGTCGGCTTGGTGGTATAGAGCGATGAGGGCTCGCAGTTTCGCTGGCGGGAGTGTGGTATGTGATTGCAGTTGAGCCACAGGAGAAACTGTGACAGAATTTTGTTTGTCTGAGCTGGACGAATAATGCCTATACAGACATTGTAGGGATGGGATTTGTCGACGGCAGCAAGTGGTCAAATTCATGATGATGGTTGAGAGTCAAGTCTTTTACAAAATTGGACGTGTTTAGAAACACAAGACCAAATAACGCGATCCAGTCAGACCGCGTGCAAGTTCTAACTTTCATCTCTAAAGTGCTTTCTCGATTTTACATAGGTAAATTCGCGAAAGTGTACACATATTTTAAATGATTAGAGATGCGCTTTCAGCCCATGTTTCTCCATTAACGCATTCGTTTTCTTCTTCAAGGCCTGGGTCTTCCTCGTCAGCTCAGGAGCGCGCCTCAGCTCCCTTTGTCCGACTTGCTGGATGTGCACAGCGTCAGGGCCCTGAAAGGCGGTCAACAATTACTCGTTTGGAGGGAAATGAGAAGGACAAGCGTACATCGGCGATTCGGAGAGTACGCAGACCAGCCCAGCGCGCCGCCAACTCCGTGTCTTGCGAAACACCTTCAGCACCGAAAGACTGAATGGCACGGTCGATGACCGTCAAAGCCATCGACGGTATAACGAACTAGATAAATCAACGTCAGCCCCAAAACCAGGCAGAAAAATTTGTAGACTGACTTTAGCAATTCCAATTTCTTTCAATGCGCCTTTGGCCTTATACTTGTCAATCTAGAAAGAAATTATTAACTGGACGACAAGGGTTCTAGGCAATAGAATTACCTGTAGGGCAGCACTCAGGACCAAAAGTCTTGCTGCCTCGATCTCAGCCCGCGATTTGGCAATATCAGCAATCACTGTACCTGTTTAAAGTTATGTTTTGTAAATTTAGTGCTTTCACTCAAAGTTTCAACGCTAACCGTGTTCATGAAGGTATTTCCCAAAGGTCTTACGGCCAGGATCAGTGACACGCTGAAGCATGAGGTCTAGCGCCGCTTGGGCAGCACCGATAGATCGCATGCAGTGGTGAATTCGGCCTGGCCTGTTGACTTTTGAGAACGAGAAGTTTATAAGAAGGCTTGGAAGTTTACCCAAGGCGACCTTGGATAATCTCGAACCCACGGCCCCACCCCAGAACAAGATTGCTCAGAGGAACGCGGACATTCTCATATATAATTTCGCAGTGACCTTCTGGAGCATCATCGTAACCGAACACCTTCATTGGTCGGATGATTTTAACCCCAGGCGTATCGGCGGGGACAATCACAACGCTCTGTTGATTGTACGAATTTTTATTGTTGGGGTCGCTCTTTCCCATGACTAGGTGAAGTTTCGTGCGAGGATCTCCTGCACCGCTGATCCACCTGGACGGCACGAAAAGAACTAGTCGGTAAGATAGAACAATACGAGATTCCTTCACGCACCATTTGTGACCGTTAATGACAATTTCATTACCTTCTTGTCTGATCGAAGTGCGAATATTTTTGGCATCGGAAGAGGCGACTAAAACGAGTATTAGGAAGCGATTACCTTCACAAGATCAACAAGAATACGAATTACCATTTTTCTCCGTCATGGCGAAAGCCGACCTGATTTCGCCATTTAAAAGAGGGACCAGCCACTTCTTTTGCTGCTCAGGAGAGCCGTAGCGAGCCAACACCTCTGCGATGCGATGAGCCTTGGTGGTATCCTCTGGCGTTCTACGTACCCATATTGCCAGTATCCGGGGCAGAGCAATTCATAACTTCTGGGCCAATGTGTCCCGCATGGGCTAGAACCTCGGCCACAACGGCATACTGACAGACACGAATCAGAAAGGTCACCAGGTGTTTTGTAGGCTTGAGCGCACCTCAAGATTAGACAGCGGAACCCCGAACTCAGGGTAGTGCGCCTTGCTCAGGAAAAGGTTCCAGAGGCCTTGCTTTTTGGCCTTCTCCTTGAGTTCCGCGATGATAGGGATGACGGTTTGCCATCGCTTTACCGGGTCGTCTGGAAGCTGAGCATGAGCAACCTTCACGGCAGGAAGAATCTCATCCTAGACCCTGGGTCAAGCTTGATGCTCGTACTGAAAATCAGGAAAATGACTGACCTCAAGAAACTTGATAACTTTGGCCAGCGTCTCCTTCCCATATGGAGTGAATTTGTCCTCGATCTGGCAAGTTGAATAAACAACGACACGCCTTGGGGTCTGTGCCAGAACATACCATAGACCACGAGGCCTCCGACGTGTACGCAATTACGGGGTGAGGGGCCATATTGGTGGAAGGAAAGGGAAATGTCGGGGGGAGTAATGAATGGGACACCAATGGTTTAAATGCGGGGAACGGCAAACTTAGTACCCGGTTACGGAGACAACTCCTCGGCGCGGATGCTTGTGCCTCTAATAAGCATAATCTCACGAACAGTGTAAGTATATTATTATTTGTTGGATTTCCTGAAAGCAAGTGTGTTATAAAAGTACTACTACGTTTATAAGAAGCTGATTACCTGTTGAAGGATCGTAATGTAAGTGACGTTATATAGTGGTACATAGAGGCATATGGCTACAAAGGCAACAAGGGCCGAGAGATAAATAAACGACAAAACGATATCTTGGACGCTAAGACTGATGGACGGTATCCTGGAGCTCGTTGGTTGTGTCGCCAAGTGTGAAAGGGAGGTCTGGGTCGTAGCCGAAAGCACTTGAGTCGTAGCTTTGCCAGAGCGAGTCCTGATCACCAGTAACATACCCACTGGGGTTATAGTTCCGGATGAAGTCAAGTCCGCGGAAGGGGAGGCCAACAGCTGCAAAAGTCGACGAGGGGGGAGTGGTAGATAAACCGGTCGTCATTCCCCCCCCTAAGTCTGAACCAGGGTCATAGCCATAGCCATCTAGGCCGGTGTATGTGCCAAATGGGTTACCATAGAGCGCCTGGTCAGCTGGGGTTGTGCCAAACATTTGTTGCTCGCTGTTGCTCCCATTCCACTGTTGCAAGTTGGACTGACTCAACGCGCTGGGTTGAACACCGTAATCAAACTCATAGCGATGCGGGGACGGGAGTTGAGCAGGTGATAGCGGTGATGTGAAAGTATAACTGTTTGACGATAGGCGCGGACTGGGGTCCTGACTTTGCGTCTGAGTTGAATCGTTCGCAACAACATTGGGCATGGAAGGTGACGGCAAATTAACTGATGCCGGGGAGCTGTGCGTACTGGAACCCGCACGTGGGGCGGAGGTTGGACTCGAGAAGGACTGGTAAAAAGGAGTTGGAGCCGATCTTTCTGGTTCTGGTTCATCGTGGCCGCGTCTACGGGAAGTAGACCGAGCTCTCTGACCTAACATCTATTGAGATATAGGTCAAAACAAGTAAAACAATAACACTTACCACTATCCACTCGATACGGAGAAACGGCGGCTAGACGTCTGTTCGATGAAGTCCCAGGATCGCGAGATTGATTGCGCCTTGGCCTTCCTTTAACGATGCGACCAGAAGGAGCACCGCCAGATGAGCCGGTCGCAATTGTCACAGAGCGACGGCGTTCATGAGTCGATGTTGCCGTGGATGTGGCAGCTGAAGCGGCTGCAGACTGACTAGAGGTCTGCGTTGGAGTTGTAACAGACTTTTCGCGAGACCCCTGCGCTATAGCTTCGGTTGCTGTGGTGATGAGTTCCATGAGTAATTCCTTGCATTTCCGGGCTCCAGGCCACTGTCCTTCCCAAGACTCCAATGCAACCAAGGTACTCTTGGCTTCATCCATTGCTGCAGATGCGGCGCGAGGGTCGGATGCATGCATAGCATATAGCAAGACAATGACCGCTGAACTAAAGAGATGTTGAATGAAGAAAGCCAAGTGGTGTGACGGTGGAACAACGTGTTTCATTGAGGGAGCAAGTCGAATGCAAGAGCGAGCAGAGGATACGGCTTTTACGGTTGACTTCGCCGTTACAGGTTGATCCCGCTTCACGGGAAGCAGGTTCCGATGGAGAGTTGTAAGAACGGAGTAATAATGGCTGCACAGGACAGCTCCCATAGAAACCTGTTCCTCCGTCTCCGACTGTGACTTGAAGACCGTAGGTAGCTCATCGCACCATTTCGTCAGCTCTGCATCCAAAGATTCGACCATTCGCTGAAGATCGACCTTGCGTTCGGGTTCCAAATGATCCTTGCAGTTCTCGAGTGCATAGACTTGCCGAAGAACGCGTCCCCCTATCTCGTATAATTTGATGAGGGCTATTGTGCCAGTCATAAGGGATGGTTGTCTTTGAGACATTGGAGCGCCTGTAAAGTATTCCCCGAGATGTTCATCGTCAACTTCTACTGGAAGCTCTACGTCGCAGTCAGAATCGTTTACACCCAGCGGGCGACCCAATGCAAGGGCGAGCATGCGGTCCAGGGTGTAAACTCCCCACCAGATTTTCCTCCGTGTCTCTTTTTCCACGGGCGTGACGAGAAGGCGCCGGGGGGAGCGCTACGTAAATGGTGATATGATGTAAGAATGGAGAAAGCGGTAAAGTAAATGCCTTTTCTTACATGAAGCCCTAGATCTTGTCCGGCCCGAACGGCCTGACCGATCAATATCCAAGCTTGAGGGAGGCAGTTGACCGAGCACAAGAACGACGACATCAAAATGAAGCACTGAACATGAGCAACTTGAACGTTCGGGTGACTAATGTATTGTAATATGAGAGCCCTGTCGACATGTCGCTTACAATAAGACTCCAAGTTGGATAGAATTCAGGACAGAAAGCTCACCGTTCATAATATACCATCCCCATTCCTCCGTCGTCGTGACGCTCGGATGTTGTCAAACGGGGGTCCTGAACTAGATTGGCGGCGCAAGCGAATACAGAGAAAACCAGTGAAAGAAAGGCGATCTCGGAACGAATGATTTCCAGATTTTGATAGTTATCCATGATGTGCGCGTACCTCCGCAGGAAGGAAGGCTTATCGATAACGGGCATCAGGAAGTGAAAGCGCGCGAAATACGCTGTGACCTGAAAAAATCTGACTTGAGTTTCATTTCGGTGGAATAGAAAGTGTTATAAAACTCACAAGCTTATCAGCGAGGTCGCGGTCAGGAAATTCCACTTCCTCGGGGCCAGGGAGCGCGTGTACTTTGCCAAAGAATACGGCCGCAGGAAAATAGAGCTTGTTTACGCTTGGACCTGGCGCTTGAGGATCCTCTTCCATGGGGGATATTCGATGAAGCGGCGAAGACGTCAATGCTCGGAAGGACTGTATGAGGGACATTGTGGATGAACTACCGATCCATCTCATATGACCATACTCGTCAAGAGCAAGCTGGCCGAAGAGTTCGCTGACGTCGTCATCGGACTTACCTACGGGCGATGGGGTACTAGTTGTTTCTGGGGTAGAAACCTTTGGGGCTATCGAGCGCAATATGGCTGCGGCTGGAGCGAGAGTTTCTGGATTGATGGTCTCAGGGGCATGCGCAGAACCGTTAGAGGAAGGAGCCATGTGCTGCTCGAGGGCTGGGGCAATTTGTGAGAACAAAGATTCCATGTGAAGCAATCTAGCTTCGAGTTCTTGCACGTAGCTAGATTACTGATAATCAGATACGGTGAAAAAAAAAAAAAATTTCTGACTGTCGACTGAGAGCAGCCCTATCTTTGGTCTGCAGCCAAGTGCACTGCGAGCCAGACATAGAGCATTGCGAGCACGTAGGTTCGCATCCATCGCATTTGATCTTCTTTCGTCTATTGGGTTGAACGGATAAAAAATTATGCTAGAATCAGAGCGCGCCGATGGGGTTGCAACGGGGAATGGATACCGCACCTGCAACTCTCACAAGCACGCCACACCCGCCGTCTTTGCAGCTGGAGTGGCTTTGCAGCAGCATCTTCAAGCATTGGCTCGTCTTCTGTACGTTTCTTCCTTGATTGGGGAGCCATAGAGGAGGAGTCCTCGCCTTTGGCCATGATGGATGTGAGGAGAGTAGAATGAGACAAACTGTGATGGTTTGCCGAAAAGGTCAAGGGCTAAAGCAGACCACGTGAGCAGAGACTCGGACCGTGACGCCAACTGGAGGAAGAAAGGGGAGAAGGCCGGTTTGCGCGTTTTAGAGCTCTTTATACCCAAAGAATTTTTAAAAAATAAGTCCGCTGGGGGACCAACAACGCCCGTCCTCGTGCCAGTATTTTTACTGAGTAAGTAATGACATCGTGAGGCTGTGGCATCTCTATGAAAAGCTCGGCTTTGCGAGATAACGCGCTTCCCATCTCCCCAACAGTGGGACATGAACGGCCAACAACAAGTGGCGCATGTCTAGTGGGAACACCTAAACCCGTCTGGTGCTTTTCCGTCCCAGCCCATTCCGGCCGTCGGTACTGTAAAACAACGGAAAGAAAACGCCTTCTGTGTCCCGTCCTTCCGCGCACGAGTCTCGATCGCGTGCCATCAGATGTATTGTGTGGTCCTGAGAATATATTGTCAAAGGTGTCGCGCGCGTCAAGCGGTTTCCTCCTCAGAAATAATTCTGTCATTCGAAACGTCAGCATGGTTTCCTGCAGGGAACATCATCATCATTTCCGCTCGGCATGAGAGAACGACCGGGTATGGCTTGTCAAAGTATTCAGGTATTCGGACATCGAGCTCGTCGGTCGAAAGTTATAGATCAGTGCGAGGTCGGTCGGAGGCACAGCCTGCTCTGAAGTGACTCACGTGATGATATTTGTTCGAAATTAGGTGTCTAATTTGCCAAACAAGAGCTCATCTCATATTTTAACCTCCATGGCCGACGTCGAAGCTACCCAGCCCACGACAAACGACACAAACCCTCTCGTAGAAGATGCCGACGACGATGAGTCTAATGTGCGTCTTATATCACGCTGAATTCGCTTTTAGCGCGTCCACTCACCCACATGTCATATTTTCAGGAAATTCGTCTTATGAAACAGAGGGTAGAAGAAATGGAGAGGGAGGCCAACAAGTTACGAGAACTGCAGGCAGCAGCCGCCGAGGCAAACTCGACCGATGACAATGCCTCAGCTATGGAGACTGATGAGGACAAATCAAGTACCGACAATAGAAGTATCTACGTTGGGAATGTGAGCATGCCATATTTTGCCCTAATGGTCGATGTTAAAATATACCAGGTCGACTATAGTGCAACTCCTGAAGAAATACAGGGACACTTTCAAGCGTGTGGCACGATCAATCGAGTGACGATTCTCTGTGATAAGTTCACAGGTCATCCAAAAGGGTGCGGTCCTATGCAGATGTTTCTTCGCAGAATTATAGACTGATATCACTACAGCTACGCTTACGTGGAGTTCTCAGAGCCAGAGCACATTGATGCAGCAGTAGCGCTAGATAATTCACTATTCCGAGGCAGACTGATCAAGGTACCTACGCCTCCTGCTTCTCATTTTTTTTGCAAGGCCTAAACCACTTTTCGGCTAGGTAACTGCCAAGCGGACAAATATTCCCGGCTTCGGTCGGGGACGAGGACGTGGGCGACCCGGGTATAGAGGAGGCTATAGAGGTTATACGGGTTATAGTCCGTATAGAGGGTCCCGCGGCAGGTGAGTTTTGGTTTCCTTAATTATGCCATTGTTTCTCATCTATTTCTGCAGAGGAAGGGGTCGTGGATTCTAAAAAGGGTTTCTTTACAGACTGACGCCCAGCTGAGCCTTTGAAGCTCAGATTCGAGTTACCTTTGTCATTGGACGCGCCGTAGTTCTTTATTCCTGTTTCGTATTTCCTTTTTGCTGTAAGATACCAACTCAAAATCACTGGCATATACATTATTATAATGCAAAAATCTCATTGTCGATAGCTTTCTACATACCAATGGTTGATATTCTGGCTGTGAGGTTTAGTTGAAAGTTTTGACGCATGTTACGTAAATAAATGTCCTTGCCCTTGCCTCCTACCACCAAGCCATGTTTTCCAACTTGTCTCGTGGCTCAGCCCGATTCATGGCGACCAAGGCGAAAGTTTCAATACCGCAATCAACAGTTGTGCCGTACCCTTTCTCAAAGACCGCGTTGGTTCCTCCTCCCCTGCCCCAGGTCACCTCGCCCGCTCTAGTGAAGGGCAAAGGTCTGATGGACCATCTCCGCAAAACGCTCTTCACTCCAGAAAAACAGTCCATGATGCGTTCGTTGTTCTCTAGGAAGTCACCGACCCAACTACGCGTCGGGAGTATCATTTCCGTCATTTCCGAGCAGGCGCCAACCACATTCACAGGTGTGTTGATCGCCATTCGACGCCGTGGCCCGGATTCGTCCATTCGGGTGCGGAATATCCTCCAGCGTACGGGAACGGAGATGCTTTTTTTCGTGAACTCGCCGCACTTGAAGGAGGTCAAGGTACTGCGGCCACCACCGAAGGGAAGAATGCGGAGGGCCAAATTATATTATTTGAGGGATTCACCGGAGAAGATGAGCATGCTTGCTGGCGGCAAGAATTAGCAGGTGCGTTGTCCTTGCCTGTCTGCCATGGCTATCACTCATCCTAGACGTCTCCAGCACAATAGTTATCGGCATTCCACTATGCAGATTCTCCCTACTATATTCACCGATTCAGACAAATCCCGTAATACATACCTATACGGAATCTATGAAGGTCCCTTGTGCTGGCATAGGTGTTGGTGAAGAGATGAGGCCATACTCTACTTAAATTCGAAGCCCCTCTATTCTTAAATTTTGCTTGGGCTGCAGTAGTATTTGAGTTTGTGAGGATCATTGAGATCAGCGGAGCTAGAAAGGATACGGAAATGGACGACTGTCTGGTTACGTCGGTTGGACATAGCGTTGACAGTACTTTGTACAGCTTCACTTTCTCACTTATCCATGGCTCCCAGCCGCCCTCGTTCGCTGAAGACGCTGGCGTTTGGCTCAGGCAAGCGGAACATGTCCCCAAGTCCTCCTTCGCCTACGTTCTCCGATGCGACACACGCTTCGGCAATAAATCTCGGCGCCAACGGCCCAGAGAAGATCATAACTCGTACTCATTTGAAGGCGAGCCTCCAAGCCTACGAAGACGTGAGCATCCGCCCTGCTTCGGTTATAGAAGCAACGATTGACTTTGCAATCTTCCTCATTTACGCATATTAGCTCGTCAACAGCAGTGCCGCATATCGCGCAGCACTCCTTGCCTTGTCGAAAGCAACTGCTGGGTTCGCAGATGCCATAGAAAGGTGTAGTGGGTGAGTTACGCTTTCGGACCCTAACTTTTCCCTATTCATACATGTGAGTTTCAGCTTGAAAGGTCCAACTTATGAAGCAGGGACTAGGCTGCAGGCGGCCTCCGGAGTACACCATCTAATGGGAAATCTTTGGCATGTATTGGTGGGCTATATTTTACCTCCGTTTAATCTTCAAATTGATGAAATTGATAGTCAGAAAGCTTGGATAAAAACTTTGAAGCACCTCTGCGGCAGCATTTGGAAAGCTATCGAGTGACTGTCAACGTGCGTCCTATTCTTGCAAGTCTCATTCACTCTCTCCCAAACTTTCGATCGCATGTAGGAACGTTCCCAAACATATGAACGGGCCCTTCGTGAAAAAAGCCGACTCATTCGGGAGACGGAGACGCGCAGTATGAACCGAAAGGAAAGAAGTAAGGGATCATAGGTGTCGTTATGCTTGACCTGATGGATTGAAATGATCACAGACCTCCAGAATTTCCGAGAGGCACTTGCCGTCCTTCAACGGCAGGTTGATGACCTCGACGAATTGAAAGCGTCGCATTATCATGAAATCATTGACCATGAGGAAGAGGTTTGGGATAGTGTGCAGAACAAGGTGCGACACGCATGCAACATGTTATGCTACTCAGTCGTGCTCATTCAACTTGTCTTTCTAAGATTTGTGTCGTCGTCCGCTCCGAGATGGATGTTTTTGACCGCATCACATCTAAAGCGTACGTGTTCCGTGATGTCATGCCTGCAGTCAGGGCTAACATCTATCTATGTTATTCAAATTCTTAGTTCAGACCCGATCGTCGAACCAATGCTACAATCTGTTCCAGACCCATTTGACTCGTACGGTCCACCTCAGGCCGAAGATCAAATATTCAGCATACTTGCACCGCTGTCTATCATGACCGGCGCGACTTCCTCGACTGCCAGCCCTTTGACCAGCTCTACCCCGGAACAGGATTCCATGGACTCATTGCCATCTTCTGCTCTGAACAAGATTACGTCTTGGCTCCCTGGAACAAACGGAACCCATTCTCCAGAATCGGCTGACTGGGCTAAAGTGCCGTCACCCTCTGCAACACCTCCTCGCTCGAAATCTCCACCAGTCTCGACTTCTCCACCTTCTAGCTTGCCTAATCGCAGACATTCGGTTCCTGTCGTACAACGAAAAAGCGAGTCAAAACTAAGATCGGTGCTGTCTGCGATTCCAGAAGTTAAACCTCGTCTCGAGACAGATGACGCGACACCATCGGGACCTTCACCTTTACCTCCCGTCTTGACAAATGCCATTGCGCCACATCCTGATCACAACCCTGATATTGGGTGGAACTTTACATACGGGCAGTCACCATATGACACGACTGCGGGAGGACAATTAACACCTCGACATTCAACGCTATTCTCATCGGAATCTCCGCTGCCACATTCAGAAACACCTTCCAATCATGACCTACAACGGCTAGAGCCTGATGACCAGGTACACGCTAAACCTATAGCCATTTAGCTGGACTTTCTAGAAATTGTAAGTATTGTATTTGTATCTTCTAGCATTATACTAGTACTCCTACTTTTAGCTATGGACGTTTATTTCCGCCATCTGATTTATCTATGTCTACCTTACCTTTGTTCTTCTGATCCGAGACGCAGTCTTTCTTCGCCGTTCCGACTCGTTGAAATTAGGTTTCTTATCAAGAGATTATTCTTGGCTCTATACCATACTCTTTCAGGACTTCATTGGAAACAGCCGCTGGGCTTTTAAATAACAGGTCAGTGCCTGAGGCGGTCTTCGGGAAGGCGATGACGTCCCGTATAGATTGCGTCTTGCAAAGGATGGCCACGATGCGATCAAGACCTATTAATGTGGCAATAAGCATTTTACTAGCAGCTTCAAGTAATATAGGTGAACAGTGACCTAAGGCGATACCCCCATGGGGCGGGGCGCCACATTGAAGGGCATGAAGAAGTTGTTTGAAAGGGTACTTCTCTTCGTCAGTCAGCTAAATGAAGGAGTATTAGACACGTTGCAGAGGTGGGACTGCCGAAAAACTGGGGTTTGTACTGCTTACTCTCAAGATGTCAGTGAAAATGTAATCTTGCATCGCCGCGTCGTGAATACGGACGGATCCGCCCCCAATTTCAACTCCATTCAAGACAAGGTCATAATGCTGTCCGCGGACCTATGTGTATACGATAAATTAAAAAACCCGTTCATATATTTTTTAACAAGAAATGCATGCCTTCTCCGCTTCTCCACGGTATAAAGCTTCAATGTCTTGAGACATTGGTGCTGTGAAAGGGTGATGAGAGCTGCTCCATCTGCCGTGGGCTAGATGATCCTTGTCCGCGTCATCGCGAGTAAAAAGAGGAAACTCAGTAATCCACAAGAAGTGAGGCTCTTGTGTTGGGACAAATTCTCCTTCAAAGGAACTTCAGCCAGTTAAACAGATCGATGGCGTGAAAGTTTTCTGACCTCGACTTTGAGCCAAGTCTGAAATCTGTAGTCTTGCTCTGCCAAGGGCAGTGGAACCACCCTGGTCTCTTCATTAGAAGAAAGAAGTACCGCATATGCCGAAACTCACCGTCGGATTTTGCGGCCTAAAACCAAGCCAAATGTCGTCTCCTACCTTCAAACCCAGGGCCTTATTGAGCGATGTCTGCTCCGTGGGAGTTATGTTAGGAAGTATGTGAGAAACAGCTTTACTTCTGAGAAGCCATGACCCTCTATTCGTTTCTGTAAGGGCGATGTGTTCCTGGGTGAACCTTCCCGTGAATATGCCAAAACTCTGAAAATGCGTGGGTGACACTCACTAAGCCTGCCTCGGCACCAAGACCGCGCGAAGCTTTTAGGAAGCCAGGATCGGTGGACTTGCGAACTACAATACATTCCAGGATCAAATCCGACGTCCGTGTCTGATCGCTATGCAAAAGGTCGCTAATATTGACGATCTAAATGCTAAACACGCCTTAGTTAAATCCTCAAGGGTGATTAATTCACAGACCTCAAGACCGAACCGAGTGTCAGGTTTATCAGATCCGAACTGCAGTGTGAAAGACGTTGCAATTGAGTTAGTGAAAAGTGATATAACATATCCTGCTTCATCACGTACGCGTGTCATAGCTTCGCGGTAGGTCATAACGTTGAAGGTTTCAGGAAGGTCTATACCTTCGATTTCTTTCCAGATTTTTCGCACAACATCTTCGGCGATGTCGCGAACTTGGGAGCCACCGATCCTCCAGGCGGTTAGATTAACGGCGGATTTGGACTCCTCGATTTCTCCCCATGAAACAAAGGCCATTTCCAAATCGACCTGCGTGAATTCCGGTTGTCGGTCTTTACGACCATCTTCATCGCGGAAACACTTGGCTATCTGAAAATATTTGTCAACGCCTCCGGAGCAGATCAACATCTGCTTCGGTTGTTGGGGAGATTGTGACAATGCATAGAACACAGGTGAACTGTTTTGTTCGGGGGGCGAGCGAGCGGGAACAAGAAATTCTCGTGCGCCTTCAGGTGATGATCTGAGAAGAACGGGAGTTTCTACCTCTGTAAAATCTGAATCCCACGATTTGAATTTTGGAAACACTTGATAGGAAGAGGAGGAGAGTGACCTTGATCATGGAGCACGTTCCGAATGATATGGGTGACTTTACTGCGTTTTTTAATATTATCTGACAGGGCCGTTCTACGGAGGTCCAGATATCGGTACCGTGCTCGTATTTCATCATTCGGCTAGATGAATATATTCAAATTAGGCGAGGAAACCGAGGTGAGATAGACGCACCAGATTACGGGTGTTTGAGGGCAGGAAAGGCATATTTTGTTGTGCTGGATTAAGAAGAGTGACCTTGTCAACCTCGACATCAATAGAACCTGTGCTGTGCTATGGAATTGACGTCAGCTTCGGTTTGAGGCTTATTTGTGGGCTTTAATAAGACTGACAGATTTCCGAGCTTCGACAGGCCGCAGCACGACGGAGCCCTCGATTAGGACGGTAGATTCCACGGGTATTTGGGAGAGGACATCCCAGCAGTGGCCCTGTAGATGGTCCACGAGGAGCTGTGTGATGCCATAGGAGTCTTTGAGGTGGTAAAAAGATTTGTTTATAGTCCTCATCTTGCTTGAAAGAGAAAGGCGATGAGCTGGAAGTGTCACACGAATGGGGAAGAGGATGCTAATCACCGCTCGGGAAGTATCCAACCCATTAAAATAACTCTCGAGCCCGCATCGCCAGCAGACAATGAGCCACAGGTGTGTGTACGTTTCGGATATGGAGCTGAAGAGCAGATGAGATAGGAAGCGAGAAAGAGGGAAAGAAATACTGACCACAAAGAGCCCTGTGCTCAGAATAGTGTCTTGCGAGAGAATCGGGGATAAAGGAGCGAGCTGGACGAGTTCTAAGGAGGATGAACATGGAATGAGGAAGAACAGTGAGACGACCCTGAAATGATGCTCCCACATCGCCGAACTGGCTTTAGCCGCTCTCCTCCTTCACACGTTGACCTCACGGCGATCATTTTTTTTTGTTATTGGTCCACCTCCCTGCGTTGCTGGTATAAAGCTATCATCATCCCGTTCTCCCCAGTCCACCCCAAATGTCCGTCTATCGTCTCCCCGCTGAGCTCCTCGACCACATTTGTCTCCATCTCCACACCGTCGACCACCGCGCTCTCGCCACTACCAGCTCCCGCTTCTACCACGTCGCCCAGCGTCATCTCTACAGGCATGTCTATCTCGACGCCAGAAACGCCCAGTGCGTCCTCACCCTCGCCACCCATCCCCACATCGCCCGCCATGTCAGGTCGTTCGCCATCCGTCTCGGTCCGTCCTCCACCCTCCTCAATGCCTTCTACCGCGCCCTCGCATCTGCCCTGTCCAATATGTCCGAGCTTACCGCCCTCGACATATCCGTCGATCACGCTGCCAGTTGGGTCCTACGCACCCGAGATGACTCCACCTACCTCCGTCTCCGACGCTTCGCCTCCTCTTTTTACCTTGACGCCAATGTCGCCCATTTCTTAAACAAGACCCACGTCCTCCTTGAGCTCGAGTTGGATTCTTCGCGCAACCCGCTTCCCCCGCTCGGCCTTCCCCATGATGCCCTGCCGCGTCTCAACAAATTTACCGGTTCGTCCCAGGCTGCTCAATGCATTGTCCCCGGACGTCCGGTGGAGCACATACACCTCAACTCGGGCGATTTGACAGAGGAGCTCGCAGACAGCCTTGCAAAGTCTGCAGCTCCTGTCACAGTCCTGGCCGCCGCTACAAGCTCCCATTCCGTTTCCCTCATTGGCGCCTTGACCCGATGTATGGTTCACCTCGTCCACCTCAGGATCGTCACTACGTACAATTTCTCGGATGCTCCCGATACCGTAAGCTCTCGTTTCAACCCCCCCCCTCCCTGCGCGTCTTTTCTCACATGATTTTACAGATGTATTTCGCCAACATTGCAGACGCTCTAACGTCGCTTCCCGATTTGCAAAGCTGCGAGATTTGGGGACTTCATTGGGTCTCGTCCAAGAAGAGTTTCCATGATCAGGGTAGGGTCTGGGAGTCGGAATCCTTCAATTCCTCCTACATTCCCCCAAATGATCTCTTGACAAATGGGTCATTTTTAGATGATCTCTATTCTGATCTTTCCTACGCATACTAAACACCTTGTCCATTCTCAACTACCATTAGACCAAAGTATCCAAAACTAATACACTAGAATTCTGCAGGCTTAGACCATATTCTCGGAGCAATTACCCTTACCTCTACACATAAAGTTATCATATTTACCTGTACTACACCATATATCAAGGATTCATTTAAATAGAAGATTCGCTCTTTAGCCTCGTATCAACATTGACCAACGTTATCTGACTCGTGCCATCGAACAGGATAACCCCTGGCCGCTCGCCGACGTAACAACAAAACAGGTCCCGAAATGACCACCTGGCCTGGATTGTTTGGGAACACTTTGAAGGAAAGGACTTGATATCAGGTATGGTCTGCCAAAGCGTGAGGATCTTCATTCCAGGTATGAGGGTCTATGGGACCGATGGCGACATAGCTGCATTCAGAATTTTGTCTTATTGTTCTGAACGTCCGATCGGCGGGGAACCAAGATTGGATTGAAGGAGGGTCGAACAGACTTTTTGAGTTTCCTAAAGGTCGCGCAAACTGACATTGACAGTGTGTAGTTTTGATTGTGGGGAAACGTGCCTCCATGAGAGGAGCACATGTCGTTTAGGATGTCGTCAATGCTCCAGGGCTCGAAGCATTTAGGAGGTATTTCTGTATCTGGAAAATGGCTCCGTCTCAAAGGAGAGCACCTGTCCAAGAGTCAGATACTGCATAAGAGCTTGTGAAGACTGAAGATCCTGGATCCTGGCTTGTTCAGTTGCTAATGGAGGTTGAGTCCAACTCCTTCTGTGACATCATGCTTGTGACATCTGGAAATGTGGTGTGACACAAGAGAGAACTGCGTGACTCGTGCTTAGCTCTGGTCAATACCGTAGGCAATGAGTAAAAGACCTCCTAATGAGCTAGAAAGTCGCTTGCATCAAGCTGCACTTTCCTCATCCAAGAAGGTAAGCATTCTATCTTTTTTTTGTCAGAAAATTCAGTGGATTTGTCCAGGAAATCACGGCTAAACAAGCCGAATCCATTGTCCCCGATCCGAAAGCAAGACAGAATGCACTGAATTTCCTCCTAGCTGTAGGTCTCCTGAAGGGCCTTACTAGTTCATCTGGGCAAGTCTCGTTCCGTGCAGTTAGCAAAGAGGAGATTGTAGCGTGAGTTTTATTTTGATCGTAAATAACATTACCCAACACATTCATATAACCCAGGACGAAGGGTCTGAGCGGGGAAGAAAATCTTGTCTTAAGTCACATAAAAAGCTCTGGCAATGAAGGTTTGTGTGGTCCGAAGACTTCCCAAGTGTCTGCTAATTTTGATATGCCGTTTAGGAATATGGACAAAGCACTTAAAGGCAAAGACCAGCCTGCACCAAACGGTTATCGATCGTTGCTTGAAAACATTGACCCAAAAACGCTTGATCAAGCGTGTGCCAAGTGTACAGGTCAGCACTTCAACTTATTATCCCCCCCCCAAACAAGTTTTGAGGCGGGGCAAATAGCACATTACCCGAAAAATCTACATGCTGGAGGGGATTGAGCCATCAATCTCGCTAACAGGTGGGCCTTGGTATACGGACAATGAGTTGGATATGGAGTTCATCAAGCATCTAATGGAGGCTTGCTACAAGTTGATCAGCGATATTGTCAGTCCCTGCCTTATCTATCCTGGGATCACTCCAGTTCTCATAACCCCCTAGAGTTTCCCCAAGCGCCGCTCCGATGGTGCACTTTATCCCATATCTAACGCCCCACAGTACCCTACTGCTGACGTTATCAGACATTCTCTGAGGAAGGCAAGGCTCACTGAAACGGAGTTGAGCGTCGAACATGTTGAGATGCTTTTGAATGTCCTCATTCTCGACGGAAAAATTGAAAAGGTCTATCTTTGCCGTCTTAGGTGACTTAGATATCATTCTAAACCTGTCTTTCTTAGCTCCCTGCGTTTGGCACCGCGCTTTGGAACCCGGATTCCTTCAACGATGAATCTGAAGGTGAAAAATCTTCAAAGAAGAAACGGAAGAAGGACGACGGCTCTGACGACTCTCGTTTGAAACGAAAACGGAGGAAGCATGATATCAACGACAAAGGCGACTCTTCAGACGAACCTTCTCCCCGAAAAAAGTCTAAGAAAAAGTCTAGGCATGAACCTGATTCGGAATCTGAGACGGAGGCGAAGAGGAGGAAAAAGAAAGGTAGAGAGGACTCGGAATCTGAATCTGACACCAGTGCAAGAACAACGAGGGCGAAAAAGAAGAAATTCCGCTTGTCTGATGAAGAAAGTTCGTCTGATGAAGAGGATCGACGACGAAAAATATCCAAGAAAATGACGATGCACGATTCCACTGAGAGCGACTCGTCGTCGGAGCCCGAGACGAGGAGCAAACGACAAAAATCAATAAAACGTTCGCCTTCTCCAAGCATGGCGATTGACGAATATGATACAGGCTCTGGTGGCTCCGTCTATCGTGCAATAAAGGAGGTACCCCTTATCGCTGGTGTGAGCGATGCACCTTGTGCCAAGTGTCCATCGTTCGAGTTTTGCAAGGAAGGGGGGCCAGTAAATCCTGATGATTGTGTGTATTATACAAAATGGTTGAAAGGGGGTATGTTGGCGAATGAAGAGGAAGAATAGAATGCATAATTGTGGTCATGATATCGGTTAGTTGTCATTTATCCTGCATTACCCTCCAATACATCCACAGCACCTTTGGTGAATGGAACTGCATCGTATACTCTGAGCCAGTCAGGATTGACAACAGATTCAACCTCTGTTATCATGCTGCCACCTATGTATTCCGCGACTACTCCCTGGTATAAGTCCTCCTCGTCTGTCAGCACAAACATGTTGAATTGCCATCCATCGGGAATATTTCCATCAATTCGGACCACCCTTTTGGTAACGTCAAATTCTATTCGCCGAAAATCAAATCCTAGACCCAGACCAAGTGCTTTAGTATAAGCTTCTTTCAAAGTCCATATCCAAAAAAATATTTTCAGCCGTTCACTTTCTGGTAGACTGCCTTTCAACAACTGATGCTCAAATGGTGTCAACTGAAATGAGAATTAATGGAAGTCTGAAGGGCCGTTTTGTTCATACCTGGTCCGCCATGGTATTGATGAAAGAATTGAAGGTCTCGCGGCCAGGGACCCTGATCTTCATCACGTCGATTCCTATGCTAAATGCAGGTGGGTTCTGCTTCCCCGGAGCAAAGGCCATGACGACCAAATTATTATCGTGTGTGATATTGTATGCCAAGGGTGGTTTTAATGTCTGGGTGGCCTGTTCCAATAACGGCGGATTGTGTCAAAATTCTTATAATGCATGACTTCACGCACGATGTATGGTTTGCCTGTAGTTGTAACCTTGAAGGCTACTGTGTCCAGAGATACACCTCGTTCCTTGAGCATGACCCGGACCAGCAGACGACCTATCAGTGTCCCTTGGACGTGCTTCAGGTTCCTTTAAGGACAACTGACTGATTTCATAGACACTCACGACATGCATCCACGCGATGATAAAATTTTTTTATACGCGCTTGACTCTCCAGATCGACGGTAGACAGGGCTTTGTCATATAGCTTATTGAAAAGAGGGTCAGAGCTGCATCAGTCGACGAATAAAAGACGCAACATCATCAGTCAAAAGCGACGGTTTGTAAACCACTGCCCAAACCTCCATCCAGATCTTCAAGTGATTTGGTGAGTACGGAGGTGGCGGTTCGAGATCATGAATGGTCACGCTGTCAATCATCTCATCTCAAACATCCAGCTTATTATACTAGCACTATTAACTGCTGGAAAGGACCATGGCTCAAACGAATATTTCAAAGGCTTTTGTTACATTGGGCATGTTCATCATTGACGAATTCTCCTTCATGGATGAGGAAGGCCAACCAACTGGGCGTACACTCGAGCCACAGGAAAGCTGGCTTCGCCCTGTCACCATAACTGTGCCTCATGTATCGTCGTTTATAGATTGGAGGTGGTGGGACCTACGCCGCTATCGGGGCACGTATTTGGTGAGTAGCGATTACATGAAATCTGGCGCCTTTTTCAGTTACTTTATTTCAATGTTAGGTTGCCCCCATCGCAGATTGGCATGATAATTGACAAAGGTTACGACTTTCCAGGAGCCATCGAAAAAAGGCTCTTGGAATACGGGAAAGATATGTGGATGTTTAGAGAGCAGCCTCATCTCGAAACAACGAAGGCTCTTAATTCATATCGTGGGGAGCATCGAGCGTAAGTCTCCTAAATTTTGATACATCAGCGGAAGAATCACGAAAGCACTTAGGTTCGAGTACAAGACCCCAAGGTTACGCTTGACACCAAAGGATCTTGCTGGGAACCAGCTCGAGAAGCCAAAGGTCCTGCATTTCATATGCTCGCCATCACGGGCAATGGCAATCATATCAGAGGTAGAAGAAGGATGGGAGCCTGTGACAGTATACGAGCCCATACCAGTATGCGTTTTTGATTCTTTTTAATTTCGTCTTCATATTTTGCATTGTCATTAGGATCGATGCGTGCCCGAAGAGCTTCCAGCCCTAAAGCAAGTCCTTCCTTTCATTTCAATATTAAGGTAAAGGAAAACAGGCTTGTCATCAATGTGGACATGCTTACCATGCTGCCCGTGTACTAGTCCAAATGCCGACGAGGCACTTTCTCTTTTGTCGCTTCCTCTTCCGCCTACCAAAGACATAATTGAAAAAGCGGCAGATACTTTCCTTGACATTGGAGTGGGTGACCAGAAAGGTGGCTGGATTGTGATTAGGAGTGGTCCAATGGGGTCATATCTGAAATCTCGCGAAACAAATGGGATATGGTTGGATGCATTCTGGACTGTTCGGGACACTGAAAAGGTAGTCGATGTCACAGGTCCGTTTCCTTGACATTTGAGTAAACGGGTCCTGACTCAAGTGAAGGAGCGGGCAACGCATTTCTCGGTGGATTTGCTGCCGGAATGGTACTATCTGGTGATGTCCACCAAGGTTTGGATCCTATTGGGGTTGCTACTCAAGCCTTGAAGATGATCTGTTTCTTCTTTAATCAGCAACACTGTACGCAACTGTTTCAGCATCGTTCATTATCGAGCAAGAAGGTCTGCCAACTCTGTCGCGTGCATCATCGTCAGAAGAGAGTTGGAATGGAGACATACCTCTCAGGAGACTGAAGGTCTTACAGATGCGACAAGAGAATAACCCGAATTAGATTTTGTACACGTGCGTATGGTAAGGCTTGAAGGAATAAAGATAATAGAGCAGTCCGTTGCACTTATTGCTGCCCGGATTGAAATCTTGCTCTACTTGCTGCAAAAAGTTCTTCTTGCTTTGCCAGCAACTCTGCTTCAGTAAGTCCTGACTGCTCGAACTTCGACACCTTCTTCTCCCGATCCTATGAACACAATCAGTAGTTTGAACAGGATACGACTCAATATCGACCTTTTGCTGCTGCTTGTGATCTTTCAATACACTTTCTACTTCCGGGGCGAAATTTGTGAAGCCAAGGCGCTAGTGTGAATGCGTGAGATTAACTTGATAGGTCATAACAGATATCACCATACTGTTAGGGCCGCGATGATGTGTTCAGGAGCAATCGTTTTCTTGTTTTCCTGTTCGCAAATTTCATTCGCCTCTGATGATATGAGATGTATAAATTCTGAGCTGACGTGTTAAGAAATCAATGTGGTCAGAAGCAATCTCGATCGGTCTTCACCTACACAGCATTCTATGACGAGATCACGCGTTTCCTTCGAGCAAACTACGTCGTTTGGCAATAATTCTGTTGGAATAATAGGTATTAGTGGCAAGTCCACGTAAAGCAGGACTATAAACACACCAGCAATCATCTTGGCCACTGTGGCCTTTGGTAATGAAAGATCGTCATCTCCTGGCGCCCCGCCTCCTGCATGGCCTTCGCGGTCGGACATATTCAAGAGCTTTCAGAGCTGCCGGATGTGAAAAGGTGTAGAGATGAAGTTCGATATTGAGAACAAGTCACTGGTCAAGGAAGAGTTTTAGAAGTCCGCACGTGTTCTCTTTCAAGTTTCAACCACCATGTCGGCTGTGAGTTCCTCGATCCTGGACTGATTCGCGTTTGACCAACCTTCTAGGTCAACCCTGTAAACCCCAAGCCATTTCTCCAGGAACTCACGGGAAAACCTGTTTATGTTCGCCTAAAATGGGGGCTCGAGTACAAAGGCTTCCTGGTCAGCACGGACGGATACATGAACCTCCAGGTTAGTATTCACTCGGTGACCGTCTTTACAGCCATTAATTTATCTCCACAGCTGGCCAATACGGAGGAGTATCAGGATGGGAAGTCGAATGGAGCTCTGGGTGAAGTGTTTATTAGGTATGTTCGTGATACCTGTCCGTTTCTTCATGGGCTCATAAACGGTGATGCACTGTAATGGCCTAGATGTAACAACGTTCTTTATATTATAAGTCCACATTCAGATCCTTGCATCCTACTTCACAACTAACTTGCACTTTCGTTCTATTACAGAGAGGCTCCACCAGAATGATAACATCCCGAACGATCGCGAACGTGTGATCCTGAACACAGAAACACGCTGATAGCATCCACCATTCATTTATCGTGACATACATTCCAAATTCAACTCCTACCTCTGACCTTAAAGATCGTCCAGCAAGTCTTGGGCTAAAAAAATACACAGGCGACAAAAATACACAGACGACGTTTAACAGTTCATGACTCAACCTGTAATCTGTATGAGAATGTTTTCGCATTATGAGTCGGCTACTCGAGGAACGAAGTTGAATCATCTGGAGTTGTCTTCGACCAGTGAGCAGAGAAAATGAATAATCCTTCAAGATCAAGTTTATGAGACCAATCAATTGCAATTATTTAGTCTTTCTGACTTGCTGCACAGCCACGTTAAAATTAAATCTCCGCTTAAAATTTGCTTCTGGAGTCATGTTCAGCCGCAGTCCAAATCTTTACAACACACCACCACCACACTCACGGAATCGCCAAAGACAGCTTCAGCACCGACTCCACATTCGTAATGGCAAAATCTCTTCGATCCAAAGTCAAGCGATCGTTCCGTTCAAAAAAGCGAGAATCAGGTGTATATGCTGCAGCAGAGGCAGAACGATTAAATCGCCTCAACAAAAAAATCCTACAAGTACAGAAGGCAGTTGACGGAGATGTCTCAATACGAGAGGCCGAAGGTGACGAAGAAGTCCCAGGTTGGTGTTTGTTCGCAACTTTTGGTCTTTTAGATCCGAACGACATCACTCTGGAGGGATTAGAAAATCTTTTGGGGTCCAATGTTCACGGAGGGACCCCTTCGTTGGGATGGGGCCAGTTCCTATAGAGGATTCGTCTTGATGATTCTGGATATAGACGGCCGTTGACCCTATTTCTGTTTACAGCACAGGGACCGGATGATTCATTACAGGATCAACCAGGTCTGTTTTCTACAGTTGCACCCACGCTCTTTTTATTCACTATCCGAACCAGACTCCATGACCATCGACACAGAAAAATCCCCACCTGTGTCAACACATGGTCCACGTGGCTCACGAAGAGAGGAATGGCGAAAATCTAAAGGCATGCCGGCCAGGATGACACCGTTGGGCATGAATCGCCAGGGAGGCATCGCTGCCAAAAGAAAAGCTGGACGCTCTAAACGAAGACGTTAAAGGGCATTTTACATTATTCTTGTATGTATGATGATATTTTATGCGATGTTTTTGTGCGTAATTTGGACTACACAGTTCGTCATCGCAATTGGCAATTTGGCAGTTTTCCATAACTGTAACATGGAGCTGTCTTACACTTCAGTGCTACAGGCTTACGTCCTTGAATTTTCAAAGTCTTGGAAATTCGAATGACATCTTTTCGTCCTTATTTGAGTGTTCTTCCACGTCCGTGGCCCTCGTTGACTGTGCGTCAATAGACGACCCTTGTTTTTGTCGCTCAGTGCGCATATATGGTGAGCTTCCTCCAGAGGATCTGTGGTTATCACATTGCAGATGTTGACAACTTTAAGTAGTATGAGACACACGGGAATTCTGTCATTGTGATATGTTCTGTTGTAACAAGGACTTCTGGACGCTGGCGTGAAAGCTTTTGCGATTTGAGGGGAGACACAACGTTGTGACGTGCTTGGGGATTACTTCCAGTCACCACTGCTGAAATTGAGTGAACATAGACATCGTTGGAGTTGAACTCGAGCAATCGCATGACTGCACGACACGCAGCCATTGAGCTGAGATACGCGTGAAAGTAAGAAGAATGAGTGATGCAACAATTGCGTACGTGATGGTAGCTGCTGGGATCTATTGCGAGTTCAGGATTCGATTTGAACAGTTAACAATTATTTAGTCTTACTGTAGCAAGGCTGAAAATGCGGTCAATTCAAGTACGAAACAAAAACGAACAATGATCATGACCTTACACATTCATAGGAGCTGATCAAAGTCAAATTAGTCAGTAACTGTCGGAAAGGATTCGGGGGAAAGCCTTACTGTTTAAGTTAAGGACGTTCAGTACCTAAGAAGTGTGACCTTTTCGTCGGGAGAGTAAATACCAGGAAAAAAACTACATACTGCGGGGATACAATTTGTTGAAAATGTCAGGACAAAGTATACCAGCCCGTCTTGAAAGAGCAACTTCCAGAGCCCCGTACGCGCGGAATGGCGGGCGAGTAGGGCGACTGCTGTGAATATGAGTATAACTAAATCAAATCCCATAGCTTCAGGGGCCTGTCAACATGTGGAGTATATCTTTACCAAGATTGGACCTACTGAAAAAGAAGGTAATGTTGAGCATTGACGGATTGGTCTGGACGACAACACAGGAGTCCACTGCGGGTTCCCACTGTGCAACTACAATAAACATCGTTCTGTAGAGCAATGTCCAATGGGCTAGACACAAGACACCTAGAATGACCACAATGGATCTACGGCGTTCCCAGAGAGCGATCCTGTGCTCTTCATCAGACATGTTCAAAAAATTAAACCAGAAATACTCACGTCCTAAGCATTAAAGACGTCGACGCACAAAGGATAGACATATTCCCTGTCCACTGGAAAGTCGATATGTTCAAGGAAAGCCGTCTCGGCAGAGTGAAAAAAATACTAACCGAATTGAAGGCATAAAGAGCCTGTCTTCAGTTCAGTAGACGCCAGAAGGACTTGGTGAGGATGATGCTTACTCGACAATTAACCTAAAGGTTATGCAAAATCGTCAATGGGAGGTATCAAAGCGCAGTTAGTGTCATGAAAGTGTACTTCGGTTGTCATTGAAAGAGAAATGATCCTGTGAACACAGACTTAATAATATCGGTATAATGGGGTATCCCAGAAACTCACAAGCCGACGAACGCGAGAAGCATACAATATCGACAAAGAAAGAATAGGACTGTGGCTGGATGAGAACAGTGTAAATCCAAAATGCAAATTACACACTCTGCAAAGGGGAAATATCAAGACCTCGTACGTTGGGTTGTTAGACGAACATACCAGCGGCAGTCGAAAGGTGCGGCGTCTTGTGAGCAACGACCACTCAAAATCCCAGGTCGTACACAGCTCCCATACATACGCTCCAAAGAACGCAAAAACGAGCTTATGAAACACATCTGGGCAGAAAGTTGAACACGACAACACGTCTAAGAGAGGCAACTGACCCGAATCTCTAGCAATTTCATCTGGGTCTGACCAGTGGACCATTTTGACGAGCACGACAACGAATTGAAGTTGCGTATCCAGAGCAAAGAGCAAAGAAAAAAATTCTGGTGAACACTGGGAAAGGATCAGGCTATAAATTCAGAATTTCAGTAGTTCCGATCAGCAATTCTATTCCTTTAGAGTTCAGGTTTACCACCAAAGGACATCCCGCCTGAATGCGTGATTACGCAATACTCTAGAATCGGGAAGTCCTCTTAAAAGCACTAGAAGTCAAGCCAGGAACTATTTTCGTACTCTTGATGAGTGCATTGCCTAAGAAGTCCAGGGTTACTACAGCGAGGACAGTACGTCTGCAGACAGAATTGTGACCAGAGACAGCACCTGGAAGTGCGGGACGGCACAATTGACCTGTCCCTGGTAAGTCCGTCGCCCTCCTCAAAGAGTCAAGACTCTTCTTGTTGCAAGAGGCTATGAGCTGCAACTATAAGTGAAATAATTACGGAGACGCGTGCTTCGAATAGCTTCGAATTCACAGACCGAGTACTCGGACATAAAGCAGATACAGCAGTCCGCTTTTAGTGGCGGAATAATATTGACGAGGAACTTACTAACGTGGGTACCTTCCTGGAATAGCAAAGTTCAGGGAAGGTTCCAGTGAGGCCGCAGGCTACTCGTGTGATTGGTATGTGGGTTTCTTCTTGCGGATGACCGTTTTTATCCTGTTCCAACTTCGAATTGATAGACGCGTCTCTCAGCTGAAGTGCTTGTTTAAGTAATTGCAATTCGAAACACATGCCGTACCTTGTCCTCATATTATTATGGCTTAAGGTAAAAGAAAAAGTCCAGTGGGTAATTCGATGCCACATGGCGGTTCGTCCATACTTGTTCTGGGTCTTCTAGTCACCTTCAAACTATGTCTTGCCTGCATTGTGTGCAGGATTCATTCCCATGTTAATATGACGATCCAAGCATATCCGTGAAACAGTCGAGGTCTTGTCATTTCTGCAACTCAACAAAAGTTGTATCACAAAGGCTTGCGATCTTCAGCTCAAGGATACAAACGAAGGCTAACCATGAAAGATGCAACGAAGTTGTAACTAGACGAATTCACCGTTTGTGTAGTAGAAACTCCCAAAGTTTATTTATGGGGTCTTACTGACTCGAAAGGAGTTGGATCACTATCGACACAACCTAAAAATGCAGCTGAGAATACATTGCATCAAGAAAGAAAAGAGGCAAGTACAAGACTTCCCTAATTACACCACACCGAGACCTTGCCATCTGCAGCGCCGCTGACTAGCCACGGGTGCTTGTTACACCACCTGATCTGGAGGACACCAAGTCCGTCTCTGACTTGATGTCCTCGTAAAATTTTCAGGGGTACAATCAGGGGATCTGTCATGAGGTCATTATAGACTCTAGAATGGAAGATTTGGAAGGACCCCTGAAAGCTCACTTACATCCCTGATCTGGGCCATTTTTGGCCACTTTTAGCAAAGATGACACGCTGGCGGATGATTTTGACAAGAAATTGTGTTGCTCCCGGATGGAAGATGAGCGCATACATCAAAGGAAGCCGTAGGCGAATTTTGGGAAAAAAAGACCCAGAAATGCGCCCTCAGGGACCATTTTACTGTCCGGATAAAAATTTCACTTTTTGGCGCCGTCCGGATAAAAATTCGCCTTTTTGGCCAGAATTTTTTTTCGAAAAAGGCTCCCAATCATCCAAACGATGCAATGGCAAACTCAAAATTCGTGGGAATTTTTTTACCACCAAGGATCTGGGATGTTGGGGAGCAATCAGGGGTCCTGATTTGGATTGATCCATCATCCGAAGATGAGGCAAAAAGTGGGTATGTCGGGTGGAACTGCAATGATCTAATAGCACGGGAATGATACCTAGATGCAATCAACTTCAGTAAGTTTGTAGCTTTCGGAATTTGAAAGAATTACCGCAGGACTTTGTATGGTTTTTCACTTAGTTCCAAGTCGAACCAGCACAACTTGCGATCGTAACCACCAACGATTAGGTGGTCTCCTGACGGGTGAACGTCCATTGAGGAAATCCATTTGATGCCAGGAATTAAAGTTGTGATCAGTTTTTGTTCTGAAAGATTATATACTCGAACGTATTGTTGTGTCTGTTGGGGCATTAGACGTAAAAAAGTGCGAAAAATGTAATGACCAACCGCCACGAAAAAATGTGGTTTTAATGGGTGGAAAAGGACGGATTGAACACTGCCTTTAATTTTTTTGAAAGGCGCTTGGGAATGCCTGCGGGGTATTTGGTGTATCCAGACGCCTCCATTGGCCCCATCTGTACCTGGAGGACGCCAGTCACTACAGTGGAAGACAATCTCGGAAATACAGCAAAAGAACTCACAAACGCTTGAAAGGTAATCGCCTCGGCGGTGCCAGGAGAAATGAGCAGGTGTCCCAGATGATGTCGGTAAATCAATTGTTAAAATCGGAGTGTCTAAGGACCATGTGTCGGAGTGTGGTGTTACCCATTTGACGGGAGAAGGGGTATTAGGCGCTGGAGGGAGCGTGGCAGGAGCCAAGACTGTTTGTGTAACAGATAAAACGGACGAGTCGACGTTTGGTGGGATAACGAAATGAATGGTGTCCTCACTGAAAATAAGCCTAGTTGGACTAAAGGAGTCGAAAACCACATCGAACTTACATTCCAACAGCAAAATAGCTGACATCTGTCCTTGGACACCAGGCTAAAGCGCCAATTTTCCCTTTGAACTTCCATCTTTTAACCTCTCGTCCAACAAGTATTTCCCAGAGGCTAACAGTTCCATCCTCATCTCCACTGACAACCCATTCACCATCTGGGCTAATGCTAACGGATCTTGCCCGGCTGTTCGAATGACTGAATTGCAAACCGCGATAGTTTGGGAATGGTTTCAGACTATTTGGGCTAGGTAATTTGGGAATCAAAGAATCGGGGTCAATGTTAAGTTTGACTCGTTGCACCCGAGGAGCGAGGTAGAGGTCAAGCTGTCTGTTGAACCGGTCTTTGACGAAGCGATCATACGCTGGAACAAGGCGGAGCGAAGAGTATTTTTGGGGCAGGTAATCGCGATCGCGATCCTCGGGGTCGAGTGCTTCCCAGGCTTTGCGTTCTTCTTCTGTAGGTAGGTATTCTTCCGGAGGATTGTACGATTCGGCATTGGTGGGCAGGGGAGGCTTGGGTGCTGGCAAGGGAGGCGGATGAGACGACGGTGGTTCTGACCAAATAGCGTATGGTTCAAATTTTGAGGTTGATTTAGGCTTTGAAGGAAGGATACGGCCTTGGCGAATTGCGCGCACAATTTTCATGACCTTTGATATTTGTTTGTATGCAAGTCGGCAAGGATGACCGGAATATCATACCTTTTGCTTTTCCCATCTACTCGGCACCCAGCGTCGTTTAGGCTCGATGGCACCTGACAAGGGCATAATCTCTTCTTTGCCTTTCCCTGTAAACCATTCAGTCATGGGCTCATATGGATCGTAGTTTGCGTCAGGATTTTCGTTCGTGTAAAGCCTACGGATAAGATCCAGTTCTTCAGACGTGAGAGGTCTGTCCGTCTGTGCATTTTTATCGAACGCAGAGGTCCTAAAAACGGAAAAATAAAGTTTGGTTCTCGCGGTAGGCGAAGAATGGTGTACCATGCTGAAGAATCATCAACTGTTGCCAAAAATTTATCCAATTCGTCACCGCGGGCAGGACGTAAAACCTTTTGCCCGTTTATGTCGTAGCCTATGTGAGGTAGATCGTCGTACCAATGCATTGGGACATTGCCGACACGGTTTGGAGTCTACTCAACATTTAGAAAAGGTAGAGGGGAGCTGCATCTTACTCACATCTTCAGTTGATGAATCAGAATCGTAGTCTGGCTCAATTTCAGGATATACAGTTTTTGGTTGTTTTGTAATGTCGGAGATAATGGTTTTTGCCATTGGGAAAACGTGAAGTGAATCGTCAGATTCGCCGTCGTCTTCCTGTTCGTCGCTTTCCTCCTCCTCCTCCTCCTCCTCCTCCTCCTCACTCTCCTCGCTGTCACTCCCGTTGTCAATTTCTGGAAACTCGTCGAGCTGACCGTCGTCTGAGGATGCGACCCCGTTGTCTTCCTCGTCGCTCAGCATTTCCAAGACGCCGTCGGGTCGCAAGTCATCAACAAACGCATCTTCCTGTTCTCCGACTTGCTTTCGTTTTGTTCTTTGAGTTGATAGAGGGACCACCATGTTCAGCTCTCGCAAGCCGACGTGCAGGAACAAAATCCAGAAAAGATTTGGACGATTGATGTGACCACGTGAAAGGTGCCGGAGCCCACTTCTGCAAGCAAAGACAAACACGTCCTGGAACTATTCGCGCCAAGTTCTCTCGACAAACCACGCGTTTCAGCGTTTGTGCTTGTACTCTGAAAAAATTCCGGGATGGTGAACTACGGTGGAGGTATGTATTTGAATGCGGTATGCCTCCACTCATGAACAAACCGACGCGACTTGTCCTATCCAGATGAGGTCTCTGCTTTGGTTGTCGATATAGGAACATCATCTTTACGAGCGGGGTATGCTGGCGATGATACGCCGAAAGCTATAATCCCATCTTCCTATGGATTTCTCCCATCTCAACCAGATACGGACGTTGTCATGTCCGAGAATGCAGAAAACTCGGAAGTCCAAGTGGAGAAGGCCAAGTTCTCAAAAATCTATCTCGCCCAGTCTGGTCCATCCATTTGGAGGGAGGGAATGGAAGTCGGGAATCCACTTGTTGATGGACTCAGTTCGTTCTCAAATTGGTTCTGCTTATCTATCAGGCACTTATATTCCACTTCAGTTAACGACTTCAATCCCGTCAAACCGTTGATTAACCATGCCTTAAGCAAAGTAATGCTCTGTAACTCGTCAGAGCACCCCATCCTCGTCACTGAACCAACCTGGAATACACCAGCCAATAGAGAG
This sequence comes from Galerina sulciceps, assembly GCA_023014345.1. Lineage (NCBI taxonomy): Eukaryota > Fungi > Basidiomycota > Agaricomycetes > Agaricales > Galerinaceae > Galerina > Galerina sulciceps. The sequence goes on along the minus strand of JAEDXJ010000005.1, from coordinate 74,582 downwards.
CGCATGGCCGAGATGATGTTCGAAGAATTCAATGTGCCAGCTTTTTACATCGCGAATACCGGAGTCTTGAACGCGTAAGTGCCGATATGTATCTCGGGCGAATTCGAATGGCTCATGCTTATGTACTAGCTTTGCTGCTGGGAAAGGTTCTGCTTTGGTTATTGACGTTGGTCAGGCGATGGCAAGTGTTACTCCTGTTGTAGATGGTTTTGTTCTCCGAAAAGGTGGGACGTGTCGTAATTATAGTGATTGCGTTAATTTCTTGAACTGTGATAGGTCTTGCTTATTCTCCACTTCCAAAACTTGTTCACGCTCATGCGCGTCATCTTCTTGTTTCGCCCACACAACATCGGCGTGGAATCGAGCTCTTGCCTCACCAACTGATTGGGAGTAAATCGGTAAGATTAATTTACAGGAGCAATTTTCCATCCTTAACTTCTTTCCAAAGCCTGTGGATGCAGGTGCGATGCCAAAGTACATGCTGAGGGAGGACAGGATCGCAGGAACTACTGAGAGCTGGCGTGCTTGGGCCGAGTCACGAGAGGTAGATGAGTGGATACAATCCGTTGCTGGGGTACTCGACCAAGGCTGGAATGACCAGTGAGTATGGTTTCACTTTCGAGAGTTGATAAATTGATGGCAATTTGTCCTTCTGCCAGAATAGCTGCTCAGAGACCGCATCGACAGTATGAATTCCCCACCGGGTATAACACATATTTTGGATCAGAAAGGTTCCTAGTTGGAGAACAATTTTTCTTCCATTCACAGGCACTCGTTGTGGGTGTCGAGTTTCTAACTGACCATTATTATTATCATTCAACGTATCTTCCCAGGCTTCAAACCCCAATCTACCTAAAAGCATCCCAGCACTCATCACTGAAGCACTGAGAGCCTGCGACCCCGAATTGCGCCAGGTTTTAATGGGCAACGTTGTCTTGACAGGCGGGGGCAGTTTGTTTTCTGGCTTTGCCGATCGTCTCTCAAGTGAATTGACGAGAACTTTCCCCCACGTATGGCTCATTTTAATCTTGACATATCGTTATCTTTGTTGACTGTAGACCTTTTGCAACCGACAGACAAAAATTCATGCCCCTGGCAACCCTATCGAACGCCGTTATGGCGGTTGGCTTGGAGGAAGTATTTTGGCAAGCTTGGGCACTTTCCATCAGTTGTGGATCAGCAAGGAGGAATGGCAGGTGAGTTCATCAGATGTTGTGTAGTCGAGAATGATATTGAACGTAATAATAGGAACATGGGAAGGCCATTGTTGGGCAGAGATGTAAATAAAACATGTACATGCTACATGATCTTTGATATTGATACCCCCTTCTTCGACGACAATATCGACTTTCGCAAGAAATGAAAACGATGATTTTGGTTTGAATACAACAAATCAATTTCAAGCTTCATGCAACAGAATTACTTGAAAGCTAGAAAAGATGGAAAAAGTGTGCAAACAAACATAAGGAGTGTATATAGACACAACAGGGTGTGGGTTTGAATGTAAGGTTCGCGCAGCTACTCAAGTATGCGGCGGAAAGTACAACTATAGGGACGCAAATGGAATGTGACCTAGAAAAGCGAGGGAGGGGTGGGGAAGTAAATAAGACCATCTGAATGAATATTTTCATGGTTGGAAAGAGCAAGAAATCCCTCTGTCGTCAACCAACACTAAAGAATTAATTTTTCCATCGTCCTACAGATTCTCATGCAAAAAAGAAAGTCCGCCAGCCGACAGTAATATATAAACCAGTTCTGATACCTTTATTGGGGAGGACAAAGACTCGGCGCAAAGGAAGATTCGTCATCATTATGGAAGGATATAGAGTAGGCAGATATGTGCCTAAGGGAGGATTCCGAATTACGAGCGCGCTCAGTAGGCTTCGATGAACTCGCGGCGTTCGCGGGCGTCCATGAGCATGCCCAGGCCGCCGATGGCCTTCCTCCTGATGCGCGTAGCAAAGTTCTTGGGGCCAAGTTCATCCGCACCCGACGGGGGCCCGCGGGGCTGCCTGGTGGGCTGGCTGACCATCCTGTGGCCAGGAGCGACAACCAAGGCGGTCAGGATTGGCTGAGCCTGCTGCGTCTGCTTCTGCGCTGCCTGATCGGAGGGCGTAGCAGAGACGGGACGTCCGAGGCCGAGACCTTCAAAGAGCCTCTTGCTGGCCTCCTCGCGCGGCGAGAGAGGCATCTCGTTAGAGGATGACGAACGGGGGGTGGTAGGGGACGAGTTGGACGCGGCGGATTTGACGGAGGAACCGGAAGACTGGGTCTCGCCGTCGGTGTCGTCGTCGGTGTTGTCGATAGCGACGGCAGGGAGGGGCTGTGAGACAACGGGGTTGAAGCGGAGAGGTTGGGGCCTAAATTTGGGTCCGGTGGCAGTAGCAGGGGATGAAACCTCGGAAGCAGCAGGTGGAGGGGAGACACGCTCTTCGCTGGGAGGGGGAGTGACCTTGACACTTGGAGAAGAGACAGCGCGGTTCCCACTCAAAACCGAGTTGTTGTTCCCGCCGCGCCTCCAGGAAGAGGCGCTATCGGACTTGGAGGGAACCAAACTGGCGTTGACGTTGTTGGAGGAGAGGTTGCCCAAGGAGGTTCCACCGCTGATGACGGTGGTCGAGCTGGGAGTCGGGGGTGGGTCGCCGTGTTCGTCGAAGCGTCCTTGTCCCAAATGAGGAGTGGCGGAAGGGTTGAGGCTGGTGGAGCGGCTGCCGAAGCGACCTCCAAGGGCTGCTGTCATGGGGACTTGGTCGTCTGCACCGCCGGCGACACCAAGTTGGGAACGAAGCTGATCAGCTTGGTTTGCACGGCGCATCTGGGCGCTCAAGGTAGCGGCTCTCAGATCGAAGGAGTTGGTCATGGGGCCAGCCGTGGCAGGAGGATTGAAGCCTTGGCTGGTTCGTCTATTGAGAGATTGTGTCTGCTGCTGCTGCTGCTGCTGCTGCTGCTGCTGGATCTGCTGTTGAAGTTGGGCTTGAGCAAGAAGTTCGGCCTGGTACTGCTGGGCTTGCATGGCCTAGAGGGTACGATAAGGGTTTGGTTGATGGGCAGAGAGAAATGGAAATAATCACCTGGATCCTCATCATCTCGAGCTGGAGCATCTGCATCTGCATTTGAGCCTGTGGAGCCATATTGGGGGCGAAACCTGGGCTGAAAGGGATGCTATTGGGGTTCATTCCACGGGCAGCCTGGTGATGCGAGAAGCGGTTGTTGGGCCCGTCAACGGCAGCGGTCATGGGGATGGACCTGTTGATGAAGGGGTTCTGCTGGGGCATTTCTGGGAGGTGGTCATCCTCGTCCTCTTCTGGAAAGACGGTGGAGTTGTTGTGGTGGGAGAAGTGAGGGACATTGAAGGCGCCAGCAGGGGCAGCGGTGTGGGGAACAGGGCCCGAAACGGAGCGAACACCGCCTGTGCGGAGACCGGCGAGGAGAGAAGCACGGTTGTTTGTGTTTGCGGTAGTCATTGCTTTGGTGGAGTCCGGGTCAGAAAGGGATAGATAATGGCGAGAGCGGATTACGGGTGATTACAACTGTGGGTGAGTGAGAAAAGGGCAGGAAAAGGGCGTGGAGAACGCACTGGACGGCGAAGGAACTAGTTGCTGGCTGTGACGACGGATGAAAAAAAAAGAAAGAAAGTATGATATTTTTTTGTATGATTTAGATATAAGGAAGACAAGTATAGAAGAAGTGAAGATTGCCACCCAAGCCAGGTCAGAGGAGAGGGGAGAGAAGGAAGGTCCGCTGAGAATATTCCCTTTTTTACATAATCTAGGACCCCTGTCACCGTCACAGGTGTTTGCGCGCACTCGCCCGAACCCGACTGTCAAACACACTGCTCCGTATCACCCTGTGCGCCGTGTGGAACGGGTTCAGCATCGTCTGTCGTCGTCAGCACCGTCCACCACCACAACAACGCCCCCTCTCACCTTCACATACAGCTCCCACACATCCATGAAGAACAGGCGGATTCCCTCGTCGTTCTTGCCTTCATGCAGCAGCACAAACTTCATGTCTGTCCACCGTCAGAGTCCCGCAATAAAATAAAATAAAATAAAGCCCTCACTCCCCGGCGTGACAAATGCAGACACCGTCCATTCATTGAACTTGTCTACCGACTTCAAGTACCTATCCCGTCCATTGGTTATTACCCCACATTCGCTATCAACACCGCACCCACATCAAAGGTTCCTTTCGCTGGACGTCCTCAATCACATCCAGCCCCGCGTTTGCAATCATCTGGATAACGTGTCGGTCCTGGCCTCCCCCCACCCGCACCGCGCCCCCTGTTGTGTGCTGCGTCGCGCTTGACGCACCAGACAACGCCGTCAGCGTCCCTGCAAACGCAGATGTCGACCATGTCGGCAGATTCGCCGCCAGGGGTGATGTTACACTCGGCACAGGTTTCGTCGACTGGTGCGTGAGGCTGTACAACGGTGTATCAGACGGCGACAGCAGGAAAAGGTGGTGCGACATTTGATGGATGGCAATCAAGGAGCGTTTTCCGCGTTGTTTGGTTTCGGGGGTCCAACCAACTAACCAAATCCCTCCGGCTGCAATCCCGTGCTCATATTCCTTGACCATGCATCCGTCTCTGCGCTCTTGTTCAGCCCGTGCCCACACTCCCCTCATCAAGTTCCTCGGCAAGCGTTCTTATCCCAGTGGTCGGTTTTATCACCCCAACCCACCAAAGTCATTTCTGACACTCTCACAGCCCCAGAGGCACGTCACCCCCACCCAGCAGCTCCATCAGAGCTCAAACACCATTTTTCCGAATTTCTCGAAAAAATGAAGTCTTCTCAATCGGAAACACAAGCCACCACTGTCTACACCCACTTCTGGGAGGCCCCTGCGAGGTTCTGGAAACCCAAGGGGCGGCAGCTGGAAGAGGACGAAATGAACGCAATCATGGTGCGCTTCAGACCACCCCCATATCATACCTGTTCTAACTCCCTATCCAGAGCGGCGGAGCTTCATCTTACTAATAGACGTCTTAATGTATTCAGTTCCCCAAAACAGTTGTTCAAGTCAAGATAATAATACATTTACTAATCCTTCTCTGCGTAAGCTAGCAAGTGTTTTTCAATCTCGGACTCGCCCATCACTCTCCACTTTCCTCGGACCTTTTCGTCTTCCTCGTCGTTGTCTGAAACGATGCCAATTTCAATCTCACCAGGCTTGTAGTCCGTAGCGTGCACGATGGACATGACCTCAATCGCCATCTGAAGAACACATGAAATAAGATGAAACAACGTAGCACAAGACTCACCTCGATAACCTCATTCCTGCTCAGACTCTTTCCTGCTTTTGCTGCATCCTCACCGCCCTTCCCGTTATCCAGCTTCTTCCACTTCTTCTCGAGATGGTTCATGGCTTCTTGCTGCTTCTGCCCCGCAGCGGTCGCGTGGAACCCAATAAAGTACCCAGCAGGGTCAAGCTTGAAACATTGTGGCCCAAGTTCAAGATCGATGCCAATCATGATCATAGCTGAGGCGGCTGTCAATGAGAATAAAGACAGGACATGGATAACGTGAGACCCACAGATGCCCAATGGCCGCATGGCAGCGCGTTGCGTATACACCTGATTGATGTTGGCCATCCGTCGGGCAAGCGCGTCTGGGGTAATTTCGTAGCCGAACTTGTACCTAAATTCGGCAGCTTCGCTTCGAGCCCTGGCAACTTGATTCCGTGCATCGGCTGAAGGAGAGGAAGCTCCAGAGATAATCTTTGAATTAACAACGAGATGCTTTACCAATGAGACCGGTCATTACGCAGCCGATTGTAGGTGTAATACTGAACAGGTGGGTCACCGTTGACGCGTCGAGGAGTTTGTCCTGTTGAACCAATGAGTGAGGACGTCATCTACAAAAGCTGGAGGTGTGCGCACAGGAACTTTTCGTTGAGTGATAACAACAGAAGTGTCCTTTCCTCGGACAGCTATCGCGGTGTGTCCTGAACCCGAAATGGCCTTGAAGGCATACTCTATGACAGTCCATGTAGGATGCGATCAGTGCGAGTCGATGAAATGGAACGAATATTCCTCACCAACTTGGTATAGTCGACCCTCGGGTGAGAAGACGGTAAGATATCTACTTGACAGTTATCACCAACGAAATCTTGGAGAAAAGAGAGAAATACCGGTCATAAGATGTCCTGGACATTATAGAGGATGAGGGAAAGGTATTGAAGTCCATCACAGGCGACGCGCAAGTCGTCACGCGATTGTCACAGTCACCCATCACGTCTCAATCTTTCTCTGTCAGGCTGGTTCATGACAATGAAGGAGGCGGTCTCGCACCAAGCCCCAAAAGTAATGTGCGTGTTCGTACTTTATTTCGCTGTTATCGAATTAAGGTTTCTGCAGTAAAAAGCTTCAGTTCAGTCTCTTGAATGCCCAGGACACAGTCAAGATCTCCGAGTTCGAGATCACCCACCGGGATTTGTACACCCCTACAGATCGTCTGCCAGTGAAGGGTGGTGTACTTGATCGACGTTTGGTGAACATTTTTCACAAGTTAGCATTGATCTTGACGTTGACCAGATTTGTTATTTCAGGGCACAACGGACAAGAATGCCTTTTGCGAGACATGTGGGCAATCGTCCGTGAACTGTGTCGGCCATTACGCGTATATCAAGCTTGTGGTTCCGGTATTTCATATAGGGTTTTTCAAGCACACCATTGCGATTTTGCAGGCCATATGCAAGGTGAGAGAGCGGCATCTATGAACTGTGGAGAGAACGGAGGTTCTAACTCTACGCGAGCACAGACTTGTGCTCGTGTTCTATTGGAGGAACCAGATCGCCGCACGTATCTCAAAAGATTTCGACGTCCTGTACTAGAGAACATCCAACGGCAAGCCATTTCGAAGGCAGTCAACGGTATTGCGCGTAAAGTTGTATATTGCCCATATTGCTCAGCTATCAACGGAGCGGTCAAGAAAGCCGGCGCGTTAAAGATCATTCACGACAAGTTCCGTGCAAAGAAAACGGCGGACGAACTGGAGAAATTCAAGTTGACTTTTGCATCTGCTGTCGAAGCGCAGAGGGAACTGGGGATGTACATTAACAAGGCGGTGCATGAGGATCTGAACCCGCTCAAAGTGCTTGACTTGTTTCGGAGGATATCGGACGAGGTAACCGTTTGTTACATTTCTCTTTCCCAGAGTCTGACGGCCTGTCGGAGGATTGTGAATTGTTAGGTTTGCATCCCGAGTGGGGTAGACCTGAAGAGTTCATCTGGCAATATATCTCTGTTCCGCCTGTTTGCATCCGTCCATCAGTTGCTCAAGACGGGGCTTCGAATGAAGACGACCTGACAGTAAAACTGACCGAAATTGTGTTCACAAATCAGCTTATCAAGACTGGACTAGCAAAAGGAGCTCCAACTCCGCAGTTCATGGTGAATATAAAAACCAACGCCTTGTCTTTCTATCGCTAAGCTTATTTTTTTTCGACAGGAACAATGGGAATTTCTGCAACTTTCCGTTGCAATGTACATCAACTCAGAATTGCCCGGTGTTCCATCGCAGCTCGGTCAAAAGCCAATCCGCGGGTTTGTGCAGCGCCTAAAAGGAAAGCAAGGCCGTTTTCGAGGAAACTTATCCGGAAAACGTGTAGATTTTTCTGCTCGAACGGTCATCTCTCCTGATCCCAACCTGCGCATTGACGAAGTGGCCGTTCCGGAACGGGTTGCTAAAATTTTGACATATCCTGAGCGGGTGACTGCGCACAACTTACACCTCTTAAAAAGGGCTGTGAGAAACGGGCCTGATGTCCACCCGGGCGCGAACTTTGTGGCGAGAGGCGACAATAAGAAGTTTTTGCGCTTTGGTAATAGGGCGGCTATTGCCGACGGGTTGAGCATCGGAGATGTGGTTGAGAGGCATATCATCGACGGTGATATCGTGCTTTTTAATCGTCAGCCGAGTTTGCACAAGCTCTCGATTATGTGTCACAGAGTTTGTTGCATTTCGTTCCATTCAATCTGATCTGATATTTTTTTTTCTTTTGCCTTAGGCTAAAGTCCGACCATGGAGAACATTCCGGCTGAACGAGTGCGTTTGCGGTCCATATAACGCTGATTTCGATGGCGACGAGATGAACTTGCGTGAGTCTTGATCCCAAAGAAGATCTGACCGTGCCTTACCCTCAGATATTAGACGTGCCGCAGACCGAAGAGGCCAGGACGGAAGCGTTGGAGCTCATGAACATTAAGCACAACCTCGTCACACCTCGAAATGGAGAGCCGGTCATTGCTGCGATTCAGGATTTCATCACTGCCTCCTTCCTTCTCTCACGTCGGGATACATTCTTCGACCGAAGACAGTTTACACAGATTTGTTGCTACTTTGCCGATGCCGATGTCCAGATTGATATTCCTCCACCTGTAATCTGGAAACCTCAGAGGCTGTGGACCGGCAAACAGATCTTCAACGTCCTGATGCGACCAAACAAGGATTCGAAAATTTTTGTCAATGTCGAGAGTAAATGTCATAAATGGGAGGAAGCCAAAGACACAGATTACCCTTGGATAAAGAAACCAGCGAATGATCTGTCACCCAATGACGGCTGGCTCGTAATTGTCAATAGCGAGATTATGTGTGGTGTTATGGACAAGGCTACTGTGGGTAGCGGGAAAAAGAAGTCCATTTTCGGTGTTATCATGCGCGATTATGGGCCACATGAGGCTGCCGCTGCCATGAACCGCTTGGCTAAGCTGTGCGCTCGCTGGCTAGGTGCGTCGCTCCTTGCATTGTCTGTGGGCCGTTTTTGAGAGTACCCTTTTCACAGCCAATTATGGCTTTTCTTTGGGCATCAATGATGTCATTCCCGGCCCAGAGCTTAGTAAAAAGAAAGACGAGCTCGTCGAGAAAGCTTACACTGAATGTCAAGACCTTATTGCTCAAGCAAAGAAGGGACAGCTGCCCAACAAACCTGGATGCGATCAAGAGCAAACACTGGAGGCCATGATCTCGTCTGTGCTGTCAAAAGTTCGCGAGGCCGTTGGGCAGATTTGTATGAGAGAACTTAGCCGTCAAAACGCCCCTTTAATCATGGCTACCTGTGGATCCAAAGGCAAGTCCTTCCCAAAATGTCTAAATAAATTGCAATCCAACTTTCTTGTTCAGGTTCAGTTATTAATGTTTCCCAGATGGTGGCATGTGTCGGCCAACAAATTATTGCCGGTCATCGTGTGCCGGATGGATTTCAGGACCGTTCGTTGCCCCATTTCCCTAAAAGATCAAAGGAGCCGCCTTCCAAAGGGTTCGTCCGAAATAGCTTTTATTCTGGTTTGCGCGCAACGGAGTTTCTCTTCCACGCTATATCTGGTCGCGAAGGTTTGGTCGATACTGCTGTCAAAACTGCCGAAACCGGTTACATGCAGAGACGGTTGATGAAGGCCTTGGAAGACTTGACTACCCAGTATGACCTATCGGTGAGAAATTCAATGGGGGGAGTCGTCCAATTTCGGTACGGTGATGATGGCCTTGACCCGGCTTGTCTGGAAGGTGATGCCCAGCCTATTGATTTGGCTAGGTCTTTAAGTCATGCTTTGGTGCGTCAAGTTCTTTGTGATTTCAGTCGAATTCATGTTGACGACTTCGCAGGCTTCGGGAAAAGAGGGTCGAGGTCTCCTACCCTTTGAAGTTATGGAGTTTGTGGATAGAGAATTGGCTACTCCAAGATTTAAGATTGAAACAGCCCCACAATATCTTGATTCTGTGCGGAAGTTTGTTTATGACAACCTTGCCGCAAAAATAGCACAGGCTCGCGATAATCGTGGAATGTTTGAAGCACTTGAAAGAGAACCGGAATGGGATGAATATACAGACCTCTCATTAGGCGCATCTGGTCGGCAGTTACGACATTCAATTTCGGTACATTGTTACTAACACTCCCCAGACGCGGACAGGGCCGTTGTAGAAAACAGTTCTAAAGTTACTGAAGCTCAGCTACGCCATTTCCTTGACCTATGCTGGGTGAAGTACGTGAAAGCTCGGATTGAACCCGGTCGGCTTCTGTGTCCTATTCTCCTGAATCCCCAGACTCTGACTTGTTTTTTCAACAGGCTCTACTGTCGGCGCCGTTGGAGCACAGTCTATTGGTGAACCTGGCACCCAAATGACCCTTAAGACCTTCCATTTTGCAGGTGTTGCTTCAATGAATGTTACTCTTGGAGTCCCGCGAATAAAGGAAATTATCAACGCTGCAAAAATTATCAGCACTCCGATTATTAGCTGTAAGCTGGTAACCAATGACAGCGAACCTTCTGCGCGGATCGTCAAGGGGCGTCTGGAAAAGACGTTGTTGGGTGATGTTCGAAGGGGTTTCAAAATATCTAAAAGACCTTGCTGACATTTATTGTCAGATTGCTGGTGTGTTCGAAGAAGCCTGGGCACCACAGTACACATACATTGGCATAATTATTGATGACACGGCCATTCAGAAACTCCAGGTTTGTTTATTGTTTGTGATGAACCTGTTTACTGTGGTTTTAACCCTGCCATAGCTCGAACTCACCATAGATGATATAAAATGGGCTATTGTAGCTGCAAAGAAACTGAAAATCAAACAGGAGGTATGACGTTTATCAAATAAATCACCCAAGTTAACTAATATGCCACTGCAGGCTATAACAATCATTCCCCGCAAACACAGGTTACGGATCTATGTTGATGGAGAAGACAAATATTATCGTCTGCGAGAACTGAAACGAGGTCTGGCTGAAATTGTGGTCAAGGTAAATTGTCCTGATAAACCGTCGAGTGACACAATCCCATTGAAATCCTTTCCATCAGGGCGTGTCTACTATCCAGCGGGCAGTCATCAATATCAAAGACAAAGACGATGCTAGAGGCAAAAAAAATGACAAGGAATTGTTAGTAGAAGGATATGGACTTCAAAAGTGTATGACCACGGAAGGTGGGTCATTTACCCCCAAGACTTTATTCTTGGCCGCTCACCTTGTTGGATATTCTCCCCACTTTTAGGTGTTATTGGTGAACAGACATCTTCAAACCACGTCATAGAAGTCGCTCAGGTTCTGGGAATAGAGGCGGCACGACGAACAATTATAGATGAAATCCAGTATACCATGAAATCTCACGACATGATAATTGACCCTCGACACGTCATGCTTCTCGGTGATGTAATGACATACAAAGTTGGTTTTATACCTTATGGCCTGTTGTCTTTGTGTACTGACAGGTATGTATCAGGGAGAAGTTCTGGGCATCACCCGATTTGGAGTCGCCAAAATGAAGGACAGCGTCCTCATGCTTGCCTCTTTCGAGAAAACGACAGACCACTTGTTTGATGCCTCGGCGTACGGCAAAAACGACAGCATTGCAGGTGTTTCTGAGAGCATCATCATGGGGAATCCAGCCGCTATGTGCGGCACGTCAATGTGAGATGCTCATGAATGTCCATTTTACCTGCTGACAATTTGTATAGGCCGGCTCTGTTTTCAGGGCCTCCCAGAATTAAAAAACCACGAAAATTGTTGTTCGAGGATGCCCTATAGAAATTATATACTTGCACATCATTCAGACTAGCATCACATACTGCAAACATTGTATCATTATTGCATGGTTCTTTAAACTTCAGCTTATAATGAGTTGAGACTCTTAGATTCGAAGTGTGTTTCGTTCAGTTTGCTCCAGGGAGAAAGACGCGTGACTTCCGTCCAGCTGATTATATGGCCGTCGTCGTTATCATTGTCTTCTCTGCCTACACGATACAGACGCAATTGCTTATGCTGTTCATTTTCGGCAGTGGTCTCTCCAGCCTGTGAGGATGGTATATATAAAGAGTCTAACAGCGGAATGGTCAGTGAATCGATGGAGGTTAAGTTCATTTGGTCGCACCATCTTCGAATACGCCAACCCATTCGAAAAGCCTTTCTGCCACAGAATGACTCTGTAATTTCTCATGGCGATGACCCGAGTCTTCAAAAAGATTGTTTGAAGATTGATTTGTGACTGGCAGCTTGAACTTTAGTAGCCCGGAATCAAAGATAGCAAGTTTGGGAGGAGAGGCGCTGAGGGAGTTATTAAACCTTGGGCGACAGCTATATTCAAACAAAACTGACAGAGGTGATTCTTTGAGGTTGGATACTGAAAGAATAATACGATTGACCAAACTTAGGTAAGATGAAATAGTGAAACCACTTTTGGCCATGAAGGGTAAGCAAAACGTGAAAAAAAGGAGGGATACTCCTCATTACGCACGAAGAAGGCAAGCGACCATCATTCGATGTCATAAAATACCATGAAAGTTCTGTGAGAATAATAAGACTGGGTGCGGTGGCTTGGACAATCTGCGAATTAGCTCGGGCATGAGCAACAACGTCGTTTCCGTGTACTTGAAGCATGGAAAGCAGCAGGCATAGATGAGCAGGAGTTGGAGGATAACTAGCGTTTCGAACAATCAACTGATGAGTCCAGAGATGGCTTCAAGTTGATGAGCAAGAGCATTACAATACTGTGACGTTGGAAGTCAGCTCAAATGTAGCTCCAGTTCCAGACCGAGCTGTCAACCAAGAATCATTCAATCGTTGTAAATCCTGTTTCAAAGCTGATCGCGATGGGGTAAAGAGGATGGTCTTGCCTCTAGGGGTATTTAGATTGGAGGACAAAGCAAGGTGGATCGGAGCTGATGCGTGGTACGGGCCAGCGATAAGAAGGGTCGAAAAATCCGGAAGAGGTGGGTGTGGTGGGGGAAAGAGGGAGGCCATTGACACTATGGCTGTGTGTGACCCAACTTTGATCACAACTACAATGGCTGTCCTTGATAGACTGTAAGTTAGCACCGCACCTTCAGTTCTTCATTTAAACCGGTGTATGTACGAGAAACTCGAGTCCAAGTCTGCTCATCTTGCTATGCCTACAGAAAATGCTCGCTTGTTCGTCTCCCTCGGGAAATCCATGGCACAGATCGCTGCTCAGTTTGCCCCTGTTCCTGCTCTCCTCCCCCTCGTTGATGCTTTATGTGGCATAATTCAACTTTGCGAAAATGTTGCTCACAATCGGTCTGTACTTCGACTTGCATTCGGCTCTTGATTTACCACTTCGTTTTCTTGCAGGAATGCAGCTAGGCACCTTCGTGATCGCTGTCATACCCTGGTTCTAGCGCTGCGAGAAAGCGAAGAAAAGGGTGTCAGTAGTAATATTGCTCAGGCCCGAAATGTAGTCTTTGAGTCCGTTTGATGGCCTTCTTGTTGTTGAACCGTTGATCATCCTGATCGGTGTAGCTGTTTGATCGATATCCAGACTAAAATGTCGGGATGGGCAAACCTAGGAAAGCTGAAAAGCTTTATCAATCAGCAGGACATTGCGAAAGATATTGAAACTTGCCACAATGGAATAACCGATTGTGTAAATACATTTCAGGTGTGACATTTCACATTTCACCTAGTATGCTTAACTACCAACACAAATCCAGCTTACTTCACAGTTCGAAATCCACGAATGGATGTCAGACTTTCAATCAAATCAAAGGTTGGATCATGCCCAACTTCTGGAAAGCCTGAGTCAAATTCAAGAGAGCCAAGCAATCATACAGGAAAAAGCAACCGATACGAACCAGCTCGTTCAGCAAATGATGGAAATGTTTCAGAAGGTGACTCCTCAAATCATCGCTTTCTACTAATTCGCTGAGTCCTAGGCCTCAGGCTATGGGGGAGAATAGGCAAAATGCCCAAAAAATCCACGACGGGCTATCGGCAAATCTGTATGAATTTCAGTCCTGCTTTCAAGAACTCTTGCCAGACTTCCACCTCCAGTCCGGAGAAGTGAAAAAAATCGGCGAATACCCAGTTCGGGGAACAGCTACTATGGATATATACGAAGGTCTCTATCTTGGAAAAGAAAAGGTTGCGATCAAAGCTATTCGCTCCATGAAATTTGATGAACAAAGCAAAAGGGTAGATTCGTCTGCCGTCAGTGGCATTGGCCGATTTATCTAATATAATCAATAGCGCTTCACAAGAGAAGCAAAAATATGGGGCCAGGTGTGGAAGCGAGATCATGGACGGCACATTGTTCCGTTCTACGGGTTCTGTCAAATAGAAGGACCATTCCCGTGAGTCGACCATCAAAGTGCATTCATTGAAAAGAGTCTTATCTTCATTTTCAATATTAGCTGCATGATCAGTCCTTGGCAAAAAAATGGGGACGCCATAACTTACGTTCGGGCAAATGACAAGTCAATCGACTACATAAAATTTGTGAGTGAAAGAGAAAAAGACTTAAACGTTAGGATGTGCGCTGATGCAGACGCAATGAAGCTTGTACACATTGCCCAAGGAGTAGAAGTACTGCACAATATGGAGCTAGTTCACGGTGACATAAGACCGGTACAACTTCGATAACTACCCTAATCTATATTTCTGAACGAGAACACTGACAGATCAACATCCTCGTCAATGATCAAGGCTTGCCGCTGCTGTCTGACTTCGGGCTGTCCAAGGTACATGGCATTTTCCCTAGTCAACTCTTATCTTCGACTTTTTTGTTTTACATCTCAGATTATTCAAGATGCAGGTGGTGCCCCGCTTACTCAGAGCTCCATGACGGCCGATTCTTGCAGATATTTTGCTCCGGAGGCATTCGTTGAGGATGGAATTCTTTCCACAGCTGCAGATATCTATGCACTGGCAATGTCTGTCCTTGAGGTTGGTCTTTTTCTCCAAAAAATGTTTCCTTTAATTAGGGTTTCTTCCTGCTGTAGATATTGACACACCACCAGCCTTATCGCAATGTCCGGCATCATTTTGAAGCTGGGAACAGGGCCAATAGAGGGATACATCCAGATCGTCCAACCCAACCTGAGGTTGTCCTAAGAGGTCTGGACGATGATGTTTGGGCATTACTGGTCTCTTCTTGGTCACTCGATACATCAAAAAGACCACCAATTCAAACTTTCACTGCCCTCCAATCATATAACTCATCATTTTCATAGCCTGTGTTTTCAAGTATATATTCAGAATCTTCAAGAGAGTTATTGACATAAAACCTTGCATAAAACTGCCGCGGCTCCCTAAGTATTTAGGACTTACTTAACATTCTGCCAGGTTTGGTGATACGAGTCAAATCTTATCGATGATAGCACTCTCTGATTATTTGACCCGGGCTTTATCGACAAGGAGCTATTCCCTGCTCGGTGATTTTGGCTTTTGAAAATATCCTAATAGGCACGTTTTGCCTTTACATAAGGGTTTAGGTAATTGCACGTGCATGTCCTCAGAGTTCAAGACTTAAGTTCAAGTGCAACTTTCTTCGCTGAGCACTCATAGAAGTAAAGTACTCTAGCAGGGATTATTCTCCCGGTCGCCCAAGTAGAGGAGGAGAACGCGGAGAGTTTCAAAATCACACCTATGTCACCTGCGCAAGACAAGGCTCAGTTTGACGACACGTCATTTTTTGCCAATATCTTGACGCCTGGCTCTTCCCTCCATCCCACCTTTCTCCTGATTGTTGACTGTGCATTCTTGATTTTACTACTTGTGTTTGTGATTCTGGCCTTTCTTACTTCTGGAAATCCTCACATCTTGGCTCTTATGGTCATTGAAATGTGTCTTTGGGCCAGTGTCAAGTGGTGAGTTCACATATGATGTTTCAACCCTTTACAAGATATGGAACTGATCGAATTTTTCATAATTGTACAGGTTCATCAATGAACTCAGGAAAATTCCGATTGTTGAAAGAGTCACGACTGCTGGACCTGATAAAAGTGAGAATGAAGCAAGGAAAATCCGCTGATTAGTTGGTGCGTGAATCTCAATGCCTTGCCCAATCACTATCCTCATACCAAAGCTTCGTTCGTTTTGCGCTTTCCTGTGCCAGGGAGAAAACTGCGATTTATGGAGAGATTGGAACAACATATCAAAAAAAAAAAAGACTAACGCTCTCGTTCCGTTGTATCCAAGCCTTCTCGAAAGACTTGGGCGAGATTGCCTGATGAACCTCCTGAGGTAGCCATACCGAGAGCCGCAAAGTGTTGAGCTTGGTCAATGACTTCGACCAGACGTTCCTGAAAAGCCTGTCTGAAGTGTCAAAGACTTGCACATTGGCTGAATATTGAATATACTTTAGCCAGCATTTCAGACATTTCGTTGGCCTGGTCGTCACTCAGACTAAGAAATAGGTGAAAAGAGAGGGTAGGGGTCGTGGAAACCACATACATGTCCATTATCGTCTTACCAAAGCCATACCACAATCCCCCAGCGCCTACAAGGTTTGACAGGTGCACACTACAAGAATTGGCTTTCAAAGCATTGCGTACTCGAATTCCGAATGGGGCTGGGATATTGAATTCAGCCCAATCTCTGAATCCTGGCGTCAGGGAAAGATAGTTTGCCTGGAGTTCTTAACAAGGGCCCACGAATATATAATGGTATAAGCCAGCCAGATCGGAATTTGTATCTTGCTCAATAAAGCAATCTATACACTGATCTCAATAATACATGTTTTCCCTTAATTTTTTACTTACATCGCGCTCTGAACCTCCACCAAGGTGACCCATCCCGGGAATCTCATGTTTGAATGTGCATTGGATTTTCTGGGCAACTATTAGTAGTGGTGCCATAATTTTCCGAGGTGTAGCTACCTGGTTTTCCGCAAGAATAGCCTCTATTGAGAAGTAGTCAAAATCCATGATAGAGAAACGGACTGGGATGGATGTAGAGATGAAAAAGAAAAGAGCGCTGAACACGCGACTTGCGACCGTGATTAAATTCTCACTCATGACTGTGACATTGTCGCGTCTGTTACGTCAGCGGCAGCTTGTTTCCTTGCTGTTACTACTGTGCTTACTTCTCATGTTTCTCTCCCGGGTCTCGGCACTTGCAGTCGCTAGGGTATTGAGGCCTCACTTGTCTCGAAACGGATCCGCTCGCTCATCACAAAACATCCGATATTTTTCGGTTTCGACTGCACTATGCGCATCAGAGCCTCGGAGTCCGTTTGACCCGTCCTTATCTGCTTTAACAAATTCCGAGACGTTTAAGAGGTTGTCCAACAGTCCAGAAGCGATTTTGGCTATACAGAAACTTGCACAGTTTATGCAGAACCACGGTACTGTTTATTCATTGACCGACTCAAATTTCTTCATATCTCATCAGACACAACAGGTGTAGACTTGACGTCAGGAAGACCACCATCTATGATCCAAATGTCCAAGTTGGTTATGAATTCCGAGTTTCGTGAGGTCTCACAAAACGTTATTGAGGAGTTCAAGAAGGCTGGCATTGATTTGAATAACAAGGTCAGGGCTTATATCCCATGATGCTTTGGAATGATGCTCATTTGTTTGACCTTAGGCCATTTTAAGTGAACTTATGTCCTTAATAAAGAAAGATAGTAGTCCCAGAGGCTGATCTTCTCCTGGAACTCCGTTTCAGAGCCTCATCGAGTCTACGTTACAGGGGGCTACCTTCCAGAACGTCATTCTTGGACCCCCGTTCCCATTCAGACATTTATGATTCTATTAGCCTCTCCAGGTTATTGCGATGTCTATTATTTGGGTCCTAGTTGCTTTACAGCAGTGAAGTCTTATCTATCATATGAGTCGCTTCGAAAAGTGTCCAGAACACTACCGTTAAATGGTCTGTCGTGAGAGACTACGAAACAGGTGTCCTTCCCATTCTTAATTCTAAGAGTCTAAGATCTAAGGCCTTGCCGAGGAATTTTGCGTTCAACAGCACACCGCCCAACTCACTTTCCATCAGTTGGATTTCCCTTCTCGGGTTTAGTGAGGGAACTTGGTAACAGTTTGACCTAGTATACAATGGCATCAAGCCATACTTTCAGGCATAAAACAACGTTGGAGGTGTTTTATTTACAATGTCGGATGAAATTTATGCATAAATGGACTTTTAAATATCGTCCACAGAAAGGTGCAGCTATGTCTGACTTTTGCAAATTTCAATCATTTTATGTGCATGAAAATTAAAGTTAATAGCCACCTTTAAGATAATCATGCATTAATCATGTTTGACCTTGACCCGTTTCAAGATGGAATCGTCCTCCGAACCTTCTTCGTCCAGCTCCCCCCTACCTGGAAAGAGTTTGCCTCAGTTGTCTTTTTACTCTATCGAATATCCCGGATATGTTGGACCTTCTTCTCTTCTACTGGCTATTCGCAATATTGGGGGTCAAGCCAAAGTGGATCGTGCATTCAAGCGAACGGCCCAAAAAGCGGATGCTCTGCTAGAACTATCTTTACGGCCAGAGAATCCTTTTGCACACCCTATACCAGGGGATGTAGTTGGGGTCAATAATCTCCTTCTCAAGGTCGTCAAAAGGAAGCGAAAACGCAATGCTGACGCTTCTCCCAATCGCGTTCTCGGTGAATATACTGCCGACGTGGTGGGAATTGTAGGCAAGACGGCTCGTTTTCGAAGCAAGTTGCATGATTTCTGCATATATGGCTCTGCTAAGACCTGGGACTAGGTATGGTGGACTATCAATACCTTCCGAATACCCACGACCCAATCACAAAATTACGCATTGCAATGGGTGAGATGGATGGTAGGCGACTCTTTGCTACAAACATCTCCAGTCATGCAACATGATTCTCGTTTCAAGTGGATTTTCTGAGCTCGTATGCTATACCTCGTGAAGATTCCTCCAGTATCAGACCAGTGTCCACCAGTGGTATTGCCGTGCAAGTGGAAAAGAATCTTGATCCTCGACTTCTAAACATGCCTCAAACAGCCGATGTCGGTACTGGAAATCATTTACAAGACCATCTTCGCCTGTTCCCCCCTCCTCTATTTAGCCGGCAGGCTATTCCTCAAGGGTACAAGTTCGTATGAATTATGATTCCACAATAATCGGGTGACTAAAGCCTGTTGTTCTAGTTTCAGAGCAAACACTGCGTCCATGGTATCTACAACTGTCGACGAAGAGACTGGCGAGGAAAAGAAACGAGTAATTAACAGAATGCGATGGAAAGGTTACGGTCCTGCGAGTATCATGTTTTCCGATGATCACGTACGATTTTTCTTGTTTCGGTGAGTTGCAATTAATTGGCACTTCTTTCCTTGCATGCCTTCAGGTGCCAGATTGTCCACCCCAAGCAGTAGAAGCAGGACGAAGCCAGGTCAATGAAATCATCTTAAAAAGATTGGAAACGGTGGGTGGATCGTCAAGTTCCGAAACCACCATCTGATGTATCTTGTTATAAGCTTTTTTTACAACGGCCTATCTGGACCCGAATGTCACTTTTCAATCAATTCTCTTCTGCGGACTCGAGAGATATTCTAAAGTTTGTAAGATGCTCATAAGACGTTCGTCCTACTCAAATTGCGACCCCAGCTCTAAATTGCTTCTTCCTCTGTGCTGCTACGTGTTCCAAGATGGTCCATGGCGCGATACACTTGTGAAATTTTCATATGATCCGCGGAAGGATCCAACATCCCGATTGTAGGTCTTTTAGCATATGCAAGTGAACGATTTTTGAATTCGAGTGACCAAGTTATCAACGGCTCTATTTTCGCAATGCAAACCATCCGATATCGAGGCCTTCTATTACCACGCGCCGTCAGGATCGGTTATCATCAAGCGATTATTTGCGAGCGCAAGAAAAGGATACGGAAAAAAAGTTAGTACGGGTATACGCAACCCGACATTCCGCTCACAAAAATCCCAGGAACTCGCACATTTTCGACGGCCAAACTTTGACAAAAGAGACTGCCGCATTTCAACTCTGTGACATCGTTGATCCTATGCTCAAGGAAATGATTGAAGATCGAGAGTGCCTTCGCGAAGCCTGTAACGTCAGTGAACCCAATTTCTCCTAACAGCATGATGTGAATCATCTAGCAGGAACGAGATGGTTGGTACACAGCACATGCATTTGAACAAATCAAAACAGTCCTTCGGCACAAGTTCTTCTCCCTACTCGAAGGCCACCCTGCCACCGACAACGAATGCCACGCCTTGCTCGCGGCTACTGAAGGGTCTTCAAAGGCGTCGATGATTAACAGGGGTTCCAAGTTGAGAGTAGGAAAACACAATATGGCTAAAGGGGCGCTCCGGCCAGAAGATGCTGCTGTAGGTGGTGAGGCTTGATTCTGACGATTCACCCACTAAACATATGACTTCAGGCGATGCGTCTCAGAGCGACTTTGGATCGCAGCATGAAATCAGTTCAAGGTCAACGTTAAGCCGCAAACAATTTGCCATATTATACTTCGATGGTCATTTTTAAGCATTCTCTCAAATCAAATGCCACGATGGTGTTAGTGAGATTTTAAGACGTGGTGCATGTAGCCATAATTTCATATTGTGCAAAGCGTGAAAAAGTAATCGACAACTGAGCCCTGTGCTGATTAATTGGACGAGATCATGATGATTTGGCTTCTTGTCGGGCTTTGTTCTGGGATAACAAGATAAAGGATGACCATAAGGAATGACTACGGGGGGACATACCGAGCCGGCAAGCGCGAATCGAGCGTTACGCCGGAACTGATTTCAGCTTAGCATATATATTCACAATCCAGGTCAGAGGACACAACAAACTTTAGCATCGACCTGAAGGCACATATAAGATAGGGTACAGGCGAACGAAGACTGTACTTACACCTTTCAGTGATCGTGTACGGGTGGACTTGGGCTTCCTGATACCATTGCGGTGAGCCTTTTTGTTCTGGTTGTGATTTGTGTGACTACAGAGGTGCAATAAGAAAATGAGAATGTTGTAGATTGGGAATCATAAATTATACTTTTTTGATTTGGCCATAGTGTCGTCGTCGTCTGCTGTGGTGCACTGGGAATCTTACAATTCTTGGGTTTGGGTCTGGCACAGCCACTGTGGCGATGGTACTGTATAGCTGCTTTCTCACGAGATTTAGTAGAGCCGCTGGCCGCTCTCGAGGAGATCTTTCGTTATTGTATATGAAAATAGAGCCAACTTATTTAATTTTTTCTGAGCGAAGGTGGTAGGAGTTAATGGATGACTTTCCTTAACGATCTGGGACTTCAGACTGAATTCTAGACCTATCTTTTTGCGGTTGTCTCCGGAATAGAGATTTACCACCAGAATTTAGAGAACCTGAACGACCTTCATATACTTAAATTTACAAAGCAAACAAAGGGGCAAAGGAAAGTGCCTGAATTGGGCATAATAAGATGAAGCGACACCGGCCATCATGTTATCAATGGCGGAGGTGGAAATTTGGTCTGGAAAGCCTTTAGACCAGGTTTTGAAACTAGAAGGGGGGGAGGGGGCCCGGGAGCCCCCTCCCCCAGATAAGCTGTTTAGAAAGAGGTGTTCAGAGTCGAAATCACACTCATTTTGGTGTGCCTGGGTTGGGTCTTCGGCAGTTAGGCTTTAGAATCTGTAACACGTACTTATTTTGCACGTTCTAATCGTTAAGGAAAGTCATCCACTGTCCCGTTGGAAAAGTTAGACAACAAATATTGACATGTCATTTATTTAAATCCTCATGCCTATTGACTTTCAGACTGTGATAGAACCCGAAAAAGGTTGGAGGCTTCGTTGCTTACCAGAAAAGGAGTATTTTGCTATTTTGGGATACTGTTGATAGTCCGCCTCATGCAAGTAAGCAACCTCATGGTTGGGGAATCTTTTCCTCGCTGACACATGCATCCCTTTGCTTCCTACGTCCTACGCAGCTACTACAAGGCAACAGGATGGAATGAAGATAATCTATATGCCAACTTAACACGGTCTTCAAGTGGTTTGTTTGTGCCCGATAGTGCCAAATACTCGAGCTTATGGTTGAATTACAGCTCTCTTAGATTTCACTGTGCCACATGGCCTTCACTTCTCAGTATCAAAATCCCCTAATCCTCTATTCAAAACCACCTATGCCATGACAGCCATGCCCTCACTGCAGGGCTCCGTTGGGTACATCTTTACTTCATGTGACCTTAACGTCAAGTCCTCAGGAAACGTCCGGTTTAAGGACATGATAGAGCACTTCAAGGTTTACGACCAACCACAAAGACCGGAGGGAAAGGAGGAAGAGTGGCTAGCAGGCGAAAAAGTAAATAATCGCGGTACGTTCGTCCACTTTTGTTGTGTGCGTGCAGCTGAAGGAATGCTTATCAGATTATCTGCTTTACGGTCGATTCTTCTTGCCCACTGGTCGTCTCGATGCACTATATTCAACAAGACTGTCACCCACTATTCAAGCCTCTATATCCGCTATATCTGACCCCCCTTCGAATTCCCTGGCTGAAATCCAGGGAAGAAAAGCAGACCTTAGCAATGTCGTGGTCAATCTGCAGCATGACGTTGGTAAATGGTGTACTGAATACACCTGGAGTGCTGAGGACGAAATGTGGGGCGTCAGAGTCCTTCATAACTTTGGGAGGCTAGGCCTTTCCACTGACATTCCCGAAGAAGCATCTAGACGGAGGGGTGTGAAACGAGTAGACGAGGAAGACGCGATTGAAGGCGGTCTCAAAGGTCGAGTGTCTCTTGGAGCTGAACTATATTTCAGTGCAAAAGAAAGAAGTGCTGGTGGTGAGTGTCGGTTTTACCGTCTTTTTCGGGACTGATGTTGCAAAAAGTTTCAACTGGTCTCCGCTTTACTACATTGCCAGACGCTACACCACCTTCCTTCCAAGTTCCTATCACTACTTCTAGTCAACTACTTGCCTCACGAGGGCCGCCTCTGCAACCTCCGACAACCATTACTGCCCTTTTCAACCCTATGCTCGGACATATGTCTAGCGCCTACACCGCTCGAGTGTCGCGGGACCTTGCCCTTTCGTCCAGGTTTGATTTCAATGTTTACAGCTTCGAGAGCGAATGGACAGTTGGGGTAGAGTGGTGGTTGAGACGTCAACCAATCCTATCAGAAAATGGTGACTTTGGGGATCCACCTTCACTGGATTCTGCACATTCGGACCAACCCGGGAAGGTCCACGGTGTCGTGAAGGCTCGGGCGTCAACAAACAATGTAAGTCCTTGGGTCATTCTTGTGCGTTTTTGCTAATTTCTCTTTGCGTTCAATAGGACGTCACTCTCATGTGGGAAGGTCGTCTGCGAAACATGCTTGTCAGTCTTGGCGTTGTGTCTGACCTGTCCAGTCGGTCAAAACCCATTAAAGCTCTTGGTCTTGAAGTTGCATTTTTTAGTTCAGAATAATTGGATCATATATATTGTATATTCCATTGTTTAATGATCAATGCTGTGTTAATTCCCATTCGCAATGCCAGACCCTTTGCTATTTCAATGGTTATGAGCACCCTGAAAACAAAATCATCGTGCAAGAGCTTTAGAAATGTAAAGTTATGGTACATAAGAGGAGAATGTTCAGATGGAACAAAAGTGTATCCATCAGCACTGGATTATTTAAAATATTTGGTCAGAGTGAGGGTATAAAGAGGTGATCACAGTGTACTAAAGTTGAAGGCAAAATAAATAAAGTGCTAGATGCAGCTTATAGATTCAGTCACCAGATGACCCAATTGTTTGTGATTTGGTGGAGATCCCTGTCTGCCCAATGGTCCTCGCCAGTCGTGAGATGGCGTCACCTGTGATGACAGGGCGGGTGGCATTATGGGAGCGATGCTGGTTTCCCATGATGCTGCCAGCTGGGGGGGAAGAATGTGTTCGAGAATGATGACTGCCGACTCCCCCACGAGGCGTTGAGTATCCCGAACGCGAAAATCGCGGGACATAATCATGTTGTGGAGGCTTGGGGAATGAGGAAGGCTGACCGACGGTACGAGCTCGCGTGTGAGTCAGTGTTGGTTCCCGTTGCTCCGAAGCAAATTCGTAATAGGAGGAGATATTAGCGGGGGCAGAGACCGAGTCTGCAATGGCTCCAGGAGCGTGAATGGAAGCAGCAAGTCCTTCAAGGGTAGAGAAATCGGCGGCGTTTTTTTCCTTTGATTGTTGGGTGGCTTCACGATGAGACGAAACTTCGACGACGGCGTCAGGCTCCACAACGACCAAACAATCAGGTCTGTCCGTAGAATTCTCGTCAACAATCAAAATTTTTTTGGCATCCGATGTCTCTCCCTTAACAGAAAGGCTCGATGAAGCAGTCTGCTCTGAGGGTAAATTGACCTTGGGCAGTTTTCCGGCAAAAGAATCTTTGGTAGCACTGATGGGAGATTTAGGATAGATTGAGTTCCGCATGGGTGTCGCCCCAGCTCGCAATTTCAATTGTGAAGCCGACGGGGCAGCAGCTGGTTTGACAGGTAAGGAAGGGTGCAGAGGTTTTCTGCTTTCCGAAGTAAACAAGCTGTTCGCCTTTGCGGAGTCTTGTTCGACTGCTTTGGGAGGGAGGTTGACAGTCGGAGGTTTTGTTTGTAGAGGACTGTCCTGTTTCTTCTCCTCAACGAGGGGCTCCGCAGCTGTAGGCACCATTTCTTGTACTTGTTTAAGTGGGCTTGCAGGGAAAGAGTTGGTGGTGATATCGGGTAAAGGTTTGAGACTGCCAACAATGAGTGGGGAGATGACGTCCGCCTTGCTAGAGGCGAAAGTTGCGGGGTTGACGCCCCAATCATCTAGATCAGGCAGGCTGTCATCATCATCACCAGCCCAGTCAATATGGCTACCCGGTGTTGTAGGCCTGTTGTCCATTGCTACAGCCCTAACGCGTTCCACAAGAGCATCGATATCATTCCGCATGTCGAATCTTTGGTTCAGGTGAGGAGGTGTGTCTTTGATTGGGGCTGTATGTGGGACTGACGCCAAACGAGACTTGTTTGGACGAAGTAGGCTGTCATTAGGTGCAGGAGGGTTGATCTTTGGCGGAAGTGGAAAGTTTGGTTTGCCTGCTTGCGACCGTCTTCTTCTGGGGCCCGGCTTTGCGGATGTCGGTGCAGAATCTACTTCCACAGATTGAATTTGAGTGTTCACAGCAGGCGGAATTGTCTTGGAAGCTCTGCGTGAAGGAGGTTTCGGTTTGGAAGAAGACGATGAAGCCGCAGTCGGCTTGTCGGAGACGGGTGCAGAGACAGATGACCCAGATGGTTTGGATGTTACAGCAGGCGGGGTTGTGACTTGCAGAATATCAGGCTTGCCTCGGTGATCATCGTCAGGTTTTGGTTCTCTATTTGAAGCCGTGCCGCGACCGCCTCCGCGACCGCCTCGGGCACCTCGACCCCTTCCGCCGCGAACTGGTCGAGTGAGTCCGTTGAATGCACTACCCGGATCTCCGGATCTGCCCCATCTGGGGCTTGCAGAGGAGGAGGAGACACTTCCAGGAGGAGCAGATGTGGGGGCCGCCATTGCGTTCAATCAGAATGATGACGATGACTGGAGAAGTTTCAGCGAGCCATAAAGTGGATTTCGTCAGGCAAGTAGCGAAAGCAATAAACGTACATTTCGTATCGAAAACTATTGTGTAAATATGTGTTAAAAAGCTAGAGGAGAATATAGGTTTGATATGCAAGTGAATTGTTGGCACAAACACTAGCCTGCAATAACCAAATACGGCAAAGCACAAGTCTCTTCCTCACCTCGACCATCGAATACCAAAAATCATGTCCAAGGCCTCTCAACCCGAGCTTAAAAAGGTTCAACTCGTCATATGTATATTTATGTGGAACTGGATGTCGCTAACACTGTCGCTCTAGTTTATGGATAAGAAATTATTTGTTCACCTTCAAGGTGGGCGAAAAGTCAGCGGTGTCTTGCGGGGTTATGACCTATTTCTGAACCTTGTAATTGACGACGCTGTGGAGGAGAGCACTCCAGCACAGAAACATCCCATTGGGACAGTGGTAGGTAGGCTCGGATTTCGCATCGACGAGCAATACTAAACCATATATTTTTTTTGTCAAGGTGATTCGAGGTAACAGCGTAACATCGATGGAAATTTTAGAGGCGATGCGACAATGATAATAATTATAATGGCGTACAGGGATTGTATGGATTGGATGTAATACGTAGTTAACGTTGTTTGGCACAGGCTCTGAATTCAAATTAAGACTTGACATATATTTTTTTGTTCTGTGATATTATCGCGTCTTCGATGCAAGTTCGTCGGATTGTGTCGAGTTATAGGACGGCTACTCGTTCCTCGTCTTCCGACTCTTTCACCCATGTCCAACGTTACGGCTTCCAGGACCTCACCAACGCCCTCTCCGCCAATGCCAGTCCGTCTTTCGTCTGGGCCAACTACACCAACCTCCTTACCGCCCTTGGTAACGAACCCATGCCCATTGAACTCCACCAGCAGGTCCTGCGTCGCTGTACCCCCCCAAGGTCACAACTTAGGCGTGCGCTGAACCACCAGTTGGCAGCTGGACGGTTCCGCTTCACCCCTCCCGCCTTTGAGTCGCGTTTTCAAACTCTGATGGGGAACATACGAAGCCTTGGTCTTCGGCCCTCTTTGGACGACTACAATTACGTCCTTCAGCGGTTCGCGTCAGTTGGTTATTACGAGGGAACCTCTCAGGTGTACGAGGAACTCAAGCGCGTCGGACATATACCCGATCACAAGACCTTTGGATTCTGTTTTCAGGCCATTGCCCACCGCCTCTCGCTGCCTGTTCCCAGAGATCTCCGAGCAGAGGTCGTCGGTGGCATGCAAAGTGTTTTCAGGAGCTACATGGTCGATATGCGTCACTATCGAATCCCAATGACCACCGTCAACTTGGATTTGACTTTGCGAATACTCAAGGAAACTTTGGATTTTGAAGGGTTCGAAGCTATCATGCGATGGGGATATGGCATCGACTTGTCGAATCCCGATAGGGTGGCATTGGAATATGCTGATCCATCCTCAATCTCTGAAGACTCGGCTACGCTATTTGCTCCTTTCCCATTTGCTACCACCGCCCTCAATACCACAATTGATATGCTGGGTCGCCTGGGCAATGTTTCAAAGCTCGTTCAGGCCTTCGAGATTCTTACACAACCCCTTCCACAAGCCAATCAGCATTTCTTCAATTCCTTCGAAGTAGACGAAGATGACGACTTTGGCATTCCTGTTGATCTGACATCCTCTTCCAAAATGACACCACCTACTGCAATGCCGAACACAACGACATACACCCTACTTTTGCGACACTTGTGCACACAGGGGCATGCCATTTTCGCTCGCCATTACATCATCCAAGCTAGACGACTTGACCGTACATTCTCATGGACATTAAAACACATGGTAAAACATCGCTTTTCCAAAGGCAAGCCGTTTGACGACGTTCCGACCCCTCGTTTTGCTATTAACCGACACATGCTTCTATCCGTCATGGGCGAAAGCAACAGAGACAAAAATTTAGGCCTCATGAAGTGGCTATCAACCCAATTGCCATATCTCATCCGTAAACAGCAGACAGACCTCGCTTTCTATCTGCCTATTTACAATGAACTCTACGAACGTCAACCTTTTGTTTCGCCCCCTCCTGTCCGTAAAACTCCGTCACCACCTGTTCTTGACCTTGATGTAGAAAATCCGCCACCACCCAAATTATCCACTTTCAAAGCGTTTCAAATTGATGTTCATATAAAAGTGTTAAGGCGTAACATCTCTGAGCTTGAAGACTTTCGCCAAGAACTTGAATTTGTGCTCGGTCGAACACACCAACGAGTGAAGGAGCGCCTAGGTCGCCGCGTTTGGCAAAATAAGGACGTTTTCCTGCTCACAGAGCCGGAAAGGCTGGTCCTTACGAGGGAGCATTGGAGGTCCATTGTCAACTTCAAACCCCGGAGAAAGAGTCATGAAGACCTTGCAAGACTTCGATCACGACTGCCCAATTCCCGGAAAATGTCAACATTAGCTCCTCTACTAGCCTGGTCAAGGACACCAATACCCGACTTACGGTACCAACTCTCTCAACCATAACCTTTGTTTGGTCCTGCTCGTTCACTTTTGGTCGGTGAGCAAGTCAGTTTGGTTGTGCCTTTCAACTCTTGCTCATTAATATTAAATATATTTACTGAAGAAATGGGCAATGCTCAACGCTAGTGTGTCACCATGTCACCATTAACGTCTGACTTAGCCGTCGCATAAAAAATGCGTTTTTGCAGTCATTACAAACGCATTGTAATCCAGTTTCGAGTACCGTTGGATGGTGTTCTGCTGTTCTCCAACAATCCAAAGACCAAACAGAAAATTGGAATTTTTGTTCTCTCATCATATGTGGCCAAAAGAACAACAAGCTGTATAATGGCTACAGTACAATATGCTGGGTTGTGGGCTTCAAGTTACATTGGAACTGCAATGCGATAAACTGGAGGAAGAAATAAAATCGGAAACTATCACTTATATCAATTTTTCTGCTTCGCTTGCTCGATCTTTAACTGTGTTTTCCATCCCGTCAAGCCAGATTTCTACAGGCATACTCCGACTGTCCGTTCCAGCATGGGTATTCTGAATGGGGGATAGACCGATGCCCAGGCTCCCAAGCCCGATATAGTGCGCCAGCGCTAAAACGGGGAGACGTCGTAAAGCACGTCCCGACATTCCTTGAGCCTGAATGTAACATGGTCAGTAGATGAAATTGATAGCAAAAAGACATTTTACACGACACTCTGTTGCCAGAGCTAGCAAGCGTAATCCAATACTTTTTGACCTTTCGAGGGAGTCTAGACTGTCTGACCTGCCTGTAGGTTTGCTGACAAGATCGTATATTCTTACTTGTTTTAGCGCTGGAACACTCTATAAAGGAAGATGAGTTTCGCACGACGACCTTTCTTGGACCCACACACCAAAGGTACGATGATGCCCTTGAGCATGATCTCGCATAGACACGAACGAAGAATCTCGTAGATGGCTTCCCGGGAAGGAAGGTCGACGTATTGTACAATATCCGCCCGGTCTACAAAAGCGGTATCTGTGGCAAGGTGAGAACGTGTCAAAGTTCGTTCACGAGATGCAGGTACCAATCGCCTTGACGAGATTGCTTGTGGCCATTATCAGGACATTTTTCCGTTGTTTAAGTTTGTCCAGCTGGGTAAGAAGAGCGTTGACTACCTAATATTTATGCTCAGTATATTGACATTTGTAAAAATGAATTCAACGCTCACCCGGAGCCCATCAGAGGGCTCAGTGCCTGCCATCGCACCTGCTCTAGCAGCAGTCAGGGACTCGACTTCATCTATGCTATTCATTAGTTCGAGGTGCACACATATATGGACTTGGATACCTATTAGCACTACCACGAATCCATCCTCTGCTTCGACCAGTTCAGTGATACTTGTGAAAAGCCGTTGCACCAGTTTTCCAGACTCGGAAAACCATTTAGAAAAGAGTGAATGGGAGTTGATCTCCAGAAGACGAGCATTGGAGTATCTTTCGTGTGGTGGGTTCAGTCGGCTGATACCAAAGACATAACAATAGCTTACCGGTGTGATAATCGGATGGCAAGCTTCTGGGCAAGTGCCCGACAAAGAGACGTTTTCCCAGTGCCAGGAGGGCCATGGAGCAAAACGACACGGTTCCAGGTTATCAGATTAACTAGAAACCAAGTGGGTACTATCGAGATATACAGAGGAAACTAGGACACACAGTCAACGTTCGCGTCACTGAATACGAGCGTGGCATGGATATAATTGAGGAGCTTGGTTTTGATATCTCCCTCATAAATCAAGGAATCCCACAGGCCTTCGTAGATTCTATTCGGAAGTTCACAGACGCTTGCCGCCATGGTGTCGTCATCTTCGTTTCTATTGCCCGAGCTATTGGAAAACTCTTCGAAAGCGTCCCCGTCGGACGGTTGGTAGACATAGATCTGAAGGGAGGTTTCTTCCAAAGTAAGGGATGGGCTAGGACAGTTTGATTCACACACGACAATTTTTTGAACAGAAGAGGCAAGTTCTGGAACATCTTCCCAGCTATCCAAAGCAGACGGAAGCGCGATGCGTTCGAGCGAGGTAACAAATGATCGCACAAGATTTCGAATAGTGTCGAAACGAGCCGACGCCCTCGGCTTCAAGCAGACTTCAACTGTGAATATTCTCAGATCCATGGGGAGTCAGGTGGATAAGACCAGCTTACTATGCACAGTCCACTTGGTGACTGAGGCGTCCTTTCTACTTGTGTGGGCATCCATGCGCAGGGGAAATGTAAAGATCTAGAGGTGATCAAAGTTGAACGCGTCCAAGAACAGCGCGTCCAGGCGACACGTGATCATGACCCATGTCTCCTTTGAACTTTGCCTTCCCTGAAGCCTTGACTGTGGTGACTATCGAGTTTTGCGATAGAGTGTGTATTATATCTTCTATTTGGATCCGATAAAACTCTCAAGGCGATCATCCAGTGTCGATGGTATGATATTTCTGTCACCCACACCAATCCGCGTCTATTTAACTCAATGGATGGCTCATCATCAGGCTTCACCGTGCCAGTTGGGTTCAGACAGAGCTTTTTCTGACATTCCCTCCCCCAGTCATCAGTTCCATTGCACTCATCCCCCTCAATACCGATGAGACTGCTGGTCGTTTCCGCGTCTGGTTGTCTATCCCAGGATCTGATCCGCCGTTGGTGGTATGGGACAGGAAATCGGAAGGCGGATTTCCGGAACTCAAAGTCCTCGTTCGTCTTACATATTTCCTTACTCTTCTCATAATTGACAACACCGTCATCAATGTTGCAGAAACAACGCATTCGCGATCAACTTCAACCTGGCAAATCTCTTGGTCACTCCGATGTGCAGAAGCCTGACATTGGCACTTGAGTCTGTAATTATGTAAAGAAAAGAAACTATTGTAGCATGTCCTATGGTCTGTAGATAAGTTTGTAATGCCAATCGACGATTCGATAAATGCACGATAAATGAGGGTCGTCTTCAAATGGCAGTACTTACACACATAAGGTTATTCCTGAGCCGCGAGCATCCTCAACACTACTGTCGACCCTTGTGCCGGTTGTCCACCTTGCCAGGATTATGGAACCAGGAACTTCGCCTTATGAGAAGCTTATACTACAATGCAAATCTATTGGTGAGACACAAAAGCAAATTGGGTTGACTTGTAATAATGAGGGTTGACAGACGTTGATCTGAAAGTGGACGCTCTCACAAAGCTCCAAGCACTGTTTGAACACGGTAGTCTCGAGGTTTGCCCCTTCAAATCTTGTCCTTCATTCATCGTACTGAAGAAACCAACTCGTTTAGGTGCCTGATTCGGAGAATCTCATAAATATCCTCAAGTCTGCCCTGCGGACCTCCAACCTACATCTAACGAATGCAACTTTATCAGCCTTACCTGCTATCCTCCCCTCCCTCGTTTCCAAGCCAGTAAATAATCTACAGTCATCGAATAGCCCTCTTCCAACCTCGTCATCCACGTCATCGACTTCGCCGTCAAGCTTCATCGATGCCTCCGCTCTGCGTCTAGCCTTATCCTCCTTTCTGCAACCGGGAGGAGTGATTGAAAAACTCGGCGAAAAAGAGAGGGCACAAATTAAAGCTCGTGAAACTCTGGTCCTCCTTGGGGGATATGCCTTCAGGTGTGGAGGGGGAAGTGCCATGTCTTCAAAGTCGGGTAAGGGCGTTGAAACGCCTATTTCGATATTCGAGAGGTATCTCAAGGAAAGTGGCCTGGCGAGCAAGGTTTGGAAAGTTCGAGAACAGGTGCGGTCCATTGCAAAAGGTTCACGACCATCATCTCATTCATCATATGCAGTCGCTCTTGACTCTTGTTCACCTTCGTCGCGTACATCACTTATTCCCCATTCGGCCCTATTTATCTCCTGTTGTAGACTGCCTGGAGGACACCGACCCTCATGTCCGCGATTGTGCTCGTCAATCGGTTGTCGAACTCTTTTCAGGGCCAGGCGTCACAGATGCTGCTCGCGCAGATTTGAAAAAAGAAATCTCTAGGAAGGGTGTCAGGAAAACAATAGTGGATAGTGTGCTTTCCAAGTTGCTTGTACAGAGCTCTGTTGGAAGCAATCCACAAAGTCGCGAAGGATCTGAAAATGGTGATGCACCCACTGGCAAGAAGGAATACATTCCCCCAAGCCTTGCTCTGCAGGGCAAGCGACCAAGACTCGTCAGCCAAACTAACGTGGGCATGTCAAGAACAATGAGCCAGTCGAGCTCCAAGGAGTTGACCAGGCCCATGAGCAGGACTTTTACGTCCTCTCCACCCCCACCTTCGACCCCAACAGCGGAAAATGTGGAGATTCAGCCTGTATATGTGGGTTGAATTTTATCTCTCTCTCGTCTGGCGCAACCAACGGAACATTGTATTGCTGTAGATTGCCTCTAGTCGAGATTTAGAAACCGAGTTCCTATCCATGGTCAAGCCATTTGAGGTCTCTTCCTTCTCTTGCTCTCCAAAGCACGCCATTCTGATTTCTCTTATTGCAGGGCAAAGAAACTGAACACAATTGGGCGGCACGAGAACGAGCTATACAACTGGTGAGGGGGATGCTCAAAGGAGACGTGCATTTGCGTTATCCCGAACCCTTTCTAGCCGGTCTCAAGGACGGCTTTATTCAGTGGTCAACAAAAACGGTGATTGCATTTCAAAACATACCATCACTCAATCTAATACTTTTCTATTTTAGCTCGCCAGTTTACGGACGACAGTGGCTGTTAACACTTGTCTACTTTACATTGATTTGGCAGTTGCACTGGGACCCATTCTCGATCCTCACTGTGAGGTGCTGCTGACCAATCTTTTGAAGATGGGTGGCTTTACTAAGAAGATCACGGCTCAACAGTCTCAGGCTGCTGTTACAGTTGTCCTGACTCACGTGTCTCCCCAGCCAAGGCTAGTTGTCCCTCTGCTCTCGCAGACTCTTCAAGAAAAAACCATTCAAGCACGAGCCTTTGTCGTTGGACACTTTAAATTCTATCTTGAGACACACGGTCATCGGTCGAAGAATGTCATTGAAGGGTCAAACACTTTGGAAATTTTAGAAAAGTCGCTGAAGCGAGCTTTAGCCGATGCGAGTCCAGCGGTTAGGGAATCTGCCCGGTCCCTCTTTTGGGTGTTCGAAGACATCTGGAAAGATCGTGGGCAGGCCGTCCTGGAAGGCTTGGATACAGCTGCACGCAAACAACTCGAAAAATCCTGTCCTACAACAAACCTGCAAGTCAACCTACCTCCTTCCACACCACAACTTACCAAGAAGTCGAGTGTTGCTGCTGCTATTGCTGCTAGTCGGGCGAAAGCGAAGGCCATCGCCACAGCACCCCCAACTCTCCGTCATCAGGCTACCTCTGCGTCGTATTCAGCTCCACGCCACGCAGGATCGCCGAGTACGTCTCCCCGAAGCTCCATGGTGCGCCCAGCATCCCCTCAAAGAGCATCAACGTCACCATCACGCCGAGCTGTTTCCGTCAACCTGGCGAGGCCTGGCGTAGTTGGTACTTCTCACATTCGGACGCTGTCAGGCGGCTTTGACAAAGATGGAAGACCTTTAACACCACCCTTGTCTGATCAAGGTGCAAACCGCCGATTATCCACTCCACTGACTGGTGCAAGTGCTATGCATAAGGCGGTACCATCTGCTCTTCCTACTAGATTACCTCCAGGCCATTCGACGCCTTTGGATAGTACGGCGCCGCATCACTCTCTATCTCGTGTTATCGGTCATGATGACCTTTTAACGGCGCAAACGGACCCTAGTCCCGAGGACTCTGATTCGGATGACGATGGATCTCTGAATTTAATGTCCTTTTCCGCCCCGTTCAAAGTATATACCCCTGTGCGTCCCACTGCGGAAGTGAACAAAAGCCCAACGCTCTCACCGGCCTCTGACCGGGCTCCAACAGGTTCTGTATCCAACGCACTGTCCTCGAGTTCAATATCAGATTTGGCAACGAATCAGCAACCTGTAGTAGAAGATGCTCTGCGTGCACGGGCAGAGCAGGCAGAGAGTGCTGCCGAGAGGCTGCTCGAACTTGTTGAACCCGACGAAGACAGCTCGAATCCCCCTTCCTCACTCCCTCCTTTGCCACTCAAAGGTACCTACGAGTATGCTGCCTACAAGTCGAAGGCTAAGCCAGCCCTTCTTCCGCAGCGTGGTAAGCCTGTTCCTATAACTCCGAACAATAGAGCTTCTGTTGTCATGAGGCAGGCAGCTCTTTTCGTAGACACGCCGGCACGGAACGTCAAGTCACCATCCTTGTTGGATGTCCTTCAAACCCACAAGCAAGAAAATGGCTGGTGGCTGAAACAAAAAGATTGTGAGTCAATAGTGCATAGTAAGCTTGCTTCTGGGCTAATTGTTGCACAGTGCTGGCACAGATCACATCTGCTAAATCCAATATTCCCCCAACACTTTCAGAAGAGCTTGATCATCTTATATCCAACTTGGATTGTGGTGGTGCCAATGTAGCAATGCTAAAACGATTGGCCATAATCTGTATGGAGAATTTGAATGCAGATTTACCATCACCATCTTTCAGTTCTGGTGGTCATCCAAGCAGTCCAACACCATTAACTGCTTCCAACTCTGTGCCAACCTTGCATCTTGACATTTGGGAAAAGGACAAAACCTTTGATAGATTTTTTAATGCTCTAATCAAGTATTTGGAACCAAACCGGGTAAATTCAATTCATTTATGCAATAGATGAATTGCTAACAGCATGCAAACAGACTGAGGAGGAGCTTGCTTATGGACTCATTGTTGTCTGGGAAATTCTAGAAAGTCAATCAACACATTTAGAGGGCAAGGAAGGAGAGTTATTTTCAATGATGCTTGGTGTCCGTTACTGCAACAAGCTCAATGTAAGTTAAATGGACATGGGATTTCTTTGTGCATTCTTTGATTTATCTTTTTCAGGTGCTTGAAGGGACAAATGCCATACGAGATATACTCACATCCAAAATAGATCCTGTCTATGGTCTGACAACAATGCATGCCAGTCTGAAGGTGTTTTACTCTGAACCACCACCTTTTCCTGAAGGTGAAGAAATCAAGGCATCAAGTTATGCATTTGGCCTCATGGCTCTTGGAAAATTCATTTTGCATTTACCTGCTGAGATTGCTGAAGAAGAACTCCCTCGTCTGAAGATTACTCTGATTAATGTAAGATTTATTTATATCATTCCATTTTGACAAGGTTTTCCAACTATCTTTTGCATTTTATCTAGGCCTTGAATGATAAATCATCTCTCATTGTGCGAGAATCAGCTGCAGCATCCATTATTGCAGCTCAGCTTGTTCTTCATGATGAAACACACCTCTTTGCACTTCTTGATGGGCTTTCAGATGAAAAAAAAAACCTCCTAACCTATCTGTTTGACAAGCACAGTGCACGTGGAAGTAAAGACTTTGGTGGTCAACATGGTTTTGAGAAGCTAGAAAAAGAAATTAGAAGACTTGATACTCGTACAAGTACACCACTTCGAGGAAATAACATTTTGTAGGCTTTCAGACTACTATTTTGTCAACCCAGTTGAAATCTTTTGGCTGAGATTTGTTGAAAAATAAAATCCTGGATAAAAGAAATCTTGTTAGATAGAGTGATTATGTACTCATCCTTGTCAAAAGTATGGAAACACTAGTTTTTTTGATCTCACTCAACAACCACAAAACATGACAACTTTCTTTTAAGATATAATATGTAGGCCTAGTATATACATCTTTCAGGTAGAAATTCAAAAGTTTTCAACAAGGTCTTGAGACACAAGTTACAGTTCGTATGAGACATGAAATTAGGTGAATTGACCAAGGGTCAGTTTATATTATATAGCTTAGTTGACCATGGTCAATTGACCAATATTCAACATCACTTTGGTAAATTGACCAAGCAATTTTCAGATATGTGTGAATGTGGCTGTGCTACTGATAAAAAACCTGCGGAAATCTTTTCTGACCCTGTATCCATAAAAATTATGTTCCTAGCTTTTTTCCCACAGAGAAAAACAAGAAAAACTGAAAAAAGCTGGCAGTGAAGAAATTTGGCAGATGGGAAAATTTCCCAAAAAGGAAAGAGGGTCTCAAAAGAATGTAATCTATTTTTAGCTATTATTACCATTTATTGCAATTTTCAAAAATAATGACACTTTGAAATAAAAAAGTTTCAAAGCGGTGGGCGGTCCAAATCGTCCAAAGTCACAAAATGTGACCCTTCTTTCCCCATTTACCACCACCGCGCCCTTCAAATCTGAACTAGGAGACCGCATATACCTCACACCTCGCATTTGACTGTATTTCTACTACTGAGCGACTATTCCTAGGGGGCTAATATTTTGTTTGAAGACAAAAACAATGCTGGCCCTCAAATGGCGAAGCGGGAAGTAGTCATGTTCGTCACTCACTGGCCACTGGCCCGACCTCAGACTTGAAACTTTTTTTTTTTTTTCGAAATGTCATTATTTTTGAAAATTGCAATAAATCAGATACCAAATAGCTTTATTATTGAGATATAAGCATTTTAGCAGGCAAGCTCTGAATGTGGAAGCATGGTCCAATTACTTGAAGAACCAAACACGATGCTCCCACACTGAATGCAAAGGAGTGGGTGGGTGGGTGACGAAAATTATATGGACACGGCAGACAGCAGAGAGATATTATCAGAGCAATATCCGAGACTCAAGACAAGAGATGTTCTCGCTGTCTGCTGCATCACCTGACTTATCCTCAGATGAGTTATCCTGCGAATAACTCATTTTGGAATAAGTCTGGTTCTGTGTGTTCGCTTGGAGGGAAACACAAGAACACTTCAATTTGTTTCTTGTGTTTGTGGCAAGAGCTTGCCACCCAAATTCTCGGCGCAGGCAAGCTCTGAATGTGGGAGCGTGGTCCAATTACTTGAAGAACCAAACACAATGCTCCAAATAGAGTGAAGCTCACAACTCGTGGTTTGGGACAAAAGGAACCGGACCAACAATTCCCAGAATGAGCAGAATGGAGAAAAATTATGAGAAAGCTTACTTTGAATATGATAATTACACACAACCACTGACATATCATCAGTGGACTTAAATAATAGATAATGAATCACCATCAACATATCATTAATGGAGACGAATAATAAATGACAAGTGACCATTGACATATCATCAAGTGGTCACAAATAATAAATGAGGAATGCCCATTGACATATCATCAAATGGTCACAAATAATAAATGAAAATGACCATTGACATATCATCAATGGTCATGAATAATAATGATGAGGGTTAGGTGTCGGGAGAAGGAGACGATATATTGGATTCAGATTGGAGAGATAATGATGAAGAGGAGGCTGTGGATTGCATCTGGCGTTTGAGGATGAATGAGGATTTTGCAATGTCATATTTGCAGGCATAGTGGTTGGGATCATAAGCACGAGGACGGGCATAAAATTCTTGCCGAAGTTCAAGTTCAATGCCTTTCCAAGCATCATAGTACTTGTTCTTGTCTGTCTGGAAGGCAAAAAAATTGAAATGATGATCCCACCAGGATGAAAAGGCGCCACCAGTTACGACAACATCGCGCTCGCATTGAAAACGGAAGCAATTGTAAGACGCTTCTGCCCATTGACCAATGTCAATCTGCAATTCAGCCAAATTCAATTGAGCAAGGAGTTTCTTGCAATCAATGACAGAATATCCCTTCTTTTGATCAGGCTTAGGATTAGCCTTGAAGGTTGGGAGAGAGGCGGCATTGACAGTAATGTAGAAAAGGCTCGAGTTCAAAAATAACAGCAAAGGAATCATCCCACAGTGCTCAGTATCAAACATAATCTGAGGAAACTTGATGTTTGGCAGGGAATCAACAGTGCATGGGCTAAGAAGGACCTGTCCATACAATGATGTTTGGCAACACAAGTTTCGGCAACAGAATTGCCATCGCTCTTAAGGTCAGAGCAGACTGGGTTGGAAATTTCATGATCCGAGAGGATATTCATGAGGAAGGTCGGCATAACATCCTTAAACATGGTTGCATAGGATGGCTGCTTGAGTCTATGGAGATTGTCGTTGTCAATAGTGAACATCGAGGCGGTCTCAGAGCCAGGTTCCGGGTGAGACAAAGGATTTGCAGCATGAAGGAGGCTCTTCTTGAATCGCTCATTGTTTTGTCTTGTACTATCACAGTGTCACCATAGGAACTTCATTGCTCACTGTCCACCTCGTCCTATAACCACACAGACACTCTCAATCTTCGATCAGGACAGTACCCCAGCTTCAATAGCACCTATAGTCTATGCCACCCAAAGCGCCTAGCACAGAAGGCGGTGGATCTTCCAGATCTGTTGCAGCAAACATCGAGCGACAAGCTCTTGGTTCAGCTTGCCCTGCAGGACAGCCCTCCCTTTCTTCCGGCCCCTCTGTGGTCAGGGCTGTACTTTACTGTGCCCCACCTGGAATGACTGGAATGACTGGAATCCACTGGAATCCACTGGAATCCAGTGGAATGACAGACTGGAATCCACTGGAATCTACTGGAATGGTTAACTGGAATCCAGTGGAGTAAAATAATCATATATGACTACAAACTGCAGTACGTTCCAGTGGAATGCAGTTTACAAGTTCTTATGTAGTAAAAGAACTTGTTTACCGGCCTGCGAAGCAGGCACTTTGGTTCCTAACGGAAACGTTGGAAATTCTCCCACTGCTATAGTGACCCTGCACGGTTTCTGTATCTCAGCCATTTCTAGGCTGATTTTTATGATTTTGGTATCAAAAAATTCGTAAAAATCAGGGCCTTCCTGGTCACGTAACCAGGCCAATTTGGTACCATTAGAAAGCCCTGATTTTTCTCGATTTTTCGAGCTCCCAATCATCCAAATTGGTTCAGAATTGAGCGGACTATGATTTATTCTCAGTATTTATTATTTAAAAGGTCGGACTCCCCGCAGAAGTAAGAACTTGTTTTTGCCATGCGCAGCAATGGCCTCTGGCCAAGTGAATAAATATACTGGAATGTACATTAATAATATTAGTCCAATATTTAAATATAAATATTCAAAGAAATAATTTTATAACCTTATATCATATTATATTAAAGATTTTACACCAAAAATAATAAGAATGTGATTAAATAAATATATTTATATTTTCTACTTATGAATGATATGATATTTCTCATTATTATTACCATAAAATTCAATTTTTATTTTGATACTATATTTAACTATCATTACTCAGCCTTAGACGCTGGCCTCATCTATGAAACATGGTAGTTACCCACCAAGGGTGATATATCCAGAACGGAAACTACCTGGGCTGGCAGTTGCCCACCACTCATATATTATTATAACCAGGTAGCCAGATTGAATGGCCCATATCTCAATGAGGAAAGGGGGTAATGACGTAATTTTGATGGTAGACGGGTCTAAAAATAGGTAGCTTTGATCTGAGGGTCTATTTCCTTTTTTGGAAAAATTCCCGTCTGCCAAATTGATTTTAACGAAGCCTGATAACGATTTTGATGGGCTTATATCTTGCCAAATAAAGAAGGTACAGCCACAATTTAAATAGATTCAGGGTAAATGATGGCTTGGCATACCCTTTTGCCAAGAGCACAGCCACATCCGACAACATTTGAAATCTGCTTTTCAACCAAATTGCCTGGTAGGCTGGATTCAAAATGTTGTCGGATGTGGCTGTGCTCTTGGCAAAAGGGTATGCCAAGCCATCATTTACCCTGAATCTATTTAAATTGTGGCTGTACCTTCTTTATTTGGCAAGATATAAGCCCATCAAAATCGTTATCAGGCTTCGTTAAAATCAATTTGGCAGACGGGAATTTTTCCAAAAAAGGAAATAGACCCTCAGATCAAAGCTACCTATTTTTAGACCCGTCTACCATCAAAATTATGTCATTACCCCCTTTCCTTATTAAGATATAGAATTTCTAAGTAATATAACTGGCCAACAGACTTAGTGGAAAAATCTCCAAGTCCAACTTCTATTTTGGGAAGTGCACCTTTGTTTGCATTTGTAGGGGGAAGGCAGTGACCCTGAGGCGCTATATTTGTATTTGTTTACATTTGAGGCCATAAAATTACATAAATGTGAAACGAGCATGTAAATAGAGGCAAATTTAAAGTCACATGACTGAATTGATCCCATCAAATCCAAACAAACACGTACTCTGGTATATATAAAAATAATATATGAGTGGTGGGCAACTGCCAGCCCAGGTAGTTTCCGTTCTGGATATATCACCCTTGGTGGCTAACTACCCATATTTCATATATGAGGCCAGCTTATACAAGTGCATTACTGATATTTTTTATTTATTTAAATTTCATACAATTTTAATTAGATTTTAAAAACATTAATAAAAAAATTTATTAAATAGCCAAAATTATATTTAGATTTAATCACTTTTAACTATTTTTAGGAAGTATGCTTAAATTTCCTGTTGTTAGATATTTTTTAGAATTAATTCTGCTAATTTTATTTTTAGAAGCAGTTTATTTTTAGAACCAATTCTATTCCTGAAACTAGTTTTAAAATTAGTAGAATTCTATTTTGAGAACCAGTTCTATTTTTAGCATATTGTGAATATTCTTGCAGAAGTATATTTTATTTCTATTATAATTAGTTTTTAGACTGAATTCTATTGTTTGATTTAGATTATGAATTTGATTATGTAATATTTAATTTCTATTTTTCTATCAATTTTAGTCATTAGAAAACTGCTTACCAAATTAAATAATTATGTTAATAATGTTTTAGCTTAGTCCAATTTTATAATCATATTTGTATTTATTATTTGCTTCATACCAATAATAATATTTCATATTTTTCATATTTTTATCCAATTTATATATATATTACAATTTACATAACCATAGAATTTCTAAAAATTTCAATATTTACAAATAATTCAATCAACAAACAAAAAAAAATAGCTATAAATACCTTAAATCTTAACAAACAGAGTCTTCCAGCAATATTTATTTTTAATATGTATAAACATGCCAGAAATACAGTCAGAAATACTTGCAAATAAAATTTATTTAATTTATTTCCAGTGGATTCCACTGGAAATCATTCCTGTTATTCCATTCCAGTCTATTCCAGTTTTGGCACTGGAATTTTGTCCAGTGGAATCTACACTTTTTGCCATATTCCAGTGGAATTTGTCATTTTTGGCAGAGAAATTCCACTGGAATGCCACTGGATTCCACTGGAATGCGCCAGATTCCGCCCATTCCAGGTGGGGCAGGGTAAAGACCTCAGTTCATTAACTGCAAAAGACCACCCAAGACCGACCAGGACCGGTTCAGAGCAGTCCTGGTCGGTCTTGGGTGGTCTTTTAACTGGTTTAGACCAGTCTTTTCAGTCCTTAGTAATATATTCTCAAACTAGTAGATAGCCATGTATAATCATGTGTATTCATTGATATGTAAGACTAATTTACACGTATATAGCTGTAAATCAAACTGAATACAATGATAAATGAATTTACCTTGGTACTGACATGAAATATGTGTAATTAAATCAGATTTCTTCAAGGATTAGCTGAGTTATGCCTAAATTCAATAAAATTGGCCAATTTAGCCATAACTCTCTTAGTTTTTGACTTAAAAATATGAAATTAATATTGTTCGAAAGGTATTTAGTAGGCATATTCTTGTGTAAATTTATACGCGAAAAGACCAGTTGAGACCGGTTTAAACCGGTTTTTTGTCGGTCTTGAGATTTTTGAAATTGACAAAGACCGAAGACCGGACCGCGGTTGCGGTCTTGATTGGTCTTGCAAGTTTCCGGTCTTTTCCAGTCCAGTCCTGGTCCAGTCCCAGTCTTTTCGTAGTCCTTTAACCGAACTTCCAAACACTAGCATAGATGGTCGGTACTTCGCCAGTCTGTGAGACACATAGGCCATCACATGCAGACGAGTACTGGAGTTGCTTACCTCAGCACAACTGGATTTGTGCTGACTAAGCTGGGAAGTGGCTGGAGACTGTACCATGGGCAACCATTCTGGATGGAGTGGCGCACCTATGACGTCCTCTCCCTCTGGATTAGAGGTGGAGGGGGCTTGTCTTATGATCTGCGCAGCCTATGATGCTTGTACAAGACATGAAATAGGTTAGTTGACCAGAAATCAGTTTATATTATATAGCTTAGTTGACCATGGTCAACTAACCTGGTGGTTAATTGACCACAAACTGAATTTACCATTAAACTAGCTAAAGTGTAATATTAGTAGTGGAATCTAAATGAAGGGTTAGTCAATTGAGCTGTCGGTCAATTGACCATGTAGGTAAACTGACCAACATCCATTGATAGGCCTACAATACTGTCCTTCTAGGTATTTATTTGTTTGGAAATTGATGCCATCAATTTAAATCACATGACTTTGAATTTGCCTCTATTTACATGCTTGTTGTACATTTATGTAATTTTATGGCCTCAAATACAAACAAATACAAATATAAGAGCTCACAGCCACGTTTGGACTTAATGGTATTTTATGTTAAGTGTTTTATTTAATAATTAATACTAAAATGCATATATCTCAATGAGGAAGCTATTTAGTCATGTGATTTAAATTGTAATAATAGCTAAAAATAGATTACGTTCTTTTGAGATCTTCTTTCCTTTTTGGGAAATTTTCCCATCTGCCAAAATTCTTCACCACCGGCTATTTTTCAGTTTTTCCTGTTTTTCTCTGTGGGAAAAAAAGCTAGGAACAAAATTTTTATGGATACAGGGTCAGAAAAGATTCCCGCAGGTTTTTTATCAGTAGCACAGCCACATTCACACACATCTGAAAATTGCTTGGTCAACTTACCAAAGTCATGTTGAATATTGGTCAATTGACCATGATCAACTAAGCTATATAATATAAACTGACTCTTGGTCAATTCACCTAATTTCATGTCTCATACGAACTGTAACTTGTGCGAAGCGCGGATGTAGGGGTAGGCCAGGGCTCTGCTCTGTCCCCTGTCCTCTCCGCTCTCTACTTGGCCCCCATTATGCGCCTATTCGAAAAACATTTCTTCACAATAGGCGTGTTTCTTCTCTCATACGTGGACGATGGAACATTAATATTCCAGTCCAAATCCCTCATCCATAATTGCAATGCACTTACCAATGCATACGGAGTCATATTTGATTTATTCAAGAAATTTGCACTCGTTCTCGAGCACGACAAGACGGAGCTTTTCCACTTTGATCGATCGCGCTCGGACGAGAACCCCTCTATCGACTTGGGCTACGCGCCCTACACCGGTGATACCCCTCTGAAACCCAAGCCATTCTGGCGCTACTTGGGTTTCTACTTTGATCGCAAGCTCACTTTCCATGAGCATGTGAGATATTACTCCACCAAAGCAATCTCCTCGCTTAAGGCGATGAAAATGCTTGGGTCCTCTACCAGGGGCTTGCAACCATTAGACAAGCGCCTTCTGTATCGCTCGTGTGTGATTCCTATTGTCACATATGGGTATTCCATGTGGTATTTTAAAGGCGCTCGTAACAAAGGCGTCCTTAAAATCCTCAACTCTATGCAGCATAAAGCTGCTCTATGGATCACTGGTGCATTCCGCACCACTCCAAACGTGGTGGCTGAGGCCCTTGCTGGCCTCGTCCCGTTCCCAATTCTGCTGCACCGTCTCTCTACTCAAGGGAGGATGCGGGTGGGCACCCTTACGTCCACTCACCCAGTCCGGGCTTTCATGTCTGGCTCAAACCTTGGACAGATGACTCCTCATGAGCTGTCCGTCGAAAAACTATCCCCTGCAAGGCGTAGTATGGTTCATACTGCCCTACAGGAGGCTGATCTCGCTCTCCCCGACGAATTTCGCGAGGAATTGCACCCTATGGACCCGGCCTCCCGTCCAGGAGACCGCCTTATGGACCGGTTTGCAAGCCAGGTCCTGTTCGACGATTTTAAGCGCAACAAGGAAGACGATGAGGCTTCCT
Organism: Galerina sulciceps; assembly: GCA_023014345.1. NCBI lineage: Eukaryota > Fungi > Basidiomycota > Agaricomycetes > Agaricales > Galerinaceae > Galerina > Galerina sulciceps. The sequence goes on along the minus strand of JAEDXJ010000005.1, from coordinate 30,871 downwards.
TGGAGGCTCATCGTCAATATCTTGACAAGGTCCTGGGCGATCACTCAGAACTTGGCACCATTGTGGTGGCGGTTGACGGCAGCCGCCCCCTTGGAGGAGCACTTCAGGCCACCTCGGCTGTGATCCTCTTCCGCAGCGGCAATGAGATCGAAAGGTCTTGTCGTGCCGCAGGTGATGTTACTGCAAATGACGCAGAACTCGCTGCAATCCGATACGGTATCTGTGCCGCCATCCGGTCAGATATTGGAATCATTTGTATATTCACTGATTCGATGTCCTCAGCTCGTCGATCGGTGGATCCTTCCATTCATTCAGGCCAAGCGCACTCGCTCGCGGTCTGCAAGTCTCTGATGCCGTGGTTCGAGGAGGATCCCGAACGGCAGTTATTATTCGTGTATGTCCCGTCTCGTTTGAAGTGGGGCATTCACAAGCAAGCGCATGACTATGCAAGGGAGTTGCGCATTCCTCTTGGGATAAGACCCAAGAATTCCATTGATCAGATGAGATCTCTCGCCGACAAACTTTGGACGGATACCTGGACTCACCAGTTCCGTGCCAATGACAGGGGTGCTCGTTTCTACGACCTCCTGGGCTACGACGGTACGCCCCTCAAGCCAAAACATGCCGCGCATAGCGGTTCTTGGCTTGAAATTGCGCAGGGACAGAGCCCCCAGCTCTTCGCGCGTGCTGCCTGGTGCATAACTGGACACGCACCCATTGGTGAATATCTTCATCGGTTTAACCTGGCTGATACAGCTGCCTGCCCGTGTGGATTCCCCCGAGAAACCTGGAGCACATTTTCAACGGCTGCCCCCGGCACCCGAAGAAAATTGTAGGAGTCGTGGATGCGCCTCGGCGTATCTGGCAACTATACAACTGGCTAAAGGCGAACCCTCTCGCCTTTGCATTTCGACCTGAACCTGCGGGTGTTGGTTGAAACGTGACAGGCTCCCCATTCTTTGGAATCGGGGGGGCCCATCATTAGTGTCTTGCTGGTGTGGCCTGGGGCAAATCCAGTTCTCGTCTGGGGTACACTGTGAAATGGCACTAGTGCCTGCCAGTGGTATCATTCAACTCCTGATAAGTGCCAGGAAGAGAATGTCATATAAGTCCGGTAAAAGTTATGATTTTGAAATCATTAATTTGCCACATGGTTTCATTCTTATTCTTGTATCATTGATTCATAATTGCCAGAGAGTCAATCATATCTTGCTGAGAGTGAAATCATATTTGAAATCATTCTGAAATCATTTGGGAATTGCCAGAGAGTAAATCATATCTTTCTGGGGGTGAAATCATATCTGAAATCATTCTGGAATCATTTGGAAATCATTCCAAAATCATAAGTTGCCAGGGGGAATTCATTGCGACTTCATATTTTTTGAAATCATTCTGAATTTCATAAAATTCCTGGCAAGAATTTAATTATATACTCCCTTCCAAATCTGGAAATAGATCAAATTGACTGTCCTAATGGCTTATGTAAGTGTACACCCAGCAAGCAGGGCCAGTTTAGAGTAATTTTCAATTTGAGGCCCAAATATGGAAAGAGCAAAGCCCTGTGATGACATATAAGGCAATTTCACAAAGTTCACATATATTACATAATCAATTCCCATCTCCAAAGCGAAATGAAATGACTCTATAAAGTTATGAAACAGAAACTTGGAATGAAATCCTGCCAGAAAGTTATGAAATCATCAATGATTTCACTTCCAGAAAGATATGATTTGATCTCTGATGAAACCATCTGGCAAATTAATGATTTCGAAATCATAACTTTTATCGGACTTATATGACATTCTCTCCCTGGCACTTACCATGAGTTAAATGATTTAATTGGCAGGCACCAGTCCAAATGGCGGTTACCGCGGGGGCAACCCCAACGGGGGACGGTAGTTCCATCCCCACTGCGTCCAACCCTCTGGGTTGGCCAGTCCCGTCAGGTGTGGACCTGTACTCGTGTGCCGAGCTTCGGCGTTTGCGGAGGATTCAGGCCTTCGTCGGACAACTTGGGGGCTACGAGATTAGCAGGGAGAGGCGCCTCGGGACGCATCCGCGTCTCCTTTCTGGCGAACGTGGTTAGTTTGCGTCGTCACTACCGAACCACTGGCTTAGTACTGGTGGTCAATCTCGCCAAGGCGCGTCGAATCGGTCTCGTTCAGCGCGGAATCACGTTACGATCCCCGCGTTCCGCTGCGGTGTCTCTGTGAGAGTGCGTTCGGGCGGGCGAAAAGGAGAAGGGCGAGGTCGCGAAAGGTTTAGGCTTAGTAGGACTTCAAACGGACACTCATAGCTACAATCGTTTGTATTTTTGCGACTGGACTGCTATCGCGCACCGGTATATAAATTGTTGATTTAAAAAAAAAAAAAAAAAAAAAAAAATCCTTCTAATCCTACCACCCCTTTGGTTAATGATGCTAATCATGATTGGAATGCAGACACAGGGGCCACTTCTAGTATGACCCCTCATCGTCACTGGCTTCGCAATTATAAGCCCCTCCGCGTTCCAATCAAGTTGGCAGATGACACCATTATTTATTCTGCAGGGGTGGGCACTGTGGTTTTCAACCCAGTTGTAAAGGAAAAGAAATTAAGATCAGTGGAATTTACCAGAGTCTTGCATGTACCACTACTTCGAAACAATTTACTTGCTTGTTTATATTTAACTAAACACAAGGGGATTGAGATTCACATTGATTCATCCAAGATGAATTTCTCCCTTAACAAGCAACTTCTGTTCACTGCCTCCATTGATGCCAACAATGTTGCCCTCTTGGATGGTGTGACTGAACCAATTTCGGCCTTCCTCTTGATCTCAATCTCTGGCATCGCAGACTTGCACATCATAGCTATGCTGATGTCCAAAAGATGATTTCAAAGGATATGGTTACTGGACTTGTGTTGAACTCCAAGCAAAAGCCAGATCCCATCTGTGAACCATGCCTTGCAGGCAAAATGCATTCAAACCCCTTTCCTACATCTCCCAGCAAATCCACTGAACCATTAGAATTGATCCACTCTGATCTTCATGGTCCTCTTCCCGTCGCAACTCCAGAGGGTTACAGTCATCCACCGGCTAATGGTACACCACCGGCTAATGATACACTTTTGTCAAGTCAATAACTGCTGTAAAAATGGTCACAATGCTATAAAACAAATTTTATTCAAAGCTGCTACATATTCTCTAAAGCTTGACCAAGTTTTAAAAGGATTGAGTATGTTATGAGTCTTTGATTTATCAAAACTCATTCTTTATAAACCCAGGACTTAGGCCGAAAATTGATTCATTCATTCATTGATTGATTCATTCATCCAGCAACACCGCGGTAAAAACCTTCCTATTAGAAACATTTGCCGATATCTCAGCCAGTTCTTGGCCAAATTTCTTCATCCTGCCACCTATAAATCCCATTTTTCGCCCCCTGCACGTCACGTGACAAGGTCATTTTGGGCTTAAAATGACCGCGTTAAAAATCCCTACAAAACGAGTATAATATCATATTATTTCGCCCAGAATTGAGCGAGATATGCATGATTCTTTGTATTTTCATTATATTCCAAGTCACAGTCCTAGACAAAAAGACTCATACATGCCATGCGCAGCAATGGCCCACTTCACCAAGTTCTGAGTACAGTGTGTCTGTTTTAAAACGAGGTGTTTTGCGGAATCAGCCGAAAACGGTCACACCACTCAATGATACACCTTGGTTTCGGCAATTGCTTGACCAAATCACATCCAAACTCTCTGAAAATTTGCAGTCGTATAGTACTCTATTTATCAAAATTTACTGTGTATTTTTTAAAACAAAAAGTTGCTTTGTTGAACTTAAAATATTTTTTCAAGGTTTCAGTGTATCATTTGACGGTGGATGACTGTATCGTTACTGGATAACTTTCATTGATGATTGCACCAGCATTTGGGCTGTTATGCAACTCAGACGGAAGAGTGACTCATTTGATGCATTCAAGACGTTCAAAGCATGGGCTGAGAACTTATTGGGTTGCAAGATCAAGTCTATGCAGGATGACAAAGCTGGAGAGTACATGTCTGCTGCCTTCATTAAATTCACTGAGCAATGTGGCATTGTGCGACGTCATACTACGCGCAATCGCCCTCAGCAGAATGGAGTTGCAGAACGTGCCAACCGCACAATGGCAGATGATATCACTGCTATGCTCAATGAAAGCCGTATGCCCCCCTCATTCTGGGGGAAATGTCAACAAGCATATGTGCAATTCCTACTGCTCCATTGCCAGATAAAACTCCTTATGAGGCATGGTTCAAGAAGAAACCTGATGTGAGCCATTTGCGGGTTTGGGGGTGCACTGCTTATGTGTACATACAGAGGGACAAGCGAAAGTCACTTCAGTCACATATGGAGAAATGTGTATTTATTGGTTACCCTTCAGGGTATAAAGGCTGGGAATTCTACAACCCCACCACCAAAAAGTACATTATCTCTGAACGTGCTGAATTTGATGAACGCCACTTTCCTGGCTTGTCTACCAAGACTGGACCAATGCCGCCTATTAATCTCCAGCCTTTACATTCTCAACCTTTAGAGAATGACCCAAGTGCTTCTTTACCTGATTTTGGGGGGGATGAAAATCCTTCTACGCCTCAAATTCACCAGCACCACCTGCTATTCCTGTGAAACCCGAACCCATTGTACCACCTGTTCTTCCTGCAACACATGTGCCACCTGCACCTTCACAACCTGCACAACCTCCTGTTCCTGGCCCTTCTCGCATTTGCAAGAAGGATCCACCACCACCACCATCTCGTCGTTCTACTCGTCTTAATCCAACCTCACAACCTCAACCTCAACCTCAACCGCAACCTCCACAACCAGCCATTGTTGAGGTGGACGAGGAAGAAGAGGAAGAGAAAGTAGAGGCAGATGATGAACATTTTGGCATCCTCCGTTCTTTGTCTCGTACTGTCACAGTGTCACCGTGGGAATATCCTTGCTCACTGTTCACCTCGTCGTACAACCACATCGACACTTCTGATCTACAATCAGCACAGTACACCCGCTCCATAGAGCCACCACCACTATGTCCCCCAAAGCGCCTAGCGCGGAAGGCGGCGGATCTTCCAGATCCGTCGCAGCAAACATCGAGCGAGAAGCTCTCGGTTCAGCACGTCCTTCAGGACTGCAAGCTCCCTCCCCTGGCCCACCCAACGTCAGGGAGACCTATTCGCAAGGCCCTACCCCCGGCACACCTCGCTCGGACAAGGCCCCACTCCGTGGACCGTTGAACAGTCGTTCTCAGACGCCTGTTCCGCCTCCATCTCTCACACCATCTGTATCGGCCGCACCGGACGTTGAGATGGGTGAAACTCCTAGTGCGGGCGAACCAACCCGTCACAAACGTTTTACTGAGCTGGACGACGCCTCGAAGCTGTACTTGACTTTCGGGGACAACTGGGTGTGGGACGGAGAAGCCGCCAGTTCAGCCATACTACAACTCGCCGACTGGATCGATTACGCAGTTAAACGCCCAGACGACGCTTCCAAGGTCAAGCCAGACGACTGGAGGACCATTGCCGAGAATGCTACCAAGTTCGCTTGGAGCTTTCTCAACTCTGAGCTTGCTCAGACACCCATGACCGCCGACGACGGCTCTGTCAAGTCGATCGTAGATCGCTTCAGAGACGAACTAGGTGTCCCCTTCCAGGAGGTCAAGCCCCGCCGACGAGGCAAGGCCTCCGCCCCCGCCCTCCCCTCTGGACCGCCGGACATTGCGCCCACGCCATCCACAGGGAAGAGGCCCATCTCAAAACCGCAAGGGAGTGTGCCGGATGTTGTCATGGCGCCCGCAAAGCCCAAGGCCATTCCCAACACGGCTATCCCCCCCAGACCCCAGCCTAAACAGCCGGTGGTCCACTTCCAGAGGATGCAGGCGAAGCCTCCCCCTCCCCTCAACATGAAGACTAAGCCGAATAAGAGGAGTTACTCCTCGATGGCGGCGAAGCCTCCATCTGCCCCCCCTATCCCGCGGTCCTACCCCGGGACCACCTTCTCGCCCTGCCACTCCTGCTCCCAAGAAGCAGAAGAAGGCAGCGCTGTCTTTCACCTCTCGTGGCCCGCGCCACAATCAGGTGCTCGCTACCTGGTCCGACGGTCGTCCTCCTCCGAGTCTCGACCGACACCAAACCTGGGAAGGGTTAAACCGCATGCTTCAAGAGCGTAACCTCTCCCAAATGCGCATTCTGTCGGTAGGCTTGGCCTATGACGGGATAAGTCTCGGGACGACCCAGGTCGCCTCCAACCTGGAGATAGCGTACATCCGCGGCTACCTCCTCCATCATTTCCCAGCCCAAGAGAATATCTGGGTGGGCCTCCCGGCATCCAAATCCTTCCTTAGGGTGTTGGACGTCCCCTTATACGATGGACTCCTGGAGGACGGCACCTCCAGGCTCATCACCCCCGAGTCAGTCGAGGAAGCCATTACGGAGTCTCCGGCCTGGCTCGAACATATGTCCTTTGCAGGACCCGTCCGCATCGTGAAGCAGTCCCCCAAGGCTAGCTTCGGGACTGCGTTTTTCGACATATGGGACACCAGCACCGGCAAGAACGCCCGGGAGCTCAATGGTCGCTCCATTATGTACCACGGCTTCCCCTTGCGCATTCGCACAGCGGAGACTTGGGTGAGTGGGCCATTGCTGCGCATGGCATGTATGAGTCCTTTTCAATTTTAAATTAGTTTTTTGGTGTTTTTAAAAGGGGAAATCTAATAAAAATTGAACAATTAAACTGTAAATTCTGGGTTTTGCAACTTAAATGTCACATGACCTTTCTGCAAATATTACCAAATTATAGCGCTCATTTTTCTGCTAATTTTACAATTTTTTATGAAGAAATCCAATGGAAATTCAGCTACATAATGGTAAATTGATGGATGCTTAAAAAGCTACCCAATTTGGAAATATTACCATTTTAGGAAAAAAAACCGAAGTTGTGGGAAATAATTTGAAAATCCCACAACTGTTGAAATCATGTGACTAGCTGTCTTCCTTATTGAGAAAAATGCAAAATACTCGAAAAAAGCCGACTTTTTTGTGATTTTTGGTCTTAAAAGGTCAATATCTCAGGAGTGGAGATAGCTAGTCATGTGACTTTTGCATATTTATAATCAAAAGACATAAATCTATCATTTTGTCAAAAATTTCCTTTTTGGGAATTTTTTTTCCGCGGTGTCCAAAGATCAATGAATCAATCAATGAATGAATCAAATTTTGTACTAAGTTCTGGGTTTATAAAGAATGAGTCCTTTGATTTATCAAAGGACTCATAAAACGCGTTGGCTCCCCCCTCTGCACTCGCTGCTGGAGGTGGGGCCATGTCCACATGGCGTGTCGTGCGCCTCGAGTTCTAACAAGCCGGTGGTCACCTTCCAGAGGATGCAGGCTAGGCCTCCTCCGCCACTTAACATGAAGACCAAGCCGGGTCAGAAGAGGAGCTACTCCTCTATGGCGGCTCGGCCCTCATCCATCCCTTCTGCTCGCGCTCAGACGCCAGCACCACCCTCCCGCGCGGCCACTCCTGCTCCCAAGAAGCAGAAGAGGTCTGTACCCTCCTATACCGCTCGTGGTCCCAACCACAAGCAGGTACTATGCACGTGGTCGGACGGTCATCCCCCAGCGGGACTGGACTGCCACACCGTATACGAAGGTGTCAATCGCCTTCTTCAAGAGAAGAAGATGCGAGCCTCGTTCCGCGTTCTGTCCGTGAGCTTAGCTTACGACAGGATTGCTCTTCAGGCAACTGATGTCGCCAACGCACAGGAAATAGCCTACATTCGGGGCTATCTCCTCTATCATTACCCCACCCAGGAGAATCTCTGGGTAGGTCTCCCACAGTCGAAGTCCTTTATGAGGGCTATCGACGTCCCTCTATACGACGGGGTTGATGAGGAAGGTCACCCTAAGCTCATCACCCCCCAGACCATCGAGGCGGCCATTCAGGCTAGCCCGGCGTGGTCCGACTTCATGTCCTTCACCGGACCCGCGCGCATCGTGAAGCAGTCCCCGGCGGCTGTCTTTGCAACTGCATATTTTGACATTTGGGACACGAGCACTGGGCGCAATGCCAAGCTCCTCAACGGTCAATCCTTCATGCTCCGAGGCCTCCCCATCTGTATTCAGACGGCGGCGGCCCGAGTTGGTGCCCCTCTTTGCACTCGTTGCTGGAGGTGGAGCCATGTCACCCAGGCGTGTCGTGCGCCTCGGGTTGTATGCCCTCACTGCTCCGGACCTCACCGTCTGGAACAGCATAGGGACACGGCGCCGTGCTGCACCCCCAACCCTAAGGCTAACCCCCCAAAGTCGGTACCCCCGCAGGAGAGGTATGCCCCCACCCCCCTCGTTGCCCTAACTGTGGTCTTGAGCACCGGGCGGACTCCAAGAAATGCAAGTACTGGAGCCACCGCTTTGAGCCGGCTTGGGCTGTCGAGGAATATCGGAAGGTACAAGCTTTCAAGTCTCGTCGTCTTTCACACTCTAACCCCCCCCTCAGAAGAAATGATTGAGTCTCTGGACGCAGGACTTTTGGAGAGCGGGGAGATCAGGGTGTTATCTTTTAACTGCGCGAAGTCGGCGACCAGCGTAGAATTAATTCTCGAAAAATATATTGATTCCTTTGATATTCTTTTCATTCAAGAACCGCCTTGGCGGATCATAAGACAAGCCCCCTCCACCTCTGATCCAGAGGGAGAGGACGTTGTAGGCACGCCACTCCATCCAGAATGGCTGCCCATGGTACGGCTTCCAGCCACTTCCCAGCTTAGTCAGCAAGCTTGACCAGTTGAGCTCGCTGATGTAAGCAACTCCAGTACTCGTCCGCGTGTGATGGCCTATGTGTCTCAAAGACTGGCGAAGTACAGACCATCTATGCGACGTGATATCATCGATCATCGCGACATACTAGTACTCAGCCTCTTCGTTACCGAGGGAGCTGTCCATCTTATGAACGTTTACTCAGACGATCAACACACCGCTATCAATTATATTGAGAAGCACATCGAGAGCCTTCCCCCCTTTATCTACATGGGTGGGGATTTCAATTCACACTCGAGGGAGTGGGACCCAGATGCTCAAGGGCACCCGGGCCACGCCTCGTCCCTGCTTGACTCGGCGGCGGAGTTGGGCCTAGGGCTCGCATTGTTTGTGAACCCGGGTCCGACTCATGTGCCGCGCATCGAGGGCTTTAGACCCACGGTCATAGACCTCGTTTTTGTTCCTCTGGACCGGACGATCTCTTCAGACGTCACACGCAGTGAGGATCTCATCAGGGATGCAGATCACTACCCGATCTCATCCCTTGTCTTGGTTCCATCGGCGATTCCCATTGAGAGTCACCGGTCGATCAAATCGGACATCAAAGACCAACAGGCCTTCGCCTTCCACATCATGAGTTTGATCCGGCAATTAGACGTGCCGGCGGAACTCGATTCCGTTGACAGCATCAACGAGACGGCCTCGGCTGTTGCGCAGGTGTTCTCTGCAGCATGGGATAAGTGCTCCAGAGAAGTCAAAGTTACTAAGCGCTCGAAGCGGTGGTGGTCTGATTCGTGCAGCGAAGCTCTGGCCAGGTACCAGGAGGAGAGATCCCCTGAGAACTGGAAAACATTTCGTAAAGCCTGTAAACAGGCGAAGCGAACCTTCTTCGATCATCGTATTGGAGAAATTGCAAGCGAAAACAAGCGCGCTTGGGATCTCATGGCTTGGATCCAACCGCGCAAGCTCCCACCCTGTGAAGCAATCCAATATAAGGGGAATCCGTGTCATGACATGGACGACCTCTGGGATGCGCTTCATAGCACTTACAATGCAGCGTCGGACAGGTCGTTCGACCTCTCTCCTCTCGACGTACTGCCGGACTTGCCTACTAGGTCTTGGCAGCCGTTCTCCCGACTGGAACTTCGAGACACCCTCAAGTCCTGTTCGAACACCTCAAGTCCTGGACCCGACCATGTCGGGTGGAGGCACTTGAAGATTATCTGTAAGGAAGACGACATCGTCGACTTCTTCCTCTCGATTGCCAATGGCTGCCTCTCGGTGGGCCACTGGCCTTCTCACTTTAAGGAATCCCGGTCGGTTATCATACCAAAACCGGGAAAGCCTTCCTATTCTGCCCCTAAAGCGTTTAGGCCCATAGTATTATTGAATACTATCAGAAAGCTTATCGAGAAAATGCTCTCGAACCGCATACAGTTTGACAGCATTGCCGTTGATGTATTTCATCCAAATCAAATTGGTAGGGTGTGACAGCGCTCCACAGAGGATGCTGGACTCATCCTGGTGCACATGGTGCGGGCAGGGTGGGCCAAGGGGCTCAAGACTAGTGTGGTCGCCTTCGACCTCGCTCAGTTCTTCCCCTCTCTTAACCATGAGGTTCTCGTGGCAATACTTTGGAAGCTAGGATTCCTGGACAATGTAGTCCGATTCTTTTCTTCCTACCTTGTTGGGAGGTCCACAAAGTACTCGTGGAACTCCTTCACTTCGGGATCACATAGTGCGGATGTTGGCGTCGGTCAGGGCTCTGCCTTGTCCCCTGTCCTCTCCGCTCTATACTTGGCCCCCATCATGCGCCTATTTGAGAAGCATTTCTTCGCATTAGGTGTGTTCCTCCTCTCTTATGTGGACAATGGAACTTTAATATTCCAGTCCAAATCACTCATCCGTAACTGCAATGCGCTTGCCAATGCATACGGAGTCATATTTGATTTATTCAAGAAATTTGCCCTCGTTCTCGAGCACGACAAGACGGAGTTTTTCCACTTTGATCGATCGCGCTCAGACGAACACCCCTCCATCGACCTTGGCTATGCGCCCTACACTGGTGACACCCCTCTGAAACCCAAGCCATTTTGGCGTTATTTGGGCTTCTACTTTGATCGCAAGCTCACTTTCCATGAGCATGTGAGATATTACTCAACCAAGGCAATTTCCTCGCTCAAGGCGTTGAAAATGCTTGGATCCTCCACCAGGGGCTTGCAACCACTTGACAAGCGCCTTCTCTACCGCTCATGTGTGATCCCTATAGTCACATATGGGTACTCTATGTGGTATTTTAAGGGTGCTCGTAACAAGGGCGTCCTTAAAATCCTCAATTCTATGCAGCGTAAAGCTGCACTATGGATCACTGGTGCGTTTCGCACCACTCCAAACGCAGCGGCTGAGGCCCTGGCTGGCCTCGTCCCGTTCCCAATCCTCCTGCATCGGCTCTCTACTAGAGGGAGGATGCGGGTGGGCACCCTTACGCCCACTCATCCGGTCTGGGCTTTCATGTCTGGGTCAAACCTTGGACGGATGACTCCCCACGAGTTATCAGTCGAAAAGCTGTCCCCTGCAAGGCGTAGTATGGTTCATACTGCCCTGCAGGAGGCAGATCTCGCTCTCCCGGACGAGTTTCGCAAGGAAGTGCACCCTATGGACCCGGCCTCCCGTCCAGGAGACCGCCTTATGGACCGGTTTGCAAGCCAGGTCCTGTTCGACAATTTTAAGCGCGACAAGGAGGACGACGAGGCTTCCTTGGAGGCTCGTCGTCAATATCTTGACAAGGTCCTGGGCGATCACTCAGAACTTGGCACCATTGTGGTGGCGGTTGACGGCAGCCGCCCCCTTGGAGGAGCACTTCAGGCCACCTCGGCTGTGATCCTCTTCCGCAGCGGCAATGAGATCGAAAGGTCTTGTCGTGCCGCAGGCGATGTTACTGCAAATGACGCAGAACTCGCTGCAATCCGATACGGTATCTGTGCTGCCATCCAGCCAGATATTGGAATCATTTGCGTATTCACTGACTCGATGTCCTCTGCACGTCGATCAGTGGATCCTTCTATTCATTCAGGCCAAGCGCATTCGCTCGCGGTCTGTAAATCTTTGATGCCGTGGTTCGAGGACGACCCCGAGCGGCAATTATTATTTGTGTATGTTCTTTCTCGTCTGAAGTGGGGCATACACAAGCAAGCGCATGACTACGCAAGGGAATTGCGCATTCCTCTTGGGATCAGACCCAAGAATTCCATTGATTGGATGAGATCTCTCGCCGACAAATTACGGACGGATACCTGGACGCACCAGTTCCGGGCCAACGATAGGGGTGCTCGTTTCTACGACCTCCTGGGCTACGACGGTACGCCCCTCAAGCCAAAACATGCCGCGCATAGCGGTTCTTGGCTTGAAATTGCGCAAGGACAGAGCCCCCAGCTCTTCGCGCGTGCTGCCCGGTGCATAACTGGACACGCACCCATCGGTGAATATCTTCATCGGTTTAACCTGGCTGATACAGCCTCCTGCCCGTGCGGATTCCCTCAAGAAACCCGCGAGCACATCTTCAACGGCTGCCCCTGGCACCCAAAGAAAATCGTAGGTGTCTTGGATGCGCCTCGGCGTATCTGGCAACTATACAACTGGCTAAAGGCGAACCCTCTCGCCTTTGCATTTCGACCTGAACCTGCGGGTGTTGGTTGAAACGTGTCGGGCTCCCCACTCTTCGGAATCGGGGGGGGCCCGGCATTAGTGTCTTGCTGGTGCGGCCTGGGGCAAATCCAGTTCTCGTCTGGGGTACACTGTGAAATGGCGGCTATCGCGGGGGCAACCCCAACGGGGGAAGGTAGTTCCATCCCCACTGTGTCCAACCCTCTGGGTTGGCCAGTTCCGTCAGGTGTGGACCTGTACTTGTGTGCCGAGCTTCGGCGTTTGCGGAGGATTCAGGCCTTCGTCGGACAACTTGGGGGCTACGAGATTAGCAGGGAGAGGCGCCTCGGGACGCATCCGTGTCTCCTTTCTGGCGAATGCAGTTAGATCGCGTTGTCACTACCGAACCACTGGCTTAGTACTTGTGGTCAATTTCGTCAAGGCGAGTCGGCGAGGTCACCACCAGCTCGGAATCACGTTACGATCCCTGCAATCCGCTGCGGTTCTTCTGTGAGAGTGCTTTCGTGCAGGCGAAAAGGAGAAGGGCGGGGTCGCGAAAGGTTTCGGCTTAGTAGGGCTTCAAACAGACACTTGTAGTTACAATCGTTTGTATTTTTGCGACCGGACTGCTATCGTGCACCGGTATATAAATTGTTGATTTAAAAAAAAAAAAAAAAAAAAAAGAGGATTCGCCTTTAGCCAGGCATAGAGCTGCCAGATGCGCCGAGGCGCATTGATGAAGCCCGGGACGTCGACAGCATGCCTAGGGCAGCCGTTGAAGATGTGCTCGCGGGTTTCCAAAGGATGACCACACGGGCAGCGAGCGAGTGGTAGCTACCACTTATATGATTCAACATAGGCAAATGCCTGCACAGGCATTTATTTCCTGCCTAGCTATTCAATGATATGAAATACTATAGGCAATTCATTGACATAAACCTGTGTTTTTGGCCCAGGCTATGTTTTTGCCTGCCACACTCTATGTCATTGCCATGTCATTGCTGCCTAGGGCGATGTTTTTGGTTCCTAAGGCTATGTTTAACCTATGTCTTTGTTTGCCTGGCCGATATTTCATTGACAATATATTTCATTGACTAGGCAAACTGCCCAACCCTTATGTAAGATGTTCTCGGATTGTCTCGCACCTCTGATAAAAGATGATGTAATCATCAAGATGGCCCTGAATCCACTTACATCATCTTTCTATCTCCATTTCCCATGCCTCTAGAGCACAAACAAGCTTTATATAGGCATGGGAAATTATTTCCATAAAAGGAAATAATTAGCCAAATAAAAGCGGCCTATTCTTAAATATTTATAGCATTTAAATGATGCCATTAAACACACTTCCCACAGAGATATAAGCTAAACATATATAATGTAATTGAAGACTTTAGCAAAATAAATTACCAAGGTTAACAGCTGACTAAACATTTGCTAGTTTAGGAAGTGGAACCTGTGTTTGCATTAGTAGGGGGGTAGGGTGACCCTGAGACACTATATTTATATTTGTTTACATTTAAGGCTATAAAATTACATAAATGTGAAACGAGCATGTAAATAGAGGCAAATTCAAAGTCATGTGATTGACATTGATGGCATCAATCACCAAACAAATAAGTATATTTCTGTATGGCCTGGCAGGGAAAGACATGGAATTGATACAGGTCTAGGCAACCAATGAAATATCGGCCAGGCAAGCAATGACACAGATTAAACATAGCTGTAGGGAACCAAAAACATCGCCCTAGGCAGCAATGACATGGCAATGACATAGAATGTGGCAGGCAAAAACATAGCCTGGGCCAAAAACACAGGTTTATGTCAATGAGTTGCCTATAGTATTTCATGTCATTGAATAGCTAGGCAGGAAATAAATGCCTGTGCAGGCATTTGCCTATATTGAATCACACAGAGTGGTAGCTACTAGTGAGCGAGCGTTGCCGCCATTGATATTGAATCGACGATAATACTCGCCGATCGGCGCGTGCCCAGTTAGACACCGAGTCACCCGTGCGAAGAGTTGAGGGGACTCCCCCTTCGCAATTTCCAGCCAGGACCCGCGGATAGCCGAGTGTCGAGGCTTGAGGGGCTGACCGTCAGCCCCAAGGAGATCGTAGAAATGATTCCCCCTACCGTTGGCACGGAACTCGTGGGTCCAAGTATCCGTCCTGAGTTTATCCGCTGCGGAGCGCAGACGGTCAATGGAATTCTTGGGTTTGACTCCAAGAGGAATGCGCAACAAGCACGCATAATCATTTTTTTTTTTTTTTTTTTTTTTTTTTTTTTTAAAATCAACAATTTATATACCGGTGCGCGATAGCAGTCCGGTCGCAAAAATACAAACGATTGTAACTACGAGTGTCCGTTTGAAGCCCTACTAAGCCGAAACCTTTCCCGACCCCGCCCTTCTCCTTTTCGCCCGCACGAACGCACTCTCACAGAGAAACCGCAGCGGAACGCGGGGATCGTAACGTGATTCCGCGTCGAATCGGACTCTTCGACGCGCCTTGACGAGATTGACCACCAGTACTAAGCCAGTGGTTCGGTAGTGACGACGCGAGCTGACCGCGTTCGCCATAACGGAGACGCGGATGCGTCCCGAGGCGCCTCTCCCTGCTAGTCTTGTAGCCCCCAAGTTGTCCGACGAAGGCCTGAATCCTCCGCGAACGCCGAAGCTCGGCACACGAGTACAGGTCCACACCTGACGGGACTGGCCAACCCAGAGGGTTGGACACAGTGGGGATGGAACTACCGCCCCCCGTTGGGGTTGCCCCTGCGGTAACCGCCATTTCACAGTGTACCCCAGACGAGAACTGGATTTGCCCCAGGCCGCACCAGCAAGACACTAATGCCGGGCCCCCCCCGATTCCGAAGAGTGGGGAGCCCGTCACGTTTCAACCAACACCCGCAGGCTCAGGTCGAAATGCGAAGGCGAGGGGGTTCACCTTCAGCCAATTGTATAGTTGCCAGATACGCCGAGGCGCATCCAAGACCCCTACGATTTTGTTCGGGTGCCGGGGGCAGCCGTTGAAGATGTGCTCGCGGGTTTCTTGAGGGAATCCGCACGGGCAGGCGGCTGTATCAGCCAGATTGAACCGACGAAGATACTCACCGATGGGTGCGTGTCCAGTTATGCACCGGGCAGCACGCGCGAAGAGCTGGGGGCTCTGTCCTTGCGCAATTTCAAGCCAAGACCCGCTATGCGCGGCATGTTTTGGCTTGAGGGGCATACCGTCGTAGCCCAGGAGGTCGTAGAAACGAGCACCCCTATCATTGGCACGGAACTGGTGAGTCCAGGTATCCGTCCGACGTTTGTCAGCGAGAGATCTCATCCGATCAATTGAATTCTTGGGTCTGATACCAAGAGGAATGCGCAATTCCCTTGCGTAGTCATGCGCTTGCTTGTGAATGCCCCACTTCAAACGAGACGGGACATACACGAATAATAACTGCCGTTCGGGATCCTCCTCGAACCACGGCATCAGAGACTTGCAGACCGCGAGCGAGTGCGCTTGGCCTGAATGAATGGAAGGATCCACCGATCGACGAGCTGAGGACATCGAATCAGTGAATATACAAATGATTCCAATATCTGACCGGATGGCAGCACAGATACTGTATCGGATAGCAGCGAGTTCTGCGTCATTTGCAGTAACATCGCCTGCGGCACGACAAGACCTTTCGATCTCATTGCCGCTGCGGAAGAGGATCACGGCCGAAGTGGCCTGAAGTGCTCCTCCAAGGGGACGGCTGCCGTCAACCGCCACCACGATGGTGCCAAGTTCTGAGCGATCGCCCAGGAC
Organism: Galerina sulciceps; assembly: GCA_023014345.1. NCBI lineage: Eukaryota > Fungi > Basidiomycota > Agaricomycetes > Agaricales > Galerinaceae > Galerina > Galerina sulciceps. The sequence continues at coordinate 14,638 of JAEDXJ010000005.1, read as the reverse complement.
CTTGTCAAGGTATTGACGACACGCCTCCAGGGAAGCCTCGTCGTCTTCCTTGTCGCGCTTAAAGTCGTCGAAGAGGACCTGGCTTGCAAACCGGTCCATAAGGCGGTCTCCTGGGCGGGAGGCCGGGTCCATAGGGTGCATTTCCTTGCGAAACTCGTCGGGGAGAGCAAGATCAGCCTCCTGCAGGGCAGTATGAACCATACTACGCCTTGCAGGGGACAGCTTTTCGACTGACAACTCATGGGGAGTCATCCGTCCAAGGTTTGAGCCAGACATGAAAGCCCGGACTGGGTGAGTGGGCGTAAGGGTGCCCACCCGCATCCTCCCTCGAGTGGAGAGACGGTGCAGCAGAATTGGGAACGGAACGAGGCCAGCAAGGGCCTCAGCCGCCGCGTTTGGAGTGGTGCAAAATGCACCCGTGATCCATAAAGCAGCCTTACGCTGCATAGAGTTGAGGATTTTAAGGACGCCTTTGTTACGAGCACCTTTAAAATACCACATGGAGTACCCATATGTGACAATAGGAATCACACACGAGCGGTAGAGGAGGCGCTTGTCTAATGGTTGCAAACCCCTGGTAGAAGACCCAAGCATTTTCATCGCCTTAAGCGAGGAGATTGCCTTGGTGGAGTAATATCTCACATGCTCATGGAAAGTGAGCTTGCGATCAAAGTAGAAACCCAAGTAACGCCAGAACGGCTTGGGTTTCAGAGGGGTATCCCCGGTGTAAGGCGCATAGCCCAAATCGATGGAGGGGTTCTCGTCCGAGCGCGATCGATCGAAGTGGAAAAACTCCGTCTTGTCGTGCTCGAGGACGAGTGCGAACTTCTTGAACAAGTCAAATATGACTCCGTATGCATTGGCGAGCGCGTTGCAATTACGGATGAGTGATTTGGACTGGAAAATTAAAGTTCCATCGTCCACATATGAGAGAAGAAACACACCTATTGCGAAGAAATGCTTCTCGAATAGGCGCATGATGGGGGCCAGGTATAGAGCAGAGAGGACAGGGGACAAGGCAGAGCCCTGACCGACGCCAACGTCTGCGCTACGCGATCCCGAAGTGAAGGAGTTCCACGAATACTTTGTGGATCTCCCTACAAGGTAGGAAGAAAAGAATTGGACTACATTGTCTGGGAATCCAAGCTTCCGAAGTATTGCCACGAGAACCTCGTGGTTAAGAGAGGGGAAGAACTGAGCGAGGTCAAAAGCGACGACACTAGTCTTGAGTCCCTTGGCCCACCCTGCGCGCACCATGTGCACCAAGATAAGTCCAGCGTCCTCGGTAGAGCGCTGTCGCACTCCCCCAATTTGGTTTGGATGAAATACATCAACGGCAACGCCGTCAAACTGTATGCAGTTCGAGAGCATTTTCTCGATAAGTTTTCCAATAGTATTTAATAATACTATGGGCCTAAACGCTTTAGGGGCAGAATAGGAAGGCTTTCCCGGTTTTGGTATGATAACCGACCGGGATTCCTTAAAGTGAGAAGGCCAGTGGCCCACCGAGAGGCAGCCATTGGCAATCGAGAGGAAGAAGTCGACGATGTCGTCTTCCTTACAGATAATCTTCAAGTGCCTCCACCCGACATGGTCGGGTCCAGGACTTGAGGTGTTCGAACAGGACTTGAGGGCGTCTCGAAGTTCCAGTCGAGAGAACGGCTGCCAAGACCTAGTAGGAAGGTCCGGCAGTTCGTCGAGAGGAGAGAGGTCGAACGGCCTGTCCGACGCTGCATTGTAAGTGCTATGAAGCGCATCCCAGAGGTCGTCCATGTCATGACACGGATTCCCCTTATATTGGATTGCTTCACAGGGTGGGAGCTTGCGCGGTTGGATCCAAGCCATGAGATCCCAAGCGCGCTTATTTTCGCTCGCAATTTCTCCAATACGATGATCGAAGAAGGTCCGCTTCGCCTGTTTGCAGGCATTGCGAAAGGTTTTCCAGTTCTCGGGGGATCTCTCCTCCCGGTAACTGGCCAGGGCTTCACTGCACGAATCGGACCACCACCGCTTCGAGCGTTTAGTGACTTTGACCTCTCTGGAGCACTTATCCCATGCTGCAGAGAACACCCGCGCAACAGCCAAAGCCGTCTCGTTTACAAGTTCTTACGTAGTAAAAGAACTTGTTTTCTGGCCTGCGAAGCAGGCACTTTGGTTCCTAACGGAAACGTTGGAAATTCTCCCACTGCTATAGTGACCCTGCATGGTTTCTGTATCTCAGCCATTTCTAGGCCGATTCTTATGATTTTGGTATCAAAAAATTTGTAAAAATCAGGGCCTTCCTGGTCACGTGACCAGGCACATTTGGTACCGTTAGAAAGCCCTGATTTTTCTCGATTTTTAGAGCCCCTGATCAGCTAAATTGGTTCAGAATTGAGCGGGCTATGATTTATTCTCAGTATTTATTATTTAAAAGGTCGGACTCCCTGCAGAAGTAAGAACTTGTTTTTGCCATGCGCAGCAATGGCCTCTGGCCAAGTGATGCTGTCAACGGAATCGAGTTCCGCCGGCACGTCTAATTGCCGGATCAGACTCATGATGTGGAAGGCGAAGGCCTGTTGGTCTTCAATGTCCGATTTGATCGATCGGCGACTCTCAATGGGAATCGCCGATGGAACCAAGACAAGGGATGAGATCGGATAATGATCTGCATCCCCGATGAGATCCTCTCTGCGTGTGACGTCTGAAGAGATCGTCCAGTCCAGAGGGACAAAGACTAGGTCTATGACTGTGGGTCTATAGCCCTCGATGCGCGGGACATGAGTCGGACCCGGGTTCACAAATAATGCAAGCCCTAAGCCCAACTCCGCCGCCGAGTCAAGGAGAGACGAGGCGTGGCCCGGGTGCCCTTGAGCATCTGGGTCCCACTCCCTCGAGTGCGAATTGAAATCCCCTCCCATGTAAATAAAGGGGGGAAGGCTCTCGATGTGCTTCTCAATGTAATTGACACTGGGCGCAAAAGTCAATTTTCCGAAGACAAAAAGGTATTTCTCAACCTATAAAAAATAATGAATGTTTGAACTTCATAAAAGTATTACCGTATGGAGTACCGAAAAGATATATGGAGTACCGACGGTACTCCATAAGGTAATGGTTTTTTCAGTTTCAAACAGTCAATATTTTTAAATGGTTGAGAATCGCTTTTTTCGAGTGCGAAAAACATCTTTTGCGCCCAGTGTGATAGCGGTGTGTTGATCGTCTGAGTAAACGTTCATGAGGTGGACGGCTCCCTCTGTGGCAAAGAGGCTGAGTACTAGTATGTCGCGATGATCAATGATATCGCGTCGCATAGAAGGTCTGTACTTCGCCAGCCTGTGAGACACATAGGCCATCACACGCGGACGAGTACTGGAGTTGCTTACATCAGCATCCCGGATGGTTTGCTGAGTAAGCTGGGAAGTGGCTGGAAGCCGTACCATGGGCAACCATTCTGGATGGAGTGGCGCACCTACGACGTCCTCTCCCTCTAGGTTAGAGGTGGAGGGGGCTTGTCTTATGATCCGCCAAGGCGGTTCTTGAATGAAGAGAATATCAAAAGCATCAATATATTTCTCGAGTATGATTTCTACGCTAGTCGCCGACTTCGCGCAGTTAAAAGAAAGTACTCTAATCTCCCCGCTCTCCAAAAGTCCTGCGTCCGGGGACTCAATCATTTCTTCTGAGGGGGGGGTTAGAGTGTGAAAGACGACGAGACTTGAAAGCTCGTACCTTCCGATATTCCTCGACGGCCCAAGCAGGCTCAAAGCGGTGGCTCCAATACTTACACTTCTTGGAGTCCGCTCGGTGCTCAAGACCACAATTGGGGCAACGAGGGGGGTGGGGGCATTCCTCTCCTGCGGGGGTACCGACTTTGGGAGGGTTAGCTTTAGGATTGGGGGTGCAGCACGGCGCCGTGTCCCTGTGCTGTTCCAGGCGATGAGGCCCGGAGCAGTGAGGGCATACAACCCGAGGCGCACGACACGCCTGGGTAACATGGCTCCACCTCCAGCAACGAGTGCAAAGAGGGGCACCAACTCGGGCCGCCGCCGTCTGAATACGGATGGGGAGGCCTCGGAGCATGAACGACCGACCATTGAGCAGCTTGGCATTGCGCCCGGTGCTGGTGTCCCAAATGTCGAAGTATGCAGTCGCAAAGACAGCCGCGGGGGACTGCTTCACAATGCGCGCAGGTCCAGTAAAGGACATGAAGTCGGACCACGCTGGGCTGGCCTGAATGGCTGCCTCGATGGTCTGGGGAGTGATGAGCTTGGGGTGACCTTCCTCGTCAACCCCGTCATACAAGGGCACGTCGATAGCCCTCATGAAGGACTTCGACTGCGGGAGCCCTACCCAGAGATTCTCCTGGGTCGGGTAGTGATGAAGGAGGTAGCCTCGGATGTAGGCTATCTCCTGCGCGTTGGCAACGTCAGTCGCCCGGAGAGCAATCCCATTGTAAGCCAAGCTCACGGACAAGACGCGGAACGAGGCGCGCATCTTCTTCTCTTGAAGAAGGCGGTTGACACCCTCGTATACGGTGTGGCAGTCCAGTCCCTCTGGGGGATGCCCGTCTGACCACGTACAGAGAACCTGCTTGTGGTTGGGGCCACGAGCGGTAAAGGACGGCACCGACCTCTTCTGCTTCTTGGGAGCAGGAGTGGCGGCGCGAGAGGGTGGTGCTGGCGTCTGAGCGTGAGCAGAGGGGATGGACGAAGGCCGAGCGGCCATGGAGGAGTAACTCCTCTTACCCGGCTTGGTCTTCATGTTGAGTGGAGGAGGAGGCCTGGCCTGCATCCTCTGGAAGGTGACCACTGGCTTATTAGGCTGGGGTCGAGGGGCGATAGCCGTGTTTGGGATGGCTTTACCCACCCTGGGAGGACCCATTCCTACCCCGGGTGCCATCCACTTCGGCTTTGATGGAGGCCTGCCCCCTGTGGGCGGCGCCGGCGGAACGTCGGGCGGTCCAGAGGGGGGGGCGGGGGCCCGGGCTTTACCTCGTCGACAGGAGGTAACAACCTGGAAGGGGACACCAAGACGGTCCCTAAACTGATCGATGATCGGCTTTTGGGAGCCATCTGGGGCGGGAACGTCCGCCTCAGCGAACCTGGATTGGAGGAAGCTCCAGGCAAGCCTGGCGCCTCTGTCCCCAATACGATCCCACTCGTCGGAGTCAAGTAGGGCATCGGGCGTGTCGTTTTTTTTTTTTTTTTTTTTTTTTTTTTTAAATCAACGATTTATATACCGGTGCGCGATAGCAGTCCGGTCGCAAAAATACAAACGATTGTAACTACGAGTGTCCGTTTGAAGCCCTACTAAGCCGAAACCTTTCGCAGCCCCGCCCTTCTCCTTTTCGCCCGCACGAAAGCACTCTCACAGAAAAACTGCAGCGGAACGCGGGGATCGTAACGTGATTCCGCGCCGAACGAGTCCAGTTCGACGCGCCTTGCCGAGATTGACCACCAGTACTAAGCCAGTGGTTCAGTAGTGACGACGCGAGCTAACCGCGTTCGCCAGAAAGGAGACGCTGATGCGTCCCGAGGCGCCTCTCCCTGCTAATCTCGTAGCCCCCAAGTTGTCCGACGAAGGCCTGAATCCTCCGCGAACGCCGAAGCTCGGCACACAAGTACAGGTCCACACCTGATGGAACTGGCCAACCCAGAGGGTTGGACACAGTGGGGATGGAACTACCTTCCCCCGTTGGGGTTGCCCCCGCGATAGCCACCATTTCACAGTGTACCCCAGACGAGAACTGGATTTGCCCCAGGCCGCACCAGCAAGACACTAATGACGGGCCCCCCCAATTCCGAAGAGTGGGGAGCCTGTCATGTCAGCGATGGACCAAATCGCCGATTGGATCGACTATAGGACATCCAACGACCCTCCCAACTCCGCACTCGAAGCAGATGAGTGGGATCGCATTGCGGATGCAGGCGCCAGGCTCGCCCGGAGCTTCTTCCATTCCAGATTTGCTGAGGCGGATCGTTCCACCGCAGATGGGTCACTGAAGAGCATTGTTGATGACTTCAGGGACTATCTGGGGCCTCCTTTCCAGGCAGTTACCTCGCGTCGTCGACGAGGCAAGGCCCCTGCTCCCTCCATCCCTCCTGGACCGTCTGGCGTTGCGCCAGCACCGCCCACAGGGAGAAGGCCCGTTTCGAAACCGCAAGGGGGTGTGCCAGATGTTGTCATGGCGCCCGCAAAGCCCAAGGCTATCCCCAACACGGCTATCGCCCCCCGACCCCAGCCTAACAAGCCGGTGGTCACTTTCCAGAGGATGCAGGCTAGGCCTCCCCCTCCACTCAACATGAAGACCAAGCCTGGTCAGAAGAGGAGTTACTCCTCTATGGCGGCTCGACCCTCATCCATCCCCTCTGCTCGCGCTCAGACGCCAGCACCACCCTCCCGTACGGCCACTCCTGCTCCCAAGAAGCAGAAGAGGTCTGTACCTTCCTACACCGCTCGTGGTCCCAACCACAAGCAGGTACTCTGCACGTGGTCAGACGGTCATCCCCCAGCGGGACTGGACTGCCACACCGTATACAAGGGTGTTAATCGCCTTCTTCAAGAGAAGAAGATGCGTGCCTCATTCCGCATCCTGTCGGTGAGCCTTGCTTACGATGGGATTGCTCTTAGGGCGACCGACGTTGCCAACGCACAGGAGATGGCCTACATCCGGGGCTATCTCCTTCATCATTACCCCACCCAGGAGAATCTCTGGGTAGGTCTCCCACAGTCGAAGTCCTTCATGAGGGCTATCGACGTCCCTCTATACGACGGGGTCGACGCGGAAGGTCACCCTAAGCTCATCACTCCCCAGACCATCGAGGCAGCCATTCAGGCAAGCCCGGCTTGGTCTGACTTCATGTCTTTCACTGGACCCGCACGCATCGTGAAGCAGTCCCCGGCGGCTGTCTTTGCGACTGCATATTTCGACATTTGGGACACAAGCACTGGGCGTAATGCCAAGCTCCTCAATGGTCGATCGTTCATGCTCCGAGGCCTCCCCATCTGTATTCAGACGGCGGCGGCCCGAGTTGGTGCCCCTCTCTGCACTCGTTGTTGGAGGTGGAGCCATGTTACCCAGGCGTGCCGTGCGCCTCGGGTTGTATGCCCACACTGCTCCGGACCTCATCGCCTGGAACAGCATAGGGACACGGCGCCGTGCTGCGCCCCCAACCCTAAAGCTAACCCTCCCAAAGTCGGTACCCCCGCGGGAGAGGCATGCCCCCACCGAGCGGACTCCAAGAAATGCAAGTATTGGAGCCACCGCTTTGAGCCTGCTTGGGCCGTCGAGGAATATCGAAAGGTACGAGCTGTCAGGTCTCGTCGTCTTTCACACTCTAACCCCTCCCTCAGAAGAAATGATTGAGTCTCCGGACGCAGGACTTTTGGAGAGCGGGGAGATTAGAGTGTTATCTTTCAACTGCGCGAAGTCGGCGACTAGCATAGAAATTATTCTCGAAAAATATATTGATTCGTTTGATATTCTTTTCATTCAAGAACCGCCTTGGCGGATCATAAGACAAGCCCCCTCCACCTCTAATCCAGAGGGAGAGGACGTTGTAGGCGCGCCACTCCATCCAGAATGGCTGCCCATGGTACGGCTTCCAGCCACTTCCCAGCTTAGTCAGCAAACCATTCGGGCTGCTGATGTAAGCAACTCCAGTACTCGTCCGCGTGTGATGGCCTATGTGTCTCACAGACTGGCGAAGTACAGACCATCTATGCGACGCGATATCATTGATCATCGTGACATACTAGTACTCAGCCTCTTCGCTACAGAGGGAGCCGTCCACCTCATGAACGTCTACTCAGACGATCAACACACCGCTATCAATTACATTGAGAAGCACGTCGAGAGCCTTCCCCCCTTTATTTACATGGGAGGGGATTTCAATTCTCACTCGAGGGAGTGGGACCCGGATGCTCAAGGGCACCCGGGCCACGCCTCGTCTCTCCTTGACTCGGCGGCGGAGCTGGGCTTAGGGCTTGCATTATTTGTGAACCCGGGTCCGACTCATGTTCCACGCATCGAGGGCTATAGACCCACAGTCATAGACCTAGTCTTTGTCCCTCTGGACCGGACGATCTCTTCAGACGTCACACGCAGAGAGGATCTCATCGGGGATGCAGATCACTATCCGATCTCATCCCTTGTCTTGGTTCCATCAGCAATTCCCATTGAGAGTCGCCGGTCGATCAAATTGGACATCGAAGACCAACAGGCCTTCGCCTTCCACATCATGAGTCTGATTCGGCAATTAGATGTGCCGGCGGAACTCGACTCCGTTGACAGCATCAACGAGACGGCTTCGGCTGTCGCGCGGGTGTTCTCTGCAGCATGGGATAAGTGCTCCAGGGAGGTCAAAGTCACTAAACGCTCGAAGCGGTGGTGGTCCGATTCGTGTAGTGAAGCCCTGGCCAGATACCGGGAGGAGAGATCCCCCGAGAACTGGAAAACCTTTCGCAAAGCCTGCAAACAGGCGAAGCGAACCTTCTTCGATCATCGTATTGGAGAAATTGCGAGCGAAAACAAGCGCGCTTGGGATCTCATGGCTTGGATCCAACCGCGCAAGCTCCCACCCTGTGAAGCAATCCAATATAAGGGGAATCCGTGTCACGACATGGACGACCTCTGGGATGCGCTTCACGGCACATATAATGCAGCGTCGGACAGGCCGTTCGACCTCTCTCCTCTTGATGAACTGCCGGACCTTCCTACTAGGTCTTGGCAGCCGTTTTCTCGACTGGAACTTCGAGACGCTCTCAAGTCCTGCTCGAACACCTCAAGCCCCGGACCCGACCACGTCGGGTGGAGGCACTTGAAGATTATTTGTAGGGAAGACGACATTGTCGACTTCTTCCTCTCGATTGCCAATGGCTGCCTTTTGGTGGGCCACTGGCCGTCTCACTTTAAGGAATCCCGGTCGGTTATTATACCAAAACCGGGAAAGCCTTCCTATTCTGCCCCTAAAGCGTTTAGGCCCATAGTATTATTAAATACTATTGGAAAACTCATCGAGAAAATGCTCTCGAACTGCATACAGTTCGACGGCGTCGCCGTTGATGTATTTCATCCAAATCAAATTGGTGGGGTGCGACAGCGCTCCACCGAGGACGCTGGTCTCATCCTGGTGCACATGGTGCGTGCAGGGTGGGCCAAGGGACTCAAGACTAGTGTCGTCGCTTTCGACCTCGCTCAGTTCTTTCCCTCCCTCAACCACGAGGTTCTCGTGGCCATTTTGCGGAAGTTAGGGTTCCCGGACAATGTAGTCCGGTTCTTTTCTTCTTACCTGGTCGGACGCTCCACAAAATATTCGTGGAATTCCTTTACCTCGGGTTCACGGAGCGCGGATGTCGGGGTAGGCCAGGGCTCTGCCCTGTCTCCTGTCCTCTCTGCTCTCTACTTGGCCCCCATTATGCGCCTATTCGAAAAACATTTCTTCGCAATAGGCGTGTTTCTTCTCTCATATGTGGACGATGGAACGTTAATATTCCAGTCCAAATCACTCATCCGTAATTGCAATGCACTTACCAATGCATACGGAGTCATATTTGATTTATTCAAGAAATTCGCACTCGTTCTCGAGCACGACAAGACGGAGCTTTTCCACTTCGATCGATCGCGCTCGGACGAGAACCCCTCCATCGACTTGGGCTACGCGCCCTACACCGGTGACACCCCTCTGAAACCCAAACCGTTCTGGCGGTACTTGGGTTTCTACTTTGATCGCAAGCTCACTTTCCATGAGCATGTGAGATATTATTCCACCAAAGCAATCTCCTCGCTTAAGGCGATGAAAATGCTTGGGTCCTCTACCAGGGGCTTGCAACCATTAGACAAGCGCCTTCTGTATCGCTCATGTGTGATTCCTATCGTCACATATGGGTACTCCATGTGGTATTTTAAAGGCGCTCGTAACAAAGGCGTCCTTAAAATCCTCAACTCTATGCAGCGTAAGGCTGCTTTATGGATCACTGGTGCATTCCGCACCACTCCAAACGCGGCGGCCGAGGCCCTTGCTGGTCTCGTCCCGATCCCAATTCTCTTGCACCGTCTCTCCACTCGAGGGAGGATGCGGGTGGGCACCCTTACGTCCACTCACCCAGTCCGGGCCTTCATGTCTGGCTCAAACCTTGGACAGATGACTCCTCACAGAGTCTGTCGAAAAGCTGCCCCCTGCAAGGCGTAGTATGGTTCATACTGCCCTGCAGGAGGCTGATCTCGCTCTCCCCGATGAATTTCGCGAGGAAGTGCACCCTATGGACCCGGCCTCCCGTCCAGGAGACCACCTTATGGACCGGTTTGCAAGCCAGGTCCTCTTCGACGATTTTAAGCGTGACAAGGAAGACGAGGAAGCTTCCTTGGAGGCTCGTCGTCAGTATCTTGACAAGGTCCTGGGCGATCGCTCAGAACTGGGCACCATCGTGGTGGCGGTTGACGGCAGCCGTCCCCTTGGAGGAGCACTTCAGGCCACTTCGGCCGTGATCCTCTTCCGCAGCGGCAATGAGATCGAAAGGTCTTGTCGTGCCGCAGGCGATGTCACTGCAAATGACGCAGAACTCGCTGCTATCCAATACGGTATCTGCGCCGCCATCCGGTCAGATATTGGAATCATTTGTATATTCACTGACTCGATGTCCTCAGCCCGTCGATCAGTGGACCCTTCTATTCATTCAGGCCAAGCGCACTCGCTCGTGGTCTGCAAGTCTTTGATGCCGTGGTTCGAGGAGGACCCTGAGCGGCAACTATTATTCGTGTATGTCCCTTCTCGTCTGAAGTGGGGCATACACAAGCAAGCGCATGACTACGCAAGGGAGTTGCGCATTCCTCTTGGGATCAGACCCAAGAACTCTATTGATCGGATGAGGTCCCTCGCCGACAAACTACGGACGGACACCTGGACTCACCAGTTCCGTGCCAATGATAGGGGTGCTCGTTTTTACGACCTCCTGGGCTACGACGGTACGCCCCTCAAGCCAAAACATGCCGCGCATAGCGGTTCTTGGCTTGAAATTGCGCAAGGACAGAGCCCTCAGCTCTTCGCGCGTGCTGCCCGGTGCATAACTGGACACGCACCCATCGGTGAATATCTTCATCGGTTTAACCTGGCTGATACAGCCGCCTGCCCGTGCGGATTCCCTCAAGAAACCCGCGAGCACATCTTCAATGGCTGCCCCCGGCACCCGAACAAAATCGTAGGGGTCTTGGATGCGCCTCGGCGCATCTGGCAACTATACAATTGGCTAAAGGCGAACCCTCTAGCCTTGCATTTCGACCTGATCTGCGGGTGTTGGTTGAAACGTGATGGGACTCCCACTCTTCGGAAGGGGGGGCCCGTCATTAGTGCTTGCTGGTGCGGCCTGGGGCAAATCCAGTTCTCGTCTGGGGTACACTGTGAAATGGCGGTTACCGCGGGGGCAACCCCAACGGGGGACGGTAGTTCCATCCCCACTGTGTCCAACCCTCTGGGTTGGCCAGTCCCGTCAGGTGTGGACCTGTACTCGTGTGCCGAGCTTCGGCGTTCGCGGAGGATTCAGGCCTTCGTCGGACAACTTGGGGGCTACGAGATTAGCAGGGAGAGGCGCCTCGGGACGCATCCGCGTCTCCGTTCTGGCGAACGCGGTCAGCTCGCGTCGTCATTACCGAACCACTGGCTTAGTACTGGTGGTCAATCTCGTCAAGGCGCATCGAACTGGACTCGTTCGGCGCGGAATCACGTTACGATCCCCGCGTTCCGCTGCGGTATTTCTGTGAGAGTGCTTTCGTGCGGGCGAAAAGGAGAAGGGCGGGGTCGCGAAAGGTTTCGGCTTAGTAGGGCTTCAAACGGACACTCATAGTTACAATCGTTTGTATTTTTGCGACCGGACTGCTATCGCGCACCGGTATATAAATCGTTGATTTAAAAAAAAAAAAAAAAAAAAAAAAAAAAAACCCTCCCAAAGTCGGTACCCCCGCAGGAGAGGAATGCCCCCACCCCCCTCGTTGCCCCAATTGTGGTCTTGAGCACCGAGCGGACTCCAAGAAATGTAAGTACTGGAGCCACCGCTTTGAGCCGGCTTGGGCCGTCGAGGAATATCGGAAGGTACAAGCTTTCAAGTCTCGTCGTCTTTGAGTGGTAGCTACCACTTATATGATTCAACATAGGCAACTGCCTGCACAGGCATTTATTTCCTGCCTAGCTATTCAATGAAATGAAATACTATAGGCAACTCATTGACATAAACCTGTGTTTTTGGCCCAGGCTATGTTTTTGCCTGCCACACTCTATGTCTTTGTCATGTCATTGCTGCCTAGAGCGATGTTTTTGATTCCCTAAGGCTATGTTTAACCTATGTCATTGTTTGCCTTGCGATATTTCATTGACGATATTTCATTGACTGGGCAAACTGCCCAACCCTTATGTAAGATGTTCTCGGATTGTCTCGCACCTCTGATAAAAGATGATGTAATCATCAAGATGACCGTGAATCCACTTACATCATCTCTCTATCTCCATTTCCCATGCCTCTAGAGCACAAACACACTGTATATAGGTGCGGGAAATTATTTCCATAAAAGGAAATATTTAACCAAATAAAAGCAGCCTATTTTTAAATATTTATAGCATTTAAATAATGCCATCAAACACACTTCCCACAGAGATATAAGCTAAACACATATTATGTAATTGAAGACTTTAGCAAAATAAATGACCAAGTGCAACAGCTGACTAAACATTTGCTAATTTAGGATGTGGGTTCTTTGTTTGCATTTGTAGGGGGGTGGAGTGACCCTGAGACGCTATATTTGTATTTGTTTACATTTGAGGCCATAAAATTACATAAATGTGAAATGAGCATGTAAATAGAGGCAAATTCAAAGTCATGTGATTGACATTGATGGCATCAATCACCAAACAAATAAGTATATTTCTGTATGGCCTGGCAGGGAAAGACATGGAATTGACACAGGTCTAGGCAACCAATGAAATATCGGCCAGGCAACCAATAACACAGGTTAAACATAGCCCTAGGGAACCAAAAACATCGCCCTAGGCAGCAATGACATGGCAAAGACATAGAGTGTGGCAGGCAAAAACATAGCCTGGGCCAAAGACACAGGTTTATGTCAATGAATTGCCTATAGTATTTCATTTCATTGAATAGCTAGGCAGGAAATAAATGCCTGTGCAGGCAGTTGGCTATATTGAATCACACAGAGTGGTAGCTACTAGTGCGTCTTTCACGCTCTAACCCCCCCCTCAGAAGAAATGATTGAGTCTCCAGACGCAGGACTTTTGGAGAGCGGGGAGATCAGGGTGTTATCTTTTAACTGCGCGAAGTCGGCGACCAGCGTAGAATTAATTCTCGAAAAATATATTGATTCTTTTGATATTCTTTTCATTCAAGAACCGCCTTGGCGGATCATTAGACAAGCCCCCTCCACCTCCAATCCAGAGGGAGAGGACGTCATAGGCGCGCCACTCCATCCAGAATGGTTGCCCATGGTACGGCTTCCAGCCACTTCCCAGCTTAGTCAGCACGAATCCAGTCGTGCTGATGTAAGCAATTCCAGTACTCGTCCGCGCGTGATGGCCTATGTGTCTCACAGACTGGCGAAATACAAACCTTCTATTTTTTTTTTTTTTTTTTTTTTTTTAAATCAACAATTTATATACCGGTGCGCGATAGCAGTCCGGTCGCGAAAATACAAGCGATTGTAACTACGAGTGTCCGTTTGAAGCCCTACTAAGCCGAAACCTTTCGCGACCCCGCCCTTCTCCTTTTCGCCCGACCGAAAGCACTCTCACAGAAAAACCGCAGCGGAACGCGGGGATCGTAACGTGATTCCGCGCCGAACGAATCCAGTTCGACGCGCCTTGACGACATTGACCGCCAGTACTAAGCCAGCGGTTCGGTAGTGACGACGCGATCTAACCGCATTCGCCAGAAAGGAGACGCGGAGTCCCGAGGCGCCTCTCCCTGCTAATCTCGTAGCCCCCAAGTTGTCCAACAGAGGCCTGAACCCTGCGAACGCCGAAGCTCGGCACACGAGTACAGGTCCACACCCGACGGGACTGGCCAACCCAGAGGGTGAACGCAGTGGGATGGAACTACGCCCCCCGTTGGGGTTGCCCCCGCGATTACCGCGTTTCACAGTGTACCCCAGACGAGAACTGGATTTTGCCCAGGCTGCACCAGCAAGACGCTGATGATGGGCCCCCCGATTCCGTAGAGTGGGGAGCCCATCACGTTTCAACCAACGCGCAGGCTCAGGTCGAAATGCAAAGGCGAGAGGTTCGCCTTTAGCCAGTTGTATAGTTGCCAGATACGCCGAGGCGCATCCAAGACCCTACGATTTTGTTCGGGTGCCGGGGGCAGCCGTTGAAGATGTGCTCGCGGGTTTCTTGAGGGAATCCGCACGGGCAGGCGGCTGTATCAGCCAGGTTAAACCGATGAAGATATTCACCGATGGGTGCGTGTCCGTTATACACCGGGCAGCACGCGCGAAGAGCTGGGGCTCTGTCCTTGCGCAATTTCAAGCCAGGACCCGCTATGCGCGGCAGTTTTGGCTTGAGGGGCATACCGTCGTAGCCCAGGAGGTCGTAGAACGAACACCCCTATCATTGGCACGGAACTGGTGAGTCCAAGTATCCGTCCGTAATTTATCGGCGAGAGA